>OW388289.1:3589651-4978401 GCA_936450465.1 Gibbula magus | reverse complement strand
CAGTTAATTCTAATCTAAATATCAAACCATTTTGTGACTTTACTTCGAGTGTGAAATACTACTCTTAAACTGTATAATTATCTGTTTATAATTACTCATTCGTCACTCATTAATCACGTGGAGTTGTCTGGATGTCTCGTCTAGTCTGCTCTTTAATTCAAACATTTGACTTTTATCCGGATTGTCAGACAGATATTAGCTATTAATAATATGTAGAAAATGTGACATTCAGTTATTTTGACATTTGTTGAGTTTGAGTAATCAGAGACGTGTCAAAGTAAACCAAGCGACATTCAATCAAATAAGCCCGATAAAATTCATTGTTGAAGACATGTGTTATGACAAAGATAACAATTGGTACCATTGTGTAAAATTTAGTTTAGTTTCGATTTTACGGCGTGTCAAAAGCATATTAAATGTTAATTGAATACAAAGGTTTAAAAATGCATGCAAGTAAAAAACTGTAAGTATTCTCATTTGAAATGTCATTATCGTGGGAGTCTTAAAAAATTAGTTATAAAATATAGTTTCATGAGGTCAACATGATATTGTGAAAATTGTTATTTGAAACATGATAGAAAAGGTTTTATACCTTTTACTTATATGCACCTTTCCTTACATTGTTGTTAAAAACCCGTCGCGTTGATAACTGATCAAAGATAATGGTTTTGTGGACGCTATTGATCATGTATGATAGTGTCAATGTTCAAAGATGTCAGACTGGAACAGACAGCCAGCAATTAGATCGGATCAAATCAATGACAGGAACTTCTTCACACAACAAATGTTACCCATTTACTGGATTCAATATTGTATATTTTCACAATCAATTGAGATGTGATTTTTAAGAAAGCCAAAACTTATGTACATATAAGTCTGAATTGTAAAAGGTATAAATATCAATAGACGATGTTCAGATGTCAATATAAGTGGCACATTACATTTTGTTGATCACCCAGTGTAAATCTTTGTGTCTCGCTGCTAGAATCTACATGCAACACAACATAGTATTATTATCCAGATGATCTATTTGCATCATTCCAAAATATTCAAATCAAAGATGTCATGGCTGTATATATTTTAAAGAAAAATGAACTATCGCAACGGTTAACTGTTTCATCTCACAAGAAAGCTTATATAAGATAACAAGATTTTAGACAACTTATTGTAGCATGAACTAATTCCGTTTTAAGAAGTTCACAGAACATAAAATGAATGACAATACCACCACTGATATGATGGTGGTCAGACAGAGGCAGTGATTGATAAGCACTTCTCGAAATAATTAAACCAACACTTCCTGGACTCTCGACCTTGATATTTAAACACTTCGGTGATTGGTTCACCACAGCTGTCAAAGATGGCTGGGAGATCAAATATGATAACACTCTCTGATAGATTAGCTTCCAATGTGATTGGACGTAACTTATACCTTGGATTAGCCAAGTTTGCAATTTTGTTCAGAGCACAAATTAAAACAGTGATCAAGTGAACATCACATGAATAGAGATTTAACCGTAATCACTGATTAAATATTAAATACAGAGACACATTAAGCACTTGATCTTCATGTTATCAATTAAAATAGCCTCTCAGGAGTATGACAGCTTTTACTGTCCATGTCGTATATGAGGTATTTCTGGCAGCTATCAGTGAAGTTAAGCAACAATAGGTGCGCATAGGCATTGGTTGGTGCTGGATATGCCACACTGAGAAATGCATTGAGAGATTTATGGGGTCACCCTGAATAGATGACATTATTCAAAATATGCAGCTGTTCACGGAGCAGTAACATTGGGTAGCTGGTAACGGTTGTGATGGAGGGGACCTTCTACAGACATGCATGTGAGCTTGGGTTAGACCAGAGCAATAATTTTCGATTGCAGTGAATGGCCTAGCTCCAGTGTTCGAAATTGACGTCGGTCCGTAGGCCCAAGACCTACTGAAACAGAGTCGGGCCGAGCTTTCAGGAAGCTCATAAAGCCTAATTTCGTTTTCTTCACTTGTCACAACAAAAAAAACAACCACAAATAATTAAATCATAGTAAACTGTTAAGAAGCAAAACTGCCGTAACACAACTAACATCCGTTACTTTTTTTATTTTACACGTTCAGAGGTCATCAGGGCGGTTGTGTCCGGTAAAATCTTTCCGAATGACATGATATAGCTCCTTACAGTGACATTAGTGCTTTGTCTATTCAATTCATTAGCAGTGACGTAGATGAAGTACTGCCTTTCACAATTCCGGGTAAACAACAAAACATGTGGCGATTTCTTGATTGGTGTTAGCCACCTAAGAAAAAGGCAAAACAAACCCATGGAGAATTTCTTCTAAACAGACAGATTATGACCAGAATCAGCGGAAACGGTCGTTTAGCCAGATGTGGCATAGCTAAGAGAACATACCGGTATTCCGTTCTCCCTATCGTTTCCACTACAGCAGTCCCATAGTCCCCAATGGAGGAAATCCTTTGTCGCACTTTCGCGCACTTCTTACGACTTTCGCGCATGAACAAACCATTGAAATATCTTTATTGGATCAATAGCTATCCGTCTGCCCCATTTTCGTTCGTCAAATCAAAGGAAATATATTTTTTCTAAGTCATCAAACATCGCAGTCGATGCTTCGATAAGCGCGTCGCCATTTTGAATGACGTGATACCGGGGATTCCCTTCTAAAAATAGACCCACTCGCGTGATGCACCCGTTCTACAATGATCGAAAGTGATTTACATTGATATAATTAAATTGTCATTAACTAATACTTTATAGAGTCCAGCTTCCTGCGTGTAAATTATATTGTTTACAGCTAACTCCAATTTAATATATATTACTTGTTAAAAAAAGCTCAGTATGAACTAATCTATTTTAAAAAGTACAACAGATATATGTTTTATAATAATATCATGACTGATAATAACAACCATGTTAAGATGTGACAATCTAAGGACAGTTTACAGAAATAAGTCTTCAGATTCTGAAATCATACTTGAATCAAATTCATTGTTCAATTTTATGTCACATACGTTAGTTATGCAAAACGTTGACGGTTGGAAATAAATGTAAATAGTTTATTTTTAGTTTTGACACTATTTGTTGAGATGAGATGAGAGAGAAAGCTAATGTAACGATAAAATGTGCGTATTATAGATTAACACCATGATATAATCCATAATTTCAAAATATTTCAATTGTCTCGCGTTAAAACAGATACAGAATTTACGGTTTTATTATTAAAGTTTCCAACATGATTTATAGTTTAGTAACAGTATTTTGGAAATTGTGTGTTGTTATGAAAATTGCAAACTCCATTAGTTCCAAAATAAAAAGGTTAATTACTAGTAATCATATTTGAGTTGAGAATTTAGTCATAGACTAAAAGAGTAAAGGCCAAACATCAGATGCAACGTCTATGTAATCGTTCACCAAATTTAAGTATACATTACAGACTGCAACAGTACTGTTCTGATGAGATTGATTAAGATTTGACTTGCATGTACAAAGTTAAGACTTGCCGCCGTTGATGCCGTTATCATTTTTTTTAATCTGGAAAAAGTGCAAGAGACAAGATTACATGCGTTTTATTTTTCAATTATTTAAATCTTCATAAGTTTTAAATACATAAATGAAATAACATTTGTATATTTGAACTTCATATGCATGAGGAAAGACAACGGGATCAATCTCAACATATTGCGTTTTCCTTAAATTACGAACACGATGAAAATATTGAAAAGTCTGCAATATACCGTTGTAGTCTCATTGGATATATGCGTATTGTTATGATGAAATCTCCCAATCGAACTCTTTTAAACCATAGATATCATGATATTTTAATTGGATATATTAAATAATTGGAATACTTAACATCAGATTCATATATATGTCAAATACGTCTGAAATACTTTCATATCATTTTAGGAATCAATAGCAAAGTTATAACATATATGTCTTTCTCTATACATGTATATCAATTATCATAATACACAGGGGGTCAACATTGCACGGGAAAAACGCTAATATTATCTGTGAAAAGCACATGTGAATCGCCTGCCTGAAACTATGTGCTATGAATAAATATATTGTTATTATTATCGAACTATTGTTATCATTATCGAACTATGTCCACAAGAAAAGTAAAGGGCGTTTACTCCGGGTACCCCTTGAATAATCACATGACATAGTTTCAATATAATATGACTAGCCGTCATTACCAACAATTAACAATCTAATTGGATCTTTTTCATTATGAATTTGACAATGTTTGTTTTAAGGGACCATGCTTATTTTTGCCTTACAAAAGATTGTTCCAGACATTAAAGAGTTCATTCTTGTTTGCCAATCCCATCATTCGGTAAATAAATACGTTTAAACCATTAGTATGACTTCACATTGTAAGTGCGTTTAGTTTTTAGTTTAAGTCCTTATTGCATTTCTGATAATATAAGAATTCTTTTCGATTTTTATATTGATTCTTGTGTTGAAGTTATCACATAAAGACATAAAACAAAGTCTCAGAAAACAAGCAATTTAGTAAATATATATAAGAGGTATATATAAATTGTGGTTTCAAATCGCTTTCTTTTAAAGCAGGTGACATTAATCTCAAAATTAAATTACATAGAACGTCCACAATAACATAACTTATTTACTTGAATATTTTGCTTCCTTATGTGTGTGATACATTTAGTGTAGATGTTTTTATTTTGTAGTTACACATATAAACAAAGTCATAGAAGGAGCATAGCGCTGAACAAATAACACAACCATGTTTAAGGGGTTGACAATGAACCATCAAAGCAGATGCCATTGTGTCGTTTGCAAAGAGAACTCTTTTAGGATACCAATTACCTTTTAACAAAATTCCTTTAATACAGATGTACAACAGTTAAATTCGTAGTCATAATTCAATAAAACACAATTTATAATATACACATATATTTTATAGAAAAAAATTGATTTTGTATTTATTTGTATTTCATGAATATGTGATTCTTGTTTTGCTAAAAAAAAACCCCATTAAATCCAATTTTCAGCATATTGACTGAAAACGATTACATATTTATGTTATTCCCTCGCCAGTTAAATAATAAATTCGTAAGTCAAACAAATCCGTATAATCAACTGTAGAATAATTTACCGATCTGGGTAGCTTCATATATTCTCTAGTCAAACGTGTATCCGTTTGGTGCATCACGCGAGTGGGTCTATTTTAAGAAGGGAATCCCCGGTATCACATCATTCAAAATGGCGACGCGCTTCTCGAAGCATCGACTGCGATGTTTGATGACTTAGAAAAAATATATTTCCTAAGATTTGACAAGCGAAAATGGGGCAGACGGATAGCTATTGATCCAATAAAGATATTTCAATGGTTGGTTCATGCGCGAAAGTCATAACAAGTGCGCGAAGGTGCGACAAAGGAATTCCTCCATTGGGGCCAATAGGGCTGCTCCATAGCTCTGACATACCTTAGCAAGATGTGGCAAGGCCAATCTAGATCATGGTTGTTATTTTGATGGTGGAAAAATGTATTGCCGTCGAGCAGCCTACGGCAACATGTATTGGAAAACCCCTAACTGGGGTCAAAACCCCTACCTGGGGTAATAAACTCGTCCACAATACACTATAAATTTGGTAAATGAAGGGGGGCGTTGTTTCTTGCGGCGCACCATGGTATGTACACTGGCCGAGTCTATGGCCATTCACTACAATCACTATACATGCCGATAGCTTCAAATCTACGGCTATGTTCAAAATCAAACCTATTAAATACACCAACCTATCGCCATGTTCATACATTTACTTACATAATTACTTTAAAGGAGTAGTAGCACGTTTTTTTCGCTCAAATAAGTCGATAAAATGTATTTAAAAAATAATTTCACAAATCATAAAACACCCTTCTGTCTTGGGAAAATCAAGTTAAAAATGGGTGTACATGGTTCCTAAAGCAATGGGGATCGTTTTTGTCATTCGAAAAAATCAATTGTGTTCACAATAAAATGGCCGCCATGCAATTTTTGCTTTATACGGAACACCGTTATCACTACTACGGACAATTGGTTTGTGTAATAGGATGCTTTACCCTCTAAAGTAAATTTAAATGGCACAAACTATCATTATAAAAAGAAAATTTGAAAAGATAAATTTTGCAAAAAACGTGCTACTGCCACTTTAAGACCCACCTTTTAACAACCAGAATGATTTGAAATATTCCTCAATCCACAATGTCAACATATACTGGTGACACTATACCATCAAATTATTTTTAATGAACATGAACTTTTTTGTTGTCAATTATCTGACAAATCATAAAAATAACTTTCATTTACTCAGATAATACTTTTCTGGACAATTAAACATTTGTCCATTCCTTCCATATAGGTATAATATAAAGATTCAAAGTAATGTTTTAGATCGTAAAAGCGGACAATTTAAATCGCATTTCAATTTACATTCACAGGTAGGTTTCTTGAACCTTTAACATCATGGCTCGGAAGTGCAGTTGTATAAATCATGAGGAATTTTCTAAAGGGAATGAAATCAATATTGATTTACTACAATCACGTATATTTGCCAAGTGTGTTGAAAATAAATTAAAAGAACTAAAGTATCTACCAAGTAAAGCAGTTTACTTATGTACAGCCAGTACTAAAAAGATAAGATTTACATAATGTTTATAAGACCACATGTTGAATACGCCTGTGAACTATGGGATGGTTGTTTCGCAGAGTTAACTGATAAAATTGAACAAGTTCAGTTTGAGGCCGCCGGAATAGTTACGGGATTACCTAAGTATGCTACGAGAGAATCTCTTATCAATGAAACAGGATGGCAGTCTCTAAAAGAGAGAAGAATATATCGTAAACTATCGCTATTTAATAAGATATATAACAATAATGCTCCATCATATCTTTGTGACCTTATGCCACAACATGTTAATACTAGGACAAATTATAATCTTAGAAACGTTCGAGATCTTTCTATGTCGTATTGTCGCACTAACCTTTTCAGTCAATCATTTTCCCCATCATGCTCGCAACTGTGGAATAACCTCCCATTATCCAATGGGCGGTTAAATTCCCTTTTTGAAACGATATATCATGTATCAAGAAAAGTGTGGTAATATCTATGACGTCACTTATTTATCAGCCACAGTTATTTAAAACTCTCTGATAGGACCACAGTGGAGCAGCAGGGCGGTCCAAGGGCGGAGCTACAGACACCTGGCCGACGACCTTGAGTAATTACAACATTGTTGCAAAACCAGATGACATCAAAGACTGTGTCACTCAGTAGAAAAACAAAACAAATGTCACTCAGTACTCCTTTACTGATAAAACAAATGATCAGCTGATTAGAAACTATAAACAACATTCTAAAACAACACCATTGTTTTTAAATTGTCATAAATTAACAAGAAGATAATCAATCCAGCGGAAAATAATGAACAGTCATTTGGGGATGATAATTATTCACTTGACAATTCTGTATGTTGATGTAAGAAGAAATTTCAAATGACTTTTTTTCTTTGTCACACTGGCTCGGAAACACCATCCGAAAAAGGGACCTGCGGGACTGCTTCCAAAGCCCAACCGAGTTCCTGAGGTGAAAACTGGTCAACTATCTCAAATAGCGGATTTCTCCACACTGATAATGAAGCACGAAAATCATGTCACGTGACAGGGGCATATCGTCGAACGTTGCCCATTGGATAAAACAGATACATGATTGACACAAGTGGGTGTATACCAAATATCATCTCGCTATCACTCACTCGGGGGCTCCGCCCCCTCGTGAGACGATAGCTCGATGATATTCTGAATACACCCACTTGTGTCATCATGTATCTATTACTTGTACATTAGGGAAGCTGATTCTATTACTCGTTTTTAGTCATATATATCTCCAAGAAAAGTTAAAGCACCAGCTTATTTCTCAATTGGAAAAAGAAAACTGAACATTATTCATACACAGTTACGATATTCCAGTAGCAAATTAAATGATGATTTGTATAGAATAGGTCTCTCAGACCACCCTGAATGCAATTGCAAATCTGCTTGTGAAAATTCTCATCATTATTTTATTTAATGTATTATGTATTATAATATAAGACATCAAATGTTTCGAAACATTAGATTAATTTGCACAGATAAATTTAGATTTGTTGTTAAATGGCTGTCCAGATCTTTCATATAATGATAACGTACACATTTTTAAAGAAGTACATAAGTTTATATCTCTTACTGAGAGATTTGATAAATAAATACATAACCTGCCTAATACCCAGTATTATACATTGTGTATCTTTTACTTTTGCTTTACTTTTCTATACCTTGTCTATACCTTGTCAATTTGTAAATATACCCATCGTCTATATGTATATATGTATATATATTACTGTACATAATGTATTCAACGTTTCAATATATTATGTCAACAATGTAAATAGGAGAGGGTTTCATTAAGTTGGCATAACTTGTCTCATGAATAAATATGTTTAAATCAATACAGCAAGTGCCAAATTCACCAAGACAATCTCATCACCAGTGATTCTGATTCCGCCAATTACACACCGGGGATTAAACAATTTTTAAAAGAATTTAAAAATAATGAAATTGACAATGACAGTTTGGTAATTTTACTAACAGAATTGGGGTCTCATTTGAGAGATGGGTTACAAAAGGATATTGACAGTATCTAAACATTATAACTCCTCAGATATCTATGAAAATGTCAATTGTGGCAAATGGATTTGTGACAGAAACTCATGTGTGTTGAGCTTTATGAAATCATTAACTGGTTACGATGAGAATGACTGTAACTCTCACCAATTTCCAAAGAGAACAATGTGTATTGCACGTGCCATCGAAATGTTGTACTTTTGTTCGAATCCGAACATTGTGACACCTTTTTCGTTTGCTATTTCGGCATTTATTTACTTCATTTTGGGTAGTAAATCTACAATCAACCTTTTAAATGCCACAAGTTCCAGAACCAGCGGTTCTTTTCAAAACCTACTAAACTGGCAAAAGAAAGGAACTGACACTCCCCTACCAAATGCGGGCGATGGCAGTCTGTGTGTATTATTTTTATAACAATCAGAAATTAGGCGCATCAGACTTGACAATAAAGCACGCTGCAGTGTCATGACTAATCTCATGTACATAGCAGATTCAGCAAATGACATCCACAAGCAAATTCGTTTGTCCCCCACCCAATGGTTATCAACATGCATTGTCCATCCAGAAATGCATTGTAAGTTAGATAAGATGAGCTTGTCCCTTGTGCACTCATCCAACACCACCATGTTAAAAGCACGAATGGATGTTGTGGTATCAGAGCAGGTAGTAAGTGATGGCAAATTTGAGGATAATGTGGATCGTCATTGCATAGCTACTCAAAGTTCCTTCAAAACGGGCGATGACCCATACCTTGTAGTGGACAATCAACATCCACCTACCCCACCAAAGGTTTGGTAAGGAGACCCAATATTAGTTAACCCCGCCTCTTATGACAGCCTGAATACCATCCTTACAGACATTGATTGGTACACGAGCAGGGTAAGATACACAAAGGGCATGGTTAATGATCGGTTGTGATGGCTCACCATTCAATTTGATTTGCACAATTTTTGAGCGCTGGCACAAAGGCCCCCATTGTTCGTTACAAGATGGAGTTGACCACTTCCTTAAACATATGAAAAATGTTCATGACGTGGACAATGTGCAGGCATATATTGATATTGAGATGAACTGTTTGAAATGCCTTTTTAAGTTACTTTGGGACCAATATTTCTAGCATATAGTCAAATTACTTGGTTTCTGATCACCAGCGGCCATTATGGTGGCTAAAACAGCATCTAATCAACATAAAGCATGGCAAATGTTACTGGTGTTCATATATGGAACAATAGATGAGCTCATGGTAATGTATGTTAGCCATTCATCCAAACATCCTACTTCAGTTTCAGGCTTCCACACATGGATAGACAAGGTGGCGAATCCCAACATCAAATTCGCATACACTGTCCTGAACGCATACATACTTGTTTGTGTAGCGTTCAGCAGTTAGTTAGTTAGCAGTTTTGGTCTGAACAGATGGGTTAAGATGTGGATTCCCCCTGGTCTACCCAATGAGAATACATGGCTCCGTAGCTGTCGAAACCTACACATTAGACACTGTTAGTATATACTAATCATACATTTTAGGTGGCGGTTTGGATTAAATGGTATAATGATATCACATAACATCAATTTTTTTTTGTGGTGGATAGTTACATTACCTTTTTAACAGAAATAATAACTCTATGTTATATTTATATAACACAAACGCCTGAAAGTATGCATTAACATTGTTTTATTTTCACTGATATTTTGGGGGCGGGATAGCGCAGTGGTTAGCGTGTTCGGCTTCGGATCAAGATGTCCGGGCAACTTTGTCTGTAGTAGAGAACTGTTCTACACGCAGTAAGGTTTGGGTGCAATGCTACACTGAATTTCAGCCTAGTACCACCCATGGTTAGCTAGTTCCTGCCGTAATACTAGCAGCCGTGATATAGGTGAAATACTCTTGAAAGCAGCGTTAAACCCCAACTCACCTCCCCTCACCTCATCTTCACTGATATTTTCCCACAACTTCTGAAATAGCTACTGAAATCTTCTACTTTTTTGGGGAACAATCCAATAAATTTACAATGTACCCAATAATTACACTTGTCACCTCTATACTCACAGCCTATCCATTTATTTGTATCTACTGGAAAGTCATATAATACACCATTTGTAACAGAAATTTCTTTCCTTTTCCTGCTTGCGCGTTTTTTGTTATACCATCGTTAGTAACAGTTCTTGGCAAACTAACACAATCAGTTATTAAATGGTCATTGTCATTGTTGTTTTTCTTGCTGACGGTGGTGGTGGTGCTGATGTCACTTGTGGTGGGTGTTTGCAGCTGCGAAAGATGCAGAGGGGGTGGCACATTCACAGATTCCTTGGACTCTGACTCTGCAGTTAACAGCTGGATAAACATTACAACATTATCATTTTAAAGTATAATGAATGTATTACTTCATTAATTTACCAAAAGCGGTAAGTGTTAAATGTAAAGTATGTAAATAAATTAATAAGCACCTCTTTAACATCTTGTTAAAGTGGAGTAGCCACTCTATGGAAGTCACTCTCCGGGTTTGGACGTGACTCCAAAAAAGCCCCTCCCCCGATGGTGGTGTGCAGATGAATTATCTAAGATTAAAAACATCATATTAACTTTCATACAGATCAAAGACAGTCTTAGGAAAGGATCAAACCTAGAAACTGACATCCCCTTTGCCACAGTCAATGACCGATCTTTAGGGGCCGAGATATTGGGGTTGCGGAGGTGGTTGAGAAGTAGTGGTCCTTTCTCGGAACCCGTGAAGGCGAGAGCTCACACTGGTCTTGATGAATGTGATAAGATGGACACCAACATGATCAATGTCACACTCACATGTGAAAATAATCGAGACAAATATAGGTACATTTTGTTTGTAAATAATGTATATCATATGAATAATCAGCTTTAACACTAACATGTTATCCTGTTTTTGGAAGGGATTAATTAATAAATTTATGCCAGGGAATATAGAATTTATTTATCTATTTTATTCATTTGTTGTATCCTTATCAGGGTGGACATGGTCACAAAAAAATTTGTGAAGAGGCCCACAGTGAAAACGCTATGTGTGACAGTGGCAGATAAGAGACATACCGGTAATCCCCGCAACTCAACCAATGCAAAACTCATACAGATCATCAAAACAAGCTCGCCTGGAGTAATAAACTCCTGATCGAGGAGGATTTAAGAACCATTCTAAGGGTCCGTTTGTGGTTGTCAACTTTATCTTCACACACAATTTCTAATGGCCATAAAGTTGCAGTTAATCGCATGAAGAACAGAACAGCTGTACCGGGAAGGAGTGAATCACGACAAATGTTGCAGAAAGCTGTTTTTACAAAACTTGATAAACCTTTTCGAAATGCTCGTGAAACTTAACGAAATGATAAATCTTGCAAACAATTTTGTTGGGCAATCAGTGAAGTGAAACGAAAAAAAATGAGTGACGAAATGAAAGCTCACAAGTTTCTGAAAGCTATAAGTGATGGATCAACAGACGTGTCTGCTAATGAAAATGAAATCGTATACTGCCGATCTTCCCGATTTGGAATATCAAAAATCGTATTCTCCTCTTTTGAGCATGTTGGAAAAATGATGCAATAGGAGCATGCACAACAAGTCTTTCCAACTTTTGCTGTTGTAGCTTTTGCTGCTGATGGTGCTTCTGTAAATACAGGTCATTTTGTAAATACAGGTCATTTTGTAAATACAGGTCATTTTGGCGGTGTGATAGTAAAGTTGCGAGACAGACTCTCTGCAAGCATTGTTATGGTAACGTGCTTAGCCCATAGACTAGAACTGGCTTTCCAATATGCGTGCAAAGGGAAAGCGTTTGACAGTTTGCTAAATCTTAGCTGTACAGAATCTACAGGTCTCCACTCCAGCAAAACAATTTGAAACAATTTGAGACCAATGTTTGATTCTCTTGGTCTGGCAGGTGTTATGCCACTGAGAATTGGAGGTACACGTTGGGTGTCTCACAGACTGCTTGAAAGCGGCGTTAAACCCCAACTCACTCACTCACTCACTCACTCACTCACAGACTGGCTGCTCTTCAAAATCTGTGGAGAGGGTATAAAGGAATTGTTCCTCACCAGGTTAATAATCTGTGAAAACTTATAGTGTCATGACTGTCATCATTCCCTAAATAGCTATTAGTTGAAATGCAATATTTGATATTTTATTGATATTGATTTATTATGGTAATATGAAAATACTTTATACACAGATAAAACCTCATTTGTACAAGAGAAAGGTGCAAAACGTTTTTGATGTGATGGACTTAATACTTTCATTGAGTGTGAGAGGGGCTTTTCTGTAATGAAACTTACAAAAACAAAACAAAAACAGACTTTCTAGCCAAGCCATGACAGAATTGATAAGAGTGAAAATATTGTGACCCAACACCAGCCATACATCAATGGAGTGTTGCCCCAATCAAAAGGAGAAGACCTATGTTTAATGAATCTGCTGCTCAAGCATCTTCATCAGCCATGATCTGTGATTCAGAGGAAGGCAGTGTAGTCAACTTGAAAACAGGCTTGGAAGTCCAAGCTAGAGCTCTAGCTGGGACTGGTTGGAAAGATAAAAATTTTCAGATCGCAGATGCACCTGATCAGTCTGGCTATGAACGTGCAAGTAGCAGCTGTCTTGAAATTGATGATGATGAGAACTAGTTTGACTTGGCCTAAAACTTGTAGTAGTTGTATACTGTAGTCTGTTGCACACTTATAGTCACAAATCAGTCACCCAGCTACTAACGGCTAGCCTGTTAGTCATCTTCTTCCATCATCTTCCCAGTTTTAACATTAACATTACAGTTTTGAATGACAATGATAACATTTGTGTTTGTTTTCATTTAGAAGGTTTTGGCAGACATGATATCAGGACCCACAGTTTCTTAGAAGGACCCACAACTTTTCACACCTGGGGGTCTTTAAGGTTTAGAGCTGATCAGTTTCAAACACTGCCTAGCTCTATGTATTTTAGCGTAGGTAAAATAATTGTTGGTGGGTTGCAGCTTCTAATTTTTGGATTATTTCTCTTGAATGCTCTCTTATACTTTTCCTTTTTCGGCGTGTTGCCATACTTTTGATAGTGGTAAAATCTGCAAAAACAAATGTCTGACTCACATGCGGCCCAAACGTTCGGCAGTAAAATGAAATAGCTGATAGAAGCTGAACTTCAGGGACTGGATGAATTGGTAGCATTCGATGAGCAACAGACTCCAAGCCAAAGGCGGCATGGTCCAAAATGGCGTCGACACCTGATCACGAGGCAAGAAAATACCTCAGATGAAAACATTACAATACGAAATGAAAGTATTGCCATTAGAAGCGAGGAAAGTGAAGTTGCTAAGAAAAATTGAGGAGAAGAAAATTTACATTAACCACACAGTTGCCACCTCCCCAAGTTTCACCACGTCACCTGTTGTTGCAGCGGGTCAATAGACTGACAGTTTGCTACACTTGGATTCGGAAGTCTTGCCGTTACAATAGACACTGTTAATGAAGGGGAACAAACTGTGCATTCATCAGTTCACGTGGGATATTTATCAAAACGATCAGGACCAATATGATTTAGGAAATGGGGCAATTCTCAAGCTGGGTGCAAAACGGGAGACAAAAATTAATATGGAAAATTGAGTTAATTTGAAAATACTATCACACATGATAACAAAAGAGAACATAGGAAAAGAGACAACCCTTGAGTACATCAAATACTCAACAGACATTTTCCGTCTTTCATTGAAACATACTTGGCAAAGTGTTCTGGCATATGACAAGGAATACAGAGACAACAATGTGAAGAGAAATTTCGTTGGGGAGTGTACAGGCTCGATCTACATGATTTTAGGCTACGACTACGACTGTGCCATTTGTTACAGCCCGACTCACCCGGCTAGGCGACACCTAAGTTACCCCAGTGTACCACAAGGGCAGAAAAGTGCACATTCAACACAGATAGCAAAAACGTTAAGCGTGTGGTCATTCTTACCAAGGGGCATACAGTAAGTTTGATGTAGCCTCTAAGGTAACGTATGATAGTTGTGATGTTGAAAGTGACTCTAAAAATATTGCAAAGTACTTATCTGATCATGATATAGTTAAACATGTAAATACTGACAATGTCAGCTTGATTAGACCAGACAAATAATGACGAATGTAGTGAAAGCCCCAGCTCTATAGAAGTTAATTATTATTTCATTATTTTCTTTCTTTCATGCATTTTTAATATATCAAATTAGATGATAAATAAAACACGGGATAAGATGTTCCTTACAAGCTCGTTGGACCCATTCCTAATTGTCAGTTGCAAGCTTCATGCATTCTTCTAACTGACAAATTTGAAAAGTGTTCAAAGTTTTAAAATGATAGTCGCTCCAAATGACAAAACCATCTTGGTAATTGTAATTGAAACCATAAAAAGCGTTTTAATTATTCTTTTGATGAAATCAGAAGAACACAAGAATGTCTTGCAAACTGAAACAACATCAGTTATATTTCTCAACATAGATGAATCTATACTACATCTAGATCCCTTTTATCTTTGGTGATGTTTCACTCACAAAATCAGTACCTCTCCTTTGAAGAGAATTGGCTTTTCACATGTACTTGTATTTCAAATAACGATCATTTTATAACTATTACCTGGGAAAGAATTACAAAATATTGTTCTGCTCTTTGTTCTTTGTTCGAAATAACTCCATCAAAATACTAATGGCCGCATATGAGACATGATTCGCGAGATTTAAAGTGTCACCATGGGTAATTGACCTTATTTTGCATTGAATGTATCTTATTCAAGATGTACGTCTGTTAACCCAGCAGTACAAATGAGTAACGGTTGTGTTGGAGGTGACCAGCATATGATATATATGTTAAACCATTCTGGCATACCAGGATCATTTACACATCTTTTTTCTATGATCTATTTTCAGATGGTGCACATGCCAGCTAGACGGGATATATTCAGTAGTCCACTTGACCTAGTCTGATAAGTTCGTTGCTGAAGGATTTGTAACCGGGAAATCCAGGACGTGAGTACATATTTTGTTGACGATCTATTGTTAAATGGTAACAGCTAGACTCAGCAGCCTCCATAAGTAGCACACAGCCATGCAGAGTCATGTAATCGTGAGTGATGACTAGGGTTATGTGGTATTTATATGAACAAACTATATACATTCCCACATTATTTACCACGATACCATTATGATCTGAGTGTTCATGGTGAGAACATTTACATCTGAATGATATTTAGTCAGTTTTGTTTTGGAATGGGCAACCTTTCAAGACACGACAGCAGTAATGAAAGTTTTAAATATCTTGATGAATTCACTACAACCGTCTTAATGAGTGGCCTTATATTTTATGGTTATATGTGCATGATTTGAAGTACAGTATAAGTTTACAATAAGTCATTTGGATAATAAATCCCCCACAGAGTTGTCTGAGTGTCACCTACTTCTCTTTACTTTCATTATAACAAAATGGTAACGTTCAAATATCCAAATCATCAGACAGGTATTGAATATCAATGTAATTAGGTGTAAATCATTGATAATTGAAATGGTACACGTGACTTGTTTTGATGAGACATATGTCTAGTTTGCCATTTATTGAGAAAACACGGAGAAAACTGTGGCATTGGTTATCATCGAATTATACTGATATAAAGATGAATTATCTAAAGCGTACATTTTACTTTCATTTTAAGATCCATTTCACAAATTGTTTATCCCTTGAATTTCAGATGAACTACCATCTTTGATTATCAAGGTACATGGTTTAAGATATTTTTATTTCAAATGATGTCTGGTTTGGCGAACAATTGCCTTCAATATATGCATAATCTGAGAGTAATTGGTAATATGTCTGTCATAGATAACATCTGAGAGTATATAGTCTCTTTCATTAAAGCAGTGTGTACCTTCAACATAAGTATCGTTATTATGATGAAATGTTTTTTAAAAACCAAAAAAATATGAATAAGCACAATTTCATTTAGCCAATAATAAAAAAGAATTCGGGTCTAAACTAGTTTATATAGTTCTGAATTTATTAGCTTTGATTGGGACAGGTTTAATTTTTATAAACCTCTCGGAAATTAACACTTCGACTATAATCACTCAAATTCAATCTTCATGCTGTATGTATTATCACTGCTGCATCATCGATTGAATATCGCTAAGGGAAACTTGATAAGAACACTGACGCCAGTATGAACAATCTCCGTGTAAGAACGTGTCCAGAAAGTCCATACTATTCCATTTAGCACGTAATATATTCGGAGCTTTCATCTTGTGGATTCTCATCTGTTTCTATCAAAGATCAATCTGTGTCAACAGAATATGTTAAATCTGAAATGTTTGTATTATTATGCTTGTGACGTTAAATGTGTAGACTGTTTACAGGGACGAATAAATGACAAATTATAAGCCCAGTTGCTTGTAATCTGCTGTTATAGGGATGAATGTCCAACGTGAGTGACCCCGCCTTGATTTTTTACAGACCTCCTTTCATTTTTATCATTTAAACTCTCTTAAACCACCCTCAAAGTTAAATGTACAAAAGTTTATCCACATTTTACTTCTAGTGTCAATTTATTAATTGGTTATAATTGTCATATTCTTTTTTCTATTTTGTTTCTTAAATACATCTGTTGAATTTTGTAAAGAGGATAATTTCAATAATAAAATTTCAATAATTTCATGATTGTACTTTTGTGTAACTTATCGCCTCCAGAACTGAGAAAGAGATAAGAACTGGGTTCTGATATAATGTGACTGCTGGATAATACTTGTGGTGACGGTAACTTGGTAATTTGGTTAGCCTGTCAGTACCTCGTATACCAGTTTACTGTGTATTTATTACACACATGTGAGTGAGAACACTTCGAGATATTTTTGGTATCTAACACATGTTAGATACTGCGAGAGACGCATCTGATTGGTCGCTCCATGGTGATGACCAGAGGTCACGAAGTCGGGACTATTTTTGCCATTCATAAGTAAACAAATTACTAAAATTCGTAGGAATCACAAACTGAGCACATTTGGAATATTATATTTGAAACAACGACAAAGCCGAATGCGCTCGTCCTATCGTAACCTGTACGGTCACACACGTCAGATGTGAGTTGTCTCCCTTCAACCGTAAGTGGCGTCACAACGTCGACCGGGTCAAGCTCGCCTCGCTGTGTTACTCGGTACTCACTCCATTTCGAGACGCTCGAAACAATCACACAAACGTCTTTGGTTATAATGATCCCGATGCAGAGCGACTTCGTTTTACCGATGGTGAGAACCGTAACAAGAACTGACATGGGCTTGTCGTTGCCTAGTTCATGAGCTCCTGTTCGGAAAATGGCGAACTGACAGTGTTTCGGAGTTCAAGATTTGAGTGAGTGAATAGAACGTTTTTATCAGTGTTATGTTTTCCTTTATACTCGGGAACACGTTATTTAAAAGTTAAGATTCAATTGATTTATAACTTAGCACGCCAATTAGCGCTTAAATCAAAGATTATGTTTGTGTGCGACATTAGACACTCTTTACCGTTACACATTGTGACGTCACTGACGTGAAAGTGAACTGTATTACTACGCGCTTCAACAGAACGTCTAGAAAATTTCGTTTAAAACTACTTAAATCATGTTGTTTATATGCGTGTAATAAATAAAATACCAAACTCATTCCCTATGAATACCGTATTTATTACAACTCGTCACTTGTCAAACGTATTTAACTCGCTTTCGCTCGTTAAATACGTTTACAAGTAACTCGTTGTAATAAATACGGTATCCATAGGGAACTTGTTTGGTATTCTCTATGTATGTTGGTTATGGATTAATAAATTGGATGTAAGAGTTTGGCTGCATCATTTGGTTATGCCATAAATTTCAGTAGGTGATGCAGATCACCATGGCACAAATCCTTTAAGTGAAACTCACATGAGATAGAATCATCACAAAACTTAACTGTCAATCAATGTCTCCGGTGTGTAATGTTTAGTTAATTGTGAATTTGTGATATGGAAGCTGTTCATGTTTACTATGTTCAAAGTTTAAATCCTGATAAATATCTGTATATACTGAGAATGAATACATGTTGACAAATACCTACGAGAAACCAAACCGATCTGATTATATTCCTTGTCAAGGGTAAAGTATGTTCTGTTTGTACAAATAAGTTTTAACAATCCAGTTTATCTCAGTAGGAGACTCTAGTGATGTTCCTCCTCAAACATAGTGTCGACAGATCGTTGAGCACAGATTGACACTTGTCCTTTGCCTAATACGTGTTATGGATGAATAGTCTGAATTATATATATTCTCTGTCTGTTAATTAATTATTTCAAAATATGAAGAAAAACAAAACTTATTGTAATTTTGAGTTTAGGTGTGTATTGATTCGAGTGATAAACATTAGTTTCTGATGAAAACATCCAGCATATTTCCATCGTATTTCTATACTGTTGGTCACAAGAACCACTGGATGACATGACTCCCTGCGGTAATCCTGACTGTGTTGTTGATCCGCAGGTAGCTTGTAGTCTCACGCTTTGTGTAGAGGAATTGCTTCCTTCAACTCAGATGTCTTGTGAAGACTCTCTAATAAATCGTTATTTTTGTATGCTTGGTGACAGTTTCATTACACCATAAATTTCTCACTTGTCTTTACTTTCACACTTTTATCTGACGCGGTATTGCACCTCAAACAGCATCCTAAAATAATGAGTCTTTGGTTTAATAAATCAATGACCATTACTCCTGAGACGCGGACTAGAAATAACACGTCAATAATAACACTTACTTACCATCAAAATTGCCTCACTGTAATTGTCAATATATTGTCTGTCAAGAAAAATGTTATTTTCTCCCACTCTTCCACGGTAATGTGAAACTACATCCCATTTATCAGAAAACAGCTCTGTGAAAACAGTACTTTTCACTATGAAACAGAAACAGGGCTAAGGATACAGTGTAGCAAGTGTTATACTCAACTCTTTAGCTTGTACTGGTGGTTGATATGCTGGCTTGTGTTGATAAATAGGGGTAAAAGACCTCTGACACACTCTGACCAAAACTCCTTGAAAGTAACAACCAGCAAGATATCACACTGTTATTTTTGGGATCACTATCTACTAGAGTTAATATTTCTTGTTCTATTTCTGGAACGAGTCCACTGCGGGATTCGAACCCACACCCTCAAATCACTTAATGTAGAAAACTCGACTACCACTCGAATACCACGACTCTGAAAAAATCGCGATCCAACAACAGATACTTATACTATTTTAACGTTATGTACCCCTTTAATGAAACTAGGTACACATTTGGTCCACCATTACTGTCTGTGTTTATCACTCTGTGCCTACCGACGAGAAATTGTCATTGTTATTTTGCTCTCGCAAAACGTGTGTTAATTTGGTAAAATATATATTCTTGCTGCAAAGAAACGTAATTCTCTTTTTTCAAGATATACAATTCAAGATATGTTCATAATTTTCATTACAATAGTAGAGGCCTCCTGCCAAAAGTATATGTTTCATTGCCATGGCAATAAATACAGTTTACATGTATATCAAAGATATACCTGTATAACAGTAAAATCATTTCAAATACTGCAATGTACATGTGAACAACGACGCTCTTGTTAACTGTCTACTTCATCATACTCTGTATATGTATAGATCTAGACTACCTTATATATTCCATAAAACAGCGACCGACTAGACATAGTTTAATACAGGACATACAACAACATGTAATCATGAGTAATCACTGGAGTTAGGAGGCGTTTATATGAACCGACTGATATCCTGTATTGATTTCGTCTGACAGTCTGTTTCTCTGTTGTAATAAATATAAGAGTAACACTTGATGAGACGATCTTAATTCATATTGTCTTGGTATATTGTTAAGTAACTCATTGCAAATGACCTAACTTTTCTTCGATCATGCACTCACAGTAGATATACAGATCTCACCCAAGTGTCTTCTGATATCAAATATATCAACATGAGTTGATTAAAGTTACAAATATCCGAGGCTTTCATATTTGATATCAGAAGACACGAGTGTGAGATGTTATTTATCATTCAAAATCATTCTTCAACAATTATTAGCCAAAGACTGACATATATGCAACACGAAACTGCCATTTAGCTTCCTCAGCAGTAATCTCAGTGAGATCATAGTATCGTGACATCATAAGCATTATGACATCATAGCATTGTTACGTCATCCCTATTGTGACGTCATAACATTGTCAGTAGTGTTCTCAGTGATGCCAAAGCTTTGTGATGTCATTAACTGATGATGTAATAGGATTGTGACGATTTGATTGTAGCGATATCTACAATGTAGATATCGCTTGTAGATTTAAATTGATCTCACACAAGTTATATCTACTGTGGGTGCCTGTTTTGGATGATGAATTTGTGCTGCATACACCTCCTCAAAATGTGTGGTATATCTGAGACGTTATTTCACGTTGAGGCGAGAAGAAAACATTCCTTACTATTTACTGTCACCATCTTCTGATCTCAGTATTGTTCATTATGATTCGTTTAAATCTCATATGATATTCGGTGAGATGGAATCAGCAACCGTTCAATACAAGACCTATCATAACCTATTGTGAGTTCACTTCGAGTGTGAATATATATTTTATAATTATCTGTTTGTAATTACTCATTCATTTTGTTGTCTGGATGTATTTTCTCGCCTGCTCATTAATTCAGTCATTCGACAATTTTTCAGATTCAGTCAGACAGGTATAAACTATTAATGATATGGAGAAAATGTGACATCCGATTATTTTGACATCAGATTACCCAAGTGTTTGGGTAATCAGAAAATCAAAGTAAACTAAGCGACATTTTCAATGAAATAAGACCCAGTGAAAAGTTGTTTTCAGCTGTAATATTTTGATTAATACTGCCTACATATGTATAGTGACAAAACAGATTTTACAATAGACAAAAACTCAGGTGGGTCATTAAACTTACATATAACTTTTATTCCTCCCCACCCCAAAACATGAAACATGACTATGCTGGAAACAATAGTTGAGAGTGGAACGTCTTAAAACACTCCACACACTCACGTTCAATGTATACTGACAGTCTATTTTAAAATTGAAAATTGTAAACTGTCACGATTAGAAATTCGACTAGGATGACATTTACTGAGTTGGGTAAGAAAAGAACTATGTTTTGTGTAAACTTAAACACTACTTATGTTAAGATGATATCTCTAAAGGTATGATTTTCGTTTAGTTGAGTGCTTTCCTGTATCACATAACGCCAGCACTGATTCATATAATACAGAAACATTTGACCTTTCAATCCCTTGTTTTATCAAAGGAGCATTTATTTTTCAGCGGGGCACTTGATTCAAGTATTTTGGGTCATATTACATATGTACTTTTCATGATTTAAGAACAAAAAGGTTCAGAAACTAACTCTTAAGGGTAGGAGAAGAAAGAGCAATGCGCAAACAATCATTGTTTGGTCTCAGATCAATGCAGATGCACCGAAACCATCTCATCATTCAGTCGCATGACGAAGTTTCCTTTCCTTTTATTCCTTGTTCTTCAAACTTTCAATTATGCAACAGCAATGAATTCTGCAATAAACAAGCCATCTTTATAACATATCGTTAGTCACAGTAGCAGTGACCAGGGAAACAATTGGACGAGCTTAAAGGGGCAGTGGCACGTTTTTGGCCAATTTTCTTTTTTTTAATTTCCCATTTATAATGACAGTTTATGTAATCAATATTAACTTAAGAGGGTAAAACATCTTATTACACAAATCAATTATCCATAGTGGTTATACAGGTGTAGCGCATAAAGCAAAAATTGCATGGTGGCCATTTTATTGTGAACACATTTTATTATTTCAAATTACAAAAACGAGTCCAATGGCTTTAGCAAGCCATGTACACTCATTTTCAATTTGTTTTGTTTTTTCGGAGAAAGAAGGGTGTTTTATTGTTGGTGATCTTACTTTTCAAATTCATTTCATCAACTTATTTGAGCGAAATCAAATATGACTGTCCCTTTAAGATTCCATTACTGCAGATCTTTTTGAACACAACAGACATACAGTGTTCAAAATGCAAGGTTCCTGTGAATTTCATCCACATGCCTAAAACGAATGATGTCAAATATCAACACAAATTAATAAAAGCAGAACTCTCACTGATGATGTCATATATCTGGTCTATTTATTATTCCTGGTCAGGTGATTTTAGTGACCTGAGTATAGTTAGGGCTTCAATTCCTTGTTTTGAAAGCATAGTGTTTCTTATTTATATTTGAATAAAGCTGATTGTATCAAATGAATAATTAGATTAGGAAACATGTCCTTTCTTAATGGTAGATTTGTTATCATCATATCTGTAGAGCAAGCATAGGTGGAAAATCTGTCCTTCTAATGTACTTTCTCCGTTTGTGAAGACGACCAAATTCCCCAGCAAAGCATAATCCTTTCTGTAAATCGTTACCTTCCCTGTTCCAGAGATTTCTTTATGTACTACCAAGTCAACTTGCAACATCAGAGGTAAAAGAGGAATTTCCGCTCAACAAAGCTTGATAATAAAACCAGAGGTTGATGGAGGGCAGTTCCTCTCCATCAGAATTAGTTAGAAAAAAAACCCCGAAACTAATGATTTTCCATAATAAGTAAATCAAAGTCAATATAGGTTATGTTGATCTTCATATTTATTTCAGAATATTCTTAAAAAAAAAAATGCATTTGACACTTGTATGTTAATTCCTCACATGACTGAATCCGAGGATGGTCTGGGTGCATCTGCAGTGATCTGAAACAAAATCATTAATGTTTTTGAAGTGTTCTTTCTTTTCCCGATCTTACAATAAATAGATATCAATTTATTTCAAATTGACTTTATGATAGGCCCTTTGGAGCATGTTAACGTCAAGTGACTGATAAGTAACATTTTTTGATTTCTCTTTCAGGAAAACTGATACCAGTTGAACATGTCGTCTTTAACATATTACAATGTCTGGCGTTGAATGGTTGAAACGTTGACTAACCGACTGTGTATATTATTGTTTATGTCCTTTACTTTATACTTGTAATAACCATACACAGTCAATTCTGTCTGGCCAGTGTCTTGGTGTCATAAGAGTAATTTGTTCATGAAGATGTTGTAAGCATGTCATTATCACCTAGACTAGATTGCTTGTCTATTGCTGTTTATACCTACTACATTGTATTAAAACGACATAAACGTCTGGTTGGATTTGATGAGCAAACTTAAAAAAAACACAAATCGTTCTCTATCACAGGGTGGTCCAAACACCTTTTCAGTCACGTGTGTTTATAGAACTGATATTTAGAGATAATGAATTTCTCCTTAAAAAAAGTAGTAAACCCGTGGCTATTCGCGTTTCATTGGAGGTTGATTAGTGTGTTGGAGAGAGAGGATTAGTGTTAGTGCAGATAGTTTCATCTGAATTATGACAATGTTGGTTTCGTTCACTATTTGAATGACATTTCTTTTAAAGGAGAAAAGACTGATTCCAATTATTTTATTCAATTAAGATATTTTAATATAGTTTTATAATTCAAGTTGTTCATACTATCCTGACATTTGAAAACAAATTAATGAAGATGTATTGAGCCGACCAGTGTCAACTGTTGCTTATTATACAACTATGTTTGTGAAATGATATTTCAAGTTTAGGTAGCCCCTAGCTTGTACTGTGGTTGTTGATGCTGCGAATGCAGGCACTATACTTATTGAAAAAGTATAATCTAACCTTAAAGGCAACATACATTTACATTGTCGAATAATAAAAGTTGCCTAATAGACAACATTATAAGTGCACAATACTAAACCACACAAGGTAGAATTAAAAACAATAATCTTCTACTCCATCTGGACTCATAATGTTGAAATTGTGAGTAAATTCTAAAAGGTTCTTAACGTTATAGTTGTGTAGTCAGATGGATGTGAGATATGATAACACGTTCAGTATATGGTGATCGTAATCTCAGTTTGAATATAATTCTATAAGCTGAAAGGTGTTTGAGATGTGTGAGGTTATGTCTGACGATTACAAAATATTTCCCATTTCAATATATTCACCATACACTGAAATCCGGAAGATGTGGGAATGGTTATAATGTATAAACATTCAAAACAGCGTCGTTTACCTATGAGGTGTCTGTTCAGGTGACACGGTCACAGGTAGAATGTTTCCTCAATTTACACAAATACAGAATATTCAGGCACCATCTGATTACAACTAGAGCTAGAGTATCATCAATTGACACATATGTCAAACGAAACGTTGCTGGGTTATGAGCGATCCGTTTCAAATGAGCACATGTCATCAGATATGGAAGTTGTGGAGACGGTTTGCCTAATGCCTAATGTATTCCTATTCCAGTTGACCATTGAATCACACGTAAACGTTAAGTCTTCTTAGCTCAATCTGACCACTTGTATTTCTTGTTACTTCTGGCCTTTAGCAACTTTTGATGATATTGCAATACATGCAGATGAACTGTCGCACATAGATGGAGTATTATTTTTAAGAAGTTGGAAGAACATGCTTTGATATGACATACACACAGTATGTGGTTACCTTTTTTGTGCCCAATTTAGATTTCATGATTTTCTATTCTAAAAGTAGTTTGTGGATATTAAACATTAGGCTCTTGTGCTATTGTGATTACGTTTTATATTGATTAAAGTATGTCTTGGTTGGTTTTACGATTTATCTATTCTAAAATGTTTGCGATTCGACGGATTCCCTATCGCAGTATCACTGGTTAGCAAAATATCTGGGAATTTAAACTGCTGTAGATAAAGATAATTCACACGGGACTAGCATAAAACTCAATATGAACAAACTTTATACTAATATCTTTAAGCAATTTCAAATAATGGTAAGCCGCCTCAGCAAATTGATAGCAATACATGTTTTAGCCGAGCCGTGTATACACCAGTTATAAACTCCACTTAAGGTTACTACAGTTAACAGAAACCTTTCTTGTAAATTAATTGCACCATTGGGCCAAACGCTCATACCAAATGCGTTTCAAAAATGATGAATTCTATTTACTCTGTCCAGTTAATTCGTTTGCATGAATATTTGTCATGTTGATATCTCCCTTGGGTATCATAAAATATCCAATAACTCCTTAACTAATTTACGATGATGAAGTGAGAAGTGGATAATATCTGTTTGGGAATTGATGCTTTGTTTCACATCAGAGTCATTTTACTGAGGCGAACAACTTTTCATTTACTTTTGTTGATTTGATTTACAGACAAATACTGGACCTTATAGAGATGCCATTAATGCTAAGAGGAAAAACAAGGACAGTTATGTTCGTCCTAGTTCCCTGGGTCTGTTACGCATGCTTCATCAACCGTTGAACCTGCACAATGTGACATTAAGTTTTGAATTTCCTTAAAAAGAGCGTTTACAAGAGAGTGAAACAGGACGCATTTGGTTTATTGAACGATGTGCTAACGACTCATGGTTCTAGAAGGTACATAACGTCGGCAACATATACAAAATAAAATTAGTTTTGCACCCCCAACATTTATACCTAAAATGAAATGCTGAGACAATGTCAGGATAAATGTATTGAATTAAACCCTAAAGCAATAAAGTAGGACAGTTAATTACTAATTTCTCAAAAGAAAATCATATTCATGTGAACATTTAAAGAAATGGTACTGTTTTGTACCCAAATAACTACTGTTCCTGTGTCGAAACTATGCGATAAACATTCGGGTTTCTGAGGACGAAAAAAAAAATCGTGTTACCAAGGTGACTTTAACACATCAAAATATGTTCAATCAAACAAAATATGGAAGTAACTGGTTACAATTTTGACAATTAGTGACAAAAAGGTTATTATCATACGATTTTGGAATTATTCTGATTCATAATTCAAACACATCTCTGTAATTTAGAGGTGTCATTACATTAATACAGACCAGATATCGTCAGTACGCAGCTTTGTTCAAATTTGTATTTTTCCAAACAATCTGGTTTTGAATATTCATACTGCTTTAACGAGTGCCTTTTTGTTAAAAGTAAGTTGTTAAAGGTTCTTCAGTTCACTTGAAATAATGGTATTACTCACATTACAACCAATACTGACTTTAAATTTTCAGTATAACAATACTTGTTTCTTGACACCAATAAAGCAGAATTTTCTGAATGCACACGTTATCTGAATGGAATTTGCTTTCTTACACTGCTACATAATGCTTCTGTCATATCAAGTTGTTTTTCTGAAACATCGTCAACTTTTACTGGTGAACAAAGCATGGAGGTGTAACACCTTTTTTGCTCTGTATATTTTATAAACTTATTTTTTATATGCTAATCATTATGTTCAAAACATTTCTTAGCAAGCGACTTCAGTACCCCGTGTGTATTTGAGCAGATATATTAATAGATAGATATATGTGTGTATGTTTTCATAAAAAACATATGCTTATGCAAAGATCGACTTCATCCTGCGGCTTATGTTGTCTCTGACTTGTTTTCTTTTGAAGTAATATGATAAAATCTTTCACTTCATAGCTGTTATATTTCACAAAAGAATAGTGAGTAAATACCCTTTTCAAATAATAAAACAAGTATAGACTTCAGATTCGGTCCAATGATTAATCAAACTTGCCATGTTATAATTTGGTATAGCTTTTTCCTTTGATAGGACAATAACTATATTGCAATATGTTCATTCATTAAACATATTTAAGAATAATATTCATTAAAAGAAGAAAATGCACACATGTGGGATATAGTTTATGCAAATAACATATGTACTTTATAGCTTGTAAACATTTGTTTGTTCCAAAGTGATACTTTTAAAAGCAAAATTTAATATCCGACTTAGAGGATGTCCACACTGACGCTAAACCATTTTAACGCCAAACTTTAGAATTAGTCTGTTTATTGTATCTTATCTATTTGATCTACACCTATGTCTAAACAGTTTCTGCTTACAGTATGAACTTTTTTATCATCATTTCACCATGGATAGTGTTATGTATTCAATATTAGAGTTGTTTTTTTATTATTTGCTAGTACTTACTCCCGTTGATGAAGGAATATAACAACAGTTGGTAAATGTTGATGCAAAATAACTTTAGTTTGAACTAGGCATAATCTTTGAAACAATGAATCCTTTCCATTTATAAAAAAATCAATTCTCAGAAGAAAATGCAGTGCATAAGGGGAAATCTACACATGTGATAGAAATGTTATGTGTTTAGCATAAGGGGAAATCTACACATGTGATAGGAATGTTATGTGTTTAGCATAAGGGGAAATCTACACATGTGATAGGAATGTTATGTGTTTAGCATGATGTTGAGTAGAAGAAGATCAACCATTCAATTATTTCCAAATCGATTATCTTGGGACAAGTATTTATCATCCTTTCACCATGTGAGAGTGTTATGTATTTATGTACTTACTTACTTACTCACGTTGATGATGGCACAAAACTAAATTGGGTAAATGTTGATACCAAATAACTTCTGTTTTAATGAAGTCGCTAGGCATTATCTTGAATGCAATGAATGCTTTCCATTTTAAATAATGATAAATTCAGTGGACTCAGAAGAAAATGTTGTGCAAAGGGAGCAATCTATAAATGTTAAAGAAATGTTCTACATATGTGCGCCATGTTAAGAAGGAGAAGACCAACCAACCGATTACTTCCAAATCAATTATCTTGCCCTCATTAACGCTAGCACATTACCTTGACATTGTTTGATCAGACAAGCAAATAAAGACGTATTAAACGTCATTGTTGACTTATGCATGACTAATTATACAAATGTGTTTGCGAAATAATATTCAAAGTTTAAGTAGTTCATACAGTACCTTAGGTTTGGACAGGGAATGCTGGTTCTATTAGGATTTGGCTAGGGTTAGCGTTAACTTTAGGTTTAGGCTTTGGGGGTAATGGTTATGATTATGATTATGGTTAGGGTAGCGCGTCAACTGAATTCTGGTAAAACTGAGGATATATGCGAAATGACAACGAATATTATTTTGAGTTTGGTTAGGGTGGTGTAAATATACAGTGTTTTGGTTTGGGTTAGGGTCGGAGTTTAGGATTTAGGGTTGAGGGTTAGGGTCGGAGTTTAGGGTCATGGTAAGAGTTAGGGTTACATGGTAGAGTTTAAGGTAAAGGTCAATTGATACAAAAGAGTTGATTGTAAAGAGTGCGTCAAATGAAACCTATAACGGACAGGAGGATTGAATTTATGATGCTGTGTCAGTGAGAAGTGTGTTGAAATGGACATTTCTATTAAATAAACTTTCAAAGTGATAAAATGTTAAGATTTATGGCACATACAAATCAAATTCATTTTGAACCTAAACAATACACATTTTGAATTTCCAAATCAGTGTTTATATTGTTATTACTGAATTTAAACAGAACATAACATGTCCCGACTAGACCTATACGTTTGAGGGACATGTCAGTTACTGTTTGAGGTACGATTATATAAATACACAATTCCATTTCATGTTGGCACTTGGTATAAATCAATGTAATAGCCTAATAAAAGAGGAATAGATATACATAAATACGCCATAAAGAATGTAATAAATGGGAAATAAAAAGTGTATTATGTGAACCGTTATCTCTTTTATGGCTGTCCTTGTTGTTATATTAATACGTAATATAAATACGTCCATGACAGATAATATGTCCATTTACTTTCAAACTTAATACGCCTATGTAAGTATAATATATCTTGCTAAAAGAAATTGACTCTATAAATGTCGTTTGATGCAACTCTCAACATCTCATTAGTATAAGCAGCTCCTATTTCAAAACGATTAATTTACTCGTTACTCATTTTCTGCAATTGTTATAAGATTTAGAATAAATCAGAGTTTGTTTAAACTGTTGCAAAGATCATACAGACATACAACCGGGAGGGAGGCAGATGCAAATAAAATTGAAATCTAATTTCATACAAAGAATAGTTTAAAATTCAAAGACTCTGTCTTGCCCGGTTTACATACAGTGTTAATGGTAGAACAGACAAGAGCTTTTCAGTTCCCATTGTTGGAAGTCTGAAAGGGTTCTGTATTGAGATTAGAACAAAACAGAGGAACACTGTTGAGGAAATGGAATCTCAAGAGTCACGTCTTCACCCCGTCTGGACATCAAATGAGAGGAGAAAACTAAAATTTTGATGTTTTGCTTCCCTCAGACCATTACCCATTGAACAATGAGTTGTCTTAGGACGTTGATCTAAAACAGGAACAACTTAGAGTAACGTCATGTTAATGGTAGGACAGACAAGAGGTATTTAGTTCCCATTGTTGTAAGTCTGAACGAGTTCTGTGATGAGATTAGAATAGAACAGAGAAACTGTAAAGGAAATGGAATCTCAAAGTTGTTCTTCACCGTTCTCGACATCAAATTGTCTTCACAGAGAGAAGGAAAGCAAAGTATAGATGTTTTGCTTTCCCCAGCCCACCACTAACTGATCAATTAGTAGTCTTAGATGACAAATAAATAGCCTGTCTACCAGCTAAAAAGGTCAGAATGTTGAGAACATGGCAGTGACATCTGAATTCACAAATGATTAATGTGTTTTATGACTTATGGGACTCCTGTCAACGATTTGCGATGATGTGACTGCATAAAGGCCTACGTTCTGAACCTTAACTAATATAGCTACAACAAGAATGGTTTTCTTAAACAGAACAACTTAGAGCAACGTTGTGTTAAGGTGAGGAGAAAAGGTATTTAGCTCCCAAGGATTTAATTTTGAAAGGGTTCTGTGTTGAGATTAGAATAAAACCGGAGAAAACTGTACAGGACATGGCAATTCAAAGTCAGTTCATCCCCATCTAGCGAGCCTGTTGGCAAACAAGAACTTGTTCCAGATCTTCTTCTGAGTAACTGTGCGGTAATAGTTTCATAATAACCTACACATTGAAATTGCATTTCTATTTCGGATGCTAAAGATTCTTTCATACTGTTTGGAAAGTTCCCTAATATTTCCCTTTTACTGCCCGATATTCAACCATGTTCCCTTAAAACGAGTTTGACTCTCTTTTCCCTGACATCGATGGGAAAAAAGTTGAAGACGACTTCCCACTGACCTATAGCTCTAACTGTAACACAAGCTCAGAGGTATATAGCTTTCTTTAAACATGATCGTGCTGACAGAAATAAAGTCATTAAATCTTTGATGTCAACTTGTATTATTGCAAATGCGATACAACACAGTTTTGTTTTAAGTACATGACATTGTAACAACTTAACAATAGCAAGAATGCATGTTTCCATGATCCAATTGTCACAACAGATTACAAATGAGATAAATATCATATGATAATGACTTTACTCTCATTGACGGCTCTTCAAAGTACATTTAGACACCAACATTCCTTGAACATTTCTCTAAAATTGAATTCAAGTATTTATTGAAAAATAGATATGGGAATGCCAAATATGTCAGGAAAATATTTCGTCATTGATTTTTCATCAGTAATCTGCAATTACAAGTAGGTAAATAATTTGTCAAATTCCATTACATTACAAACCTTCTGAAAGATTTTGTGTCATCAGTTAAATCAAATTGATGTATTATTGTAAGAGTGTTAAAAAATAAACATTCAGTTGCATTATGTTTAAAACTTTGTCACATTGCTTACATAAATGTCAGAAATGTTTAGAAAGTAAGACTGTGGAAATGTTAACGATTCCCTTATACTCTTAAAGATCATCCATTGTTTTTCATTAAAACATGTTTTTTGAAATACGTGCCAACATACGATATGTGCTGATTTCAACATGAAATAAATTCACTCAATTTGCATATTCATCCCCAATCGCCAAATATATCATAATTCCTAGTTAATTCTAATTAAAATTGAGCAACATCATTATACATGTACAGAAACCGGAACTTCACGTCCCATTTACATTTACATAGTTATAAAACCTATTACACATTATCAACCAAATGTTGTCTAATTGTCTGGTGTAAATAAGTTTCCAAAATTACGTTTGACTAATTGACGAGCGCCACACGTGGTACATTGTCCAGTTTGGGATCAGAAATTGCTACTTTTACCTTTATATCGCTGGCATACTGAGTCGACTATAATCAAAATGGCAATTGTCGGCAACAGTCAGTTCTTCTCGAAAGATTAACATCATCTATAACGTTTGGAAATAAGCGAAATCTAAAATATTTTATTTCATCGTCCCATCCCCCCTTAAACGGCTTGTTCTTAACAAATATTTCAGAATTCGATAATTTATTTTGATATGTCAGCATTTTCCATGTTCCAAGTGGTACCAACTGCTAACATTTTTTGTTATAATATACATCAATATGGATTTTATTGAATTGATGTATGCAACATAACCATCGAGCAAAACGCTGATGGTGCCTTCCCTTGTAAGTGTCGACATGTTTCCGCCTTTATCCAGATGACTAAGAAGTTCAATATTCGTATTTCATTTATATTTCATGTTGAATTTTACTTCTAATAATATTCCGACTATGAATTTTCAATCACTCAATACAGGTATGTTAGTCAAACAGTCTCATCAAATCAGATATCCCAGCACAAAACACAACACACATTATGTTCCACGCTTCAATCTATGAAATGACGCAGCTGGCTTGTAGAGAAGACGAGGAAGTAATGATAGGCGGAAAAGACACATTGTCAATGGATCCTATTATTTTTAATTCAATTCTACTCTCTAGACATCGAGGGACTATCATTTCGTGTCAGAAGATCTAATGTTTCTACAGCAATCGTCACTGAATGCTGCAATTACCGTCTTGAACTATGTTTCTGAGACATACTGTCTTGTTCCAACTGGCATAAAAAGACAATTGCTTGTTAGACCTATGTTACTGAGCTACAGGGTTCAAGATGTGCGTAGGTTTCAGTTGATTAGATCACATCAGTCAGAATTACAGATGTTGGTGGTGGTATCTAAAATTTGAAAGGAATAACGAATGAGGAAAAAGAACTATATTTCAATTATCCAAAACAAAATTAATCACGTTTCTCTTTTTCAGGATTTATCATATTAATCGACTGATTTTACTAACATGAATGACGCTCTATACATGTAAATAAAATAATCCACAACAATCATAACAATTAAAGAAACACATACTAATTCACCAACATTACCTGATTGATCTTATATACTCAAATATTATGAACAAATAAGGGACATTTAAGTATGGCCATATTATATACTATTTCAATTCAACATAAACCAAGTGTCAGAAACGTTTTATTATCTGTGTTGTAATTCGAAGTATTTTACCATTTACTAGTATATGCTTCGAAGCCGTTTTGCAACAGTTTTTTTTAACCAGTTCAGTCAGTTAGGACACTTTAAATGTCAAACGATTGTGACAGAAGTTTAAGATTTGTTTTTGATATAAGATGTGCTCAATATCATTGTTAATTAACCATGTGAGTGTATTTCTAATGTCTAATGTCAGCATCTCTTCTGGAGATAATCTGTAGTATCCATACTTCAACCTTCTAACACCGCAACGCTGATTCTCCACACTGTCTCCATGGAGACTAGATATTTCATAGCATAATGGAACATGATATGACATTGCTACACCAAAAAGCCCTGGAATGAATTAGTCCATAGAATTCCATTCTTCCAAAAACTCAAAACGGATATATTTTTAGAAAATTACTGAAAATATACTTACTATTCCAATTTGATCATAACTATGTATAGTTATATATTGGCATTATATACACTTTTCGGTCATGTTAACTTGTAACTGGCAATAATAAAAAAAGAAACAGGGTTCACAAAATAAGTTTGACACAATTAACTCCATGCAATACCTATTAGTCAGATTCGGCCCTGTTCACTTATGGTTTGCTCCTGTTTTATTTTCTTCTTCATTTGTGTCTACTAAATTGGACTCAAAGCTAGCCATGTGGATGGAAATAATGATATATAAAATATGATATGAAGAAACAATGTTGAGTTGCTTGAGTTACTGTCAGATAATGATGTTGAGATGCAGCAGGTAATTGGTCAATAGAGGTTAAGTTATAGCATGCTCGAGAAACTATCCAAACAGAGGATACGAAATTCCGTCAATAATTTGTAATAAAAGTTATGACCTAAAACACGTATCACAAGCTCATGAGAAATATCTTCAATCAGAAGAAATTGACGACTATTCTACAGCATTAAGGTGAGATGGTGTTAACGTATTACATGGTCGAGGAATTGTCAGATAATGATGTTAAGATCTAGCAAGTAATTGGTCAATAGAGGTTAAAGTATATCATTCTCGAGAAACTATCCAATCAGAGTGATCTGATTCAGCAGATGATTGTCCAGGACTTATCCATCTCTGACACATTAGCGTCTCCAGAATGAACGCGAGATCTCATTGGATTTTGAAAGAAGGAATCTATAGCCGTAATATCAGGACAAAGTTGTGTTGTACAACATAAAGCACAAGTCCATATGAAGAAATTGATGACTGTCCAGCACATTTCCATCTCTGACACATTAGTGTCTCCAGAATGATCGCGAGAATATGAAAATATTCTAAGATGGTACAGGCCAAATCTTAAGATATATTTTCCTCCAAGATTGTATAGAACACATCCAGTTCTAGTTTTTGGCTGCAAAGGAAAGTCTTTCTCGCTGAACTGTAAATGCTTCATATTCGTTACAATTATACGTTTACACAGTATCAAGTACATATTACGATGCATGCTACTGAAATGCAAGACCAACATAATGTTACAGAAATGTTAATAATAAAGTTGTCATCCACAAAAATACCTTTTGTAAACTCATGAACTGATACACTTAAGGAGAGATGGGACTCAGAAATCGAACTCGCTTACATTTTGCAACAACAATTTATTGTTGTGAATAAGTCTCAAAATATATGGATTACGTTATTTTGGGCATAGGCTTATCTGTACACTAACAGGGGCACTTAAATTTATAGTAATGCCTTTATAACAGTCATTTTACGACATGCCGCATAACGTTACCGTCACCTATATTCACGGTAAATATGTTACTACGTGTGTGATTCGAATTACAAACATATTGTAAGTAAGTGACGAATTCAAATAGCCTGATATAATCAGGTATAATAGTTATTCTTTCACTGTGCACTCTTAGATTGATAATATGTTCAATAATGATTACACGGTAGGCCGTCAAAGTTACACTTGGAAATCATCAAAACTGCCGTGACGTTTATGTAGGTAATTAAAAAAATTATTTCTGAATTCATTTGTTCAATTAACTGCCCGCACCATATAACAGTTTTAGCAGTATCTAAAATATATGTGTTAGTGACAAAGCCTGTTGAACATGCGAAACACGATGATAAAAATGCTGTTTTTATTTAAAAAGTGCTTAATTTAATTTTGTTTCTCTTTCAGGCGTCATTAATTTTCAAAATATAGATTTGCTTTACATCCCCGTATGTGATTGAAATGAATCTGAAAGGATTCGGAGTTTATTCGTTGAAAGCGAGCGTTTATTCTAAAATATTTGATTTGATCGTCCCATCTGTCCTTAAAACGATCTTCCACTGACGTTTTGATCAATTAACTGTAAAAGTCAAGATGTTTTAATATTCCCCCTCCCTCATATTTTAGTTTATTACACTGTGTAATGATTTATGTTAGCACAAACTAGATGTAAAGAACACAACTTCGCCATTCAGATTTGATCATTTCACATAATACACGCGCATGATGTTATCGATTAGCCAAAGTGTTGTTTCCGTAGCTTATTGACATATTTGAATATATTTACATTGAAATTTAATTTACATATATGGTGAAGTTTATATATATGAAGTTTAGCTGACAAATATGAAGTTGTATCTAAAGCCTCTGACTTAAAAACGACTTCACCTTGAAACTGTTTGATGTAGTATAAATTTATATGTTTTAACGTTTTGTTTTCCACTGAAAGCTTTTATCTACCATTAACAAAGAATATTTGATTTGTAGAAGTACGTCATTAAATGATTTTCAAAGTAGAATAAATATTTCTTTATAACAAAAACATGAAAATTTAACATTGAGATTCAGACAGAAGATAGTTTGCCCATTTTTGTCGTCAGAAGCATACCATGTTTGTTTTTCAGCTAACCTTTTGACATATTATGACGCTCATGAAACATAGTTTTATCTTTGTCAGCGATTGGAACATTAAAAAGAAAACAGCCGAAAAGACTTGGCATTGACATTTATATAACACAATCGAAAGAGTTCCATGAATAAACACTTAACAGTCAATTATACAAATGAAATAGAGGATCAGCAGTCAGTATCTGGACAATTAATCTCAACTTACTTAACTTCTACGTAGAACATTACAAACCTAACTGTCTGAACACCGATCACAGATCACTGAGTTCGAGTTCAACTGATCTGTCATCACTTTAGCAGATCATCATACGCGCGATAACAAGATCTGTGGTTAACTGTTATCTCTCCTGGAATAAAGATCTACATGCACAAAGACCTGCAACCAACTCCCTCTATAAAGTTCCAAGAACTTACAAAACATAAACTTATGAATGACGTCATGGGTGTACATACATCCCATTCATATTAAGCAGTTTGGAAACTTGTATATTAACAGTGTTAGGTGACATTGATGCTATTTAATCGTGGTTTGAAGAGTGTAATGAAATAATTTTCTTTGATTTTTCTCTTTTCATCGCTGTCCAACATTTGAATATTCTCAAATTTGGAGTTTTGTTCCCGGCGCATTTTTCTAATGTTTACATCATTGTCACAAATCATATCACTGTTTAACCTGGTAGAGATTTTTTTCTCTATTCTATGACATTTTAGTCAAATAAACTATTAATATGTGACACGTGAGTTACTACAAAGATCACTGCACACGTTGATTGCCACTTTATTTCCACATAAATCTCTCCTTAATAATCCATTTATTTCTCTCGGATCTGCTGTAAGTGCTCACTGAAAGTTACAGCCAGGATTTATGGCGTCAACAAGTGGCCGACTTCAACAATCTCCTTCCGATATCTTCATCTTCATCTTCCCGGCAACAGTTGCACTCAAGTCTGATGACCAGGTACTGGAATGTTATTTACTTATTTTAGAACTAATTTTCCGTTGTGGTTCAGCTCTTGGGTCGGGCAATGCTGATACCAGCAGTTAACTCAAGACATTGACATGGACACAGGCTTCAATAATCAATATTGAAGAAGGAAGCCAGTCTGATATCACGGTTCAAAGGTTCAAATATCAAATGATCGATATTGATCTTCTCAGTACTGTGACAGATTCAAATTTCGATTGTGATTGAAGTTTTAACTTTTATATCACTTTAAACTTTTACTCTTAAATAGGTATTAATTATGCGATCATATAGAACCACCCTTATGTTGTCATACGAAGAATATCCTATACACAGATGTTCATGCTATTATCTGCCTCAACGCACACTTAGTTGCCTGTTTGATATTCAATAACCAGTCTCCCAGATCGACTTCTCATTTTCCGGTACGAGTTGAGATCAAACTAGGGTTGATGGTGATTGATGAAAGGATGTGGATGTCAGAGACCAGATGTTTAGTGGCTGGAGTTATCGGCGATAGTCATAATTAAACCTTATTTCGCATTTTGATTGTTAATTTCACTAACAAATCTTCAATCAATCAACTTAAATTTTCCATATATCGAATGTATAGATATCCAACTAGGTAATTCCGCAGATGACAATTACATAATGATTGCATCAAAATGTGTTTTTGGCGATTTAACACACCTCATAAATTCAAAACCTCATTAGAAATGGAAAGTATGCATGTCCTTGACCTGGTTAGCAAATATTCAAACGTTACACATTAAATTAGATTCTTCTCTTTAAATATGACACTTTAGCCAAATTAACCATTAATATCTGACTAGTGATGAGTTACTACCAAGATCACTGCACACGTTGATTGTCACTTCATTTCCACATAAATCTCTCACTTAAGAATGTTCGCTCCTTCCTGTTGAACTTCAAAAATGACAGATTTTTTGTCATTTTTAGTTAGGGGAGGGTGGGGTAAGTTGAGCCTCTTTTTGGTTAGGACTGTATAATTCTTAAAAAATGCATGTTAATATAAATGTTTTTGGCCCAATACATGTGACAGGGCATACTGCACATAACATAGTCATAACACCTGGATTGGATGCATGTTGACATTTTGACACGCATTTTTATGAAAATTATTTTTTGGCTCAACTTACCCCGAAACTGGGGTAAGTTGATCATGTGCATGGGGTAAGTTGATCCATTGGTCTTAATGGGTTAAATTAAAAAGGATAATATAAAGTAAAATAATTTGTAATATCATTTATTCAAGAACTACAATATTAGAATTGTGCAGTCTCTGCCAGACACAAAAAAAAGCAAAATTGAAATAGTAATCAAAATCAGTCTATGTTTTAATCTGATATCCACAACTTAATAGCTGAATTTTATTCAACCATTGCTTTTCGACACATATATGAGCACAAATCAAGAAGCATTCCAATGCCATTTATAATATGTGTGTCAACAGGTGATTTCAGACTCAAATTATTGAACTTGATAAAGAAATGAAGACATTACCGAACATGATAATATTGATATCTTATATCATTAGAATAAACAACTAAATGCACTTCCAATACTTTTTCATAGAAACAATCAACATTGAAGAAAGACATGTTTGAATTGTTTCCAGGCACAAATTATAAACTAACTTCATAACTGTTAAGAGCTTGTGATTAAATATAATACTAACTTATAAAATCGATATAATCTTATATCCACAAAAATCCAACAATTATTTGAAAAAACTAAATTTGTTTCACCTCTAGTTTTGCTCTGTGCATAGACTGTGTGCTTTCAGGCACTATCATTTCAACATAGGTTGCTACAAATAATAGGACACTTAATCATGTGATGTATCACTGGGGTAAGTTGAGCCACTCCAGGCTGGCACAACTTACCCCATCATTACTGGCTCAACTTACCCCAACATTCACCATCTTAATATAAACAGCAATTTTAAAGAAATGGCTGTCAATATTTAAATGGGAATATATGTGAAAATACCTTAATGCATTTACTTTTCAGAAAAAATAAAGACACAGAAATATTCCTTAATGTTTAATATACGATAACCAATGTACCTGCTTTAGTGAAATTCACTTTGAGTTGACATTTTGACTCTTTTGTCTCTCATCACTCATCACTGCTGCAAGAAACCTCAGCCATGACAGAAAGGAAAGTCACGTGGCATGACCTCCCAAGTATGGTACATTTGGTCACATGATCATGCATGATATTTGAGAAAAGCATGCTGGCTCAACTAACCAAGTGGCTCAACTTACCCCACCTTCCCCTACTTCATGATATTCTACATCATCTACAAACTTTTAAAAAAAACAAATGAAATAAAGAAAATGTGACTTTAGAACCTATAAAAACAGCATAAATGGCTTAAAATTTAGTGTCAAAGCTTAAAAAAAACACTACCATATATATTTTTTCATCGATTTCTGTAGGGGAACATGAACTGTGTAACATATCAAAAAAAGGAAAGAAAGTTTAATACTAGAAATGTAGTATTTTAAAGTTTTTAGCATTTTGTTTTCTCACTTTCTCATAGAGTCCCATGTTAAAATTGTACTTCACCCCACTTTCTTACAGGAGTCATATCACACAAAACCCACACTACCCCCTATTTTTTACTGCTGATTTTGCAATAATATACTTTTATGTTTTAAAAAATATAAGTTAGAAAAAAAGTTTGATACTATAAATTTGAGGAGCGAACATCTTTAATAATCCATTAATCTCTCTCGAATCTGCTGTAAGTGCTCACTGCAAGTTTACAGCCAGGATTTATGGCGTCCACAAGTGACTGACTTCAACAATCTGGCCGATATCTTCATCTTCCTTGCAGCAATTGCACTCATGTGTGATGACTGGGTACGGAGATTTTATATACGTATTTTAGAACTAATTTTCCTTTGTGGTTCAGCTCTTGGGTCAGGTAATGCTGATAACAGCAGTTAAGTCAAGACGTTGTCATAGACACAGGCTTCAATAATCAATATCCAGGATTGAAACCAGTCTGATACCACTTCAGCAAGCAGAGATCAAATAACGGAGATGGTTCAAATATCATGATCAATCGATATTGATCTTCTCAATGGTAGATTGATTCAAATTTCAATTGTGATTGAAGTATTCAAATGTAGACTTCACACTTTAAGTCTTGAATATGTATTAATTATTGCGATCATATAGAACAATCATATGTTGTCATCAGAAGAAATCTTCTGCACAGACATTCATTTGATTATCTGCCTCAACAAACACTCAATTGGCTGTTAGATATTCAATAACAAGTCTCCCAGATTGACTCACTTTCCGGTTCGAGTTGAGATCAGACTAGGGTTGATGGTGATTGATGAGAGGAAGTGGTTGTCAGAGAACAGATGTTTAGTGTCTGGAGTCGTTTGACACATCGAACTAACTTATGTTCTTCTTAACTGACTTGACAGAAGAAATACAGCACATTTCCCTTTCCCACCGAGGGTATTGTATTGGAAGATGCATGTAACAGTGAGTAAAATTTCTCATGATTGCAAATTTTCAATGAGAATCATCACAAAAATATACATATACATGTATGCATATATCCTTTCACCCGTCAATCCAACCATGGGAATCTTACACAATTCTGTCAAAGAGACAGTAGACTGTTATTTAATGGAGCATTAGGTTTTATATATATATATTTAAAAAAATTCTTTAACCAGAAAAATAATAAGCTATTTTATATTCTACTAATTTAGGAGATGGTGTCATCAAATTAAGACCCATCGTACATAAACATAAAAAAGAGCATGTCTATAATGTAAATAAGCAGTTAAAAACGAAACTCGTCATGAGTGTTTGTCCATTTTATTCGGTCGACAAAAGGAAAAAATACATTCCTTAAATTTCCTTTTGCCAAACCACCTGCTCCTGCTCTTAATATCTTTCAAAAAAGATATATAGGTCGTAATGTTTCATTGTTTATCAGGATGAAATTAAGAACTGTTACAAATATAAAATTCATCACAAAAGCTAAAATACAATGTTAGGATTACCTGTTTTATTGTTTTAATTCAGTTATCTATCATTTGTATTGTAAATTATGTGTGATCTCTCCACTATCTATATTTATTATTTGGATTTAACCTCAATGCTCGTATAAGACCGTAAACAGAACTTTTCTTATGCAGTATTTTATGGCAATACTTGAATTAGACAAGTATGCTATTTATATTCCCCTTTAACCCCTCAAGCCAACCTTGGGGGTTTTATTGAATGTGATCAAAGAGTTCCCGATTCTATTAGTCTTAAATAGAATCTCAGAAACCCTTTTCTGAGTACAGAGTCAAAAGGAATTTGGCTTCTGTTTAAACAGATACAGAATGTGAAAGCGCCACTTTTCTCTGCTGTGTCATGCCCCTCAATGTTACCTGAAGAACATATTGCATTCTTCTTGTAATTCTGGGGGTCATCTGATAAGCAAAGAGTAGTAAATAATACTATGATCAAAGAATTGATAGTTCAAAGATTTGTTTCTGCTCAAGCCTATTAAATCACCTAACGATCAATGTCCTGTTTCTGTCCCTGGGTTTGACCTGCATCAGTACGGTGGAATTTCATACTAAACTCAAAACTAACTCAAACAATCATCCTGATTACACAGACATCACGTCATCAGATAAAATATCCCTTTCATTTGTATACGGAAATGTTCTAAGTAGTGTTGCATTCATACATGTATAAGAACACAAGGAAACCAGTGCATTTATCTCATGTTTGATGTTGAATCCCCCACACTGTGCACATAAAGATATTGAACTCTAGAGTTTATTCATTTTTGTTAACCCCTCGTATTAGCTTTTGTATGTCTTAATACTTCATATAAAAGTTTGTTTGTTTTGAAAGCACGTTTGTATAAAAAGTGACGAGGACGGTACAGTGTAGGATTTTATTTTTTGTTGGAAAAATAATAACGAGGGAGGTGTATATTTTCTACACAAAATAGAAGCACATCCGTTTCTACATACCTACATATTCGGTGGACAAATCGATGTTGCCTTTTACTTGATTGTCATGTCATTGAAGGGCTTTTAGAAGTGGCATTCATGAATTTTGCCGTTTGTTAATTAAACTCTGCAATTCTTAATGAGGCATTATATTTACTTCGGAGCCAGTTTTAAAATGTACAATTCAATGAAAAAATCTAAATCAAGATGTAAATCACTATCAGTGAATTCACTGTCATGATGGGGCAAACTGTAATCACCAAAACAATAAGAACAGAAACTTTTTTCTGGATAAAAAACTTCTTTAATGTGAAAATACATTTTTGAGTGAGTATATACTCCAAAATGTTGTCTATTTTCACATTAAAGAAGTTGTATGCCACCTCTAAAAGCCCCCCAAATGACTTGACCAAAATAATGTTGGATATAATGATTATAAGCCCTACCTGAACACTAATATACCAATTTCAGATTTCTTTAAGGAGTTTCCAGCATTTGTGTATTATTTCATTTTGCTCTCATTGATTCATTGCTATGTTTGTGGTTTTAATTTTTGATTCCACAGCAAGTCCCAGTAGTCCAGTTGCCAAGTTAACATCTCACAATGTTTTTTCGGTGTTTTTAATACTTTAAACTCTATATATTAAGAGTCACTGGTACTTATGAGTAACTGCTGTGATCAGTGATGGGGAGAGATTCGACAGCAGGATTCATGAAGTTTAACACACAGTGGTTTATCATATGCTCGAAAATGTCACTTGTATATTTAAATGTAATTAATATTGACCTTTGTCCTTGAGCAGTGTTAAGCATGATCTTTTCATAGTATTTAGATATTAACTTTCATCTATACATATACATCTAGGATTATTATATTCTGCAATGACAAGACGAAATATTCCACTTATATATGTGATGCAATAGTTTTATTGAATAGTACTAAATATTCAAATCCGTATTAAAGTAGGAAAATGCGGAATGTGCTTATCAATGATATTACTAACTAATCTAATATTACATGTAACTTTAAGAAATTTGACACCAGAGACTGACTGTAAATTGAAGATCGTGTCGTTGAGTATAAACTGAAAGGTTGAAAGAGTCGTCCCGTGCTACAGGTATTACCTTTGATGTATGTCTGCTGCTCCACACAGGTTCCTGTCAGTTCGTGAGGCTCGTTTTACTCCAGTTCTGTAGACTACTTCACCTTCAAACATCGTTGATTCCATCAAGTCAGAACCGTCTTCTATTTGAGATTTCTGTGGCACTTTATTGCTGTTCATAGACGTGTTATGGTTGTTTTACAGACACGTCAATAACTAGGTTAATTCAATATCAAAAAAATAACGAACACAAAATTCTACAGAAAAAAATTCAATTCGGATGCTTTTAACTGTATCGAAATGTGAGTCAAATAGTAATCAAAATACATTTAAAAACATTTTTAATTGAACTTCGTCATCGCACTGTGAAATGAATCTTGTAACAATATTGAAAAACTACAACTCGTCAAAACTGAACTTCAAATGTTTCGATCAAAGAAACACATATCATTGTAGGGATATTTGTTTGACAGTACAAAGAATTAGAGTCATTTACAAGGAGTGTTGCATCAAGGTGTGTTGGAACTCAGAGGAAATATACATTTTTAGCATAATGTGTGAACATAGTCATTAAATCGTTGCTGTGTTATTTATGATCAGCCTCAGAGTATCACTAAGAGCATTTGTAAACTCGTTAGAAGATAAATCTACCTTTGAAGCGTCATATCAGTTCGGATATAAATTATACACTACAGAAAGTATGTGGTTTGGTATGTGTACGAGGAGGCAGTTATAAGGAAGTAGCGATGTCGAGTAACTATTTTTTTAAAGGCTTGTATAGAATGTGTGCTGAATATCTCGTGAATTTGAAATTTTGTTTCCCTCATTTCAGATAATACAATATGATAATGATAAAAAGAAGCTGGAAGCTCAACAGAGTTCTTCTGCTATGAGTCACGTATCGAACCTTTGTAACAGATAACAAATCGAATCTTGAAGACTATTGCTTTCAAAGGATCAATATATACTGCTTAGGAGTTAATGGTGTTATTACATTTAAAAAGGCAACAGACTTATACAAGAAGTGCAATGTTTCCTGAAATGAAACCTCTGTTCTCAATGCCCTACTGCACACCTCTGGAATAGACACTAACGAGGCTTGACGGAGATTACCGAACACTTCCGAGTATCCAGGGACAAGGATTAAGAAGGGAAGTTAGCAGACCAGACACTAGATATTGATTGTAACTGTTTCTGGTCTTAAATGACATATACGGAGTATGATAAGCATGACAATACGTAATACTGATCTAATTTGTCGAAGATGTTATTCTACATCAGTGAAATAATGCTTTTAATTCAGGGTGTTATCGTTTGCATAATGTGACGAACCGATGACATAATAAAGTAATGACACCAGGATACTCCAATCCATCCAATCAAATGAACATCATTTGCATATTGAGAATGTAACAAATACAATTTCCACGTGGAATACCATTCACATCTCCTCTATCTAAACAGATGAATTACTTCTCCATGTGATGAGATATACAACGTATTTGATAAGAAATATCAACTATCACCTTTGTATTCCCAGCAAAAGAAAAAGACTATATAATTCATTGGGAAAATTTAATTTTAGGTAAACAACTTCTTTAAAGTTGATTTCAATCGATAGTTACAGTATCTCATGTGAGAACGAAGTTAAAAATCTTGTAATCAAGTGAATAGCCATGGAATTTTGCGTAGGTGGAGAACTTCTTCTCGAACAGAATAGGTTTTTGACAGTAAAGTTTCCACTGACCCCTGACCACTTTGTTGAGGATATCAAGTGTTGCTCCACACAGAGACATAGATCCTGGTTCCTTCAGTGTTTCCATGTTCCAGTATCTTGAACTGAAAGAAATCCTGTGCCACTAGATGGATTGATTGAAACGGATGATGTACTATGTACTTCACTTCGATTGCAAAAGGTTTATATCCGTTTGGTTTAGATAGGAAAATAAAGTTGTAAAAAGTCTTTGTTTTTCTAACCTTGTTGAAAGACATTAAAATCGACTTCAAATCAATTTTCAATAGCTTTGTCATCTGAGAATTTGAGAATGTGAGAACTTCCATTGATATCCTATTACATATTCTTAGTTGTTAATTAAATACTAACTGTTTGGTATGTATTTTTCAGATGTAGCTATTTTGTGACTGATTTAAGTTTTGAGCACTACAATATCAGGACAGAACATTAATAAGATTATAGTAAATTCAAACCATATACCTTACTGACGAATGTGAGATTTCAATTAAACAGTACAATGAAAGTATTTCTAACCCTATTTTGCAGAGAATGTGTGTCGACACGACAGCCTTGAACTTAATAAGATAATTAAGTCAGAGAAGCAGTCATGGTAATTATATTTTGCGATAAGTGCCTTCTTTGTCCTTTGGGCTTGTTATTTAGTTATAATCTTTTAACAGATAAATTAATTTAATTATTTAACCTCCATAATTCTTAAATAATGGTCGACAGTTATCAATTAATTATTGGGTTTCAATTTTATATGTCAAAAACATATTCCGTGAGACCATTTTACCTTCTTTATTTAAAATATTGAAACGTTTATTCTGGTGCTAAAACTCAAAACACAAAGGCACTTTCCACCACACAACACAATGACAAAGCACACATTTGGTAACCTTCATTTAACAGAACACATTCTTTTATATGGTACCATCAGCGAAAGGAAGAATAACACACAATTGAAATGAAACCATGCAAGTTGAAAGCAATTTACGAAGCCAGATGAATGTTTAAAAGTTCAACCTCCAAGCTTCAAGACCTGAGGCATGAAAACATAGTAAGAGGTGAGAAGAAGACAGGTTTTGAAAAATGGCAATTAATGTTTCATAGTTTTTATCTTCATTGACACCTTTTTTTTAATTTGAGTTAAGAATTTTCGATTTCATTCCACAATATATCAAAACTTTAGTAGGTTGAAAGTAGAGGCGATCAATTCTACACCTTTTAAATTACAATTTTGTTTTATTATTTAAATTTAGTTATAGTTTGTCCAAAACAATATTGAAAATAAACTTTTAACAATGGTTCCTAGGTGAACATGAAATTTGAATATTCATTTTCTTCTTAGATTTCTAAACTCACATTTCCTAAACCACTAATAAGGAAACAATACATTCCCTCAATACCCATTAGCCCTGCTCTTTAACCCTCCACGCCAACCACGTGACTCACTGTGAGTTTGTCAACCTAGCACCGCTGAGATCAAGCCGTGAGTGATGACATCAATCACTGATAACTGTAGCTTACAAATGATCTTGCATTTAGAGGATATTGTCGGTAAATGTTATTTAATTTCATCTCAAACAGAGTAATAACATTTCATTTGTGGTCTGAAGGTTTGGAAATTACTGAAAACGAGTTTAAGTGGATATTTGTTGAAATATAAGCAATGGCCATTTTAACAATTTTAATGTGATTTTGACATTATATGCCCTAAGGACAATAACATCTCAGATTTACACATGAGGCTTACTTCTTTAAATCAAAGTAAACCAGTTTGAATAATAATGTGATGATTGTATTCCAGTTTATTCTCTTTTCCTAGACAGAAATCTTCAATGTTGTGGAAAGGAGACATTTAGCAATAAAACCATCATTTGGAAATGTCAATAGCAGCCACAAGACGAGTATCAAAGAGTATAATTTGTGATACATTGTTGGAACTTTGCCATTTAAATCACATTATTTGTTAATGTTAATGATCACTTAAGAAACTTTGAAAACTAAGCATAATTTGACAAATATTTAATGTAGATATAGCTCACTGACATTTATTGAATATATATTATAACAGTGACACTATAACACAGAACTTTATGCCATTCTTAGTCGTCACAATCAAAACACTTTTTAGAAGTAGAGATCACATTTTTCAAGAAGTCTTTTTTCATTTGTTTTGAGAGAGAGTTTCAATGCCTCCCCCTGAAGAAAGACATTTCTCAAATACATTTGATTTAATTTGATTTAAAAGCAGTCAGTGTGAACTAATCATGAAAACATACACTGTTGAAACTTTGCTAACGGTTATCTAAGAAGATTGACAGAATTGAGCATTGACATTGACCAGTGTGATCAGTGAACGTCTATGCTACAGCATACAGAAAGCTGAGATGGAATGGTGATGTTTGATCAGTCAGCAGAACACCCAAAATGAACCCAAATAGGTAACAGGAAGAGTGTCTCTACTTCCATACACAGTACACTTTACAGGACGGCTCTTCCAACGTTTCAATACTTTCAGACTTAAAGATTAAGTACTTTTCAGGACCATGGTTGAAGACTAGCAGCAAAATAATGAATGAAAGAAATAATCAAATCAATGTTAGAAACGTTAAATTTACCATGGTATGTTTATGGTTTATTTGAATGGAACATTAACATGGCATACTAACTGGAGTATCTGATGCTCCTTACCTAATCGCATCCTATCTCAATGACAACAGTTACACAAATATAGTCACAATAACAAGAGAGGTCACATGTCACAGGTTGTAGGTCAAAGGTCACAGGCCATCCATGACCAGCATGATTGATACAGAAAGGTTGGAAGCTCGATAAGGATATCAAAGATAATATTTCTGGCGAATGAGATTTAAAGTACCGCTTTTATCGTCTAACATAATACTGGTCGTGAAACCAGTTATTTGATGAAGTCACTGATGTTGAAATTGTATTGTAAATGTTTCTGATTTGCTCAATGTCAGTGTCATGGTATGTTGATCAAATGTACATCACCTTTGTTTGTTAAATAAGTGTCTCATGCCTTATGTTTTCATCTACGATATTTCTATCTCCCGTGTTTTCATCTATTGTGTTAATCTCTGACATTTCCACCTGCAATATTTCATCTTCATATTTATCTCTTATATTTTTATCTCTGATATCTATTTCTCCGACAGGTTCATCTCCCATAGTTTTGTCCTCTCAGATATATATATCTCCATTATAATCAGTTCTAATTGATCTATTGATTATGTTATCTCATAGACAGGCAGACGGACAAGACTGCTTAACTCATGACTATTCAATATTGAATAAAACAAGTCTGCAAGGCTATCATAGATCTCACCGACAAGTCGAGTGACAAAGTGATCTATCTCTGAACTGACTAAGATAATGGCTTATCTAAATTTCCATTGTGATTGAAGAATTAATAACTAGGCTTCACAGTTTTGGTTTGGTTACATTTTAAACAACCATATGTTAACACCAGAAGAAAATTCATCGCTTCACAAATATTCATACAATTATCTGCCTCGACACACACTAAATTGGCTGATGTATATTAAACAAATAACCAGGCTCTAAGATCAAGTTTACACCACTTGAGATCAGACCAGCTGTGGACGATGATAGGGTAGTCATGATCTTGATGGGCGAGAAGATGTGGTTGTTTAATATGGAATTGTTTGACTTAGGAAGAATGTCACTATATGTGCTTCTTTGATCTCTCTCCTCCTTACGACCGCACGACAATACCATTGTATTGTTTATTACATACATGTAACTTTACTATTTTATACAAATAATATTTTCAACAGAGGTTTTCACCCATAGTGTTAAAACCGATTCAGGCTAATTCAAAATGTTTGAAGAAATATATCTCTTCTACTGATCAAAGATGCTCTGTTTACTGTTGTCAGTCGTTTAGGGTGTCATGTTGACAGAATGACACCGCTTCATTCATTTCCACAGTTTACTTTCGTTTTTACTGATGATTAACAAGTAATTATTTGAGGCAGGTTTCTTTAACCCTTGATTTTTAACATGCTTGTATGAAATGTCTTTTGATTACAAACAACACATTAGTCTTAAAAATGACATTCTTAGTGAGAGGACTTCAAGTTTGTAACTTGTATGTATCTTTTAAACCTTTGTATTGGATAGCTTTGATGATTATTATGTCATTAGCATGAAGAAATGTAATCCTTGATGGTTATGTTCACAGTTTAGATATGTCCGGTATAAACTATTATATCAAGAAAGAATCTAAGAGCGCCCTTTGATATCTCACGGCGTTATTGGTCATCGTGAAAACAATACGATTATCTTCAAGATGTTGATTGGTTATACCTTATCAGATGGTTTGCTGTCCTGTATAAATACGAACAATGTACAGCGTTCATTATGCAGTGTGTAAGTTCAATAGTATGGTAAAAAAACGTTTTAAAACGAATTTGATTGAACATAACAATAACTTTTCTGTCTCCTGTTGACACTAGATGACTAGAGGGGACATCATTGACACCCAATGTCAAAACAAACACTTAGTGTTTGAAGGCACTCGTCTATATGTCTGAGAAATGAGGTTTTCTTAATGTTTGCAAAAGAAAACGTTTAGTTTGAATTCATGACATAACCTGCATTACACACAAGTTCTCTACAAAGGAATCCAGTACAATACCGTACACGACACATTATATTATATATACCAATATATATTTAATGACATTATCTGTTGATTAATGACATGACATGGCAATCACCCGGTCAACACTGATCATTTGAAATGTAAAATGCATGATTTTTCGGCTTTCCCAAAGAGCTGCGTTGCCATTTTCTGTTATCTTCCACATACCTCTATATCTTCCCTGATTCTTCCTTATCTTCACTAGAGTACTTCAATCTGAATTAAACTGTGTCACACACACCAGTCTAACACGGACCGTGGTTCACATGGATAGCTGTCCTTCAAATTTATGATCATTTGATGATCATCTTCTCCAATATAAACTATGTGAGGTTGTCTGTGAGAATTATCTGGTTTAGGCCCTTATGAGGGTATTTTAGTAAATTCATCCGAAACCTGCTTCGATAAGACAGGTTGGAGATCCAATGGGGGAACCTCCTATCTACCATCTATCGTTTACTAAAACTTAGAATGAGCTTATTATACAAATATTACAATATATAAAATGATCATGCAGGGGAACACAATAGCTCAACAACATAATTAATGCTTCTACAATACAGTCTGAACACAACCAAATGACATATATGACAAATATGGTATATAAACATTGTATAATTACGATCAAAAGTGTAAATGAAAATTGACCATTTAATTGGCTATAATATTTATCTCTTTCCTAAAAAGTCAGTTACACCAAAAGTGACATTTGTGTTGAGGGAATGAGTTTGGTATAATGAGTAAAAGGGAATCTAACCCAAACCCAAACCCAAACCCAAACCCTAACCCCAACTCTAAAACCCCAAACCCAAACCTTACCCATACACATCTACACAATCACGAGAATAGAGTCCCTCTGTGCATTGCATGCAGAGAAGCAAGAACCTATCAATGGATGTGAAGATAAAGTAGTCCAACATATTGATTTGACCTGACAGTTAATAAATGAACCCGTTCTCGGTCAGTGTAAACTTTACTTTCAATAAATCTCCATCGACCACTAGGGACTGGATGATCAATGGATTTGCGGACCATGACCTGTTTGTGGATAAACTCAGGGAAGTGAGTATTAACCAATGAAACTTTTCAAGTGAAGAGAAGGAGATGGATAGAGCTTATAGGCGGATTACCTTCTAATACCAAACATGCAGCTATCAAATACCGGTTAACACTCTGATTATGAAGCCCATGCTTCCACGAGGGACATGAACCATTACCAGGGAGTACTTCAAAGGAACTTTATTAAGGTCCAAGTATATATTAAGGATGATGAAATTTCGAAACAACAAGATAAAGTATTGATGATGGTAGTTGATATACCTCTTCCGTGTTTTCCTTTGCAGGTACTTCAACTTTATAGCGAAATGAACTATAAAACATCCCATTACCAAACTACATTAACATTCACATAACAATAATAATTGGAAGTTTTAATGCACAACGAAGGACGTTCATCTCAGGATTCATCCAATCAAGCATAAAGATTTTATTGAAATTACTTTAGATTGCTGGTTAAGAATGAATAACCTTTTCTTGGATATAAAACCTCTTCATTATATATAAGCAATTCTTGACATAAATACCAGTGTCATTGTCAAGCAAACATATACCCATGTAATAGTTCATGATTCTTCACCATCTTAACTCCACACAGTACAATTCCTATCTAAGATGTCACTGAAGAAAGCACATATAAGGAAACATTAAAGGAATTGTAATATTGTTGTGGCATAATCACCCATGAACTAATTCTGTTTGAAGAAAATCACAGAACATTAAATGGATGACAATACCACCACTGATGGCGGTCAGACAGAGACAGTGATTGATAAGCACTTCTGGAAACAATTAAACCAACACTTCGACCTTGATATTTAAACACTTCATTGCAGCTGTCAAAGACGGTTGGGAGATCAAATATGAAAACAATCTCTGATAGAGTAGCTTCCAATGTGATTGCACGTAACTAATACCTTGGATAACCTAAGTTTGCAACTTTGATAGAGCACAAATTAGAATTTGTCATCACATGAACAACACAAGAATAGAGATTAACCATAATCACTGATTAAATATTCAAAACAAAAAAGTATTAAACATTCCCCATTCATTTTATCAATTAAGATACCACAAACTGCTTTTGTCCCGCAGGAGGAAAACGTCTTCTTACTGTCTTAATGTTAAATGTTCTCTTTATAAGATTTAACCAGTTATGTACAGTTCGAAAATAACGTTATTACAATGAAAGGAGCATCCATGCTCCCTTTGCTTTATCAAGGTCGTCTTATGACGTCATCCTATTGTAATGATGACGTCATACGATCGATAGTGTTCTTTCACGCAGTAGAATAACATGTTATTTCACTCAGTGAAAATACGGCTTTTTTTTAACCGATAAATGTCGTATTTCACCACTGAAAATATTAAACATTCCTCTTCATTTTATTAATTTAGCTACCACAAACCGTCTTCTTACTGTCCAAGTGGTATATTAGATAGTATTTGCATAGCTCGGTTGGCTGCCATCAGCATGGATGGGTCAGCAAAAATAGTCTCGCAACATGCTAGATATGCTGCAATTTGAAGTCTGGTTGTTTTTCCCACGCTGAGGAATGGTTTGAGAGACGCCCTCAATAGATGACCTTATTCAAAATGTGCTGCTTAGGTTATGTGATTAGGGGAGAAATGGGTACCTGGTGGTGTAGGAGGTGACCTTCCAGCAACATGAATGTCAGCTTGGGTTAGACCAGATAATAATGTTGATTGTAAAGCTGCAGTGACAGCCTAGCTCTATAGAAGTTCATTGGTATTATTCTGTTATTATCACACTATCACGAGTGTTTAATATCTCCAATTAGGTGATAAATAAAACACGTGATAATATCCTTATTACAGTCATCAAGGTGGTTGAATCCCACTCCTCAATTGACATTTTCAAGCTTCATGCATTAAATACAAGAAATCGAAAATGAGTACCACTTTCTTCTGGTTTGTGATGCCTACACTCTTTTAAGAAGAAAATACTTGAAACCTAAATATCGTTGTAATACAACTGTCGGTAAATTTATTGAATTGATGTCTTCTCAGTGTAAACACGCCATTTTATCCTTATCAAAATTTGTATTTTTTTGCATTTAAACAGCATTCTTCATAAACCCGACGTTCATATATATCACTATTATGTATATATTTTCAATCAAAATGTACACATTGTTAAAACCCTATGTTCAATGGGCCAGTGGCCTGATACAAACAATATATATGCATTAAGTTTAACTGAAAGTATTTACAGTTTAAAATGATAGTCACCCACAGGGACAAAACCCTCCTGGTAATTTTAAATGAAACCATACAATGGCGTTTTAATTATTCTGTTGGTTAAATGCGTTTCACTCTTCAGAAGGAGACTTACATTGTCTTACATCCTGTTGAAACCTTAGAATAAAACAGTATATCTCAGTTTTGATGAATATGTTTCTCTGGAGCATCAATCTACTCATATCTAAAGCATATGAATATTTAAATATAAGAATTGTAATTATAATTTTCTTAAACTGCTTTGTTGCCATTAATATTTTGACATTGAGATTTATTTTCATTCAGATTTGAATAGCGACAATGTCATCCCAAAGAAGGAATTCCTATCTTTTTGTGGTAGAATCGAAGAAAGAAATTGCAAATTATAAAATATCACTTGCTTTTTGGCTCACAATAGTTAGGTCTCTCCTTTGAAGACTATTTGCTTCTCATCGTTACTTTTATTTCCAACCTTGAACATTTGATGACTATAATGAAGGATATAATTGATTAACAGATATATCGGTTCTTTGTACTTGTTTAAAAATTTTAAATTCTGAATATTTGAAAGTTGAAAGGCAACTCCAGCAAAAAACAAATGGCATATATGAGACATGAGTTACGAGATGTGTCACCTTGGATTCAAAATGTCTGTTCACTCAGCACTACACATGGGTACCTGGTAACAGGTGTGTTCGAGGTGACCTTCTTCAGCGACGTATATGTCAGTTTTGACCAGGGAAAATAAGTTTGGTAGCGCTTTGAGAATGCAGTAGTGGGTAGAAAAGTGCCCTCCTATAACTATCATTATCATTATTTATAACACCAATTAACTGTACAATGCATTTATGGATTGTTAATTGTCAGATCAATTCTTCATTTCTTAAAAGTAACAGAGTCGGGACCAATAGATGATTGAAAGTAAAGAGACATTAACTTAATAATTATATATATATATAAATGATATATATATTAAAAAAATACTCAAACTGATGCTTATTATATGAATTTAATGATTATAATAAAAACAAGTTGAAATTGTGACAATAATAAGTCATGTTTGTCACTCCATTGCCGAAATATATTTAACAAGAAAACAATAGGAGCACATTAATTTAGATATTTTTCTGGTTTAGATTTAGTTTAGTTTAGTAATGCATTGGAGTAAATATATTCGCCTAAAATGTTGTTACTGGCAGCAAATACAAATCCTGATATGTTTCTTTATTCTGATACTGATATCAAATGTGAAGAAATGTTCATAATTTGTTTACTTTGAAGTCTGTTTTTATATAAAAATCAAAGTTATCTATTGTAATCGGTATGTCTGATGTTCGGAAATCAATAAAAATACTTGCAGATTGTCAACTTCAGCTTGGTCTCTAATCCTATTGATTGTATCAGTTGTATGTTTCCTTTTGGTTCACTTCCTTATATTCAGGTCTGTTTCAGCATTGGTTACCAAAGATATCAGTGTTACTGATCCAGCGAGATCAAGAGAGACTTTGGCATTCAGTAATCTTCATGACATGTAGGATTTCTGATCTTACCCACAGTTGTGTGGTGAGATTGTGTAACTGATCAGATATTGGAAACAAAATGACAATCAATGTTTCTACTGTCTTTGATCATTTCAAAGTTATCATCGCCTAGGATTTAAGGAAAGAATTTCCCCTTGAATTTCATTTAAACAAAAATCCACAGATTGAACACTCCCTTTAATGGTACCGACTGTTATAGTGATACCTAAACACTCAGAGTAGACTTTTAATTATGGCACCATGATGGAACGTTCAACCATCTTGCTGGCTGAAATCTCAAATTCGCATGAGACCTACCTCTCACACTTTATGTCGCACCATCTTCTTTCAGCATTGCAAACCGTTTTCTATGCCAACGGCTTATCGGGTCGTGGCATGATAAGTTTGAACCTCAAACATACTCGTAACTATATATTTTATAACCTTTGATAATAAATAGCACATTTGAAAAAAACAAAATATGCAACAAATAAAACGTGCTGTAGCGCCTTTAAAGGTTTGTTACCTGTTTGTAAACCAGGATGATGAGTACATAGTTTGTTGACGATCTATTTCTAAATGGTAACATCCAGACTCATCAACCTCCATAGGTGGCAGAGGTAGTCATGTAATCTCTAAACAAACCGATATCCTGTATTGATTTCGTCTTACAGACTTTCATTGTAGTTGCAGAAAACTGTTGAATGTTACAGTTGCTTAGCAGAGATTTAACTGTAAACCACTTGTCTTGACGACATGATACAGTCATATGTCCAGGAAAATTCGTGTTTGCATGCATTGGTATTGTTCACGATTTAAACTCAGATAGTAACAAGGCGACTTACCATTACCTTTATATCCCATAACCATAAATACCGGTATAGGATACAGCAGGTCAACGTGTAATCTCGATTGATCACTGAAGGCGTTTACCTGAACAGACTGCTCTCCTCTATTGATTCTGTCTGCTTCTATATCAGTCATTGATGAATGAAGCACTTGGAGAGTTGATATGATGTCATCCTAAATCGTATTTTGTGGATACCCTTTCTCCAGATCATATTACATCGGATCATATTTGAGAATATTTAATTTCAAATGAGGATATAAACATGTACAGGTGACATGATCATCACTATCAACATTACTGTTTCATTCAACCATCCAAGTAATGTTTATTTATAATAAAATTTAATTTTTATATCAGACATAACAGTTGTGAGATGACTTTTGAATTTCAATATGAGACAGTGGTAAATAAAGCTTGCTAGCTTTTATTTAAGTTTGAAGATGTGATTGAAACCTTTTACAGAAACTGATATTTCAATTTAATAACAAGTTTATGGAAGAATGGGTGATGTTTCTCATGGATGTCCTTGCTCAAAGACGTATAAATCAAGTGTGTTTTAAACAATGTGCTTGTTTTAGAAAAATGTCGAGAATACAAACATGATTATACATTAATCATTATGATTTAATGATTGCCTTGATCATGCATTCTGTGTTGATATATGAGCTACATAATTCCCACAGTATTTACCACGATACAATTGTGATCTGAGTGTTCATGGTGACAACTTTAAATCTGAATGATATTTGGTGAGTTTAGTTATGAAATGAGTAACCTTTCAAGATAAGACAGCATTGATAAAAGTTTTGAATATCATGATGAACTCACTACGGACGCCTAGATGAGTGGCCTTATATTTTATGGTTATGAGTGAATTATTTGAAGTACAGTATAAGTTTACAATTAGACATTTAGGATAATTAATCCGTCAGATTGTTCTGGATGTCACCTATTTCTCTTTACTTTCACCATAACAAAATGGTAACATTCAAATATCAAGATCGTCAGACATGTATTGAATGTTCAATGTAATCATGTGTAATACATACATGTAGATAATTGAAATGTAATACCTTACTTGGAAGAGTCACTTGGATGAGACCTATGTCTATTTTGCTATTTATTGAGTTAGTAAATGAGCAGAAACTGTGTCCATGGTTATAATCTAAAGTGTATTTTATTTTCATATTTGAGGTTGATTTCACATTGTGTCATCCTTTGAATTCCAGACGAACTGCCATATAGATTATCAAGTTACATTTATTTTTTCACAAAATGAATTCTGGTTTGGCGAACAATTGCCTTCAAAATATGTACCATCTGAGCATAATTGGTAAAAAGTATGTTAGTTTATAAAGTCATTAAATAATTTTCAACTCATAATATGCTTCAACATAAGTATCGTTATTATTGTGAAATGAATTTTTAAAAGAAATGATCAAGTAGCATAACTTGATTTAGTCATAATTACTTTAAAAAATCGCGTCAAAATGCATATTTGGTTCTGCATTTATCAGTTATGATTAAGATAAATGTAATATTTTCAAACATTTAGGGAATTCATATTTTCACTATAATATTATATATCACTATATATCTTTATGCTCTATGTATTATTACTGTTGCATCAACGATTGAATATTGCTAAGAAAGAAATGATAAGAACACTGACGCCAGTCTGAAAGTCACGTGTAAGATCTGATAAGAAAATCAATACGATTCCATTTAGCATGTAATATATTCTGAGCTTTTATCTTGTCGATTCTCATCTGTTTCTATCAAACATCAATCTGTGTCAACATCATATGTTAAATCTGAAATATTCAGCTGGAGGGACACAATTATATCACGTTACTCAATCATTCTGCAACATACTGACCAGCAAACACGTGGGACAATGGTAGAAGATAAACAGATGTAAAGGAATATAAAGCACACATTCGTAAAATAGAAATTGCCTTTCTTTTAGCTTTTGTCATTTAAGTATTGTCGTTTACAGATAAAACTATTCTCAATTCTCCTTTCAATTCTCATTTCACAGAATGAATATTTTGAAGTGTATACCTTTTCTTATAAGCTCTTTTAAGGATGACCTTGCAATAGCACCTTGGCAATGTGTCATAAGATGAACAAGAAGAGAGGCTGATACCTGTATGCTGAAATATTACGCACTTTCTCCTTTCCAATAACGTCATTGTGTCAATTATGTTCCCGTGATACAGTATACAGATAATTTCTAATATATTTATGCTGAAAACCTAGAAAAGAGAATGTGAATATGTCCTTATGCTTCAGTCTGTTTACATGTTTGTATGATATTGCTTGTGCAGGGACGACTAAACAATAAGTCCAGTCCAGTTGCGTGTTATCTCCGGCGATTACGGGCATACAAGTCCAACGTGAGTGACCACGCCTTACTATGTATATTTTACAAAATTCAATATATAAAAGTTTATCCACATTTTACTTCAAGTATGTGTCGACTTATTCATTGGTAATACGTTTCATATTTCTTTTCTATTTTGTTTATTAAATACATCTTTTGAACTTTGAGGCTTATTTCAGGTAATACTTCAATAATCAAATTTCATGATAGTAGTTTTAGAACAGTGTAATTTATCGGCTCCAGAACTGAGACTGAGATATGAACTTTATTTGGTTCTGATTCAATGTGACTACTGATAATATTTGTGATTAAGATAACACGGTTATTTGCCTGTCAGGACCCCGTGTTCCAGTGGTATTTACTGTGTCTGTGTGTTGGTTATGGATTAATAAATTGGATGTAATGGTTTGTCTGCATCATTTGGTTATGCCATAAATTTCAGTAATTGATGCAGATCACCATGGCACAAATTCGTTCACTGAAACTAACATGAGATAGAATCATCACAAAACTCAACTGCCAATCAATGTCTCCTGTGTGTAATGTTTAGTTAATTGTGAACTTGTGATATAGAAACTGTTTATCCTTACCATAATCAAAGTTTAAATCCTGATATATATCTTTAGATACTTTGAACGAAACATAAATTTTAACCAATCCAGACTATCTCAGTAGGCGACTCTAGTGATGTTCTTCTTCAAACATAGTGTCGACAGATCGTTGAGCACAGATCGACACTTGTCCTTTGCCTAATACTGTTATGCGTGCAAAGTCTAACATTTTATGTTTTGTTTATTTTATTATTGTTTATTTATTGCATATAATGCAAAGTGAATTGTGATTTTTAAAAGTGTATTTAATCAAAACAATATGAAGAAAAGCACAACCGATTGTGAGTGTATATGTGTATTGATTCCAATTATAAAACATAGCTTGTTATGAAAACAATTAGCATCTTTGCATCATATTTCTATACTGTTGATCACAAGAACAACAATGACTCCCTCTAAAAGTTGCTTGTTGTCTCACCCTTTGTGGGGAGGAATGTGAAGATCTGGCCGACCAAGGAGGATCGATGCCTATGCACGTTACACCTCAGGAACCGCTTCTTGACTGTGATGTCATCGGCGTCAAATGCCCTCGGCCACCAGGTAAGCAGACGCACAGTACCAGACGTCTAAGGTCCCATGGCATCAGGGCATACAGACCGTTCCGGGAACAGCGGTTGACAGCCGAACATCGCCACTGAGATGGGCAAGGACGGTGTTACGTTGGCAGCGACGTCAGTGGCAGAGTGTGCTTTTCTCTGACGATGGAAGATTACGTGTTCATCGCCGTCGGGGAGAAAGAACAGCTGCATGTTGCGTTCAGGAAGTGGTGCCCTACGGGGGAGGAAGTTTCAGGGTTTGGGGAGGCATACTTGGTGAGTAGAAGACCCCACTGCTTATCGTGAATGGAAATCTAACGGCTCAGCGTTACGTCGATGACATTCTCCGTCCCGTCGTCTGTCCCTTTATTTAATAACAGACACAAGGTGTGATCTTTTCAACAACTCAGAACTTTCTTGCTTACAACAACATCGACGTGGCCAGCATGCTCGCCTGACATGTCACCGATCAAACATTTTTGGGACGCTATGGATCGTTGTATTCGCCAACGACGACCACCTCCACATAACCGCCTGCAACTTGTCCAAGCTCTCCAAGAAAAATGGCAGCGCATTCCACGTAAAGACGTCAGAGGTTTGATTTTCTCCATGTGGTGGAGGGTCACTGCGTGTATCATTGCAAGGGGAGGCCATACACGTTATTAGTGTGAACTGTTTTCGTTACATTGAGCCTGGATTTCCCTGCATTGGGATCATTCATAACCGTGAACTTGGACTTTTCCACAATAACTACTCAAATGGTAATAGGCAAACTCACTGCTACTGTGTATATTCCATAAACCAGTGACCCTACTGGACATAGTCTAAAACAGAACACACAACAACATGTAATATTGAGTAATCACTGGAGTAAGGAGGCGTTTATATGAACCACCTGATATCCTGTGTTGATTTCGTCTGTTTCTGTTGAGGGTAACACTTGAAGCCACGACGAAAGGATGCCATCCTCAATCATATTGTCTTGATATATTGATGACAATTTGAGGATAGCGTATTGCAAATATGGTAAGGGTAATGTAACGTTGACACATCACCACGATGCAAGATATCATCAATATAGAAAGTCAAGTTAACTAACATCGTCTTTACTTTATTTTCCTGTGTTGCATTAGTATTTACTGTCATAGTATTGTAATCTCAGTATCATTCATTATATATACTTTAAATCTTATATTTGGTGAGATGACGCTTGGAAGCAACAAACTTTCAATACAAGTTAATGTTTCCTGATGAAGCAAAACGAATTTTACAGAAAAAAACCCCAGGTAACCTCAAATAAGCATTATTTGTTTCCTTCACACCCCACAGCATCGTGCTAAAGTTATAAAACATGTTGTGCTGTCTCTGATGCATACATTAGTTGAGAGTGGGAAAATAAAGAACGTATCAGTTCTCAGGTTTAAAATGCATACCGACCGTAAATGTTAAAACTGACATGTGTAAACCTTTATAATGAGAAATTCGACAAGCATGACATTACTGATTTAGGCAAGAAAAGAACTATGTCAAAGTTTATACTTCAACACTACTTCTATTATTATGAGATATCTAGAGCTCATGTGTTTTTCCTTCAATTGATTAGTTCCATGTATCACATAACACTGATACAAATATGAGGGAAACATTTGACCTTCTAATCATTTGTTTGTTCAAATCTAAAGGAGCATTTTTTCATATTGCAGATGTACTGTTCATGCTTTAAGAACAAACAGATTTAAGAAGTAATTCTGGGTGGGAAAAGAATGCGCAACGCACCAACAATCATTGTTTTGTCTCAAATCTCCGCAGATACAGCTAAACCATCTCATCATTCAGTCACATTATGAAGCTTCCTCTCTTTGTATTTCTTGTTCTTCAAACTTTCAATTATGCAACAGCAATGTATGATGCAATAAACAACATCTTTATCACACTTGGCTAGTCACAGTAGCGACTATCAGATCCACTTGAACACAGCAGACATACAGTGTTTCAAATGCAGGGTTCCTGTGAATGTCATCCACTTGCCTGAAAGGATCAGTCCAGCATATTTTCCACTTTTAAACTAGAAGGTTTTCCTGCAATTATTTAACGTGGATTTGTTCATTCATGTTATCTATACACTTCCATGAAGAATGGCAAAATTTGTCGAGGAGTTTTTGAGAAAACCATCGCTAAAATCTGCCATCTTAATTATGGTAACGTTTACATAAATATGGCAGCTAAACCGGAAAAAATTTACTCGCGTGTACACCACTTCCACCAAGCCCCTCACATTGCTGTTACGTCTGTTACTGATCAGCCCGGCTTGCAGTAAACAAACATGTAGCGAAAACGTGACTTGAAATTTGTTATACCTCTGATAAATACCTTGGGAAATTTCAGATTTTGAAACTTATCTAGTTAACTGATGTGCCAAAGAGTCAAATGGCCCCTTGTTTTGAAATTAACTATATTTGTTTATCATTGAATTACGTTTTTATTACAATCTATATATTACTATTCACATCAGATACTAGTATTTATTTTCCCCAAGTCTGTGGTATACCTATGTGAGTGTTAAAAAAATCAACTGAAAACATTCGTTTTTTTAGCAGACCCATGAGGCACCTTTTCACATTATCATCTTTTCCACAATGGCTGAATCCACAAAGCCAAAATTTTGTTGGGATATATATGAGTAATTATTAATATTTTATTATTTAAAAGCCTGATGAGCGGTATAGCCTTTGGCTCTATTCTTGTTAAATGGGTGCGAAAGTTTTCAAAATTAGAAAAGTAGTTTATGTTCTGTATAAGATTCAAAATGTGTTTTTTAACAAGTAAAACATTATGCCAGTTGCAGGGTATACCCGTGATATAAACTGACTTGCAAAAGAAAACATTTTGGTCCCAAATCAAAGAAACGCATATTATAATATTATGTATCGAAAATATATTAATTTGGAAGGGTCTTTCTGTAAAAATAATCATTAATTGACGTGACGTAAAGGGTCAATGGTCCAGTTTCGATCATCAGGTTTTTTAGAACATTGAATAGAATAACGATCTTTTAAGCTTAACGGTGTAAAAGGCTTACAAATAGGAATAAACCAAGTCTCTATTGTTAATGGCCGAAGTTGGAATTGCAAACGTTGTTCAATGGGTGACAAGTCAGCAGATGGTATGCAATGGCTAGTAGGGAACTTCATTGAGCGTTGCTCCAACCTGCAGAATGAAATTGTTCTCTCTTTTTCTGTAGCACTTTAAAAAGCCATGTTCGTCGCTTGCAATCGAATTTTTTAATGCATAACCTCCATTCTGTTGATGTTTTGTACCCAAATTTCATTTGGTTAACTTTGTATACGGCCAATCACGCTTCTTCTGAGGTTAGTTAGGATTTTGGAGAGTTCAGGGATTTGTTGTACAGATAGTTCCATCCCAAATATAACAATGTTGTGTTTCTTCACTATCAACATATCATGTAGTTTTAATACAGAAACTTTTAATTCAAATTATTTCAATTTTTACTTATTTAATTCTATAGGATCCTAATCTCAGAGTGAATATAGTTCTACAGGATTTTAGTCTCAGATTGAATGTTATTCTTTAGGCTGAAAAGTGTTTGGTATGAGTGATCCCTTTCAAATATACATGTATTGATGTCATCAGATATCGGAATTTCTGGAGACTGTTTACCTAATGACTAATGTATCTCTTATTCGCCAGCTGACCGGTGAATCACACGCACATGTTAAGTATTCCTAGCACTATCTGGTAACTTGCACCTCTCGTTCATTATGGTCTTAAGCAAGATTTGATTATATTGCAATATATGCAGATAAGTATGTGTAGACTGATGAAGTATAAGTTTATAGAGAATATCATGTAGCAGACTGGGGCATACTTTGGAAGAAAATCCCTTGATCTGAAGACATACCCACAGTATGTACTTAACTCTTTTGTGCTATATTTCGATATTATACATTTTCTTTTCTAAAAGTATTTGGGCATATTAAATGTTATGTTCTTGCTTATTGTGAGTACGTTTTAAATTGATTCAAGTATGTCTTTGTTGACTTTATTATTTTCTGTATTTTAGTATTTCTGAGATACGACTAGATCCCTGGGTATCACTGGTTAGCAAATTATCTAGGAATAAATATTGATGTTGATACAGATAATTACACGTTAGTGGGCTTACGAGACTATCAAAAAACTCAATATATATACCTATATATTGAATACCATTTTCAAATTATGGTAAAGCGCCTCAGCAAATTGATAGGAATACATGTTTTGAGTCGAGTGGAGTATATACCATTTGTTAACTCCACTAAAGATCACGACAGCTAACAGAAACCTTTCTTGTAAATTAACTGCACCATTGGGCCAAACGCTCATTACAAATGCGTTTCATAAATGGTAAATTCTAATACTCTGTCCAGTTTATTCGTTTGTATGAATATTTGTCATGCTGATATCTCCCTAGGGTATCATAAAATATTCAATAGCTCCGTAACTAATTAACGATGATGATGTGAGAAGTTGATAATATTCTGTTTGGGAATTGATGCTTTCTTTTACATGAGTCATGTTACTGAGGCGAACAGGTTTTCATTTACTTTTATTGATTTGATTTACAGATAATTACTGCATCTACTCATACAGTTGACATTTATTCTTTGATATGGTTTCCTGGGTTTCAAACTGAAATTAAAAAGCTAAGAAACAGCATGTCATCTGAAATGATTGTTGACTTTTACAGCCTTTAGAGATTTAAGAAGCATGTGCCATTTAAAACTCAACATCATTTAAACATAAATGAGAACTTTTTCGTGTGAATTTATCTACTTTCAGTCGAAATTTCACTTCAATTTCGTGTTTGTCAGTCTCGTGTAAGCATCTCATTCTAGTGTAATAAAATGTATTTCAATTATCAAAAAATTAACATTAAATAATTTATCATGTCCTTAAATATATATCATGTCATTAAATAATAATGATATCATTAAACAATATAGTATGACATTAAGCAATACATTGCGTTACTGAACAAATGTTATGTTTGGAGTCTGTTTTTCTCTTTTTAGTTATTTGAGGGATTTTATAAAAGATAAACTAAAAAATTAAAGACTTTAAAATTCAAGCAATATTTCTATGACCAAAGCCAAATAAAAAACAAAATTGATAATTTTAAGAAACACTGTTTTTCAAGTTCCTGAAAGACGCACCTTTAAACGATCCTTTTTATTACCTTATTATTAAGGAGTGTTTGAAAGATAGTGAAATGTTACCTTTTTGGTTTGAAAATTTAATTATATTCATATTTTAGAATAATATTAATTAAAAGACTAGGATTGCCTAAGGGCAAAACTTAGGTCTTTAAGACTTCTACTTGACTTTAAACCACGAATTTGACTTAGGCTCTTTAATTGATCAGTTTCTCTGCTTTAAAGTGAGCTATCGATCATATTAATTCTATCTTCAGTAGTTTTCGAACAAGAAGTCTCTAAAGAATATATTACCTGTAATGGCCCTACATTATGTTCATCATTTTCATAACAAATTTGGTAATATTTTTATAATAAGGTGTAGCATAAACATTTTGTGCTTTAATTCCATTTAAATAGATGTAATCGTCTTTTAGATTGCATACATAATTAATGCCATATGTTCTTCTGAATATTCAAGAAAATACTAAAAAATACTTAAATTTGGCCTCGTAGACAACGTTTGCGATGTTTAAAGCTTAACTATCAACTTTTTGATGAATTGGTCCTACAGAAAAGTTGTTCCTCTTGCAATTGTGCGTCCGAAGGTGTAAATTAATTAGTTGAATGCATGGTTGTAAGCCTTTGAACTTTTTCGAATTATGATCTTCTATGACAAGTCACACATAACCGACAGATACATGCTTTGACATTTATTGTTTTAAATACATGACATCTCTACTTCACAATGAGCTATCAAACATAATGGTATCGTCAGTGGTTTAAGATCAACAATTCTACAAATAAAGTACTCCTCGAAAAGTCTCAAAATCAAATTTTTTAACTTTTTGGGGAATATGTCCAAATCGTGCCTAAACTATAACTTTTACTTAATAATATTATGTAATGGAATTGTTAAACTAGTTATAAGAAAGAGATAGCAATCAGTTACTTCGAAATAAGTTCATTATTAATAGAGTTATTTCCCTTTGAACATAGAGCCGAAAAACGCACTTTTTATAAATGATCATGTTCAAGGACATATTATTAAAATACTAGGAACAAATTCTAAATGCGGCCCGCATAGTCCTCTCAGCAGTTAATTTATCTTCAAAATAAACTATCACACATAGCTGTATGTATTGCCGTGAATTAGAATTTTCAAAGATGCGTACCCTCAAAACCTCAAAAGTGCCCAAAAGTTTTTTTCGAAATAGCAAAAAATCTATTATTACAGCTGAAACATAACTTGCGAAAGAAGTCGAAAATTCAGCAGCAGTTCAGCTCACGTCCACAGACTATCATCACTGAACATTTCATGAAAATCGGTCAAATGGTTAAGTGGGAATCCTCCGAAAAAAAAAAATCAAATAATAATTTTTTTAAAAAAACATGGTAATAACAATAGGTCTTCGAGAAGTAGTCTTGAAGACCTAAAACAAGCATACATGATAAAATAAAGTTCATACAGATAATATATGCACGATATAGTTTGTAAACATTTGTTTGTTTCAAAGTATTACTTTTAAAGGAGTTCAACACAGCTTGTTTCTGCACATTTTCAGCTGTCAGATTGAGAAATGCGTAGCCTTGTAGCTTCTGTATCCATTTTCAGTAACAGTGTCATACATGTATTTTAGAATTTTAAAAACACCTGTAGGAATAGGATTATTAAATCATTTTATTATAACAAATCGAAATACACGTTATCTTATGATAAAACACGGTTTGTCTATAATCTATTGAATGTGAATAATGCTATTAAGTAGTTCTCAGTCAAAATGTGACAATATCTTAATTTTTTAAAAAAATTATTAAAAATAGAAAGATGATCTCCCTGTTTTCTTTTATTATATTGATTATATATTAAATTCTATAATTCTGTAAAGTTTGGGGTCACTGTAGTGAGTTTTGAATGAACAAACTTGTTTTTCTACCAAGAATTATTAAAATAAATTGAGAAAATGTCTTCATGCGTGTATACTTTGTTTTTAAACAATGTTAATCAACATGGAAAAGCCGTTTATTTCATTGATGTTGTCTTCATAAGTTTTACTCTTTAAATTTAGATCAAAATAGAAAAGAAATATTGCATATTTTGAACATTTTTAATTGTGTATGAAAGAGGTGAAAAGTATGAAAATAATTGGGTTCCCATCAGCTTGCAGCGTCACCTAGTAGAACAGTTCCAATGGTGTTGTACCGCTTTTTCAGCGTCTTTGTGAGAGTCGGTAATCAATCGGTATTTTCAATGGGTGGAACCTCCTTAACAGCTTTTAAGTTAATATGAGAGTTAGAGGACGTCCACACTACCGATACACCATTTCAACTGAGTTTCATGTGAATCATAGTGGTGTAAATATTGTCGATTAAGAGAATGTCACCAGGTAGAATGGAAGTAGGAGACTTGTAGGTGGTAAGATTAACATGGAAAGTGCAATGTCAATTACATTTTAGAATTAATCTGTTCATTCTATCTTATCTATTTGATCAATTCATATTTCAAAACAGTTTCTGCATACAGAACGAAGAGTATTTATCATCCTTTTGTGAGAGTGTTATGTATTCAATATTAGAGTTGTTGTTTATTTTCTAGTACTTACTCACGTTGATGAAATCACAAACCAAAATTGGGTAAATGTTGATGCAAAATAACTTTAGTTTGAATACTTTCAATTTTAAATAATAATAAATTCAGCGGACTCAGAAGAAAATGTTGTGCAAAAGGAGCAATCTATAAATGTTAAAGAAATGTTATACAAATGTGCGCGATGTTAAGAAGGAGAAAACCACCAACCGATTACTTCCAAATCAAGTATCTTGCTCTCATTAACACTAGCACATTAACCTAACATTATATGACCAGACAAGCAAATATCGACATATTAAACGTCAGTGATGACTTCTGCTTAACTAATTATACAAATGTGTTTGCAAAATGATGATCAAAGTTTAAGTAGTCCCTACATTGCCTTAGGATTGGACCAGGGATGGGTGAGGGTTAGGGTTAGGGGTTAGTGTTAAGTTTAGGTTTAGGCTTTGGGCTTATAATGGTCATGGTTAGGGTAACGCATCAACTGAAACTATCGTTATATGTTATATCGTTAAAAGTTATATGGAAAATGACAACAGAGATACTTTGAGTTTGGTTAGGGTGGTGTAAAGGTGCAGCGTTTTGGTTAGTGTTAGGGGTATGGTTAAGGTCAGCGTTTAGGATCTAGGTTTTAAGGCAAGGGTAAGAGTTAGTGCTAATTTAATTTAGGGTAAGGGTTAATTGATAGAACAGGAATGGTTTTAAAGAGCGTGCGAAATTAAACCTAGCACGGACAGGAGGATTTTAATTAATGATACTGTGTCAATCAGAAGTGTGACATTTGAAAAAGACATTTGTGTTTAATAAATTTCAAAGCGATAAAATGTTAAGATTTATGACATCGTAAAAACAAATCAAATTAAGTTTGAACCTATTAAAATCTTTCCAAATCGGTGTTTATATGGTTATTGGTGAATTTAAACAGAACGTTAAAAATCCTGACTAGAATGTATATCTACATTTGAGGGTCGGTTGTTGTTTGAGGGACGATACAAAGAATTCATATAATTTCATGTTGGCACTTGGTATCAATCAACGAAATAGCATAATAAAAGAGTAATAGTAAAACATAAATACGATGTAAACAATGCACTGATATCAATTGCAAATCGGGGAGGGTGATTGACATATTTTGAAACGATGAAATATGCATGATATTCAGTGGTATCCACCTCTAACATAATGACAATATGTCTGATCATTTACTTTCAAACTAAATACGCCAAAAAAAGTATAAGATATCTTGCTAAAATAAATTTACTCTATCAGTATAAGCAGCTCCTCTTTCAAACCGGTTAATTTCTTTCTTGTTCATTTTCTAATTATAAGTTTTTCAAACTGTTGTCATGATCGTACATACATACAACCAGGAGGGAAGTAGATGAAATCGGACCGATTTTATACAAAGAATAGATTACAATAGAGTGCTAATGGTCAGATAACAAGATGTATTTAGCTCCCTTTGTTGTAAGACTGAATGTGTTGAGATTAGAACAGAAAAGAGCAACAATGTTAACGAAATGGAAAGTCAAAGTCGTTCTCACCCCGTGTGGACATCAACACATTCACATAGTGTAGAAAAGCAAAGTATAGACGTTCACTTCCTCCACCACCCATTGATCATTGGATGACAAATAAATAGTCTGTCTACCAGCTAAAATGGTCAAAATGCTGAGAGCATGGCGGTGACATCTGCAGTCACAAATGATTAATGTGTTTTATGACTGTGGGACTGATGGAAATCCTGTCAAAGATTTGCCATGATGTGACTGCATATAGGTCTAAGTTTTGAACCTTAACTACACGAGTGGTGTTCTTAAACCGGAACAACTTAGAGCAACGTTATGTTATGGTGAAGAGACGAGATATTTAGCTCCCAATGTTTCAGTTTTGAAAGGGTTCTGTGTTGAGATAAGAATAAAACCGAGGAAATGGCAATTCAAAGTCAATTCACCTCGTCTAGACAGTGTGTTGGCAAAACAGAACTTGTTCCTGCTCTTCTTCTTTGCAATAATGGTTTCATAATGACCTACACATTGAAATTTCATTTCTATTTGTGATGCTAGAAATTCGTTCATACTGTTTGGAAAGTTCCCTTTTCTTTCCCTTTTACTGCCAGATATTGAACCATGTTCCCTTAAAGCGAGTTTGACTTTCTTTTCCCTGACGACTTCACTTGAAGAATATGTACATAGTGGTTTTGGAGGGATATCCTGGAGTTGAAGACGACATTTCACTGACCTGTAACTTTAATTATAACAAAAACTTAGAGCTTAATAGCTTTCTTTAAACATGATCGTGCTGACAGACATAACATCTTTAAATCTTTGATGTCAACTTGTATTATTAAATAGCAAATGCGATAAAACAAAGTTTTGTTTTAAAATCCAGAAATGTTTAAAATCATTTTTAATTTGTTTCATTTAACATTCCAAAAGTGCTATACGGCCAATCATAGAATATTACACGTTAATATACATCATATGACTTTTTTGCAAAATGATTTTTGTAACAACTGAACACTAGAAAGAATGCATGTTTCAAGTTTCCTAATAGGTGAACTCACTGTTGCAGATGAGATACATATCATATGATAATGACTATACTTTCATTTCGGGCTCTTTAAAGTACATTTAGACATGAACATTCCTTGAACATTTCTCTAAACTTGAATTCAAGTATTTATTGCAATTATTGAATTTATGTGAATGCCAAATATGTCAGCAAAATATTTCGTCATTAATGTTTTATCAGTGATCTGCAATAAGGTACATATAATTATTCAAGTGCCATTGCGTTACAAGCCTTCGGAAAGATGTAGTGTCATCATTTAAGGTCAAATGGATGTCCTCGTAAAATTATTGTAAGAGTGTTTAACTTAATTATTTAGTTTAAAACTGTGTCACATTGCTTACAGGTACGTATGTCACCTTTAGAAAGTAAGACTTTGGAAATGTGAAAGAATCCTTTATACTCTTGAGATGATCTTGTTCTGCAAAGTCTTTACACTTATCGATTCTTTAGAAGCATAGGGATTACACCACGCGACCTTGAGACGAAACTCGAAGATTTACAGTCGATTAATCTTCACGTATCAAATCAAGCAACTGATCGAACTGTCTGAATCACAAGCCGTGTAGGAAACGTAAGACTGATCCAAATAAAAAGTCTGATCGATATGTGGGAACTCAAGGTCAAACTGTACTTAAGCTTAGGATATGTAAATACTGGATATGTAAGTTTATTTTATGCAATGAACATGATGTATTGACTCTACCTGATGAGAACTAGAGTGTACACCTTTGACTTTAACTGTCATCTTCAAAGTAGTTCCAACTTACAACATTTTTTTGAAACTTTTTTGAAAAAATAGACATGAGATTTGTTTGTATTGACATTTGCAACATAACCATCGAGCAGAACACCATATCAATAACGGTTCCTTCCCCTGCCAGTGTCGACATGTTTCCGCCTTATCAAGATGACCTGAAAGTTCAATATTCGCATTTTATCATTGTTTCATGTTGAATTTTACTTAGAATGATATCATGACTATGACTTTTCAATACACCGATCCAAAACTTCGCGCATGCGTAATTTCAGCCAATCAGAGCGGCGAGATTACCACGCGGCTTTGTCAATTTTACTTCCGGGGACAAACAAACCGATTTGGCGATAGTTCGGTGGCTGCAGATTTCAAAACATCTTGACGTTACTTTTAACTTTAATGTATTTATTTCACGACATGGTGGTTTCTTATTATATAAGGATTAAATTATTGCCGTTTTGAATCGCTCACAACGTGGGAAACACTCATCATCCGATAAAAAAAACACTAGCGTGACGTATGCTCTTAGGTGAGAATTTGCACGAATTATACAGTTTTCAAATCTCAGATACAAAAATTTAACAAGATGTCAGTTCAAACAATGTTTTGATTATAGATATTTAGGACCTCAAGATTTAAAAACAATCTTATTTCGAAGTTTGCTTAGATTCTTACATAAACTATAACACTTTTCATTTTGGCATTTTTAAAAATAATCTGCAACCAAGTAAACAAACCATGTCAAACGTACGTTGTGATGTACATGTACGTACTCAATGTCTTGAATTTATACGTGTATGTACGAGCTAGAAAAGATAATTATATGTCTTTTTTTTATAATTGATGTAATCAAGCAACTGACAAGTTTGCAGTATTAAATATTCCATGTATGTAAGTTCATTTTAAAAAAACAATTGGGATAATAAATGTCCATGCATGCAGGATTTTTTTTAAAAATATTAGTACGTAGTAGAAAAATACCAAGAAAATATGTTCATCTTTCAGTGGAAAACTAATATTAATTTTGCTGATGTTTTTCAAGTTGTCTAATTAACACATATTTCAAACTATAGCTTTTATTTCTTCATCACCAAGTTCATATCTGGTCAATACATATACCCATATAACTCATATTAAAGGCTATGACTTTTTTAACAATTGTTTGAGACATTGCCACAACAAAATTATGCCATTTTAAAAAAAAAAACTTTTATAGATAAACAGGAGGTTATGAGATATGATATAAATGTTTTAAAGAGGGGGATAAAGAATTACCTTTCAATTCACATTATAATTACTTAATTTACTTATAACATTGAATGTCAAATACAAGCTCAGTATTTTATAATTAAACAATCAGACACTTTCTAAATGATAAATAAACATATACTATATTTATTTTCTGATTGTATCCTCTGATCTGCTACATCCTGACCATGAAAACTGAAAAAATAGGTGTATTATATATAAGTTGTAGTGAAAACCTTATCAATGATTTACAAAAGTGTATCCAAAATAAGTTGCAACAAATAATCATGTGTTTATCAGAAGAAAAATTAATGAATTAAACTTTCATTTACCCAATGTATTCAACTGATATTAAACTATGTTATTTGTTTTCAGAAATATTATTCTATCAAAATAAACACTATTCATTTCTATACATGGCTCTAATGTGCACATATAACATTACTCTTTTCTCAAAACTTATTCATGATTTTAATGACATATTTAGAAAACTTTACAGACAGATATACCAAAATCCAGGTTCAATAAATGTGACACTCATTAATATGTTGGTCCAGCAGTGATATAGACAGGAATTTACTTTCATATCTTGAAACTGAAATGACTTTGTATGATAAAATATTCTTAGTTTTTTTTGAAAATATATTATTATATTTCATTTATATTAGTATTAATTCAGACCAGCCTATTTTGAGAATACATCATCTGCCTTGCAATTTACAGTGTGTAAATATACTGTTAATCAATTGCATTTAAAAACAAATTATGTGTATAATATTTTAAAAACAGTACTTAGATTATTAACTAATGAAGGCACGAACAGAAAATTGTGTATTTGAACAAAGAAAATTATGTGTATCTGAAGACCTCTAGACATAGGTTTAATATCATTTTCCCAGAAAAGGTAGCCTAGGCCTACAATGGCCTACTAACAAACTTTTTTTTAAAAATACATAATTACAGTCATAAATCTAAGATCAGTAGTTGAATTCAAAATTTTGAATACAATTTATGTTATTGAATCAAGTTCTATCTTTATTTTACAAATAAATATTGTTCAACAGAGGCTGCTTTTCTGAGTTTTCAAGTAGGTGGAACTGTCAACAAGCGAAAGCGACCTTGACCTCTGCTGATTTCAGTCCTTCGCTTCCGAGGTTTTTCTCACTGAAAGGAGTAGAGTTGCACTAGATGATTATTCGTGAAATCATTTTAAACACATGTTAATGTTAAGCTTGAAATATTATGGATAATAATGACTTATAAGCGAAGGATGTGTACCTCAAAATGTGTTTGTTTACAAAATGATCGAGCTTGAATGGACCTCGATCGCTGTGTTCACGGCTGATTAAAAAGTCCAAACACAACATGAGTTTTGATAAAATGCAAGTTTATGGATTCAAATTTATATGTTATTTATAATATTTACATAATTTAAATGTACAAACAGCTTCCACCTCAACGAAAGCCGAAATCATAGCGTGTGTCGTGTTGAGATTCGCGGCCCGGCTCGCTCTGAGCCTGTAATTTGTGCCCCCTAATATTTCAGCCAATCGCGTTGAAGGGGCGGGGCTTATACTGGATCGGTGTATTACTCCAGGTCAGATATAAAGTTAGCGAAGCAGTCCCGTCACCTTAGATATCCCAGCACACACCACAAAATACAGTGAACCATTTTTTAACTTGACCCGTTATAACCGGAAACCGGGCCATCCACGCGGTAGCATTTCAAATCGTCTCTGTGCATTTCTATGCAAATAACGATTCCCTTAACCGCACATCTTGCTAATCAGACGATTTTCAACTGTAACCAAAGCGTGTGGATAAACGAGGTCTAACTGTAGATTATTATCCACACTTCAAACTTTCCTTCAGGTTAAGTGATATGAAAGGACCCAGCTGGCTTATAAGACAAGGATGGGATGATAGGCGACAAAGACACATTGTCAATGGATCCTATTATTTTTAATTCAATTCTACTCTCTAGACACAGAGTGACTGCCAATTCGTGTCACAAAATCTAATGTTTCTACACCAATCGTCACTGAATGCCACAAATACCAGCTTGAACTATGTTTCTGAGACATAATGACATGCTCCCAACTGGTAAAGAGACACACTTGGTTGTTAGCAACACGTGAGCAGGTTTCAGTTGATTAGATCAAATCAGTTAGAATTACAGATGTTGCTGGTATCTGAAATTTGAAAGGAGAAATGAATGAGAAAGAAGAACTGTATTTGAATTGTTCAAGACACAGTTAAACACTTTTCTCTTTTCCCAGGATTTATCATACAACGTGACCGATTATACTACTGTGAATGGCGCTTAAAACATGTCATAAATAATTAAAAACATTTAATTATTCAAATTATTTTTTTTTAAACTTTAAAAAAAACCACATACTTATGCAACAAGTTTACCTGATAATGCAAAAATGAAGAGCATTTAAGCAAGACATTTATTTACTTTTTCAATTACAGAACATAACATAATTATTATATTAATGTTCTTCTTATTCAAAACAATTAAAAAAAAATTCACTAACATTTACCTGATTTGCATAAATACTCAAATAGTATGCACAAATGAAGGACCTTTAAGTATGGTAATTTCATTTACTATTCCAATTATAGAACATAGACCAAGTATCAGAAACTTTATATTATCTCCGATGTATTTGCTTTCAAACAGTTGTTTTGTATCAGTTTGAAGCCATAGGACACCTTATATTTCAAAGAATTCTGACAGAAGTTTAAATATTTGTTTTTTTTTACATAAGTTGTGTTCATTATCATTGTTTATTTGTCCTCCATAACAACAATTGTTATTTCATTTTAGCATTCAAATTAATTTCCTATTAACTGTTTTCAGTGTCTCACCCTAAAACAAGATGTCCCGAAATGAAGATCAACCACATCTCGGGTAGTTTCTAGATATAATCTGTAGTATCCATCATCGACATCTTGACATCTTCTAACAATAATTTTTAAGGGACTGATATGTTTTCCTCATGTAGAAAAGGTATTTCATAGCATCATTGAACTTGAGCAACACCAGAAACAGAACTGAATAAGTCCATATAGAACTCACCTAAAAAATCAAAACAATTCTTACTATTTTAATTTGGTCATAACTATACTATAAGTTGGCAGTATACAACATTCTAACGCTGTTCTAAGTCGTTTTGACGGAGAAGGACTGTGTCAAGTTTGTTCACAATTTCGTGTAACGAGATTGCTTTTCCTTCTTCATCCGACATGAAGTCTGCTCGCGGGGAATACTCAGAGCGAGACTGACGCTAGCGACCTCTGTCGCTAGTGGGTCACATGACTGGTCACATGATTACACTCATGTATTTCTTCTTCTCCGGTCCTGTTCACTTGTAGTCTGCTGCTGTGCTTATGTTATCCGTTTGTGTGTACTAAATGGGACTGAAATCTAGTCATGTGGAAGTAAAGACCTCAAAATGAGATATGAAGGAACGGGGACACATTTCACTCAATGCAATTCTTTCAAGCTGATGAGAGATATCCCCCATCAGAAAAAACTTGAAGACTATTCTACAAAGTTCAGGTGAAATGTGATTAACGTATCACATGGTCGAGGTACTGTCAGATAATGATGGTGAGATCCAGCTGGTAATTGGTCAATAGAGGTTAAGGTATAGCATGCTCGAGAAACTATCCAATCAGAGTGATCTGATTAAGCAGATGATTGTCCAGCACATATCCATCTCTGACACATTAGCGTCTATAGAATGATCGTCAGATCTCATCAGATTGTGAAAGAAGGAATCTGTAGTGGTAATATCAGGACAATGGAGTGTTCAATTATTTATCAAATCAAATAACCTTTTAGACATTCTCATCTTCTTCTTTGAAGGAGTCAACATAATAAAAACTGAATGCATCGACCTAACAGTCTCAAATATATGTCATGAGAACTCAAATCGTTTTGAAATGTCGTGTAAAATCGTAAATATTTTTTGTTTCATAACAACAAATTGAGGCTTTAAATATACCACATATATCACACCAAGTTGGATGTACTAGTCAAAATGCCAAGTATGGACATGAAATCCATCGATCGACTGAATGACTCACGGGCAGTTTGCTGATGTCCGAGGAAACTTCTGTTAAGTTGCCTAGTTTCTGTGATAATAACAACCAGACTTTATTGCAACAGGTCTAAATGTTTATTCTACTGATTTGTGCGTAAAAGTGATGTATACACTTGTACACATATTGAAAATACCACATGAGTCATGTCTGAAATATATGACACTATATGAAGTCATATGTACTAAATTTATGAAATTAATGACGTTCTACATTTTCATAATAAAGGAACTTAACATGTATCGCAAACAAGAAATTGGAAATGTCTAAAATCGGATGTTTATTCAACTTGAATTCCCAACGGTGAAAACGAGATCTTAACTTCTTGACAATTACCAAAATACTGAATGACATGTGAAAGATTGAAACTGTGAAATGATTCTTTGATTGGGTGATTTGTAGAAGATTCTGAAAAAAATCCCCGTTTCTATGGAAATAACAATCTGATAACAGGTTCCAGTTACCGCAGATGAAAATGAGCTTGCAGTTGTATTAAAACCAATTAAAGGTGCATCCATTGTGTTTTCATACAATTTTATTAGACTTTAATACCTTCCGACTCACCATATGTGCTGTGTACAGTGCAAATAAATTAACTCAGCATGCATATTCATCCCCATTCGCCAAATATATCATAATTACTAGTTTCCAATTAAAATAGAACAACATCATTATGCATGCGTAGAAACAGAAACTGAACGTCCCATTTACATGCACAGTAGTTATATGACCTATTAAACATGATTAACCCAAATTTATCATTGTGTCTGCTATAAATAAGATTCCAAAATGACGTTTGACTCATTGGCGCGCGTCAATTGCGATACATTGTCCAGTTTTCGATAGAAATGACTACTCTTACCTTCATATCGTCAATATATTAAGTCGACTATCAACAAAATGGTGGTTTTCGGTAACAGTCGATTCTTCTCGATAAAGTAACACCATTTATAACGTTGAGAATATGTGACCCTAACAACACAATGGATGTACCTGATGATTTGGAGAAGATTCTGAAATAAACATTCTCCGTTTCTATGGAAATAAAAGTATGATAACAGGTTCCAGTTGCCACAGATGAAAATGAGCTTGCAGTTGTATTAAATCCAATTAAATCAGCTTCCTCTTTGCGATCAATTAATGTATTTATTTTCTTGATTTCCAATTATCCAACAAATTCTCATGGGTCATGGGTAAAGCTAAGATTAGTATAGACAAAGACAAATGATACTTGATCTACAACTTCTTAACAGTGTCTCACAAATCCGTTATTGATTCAAAGATTGAAATAAATGAATCTAATATCAGTTTTACCTTTATGTTAAGGATAAAATCCGACCCAGAGGTTTGGTTTGCGAAAGAAACGAAGGAAATTGGGGAGGACCTTAAGGCCTGAGGACTTATGAACTGATTGATGCTATTTTTAAGATGTAATTTAATATTTTAAAATCCTATTAAAATGGTATTTAGTACTATTGGGTTATCAGTTGTCATGTGAAGAGAGCACAGCGGCTATCCGCACGGAAGTTGCAAGCACTACCCGTCATATGTATAGCAGAAGGTTCATACTGACAAACAATTAGCTTTCTTATCCTTCGTAGCTCAGTTGATAGGGGCGTTGGTAATCCAGAAAAGGGTCCAGGGATCTAATCCAGGCATGACCACTAGATGTTGAGATTTATCGAAGCAGTGATATTTTAAAAATAAAGATGTTACATGATTATCAATCTTTAATTAGCCAACACATTAGCAGAGGCATTCCTACAACATCGACCTCACTTGAAGTCAATAATTGTTTAATATTCAATTTAGACAGAAAAGTTAATGATTAAACGATGGGAGCTGGGAGTAAAGATAAAGGTAACATAAATTCCAGCAAACCTTCCGTAGTAAGGTTATAGTTATCATAAGTTTCTGAATGTACTTGTCACATTGCTGAAGTTTCTGATACTTGGTAAATGTTCTATAATTGTACTAGTAAATAAAATTACCATACTTAAATGTCCTTCATTTGCGGATACTATTTGGGTATTTATGCAATGAGCCTGATGGCCTGATGTAAATTGAAAGAATTGAAGTAATATTCTCCTTCAACTTTAATACAAAAATATTGTCATGGCGAATAGCAATGGTTCGGTAATATCAGGTATCAAGACCATAAGTTGAAGTTGAACACCTTTGCTTTATAGCTCCATGTTATACATTATGATGCTTCGTTATTGTTGGTCGTCAGATACAGTGAGTGCACTCGGCACTCAGTTTCTTACTCTATAATCATTGCCCCCAACACGTGTTTATGAAGTGGTAACAACTGGTATCACGACACGACAATATATGACAATGGCAACCGAACTGACACTTTCATTAAGATTGACTTACAAATAACTCGTTTGTCATGACATTGGATGATATTACCTGGAGTTGCCCGATCTGAGTGGATCTGAAGGAAGAGCATGGTAATCCGACACTCCCTTCTCTTGTATACTAACCATAACTATTATGGCCTACTTACTTGGCCATCCTTTTATTTCATACACCCTTCTACTATTTCAAGTGATTGCATCTTTATTATGGTCGTTTTTGTCAGAGAAAACATTCATACATTGTCGTCCATGTCAATGAGACGTTATCAGAAGAATATCTTATTAAATGATTTTAATTTACTTGAAACTTTATTAGTTTATAATCGGTGGACCATCCAAATTAGCATTTAATACTACCAGTCTTAAAATATAGGACATATTAGTAGAGGTGAATTTGTGAAATAAATAAATCCGACTATAATCCCTTCAGCCGCAAACAGGTCATGGTCCATTGTGTCGGTCGATTAGATTTATTGAATGTAGAGTTTATATATATATATATATATATATATATATATTACCATTATAGTACCAGTAATATCAACTTATAAATTATATAAGTAGAGGTGAATTTTTTTTAGATATGAATACCCTTATAATACTTATATTACGCCCACCTCTCCATTTGGAGAGATTTACAACTTGATCTCCACTTCAGCCACAAACAGGTCATGCTCCGCTAACCCACTGATCTTTTCAGTCCCTGATGGTCGATGGAGATTTATTGAATGTTAAGTTTACACTGACCGAGAACGGGTTCATTTATTAGCTGTCAGGTCGTGTTGAATCAAAGGTTAGCAGGGCTCTCTGGAGTAAATTCATTACTTAACCTTCCTAATAAAACGGTCAACATGGAGGATTACTGAGATTTAAATCTAATAACTGAGTAAAACAACTGCTCTCTGTTTCTAACCTGAATATGTGAAACTTCAAGCAATCATTCACCGACTGAGTCTCCAATTAAAAAGATTGAGAAGCATGTTAAGAGACGTTCATTCATCACTGTTAAACAGGCTGTCCATGAATACACATGCTATACTGTATGCTCCTGTCCAACGGTTGTCTTTGTTCTCTTCCTACTTGTGTTTCGTGGCTAACATCTTCTGTTTATCGATGTCAAGATGTTTATCAGGGAAATGTCAGATGTCTGTATAAACCACAAAACTAGCAATGACTTAATGTTCCAGGATATTCATTTGTCTATTGAGACGGAACTGGTACAACTTCCCAATGCAAGGCATAACTCTTGCCAGTCTCCATTACTGGCTGATTTAGGCCTTGCAGTATTTCCTTAAGAAATCTGTGTTTAGAAATCCAGGCCCGCTATGCATTTCCAGTGCAGCGATTCACTGCCTCGACACAAGAAAGCTAGGGAAATACCGCAAGGGTTAAATCAGCCAGTAATGTAGACTGGCAAGAGTTATGCCTTGCGTTTGGAAGTTGGAACTGGTAAGGTGTAAGGATAATATAGATCACGATAAAATAGCCTTAATTACTGTAGTTTATTGATCAATGAGCTAGTTTCTGATGAATTGGGTATGTTTTCAGATTGATGGTGCAGCAGATGAAATTAGGTATACCGTAACCCTTGAACATCTTAAGGCATCTATCTCCTGACAGAGCAGAACCAAATTGTATTTCTCATAATTCACATACATATTGATATAAATTTATGCAACTTATTTATCGCAGAGCTATCTTCCAATCTGTTGAAGTAATAATCAACACACAGACACAGTCAATACTACTGGTACATGGGTTCTGACAGGACAGCGACAATAACCATGTTACCTCTATCATAAGTCGTATCTACAGACACGTTAAATCAGAACCAAGTAAATCTGCATCTGTATCACCCATGGATATGAAAATTTAAATTGCCTGCATGAGACGTTTTTCAAAAGTCATGATTACAGAACATATACCTTATTGTTTTTATAAAAATGCATTTGAGAGATTAAAGCTGGACAGAAATGAAGATTATCAATAATGAATATATCGACAAAAACTTAACAACATAATCAGGTTTAGCTTTTTATATCAGATTCCAAATCCAATTCCAAAATTATTGAAATTAATCGAAAGGATGACCTTAACACTTATTCTGTAGAATGACAAAATGATATTAACTTTTACTCGTTTTAAGTTCACAAGTTCTATCTAGACACAAATCTTAAAGCAAGATTGGTTAAAATTGTGTATATCATAATATGCTTTGCATGCAGATTGTTTTGTATAATGATGAAAATGAAGGTTACATTTAGCAGTTTTCACCCTTTCAAGGTGTAAATATTTGCAATAAATACAATTATTCCTGTCCACAAACCGTGCTTTAGAAGATCAGGTTCTCCATAGAGAGGCTTATAGTATGAAGTCCTTCCAGAAAGTGCTTTCTCTATAGAATGTAAATATGATGAAGCCAATCTGCTTCTTTTTCACTTGATATCCTGATTCTATTAACCTCAAACATTCTGTTGATACAACTAGCTCTATTCAAATAGTAAAACACGAAATTTATATGGAACGTTCATCATTTGAAATGGTTTGTGTGCGTCAGCAGTGATCTGAGATAAAACAGTTTTTCAAAGTTTTGGGAAGTATTTGGATAGTGATTGGATGTTGATACGACTTTAACACATTACAGAGTCTGACATTAACTCGCAGCAAACGTTGACTAACCGACTGTGTATATTATCATTTATGTCCTGTATTGTATACTTGTAATAACCGTACATAGTCAATTCAGGCTGGCCAGTGTCTTGGTGTAATAAGGGTAATTTGTTTATATGAACATGTCTTTATCAACCAGACGATTTTTGTTATCTATTACTGCAAATACCTACTACTTTGTGAAAAAAACGACATAAATGTGTGCTTTGATCTGATGAGCAAACTTTATTATAAACACAAAGCGTCGTCTGTGTAATTAAACCATTTACGTGAAGGAAGTGTTAATGACAAGAGATGCTTGTTTGACCCTATTCCACTCAATACACATTAAAGCAACCAAACCAGGACCAATGTGCAGATAACTCCAAACAGTCGATAACACTTATGACAGTGATCAGTGGACCATTATGGTTTCTAATGTTTCATAATTTTAATCAGTCCACTGAAACTCGTTGAGTAAACTGAATGTGTCCAACCTTATTCACGTGACCGAGTTTTTGTATGCACTTGAATTGAACTGGTATAATGGGATAATTTTATAATTTCTCCCAAAAAGTAATAAACACGAGATCAATTGCTTTTCTTCTGGCTTTGTTCACTATCCAAATGGCATGGTTCTTTTTAAACGGAGAAAAGACTAATTCAAAATCAATCACATCGACACGTTTACATTACCCTGACATTTGAAGACGAATTATTGAAGATTTATTGAGCTAAGCACGGCCAATTTTGGCTTAACATACAACAGTGTATGCGAAATATTGTTCAAAGTTTCAGCTGTCCCTTGTGTTACAGTAGTCCATGATGTGAATGATGTTGAATAAAAGTACAAAGTAGTAGAGAATTTACATTGTCGAATAATGAACGTTGCCTTCTAGAAAACGTTATAATTGCCTCATAAAGAACACAACTAGGCAGATTTCAAAACTTAATCTTCTACTTCGCGTAGACTTAAAATGGGACGCTGAATTTTGAGAAAATGCTAAAATATTCTTATCGTAATAGATTTAACGTGATAGTTTAGTAGTCAGGTGGGTGTGAGATATAATGACACTTCAGAAGTTGGTGCTTTATTATCTTAATCTCAGATTGAATGTAATTGTATTGACAGAAAAGTGTTTGTTAATGGGAGAGTGGCATTGAGATGTGTGAGGTTATTCTCAATTTTAATTTCATTCACATAAACTGAGAAAGAGAAATCCGGAAGATGTAGAAAAAGTAATAACTTATTTTGGGTATTCTGATTTAAATTCTTATTAGGAGACAGAAAATCAAACCAGCGTCATTCAATGTTTAACTACTTCTTTCCTATGACGTGTCTGTCCAGGAGATGCGCTAACAGGCGGAATGTTTCCAATTCACACAATTACAGAATATTCCTCGGCAAGCTGCAACCTGGCACCAAATCTGAATTCAACTGGAGCTGATGTGTAATCAATTGACTAAAATGTCAAACGAAACGTTGCTGGGTTATGAGCGATCCGTTTCAAATGAGTTCATGTCATCAGGTATGGAAGTTGTGGAGACTGTTTGCCTAATGTCTGATGTATTCCTTGTCCGCCAGCGGACCGGTGAATCACAGGTACATTTTAATAATGTTCCTAGCTCTATCTGATCACGTGAACCTCTCGTTCATTATGGTCTTAAGTAAGATTTGATGATATTTCAATATATGGAGATAAGTAGGTGTAGATTGATGGAGCGTCAGTTTATAGAGGATATTATGTAGCGAACTGGGGCATACTTGGAGGAAAATCCTTTGATCTGAAAAACATTACCACAATATGTTTTTAAATCGTTTGTGCTATATTTCGATATTATACATTTTCTTTTCTAAAATCATTTGGGCATATTAAATGTTACGCTCTTATGCGATTGTAATTACGTGTTATATTGCTTCAAGTAAGTCTTGCTTGGTTTTTGTATTTATCTTTTCTGGAAGTATTTTTTAAATACGACTGGATAACATTTTCAAATTATTTTTATAAGCCTCAGTAGATTGAAAGTAATACACGTTTGGAGCCGAGGGTTGTATATGCCAGTTATTAACTCCATTAAAGGTCAGTACACTTAGCAGAAACCTTTCTTGTACGTTACTGCACCATGGGGCCAACCCCTCATGCCAAATTGACACGTATTATATAAGATTCAATGACACCTTAACTAATTTACGAAGATGATTTGAGAAGTTGATAATATTGTGTTTGGGAATTGATGCTTTTTTTTTTTACATCAGAGCCATGTTACTGAGGCGAACAGCTTTTCATTTACTTAACTTTATTTATTTATTGACAATTACTTTATCAGGTAGAGTTGTCATTTATTCCTACTTAGAGGAAAAACTAGGAACATTTATCTTCGTCTCTTCGTCTGCACCATGTGATTTTTATTTTTAAATTGTTTCAATGAAAAAGCTTAAAAGCACTATGCCTTCTGATAATCCTTACCTACGTCACTGTAGCGCAGCGTAACGGACACAAGGAAACAGGGCGGGTTTTGATAAAACATTTAGTTTGTAAAATAACATATTGCTTGCATGGAAACATTACACTCACCGAACACAAACCTAGAACTGTGATAAATCAAACACAGACATTTAGTTGTCAGTGAGATCTACATAACAACAGTGGGTTTGCACTCGGTATATATTTGAATAAAAAACATTGTAGATACGTATAATTTATAGTTTAATCCTAGACATGATCTACAAAATATTACAGCTTCATTATTTTTAAAAATCAGCATTAATGGCCGTTTTAAAAAGATTAACTGATGTTTTATTTTTTCCAAATTTATTTCCTCTAGAATCTTTTTTATCGGCAAGTTGACGAGTGTTGTCTTTTACAGCCTTACGAGAAAAAATCATGTGACATTTAAAGTTCAACATCTTTTGAAACATAAGTCATATGTTTTTCATGTAAATGTATCTGCGTCAGTCAGGAATATTTCATGTTAATGTCGTGTTTATTTGTGTTTCGTGTTAAAGTCTCCTGTAGTATAATACAATGCTCATTTATTACAATTATAAAATATTAACATTAATGTTGTTTCAAAGTGATACTGTTAACAGCAAAAGTTAATGTCAGAGTTAGAGGACGTCAACACTATATTAATGTTGCTTCAAGTAAGTCTTGGTTGATTTTACAGTTTATCTTTTCAGAGAGTATCTCAATACTCAATATGAACAGGCTTTATAGTGATATCTTGAAGCAATTTAACATAATGGTAAAACGTCTCAGCAAATTGACAGCAATACACGTTTGGAGCTGAAGCCGTATAATACATGTATATACTAGTTATACACTCTTCTAAAGGTCACAACAGCTAACAGAAACCTTTCTTGTAACTCAACTGCACCATTGGGCCAAACGCTCATACCAAATGCGTTTCAGAAGTAACAAATTCTAATTACTTTGTCCAGTTAATTCGTTTGTATGAATATTTGTCATGTATATATCTCCCTTGGGTATCATGAAAGATTTAATTGCTCCTTAACTAAGTTACGATGATGAAGTGGGAAATTGATAATATTCTGTTTGGGAATGATGCTTTGTTACAAATCAGGGTCCTGTTGCTGAGGCATGTTACACATATTTTTAATGACGGCAAATAATCATCTTTATCTGACAGCAGTATTTTGGTTATATTTCTTTCCTCCACGAGCGTACATATTGTAAAGCTATTAATGAGGCTGGTGAATGTATGGAGCGTAAACGTACTCTAGACAGTGTTACAACTCAATTCTGGTATGATTCCGATTGTAGATACTATCGTTTTGAAAAGGAGAGGTTATTGCTTGTTTTTAGAAGTTGTAGAGAGGAAGAAGCTCTCGGTAAATATCTAAAGGCTAAAAATAAATATAATTCTGTTACAAGGGATAAGAAACGTTCTTATCATGAAAATGTTGCATGGTCGTTGACTGATAGTCTAGGTAGAAGTAAGACTTTCTGGAATGTTTTGAAGAAGTTTTCTGGCTCAGCGCCTGTTATGCCTAATATTTCTTTACAAGAGTGGTATGATTATTTCAGCAATGTCTATATGTCGACAAGTTGCTTAGACTCTACAACTGGGGATAATATTCACTATTCTGAGGTATCTGATGGTAATGTCGCAGCTATCCTAGATTCTCCTATTGCTGTTGAGGTGTTAAAGGCAATTGAAAAACTTAAATGTTCTAAGTCACCTGGTGATGATAAATTAATCGCCGAGTTCTTCAAGCATTCCTGTGATGTCATTGTGTCATATATCACCATTCTGTTTAATAAATTATTCGATGAGGGGGTATTTCCGGAGGAATGGTCTGTAGGTGTTATAGTCCCCATTCATAAGAAAGGTTACGTAAATATAGTCTCTAATTATAGAGGTTTAACTATACTTAGTGTCTTCAGCAAGTTATATATTTCGATCATAAAGGATAGGCTCCAGTTCTGGTGTGATGCTTATGATAATATCTCAGAGTCGCAGGCCGGGTTTAGAGCAGGATATTCCACTATTGATAACATCTTCATCCTTCATACGATTGCTCATAGGATTCTATCCAAAAAAGGCAAGTTGTATGCTCTTTTTTTTTACTTCGCCAAGGCTTTTGATTTGGTTAATAGGTCAAAATTATGGTCAGTATATCAGAAGAAGGGTGTGTCCTAAAATGTTAAAATGTGTAAGATCTATATATGAATGTGTGAAGTCTTGTGTTAAAAAAAATAAAATTTTCTCAGAAATGTTCCATTGTAATATTGGGGTACGTCAGGGATGTGTTCTTAGTCCTCTTTTGTTCTCAATGTTTATTAACGAGTTAGTTGATACAATTGAGTCTGATTGCTATCCTGGTATCCAACTTCACCCTGAGTTAACTCAATTATTCCTCCTCTTGTTTGCAGATGACGTTATCCTTCTATCGGACAGTATTTATGGTCTGCAAAAACGTATTAATGTTCTGGAACAGCATTGTATTGATTATAATCTTACAGTTAATCTGGATAAATATCAAATTGTTGTGTTTAGAAAAGGTGGAAAGCTTTCTAAGAAAGAGAAATGGTTTCTAGGAGGTTCTCAAATAGAATGTGTTTCTTCATATAAATACTTGGGTGTGCAGTTTTCTCACACGCTTGCCTGGTATAAACATTTCCACAATTCCATGTTGCAATCAAAAAAGGCTTTGTTTAGTATCATTAGGTCTTTTTCAAAGTTAAATACTTTGAATCACCAAGTATATTTTAGAATCTTTGACTCTAAGGTAACACCAATTCTCCTGTATGGGGCGGAGGTGTGAGGGTTAGATTGTAATGTTACTTCAAGTGTGGAGAAAGTTCAGACTCTGGCATGTAAACATTTACTTGGTGTTAATTCATCTACATCCAATCCCATGTTTATATATGCCTACAAACGATGTATTAAGTATTGGTATAAGTTGTTGAACATGCCAGTATCTCGTTTTCCTAAAAAAGTGTTATAATTTAATGTTGCTGGATGTTGCGCATGGTAAAATTAATTGGGCCTCTAAGCTTAGGTTTCTATTAAATAGTATGGGATTCGGTTTTGTTTGAGATAGTCAGTTTATTTCTCACTTCGAGTCCTTTATTTCTGATTTCATGGCAAGAGCACAAGATATGTATGTACAGGGTTGGCATGAATCATTAACGGCTAGCTCCAAGAGTTGTTCATATTCATATTATAAACATGTATTTTGTGCTGAGATTTATCTTAGCTGTAAAGATATCAAGAAATTCCGTATTGGTCTTGCACAATTTCGTTGCAGTTCTCATCAATTAAATATGGAAACTGGTAGATATATCAATAAACCAAGGCATCTTAGATTGTGTCACATTTGCACGGAGGATGTTATCGAAGATGAATATCATTTCCTTCTTATTTGTTCTGCCTATGACCATCTCCGTTTATTATATATTCCTCGTCAGTATTACACTCATCCCTCATTGTATAAATTTAATAATTTGATGTCAGTCGACAACATACATGTATTACGAAATTTGGCTATGTATGTTTACCATGCAAATATGCTACGAAGAAGCCTCTTGGTGGCTGTAGAATAAATACATTGTATTATGGGCCGATGGCCTACATACATCTGACTAAAGAATTGAATTGAATTGAAATACAGCTTTATGGAGGAAAATAACTATATTGGAATATCTTCATACACATTTAGGAATAATAATCATTTAATGAAAAAAGTGCATACAGGATAAAATATTATTCATACAGAAATATATGTACGATATAGTTTGTAAACTCTTCTTTCTTTCAAAGTGATACTTTTAACAGCATAAGTTAATGTCAGAGTTAGAGGACGTCAACACTTACACTGACACTAAACCATATCATCTGATGTTCGCGCGAATCATATTTGTGTGAATATTGTGGCATAAGAGAGATTTCACTTAAAAGAATTGAAGAAGGAAGTTTGTGTATGTAGCATTAACGTGTAATTTGTATTATGTATTATGTTTATTTCATCTTACCTATTAAATTTCAAAACAGTTTATATGAAGATTATTTATCACTCTCTTTCACCGTGTGAAAGAGTTATGTATCCAATTTTGGTGTTGTTTTGTTTATTTTCTAGTACTTACTCACGTTGATGAAGGCACAAAACAAAACTGAGTAAATGTTGATTCCCAAAACTTTAGTTTGAATGAAGTCACTAGGCTTTATCATTGAAACAATTAATGCTTTCCTTTCTAAAAAATACATTCAGCGGTCCCAGAAGATAATGTGCAGAAAAGTTATATGTTTAGCGAGATGTTATGTAGGAGAAGACCAACCTACCAATTACTTCAAAATCAATTACCTTGCCCTCACCATAAACAGCACACTACCCTGACAAGCAAATATAGACTACTAAACGAGTTGACATGTCCTTGGCATTTTATATACAAATGTGTTGGCGATTTGATATTCAAAGATCAAGTAATCTCTTGTTATACCCATACAATAGCTTAGGTTTGTACTTGGGAAGCTTGTTCTATCGGTATAGGGTTAGGATTAGGGTTAGGGTTAGGGTTTAGGTTTAGGGGTAAGTTAGGGTTAGTGGTTAGGGTTAGGTTAGCCTGTCAACTGAAACTCTCGTCAACAAGAGACGATGTACGAAAAGTGGGGCAGTGTTCTGTTTAGTGTAAGGCTTAAGATTAGGGCTAAGGTTTATAGTTAGGGTTAGGATTAGGGCTATAGTTAGGGATAGGGTTATAGTTAGGTTGGGGTTGGGGTTCAGGTTATAATTAGGGTTAGGGTTAGGGTTTATGGTAAGGGTTTTGTTTAGGCTTAGGCTTAGGCTTAGGATTAGGTTTAGGGTAAGGGCTAAGTTTAGGGTTTAAGTTTAGGTTTAGGGGGTTAGGGTTAGGGCTAGGGTTAGAGTTGAGGGTTAGGGCTAAGGATTAGATTTGAGGGTTATGGGTTACATTTAAGGGTTAGGGTAGCTCGTCAAATGAACAAAAGCACTGGTTGTGAAGTGGCATGTCAACTGAAATCAAGCAGGACAGGAGGATTTGATATCGTGTCAGTCAGAATTATGAGGAAATTGGATGTTTATATTCAGTAAACTGTCATAGAGATATTTTTTTATTTATGGCATCGTACAATATAAATCAAAATTCAGTTTGAACCTTTTTATATCTTGCAAAAACGTAATTTTAATTTGAATCAGTGTTCATAATGTTATTGGTGCATTTAAGCAGAACGTTAAATATCCTGACTAGAAAATATACATTTGAGGGACATAACTGTCAGTTCTGTTTGAGGTACGATTTTAAAAATGCCATTCCTATTGGTACTTGGTATCACTAAATAGCCTAATAAAACAGGAATAGATAAATACGATGTAACCAATTAAATATCTGGGAAATATTAAAGTGCACTGAATCTGCAAAATGTTAAAAGTTGCATATACAGTACTTTCAGTGCTATCCCACTCTGAGGCTTTCCTTATATAACCCATGCATACACTGAAAACCATTGCAAAACTTGGGAATAAAACGTATGATGGGTAGATTTTGATCCGTTGAATTATGAATGATGTCCATTGGTATCATCCTCTAAGCCGAAGCCTATAATGCATTGCTGAAATTTCATTTGAAAATAGTAATTATTATATAGTAAGCGATCAGTGACTTTGCACTGAACTGAAACTAGCTCACATGGTATGTTGACACGTAATAAAGCCATATATAATATAATGAAACACAATGGATAATCTCCCTTACATAAAGACAATATATAATGTCGATCTAAGACAGCCAGTTACCTTTACTTGTAGCATCCTCTCATTACAGAAGCGTGTTTATCAATGACAAATTTGGAGGATGTTCAGTGATGTCCGACTCTAAGCCACTTGCTATCAATCAAGGAAATAGGCGAATTAAAAAAGAAATATAAAAAAGGCCAGTGTCTCTTTATGTCTGCATTCCATGACTCCGGGGTTAATTGGCTTAATTAGTGCAGTTTGCTGTTTATATTCTATAATTCTTTATTCTTCTTTACACATAGACTAACATTTAACCAAAGAGAAAGTAAGGGAGGATCAACGAGAATCCTTGATGGTTGATATTAGAGTGATTTAAGGAAACGTAATGTCCTCGTAAATCGTCATTCTTTAAAAAATGGAGCCATGGTAGAGAAACGAGAACATCAACTTATTGCTTTTGAAACAAGTTTACTTAAATATGTTAAACATAGAAATGTCTAGTTAAAAATGATAACTTGGATAGTGTCACAGGGAGTGATCCCTTTTTCATGCACTGTAAGTGACTCGTAACTGCTTCAGGAAATAAAGGGTTTCTCAGATGCCTGGAGCTAAAGTGTTTCCTCTGTTCTGTACCATTGACTTTGTACATGTTTGTTTCATGAAGAAATCCCACATGGAGATGTTAAAGCAAAGTTTTCACATTGACTTGTCGACACTGGATAGCTGTAGCAATTACCTGAAAATAATTTGCTGAAGCTAACTGGGATTATTGGTGTGTGAATATCTAAGGTTTGCAAACGGAAAACATTCTTACAATCTATGAGACACAATATGTTTATACCTCATTACATGTGCGTTATGCACTCAAACATTATGCACAAATTAAGAGCATTTAACCATGGCAGTTATTTACTGTTCCAATTACAGAACATAAAATAAGTATCAGAAACTTTTTTGTATTATCTATATGAATGTGTATTTAAAATATTTTACTATTTCACTATTATTTTTTCATCGGTTTGAAACCATAGAACATCTTAAATAACAAAGAATTGTTTAGGATTTGCTTATGATATAATATGTGTCCAATATCATTGTTTATAAATCCATCATCAGAACAATTGTCATTTAAGGTTCACACAGAAATTAATGATAGGATTTAATTTCTATCAATTGTTTTCAGTGTCTCATCCTCAAACAAAATGTGTAGAGATGACGATCAACCACAACTCGGGTACCATCTGGAGATAATCTATAGTACCCATCCTTCGACTCTCGTCACCTTTTAACAATGACTACCAAGAAGTGATACGCAGTCTACACGAAGACAAGACATTTTATAGCATCATGAGACTGGATATATCCGACAATTTGCTACACCAAAAACACTGAAATGAATAAGTCCATAAAATTCCATTTTTTCCTAGAAAAAAAACAATCAAATCAGTAACATTGTTTGAAAATAACAGACATTATCATTCTTTCTATTCCAAATTGATCATAACTATTCTTATATGTTGGTATTACATACAGTTTTCAAACTCTAATTCGGTCCTGTTCATTTTATAATTGGTTTGTATGTACTAGATGGCCATGTGGATATAATGGCCTACAATCGATTGATGATAGGGAGAAACGGACTTCACAAAACAAGTTTGACACATTTAACTCCATACGATACTTATAAGTTAGATTTTATTAATTAAATAGACTTAGGACATATATGAATATGAAATTATGTCAATAATTTGAAATGAAAGTTATGTCCTATAACATGTATAGCAAGGTCCTGAGAGGAAATTGATGACTATTCTACAGAGTTCAGGTGAGATGTGGTTAACGTATCACATGGTTGAGGAGCTGTCAGATAATGGTGGTGAGATCCAGCAGGTAATTGGTCAATAGAGCTTAAGGTATATCATGCTCGAGAAACTATCCAATCAGAGTGATCTGATTCAGCAGATGATTGTCCAGCACATATCCATCTCTGACACATTAGCATCTCCAGAATGATCGTGAGATCTCATCAGATTGTGAAAGAAGGAATCTGTAGTGGTAATATCAGGACAGCGTAGTGTTCAATTATTTGCAAATCAAATAAACCTTTTAGACATGTTCATCTTCTACTTTGAAGGAGTCAACATAATAAAACTGAATGCGAAAAGATAAGTCATAGATAAAAGATAATATATTTTGTTTTCTTATATTCCAAATTCAGGCTTTAAATCCTCCAAATAGACCAAACAAATCGGATCAAAATGCCAATAAAGAAAATGAAATCCATCAGTTGACTAAATTACCAAACATTGACGAGCAGTGTGCTATGGTTCGAGGAACCATCTGTAGAGTCGCATCTTTCATGTGATACTAACTTTATTGCCATAGATCGAAATGTTTATTCTAATATTCCAACTACCTTTAAGATAAAACCTGATTGAAGTTGATCTAGTTCTTGAAGAGTATATCGTTATATATATTGTAAGAATAAGCTATGAACTATATTTACGTTAGACTACATATTCTACATTTAAAAGTCGAGTAAATTTTAAATGCGCTTACTGCTTAGTTAAACGCCTACTGACCATTGCTTGTTTCGTTTTCAAATAAAACTTCTCTCGTCTTTACAAATCCTCTTATATGACGTATCCGCTTTCTTACAATAATAACCCAACCGCCAGCTGAAGGTGAAGCATATACTTCAAATCGACGTGTATATCCACAATAATGAAGTCATGAATAATGCCATTTAGAAAATGAAGAGCTGTAACAGTGAACAAAACCACTGACTGCACCAACAGCTTATCCATATGTTTTATCCAATGGATAACTAGGTTTGAGAGCGTATGTTCGCATCCGGCCAGGGACTCCAATTTGTATTCTTGCAGATAGTGTGATCAAAACCTTAACAATGTTGAATAATGAAGTTGCTGTCCATTAATCTACCTTTTGTAAACTAATAAGCTGATTCACTCAAACTCAGCGATCTTCCTCAGACGTTTTGATCAATTAACTTTAAAACATAAAACCCAAGTTGTTTTCATTTCATTATTTCCTCTCCCCCTAGATTTTAGTTCTTTAGACTGTGTAATAAAATTATGAATAAACACATTTGTTCATTTCACTTTACAAATGCACAGGATGTTAAAGATTGTTGTTTCCCTTCGTTATTGTCATATTGAAATATGTTTACATTTAACTTTAACTTTAATTTACATATACGATGCAGTTTAGCTGACAAATGTTATGTTGTATCTATAGCCTGTGACTCATGCATTTCAACGGATAAAACACATTTACTGTGAAAGAAATGTTATGTAGTTTTCTGTTCAAAGTATAAATTGATATGTTTTAATGTTCTTTCTTCCACTGGAAGCTTTTATCTACCAATAACAATATCAATCTGATATATAAAAGTCATTAAATGGTTTTCAAAGTAGAATAAAAATGATCTTTATAACATAAACCAAAGTTTGACATTTAGAATCAGACGGAGGATAGTTTTCCCCATTTTTATCGCCAAAAGCAGACAAACTGTGTTTGTTATATGAACTGACCCCTTTAATGTTATGAAGGTGACATTTCATGACATTTCCATGAATAAACACTTAAGAGTATCAAGTATATTTTGACATCACTACCATTTGTAATGAAACGGCGGTGGATTCGATTGGCAGCTTGAATCTGGACACTTATCTTCAACTTACTGAACTTATATGCAGAACATTATAAACCTGACTGACTGAACACCGATCAGAGATCACTGAGTTCGAGTTCAACTGATCTGTCATCACTTTATCAGATCACCATGGACGGGATGGCATAATCTCTGATTAACTGTTATCTGTGGAGTCCCCTCTCTCTTGTACTCATCGAAAGCCCAGAGTCTTTTCTCTCCTGAAATAAAGATCTACAAATCTTAATTCCTGTCTTCAGCTTCAAAATACTTCAACTCCTAGTGAATTATCAGTATCTATGCGAAAGACGCAAATCAACATCGACAAAAAAAATTCAGTGACAAAAGACATACTTTCCATTATAAACAAAGAAAAGTGTGAAGAGAGGACACTCCTGGTGAGGTTGCAGTACTGCCAGGGACGTGTATGAAGGTTGAAAATACTCCACAATTCATCAAGGTGACGTCATCCTTTCTCTTTTGAGTCTATTACACGCATTTCCTCTTATAACAGTACTATACTTCAGACGTGTAATCGTAATTAGGAACTTTAAATGTATAGCAGATTTAACACGACTATCTGCAGATACCAAGAATATCAACACGAGTTGATAAAACCACCCCAATACTTGCTCAGGACGCGACGATTTACCATACAATATAGTTCAGCCTGTAACAGCTGTTTCATCGAAACAGTCTGAACGTCACAGAACCAATGATCAAATAGCTTGAAAAAACAGTGCTAAAAATCATTTAAGACTAGTTTCCGACATAACATATTTATTTTCTTGTGAATACAGAAACCAAACAAGGAATCATAAAACTATTTTCCAAAATTATTAATTAATGTTTATAACGTTTTATAAAGTGGCAGCACTGCGAGGGACGTGTCGTCTCGTCTATGAAGGTTGATAACACTCCAAAATCCGTCACAGTATCAATAATAAAGAACTTGAAAAACAGTGCTGAAAATTATTGAAACCAGTTCCCACCATTAAGTGTTTAATTTCTTGAGGATGTCAAATTCAAACAAGGAATAATAAACAATTTCCCGAAATAATCAACCAAGGGTGATTGTTTATCATCTACTTCCATATATATCCTCTGCAGTCCAGGATTTGATAATAAACCTGTGTAAACTTAAGTAGAATGGTGAGAAAACTTGCAACATATGCATTACTTAACTAATAAATGAAATATTTTTCTCTGCCACAGATAATGATCTTTAAATGAAGTCAATGGGACAAATGTAATACAAGATAAAAGATAATGCTTTTGATGGAATTGCATACTTTGAAATGTAATGACATTGTCGGATCCAGAGGGTGTGGGGTATGGGAGGTGCGAGGGTGCGGGGGTGCCAATTACTGTAAATGACCATGAAACCATAATAAAATCAGGGGTGCACCCCCTCCACCCGCCCCCCAGAGACCTGTATCCGCCCTGTAATTACGATATTCTTAATCCATTGATGGGTTCGTTTGCCAATGCATTATACTTGTTATAACGTACAACAAAGTTCTATTCAATGACACTTTAGTCAAATAACCTATTAATATAGGTCACGTGATGAGTTTCCAAAACCACTGAACAATTTGATTGCCACATTATTTTCGCACAAATCTCTCACTTAATGATCAATTAATCTCTCTCGGATCTGCTGTAAGTGTTCACTGCAAGTTTACAGCCAGGATTAATGACGTCCACAAGTGGCTGACTTCAACAATCTCCTTCAGAAATCTTCATCTTCCCGGCAACAGTTGCACTCAAGTCTGATGAGAGGGTACTGGAATGTTATTACGTAGTTGAGAAATACTTTCCTTTGTGGTTCAGCTCTCGGGTCAGGTAATGCTGATAACAACAGTTAACTCAAAACGTGGTCATAAACGCATGCATCAATAATCAATATTGAGGATGGAAAACAGTCATGTATCACTTCAGCAAGCAGAGATGGAGATGGTACAAATATCTCGATCGATCGATATTGATCTTCTACGCAGTGTGATAGATTCAAATTTCGATTGTGATTGAAGTATTCATAAGTAGACCTCACATTTATATTTTTGAATATATGGTAAGTATGCGATCATATAGAATCACCCTTATGTTGTCATTAGATTATCTGCTTCAACGCACACTCCTAGATGGACTTCTCACTTTCCGGTACGAGTTGAGATCAGACTAGAGTGATGGTGATTGATGAGAGGATATGGTTGTGTCTGGGGTTGTTTGACAACACATCGAATTAAACATTAGCTTCAAGTCAAACTAAACACCTTTCCTTTACATTCAATACCAATTGTACGTTGTAAAACTGTTACTACATCGCACAAATAATTTGCACTATTTAATAATGTTCAAATTGATTTTACAACATCTCTTTAACTGATTAATTTCACACAATCATAAAATAATATCAATAAAATGTTTAAAGAGTTTCCGTAGATGTGGTGTTTACCCATGTGTTCCTGATAATATCTCGTTCTAGTTCTTGAGGCTTAGTTTACTCCAGTTCTGTTAACTACTCTATACTTTACCTCACTAATCAATAACCTTTGCCGTTTACTATATTGAAACTGCAGGGTTAAAGGCAACCTAAACAGTTACTACCTTAACTCAATATGTGAACAATAAAATAATAGTAATATATAATATATATTTATTACACTCTCGTTGAAGATACTACTGTTGTGAAACATCGAAATGTTATTCAACACTGTTGTGAAACATTGCACGTGAAAGCGGTCGCAGTCGGAACTACTTTCCAGTAGTCACATGGCCTTTGGGTTCGCACTGGATTTCTTGGGACATGTTTTTTCACACAACGTCGTTACGATTAATATTGTACGGATGCTTCTATCACAATTTACCGTCAACCAGTATCACGTGGTTGATTCAGAGTTAGTTCCCTTGAATCTCGTTAGCGTTCTCGCGATTTGACCGCCATTTGCATGACGTAGTCTAGATTCTAAAGGAGTAAACTTCATGTTCAACCCATGAATCATGTGACAATCGTCAGTTGAGTATTATAATTAATGCGACTACATTGTAATCATATTAGGTACGTTTTGATATTTTCTTCTCGTTTTTTGTGGAATGGGTTTGATTGTTTAGAATGTAAACAACTTCGTGTCGACACGCAAGTTTTCCAGGTTGTGGAGGCATTGTTCATGTCTGTTGTTACAGAGGATACCTACCAAGATATAGGAATAAACATGCTTCAAAGTAACTGTCAGTGTTTATATAGCCTAGGCCTAACATTTTAACGTTCACTAAAATGTCGGAACTCCATTTTCAGGCCTTCTGTTAGCAATTTTTGCCGTCAATGTTAACTTCATCGGCAACAAGGACACTGATCCCCACAATTTCGCTAGATAAAACTAGCAGCAGAACTGTATGTAAGTTTACTCCCCAGTATCATTGTCATCTTGGTGTTACAGAGCCTATTTTGGCAAAGCAACCGCAGCTACGTACAGCTGTAACTAGCCTAACTGAATCGAAAACAGTCGCATTCCGATGACGTCACACTCACCTGACATCATTCATAAGATCTAGCGAGATTGATACGATGTTTTTGTTTACTCGCCAATTTACGATTCTTATTGTTTCAACATAAACACAATGTAATGAGTGTTTTGAAATTGTTTTGTTCAAAATTGAAACTGTTATTAACGGATATTTGCTTGGTCTATTTTTGGTGTTTAGTGAGATGGCGTTATGCGTCCATGGTAATAGATGTATCCCTACGCACATCTTCATGATTGAAGAGTGAACTTTAATTACATATTTCATTAATTTAGAGCGTGTAATAAATAAAATACTAAACTCCGTCCCGTTTAATAACATATTTATGAAACTCGTGGATGGTATTGGTATCTAACTCGCTTTCGCTCGTTAGATACCAAAACCATCCACTCGTTTCATAAATATGTTATTAAACGGGACGTCGTTTAGTATTCTCTATATATTATTGTTTTCATTGAAAAGAAAAAGAAAAATCAAGAAATCAAAGATCTTTCTGCCTTAGATCCAATTATCTGTGAATAGATTCAATAAAAGCAGTTAAGCAGTCAATTTATCTGTTCTTAGTGTTTCCTTTGCAAATTTGTTTTACTTTTCAAAGATAAGACAGACTTTCATAACTTATAAGCTATCATCTGGAATTCAGGATTGTTACGTTGTATTACATGTAGTCACGGGATAGACATAGCTAGACATACAGATTTTGTATTGGAAGCACAATGCCAGGTAATTGGATGTTCTCTGTCACTTATATTGACAGCTGGATATCGCCTATTGATCTCCGTTCATTTGTCTGCAGGTTTCATCAATCTCCATAGTTAGGTGAGATCAGAGATCAGTCTACCTTTGATCTCATCAACATATTACATATGTCAAATCAGATGTTCTACAGAAAGGGATACAACGTCGTGTGGTCTGTTGTTAACTTCAAGTTATATGGACTGTTGGAAATTGATTTTTATTCCCTTTCTCTGCACATCTTCCTATTTTCATGTACAATACAAACCTTTTTAGCAATCCTTTAAAATTACGTTTGCAGTCCTTGCAATAACTATTACTATTGAAAAATATTGTAAGTAATAATTGCAATATTAGAAACTCTAATCTAATCTAAACTTTATTAAACCACAAATTGTTACCATTGTTTCTTTATAAATGCAAAAACTAAAATATTTACCATTCTAAAATACTAATTATTCCTTTTTTTGATATTTAACCCAAACTTCCAGCAGAATCATCACATGTTCATTGTACAGCTGGAGAACATTCAATTATTGAATGTTTAAGGGTGGATCAAGTGGATTAATGCTGTTATTTATGTGACTACTTCTATAAACTACCTCACGACATGTATTTTGAAATATACTACAAACCACCATGTCACATTTCAATGAGTCTCCAAAATGATAATGATGCAGGATATAATATTCATTTGTTTGTTTAGTTATGGAATGTCAGTGTTACCATTGAAGGTACTTGTTGCATTTTGGCAATGTTCATATTTTCTGATAAGATACTCTATGTCTCTTCAGTTGTTTAAGTAACTCTTTATATATCATTTCGTATTAATTTTTTTAGTGCTCCAGTATGTCTACTTTTGTAAGAATGAAAGTGACCAGTGACAAACAGCATCTTTGAGTAACTCCTCCACACACTTTCCATTAGTAGGACATGTGATGTTAGATCTTTCTTGCTGTAATTCTTACACCGGCTGTGGATACAACTGCCCCTAAAACACTTAGGTCTCTCTTACAGCCCTTAGTGATTTTAAAACGTATTCTTCTAGCCTCCTCCATTTGAAACAAATAGTCTGTGGAATTAATGTTCTTATTATGAGTAAAATTTGAACGGGAGTACATGTATATTGGACTCAAAAGCCTTTTTGTTGTATAAATGTCTTATCAATTTTGTAATCTTATTATTGTAAAACTTATTGCTGAAGATGCATTCTCAATATATTATATCGTATTAATGTTTTTGTGCATTTAGATGGAAGTATCCTGAACTCGGAAAATTTAATTTAAATTGTCATTTATAAATTTTGCAATATATTTGAAGATTACTGTGTTGCATAAGGGATATGAACTCGCTCTGTGGACCCAGCTGACTGAGGCATTTACTTACGTTGCCACAATCACGTTGCTTCATTCAAGTATTCTAGAAAGAAACATAATTTGGTTCACGTTTGTCCTTAACAATGAAAACACATAAACATACTTCTTTAACACTGACAGCTACCGAGTTTTTAATGTTAAGGTAAATTTATTACAACTAAGGATATTAATTTGATACCTTTGTTTTGTTTTATTTGATATTCGATATTGTTTTGGTGAAACTAGTCACGCTATTTCCTCTTAACCATTAAAATATCAGGTTGTTTGTCGTTTAGATTCTTAAACTATTTGGTTTGAAAACCAAATGAAGTAAACAATTCAATTCAGAAACCGCTGCACCTGTCAGATTGAAAATTAAATTATATTGTATTGTGATTGACGCTCCTTATCAACTTCATTAGCTAAACAGATGGATCTCCCCACAGAGAGATTATATTCATTGAATCAATTACCACTATTGAAGTCCTATCCACACCGAGTGAAGACTTGGAGACAGGGGAGATAGCCGGTAATTGGAGGATTCTCAGATTGGGATTTATTTACATATTCCTAGCCTGACGAAGAGCCTTTAACATACCACAAAAGTTTCGTTGAAGGCTGTAATGATATCTGCCTACCAACACATACCGTTTTCTTAAACCTCTAAACAAGGCACCACTGAATCGAAACTACTACTACAACTACTACTACTACTACTTCGACTGCTGTGTTACTACTACAACTAGAATTATGCCACTATCTCTACTACTTTTACTACTACCATTACTTCCACAGCTACTAATGCTAGTATTACTACTACTATTAATACTACTTCAGTTACTGTTGCTTCAAATACTACAGTATTTACGTCTTCTATATGTACTTCTTCTACTATTATTACTACTACTACTACTACTACTATTTATGCTACTACTATGTCTGTTACTATAACTGCTACTGCTGGTACTGCTACTGTTACAACTTCTATCGACAAAAGTCTCCATCGGTGATGTATCCAGACCACATAAACTGAGAGATGTACTGGTCTCGTGGCTGAAAGTTGATGGTTAATGTGACAGTCTGTCTCTAATATGGAGGAAAAAGAAATAGGTACACTTAGCCTTCTGACAGAACTTTCTTTTAACTGTCATCAACTTAATTATTTCAGATCTACCATTTCCTCTGCTTCCTCTCATGTGTTCAAACTCACTTATCTTCTTCGCTCGGGTTTATTTGAACTTAATAACTGATCAGAACAGTAATTGATTTTAACTTACAAAATTTGAGAAAAGTTGCACTTGTGGTTTTTCACACATCAACGCGAAATATATCTACAATAAGAATTTGGTTACTAATGCCTTCAAAGAATATGTGTGTGTGTGTGTGTGTGTGTGTGTGTGTGTGTGTGTGTGTGTGTGTGTTTGTTCATATGACTAGCGCATATTATATGCTTAAGCACTAACAAAAAAGTAAGTAAGTAAGTAAACAAGAGGAGAGAAACAAGGAAAAGCGTCTGAAACACAATAGAAGGTACATATTGATCATCCGTTCATTTTGATCATCTTGTTCATTTTCAGGGGGATAATTTAATTATAATTGGCAATTTTGTTGTAATGTCATATTGATTCCATTTATGAAATTATACAATTGAAGAAACTCTTTACAACATGTGATTTTATAAATAGACTGATCTAACATATTTACATTAATATCCCCCAAGATTGAGTAACTTGCGATATTGACATCTTCCCCCAACATTTGCTTACTAGTTTCTACACCACAAGCCTAACGGGCATGTATGCTTATCTCCCCCTGAACAAACTAAAAAACTGAAAAAATAAAAATGCCAACATTTGAACTGGCTGAAAGGAAACAAATCGAAATTTGACTTGATCCTTCATTTTACATTTTTTTATTGTGGCAATCATTCTGTAAATATTCTATCATGACTAGGGGAAATGGTTCTTTCTATTCGTATAAGCATTTTTTTCGGTCTCCTGTAAATCATAACAGTTGGTCAAATTTGTCATGAAAATGTCTTGGTATCATCACTTTTAATTTTGTAAAATAACATCAGTTTTTCACTTTGATATAAAAGACTAAAGACAACAAATGTACTGTACTGTATATATGAATGGATTATTAACGTCTTTCTGATTGGTCTACAAGGTGACATTACAGCACTAACTCGTGTTAATCGTGAGAGGTTGATCTAATAATCCAAACACCCCCGGTGGTTAAAATAGCATTTGGATGTCTTAGTCTTGAACCCAGTACTTCGTGTGTACACTCAGACCTTGTTTATCCGCACGATTTGGGTACAGTTTAAAATCGAGGTGTGCGGTTAAGCGAATCATCTTTTGTTAAAAAATATATAGAGAAGATGTCAAATACTACCGTGTGGATGGTCCGTCTCCGGATAAACGAGGTCTAACTGTATTACTGTACATCAGGTCATAGATCGATTTGTCCCTGTGTCTGTGCTGAAGTAGATTTACATCCCTTTTGTATCAACAAAATGGCAGGCGACGGTGAAAGATACAACGTCAAAGAAAGAAGCTTCCAAATAAAGATGTGTCACTGTTTCTAATGAGGAAATAAAATTGCCACAGTCAGTGCTGCAAATACCATTAACATATTCTAAACAAGAAAGGTCGCTAGAATACCAAGCAGTTAGATAGGGGGACAAAATACTCGCCAAGGTCTATTCCGAGGTGAGACAAGAGAATGCCAACAAGTATAAATATAGTACTTTGTTTTCCCTTCTCCATCGGATTACAAGTGAAATAATTGACCTTTCTTAACTGCAAGACAGACCTGTCATCACTACCAATTGACCAATGGATGATGGGCTGGCGAAAGCTGAACGTCAATACTTTCCTTTCCTTCTCTCTAGAAAGAGACGTTGATGTCCAGACGGGGTGAATTTCCTTAACAGTGTTTCTCTGTTCTATTCTAATCTCATCACAGAACCCTTTCAGACTTACAACAATGGGAACTGAATACATCTTGTCATCTGACCATTAACATGACGTTGCTTTAAGTTGTTCCTGTTTTAGATCAACGTCCTATTTATAATAACATCAGTTTAGGTTCAGGGCGTAGGCCTAGTAAAATGGAAACACATATAACAGTGTATCAATATGACAAGTTTTTTGACAATGCACAATACAATTTATTGAAAAATAAGTGTATCAAAGTGAGTATATTTACATAACTCAAGTGAAGATTTATTGGTTAAACGACACTATAATGAATAAGTGATTATATAAGACATGCCATTGATATCCTATGAAAATTTAGTAGATTCACAAAACTAAGATGGTTCAGAAACATTTGAAACATTTATTGATTGAATAAAATTAAGTAACGCTTAACGAGTACGTTAATGGGTTTAAACATATTTTGTTTGATAGGATGTTTTAATGGATTAAGCACAAGTGAGATACTTACTCGGTCTACTTATCACTATGTCAAGTATAAAGAAGGGTCTGTGGTGACAAAAGCCATGTAATCGTTTACGTATTCATAACAGTTACTATTCCCAGAGACTATGTTTCGTATAATTTCATGAATTTCATTTTTATTTGTAATTGGATGGGAACAATGGGATCTGCACAAGTGAATTAGGAGGAGAATGAATCCTGTAACAATATAGAAAACTACTGTGTTTAAATCAGCTAAAAACACAACGAGTACGTATAAATTAATTAAATATTGTAAAACACATAGTAACAGTAAATAGCAGCACAGAATTCCAACACGATGTATATGGGCGACCAATCTAATACTGAAAACAAAGTGACAGTCGCAAACGAGGTTGATTAATGCAGGTATTGATGGTAGTTTGAGATAGCTAATGATAGAGATTTCAGTGTTGTCTTCAATGTTGATCGTAAAAGTTTAATGTTAAACGATGTCAACAGACAGCTGAGAGTACAGATAAAGTTAACATATGTCCCAGCAAACCTTATGTAAGTATCATAAGTTCTGGGCGTACTAGTCACATTGACTCACAGAAAGCTCATAGCCTGATGTAAAGTAAAAGACAGGAAACTCCGCCTCCAACTTTAAAAAATACGAGAAGACCCCTAACGTTTGTGGCCGAATAGCCACTAAAAGTTCGATAATATCGGGTATCAAGTGTGTAAATCGAATTTGAACAGCTTTGCTTTTTATTTGCTTGCTGTGCATTATGATGCTTCGTTATTGTTGGTTGTCAGTGTACTCAGCATGCCGATCTATATCGAACTCTATAATCATCGTCCCCCAAAACGTGTTAATGAAGTGTTAACAACTGGTATCACCACACGAAAACATATGTCAATGACAAACGAACTGACGCTTTCATTAAGATTGACACGACTGTCATGGCATAGGTTGAAAGCTGACCTGGACGAACATGTTCCCGATGTGAGTTGACCTGGAGGAAGGACATGCACAGCCAGATAATGTTCACACATGCTTACCCCTCACCTGTAACACATCATTGTCCAGGAGATGAGATTCATCAACCCACACACACCATATCACAGTCGTGCAGTACTAATACGAGGTCTAAGTGATAAACTCGGACAGCCCTCATCAAACTTACCATGAGGACATGTAACTTATAAATGCAAGATGGCGATTATATGGTAGAACATTTCAATTTCAGTTTATGAAATTTTCCTTATTTCTCGAATAGATAACTCTTAATTTCATCTTCTTGTGATATTATTTGATCATTGTCATGGTACCCTATCAATGTACTTTAGTACATTTAGAAAAATTAAAAGATATCTTTTGAGTTGTTGATCCATACAATTCAAGCACAATCTGAAAAACGAATTTCGTTAGAACTCAATTGCAATGTGTCACATTAAAATTGTGATTGACAATGCCACAATTGAAATGCTCAAGTCGTTCAACTGTTGATACCTTTACATAGAGATTATATTCATTTAATTGATTACCAACATTGCAATATGCCCAAACCAGTCCCAGGAGCCTGAAGTGTCGAAAGTGCGGAGAAACAAGTTTTTTTTACTTAAAAGAAGCTTTCTAAGTCAAGATAAAGCTATCCTTAATCAGATAAATGTGAAATGAATTGTTAACTTACACCAGCGAGTTTATAGAAATTATTGTTCTAACTCTGAAGGAATAATTTTAAAACGATACCTACACATTATACAAGAGATATTAATTTGTTTTACTTTAATCGGATTCATGTAATTCTCTCTGTCTGCCAATTATATTTAGACTATTGTAGCAGCAAATGATTGCACTTATTAAATAGTCATTAACAGAGAATTGTTATGTACCTGACACCTATCGACTCAGAATGCAAAGCATTTAACAGACAATCATACCCTGATATTCATTTAAGGGTTGTTTCATTTTCTCTTCAATGTTGTGGATTCTCCTCTGTTTCTCTCAAAGAGTAATTGATGTCCACAGCACATGTGTAAATTCTGACATAATAAGCCGACATGTAGACAAGCATATCAATGTCTTTAATATTATTTCAATTCATATTCTATCTTTAGGACTTATACCAGTACTTTTCTCTCAAAATTCAACACTTTGGAGCATGAAATGATTATGGACAAAACTTACCCACGAAGAAAAGTGATTGACGTCAAACTTGGAAGATAAAACTAAGGATGGGAAGGGAAGGAACGATTTACTGAATCAACCGGATGGAATGATTTTTGTATAGGATGTTGAGAGATATAATCAAAGTAAATGTTACCAACATGTGATACATGATCTGAACAAAAATATTAACTGACAAAGTGATACTTTTACTTCACTTCATTCTCTCCCAAAATTAATTTCTTTCAGAGAAACGTAGTGAAAAGAAGTGACCTGAACTGCCTCCTTCGTCGGGAGAAAATGTATCATTTGGTTTAGCATATGTACCATACATTTATTCATAACTTATCAATACTAATTAAAAAAACAATATGATGTATTTATCATTTATTTTGGTTAAAACCAGAACATCTCCTGGCTGTGGGTTAGCACACACATTGATGACTGGTGCGAGATGAAACATTATAACACAATTCGGTGGATTAACATCTACAATGCTGCGACATGGACATTTGAAACTTTATTCACTCAAGGCTACAAGGTAGCATAATGAGGTTTACAAGAGTTGATATAATATAAATAGACATGGAGACAAGCATAATCGGTGGTTAACATTGAAAGAATACATGCACATGTATATATAGCAGATAGTAAGCCTGTTTAGTCAGTTTGATTTTATTATTCTTTGGATTTAGTTTTAGAGTGTTTTAATAGAGATACGATTTTGATCAATACTGTCAAATGAATTCCATTAAAAAATGTCTAAAAAGAAAATATTTTCATTCTATATTTCTCTATTTCAATCACACGTCATGTAAATGCAATGTAAACTTGATGTACACACCGATTCCCATTAGGTTTTTTATTTCCAGCCACAGAAGATTCGTTCAATGTTCATGTAAAATAGCCCTGCAGTGGGGTAAAAACAATATCCGTTCCTTACCTAGTTTTGATCATAAATACGAGTTTAGTTTAGTTTTCGTAACTCCTAAAGTCATCAATGGCCTGACTGCCTATCAATTGTAACAGGTTTGATATTCGGGAACAAGCAAAATATCAAAACAGAAATTGTAAATCTCAAATTTTATCTGTTGTTATTTATCATCTTAAGTAGATTTAACCAACGTTTCTTAGATAATCCAAGCCATTTGTGGTCATCGCATGTCATGTTCAAGAGGATTTAAGAACGACATCTTTTTAAATATTCCAGATGACTTTATAATCAGTTCCATTAGTTTAAATTTAAACATCATGAGTCCTTAATTTCTACTCCACGACTCGGCCTAACTATTTCTAGCAGTGCTGTATACTCACGAGGATTTGTCAAAGACAGCCTTGGTATAAAGATAAAGAGACACCAACAGAAGGTGAAAATAACCTAAACGTAATAGAAACGGTAGGACTACACAGGAGAAGATGGTCTTGTAGCTAGTTGGGTGACCGGTTTCATATTATCTCATCATCTTAAAAAATGATGACATTTAAAGACTGCAAACTTCCGGTCATTATTCTACTTAAGTTAAAACACTTCAGTTTCCACCGGAACAACACAATTTCTCTCATAACCACCCGAAGATTAAATGAACCCGTTGGATTGCACCTTTTAAGTATAATGACCAGTTTTCAAGTCCTTACCACAAACTCTTAACACACAAAATTGTAAATAATTCACCATCTGTCTGGATCATTTCTTCACAATCTATTATCCACTACTCACTGATGATAAAGGATTCTGAACTTCTAGCCAACTTTCACAGCATTGATAAACCAATCACTGAAGTGTTAGAATAGGAAGGTCGAGAGTTCTGATTTAGTGGGGGGTATTTGATATGTGCAGATTAATCATCGTCTGACTGTTGTTGAGATTCAGAAGACATCATTTGTGCTCCACACTATTTCTCTGCAGGCATTTTCAATTCAATAATATTCTCACAGTGTTATTTATGGTATCACACTATATGCAACAGTATACATCCTTGTACTTTTTTTCCGTGAATATATCAATGTCACGGACGTGTTGCTAAGTCTAACATGCATGTTTCCATGTCTTAAAATTTAATACTTTTCAAATGACCTTGAATAAGGCCACTAAACATTTGAGCTGTGATTACACAATCTACACAACTTACAGAACATCATATCAACATCTAAATGAAGCACTATACAGACATGGAGTGGCATCCTGTTCTGTGTTGTGTAGTTTCCACCTCATGCAGGTTTTACTTAACATATGTCTGTCTTGATAATAGGCACCAATTACCGAACATTACTGACACAAATAAATGATGTAGACAAAATGTAACATCCAATCTGTTGAACTAATAATCAACACACAGACACAGTAAATACTACTGGTACATGGGTTCTGACAGGACAGCCACAATAACCATGTTACCTCTATCACAAGTCATATTTACAGACACGTTAAATCAGAACTAATTAAATTATTAAACAAATGTTTCACTCCTGGACATGATAATTTACACTTGCTTGAAAACAACATATCTTGACAACCGGTGTAAATTCATTGTTGAGAAAACATGTTTTATGAAAACTAATCTATTCAGCTCTCAGAACTGCTCTAAAAACATTCCTTTTCCACCAAACTTTCGACTAATTTCAATTAAGTGCGCTTTGTGCATGATGTACAAATAGACTTACTTATCTACTTATTGAACCACCTGAAGGATTCAGTCACGTACATGATATAGAGACTCGAGGACGGAATTGTTAACACCCCATACTGCACTGCGTTCTCATGGCGTTTGCCATGCGTTTTTCAAAATGGCCATGTTAATCCAAAACGCCGGTAAAACTTCGGGTATTTTTCACACCAAGAAGCTTCTAACTCGTTTAGCTGTGTTTTCGACTCAGATTCCACGTTATCAATACAATCGTGTACGTTCCTTGTGGGTTTTCATATGCGTTCTGACTACGTTGCTATTGCGTTCTGTGAGTGTACACCAAGTTCACCAAAGGAAATGTTGACCAACATTTGTTTTACAGATAAATCGAATGGAGGGTTGTATCTATTGATTTGGCCCGATCTTTTGTTCTTGCTGTTTTGTATTCTTGATTTAAGTCTCTTTCAGCATTTGCTAATCATGAACTCTTCACTTGTTGATGAATGTGTTAGCAATTAATCGTATTTTTATGAAATATATTTTATGATTTTTGTTATATATCACTCGCGCTGTGAAGACTGAAATGACAATCCCACAACCATAGTAACCAGTGCGTTAAACGTTCGGATTCATATTTTTTTTAGAATGTAGTATTTTTAGATTTCACATTTTGTCATCATTTGAATTTCAGACCATCTACCATCTAATATGATCAAAGGGTATGCTTTAAACATATTTTCATTTCACAAAATTAAATTTGGTTTGTCAAACTTTTTCTTCATTGTATGCACCATCTGAGAGTAACAGGTAATAAGTTTAAGTGGCTTGTATTAAATAATTTACACATAAACAAGAATTGTTATTATGATGAAATGATTTTTTAAAGAATATTTACCATTAATGAAAAGAATTCGAGTCTACAATGCATATATAGTTTTGCATTTATCAACCATAATTTAGATGAAATCGATACTTCAAACATATAAGAAATTAACATTGTGACTATGATCACTTAAATTGGATCTTTATGTTGTATGTGTTAACACTGCTGCATCAACAATTGAATGTCGCTAAGAATGAATTGATGAAAACACTGACGCCAATCTGAACAGTCTCTGTGTAAGATCTGCCCGGAAAGTCTATGCATTTAATATATTCTTAGCTTTCATCTTGTGGATTCTCATCTGTTTCTATCAAAGGTAAATCTGTGTCAACAGCATATGTTAAATCTGAAATATCCAGCAGAAGGGGAACAATTATATCACGTTACTCAACCAGTCTGGCCAGCAAACACGTGGAACAATGGGAGATGATTACCAGATGTAAATGAATGTAATACAATCACTCATAAAAAAGAAATTCCCTTTCTTTTGGCTCTTGTCATTTAAGTATTGTTGTTTCTAGAAAAAAACTATTCTCAATTTCCTTGACAATTGTGAAGTGTATCCCCTTTTTTGTAAGGTCTCTTTATGAAGACCTTGCCATAAATAACAATTGGCAATATGTGAAACAAGAAAACAAGAATTATATATTAATGCTGAAGTCGGTCTGTGTACATATGTGTATGATTTTGCTTGTGCAGACTGATAACGAGTAAATAAATAAATTAGAAGTCCAGTTGTTTGTAAATCTGCGGTCATTACGGGTATAAAAATACCTCTGTTGTTGCAAAAATATTTCATTTAACGTTAGTTGCAATGCACTGTTTTTGTAAAACGAGGCGAATTAAAGGTTCACTTTTTTGTATTCACTTAAGTCTTTTAGTGGCTTTTAATGGTGGAACACGTTAGATATTCTGCATAAGTACTTTTTATTATTGTGACGGTACAAAGAATTTTGGAGTAAATGTTTATTCCTTCTACATGTTAAATGTGAGGTATAACAAGGTAGGGTAAGCCGTTATCAGTAAATCCTGATTTCAAATAGTATAGTCCCTGCAATGTTTGCTTTTCCTGTGCTCTTGTCTCATATTTATGTGTCGTTTTCTTCAAACGTTCATAAATATCGAATGTGTGCACACACTTAATTATTTTAGGATCTAAAAGAAAAAACTTAACATTATTTTAGATATAAAACATCAGAGAAATTAATATATCTAATGTGCCTGACACTGCACGTTCATAAGTTATAAAGTGTAAGCGACGATGAAGGAACTTTCTAACAGTAGCTAGTTGCAGCACCTGCAACGTAGGGAATCATGATCGTCCATTCGGGTTCTTTCCTGGGTTCACATGCAATAACTCAGATAACCTCGATCAGGATTAACAAAAGATTATTACCTCATTTGCAAAAGAAACGTTACTAAAAGAATATAGAAGATACTTCAATCCACATGTGATAGGTACGACTAAAACAGAGTTACAACATTGTCTGTTCGGCTACATAAAAAAATGTTTCTCTTCATCGGCACATCACTTTTTGTGGACATAATAGGTCATTTTCGATAAACTACAAAATCCATTTGTCCACCAAATATGTAAGAACAGGTGTGCTTCAATTGTCTATACTTCTTGAACTTCCAAGCTATATATTGATAAAATATAACCCTCCTTTGTCATTATTTATTCCAACAGAAAGTAAATAGAAGTCCTACAGCCCTCGTCAGTTTAAAATAAAATCTGACCGAGGAACATTTCACCTTTTTATGAAGTCTTATGTTTCTGAAATAAAACTCACCTTGTAATGTTAATTATACAAAAATGCTTTCATCTTTATAATTTAAACTCCCTGTAATATGCCACAGTTCATTATAGGCAAAAGTCAGTATATTATAAGTTACCATGTGTCCGCGACACATGGTAACGAATTTATCTCGACAAGCACCCTCATAAAATGCAAAAAAATCAGCAGTGAAAGAATGAGATAGTCAAAATGGCGGCCGATCATATCGGTGTAACTTGTTTATTTGTGAACTTATCACTTTTTTACTTATACCATTGCTTTCAGCACAAAAAAAGTTAGTCTAGTACCGTGCAACGGTTTTATACTGAAAGCAAGGATTTTTTTCAAATTAATTAACAGTAGCTGGACCGGTCACGTGACCTTGCATACGCTGTACATAGCGTTTGTCATTCTCCACGCAGGCGGTCTGCGCACCTCGGACTTCCTCCTTCATAATGCTTACAGACCCCTGCCACTAGCCGTTCCCTCCGCCTGCTAAAATTTAGCAGAAACTTTAGGGGGTACGAGCAAGATCGAGTGCAATGTTGTTATTTTAATAGTTCGTTTAGAAATAAAAGTTTTTCAAAATATATCAACTTCAGTAAGTATAAGGTGAACAAATATTAGAAACATTACTATTATAGTTGCTGTTTAATTGTACAGCGTTTGTCGTCCGTTGCCAAGTAGTTCATCGGTTTGCTTGTCAACGTCGTACGTTGATTTTCAACAAAGTTTGGGTGTGTAGAAAAACGATGATATGTGGGAATATTACAAACGCAATTATTTATATTATAACTAGGTACTAGTTCTGTTCACTTTTAACAACAAAAACAAATGATCTCATGAAAAAACCTTGTCGTTGATTAAGTCATGTCAGAGCCGCAATTTTGTTTACATCCGGGGTGAAGGACATCGAATGCTGTACGGAGCTTACAGTCAGAGGGCAAAGGTCATATGCAAATAATGCAAAATACTTTCTTAAAGTTATGAAAAGGTCAGCGTAATTTATCATCTCCAGAACCGAGACAGACATATGAACTTTATTTGGTTCTGATTCAATGTGACTACGGATAATATTTGTGATTAAGGTAACACGGTTATTTGCCTGTCAGGACCTCGTGTACCAGTGGTATTTACTGTGTCTGTGTGTTGGTTATGGATTCACAAATTGGATCTAACAGTTTGTCTGCATCATTTCCTATGACATTAATTTCAGTAATTGATGCAGATCATCATGGCACAAATCTGTTTAGTGAATCTTACATGAGATAGAATCATATCAAAACTTAACTGCCAGTCAATGTCTCAACTATATGCATTGATTAGCTAATTGTTAACGTGTGATATTCAAGCTGGTCATGTTTAATCAAAGTGTAAATCCTGCTTTATCTTTCGATCATGAATACATGTTGACAAATAGCTACGCAAGACACAAAACTGATCTGATTATATTCCTTGTCAAGGGTTCAATATTTTCTGCTTTTAGTAGTCTGCTCAGTAGGCGATGTTCCTCTTCCAGCATAGTGTCGACAGACTGTTGAGCAGAAATAAACACTTGTTCTTTGCCTAATACGTGTTATGTATGACAAGCTCAAAACTGTATAGATTGTCTGCATTTTCGTTATTGTGTTTCATACAAAATGCACGTTGAAGATGAACATCAATTATTATGTTTTTAGTTAATGTGTGTATCGAATCCAATTATAAACATGAGTTTATTTTGATAACATCCAGCATCTTTGCATCGTATTTCTATTTATAGTGTTGAGAACAAGAACCACTCCCGACAATTATCCTGACTGTGTTGTTGATCTGCAGGTGGCTTGCAGTCTCACGCTTTCTGGTGAGGAATTGCCTCCATCAACTGTGATGTCTTGTGAAGACTCTGTGATAAATCTTTATTTCTTTATGCTTTGTTGACAGTTTCATTGCATCATAAATTTCTCGCTTGTCTTTATTTTTATCTGACAAGGTATTGTACCTCAAACAAGACTCTAAAATAATGAGTACTTGGTTTAATAAATCAATGATTACTCCCGGGAAACGGACTAGACATTACATGACGATAATAACACTTTCTTACCATCAACATCGCCTAACTGTAATTGTCAATATATTGTCAAGGTTAATGTTATTCTCTTCCACTTTTCCACTGTAATATGAAAATGGTTCTGAAAACAGAACAATACCTATAAAATAGAAACACGGCTAAGGGTTCAGTTAAGCAAGTGATATATTCAGTTCTTTCATCTCTTACTGGTGGGTGATCTTCTGGCTTGTGTTAAAAATATACATTGATGAGAAATAGTTAATGGAAACGAAGAGAGAGAGGGTTAAGGAGTTTACAGTTTCTCATATATAATACATAAACGTTTTAAACCTTTATTAAAGGATATCGCATATTTGTTTGATCATGACCAACTAGTTAACAAAGATAAGTGGGAGTAAATTACCTCTGACACTTTTGAATAAAGAAGAATCCATGAACGTAGAAATATATTAATGTTATATTTGGGACTACTACCTATCCTGTACAACATGTAATCTTGAGTAATCACTGGAGTTTATATGGAGGCGTTTATATGAACAAACTGATATCCTGTATTGATTTCGTCTGACAGGATGTTGCTATGTTTTAATAAATCTATCAATTTTGAGGGCAACGCTTGAAGAGATGATAGGATGCCAACCCAAATCATATTGTCTTGATATATTGTTCACTATTTGAGGATTACTTATTGCACATATGGTCAGGGTCATGTAAGTTTGACACGTCACCTCGATGTAAGATGTCATAAATATATTTCTTAAAAATCAACAAAACAGACAGGATTCATGTTTTTTCGAACACTAACATTGTCTCGTATTAGCGCTATCATAACACGCGGCTATACAAATATCATAAATGTATGTGTAGCTCAGGAATTGTCTAGTAGTTATCAGTTGACATTCTACAACGATTGACGAAGTGCTCTATATATTTAAAAAAATCCGTAACAACTGACTGGTAGGGATATGTAGAAAATGTAGAAGAATTTGGTATTTGCCCTCATCAAATGAATATTTTCTGTCATCATATTATGATCTCAATAGTGTTTATTATCATTCATTTATATCTGACATGATATTTGGTGAAAAGATTCTTGACATCAGCAACCTTTCAATAAAAGACAGTTAATGTCAATTTAAATATCATAATGTAATATGAGTTCTCGTTTCACCTGCTCTGTAATTTAGACATTCGACTATTTTGACATTTACTGAGTTTGGATAATCAGAACTGTGTCAAAGGCCCAAAAAAGGCCTTTTCAATCAAATAATCCCAATACAAATTGTTTTCAGCTGGAACAATTGATAAACGAATTATTGCCTACAGAGGCAAAACGGTTTTTAGAGTTGAATAAAATAAAAGAAAAACAATTTGAGAAACAAGTGTCGTGTATCAAAAGATAGAACATCAGATCAGTGAGGATCCACCTAAACCACTTGAGGATTCAGTCACATACACTAGACAGGAACATGAGACAGAAATAGTGGACTGCAGTCCAGTCGAGACCAGTGTTCTTCTACACATGCAGAGCACCCTTGAACTGCTACTTTCACTACTATTCTGTAAAACTCACTTGAAGTTGAGAGACGAAGAGACAATAGTATATGACAATATATTTTAAATTGGGGTGGGGTGGGGTGGGGTCACATTTGGGGATGCGTTTTGGTTTACCCAGGTGGATCATCAAATTTGAATGTAATATTTTCCCCCGACAAACCCCTACACCCCATAACGTAATGCTAAGGATATAAAACGTATTGTGCTATTGTGGAAACTATGGTTGAGAGTGGGAAAACAAATAACATCTTAAAACTTTCAGAATGTTCACGTGTAATGCAACCTTAAATATTAAAATATAAAATATTGATCTATGTAAACTATTTTAAGTAGACTTTTTTAATATGTTGACATTTACTGAGTTAGGCAAGCAGATAACTTGTAAATAACTTTATACTAAAACACTACTTATGTTAAGATGAGATATTTAAAGTGCATTGTTCTTTCAATGTATTACTTCCCTGTATCACATAACGCTGATTCAAATAATAAGAAACCTTTTGACCGTCCAAACTCTATGAATATTTTCTGAATAGCAACTTCTCTAATGTGAAATTACACAACGTTTCAGAACATATGTTTGAATGTAAGAAATAACATTATGGGATACATTAATATAATAAAGAAAAACAAGGTGAGGAAACTGATTCAGAGGATTATGCAGTAGAATGACGATTTGCAATACAAACTAAAGCAGGAGAGCCACTTGGCTATATTGAAATGTAGGTACAAGAATTACAGCTGATTGAGTGGGAAATACAGAGGCCATGGTGAATGGTGGTAGAAGGAGAGGCCAATGTTTGAATTTGGATGTTGATAAAAATCATATGTATCCAGGCTAACTTGAATAATAATTTGGAAAAACCCCAATGAGGAACTGTTAATTTCAAGTTGCCAGGGAGATACATGTAACTCTTGTTCAGTATGTACGACCGTTTCCCATTAAAATAGATTGTAGAGCCAAATAACAAAATATATCTCTTTATCATAAAACAAATACTATTTCACACAATTATAATACCATTATTTTATTATCATATTTCTAAACAGGTATTTAAGTTTCAATTGTGCATGACGAAAATCGTTACTGAAGACTACAGGGCTATGTGGTTACAAAGCCTATCTGAATCTGACAACTGAGGATGTTGAGTAACAATGGTAAAGAGCCCCCGTAAAAGTTGTCAAGGATGGCATCATATTATGACGTCATAAACATCAAGTCAATTCCTTGTTTTGAACATAAAACTTTAAAACTTTAATCTAATTTAAATTTCAATTTAAAAATCGCGGGTGTATCCTTTGAATATTAAGCTTAGAAGAACAAGGATCTTAAGTTACATCCAGTGTTTTTCAATAATTTTACATTTTTTAGAAATGCGACGTTCAAAATTACATTTGACTAACTGAAATGCACCAGTCGTGTTGTAATGTCCGGTTTTCGATCACCTTCACTTTTATATCGTCATTGCACTGAATCGCCTATTATTAAAATGGTAATTTTCAGCAGCAGTTAGTACTTCTAGAGTAACACCATTTATTTTGCTATAATATGTCACTCCTAACAACACACTTGAAGTCCTTTCAATGAAAATTAAACAAGGGCTTTCGTAATGTCAGATTAAGTTTGATAATATTGACAATCTGTAGAGAAAGCACACTGTTACGGTGGCAAAAACTTGCTGACGAAATGCAACAAAGCTTGTTAGTCTGTGATAGAGACTGGCACGAATCACGTGTTGTGGTGGATGTTGGGAGATAATTTGCTTTACTAAAACTAAGACGTTGATGTGGTTATGAAATCTTTGCATTTTTATTTAAATTTTCTTCGAGGGTTTTGTTGACATTATATCATACAATCACTTCTATGCATGTTATAATATTGTATTATTGTCCCCCGCCGCCGCGAAGCGCGGAGCGGGGGACATGGTATTCAGCTCCGTACGTCCGTCCGTCCGTACGTCCGTCCCGCTTCTTGTTAGCGCGATAACTAATGAACCGCTCAACCTAGAATCTTCAAACTTGGTACCAGTCTTTATCTGAGGAATACGCAGACCTGAAACGTTTTTGGTGACCTTGACGTCATTTTCAAGGTCACGGCGAGACTTTTACCAGTTTTGAAAATGTTGTTAGCGCGATATCTAATGAACCGCTCAACCTAGAATCTTCAAACTTGGTACCAGTCTTCATCTGGGGAATACGCAGACCTGAAAAGTTTTTGGTGACCTTGACGTTATTTTCAAGGTCACGGCGAGACTTTGACCAGTTTTGAAAATGCTGTTAGCGCGATATCTAATGAACCGCTCAACTTAGAATCTTCAAACTTGGTACCAGTCTTCATCTGGGGAATATGCAGACCTGAAAAGTTTTTGGTGACCTTGACGTCATTTTCAAGGTCAGAGGGAGACTTTGACCAGTTTTGAAAATGTTGTTAGTGCGATTCCTCATTAACCGCTAGAACTATTGGTTTTAAATTTAGTATCAGTCTTCATTTGGGGAATATACAGATACCAATCGATTTGGTTGACCTTGAAATTATTTTCAAGGTCACTACAAGACTGATTGTCAAATGTTGTTAGCACGATATCTCATGAACTGCTGTACCTATAGTCTTCAAATTTGGTACGTGTCTTCATTTGGGGAATACGCAGACACCAATCGATTTGGGTGACCTTGACCCCGTTTTCAAGGTCGCTACAAGACTTTGACCATTTTAAAATTTGTGCCCGATATAACAATATAGTGTTTCCCCTAGGTAGTTTTCGCAGGGCGCAGCGCCCTGCCCTTTTCAACATACGCCCTGCCCTGTCTGTCCCGCCCTGCGCTTTTTACTGACCACTCTGCCTTTTTCGTAGTCAACAACTTTCGTATCGGTCTTTTCCACAACTTACGTTACATTTCTAGCACCTTATAAAGTTGTTATTATGTTTTCACAAATGATCACACTTATATGTGTGAAATTATCATCTATGAAATACAAAAAAGAAAGGAATACAACATAACAAGAACGTGTCTGTTGCATCCCTCTTTCAACAGGATACACCTGCTGACCACATGCTTAAGCTTGAGACAAGAACAATAGGGGGATTACTGGCGACTGATGTCTGCAGGTGTAATATGGGTTAATAATCTCATTGTAATTGCGTAGCATTTGAATTCATTGTTTTCTTTATTAGGTAAAATAAATCTGATGTTTTTATGACAATTATTCTAATCATTCAAGGAAAAAATCAAATCACCTATGTGCAAAGTGAATATTAGTTATATTTGCCAATCGACAACATTGTCATTATAAAAGTTTAAAGAAACTGTTTTATTTTCAGACATTGAAACTTTCACTTTTGTAATGACTTATGAGGAAAGATAAGTGTTTGCAAAGTATTTATTCTCAGAGCTAGATTAGGAAATTGCCTGCTTGTACTTGGTTCTTGAAATTGAGTACATTTTATATTTATATACGTGCCCTATTGGGTGAAAAAGTGCCCTTCTCTCAATGTAGTTACCCTGCCCTTTTTTCAACCTGGGGGAAACACTACAATAATTGAATCAAACATGTAAATGTCACTACTCGGTTCAAGCTGTGTGTCCATTCTTTTAACTCATTTCTTAATTGCGGCGGGGGACATGGTCACGTTTGTGACAATTACTTGTATACTTTGTTTTCAGGGATATCTTCCTGATATACCGACTTAAATAAAGTCCCTTAAATTTTTGCTTTTCTTGTGACATTTCTTTCGTATCTCAAATGCGTTTTCATTACAAAATAATTATGGTAATGTATGTGTTAAAAAATCACGATGTTTTATTAATGTTTTCTTCATTCAAATCCCGTCTACGAAACAGCCAAGCGCACTTCGTCTCTTTGTCACTCAACTTCAAATGAGATTTACAGGATGGAGTGGGAATACCACCGCAAGGGCGCTCTGCTTGTGTAGAAGAACCCTGGCCTCCCTTACACTGCAGTTGACAATTTCTCTATCTAATGTACGTGACTGTAAATTATCATGTCCGGGGTGATACATTTGCATATACTTATATACTTATATACTTAGTTCTGATTTAACGTGTCTGTAGATATGACTTGTGATGGAGGTAACATGGTTATTGTGGCTGTCCTGTCAGAACCCATGTACCAGTAGTATTTACTGTGTCTGTGTGTTGATTATTAGTTCAACAAATTATATTTACGTTTTGTCTACATAGTTTATCTGTGTCAGTAATGTTCGGTAATTGATGCCTATACTCACGGCACATTAATATGTTACGTAAAACCAGCATGGGGTAGAAATGACACAAACCTGAATATGCTGCAACGCTATGTATGTGAAGTGATTTATTTAGAATATTGTCATAATATTCAGTAATTAGTTTACATGATCACAGCATTGGATTTTAAGGCATGGACACATGGATGTTAGACTTATCAGCACGACCACGATATTGTTGTATTAGCAGAGGGTTTGAATATTATGTTGAGAGTGAACAGCTATAATGACACATATCACGAACATTAAATTAGATCATGTTTGTGTTGACATTTGATTTCGAAGCATGAACTATGACCTCTACATGTTTTTTTCTTTAATTTTGAAGTGATAATCTACTGTTGGGGGTCGTTAACCTAAGACTGCATGTGGTTTAATTGCTAAACATAAAGTGTATGTGTTTGCTATTATCTTTTACATCTTGATCAATCTCTTTACAGACCTGGAACTCATATAGTTTACATATATGTTGAGTGTAAGAATTGCTTTGAACAATGGCGAGATGCCTGAACTTTTAACATTGTGTTATGTTTTAGTGATTTTATGTTATGAACTTCCCCCATCACCTCTTTTTGTTAGTCTCATGATATGTGGAGAGGAATTACCTCGATTCCCTCTATTGTTAGTCTCATGGTTGTAGAGTGATATTATCCTCTGGTTTCATGTGAGGGCTCCCTAATAAATCCTTATTGTCCCCCGCCGCAACGCGGAACGGGGGACTATGTATTCAGCGGCGTCCGTCCGTCCGTACGTCCGTCCGTACGTCACATTTCTTGTTTACGCGATATCTTATGAAGCGTTGCATCCAAAGTCTTCAAATTTGATGTCTGCCTACATTGTGGGAAGACGCAGACACCAGTCAATTTTGGTGACCTTGGCCTTATTTTCAAGGTCACCACGACACTTTGACCACTTTGTGAACTCTTGTTTACGCGATATCTCATGAAGCATTGCATCCAAAGTCTTCAAATTTTGTGACTGCCTACATTGTGGGAAGACGCAGACACCAGTCGATTTTGGTGACCTTGGCCTTATTTTCAAGGTCACCACGACACTTTGACAACTTTTTGAATTCTTGTTTACGCGATATCTCATGAAGCGTTGCATCCAAAGTCTTCAAATTTAATGTCTGCCTTCATTGTGGGAAGACGCAGACACCAGTCAATTTTGGTGACCTTGACCTTGTTTTCAAGGTCACCACGACACTTTGACCATTTTTTGAACTCTTGTTTACGCGATATCTCATGAAGCGTTGCATCCCAAGTCTTCAAATTTTGTGACTGCCTACATTGTGGGAAGACGCAGACACCAGTCGATTTTGGTGACCTTGGCCTTATTTTCAAGGTCACCGCGACACTTTGACCACTCTTTGAACTCTCTTTAAGGCGATATCTCATGAAACATTGCATCCCAAGTCTTCAAATTAGTTGTCAGCCTACATTTGGGAAAGATGCAGACACAAGTTGATTTTGGTGACCTTGACCTTATTTTCAAGTCTACCGCGACACTTTGACCACTTTTCTAACTCTTGTTAACGCGATATATCTTGACCGGTTGGACTCAAAGTCTTCAAACTTGGTGTCAGTCTACACTGGGGGATGACGCAGACACCATGGGATTTTGGTGACCTTGACCTTATTTTCATGGTCACTACAACACTTTGACCACTTTTCGAACTCTTGTTATCACCATTTATTATGACCGGTTGGACCCAATGTTTTCAAATTAGGTGTCAGCCTACATTGGGCGAAGACGCAAACACCAGTAGATTTTGTGACCTTGACCTTTTTTCAAGGTCACCGCGACACTTTGACCACTTTTCAAGCTCTTGCTTACGCGATATATCATGACCGGTTGGACCAAATGTTGTCAAATTTGGTGTCAGTCTACATTGGAGGATGACGCAGACACCAGTCGATTTGGTGACATTGACCTTATTTTCAAGGTCACCTCTACACTTTGACAACTTTTAGAACTCTTATTAATACGATATATTATGAACCTAAGCACCCAAAGTCTTAGAATTAATGCAATATATAAAGTAGCTCCAATGATGTGCTTACTAACTCAATGTCACCGGCGGGGGACATTGCCATGTTAGTGGCAAACACTTGTTTATGTTTGTTTTGTTGACATAATAAATGTCCCACTTGTTTTTATTTTCGCACTTTTATTTGACAAAGTCTCACATCTCAAACAGAATTCTTAGATAATGAGTAGTTTCCTGTAAATCAATTGTCATTACAGACGAGAGGCAGGCTACTAATTACATGTATATGCTGATATTGTCCTGCTATACAGATTGCCTAATTGCAGTTCTTACATATAACTGTACAAATGTACACCCTCTTCTGCAGAAAATAGCTCTGAGATAAATAAATTGCAGGGATATAAATATATATCTGTGAATTAGGAGAAATGTAATTTGGTTCTGCTCTGGTAGACGATAGATGGTTTAAGACGTTGAAATGTAACTGTATACTTAATCTCATCTGTTGCACCATTAATGTGAGAACAATTCATCAGAAACTAGCTCATAGATAAATAAGCTGCAGAACGTTAGCCTTTATTAGTTTCATCCATATTATCCACACTAGTTCAGTCTCAATAGACATGTCACTGACACTAACAAGTGAACACCCCGGGACTGTTGCGTGGTTTATATATACATATGACCCTGATGTCTCTAGACATCTTGACATGTTGGTTTTGGTATATATAAGATATTAGTCACAAAACACAAGTAGGAAAAGAACAAAGAAGGCTTTTTGACAAATACCACACGAGACAAATGCATAGCAAATGTATTCAACAATTCATTGACGCACAGGACAATTTCAAATGATGTTTTTTAATAACGATAATGTTTTTGTTACTTAACATGCTTCTCAATATTCTTTCATTGAAGACTCAGTCGGTGAAGGGTTCTAGTAATTAAAATAATACTCCCATACAGCTGTACACCTAAAGTCTCTATTCAGGTTAGAAAATATAAAGCTGTTGTTGCGTATTACATTTACTCAGTTATTTGGTTAGATTCTCACCGATCCTCAATGTTGATGACTGTTGTATTAGGAAGGTTAAGTAATGAATTTACTTCCTATCAGAGAGTCCTGCTAACCTTTGATTCAACACGACCTGACAGCTAATAAATGAACCCGTTCTCGGTCAGTGTGAACTTCACTTTCAATAAATCCCCATCGACCACCAGGGCTGAGAAGATCAGTGGGTTAGCGGAACATGACCTGTTTGTGGCTGAAGTGGAGATCAAGTTGTAAATCTTCCTAAATAGAGAGTAGAGCGTAAGATAGAGTATTATAGGGGGATTTACTTTTTACACAAATTCACCTCTACTAATATGTTTTATAAGTTAATACTGCTAGTACTATAATGGTAATATGTATGGCCTCACGAGTGGTGATAAACAGAAATGTTTCAAGTAACCAGAACCATTGATTAAATATTCTTCTAATAACTTCCCATTGCCGTGGTCGACAATACCAATACAAACTTGAATATATGACATGCCCTTAAACATTACTCACTTACAGTTGATATATAATGTATAGTGTATCAACTCTTTTTTGAAAATAATAAAACCTCCACTCGTTGAACACATTCACTGGACCTATATGACGTAATGACCATTATGACGTCATTGCTCAGCAGCGCTGAAATTACTGAAATGACGTCATTAATCACTAGCATATTTTATTATCTCATACAGTTCACTGTTGGTCTGATGGCATTGACTGCCTGTGTTTTATTACCTATCTTATATTTCTGAATAAAACAACTGAGCAATATTTTTTTTACATTACTGCCAAAGTATTAATTGCCACCAGACACCAGGTTGTATCGTGTACAAGCTATAACTTGTGTCCAAACCATTCCTTGAAAGCATAAAATATGTCTCAATCAATCTATGTTATGGGCTGAAGATCTATAATTTATTGATATAATATTGAACTGCACTGAATACGCCAGAAGAGAAATGTTGTGAAGCACAAATGACATTTTCTAAAATCTCCCCGTACTGTCGGCCAGAGTGACCTAACTCTTAGGGTGTGGGTCCGTCAAAAGTTCAAGAATTTACACTGTTGCAGATAGTGTAATCCTATTAGAGTTTTATTGAATTGAATATGCCTGCAGCGAAATAGTGTGAAGCTCATATGAGGTCTTCTGAATCTCACTGACTAGACTAGACTATGATTAATCTGTTCATACCAAAAACACCCCACTAAACCAACACTCTCTGCACTCTTGACCTTCAATCTAACATTTCAGTGATTGGTTTATCAATACTGTGAAAGTTGGCTAGAAGTTTATTATCCATCATCATCAGTGAGTTGTGGGTGATAGATTGTGAAGCAATCATCCAGACAGATGGTGAATTATTTACAATTATTCACGTGTATTAAGAATATTCGTGGTGAGGACTTGAAAACTTGACAATATACTTAAAAGGTACAAGCCAACTGGTTCATTTATTATTCGGGTGTTGCATGATGTGAAATGTGATAACAACTGTTGAATAAAGAAGTTATATAAGTATAATTATATAATTTTCGCAATTCTTAGGTTCATTTATTGTTCGGGTGTTGAACTTGCATGATTTGAAATTGATAACAAAATTACCTTTTCGTCAAAATAAATATAAAAATATCCAATTATATTATATAACGTATAACAAACAATCAGTTGGGGTAAGGACGTGAAAACTAATGATTATTCATGGATTTGTAAAGTTGTTCTCTGAAAATTTGAAAAAGAGAGTTACTGAGTTGTTAACAATTTAAATTCTGACCATTATATGTTTCTGAAGTATGTGATTTGCACGTGAAGTTAGTCTCTCTTCATCTGTCTACCAAGGCCATAGTTGATAAATCCGAGTGAGTTTATGGTCATGAAGCTACATGTAGTTGTACTGGTCATAGAGTTGCCGTTATTGGCTGCGCGCATCATCATTACATGATATTCACCTTCAATGAAAGATTAATTATTTGAAGACAAAATCTCATTGTGCATTGGAGAGGTGACACGTTTGTATGAAATCAGATTTTGTCAACATTTACTAGTGACTGGAATCGGGCGTAATAGTTTTATTTAGAACATGCAGAGATGAGTGTCAGTTCTGAGTCAGACAGACTTGTGTCACAAATCTTCTGATTTGTCCATACAAACAAAATTTCTAGAGAGAGTAGAGCTTTAGTGTCATCTCATGTGGTTATCTGTTACTTTCCGTACACATAAAACATCACCAGCAGCTGGCTACTCTGAATGGACTTGTGCAATTGCTTTACAATAATGGTTTCCCCATAGTTCGGCACCATAGCATAATTCATGATCATTATATCATGCTGTCAATGTCCTAAACTGTTTTCTTAAATCTAAATATCAAAAAGCTTGTTGAAATCTGATCAGCGAAAATAAATCTGTGTTTGGGGAAATTGATTTTTTGTCTGTGGATAATGTTCAAGATATGTATAAGCATTAACAATTTCAATATGTTAACCTTTTTAATACCACTTTTCATAGTTCTTTCCTGAAACACTGATGTTATGTTGACAATCAAATATGACATGAACGAGACGAGCTTGCAAGTTCACGTGAGAGTTTGAATACTGCTTTGACATCGTTCAAACACACACACTGACATTCAATTCTTATAATTTCTTACGTTATTTTTCGTGATTAGGGCTACCTGTTTGATGAAACTTGTGACACTCATCATGCTGAGTGAAGCGTAATAAAAAATAATATTTCAGGGGATATGAGATCAGAGTTATCCGTCCTTTGAATGACGCCATGGCATGGAGGTCGCCATTTGCTGTTGTCACCTCGTCAATATTATGTAAACAACCAGGACTGCTCAAATCCGAATCCTGTTAGTTCATAATAGTTAGATTATGAGTATTTGCTTCTCTAATGTGAAAATAAACAACGTTTCAGAATATGTGTTTGAATGTAATAAATAACAAAATGGGATACATTAATATTGTAAAGAAAAACAAGGAGGAAAAGAATAACGAGAATAAGATTGACGATTTGCAATACAAACTAAAGCAGGAGGGCCACTTGGCTATATTGAATTACAGTTGATTGAGTGGGATGTACAGAGGCCATGGTGAATGATGGTAGAAGGAGAGGCCGATGGTTGAGGTTGGATGTTGATGTTGATAAAAATCCTATGTAACCAGGCTAACTAGAATAATAATTTTGAAGAAAAAAACGATGTGGAACTGTTAATTTCAAGTTGCAAGGGAGATACATGTAAAATAACAAAATATATCTCTTTATCATAAAACAAATACTATTTTATACAATTACAATACAATTATTTTATTATCATATTTCTAAACAGGTATTTAAGTTTCAATTGTGCATGACGAAAATCGTTACTGAATATGTACACTAAGACTACAGGGCTATGTGGTTACAAAGCCAATCTGAATCTGACAACTAAGGATGTTGGGTAACAATGGTAAAGAACCCCCTTAAAAGTTCCCAAGGATGGCATCATATTATGACATCATAAACATCAAGTCCGTCAACTTGTTCTCTTCAACATGGCAACGTTAGCTTGAAAGTTTACCTGTGAGGTTACCGGGGACGGAAGTCTTAAAATTGAATCAACACTTTTTGTTTCTCTCAAAATATTGAATGAATGAGTAGATTCAAATATTTTACAAATTTGATAGTTTTTACAGAATAAATATGTCCCCTTTATTCCCATGTAGGATCTGAATATTTGAAGAGTGTTAAAGACGCCTCAACGATCAAGGCAAATTCAGGTGAATGTACCATGCTCGTGTAAGTATGTTACAAAGGAAAGAGTATCTGTTCAGTCAACTTCAGTGTGACATTGTGCCCATGCCAGCACTGAGACTGCTGAGATCTACATACATACCGATACTTGAGAAAACAGATACTGGTACCAATAATTGTGACAAAGTAGACTCTGACTCTTGTACAGTTGATTACTCAGATCATGAAGAAAATGAGGAGTACATTCCTCCTCTCAGTCAGGACAGTTAAAACGATGACAGCGAAAAGTGATATTGACAGTGAGGAAAAAGGTAAACAATTAGATATGGTTTTAAAGCAGACAGTTAACCCAAGCAGTGAGAGACCGTTCCCTGTTTCTGAGACCTCGCTAGTTATTGTCTGTTTGTTCACAGAGAACAGGAGTTACTATATGTGGCATGACATGCGAAAAGAAACTTATAAGAATAAGAGGTGTCATCGTAGTCATTGACAATGAATGTCCTATGGTAGGGACATCGCGTCGATTTCCAAAATCACAAACGCTTGGGTAAATTGTTCTGAAATACGTGGCGGATAATACTCCTTATCACTATTGAGTCATTGCATACCTTCTTGGGTGTTGAATCCCAACATGGAGCTTTAAATCTATCTTAACAGCTGAACCTCTCTAGAATGTAAAAATGTGTTTCAAAACAATGCCTGAAATGGCCTTCCGGCTATATTCCGGAAATGCTAACTATAAGGTGGTGTGTAAAATCCGAACTCGTTGACGAAACGAAATATGGTTTTCATTGACTTGAGCCAACTTCGCTATATATAACATAATTCATATTGCTCTAAAAATGTTCAAATTGACTGTACAGTGACGTACCATTTACAATCCTTCTTTGACAATTATTAAATCCAACAGCCATACATGTCACCATATCATCAATTTTATTTTTTGTAAATTATCTAAACATTTTGGAAATACTTACATCATACAAATTTACATGTTCTTAGGATTATTGCAAACTTGAGAAAGAAAAATTGTCTTTATTTAAATATTGTTTAAATTTTAATGCTACGAAAGTCCCAAACAACAAACGAACGCCCGTTGTTAATAATGATAGTTTATTACAAGCCCACAAGCGTATCCGCAGTTTTGACAGTGTAATTCTAACGCATTAAGCTGCTTAATGACGCCGTTTAGAACCGCACTGAGATCCATGTGTGACACCTACAAATGCATCATTCCAAAGTGTGTCAAAAGCACATAATGACTGGACTCGCTTCATGTTGTACCAGCCGCCATTTCTACTCGCCTGGGTGTCACTGCATATGAAAATAGGGGAAAATAAAATTACATCACACTATAATAAAAACACCACAGACAAGCACATCTTGTAAAGTATGTTTCCGATAAAGTGATGAATAGTTATTACACATACTTTTGGTTTCAAGTGTAAAAAACACGATTGTTACCCTTTATTATCCTCACATGTACCTTCATCACATAGAAGCGCACATAAAATCACATTATTAGTTCCATGTCATTCATTTTGTCTAATCCGGAAGTAACTCAACATTAGCAATTTTTTTTACAAAATCAGGCAAGTAGGCGCCTCGGGGGTTTCTCGTACAATGCATAAATTATATAGCATTCATTATTATGTACACAAAGTCTTCATTTTGCAGCGAAGTTTCCACTTCAATGAAAAATGAAAGAAAAACTTAAAATATGCTAATTGATGTGTAGGAAATGGGGTAATGTATTTATTATATATGGGTTGGTTAGTGTTTTTTCTATCGTCTATTGCCTATTGTTTCAGTTGCACTTTATGTTTAGTTCCTGATTATATTCTATTGGCTTTCAGGTAATTACGGATGTATTGGAAATTGAAACTACTCGAGAGGAAATGGAAAGTTTAGAAGAAGACATGGGGCTGTTCCCTAGGGAGGGGATGTTTTGCCAGGTTCCGGCCGCGGCCTGTTCAGCGAGAGGCATCTTATCCAAGTTTTGGGATTACTTGGACCACTGGCTAGATGCACAAGGTCCGCGTCTGGCGGCACAAGTGCACTGCTTGCGGTGCCTTGTTTAGGAAGAGGTATTCCTGCCGCCGGCACCTGAGGAAGCATAAGAAGGCCGAGGCTGAAGAGGTGTGGGAAGAGAATGGTAGTTACATCAACCCCGGACGGATTCTACCTACTGAAGATCCAAGCCGGACTCCACAACCAGCACCTCTGTCTCCGAGGAGAGTTCTCCTCCGACAGCAGGAGGAGGAGGAGGATCGACGCCATGTCCTTCCAGCCCGCCGCCCTTCCAGGGAGGAGAGCGAAGAAGAGGAGCTGGAACTAATGGATGCCTGAAATTCCATTTATTTTTGTTTTTATTTTGTAAAGAAACCTGGGGACAAAATTAGGGTAATTTTGATCTAAGAAGGAATGTAGGAAATCGGGTAATTTATTCATTTTGGTTGGTTGGTGTTATAAAATTACTTACGTAATATCATGGTTCATTATTATTCAATTATCGGGTTTTTGGGTGGCTTTTTACACACGTGTAATGTAAACAAATAGATCGTGGGCTAATGGAGTGGATTGTACGTACATTTTCACTAATATGTAAGTCATTTATTGAAGTCGTTATCTTGTAGTCATTTATTCCACTTATTACTTAATTTGGCAGTAAAATTCCATGTGAATTTCCTTTGTTGGTCTTGTGTTTGACCTGGGTATCTTGTGTATCGGTTCGGTGTCAACCATGTTTGATTTGGGTTGAACCGGAAGGTACACAGTGCCGCAGTGAAGTTGTTTACTGTTGCTGGCCAATGGGAACACTTGACATGACCTTTCAGAGGTTAGCGCAGTGGGCATATAAGGACCTGAAGTGACCGATATCATTGTCTATATCATTGTCATCATCCTTCAACAGTAAGTCCAAGCACTGCCATACGGGGGTTTTCCCTCTGGTATATTAGAGATAGGAGTTTTAGAAGTTTAGTTGATGTAACATGTAACAGTTTAAGATCAAGGAACAATCCAGTTAAACGCCTGTCACTGGGCTGCCTATTACAGATGCAAAGAATCAATGAAATACGGAGAATTCAATATCTCCGTAAAAAAAAGGATGAGCTAAAACTTCATTGACTCACCTGGCTTGGAATGTTCGAAATATATTCCCATAAAATAAGAAAAATCCTGAGGTGAGGAAACATTTTTTTTATTCGCAAGGTTTTAATTGGTCAGTATGCACGGGAATTTCATGACCATCTCCGAGACTCGTGTCAGTAGATAGCTCTTCCATTCGGAGTACCACATCGTAAGAGAAGGTAGGTGTGACTAAGCGAGGTCTCTACTAGCCTATGGGACATTGACAAGGAACAGTCAGTCAATGCATGGTTCTATGCCTTGGGGAAACCTGCTGTGTGCAAGTAGTATTCTATTCAGTGGACGAAGCGCAGCACAGCACTGAAATATTTCAGTATGACAACATTTGTTAGCATACAGAAGTGTTACGCCATTCCATTGAAAGTGTGGGGAGATCACCAAAAACATCTTCTGGAGTATGTAGGTACTAAGGCCCTTGCACTAGGAGGAGACGGAAGATGCGACAGCCCAGGTCCTCTTGCCAAGTATGGAACATACACACTTATTGATCAAGACAAGAAGATTTTACATATTCAACTTGTTCACGTATTATTATTTTTAATGTTCATATCAAGATTATAGATTGTAATCCAAGTACCTACATTTAATACAATTAAGTTAAACCAAAGATGCTTCAATATGTCCTTAAGCCTGACCATAGTATTGTTCAAGTTTTTTTAAATATAAATTGAGTTACTTATGGGTGAGAACATAATTGGGTTTTGAAATGTTGATAAATGTTTCTATAATTTCAGAGCAACGAGGTGAAAAACTCACACCACATGGAGCTAGGAGGCTTGAAACGTGGGCTTGCCTTTTAAGAGGAAGAGGGATGTGCATGTTGTGTAGCAGAACTAGTGCCTGATCGACCTGTGTCTGTAAAGACATATATGCCGGAAGAACATACGACAAGAAGAATTGTTATTTTGATGTGTGGCATATGTCAAAAGGTGAAAATTAGATATATATGAGGAACCCAGTTTGGGAATCTCTACCAAGTGTCTTCTGATAACAAATATAGGAAACTCAAGTTGATAAAAGCTACAAATATCAGATTTAACGGGATATTTCTTAAAAATTTTCATCATTCAAGATTCAGTCAGTGCATGGTTCTAGTAATTAAAAAAATACTCCGCTTAAAATCTCTATTCAGTTTTGAAAATACAAAGCTGTTGTTGCGTATTACATTTACTCTGTTATTTGGTTAGATTCTCACCAATCCCCAATGTTGATGGCCGTCGTATTAGGAAGGTTAAGTAATGAATGTACTTCCTATCAAAGAGTCCTGCTAACCTTTGATTCGACACGACCTTACAGCTAATAAATGAACCCGTTCTCGATCAGTGTAAACTTTACTTTCAATAAATCTCCATCGACCACCAGGGACTGAGAAGATCAGTGGGTTAGTGGGCCATGACCTGGAGTGCAGATCAAGTTGTAAATCCTCCCAAATGGAGAGGTGGGCGTAAGATAGAGTATTATGGAGGAATTCTTTGTTTACACAAATTCACCTCTACTAATATGTTTTATAAGTTAATACTGCTAGTACTATAATGGTAATATGTATGGCCTCACGAGTGGTGATAAACAGAAATGTTTCAAGTAACCAGAACCATTGATTAAATATTCTTCTAATAACTTCCCATTGCCGTGGTCGACAATACCAATACAAACTTGAATATATGACATGCCCTTAAACATTACTCACTTACAGTTGATATATAATGTATAGTGTATCAACTCTTTTTTGAAAATAATAAAACCTCCACTCGTTGAACACATTCACTGGACCTATATGACGTAATGACCATTATGACGTCATTGCTCAGCAGCGCTGAAATTACTGAAATGACGTCATTAATCACTAGCATATTTTATTATCTCATACAGTTCACTGTTGGTCTGATGGCATTGACTGCCTGTGTTTTATTACCTATCTTATATTTCTGAATAAAACAACTGAGCAATATTTTTTTTACATTACTGCCAAAGTATTAATTGCCACCAGACACCAGGTTGTATCGTGTACAAGCTATAACTTGTGTCCAAACCATTCCTTGAAAGCATAAAATATGTCTCAATCAATCTATGTTATGGGCTGAAGATCTATAATTTATTGATATAATATTGAACTGCACTGAATACGCCAGAAGAGAAATGTTGTGAAGCACAAATGACATTTTCTAAAATCTCCCCGTACTGTCGGCCAGAGTGACCTAACTCTTAGGGTGTGGGTCCGTCAAAAGTTCAAGAATTTACACTGTTGCAGATAGTGTAATCCTATTAGAGTTTTATTGAATTGAATATGCCTGCAGCGAAATAGTGTGAAGCTCATATGAGGTCTTCTGAATCTCACTGACTAGACTAGACTATGATTAATCTGTTCATACCAAAAACACCCCACTAAACCAACACTCTCTGCACTCTTGACCTTCAATCTAACATTTCAGTGATTGGTTTATCAATACTGTGAAAGTTGGCTAGAAGTTTATTATCCATCATCATCAGTGAGTTGTGGGTGATAGATTGTGAAGCAATCATCCAGACAGATGGTGAATTATTTACAATTATTCACGTGTATTAAGAATATTCGTGGTGAGGACTTGAAAACTTGACAATATACTTAAAAGGTACAAGCCAACTGGTTCATTTATTATTCGGGTGTTGCATGATGTGAAATGTGATAACAACTGTTGAATAAAGAAGTTATATAAGTATAATTATATAATTTTCGCAATTCTTAGGTTCATTTATTGTTCGGGTGTTGAACTTGCATGATTTGAAATTGATAACAAAATTACCTTTTCGTCAAAATAAATATAAAAATATCCAATTATATTATATAACGTATAACAAACAATCAGTTGGGGTAAGGACGTGAAAACTAATGATTATTCATGGATTTGTAAAGTTGTTCTCTGAAAATTTGAAAAAGAGAGTTACTGAGTTGTTAACAATTTAAATTCTGACCATTATATGTTTCTGAAGTATGTGATTTGCACGTGAAGTTAGTCTCTCTTCATCTGTCTACCAAGGCCATAGTTGATAAATCCGAGTGAGTTTATGGTCATGAAGCTACATGTAGTTGTACTGGTCATAGAGTTGCCGTTATTGGCTGCGCGCATCATCATTACATGATATTCACCTTCAATGAAAGATTAATTATTTGAAGACAAAATCTCATTGTGCATTGGAGAGGTGACACGTTTGTATGAAATCAGATTTTGTCAACATTTACTAGTGACTGGAATCGGGCGTAATAGTTTTATTTAGAACATGCAGAGATGAGTGTCAGTTCTGAGTCAGACAGACTTGTGTCACAAATCTTCTGATTTGTCCATACAAACAAAATTTCTAGAGAGAGTAGAGCTTTAGTGTCATCTCATGTGGTTATCTGTTACTTTCCGTACACATAAAACATCACCAGCAGCTGGCTACTCTGAATGGACTTGTGCAATTGCTTTACAATAATGGTTTCCCCATAGTTCGGCACCATAGCATAATTCATGATCATTATATCATGCTGTCAATGTCCTAAACTGTTTTCTTAAATCTAAATATCAAAAAGCTTGTTGAAATCTGATCAGCGAAAATAAATCTGTGTTTGGGGAAATTGATTTTTTGTCTGTGGATAATGTTCAAGATATGTATAAGCATTAACAATTTCAATATGTTAACCTTTTTAATACCACTTTTCATAGTTCTTTCCTGAAACACTGATGTTATGTTGACAATCAAATATGACATGAACGAGACGAGCTTGCAAGTTCACGTGAGAGTTTGAATACTGCTTTGACATCGTTCAAACACACACACTGACATTCAATTCTTATAATTTCTTACGTTATTTTTCGTGATTAGGGCTACCTGTTTGATGAAACTTGTGACACTCATCATGCTGAGTGAAGCGTAATAAAAAATAATATTTCAGGGGATATGAGATCAGAGTTATCCGTCCTTTGAATGACGCCATGGCATGGAGGTCGCCATTTGCTGTTGTCACCTCGTCAATATTATGTAAACAACCAGGACTGCTCAAATCCGAATCCTGTTAGTTCATAATAGTTAGATTATGAGTATTTGCTTCTCTAATGTGAAAATAAACAACGTTTCAGAATATGTGTTTGAATGTAATAAATAACAAAATGGGATACATTAATATTGTAAAGAAAAACAAGGAGGAAAAGAATAACGAGAATAAGATTGACGATTTGCAATACAAACTAAAGCAGGAGGGCCACTTGGCTATATTGAATTACAGTTGATTGAGTGGGATGTACAGAGGCCATGGTGAATGATGGTAGAAGGAGAGGCCGATGGTTGAGGTTGGATGTTGATGTTGATAAAAATCCTATGTAACCAGGCTAACTAGAATAATAATTTTGAAGAAAAAAACGATGTGGAACTGTTAATTTCAAGTTGCAAGGGAGATACATGTAAAATAACAAAATATATCTCTTTATCATAAAACAAATACTATTTTATACAATTACAATACAATTATTTTATTATCATATTTCTAAACAGGTATTTAAGTTTCAATTGTGCATGACGAAAATCGTTACTGAATATGTACACTAAGACTACAGGGCTATGTGGTTACAAAGCCAATCTGAATCTGACAACTAAGGATGTTGGGTAACAATGGTAAAGAACCCCCTTAAAAGTTCCCAAGGATGGCATCATATTATGACATCATAAACATCAAGTCCGTCAACTTGTTCTCTTCAACATGGCAACGTTAGCTTGAAAGTTTACCTGTGAGGTTACCGGGGACGGAAGTCTTAAAATTGAATCAACACTTTTTGTTTCTCTCAAAATATTGAATGAATGAGTAGATTCAAATATTTTACAAATTTGATAGTTTTTACAGAATAAATATGTCCCCTTTATTCCCATGTAGGATCTGAATATTTGAAGAGTGTTAAAGACGCCTCAACGATCAAGGCAAATTCAGGTGAATGTACCATGCTCGTGTAAGTATGTTACAAAGGAAAGAGTATCTGTTCAGTCAACTTCAGTGTGACATTGTGCCCATGCCAGCACTGAGACTGCTGAGATCTACATACATACCGATACTTGAGAAAACAGATACTGGTACCAATAATTGTGACAAAGTAGACTCTGACTCTTGTACAGTTGATTACTCAGATCATGAAGAAAATGAGGAGTACATTCCTCCTCTCAGTCAGGACAGTTAAAACGATGACAGCGAAAAGTGATATTGACAGTGAGGAAAAAGGTAAACAATTAGATATGGTTTTAAAGCAGACAGTTAACCCAAGCAGTGAGAGACCGTTCCCTGTTTCTGAGACCTCGCTAGTTATTGTCTGTTTGTTCACAGAGAACAGGAGTTACTATATGTGGCATGACATGCGAAAAGAAACTTATAAGAATAAGAGGTGTCATCGTAGTCATTGACAATGAATGTCCTATGGTAGGGACATCGCGTCGATTTCCAAAATCACAAACGCTTGGGTAAATTGTTCTGAAATACGTGGCGGATAATACTCCTTATCACTATTGAGTCATTGCATACCTTCTTGGGTGTTGAATCCCAACATGGAGCTTTAAATCTATCTTAACAGCTGAACCTCTCTAGAATGTAAAAATGTGTTTCAAAACAATGCCTGAAATGGCCTTCCGGCTATATTCCGGAAATGCTAACTATAAGGTGGTGTGTAAAATCCGAACTCGTTGACGAAACGAAATATGGTTTTCATTGACTTGAGCCAACTTCGCTATATATAACATAATTCATATTGCTCTAAAAATGTTCAAATTGACTGTACAGTGACGTACCATTTACAATCCTTCTTTGACAATTATTAAATCCAACAGCCATACATGTCACCATATCATCAATTTTATTTTTTGTAAATTATCTAAACATTTTGGAAATACTTACATCATACAAATTTACATGTTCTTAGGATTATTGCAAACTTGAGAAAGAAAAATTGTCTTTATTTAAATATTGTTTAAATTTTAATGCTACGAAAGTCCCAAACAACAAACGAACGCCCGTTGTTAATAATGATAGTTTATTACAAGCCCACAAGCGTATCCGCAGTTTTGACAGTGTAATTCTAACGCATTAAGCTGCTTAATGACGCCGTTTAGAACCGCACTGAGATCCATGTGTGACACCTACAAATGCATCATTCCAAAGTGTGTCAAAAGCACATAATGACTGGACTCGCTTCATGTTGTACCAGCCGCCATTTCTACTCGCCTGGGTGTCACTGCATATGAAAATAGGGGAAAATAAAATTACATCACACTATAATAAAAACACCACAGACAAGCACATCTTGTAAAGTATGTTTCCGATAAAGTGATGAATAGTTATTACACATACTTTTGGTTTCAAGTGTAAAAAACACGATTGTTACCCTTTATTATCCTCACATGTACCTTCATCACATAGAAGCGCACATAAAATCACATTATTAGTTCCATGTCATTCATTTTGTCTAATCCGGAAGTAACTCAACATTAGCAATTTTTTTTACAAAATCAGGCAAGTAGGCGCCTCGGGGGTTTCTCGTACAATGCATAAATTATATAGCATTCATTATTATGTACACAAAGTCTTCATTTTGCAGCGAAGTTTCCACTACAATGAAAAATGAAAGAAAAACTTAAAATATGCTAATTGATGTGTAGGAAATGGGGTAATGTATTTATTATATATGGGTTGGTTAGTGTTTTTTCTATCGTCTATTGCCTATTGTTTCAGTTGCACTTTATGTTTAGTTCCTGATTATATTCTATTGGCTTTCAGGTAATTACGGATGTATTGGAAATTGAAACTACTCGAGAGGAAATGGAAAGTTTAGAAGAAGACATGGGGCTGTTCCCTAGGGAGGGGATGTTTTGCCAGGTTCCGGCCGCGGCCTGTTCAGCGAGAGGCATCTTATCCAAGTTTTGGGATTACTTGGACCACTGGCTAGATGCACAAGGTCCGCGTCTGGCGGCACAAGTGCACTGCTTGCGGTGCCTTGTTTAGGAAGAGGTATTCCTGCCGCCGGCACCTGAGGAAGCATAAGAAGGCCGAGGCTGAAGAGGTGTGGGAAGAGAATGGTAGTTACATCAACCCCGGACGGATTCTACCTACTGAAGATCCAAGCCGGACTCCACAACCAGCACCTCTGTCTCCGAGGAGAGTTCTCCTCCGACAGCAGGAGGAGGAGGAGGATCGACGCCATGTCCTTCCAGCCCGCCGCCCTTCCAGGGAGGAGAGCGAAGAAGAGGAGCTGGAACTAATGGATGCCTGAAATTCCATTTATTTTTGTTTTTATTTTGTAAAGAAACCTGGGGACAAAATTAGGGTAATTTTGATCTAAGAAGGAATGTAGGAAATCGGGTAATTTATTCATTTTGGTTGGTTGGTGTTATAAAATTACTTACGTAATATCATGGTTCATTATTATTCAATTATCGGGTTTTTGGGTGGCTTTTTACACACGTGTAATGTAAACAAATAGATCGTGGGCTAATGGAGTGGATTGTACGTACATTTTCACTAATATGTAAGTCATTTATTGAAGTCGTTATCTTGTAGTCATTTATTCCACTTATTACTTAATTTGGCAGTAAAATTCCATGTGAATTTCCTTTGTTGGTCTTGTGTTTGACCTGGGTATCTTGTGTATCGGTTCGGTGTCAACCATGTTTGATTTGGGTTGAACCGGAAGGTACACAGTGCCGCAGTGAAGTTGTTTACTGTTGCTGGCCAATGGGAACACTTGACATGACCTTTCAGAGGTTAGCGCAGTGGGCATATAAGGACCTGAAGTGACCGATATCATTGTCTATATCATTGTCATCATCCTTCAACAGTAAGTCCAAGCACTGCCATACGGGGGTTTTCCCTCTGGTATATTAGAGATAGGAGTTTTAGAAGTTTAGTTGATGTAACATGTAACAGTTTAAGATCAAGGAACAATCCAGTTAAACGCCTGTCACTGGGCTGCCTATTACAGATGCAAAGAATCAATGAAATACGGAGAATTCAATATCTCCGTAAAAAAAAGGATGAGCTAAAACTTCATTGACTCACCTGGCTTGGAATGTTCGAAATATATTCCCATAAAATAAGAAAAATCCTGAGGTGAGGAAACATTTTTTTTATTCGCAAGGTTTTAATTGGTCAGTATGCACGGGAATTTCATGACCATCTCCGAGACTCGTGTCAGTAGATAGCTCTTCCATTCGGAGTACCACATCGTAAGAGAAGGTAGGTGTGACTAAGCGAGGTCTCTACTAGCCTATGGGACATTGACAAGGAACAGTCAGTCAATGCATGGTTCTATGCCTTGGGGAAACCTGCTGTGTGCAAGTAGTATTCTATTCAGTGGACGAAGCGCAGCACAGCACTGAAATATTTCAGTATGACAACATTTGTTAGCATACAGAAGTGTTACGCCATTCCATTGAAAGTGTGGGGAGATCACCAAAAACATCTTCTGGAGTATGTAGGTACTAAGGCCCTTGCACTAGGAGGAGACGGAAGATGCGACAGCCCAGGTCCTCTTGCCAAGTATGGAACATACACACTTATTGATCAAGACAAGAAGATTTTACATATTCAACTTGTTCACGTATTATTATTTTTAATGTTCATATCAAGATTATAGATTGTAATCCAAGTACCTACATTTAATACAATTAAGTTAAACCAAAGATGCTTCAATATGTCCTTAAGCCTGACCATAGTATTGTTCAAGTTTTTTTAAATATAAATTGAGTTACTTATGGGTGAGAACATAATTGGGTTTTGAAATGTTGATAAATGTTTCTATAATTTCAGAGCAACGAGGTGAAAAACTCACACCACATGGAGCTAGGAGGCTTGAAACGTGGGCTTGCCTTTTAAGAGGAAGAGGGATGTGCATGTTGTGTAGCAGAACTAGTGCCTGATCGACCTGTGTCTGTAAAGACATATATGCCGGAAGAACATACGACAAGAAGAATTGTTATTTTGATGTGTGGCATATGTCAAAAGGTGAAAATTAGATATATATGAGGAACCCAGTTTGGGAATCTCTACCAAGTGTCTTCTGATAACAAATATAGGAAACTCAAGTTGATAAAAGCTACAAATATCAGATTTAACGGGATATTTCTTAAAAATTTTCATCATTCAAGATTCAGTCAGTGCATGGTTCTAGTAATTAAAAAAATACTCCGCTTAAAATCTCTATTCAGTTTTGAAAATACAAAGCTGTTGTTGCGTATTACATTTACTCTGTTATTTGGTTAGATTCTCACCAATCCCCAATGTTGATGGCCGTCGTATTAGGAAGGTTAAGTAATGAATGTACTTCCTATCAAAGAGTCCTGCTAACCTTTGATTCGACACGACCTTACAGCTAATAAATGAACCCGTTCTCGATCAGTGTAAACTTTACTTTCAATAAATCTCCATCGACCACCAGGGACTGAGAAGATCAGTGGGTTAGTGGGCCATGACCTGGAGTGCAGATCAAGTTGTAAATCCTCCCAAATGGAGAGGTGGGCGTAAGATAGAGTATTATGGAGGAATTCTTTGTTTACACAAATTCACCTCTACTAATATGTTTTATAAGTTAATACTGCTAGTACTATAATGGTAATGTGTATGGTCTCACGACTGGTGATAAACAAAAAAGTTTAAAGTTACCAAAATCATTAAATAAATGAGTCAAAATCCTGTGAGTGCAATTTTACGGTCTTAGAAAAATATATGTATAAAACTCATCATCTTTTACTTATAATTATTGCATGAACATTGAATAATCTGAACAAGAAATATGCAATCTTAACTGTAACTATTATCTAAGTAATTAGCCATACTTTGATGCAAACAATTTAAAAAGGTCAATACTGCTACCAGAAAATTTTGAAATAGTAAAAATGTACATACACAACAATAATTTTTGACTATTTGACATGTGTTAATGATGATGTGGTATATGTTTTAAGTCTATAAAGTAATATGTTTTAACAAAAAGTTTATTAATGACCCCCTTTCATTTGAAAATAATAATTAATTGAATTTTGAAATGAAAACATCTTCATATTTAACTCACCCAAACAAACTGTATACCAGCACTTTGACATATCCCTATTAGAAACGTACCAAGTCATTATCAAAATAATACAATCTTAAAGAAGTTTTATATTTCTTATATTACCATTTTTTATATTATTCTAGTAACTTCCCATTGCCATGGTCGACAATACAGATACAAACTTGAATATATGACATGCCCTTAAACAATTACTCGTTTTATATAATAAAAAAAAACGTTGATCTATAATGTATAGTATATGAACTATATTTTGAAAATAATAAAGCCTCCCGTCGTAGAACACATTCACTGGACCTATATGACGTAATGACCATTATTACGTCATTGCTAAGCCGCGCTGGAATTACTGTATTGAAGTCATTAATCAACAGTATGTTTTATTATCTCATAAAACCTAATGTTGGTATGTTGGCGTTGACTGTCTGTGTTTTATGACCGTATCTTATATTGCTGAATAATGTTACCCAGACAAGTGAGCAATATTTCTTTACACTACTGCCAAAGCATTAATTGTCACAGTAGACATTAGGCTTTATCGTGTACAAGATATAACTTGTGTCCAAACCAATTCCTATGTTTCAATCAATCTATGTTATGGGCTAACACCTATAATATTGAACTGCACTGAATACGCCAGAAGAGAAATTTTTGTGAAGCACAAATGACATTTTCTAAAATCTCCCTGCACTGTCGGCCATTGTGCCCTTACTCTTAGGGTGTGGGTATATCAAAAGCACAAGAATTTAAACTGTTGCAGATAGTGTTATCCTATTAGAATTGTATTGAATTGAATATGCCTGCAGAGAAATAGTCATAAATCATCTTTATTTCAAGAATGTAGGCCCCTGGGCCAAAATACAGGGATACATAATTCATATACAATACTGAATGCAACAAGTTTACAAATGGTAGATAACATGAAAACACACAATTAAACACATAATGATTCATTAAGCTTTTTACATTGTTTGTTGTATGCGTAAAAATAAAATGACTAATTTTTTTCATTATAGATTGATCATTAGTAGTAAGAATATTTTTAAACATGAATATTTGTGTTTACATTTTTTCTTAAATCGCTATAAAATCGATATATATTTAGAAGGTGAAATTCGTCATCTATTCCATTATTACAAATCGGGAAAATCCTCAATAATCTATCTATTTTCTGCCATCTACCTTCATTAATCCTTAATCGTAGCAGCCCCGATCGAAATTTGACAAGAATTTTTCGAAATCTAAAATCTACAATCTCAAACAAATATTTTTTCTGGTGTTAGCAAACTTTCAAATTCTCTATATAAATAGTATATTGTACTTTTATATAGTGTTGAATGCCAATTTTGGTAGAACATATCTCTAGCCCTAGCTTTAAAATTGTTTACAAACAAAACTCTGTTCCCTATACATTGTGATAGCCAAACAAAACCGAATCCATGGGAGAAGAGAAAGTGTGAAGCACAAATGATGTCTTCTGAATCTCACTGACCCTTAGACTATGATTAATCTGTTCATATTAAAGACCCCCCACTAAACCAACACTCTCTGCACTCTCGACCTTCAATCTAACATTTCAGTGATTGGTTTATCAATATTGTGAAAGTTGGCTAGAAGTTTATTATCCTTAATCATCAGTGAGTATTGGGTGATAGATTGTGAAGCAATGATCCAGACAGATGGTGAATTATTTACAATTGTTCATGTGTATTAAGAGTACGTGATGAGAACCTGAAAACTGGTCATGATACTTCAAAGGTACAAGCCAAAAGGTTCATTTTTTGGCTGCTTTGAGAGTCATTTTAGGAGTTGGATGATAAGAATTGCGAAAATTATATGGATAACAACTGTTGAAAAAAGAAGTTGTTATCCATATAATGTTCGCAATTCTTAGGTTCATTTATTGTTCGGGTGTTGAACTTGCATGTGAAATGTGATAACAAAATTACCCTTTCGTCGAAATATAAAAAAAATATATCCAATTATATGATATAACTTATAACAAACAAAAACAAATTATTATTCATGGAGATTGTAAGATTGTTCTCTGAAAATTTGAAAATTGTTCACTTGGTGTGTTAAGTTAATATCATATAAAGAGAGTTATTGAGTTAACAATTTCAATTCTGACCATTTTATGTTTCCGACGTGTGTTATTTGCACGTGAAGTTAGTCTCTCTTCATCCGTCTACCAAGGCCATAGTTGATACATCCGAGTGAGATTATGGCACTGCAAGAATTGTCAGTGTGAGTCATGAAGCTACATGTAGGTGTCCATTGCCGTTATTGGCTGTGCTCATCATTATTGAATGATATTCGCCCTCAATGAGAGATGAATTATTTGAAGACAAAATCTTTAGAGCCATTACGCATTTGAAAGGTGACAAGTTTGTATGAAATCAGGATCAGAAATCAACATTTACTAGTGACTGGAATGGTTTTAATAATATTTTTATTTAGAAGATGCAGAGATGAGCGCCAGTTCTGAATCCGACAGCTTGTGTCAAAAATCTCCAGATTTATCCACACAAACCAATTTTTAGCTCAACAGGCTTGAAAGGCCCGATGGGCTTATGGCATGACATGGTGTCCGGCGTCCGGCGGTTTTCGCTGTTTCGACTTCTTCTCTAGAACCAATGTCTCCAAAAAGCTGAAAGTTTATAAGCGAACTCCTTGGCCAATGGGAATTCTAAATTGTAGATTTCGTGACCCCATGACCCCAAATGGGGTCACAAGGGTCACATCCTTAAAAACCTATTTTCATCTTCTTCTCCAGTTCAAAAAGGTCTGAAAAACTGCAAAGTCATGTAGACTCCTTGGCCAATGGAGATTCTAAATTGTAGATTTCTTAACCCTGTGAATCCAAATGAGGTCACAGGGGTCACATCCTTATAACCTATTTTCATCTCCTTCTCCAGCTCAAAAATGTCTAGAGAGCTGAAAAGTTGTGGCAGGCTCCTTGGCCAATGGGTATTCAAAATTGTAGATTTTGTGACCCTTGGCCAATGGGGATTCAAAAGTGTAGATTTTGTGACCCTGTGACCCCAATCTGGGTTACGGGTCATGACCCAAAAACCTAGTTTCATCTTTATCTCAAGTATGTAGAGCTCTAGAAAGGTGAACTGTTGTGTAGAGACTCTTTGGTCAAAGGTGATTCTTAATTGTAGGACTGGTGACCCTGTGACTCCAAATGTGGGTCACAGGGGTCATCACAGGGGTCATGGTCTAAAAACCTATTTTTTGCTTGTTAACAATCTATTACTTGAGATAACTTAGATATTCAACCTTAGATAATAAATCAATGAAACCCTGATGAGCTACAGAGCCCATGGCTTTATTTTTTATATGAAAGAGTAGAGCTTTGGTGTTAGTAACCCATGTCATCTTCTTTCATATCATATGGGTTGTATGTTACTTTCCTTACACCGATGGGCTTATGGCATGACATGGTGTCCGGCGTCCGGCGGTTTTCGCTGTTTCGACTTCTTCTCTAGAACCAATGTCTCCAAAAAGCTGAAAGTTTATAAGCGAACTCCTTGGCCAATGGGAATTCTAAATTGTAGATTTCGTGACCCCATGACCCCAAATGGGGTCACAAGGGTCACATCCTTAAAAACCTATTTTCATCTTCTTCTCCAGTTCAAAAAGGTCTGAAAAACTGCAAAGTCATGTAGACTCCTTGGCCAATGGAGATTCTAAATTGTAGATTTCTTAACCCTGTGAATCCAAATGAGGTCACAGGGGTCACATCCTTATAACCTATTTTCATCTCCTTCTCCAGCTCAAAAATGTCTAGAGAGCTGAAAAGTTGTGGCAGGCTCCTTGGCCAATGGGTATTCAAAATTGTAGATTTTGTAACCCTTGGCCAATGGGGATTCAAAAGTGTAGATTTTGTGACCCTGTGACCCCAATCTGGGTTACGGGTCATGACCCAAAAACCTAGTTTCATCTTTATCTCAAGTATGTAGAGCTCTAGAAAGGTGAACTGTTGTGTAGAGACTCTTTGGTCAAAGGTGATTCTTAATTGTAGGACTGGTGACCCTGTGACTCCAAATGTGGGTCACAGGGGTCATCACAGGGGTCATGGTCTAAAAACCTATTTTTTGCTTGTTAACAATCTATTACTTGAGATAACTTAGATATTCAACCTTAGATAATAAATCAATGAAACCCTGATGAGCTACAGAGCCCATGGCTTTATTTTTTATATGAAAGAGTAGAGCTTTGGTGTTAGTAACCCATGTCATCTTCTTTCATATCATATGGGTTGTATGTTACTTTCCTTACACATAAGACAGCATCTTCTAGTGAAAATACGACATGGCAACCCCAATTTTCAGACGAAATTGAAAAGAATGTTGTTCCTATATGCAGTGTTTGGTGGGAGGAGGGTGCTTTGAAACGTTTTTAATACGTTTCAAAATTCGGAAAGTAGCTTTTTTGTTATTTAAAGCGTTTCGTTGGAGCTAATGGTACTTTTCACACCAAATTTGGAAAGAATTTCTAGCTCAACAGGATTGAATGGCATGGCATTCTCAAGAGCCACTGGCTCCAGCAAGAGGGGTCTTAAATCATAGATTTGGTGACCCCGTGGCCCCGTAAAATCTCTTTTCATCTTCTCAAGAACGAAAAGGCCTAGAAAGCTGAAATATTGTGTACATACTCCTTAGCAAATGGGGATCTTAACTTGCAGAGTTTGTGGCCCTGGTGGTCCTAAGATGCCATGGCCCAAAAAACCTATTTTAGTATTTTTCTCCAGAAGTAAGAGCTAGAAAGTTGAAATATCGACTCCTAAGACATTTGGGATTGAAATTGTACATTTGGTGACCATGTGACCCCTAGTAAGGGCAACATTGGCCACTCTTAAAAATGTTTTTAGCTCATCAGACCTGACCTCGGAAACCTATTTCGTCTTTCTTCTCTAGAACCAGCTCTGTAGTGACTACAGACAGTTGGCATCTCGTGTACATACTCCTACTGTCACTCCTTAGATCATGGATATCTTGATTAATAAGGGCCCAATGAACCACAGCATTAAAACCTATTTTCGTCTTATTCTCCAGAACCACTGATTCCAGAGAACTGGAATCATTAGTACAGTTAGCTTGGCAAGCGGAGATTCTGATTCATATATTTGGTGACCTTTTTATCCCTAATACGGTCCTCAGGGGCCACAAACTCAAGGACTATTTTTGTCTTTTTCTCCATAACCAGTTACTCTAGTGAGAGTTGAAGTTCTGTGTACAGGCACCTTGGCAAGTGGGGATAATAATTTATAGATTTGGTAACTTTTGGGTGTCATGGTTTTATGATCTTCCACAGAATGAAAAGTCTTTGTATTGGTCTCTTGGATAATGAATTGTAATTTTTCAAACAATATGTCTAGTGTTTATTTAAAACCTGACTTTTGACATCATTTTGGATGCTATTTCAGGATTTATTATGATCGAATTGAGATATGAATGTTCTTTCTCAGGCTCTGGAACAAGTCAAACTTGTCGACTTTATTTCAATCCTATTTTATTTCCATTTAATCGTGACTTCCGTTGTCTTGTCTGCAAATATTGAAGCTCATACAGATCCCTTGCAATTACAGCTATATGGTCCTGAGTACCCTAACACACGCACTCAAAAATTCCAAATTGTTGACATTATGGACTAATCGTGGCCTAGTGTAAACGCAGCATATGCAGATTAAACATTTGTAATGATTATTATCCGAAATATTAAGAACAAAATCACTAGGAATATGATACATGCTAACTTTCAACTTTCTCGCGAGTATAGGTATATGTCCGTTTCACAGCTAGGACATACTGTCCTTTCTCTCAAAATGAATGATTTTTATAATAATTTTTTTAAATTTCCGCCTTTAAACATATGTTAACGGTGCTTATTATATTCAGGTGCATGTTTCAGTTCAAACACATTTTCAAATGTTCATTTCTGATTTGATCTGGGTACAATTTGGTGTATTTTCTTGACATAAAATCGATTTTTTACAGCCACACCTGTTTCAAGTGATTTTTTTTGGCCCCAAAGTAAGGTCATGTGACTTTTTGTTTGCCCAAAAGCAAGGTCACCTGACTTTTTTGGCCCCAAAGCATGGTCACGTGATTTTAAATTTAAATAATCAGTGAAACACACTTTAAACCCCATCCAAAATGACGAAGATTTTCGTGATATTGAAACACTGTCAGTTCGCCATTTCCGAAAGGAGCGCCATAAACTAGGCTATGACAAGCCCATGTTAGTTCTTGTTACATATTAACAGTCGGTAAAACGAAGTCGCTTTGCATCAGGATCATTATTACCAAAGACGTTGTTTGATTATTCCCTGTATAGATGTATACATGTATTGGAGCGTCTCGAAATGGAGTGAGTAGGGAGGAACAGCGGGGCGAGAATAACGTGGATAGGTTTACTCACTGGACATGGTGGTTGAGACAACATGAGCATCTGGTGTGTTTGACGGTATATTATACACACTTCTCAAGACTTGGCAAAGTGAATAAATGAGTATTATACCGCTGCAATGTTTATGTTAGTTACCATATTTTTTAGACGGTATATAAAACTTTTTCTCAAGGCTGATGACATAGCCTCACAATACATGGTATCCAACCCTGCATTAAGCAAGGGTGATGTACTCGTATATTGTATAATATCTTGCAGACACGAAAGTTGTATTAACTCTTCCATCATCTACAGGTACTGTGTTGAAGAAATATTTTGTCAATATTTTTCTTCTGAATAAAGTTTCCTGCTTCTGAAAATGAATTTTACTTTTTATTTGTTTTCAGGCAACTGATTATGGTATTTTCTGTTTTGAGCATTGACAAAATGATGAACGTTTACGAAAGTTTTCTAGAATGTCTTAACTTAAGCTAGATCTCGAAATGAAAATTGTAATCTAGAATATCTTTAAACTTATCGTTATTTGCTAGGATCTCTAAAATCATAACCTAATATACTTTTAGTAACAGAATCCTTATCAGATAGAATCATTAACCCTTGCCTTTATGTTTTTTTTGGGTCAATCTTAACATGATGATTAGATGACATTGGCACATGATTGATTATAAGAATGTTTTTGGGAATAACATAATTGTTTTCCAAACACTTTGTGAATGGAATTGATTTGACAGTATTGATAAAATATCTCATCTTTGTTAAAGCACTTACATTTAAACCAAAAGACCAAATAATTGGACTGACTTTAAGTGCCTACTATCTGCTACATACTGCCGCTTACATGTTTTCCTTCAACCACTGAGTATGCTAGTTTAGCTGTCACAACATTGTAGATGTTAATCCATCACATTGTGTTATAATGTTTCATTTCGCACCCGGTGTTCACAAGGGTAATTAATCAAACATCCATAAGTGTAAATGTGCCTGCCAACAGCCCGGAGATGTGAAGGTTTATTATGTTTTTATTTTGGATTTGATTATTCACTGTCAGTGGATCACTATTGGTATTACGTCTTTTTTTTGACATTTACACGATACATAATGTATGGAACATATACGTTAACTAAATAATGCATTTTCTCCACACAGGAGTAATTCAGGTCACTTCTTCCAACGTTTTTCTGAAAGAAGCTTCCATTGACCTGACTTGGGATCAGATCAGATGTTGTCAACACTGGACCTATATGACGTAATGACCATTATTACATCATTGCTAACCGGCGCTGGAATTACTGTATTGACGTCATTAATCACCAGCATGTTTTATTATCTCATAAAGCCAATTGTTGGTCTGTTGGTCTATTACCGTATCTTATATTGCTGAATAATGTTACCCAGACAACTGAGCAATATTTTTTTCCAGTACTGCCGAACCATTAATTGCCACAGTAGACATTAGGCTTTATCGTGTACAAACTATATCTTGCGTCCAAACCATTCCTTGAATGAATAAAATAGGTTTCAATCAATCTATGTTATTATATATAATATTCAACTGCACTGAATACGCCAGAAGATAAATTTTGTGAAGCACAAATGACATTTTCTAAAACCTCCCCGCACTGTAAGCCAGTGTGCCCTTACTCTTAGGGCGTGGATCCGTCAAAAGTACTAGAATTTAAACTGTTACAGATAGTGTAATCCTATTAGAATTGTATTGAATTGAATATGCCTGCAGAGAAATAGTCATAAATCATCTTTATTTCAAGAATGTAGGCCCCTGGGCCAAAATACAGGGATACATAATTCATATACAATACAGGATGCAAAAAGTTTACAAATGGTAGATAACATGAAAACACAAAATTAAATACATAATGATTCATTAAGCTTTTAACATTGTTTGTAGCATTTGTAAAAAATAAAATGACTAAATATTTTTTATTATAGATTGATTATTAGTAGTAAGAATATTTTTAAACATGAATATTTGCGTTTACATTATTCTTAAATCGCTATAAAATCAATATATATTTAGAAAGTGAAATTCGTCTTCTATTCCATTATTACAAATCGGGAAAATCCTCAATAATCTATCTATTTTCTGCCATCTACCTTCATTAATCCTTAATCGTAGCAGCCCCGATCGAAATTTGACAAGAATTTTTCGAGATCTAAAATCTACAATCTCAAACAAATATTTTGTGGTGTTACAAACTTTTAAATTCTCTATATAAATCGTATATTGTACTTTTATTTAGTGTTGAATGCCAATTTTGGTAGAACATATCTCTAGCCCTAGCTTTAAAATTGTATACAAACAAAACTCTGTTCCCTATACATTGTCATAGCAAGACAAAACCGAATCCATGGGAGAAGAGAAAGTGTGAAGCACAAATGACGTCTTCTGAATCTTACTGACCCTTAGACTATGATTAATCTGTTCATATCAAAGACCCCCCACTACACCAACACTCTCTGCACTCTCGACCTTTAATCTAACATTTCAGTGATTGGTTTATCAATGCTGTGAAAGTTGGCTAAAAGTTTATTATCCTTCATCATCAGTGAGTATTGGGTGATAGATTGTGAAGCAATCATCTAGACAGATGGTGAATTATTTAAAATTATTCATGTGATTCAAGCCTACGTGATGAGGACCTGAAAACTGGTCATGATACTTAAAAGGTACAAGCCAACAGGTTCATTTTTTTGGCTGCTTTGAGAGGCATTTTAGGAGTTGGATGATAAGAATTGCGAAAATGATATGTTGAATAAAGAAATTGTTATCCATATAATTTTCGCAATTCTGAGGTTCATTTATTGTTTGGGTGTTGAACTTGCATGATGTGAAATGTGATAAAAAAAATTACCCTTTCGTCAAAATAAATATAAAAATATCCAATTATATAATAGAACTTATAACAAACAATTAGTTGCGGTAAGAACTTGAAAACTAATTCTTATGCATGGAGATTATAAGATTGTTAAGTGAATAGCATATTAACTCTTACGTTGCGTATATATATTTTACCATTTTTAGCCCCTGTGGCGGAATTTACAGGCTCGCAGCTCGCAGCAGTAGTTTGAGCTTAGGCACTAACGAGCTCGGCTGGCGGAATTTCCAGGCGGCGATTCCGGTACCGTTTTTACGAAATATACCGCATCTACATGGCGAATAAGGACTATATACGGGCGTTCAATACAAATTCAAGTAGCGACACCCGTACACAAATGGTTAATTCACAGCCGAAACTTTGAATGAATTTTCTATGATTTTTCGTTTTTATTCTATTACTTTCGAAAGATTGTCTTTAATTCGGGCCTCGTAACATCATAAATACCAATCGAAAAAAATCCATTTATATACGGAATTGAAGACAAGATGTCTAGCTTCACAATGATATAAAAATTATTAGAATGCGACCTTTGGTTATAATTCTATAGCTATGTAAAGTTTGTCTTTATTTCCACCTATAAAATCGTCAATACTTACAACATGTATGCGGCATTGCAAACGGTCGTTCATCGCACTTTTCCAAGAAATCATAATCTCGAACCAGTTGACAAATAAGCACATGTCAACCCAAATATGGTTATGTTGTTTGACTTTTCAAATAAACGCTAACCTCGAACCATAACTGATGAAAATATGTTGATTAGTTTGTGTGCCGTTTGGTTTCACATGCCTCTCAGAAAGGTAAAATTGTATCTTTATTTCTGTGAATAAATCTGCGCATTTTATATAGAATAAAAGATTATTCTTTTCGGTTTATTGTGATATAAAAATCATGAAAATGCATTCAGTATTTTAGCCGTGATAAATGTTTTAGAAGTTGTGAAAATCGCCGATTGTTTCAAAATTTATGAAGTGTAAACATGACCCTTTTCACGGCGCTTGCTGTGTCTTTATTATTTTTTTGAGATTTTCTAATTTTATATGGGAATGTAGTCCATTGTTTCCCCTTTATTTTGCCGTATTTTTTTTTGAAAACAAACAATTCGCTCACATGATATGAAGTGCGGGAGTAAGGCGAGTTAGCGATTTTTTTCCCCGTCTCGCGAGATGCGAGGCAGATAGCAGTCTCGGGCGAGGCAAACCCGAGGCAATACAAACACGTGGGTGAAAATAGCCTCAAGCGAATTAATGCTTCGGGGGCTAAGCCCGACAAAATTGGCCTTTTGTAAAGCTAATTATCAATGCGTTACGGGTCAACAATGCACACGCAATTTGATGTGAATTTTACTTGATATTTCGACCGGACATTCACACAGACTTGTTATCGTGGCTATCTGCGAGATGTATGTAAACAAGTTTTCATGTGGCGATATACGGACACACTTCGTCTCGCATTTCGCCTGGGGGGCAAATATAATTATTACTGACCCGGTAAATGCACTAAGTCCAACGTACGAGTCTCGCCAAGGGTTCTAACATTTTTCTCTATGAGCCTCCCGGATAATTACGGGACCCGCAAGTTAAGGGTTAAGAGAGTTATTGATTTAACAATTTAAATTCTGACCATTTTATGTTTCTGACGTGTGTTATTTGCACGTGAAGTTAGTCTCTCTTTATCTGTCTACCAAGGCCATAGTTGATAAATCCGAGTGAGTATATGGCACTAATAGATTATTGTCAGTTTGAGTCATGAAGCTACATGTAGGTGTCCATTGCCGTTATTGGCTGCGCTCAACATTATTGCATGATATTCGCCCTCAATGAGAGATGAAATTTTTGAAGACATTGCGCATTGGAAAGGTGACAAGTTTGTATGAAATCAGAATCAGAAATCAACAATTACTAGTGACTGGAATGGTTTGAATTAAGTTTTATTTAGAAGATGCAGAGATGAGTGCCAGTTCTGAGTCAGACAGGCTTGTATAAAAAATCTCCTGATTTATCCACACAAACCAATTTTTTAAATGAAGAGTAGAGCTTTGGTGTTAGTAACCCAATCTCATCGTCTTTGTTTTAACATTAGTTGTCTGTTACTATCCTTACACATAAGACATCGCCAGGAGGTGGCTACACTGAGTTCTACCACATTTACCCAGAAACACTTTTGTTGTTATCAAGCCTCAGATATTTTGTCGGATTTGAATGGACTTTGCTATTGCTTTACAATAATGGTTTCCCCATATTTCGGCACCATAGCATAATTCATGATACTTATATCATGCTGTCAATGTCCTGAACTGTTTTCTTAAATCTAAATATAAAAAAACTCGTTGAAATCTGATATAAGGGAATATATATCTGTGTTCGGGAAATGTATTTTGTGTGTGTGAATAATGTTAAAGATATTTATAAGCATTAACAATTTCAATATGTTGACCTTTGTATACCACTTCCATTGGTCTTTCCTGAAACAATGATGTTATGTTGAGGTTCAATCTTATGACAATCTTCTCTAACCGATTGGCAGACATTGCCACAGCTGCATGATTTAGACCAAAGCCATGTGAAGAGTCAATATATTCATTCACTCAAATCTTTAATTCGTGATATTGAAACACTGTCAGTTCGCCATTTCCGAAAGGAGCGCCATAAACTAGGCAACGACATGCCCATGTTAGTTCTTGTTACATATTAACAGTCGGTAAAACAAAGTCGCTTTGCATCAGGATCATTATTACCAAAGACGTTGTTTGATTATTCCCCGTATACATGTATACATGTATTGGAGCGTCTCGAAATGGAGTGAGTAGGGAGGAAGAGTGGGGCGAGAATAACGTGGATAGGTTTACTCGCTGGACATGGCGGTTCGGACAACATGAGCAGCTGGTGTGTGTGACGGTTTATTATACACACCCCTCAAGACTTGGCAAAGTGAATAAATGAGTATTATACCGCTGCAATGTTTATGTTAGTTACCATATTTTTGAGACGGTATATAAAACTCTTTCTTAAGGCTGATGACATAGCCTCACTATACATGTTATCCAACCTGGCATTAAGCAAAGGGTGATGTACTCGTATATTGTATAATGTCTTGCAGACACGAAAGTTGTATTAACTTTTCCATCATGTACAGGTACTGTGTTGAAGAAATATCGTGTGCTTCGTCAATTATTTCTAGAATAACTGTTGTCAAGATTTTTCTTCTGATGAAGGTTTCCTGCTACTGAAAATGAACTTTACTTTATTTATCTGTAACTGTATTTTTTGTTTTGAGCATGGACAAATTGATTAACGTTTACAAAAGTTTTCTAGAATATCTTGAAATGAAAATTGTAATATAGAGTATCTTTAAATTTAGCATCATTTGGTAGGATCTCTAAAATGCATAATCTTATATACTTTTAGTAATAGAATCCTTATCAGAAAGAATCATTAACCCTTGCCTTTATGTTTTTTGGGTCAATCTTAACATGATGATTAGATTTCATTGGCACATGATTGATTATAAGAATGTTTTTTGGGAATAATATAATTGTTTTCCAAACACTTTGTGATGGAATTGATTTGATAGTATTGATAAAAAATCTAATTTTGTTAAAACACTTACATTTTATCCTAAAGACAAAATAATTGGACTGACTAAGAGAGCCTACTATCTCTTACACAGTGCCATTTAAATGTTTTTCTTCAACCACTGAGTATGCTTCTTTAGCTGTCACAACATTGTAGATGTTAATCCATCACATTGTGTTATAATGTTTCATTTCGCACCTGGTGTTCACAAGGGTAATTAATCAAACATCCATAAGTGTAAATGTGCCTGCCCACAGCCCGTAGATGTGAAGGTTTATTATGTTTATATTTTGGATTTGATTATTCACTGTCAGTGGATCACTATTGGTATTACGTCATTTTATTGACATTTACACGATACATAATGTATGGAACATATACGTTAACTAAATTATGCAATATATCCACACCGAAGTAATTCAGGTCACTTCTTCCAACGTTGTTCTGAAAGAAGCTTCCCTTAAACTTAAAAGACATCACAAAATTAGGAGATAAATCCATTCTGTTTTATATTTTGGGGTTGTATGTTGTGCATTTTTTACCCCTAAATTTAATTTCAAACCGAGCTTGCGAGGTTTGAAATGTTAATTTAGGGGTAAAAAATGCACAACATACAACCCCAAAATATAAAACAGAATGGATTTATCTCCATTCTAACATGACTAATTAGGAAAATAATGAGGAACTCTTTCGTCTTGCGCCAAAGCGCTGTGCTTGGGTCAAACCAGTACAGACCGGTTTCACTCGCCCGCGACCCTTCGGTGCAGTTCACTTTTAAAAGAACATGCTTCAATCAAAATATCAAAACAAACACAAAAACTTATTTCAATGTAACTTATCTTTATTCAATTGATGATAATATCAACAGAAAACCCATGTTGGAAGTCATCAGACTCACAGAAGCGATTTTCAAGTAAATACATAGTCCGACCTATCTCCCCTACAAGGCCGACAAGGACCAATCCCATTCAAGGGGCGCTACTCTAAAAGTAGTTATTCACTACACGCGAAGAGTTTGAGACTAGAAGAAAGCCTGACAAGAACGCTTTTTGTGTCATGGTTGAGGACATCGTGGAAGGAAATGGGGTCATTTGGGTTTGTGAACTGGAGGCAGTGGAAGAATTTTGCAAAATAGAGGAATAACGCCGCTTCTGTTCATTGGATGAATCGCTGTTGTATGAAGCGAACGACTGTTGATTTATGTGCCCCGTGATTTTCATGATTTCACGCGAGTGAATCGGTCGCAAATATTTAGAGGTGATTATCGGTAAAATAATTACTCCAAAATTGATACGAGGAACCAATCAGAAAGCAGTATTTTCATTCTAAATATAGTGTCATGTTAGAATGTGTAATTTTATTTGCATTTGCATTAATACTTTATGAAACGAATAAAAACATATGCATTAGTCCAATAAGTATATTCTCCCCACAGCAGTAACTCAGGTCACTTCTTCCTATTTTTCTCTGAAAGAAACTTTACATGATTTGATTTGGGGAGATAATGCAATAAGATAAAACTGACACGTTCGTCAGTTCATATCATTCCTGTTCAATGATCATAGATCACAGATCGGTAAGATTCACTGTAAACTGTTCTCTGAGCAGCCTATAAGAGTAGGGTTACTGAATCTATATCTTCATTCAAATCAGTAACGCGTTCCTTTCCTTTCCATCCTTAGTTTCATCTTTTAAGCATCGTGCTGCCAATAACTTTTCTAAATTATGGTGTATCCTAAAGCAAATGATCTAAATAAGTTGTGTCCATATGTATTCATGCTCTGAAGTGTTAAATTTTGAAAGAAAAACTATGTAATGTGTTTAAGTCCTAAAGCTATAATATTAATTATTTTCTTAATTTAATCTTTTAAACGCCGCGTCGATCACATTTGTCAAAGTGGGTATATTGTGGTGCATTCATAATGAAAATAATCTTATAAAATGTTTGTCATTATTCATTTCATTCGTTTCGAGAGAGAGAAATAAGATAAGGTGTATAAGTCCTAAAGCTATAACGTTAATTACATAGTGAAGTGGTGGACATTATTAGTAATAAGGACATTGAAATGCTTGTCTACAATTCTGCTTAATGTATTGGAAACTACACATGTGCTGTCAACATGATAGACACAGATCAGAATCCTTTTGAACTGAATATATAACAATTTCTGTTAATAGACGTTCAATAAGTGTATTCATTTGCTGCTACAATAGTCTTAATATATGTTGAAAAAAGAGAGATTTAAATGAAACAGGCTATATTAATCTAATTGATATTTCGTTTTTAATGTGTTAGTATCGAAATTTGAAATTAATCCTTCAGATTGAAAACAATAACCTCTATGGTCCAGCTGGTATAAGTATAACACATACGGGGTATATTCTGTCTCCCACTCCCCACAAAAGCATGGAAAGCTCTTCTAAATTATATCTACTATAAATAAAATTAATTTAAAAAATGTAATAATGCAAACTTTAATCTGTGGTGTGTAGGTTGTTGGATCTCATCTCCTGGACAAGGATGAGTTACAAGAGAAGGGAGCGTTGGATCTCATCTCCTGGACAAGGATAAGATACAAGAGAAGGGAGTGTCGGATCTCATCTCTTGGACAAGGATGAGATACAGGAGAAGGGAGCGTTGGATCTCATCTCCTGGACAAGGATGAGATACAAGGGAAGGGAATGTCGGATTACCATGCTATTCCTTCAGATAAATTCTCATTGACATGGACGACAATATATGTATGTTTTCTCTGACAAAAACGACCATAAAAAGGATGCAATAATAGTTATAGTTAGTATACAAGAGAAGGGACTGTGGGATTACCATGCTCTTCCTTCAGATTCACTCAGATCAGAAACTTCAGGTCAGTTTTCAAACAATGTCATTACAGACGCATTATATCTAAGTCAATCTTAATGAAATTGTCAGTTCGGTTGTCATTGAAAGATGTTGTCGTGCCATGATTCCAGTTCTTAACACTTCATTAACATGTGTTGGGGGACGATGATTATAGAGTGAAACAGATCGACATGCCGAGTCCACTCACTGTATCTGACGACCAACAATAACGAAGCATCATAAAGCACAGGAAGAAAATAAAAGCAAAGGTTTTCAACTTTGACTGATTAAGTAAGTTCAGGAACTTATAATAAATACTTATGGAAGGTTTGCTGGGATTTCTGTTACCGTTTTCCTTACCCCGAGCTGTCTGTTAACATTGTTTAACCATTAACTTTACTATCAACACTATAGACAATACTTAAATCTCTTGTTATCAACAGTGATGAATTCTAGCTAAATCAAAACTTTTGCGACTGCAACTGTGTTTTTGGTATTAGATTGGTGACCAATCTACATTGTGTTGGAAATCTGTGCTGCCATTTACCTTAACTAAGTGTTTTAGAATAAATGATAAATTAATACATACTTGTTGTGTTTTTTACTGGTTTAAACACAGTAATTATCTACATTGTTACAGGATTCAGTCAGTGCTAATTCACTTGTCCAGATCCCATTATTCCATCCAATTACTAGAAGAAAAACACATTCATATTATTAGGCGAAATATTGTCTCTGGGAAAAGTAACTGAAATCGTCAAAGACTATTTGCCATCACAGAGTTACGAGTAAATCATTTAAATTTAGTTATGAAAAGACCTAGGAAGTGTCCCACCACATCCATTCTGTCCATAAACACGTTAAAATCAAGTAAAACGTTAAGTGTTACTTAATTATTGTATTCAATTCAAATCTTTCTGAGCCATCCAACATTTTACATCTACTCACATCAATACACTTTCTCAGAATAATTTTCATTGCGCCTGTCAAAACACATACATTGTTGTATGTTTATCCCTTTTTACTAGGCCTACTTCATGAACCTAAACTAATATTATTATAAATAGGACGTTGATCTAAAACAGGACCAACTTAGAGCAACGTTGTGTTAATGGTCAGATGACAAGAGGTATTTAGTTCCCATTGTTGTAAGTCTGAAGCGGTTCTGTGTTGAGATTAGAATCGAACAGAAGAACACTGTTAAGGAAATGGAAAGTCAAAGTTGATTCTTCACAACATCTGGACATCAACTTGTCTTCCCAGAAAGGAAAGTATTCCCATCAAACATTGATCAATATGACTGCGGTGACAAATGAACAGCCTGTGTGTTGTTTTACTTTTTACAGTTGAAATATTGATGACACTGCAGGACCATATATATTCCCTATTATCTTACCTGTATGTAACATGCCGGATAATGACATTTTAACATATTTCTGTGTCCCCTTCTGAGGAGGGTGACAACTGAAAAAATATTATCCGCTGTCATAACGATCTTTGTCACTAACATTCTATACAGCTGATACTAAGAGCCTGTATGTAAACTCATCTCATCTCACCTCAGCTGGCATTCTTTTGCAACTGAAAATGGCTACAAATTAAAGTTTTGCTTCACATTCTCATGAAGAAATCCTTGCAAATCTTTCGAAACAGATTCCTGATAATACGAAGAAATCAAACTACACATCAGCAAAGATTCTGAAGGAGTATCGAGGCAGTCACCGCAGCAGAGATGCTTTCACATTTTAACTTGGATAAAGCAAGACAAAATATGGAGATTAATACAAAACATCGACCCAGGAGAATATTCGTCACAGTCTTAACAGATATTTGATGTCACCCCCGTTCTGCAAAGATTTTGATATTATCAAGGACTCTAGATTTAGTGATGCAAACGAATAATTCAAAACGTGAATGTTGGGGCTGAAAGCCCCCGGTAAAGGTGAAACTGAACACAAGCAAGTACTTTCAGAATGTGACAGAGTGAAACTGTATTCCTCCATCCACAACACTAACACTCTTACGGTTTGTCCAATAACGTTCAGTTTGACATCCAATCCTATTTTTTGCACATAAGCCGACCTTTATCCTGTGGGATGTGTAGGTCAACTTCAAAACCAGGTATTACGCCAACATCATTCGAAAGTAGATCTACCGTCAAAGCCACCACAACTTCAAGGTCGGAGGAGACATCATTGCTGACGATAACACTAGGAACTCATCAAGAAGAAGGATTTCTTAGAAAATATGGATCTGAACGATTTGTTTTGTGACTCTCCGGTACTCTACAGTCAGGCCAATGTTAAAATAAATCACAGGGTATCCTTTCACAAAGCACTAAGGTGGTCGTAAGTCGCTAAGGTAACCTTAATGCAATGTTAAAGTATGGGAGTTGAGGTTAACCTTAGTAAAGGTTGCTTTGTGAAAGGAAGTCCACAACTGCACAATTGAGAACGTGAACGTCATAGTACGAAAATGAACTCTCAATGACGCATAGTTCTGCACATGTAACAGCTGATCGATCAGTTGATCTTTGTTATTTTTTTCGCTTTTGCTTGTGAACATCACTGAACACTGGACACTGAACACATTCAGAAACGTTCGCATAGTTTGATTGATTTGGGCTCCTTATATTAGCCTGACAGTGTGTTAATATTTGTTGAGTTTATGAAATGTATTCCTCTTTCTTTACTGATTGTTTTACAAAACATCACTTAAACATCTTCTTATCTTATGAAGCACGAATTGGGAGTTCACTTATTCAACATTTAAGTATTACTAATATACAAAGACGTTTCACTTAAATAATTGGATTCATAGTAAATATTGTTTTCCTTTATTCATTGACATTCGAAATCTAAGAGTTCGGTAAATTTTAAAAATTTTGTAGCAGAGTTATCCCTCTCCAGCCAGCTCGGGTGACAATGCTACAAAGATGGTACATCAGAGCGTATTAGAATGATACAACTTATAATGTACGGTATGTTTTATGACTGATAATTCCTACTGCCCTGTTGAACAAAGAACGACGATTCCAGTTTTCTTAAAATATCAAGGCCCTGTATAGTTCTGAATGTGATTGTATAAAGAAAATAGAAAATTCCCAACCCATGAAACCCTTGCTTAACTGAGCTGGTGTACAGATAGCTTAACAGAGGAAGAGAAAACTGAAACATTTACATTTGTTGCCTTTCAAGGCAGATGAGGGGATGCCAAGTTATTAGTACATGTCTTTTCAAGATTCCACTTTAGTCTTTAGTCATATCAAATTTGTAAAATGTTTTTAACGATTTTTACTGATAAAGAAGTTGTTGAAAGAGTGTTCATACATAAATATATTTTCATTTCAATCTAATGAGTCGTTACTACAAATACTTTTTTCATACAATAAGTTTCAGTAAGAAAGAAACGATCAAATTTATATGTTTCAGACAATATGCACTTTGTTTTCAAATATTTGAAATCAGGTGTCACTCCTGACATTTACTATTGTCACTTCAGTAACGCGGAAATTACCTAAAGCATGTATACCATATTAAGATATCCGTTTTCTAAGCAATTTCTGATAAAAGTATTGCCTTATGCAAAATTTGAGCAATTACAGTATAATTTGAAAAGCCTTTATAGAGTTAGTAATTAGTAGAAAATATGGTGAATTACGCATTTTATGGACGCCAATAATTAGGTTTGTGTGTTGAAAGCAAAGTCATTTTGGGATTTTACACTTAATTTTGTCTTCATCGGCCATGTTGAACATTTATTTGTTATTTTAAAAGTAAAGATTCTAAGCCATGTTTAATGTCCAACGTAAACAAATTTGACCAACTGTTATTATTTACAGGAGACAAAAAAAAATGCTTATACAAATAGAAAGAACCCTTTTCCTTAGGCATATCAGTATATTTACAGAATGATTGCTACGATAAAAAAGCAAAATGAAGGATCAATTCAAATTTCGATTTGTTTCGGGAGGAGATAAACATACATGTCCGTTGGGCTTGTGGTGTAGAAACTGGCAAGCAAACGTTGTGGAAGATGTAAATATCGCATGGGGATGGTGTTTAGATTTCCAATTGAATATGTTAGATCACTTTATTTATAAAATAACATCTTGTAAACGAACCAACAGCTTACCACACGTTGATACAGTCAATGCTGGTGATAGTTGCCTTACTCTGGGGGCTTGGGTACGAATCCTGCATGGCACTCGGCCCCCAAAAGTACAAGAATTTGTACTATTGAAGATAGTGATATCCCAAATATAACCATTTTATATTTGTTCACTATCTAAATGGCAAGTATTTCTAAAGAAACTTATTATTTTTCTTCGATTGTATAATTTCATAAATGGTACCAATATGACATTACAAGAAGATGACCAATTATAATAAAATATAATAGGCTATAATAGGCACAAATGAAAATGAACAGGGGAACATACCACATAACCTTCATGATCAATATATACCTTCTATTGTATTCAGATGTATCGACTTGTTCCTCTCCTCGGGTTTACTTACTAGGCTGAAGGCAAGATGACTGATGTGGGGTCAATATGGTGAACTACACAATCCAGCATGGTTGTACCACTAACTCACAGGTTGCAGGACAATGGTCAGTGATATTTAATTTTATATCTGTTGAAATCATACAAGAGATAGGATACATTAACAGCATAATGTTATTTAAATATAATATAACAATAATACATTTACATAATAATAGTGCTTTGAGCATTCATCTAGCGTTAAACTCATTAAAATGAGATAACAATATATAGAGCTTGACAGTATGAAAAACCACACGTGCAACCTTTTTTTTTAATTATGTGAGTCTAAAGGAATTACTGTTCTGTTCAGTTATCGCTTTCAAAGAAAATTGAGCGAAGAAATTAAGTGAGTTTGAACACATGAGAGGAAGCAGAGGAAATGGTAGATCTGAAATAATTAAGTTGATGACAGTTAAAAGAAAGTTCTGTCAGAAGGCTAGGTGTTCCTATTTCCTTTTCCTCCATATTAGAGGCCAACTGTCACATTAACAGCCAACATTCAGCCACGAGACCAGAACATCTTTCAGTCTATGCGATCTTGATGACCGACCTCGACGTTAATCTGTACAAATAGTGGCAATAGAAGTACGTGTAATTGTAGGATATGCAGATTGGTAGAAGTAGTATTACTAAAAGTAGTAACAGCAATAGTAGTATAATTAGTAGCAGTTATGGTGGTATAAAAAGTAGTAGCGAAGTAGCAGTTGTAGTAGTAGCAGTCTTGGTGCATCACTGATGGAGACTTTGCTGCAATGAACATGTATCAGTAGTAGTAGTAGTAGTAGTGGTAGTAGCAAACAGTAATAGAAGTAGTAGCAGAGGTAATAGCATTAACAATAGTAGTAGTAGTAGTAGTAGTAGTAGTAGTACCAACAGCAATAGTGGTAGTAATAATGATAGTTGTAGTAGTAGTAAAAGAAGTGATGATAATAGTAGTAGTAGTAGTTGTAGAAGAAGAACTGTTATTGGTAGTATTAATAATTGAATAAGTACTAGAAGTGGTAGTAGAGGTGGTGGTAGTAGTAGTAGTTAACTTGTTAACATTACTTTTGTATGCATGTTTAAAACATGATATATTTGTTGGCAGATAGTGTCATAGTTTTCAAACTAGAGGTTAATTTGTTAGTGAAACATGAACGATAAATGCTCTCAGAACGAGGATATGCTGCGCACTCTATTCGTCAGCCTAGGCATATTTAAATAAGTCCCTATCTGAGAATCATCCAATTTACTGGTATCTTCACTGTCTCCTACTCTTCACTCGGTGTGGATAGAACTTCAATATTGGTAATTGCTTCAATGAATATAATCTCTCTGTGAGGAGATTCATCTGTTTAGCTAATGAAGTCGATAAGGTAGTGTCAATCACAATACAATAACTTAAGTTTCAATCTGACAGGTGCAGCAGTTTCTGAATTGTCCAGCGTCTTGTTGCTGTATTGAACATCTTATCTGACGTTTACTTCTATTTGGCCTCAAAGGAAATAATTGAAGATTCTAAACGACAAACAGCCTGCTACGTTTCAATGGTTCAAAAGAAATAGTGTGCATGGTTCCATCAAGACGATATTTAATTTAAAATAAACATTAATCACCTGGTAGCTGTATCAACAAGTATGTATCTACAGTCAGGCCCCGTTTAACCGGACCCCGTATATAGAGGTTATCATGCTCGTGTGTTTTGGGATGTCAATATCCTGCTATGGCATAAACATTGTATTTTGCGAGCCTTGCATATTATGGAACAGTGGCGATTGAGATTCGTTGAATGAATATATGACTCAAACTGCCTTTGTTATTTGTATTTATAAAGTGTTTGCACGGTAGATTTCAACTGGCAATGAACATGTTTTGGCACTTTGATCATAATAAATGTTCCCGCACTATGCATTTCCACAATGTTTGTTTTGTAATTTTCAAAATTATTGTATATGGAATGAAGCATGTTCATTTACATGAATCTGTTACGCTATTACAGCTGTTAACTATTTTACGTTCGACATGTCAACGTCACTTGAACTCTGTAATATGCATCTTTATCCGTATATGACCCCAAAGGATATCGAAAACATCCGTTGCCTTTATTTTGTCGAGAACACCATCCAGTGTATGATAAATCTTGAAACCCGGCCATCCACACGGTAGTATTTAAAATCCTCTCTTTGTATGTCTTTACAAATGATGACTAGGGTGATTTGCAGACCAAATTTATAAAATGAATTCCCAACTGTTGATATCATTTGAAGATTTAGGCTAACGACAGACCACCTGACGATGTTTCCATTTCTGTGGTACATCTCCAAAATGATATGACATATGTAATATGTTGTCGAGATCAAAGGTAGAGTGATCTCTTATCTAACAACTCAATAGAACATAATATTACCTGGTGTTGTCTTTATGTCCATATGTAAAACAACATGGCATCCATGTCAAGATTACCCCTTAATTAAAACCTTGGCAGTAATGTCTTATCTTTTTGAACAGTTATATATTTTTGCAAAATGCAACACCAAGACCAAATCAGAGAAAATATACTAAACATTATCGCTGGACATCACTGCTTTACAACGTCACTTTAACTGCTTTTATTGAATCTATTCACAGATAATGAAATCACAGGCAGAACGATATTTGTTTACACAATATTTTTTTTCAAACAGCTTTAAAATAAAAACACACATTTATACTCTTATCCCTAAGTTCATGACACTAATTTCATGTACAGTCAGAACAACTTATAACTTGTGATACGTCAGGTTGGTTTGACGAGTTTCTGTTCGTGAGCATCTGTTACACCATTCTTACCAGATTCATTTCGACTCATTTGACTCATATTTTGTTCATACACAAACGTCAACTGGATCAAACTGGGGAAATTTAAACTTAATTACTTTTTTATCGCATATAAGCAAAACATTTGACAATAAGAAGTTAATTGCTCGATATTGAGAGTAAGGCAACAAAACATAAGTCAGAAAATTATAGCAATAGAAAGAAGAATGAGTAACATTATCTTGCAACATTTCTATGTTTCCACGGTGCAAAATGATACAATCATTTTAATAAAAATAAATCATTAAAAACAACATCAAGTATTTCCAATTTCGCACATGTTCTAAAACATGGATTGGTTTGGATATTTGAAACCTGCAGCCGAATTTCACAATAATTATAGATTGCCAGGGCAGGTATTATGTATGACGAAGTATCAATGTATCATTGCTTGTTAAGGAACGATTGGTTTGTTTGAACAGCAATGTCTTTCAATGATTTCAAAGGAAAGAGGAATTAGGTTGCACATTTGTGAATCACTGTGTTCCCTTAGGTAAACGACTCCAGACACTAAACATCTGGTCTCTGACAACCACATCCTCTCATCACTCACCATCACCCTAGTCTGATCTCTACTCGTACCGGAAAGTGAGAGGTCGATCTAGGAGACTGGTTATCGAATATCTAACAAGCAATTGAGTGTGTGGTGAAGCAGATAATAGCATGAGCGTCTGTGTCGATGAGGCATTTCTTCTGTTTACAACTCGTGGTTAGTTATATGCGATTTTGTTTCTTAATTGTAATCAAAACATTATTTTAAAGTTCTGTATCAATACGTCTATCTATATTTCAATCATCTCCTCTGCTTAATACGTGGTTAGCTGAAGTGATATCAGACTAGTCATCTTCAATCGTAAATATTGAAGCAAGTGTCAATGATATCATTTCCAGCATTATCAGCATTACCTGACCCAAGAGTTGGACTTCAAAGGGAAAATACTTCTAAAATACGTAAACAAAATCCAAGTAACCAGTCATTAGACTTGAGTAGAGTAGAGTGCAAGTGTTGCCGGGAAGATGAGGATATCGGAAGAAGATTGTTGAAGTCAGCTACTTGCAGACGCCATAATTCCTGGCTGTAAACTTACAGTGAGCACTTACAGCAGATCCGAGAGAGATTAATGGATCATTAAGGAGAGAAATAAAACTCACTTACGGTAACATTTTGGAATAATATGTTACTGTTGTGAATAAGTCTGAAAGTATATGCAATATCATGTTGGAGTATCGGGTTATCAGTACAGTCACAGGAATCTTTTAAATTTACGGTAACGATCATTTTCGACATGCTGCACGACGCCATCGTCACTTATATTCTCAGTAGATGTGATATTATGTTTGTTATTCCAATTACATACATATCTCAAGTTGATGAATGTCAATTGTATAATTAACTATATGTATTATATGTTCTTTCACTATGTTCAATTAGATTGATGGTGTATTAAAAAATAATTCAAGGATAGGCCGTCAAAGTTACATTAGAATTAACCAAAACTAAGTAGGTAATTAGAAAGTGACGTTACGTTGACCCCCTATTATAATCTCTTAATTCGTTTTGCACATAATGTTATAGTTTAGCATTATATAAAATATATTTGTCAATTTAAACATCCTGTTGAATATGCAAGAAGACGATTATAAAAATGTTGTTTTTCTTCAAATATCAAATATTGTCATCTATTTTGAAAATATACGCTTGCAATAAACGCACATATGTGTTTAAATCATCTAAAGGGATTTCGTGCTTATTTATTGAAAGCTTGCACTTAATGTAAATAAACCAATACGGTAAAAAATAGGGTAATTTTCAGACGGCAATATTATTATTTATGCCAATATCTCTTTAAAAATCGTTCAGTGACTTCGCAAATTGTCTTACCTTTTTTTTATTAAAGACATAATAAACTTGCTTTTTGAAAAAATGTTAAAAACAATATATTTTATTTTATCGTCCTATCTCTCTTTAAGTGATAGTTTTATGTGGAAATAAACTGGCAATCAACTGTGCAGTGATCTTGGTAGTTGTGTACAAAGTACGGATCTATCCCATCTTAAGATGGGGTAGCTCTCGTGGCTGTCTCAACTGTGGATAAATCGCTATGTCAAGTTGGGATATCCTATCTTAACATGGGATAGAACTTTGAAGAAAGAATGAGTTTGATGAAAAAACTAAGATTTTTAAAAAAGTGAATTTGATGAGAGAAAAAAACTTTTGAAAATGATATCAATTAAAATGAGTATTGGTTGTGTCTTATCATTTCCAATTGATATCGACTAATAATGTGTGAAGTATATAATTAACTTTGTGGGAGTTTTAGCAATTAAAATTGGCAAAAGAGCCTCTCGATTGATTAAGAATATTTAGATTCTATCGAACGTGTTATTTTTATCTTGTATAACGTTTGTCCCATAGACTTGTCACATGTGGCTGGTTTTAAGTAATGCATATCTTGCACGTATTTCTCGCTAATTTATTTTAAAATTTAAACAGTTTTATTTTCAGATACATGGCTCAAGAGGATATATAATGATGTGAATGATAAAACGACAACATTAATTAATAATTTTGGGAAAATAGTTTTATGACTCCTTGTTTGGATTTTGCATTCACTCAAAAATGAACTCTTAATTGGGGGAACTAGCCTTACTCTGAGGGTGTGAGTTCGAATCCCGCATGGGACTCGGCCCGAAAAAGAACAAGAATTTGTACTATTGAAGGTAGTGTTATCCCAAATATAACCATGTTATTTTAAGTGTTTATTCATGAAACCGTTTTCCCTTGTTATTTATAAATATTAGTACCAAGTCGTTTTGGCTATTATGTGTTCTTTACCTTTAACGATGTTTAATTGCTGACAAAATCATCTATTTTTCATAAAGATTGTAGGGTCAAGGGTCAGCTCAAAAAGACGATTTTTTTCTGCTTCTGACGATAAAAATGAGCAAAACTATCTTCCGTCTGATTTTAAATGTCAAACTTTCAATTTTTTTGTTATAAAGAAAATATTTAGTCTACTTTGAAAATAATTTAATAACTTCTATATATCAAAGTATCATTGTTATAAGTAGAAACATTTTTCAGTGGAAAACAAAAAATTAAAAAAGATCAATTTATACTTTGAACTGAAAACTAGATAAAACTTTTTCACGGTTATGTTGTTTTTATCTGTTTTATTCAAATTGATATGTATATATGTCACAGGATTTAGATACAACTTAATACTTGCCAGCTAAATTTAATCTTATATGTATATTTAAGTTCAATGTATACAATATTTGGATAATCTTTTACGCCCTGCACATGTATATGCTACCCAATGGACGTTTACTATTTAAATACATACATACATACATAAAACATTAACAAAGAGCTGAAACCAATACACTGCTCTGAAGCGCTATAATGAGAATGCCTGAAAGTCAATCAAAATGGAAAATAAATGAGTTTTCAGTCCAGAATTGAATTTAGAAAATTCATCAAAATTTCTGAGGTTTTGATGAAGTTGGTTCGAAAGTGTAGGGCCGGCAACCTGAAAGGCACGGTCACCAAAGGTGTGAGTTCTTGATGGAGGAACATGCAGGAAGTTGTTCTGGGAGGATCTGAGGTTTCGTCTGGGTTGATAGTTTTGCACGAGGTCTTGAAGATATCAACAGTTATCAGACATTATGGTTTCATCAGGAGGTATTTTAGTCAAGGGTATTTTAGTTAAAAGAACGACACTTTATTCTCAGAACGTTTGATAATGAATTACACAATGATTTTAGCTTATTACGTCCATAACATATTTATACACATGCATAAAAATAGTGTGTCTAATATTGTAAAAAAAAAACCTTTATGGACATACATTAACACATTTTGTCTTATAGCTTTTAAGAATGTTTTCCATTTAGTCCGGCAGCCAGCCCTTGAGACCGGAAAAGTGCGTCCATAGAAAATATTTTTGTTCCTGGTGAACCCTATGGGTATATACAATAGGAAACTGAATGATGACACTTTGTCATCATTGAGCATTTTGAATAATTAATGTTTTAATTTATTAGATGAGGGTACACTCGTGATTTCAGTTATCCAGACACATCAAGTAATTATAGTTTAGTGTTCACAAAATTTGACATAAAATTAAGGCAGTTATATATCAATTGTTGGCTATTAGTATTATGGAAATAAGTACACTTTTTTAACTTTTTTGTTGAAAAAAAACGAAAGTCCAAAATGTTGATAATATGTCTGGATAAACGAGGTTTCTGAGCAAAATCGGTTTTCTTACAGTAAAATTGGATTTAATGGTGTAATAATTTTCTTTTGATTATAATTACGATTATTGAATCATAATCAAAAGAAATAGTGATAAAGTTTCAGTTAGTATATTTTTACTTTTGACAAATTCTTAAAAAAGACCCCCATGAAACCCAACATAGTTATGATTACTTGACATTAGAATAAGGAGATTTTCTGGATAACAACTTCTTTAGTGTGATTATACAAGACGTTTCGGAGTATATACTTACTCCATCATTAGGTGAAATGTAAGAAATAACAAAATGGTATACATTTATATAGTAAAGAAACCAATGGCGAGAAATCTCAATCAGATAGATTAAATTAAGTTTTTAAGATGAATTCGCATGACAGTGGTATACATTGATGATTTGTGATACAAACATGAGGAGCATAAATAGTTGATTGTTAAATCAGCAAAGGCCTGTGGGCTTTATTGAAGTAGTGATTGGACAACAGCAATACAAATTGGTAAAAGGAGCCTTTATTGTAGATACAAGAACAGTTGATTGGATGTGAAATGCAGAAAACATGGTGATTGAGAGTATTAGGAGAGGCCATTGATTTGGATGTGAAGTGGTTGGGCGGTGAATGGTTCTGATAGGTGTAGACTCCTCGGATAGGCTCTGACAAGAGTGAATGGATGGCAGGGTGGGTGCTCCTCGGATTTGCCTCCGACAGAATATAGATGTTTGAGATGAGTGAACCCCCAAGTACATGTTAGGAAGATGTGTTTTGTGTTGATAGGCTGCAGCATTTCTCTGATGTACTCTTGTCCACAGTGGCATGGCATTTTGAAGATCCTCTTGTAGTGCTGGTTCCTCTGCTGTTGGCTTTTATTTGAGTAGCTGCTTGAGGATCTTGCACAGGGAAATGTAACATCAATGCTGACTTTGTTCTCGATGAGGCGGGCGATCTTGTAGCTGAGATAGCCGAAGTATTTAGGGAATTGTAACTAGAATTTCTCGGTTAAGGCTTCTGGGTGATAGTTCTTATGGTGAGTGTTTTCACGATTGTCTTTATGACTAGGCTTGCTGGATATTCCTTGAGTGGGGGTAAATGTGTCCTTTCGATGTTTTGGTTCTTTATTGAGGGTATCAGGTTGACAGATGGATTTTATCACGTCTTGTGAGTGTGGATATGCTTGATTAGTGGATGATAACATAAACTGTATTGTGTGTACTGGTCAGTGTGTGTGTCACGGTGTGCGATAGACAGATAGTCTAGGTCCATGGCCAGTAGTTTGCAAGGAGACATATGAGAAGGGGAGATGGTGGTTAGTTTCTGTTTCCATGATCAACCTGATGCTTGGCGTTGAAATTTTGTAGGAGATGATGGCTATGGTGGTGAAGCTGTCATCAACCAATAAAGCGACTGAAAAGGAGCATTAGAGAGTGCTGGTTCTTGGGAGCTCGAGGATGTCATGAAAATCTGTTTTTAGGGAAGAAAGTTGTGAGCCCATTGGAAGTCAGTGGATCGTGTCAGTGAAGATAAAATAGAAGTAGCTGATGGTTAACTTGGTGTCGAGCTGTTCAATGCGGATGTGGAGCTTGGTGGCTTCTAGGGTTTTCTGTTGAGGGATGTGTTGGTGAAGAAATCGACTACATCGTAGCTGACCATGGTGTCTGTGCGACAAGTCCTACATCATTGACTCACCATCTTCTGTTTACCGTGCTGCAATATTGGACCCTTTAATTAATACTTGAAATCAACGTGATATCTTGCATCTGCACCATGTAAATCACTCAATGCTCCGTTGATTCGAAAGAAAGACAGTACAGTGTTCTTTAAAATGAAACACATTATTGTCCGTACAATGTGCGATTTCTTTGGGGAAGCCGAGCAACTGTTTGTGTTTGTTGTTTCGTTGTCTCTGTTATCGATGTCTTTGCTGTTTATTTTTTATGTATAAATAGATACACATGACCTATGAAATAACAAGGTGTTTGATATTCCTGATTCGAAAATGTGTTGCAACGTCTGGCCTACACCATTAGTATTATCTGAATAAGGGTCTGAATATGTGCACACCCACACTTTTTAATGTCACTTTTCATGTCATTGCAGTTATACGTTTAACTTTTAAGAAACATTCTATTTTATTCTTCTAGGGAGACTACTCTTGTCAACCAATAACTTAACCTTCAAATTGCCCAATTTCAGTGCCCGCTTCGTGTTCCAATCTTAGGTCTAAACTTTGAAATTGACTATTTCCTGTTTTTTTCTTTTGCAAATTAACTCTTTGTGATAAATGTGTTGCTTGGTGAATAAACACACTTCATTTCAATACAAAATAAAAATGGTCAATTGTGGGTTTTTTTAAAAACACCATAAAATCGTCAAAATCACCATTTTCTCTCCACAAGAAGTGACATTGTTACACGAAGGCCTATTTCAGAATTTGGCAAAAGTAAACAAATATAAACACTAAGTGACACTTTATCACCATTTCTTTTAATTATGATTCAATAATCGTAATTATAATCAAAAGTAAATTATTACACCATTAAATCAACTTTTACTGTAGGAAAACCAAATTTGCTAAGAAACCTCGTTTATCCAGACACATTATCAACATTTTGGACTTTCGGGTTTTTTTAAACAATTTTTAAAACTTATTTTCATAATACTAATAGACAACGATTGATATATAACTGCCTTTATTTTATTTCATTTTTGTGAACACTTACAAATAATTACTTGATGTGTCTGGATAACTGAAATCCCGAGTGTACCCTATCTAATTAAAACGTTAATTATTCAAAATGCTCAATGATGACAAAGTGTCATCATTCAGTTTCCTAAAGTATATACATGTACCCACAAGGTTCAATTTCTGTAAAAACATTTTCTATGGTCGCACTTTCCCACCTAGGGTGAAAATCGGGGTTTGGCTGCCGGACTAATTTGCAAACCTTATTCAAACAACAAAATCCCAGACATCTTCTGCAAATTACTTTCAGGTAATTGCTACAGCTATCCAGTGTCGACAAGTCAATGTGAACTCCAGTGTATGGTGCTTTAAGATCTGCATGCGAGATTTCTTCATGAATATTCATTAACACTTTTAACAAGTCAATGGTACAGAACAGAGGAAACACTTAAGCTCCAGGCATCTGAGAAGCCCTTTATTTCTTGAAGCAGTTACGAATCAATCACATACATAGAACAGGAATCACTCCCTGTAATTATAGTTAAATTACACCTGTGGCGCCATCCCATTGTTCTTGTTTTATCTCATTTATTTTCAGCTTGAGAGAGTTGCACATCATATTTATTTTTTTTACTAGAAATGAAATTGTTTTAACATTTTAAGTAAAGTTGTTTAAAAACCAGTATGTTCAGTCTAATTTAAATAGGTTGATGTTCTCGTTTCTCTACATTCGGGCCTTGACTCCATTCTTTTAAAGAATGAAGATTTATGAGGACATTAACTTTTCTTTAAATCACTCTAATATTTACCTTCAAGGGCTGTTAATAATCTTCTGACTACTCATTGATCAAATGCTAGTCTATTTGTATGCTGTTGTGTTTTCAAAATTAAACAAAAATGTTGTTAATCTTCTTAAAATCAAATTTCTTTTTCAAACCGTGTCTTCCTAACCCAGCAATTGAAGAAGAGCTTTATTTTTAACGAAATAACATTTTCAGAGTTTCAGTTGTGCATATCATGAACTGCCTTCGTTTAGGGTGATATCCTTCATCAAATTTAAGTCTGTAACATCTTATTTGTTTTTAGTTTTTTTAATTTTCATACTTATCAAAATCCTGCTTTAAGAAGATTTTATTAAATAAATTTCAGTTTCAGTTGCTGATATCATAAACTGTCTTCTTCAAAGTCTCCCTTCAGGGTGATAATGTGCATCAAATGTGGACATCCACTTTTCTTCCCATAGAGGAGTTACTAAAGTTTTGATGTTTTACTCCCCTCAGACCATCAGCCATTGTAGAAGCCAAATAGGCTTTGGTGACAACGTTGGCATTCGTCGCTCTCAATGTGTATTGTGAAAATAACTTTTATCGAGACACATGAAAATTGATTTGGAACTCCATCTTTCTGAAACAACCTCCTTCCACTTCCTACCGTCCATTCTGTCAGGTGCTTCACGTGTAGGTTTATGAATGTCATTGATTACCTACATCTTTAATAAAGTAAACCTGATAGTTGATAGATTGTGTTCAGTATAAATGGTCTTTGTATCTTCAAAACAAAAATTGATTTGTGAGACATTGTGAAGTTGTAATATATCAGGGATCACTTGTCTTTGTTTATACAAATATTTGTTATGTCCCATGACAAACTATATATAACTGACGGGTGTGTATGACTAAGATTCAAATATATTCTGCTCAATGAAATTGAACTTCGGTCGGATATTTGGAAATCAAGAACAAAACACTGATTGATAGATCACAGAGAGGAAGCTGATACAATTGCATTTAATACAGCTGCAAGCCCGTTTCAATCTGAAACCTTTTATTAGATTGTTATTACCATAGAAACGTCTCCAGATCATCCAATCAAAGAATCATGTCACAGTTTCAATCTCTCACAGTTAATTCAGTATTGTGGTAATTGACATTTGTGGTAATTGAAGTTAAGATCTCGTCTTCACCATTGGGAATTCAAGTTGAATGAACATCCGAATTTTTACCTTCCCAAGTTTTCCAGGTTTGTGTTGAATGTTAAGTTCCCATGGCCAGTTGCCTTTATTATGCATATGATTGTATGTGTCTAATTTAATATTGTCAGTATGTGCACAAGTGTACATATTACTTCACATTCAAGTCAATGTCACATGTTTCAGACGTGACTCGTGTAATATTTTCAATATGTGCAGCAGTGTGCAAATCACTTCAGTATCAATCAGTGGAATACATGTTTCGACCCGTGGTCATAAAGTCAGGTTGTTATTATCACATGAGCGAGGCGACTCTACAGCTGGTTCCTCGGACCACAGCACGCTGCTCGTCAGTATTTGGCGATTGGGTCGACTGATGGATTTCATTTTCATAATTGTCATTTTGACTTGAACTCCCGATTGGGTGTGATCTATTTGGTGGATTTAAAGCCTGAATTTATTATATAAGTAAATAAAATATATTACAATTGATTCATCATGATATTTCATAATGAATTGAATTCTCGTGACATATATCTTAGACTGTTAAGTAGATCGCATTCAGTTTTATAATGTTGACTCCTTTAAATTAGAAGATGAGAATGTCTAAACCGGTATATGATTTGATTAATAATCTTTAATTAATAAATTATCCTGATATTATAGCTACAGATTACTTCTTTTCAAAATCTGATGAGATCTCACGATCATTCTTGAGACGATAATGTGTCAGAGAAGGATATGTGCTGGACAATCATCTGCTGAATCAGATCACTCTGATTGGATAGTTTCTCGAGCATGATATACCTTAACCTCTATTGACCAATTACCAGCTGGATCTCAGCACGATTATCTGACAGTTCCTCAACCATTTGATACGTTAACACCATCTCACCTGAACTTTGTAGAATAGTCCATATCAAATTCTTCTGATTGAAGATATCTCACATGAGCTTGTGATACATGTTATAGGTCATAACTTTTATTACAAATTATTGACGGAATTTCATATCCGTATCCGTAAGTCCCAACGAATTGCATTTGTTTGATAAAATTCGACTATTTCATGGACTTTGTTTATTGCTATCATCGTCTGTAGACCATTATATCCATAAGACCAACTTAGGACACACACATGTATTACACACTGTGATTCGAACTGATTCAGACAGTTGGATCAGTTGCGTGATTTCATATGTGAAGATTACGACTGTTAATCTTCCAGATTTAGTGTCAAGGTCACGTGGTGTAATCCCTATGCTTAGTAAGAGTCGATAAGTGTAATGACTCTGCAGAACGAGTTAAACTCAAACATATAACGGATTCTTTCATATTTTAAACATATTACTTTCTAAAGGCGACATTCATGTATACAATGTGATAAAGTTACACAGTAAATTGCAACTGAATGTTGAATTGTAACACTTTTAGAATGATTAGAATAATTTAGAATAATGACCTAACTTGGCTTGCTTAGTAAGAGTCGATAATTGTAAAGAATTTGAGGAACAAGTTTATCTCAAGAGTATAAAGGACTATTTAACAGTTCCAACGTCTTACCTCCTCGAAGTGACATTCCTGTATTCAAAGTGACAAAGATTTAAACTAAGGCATATATTAAATGTTGTGAACATATTTCCAATTACAACCTGCATATATCCTTGTAAGTGTGACATATGCAGTATGAAATGTATCCCTAACTCATGACATCATAGCATATCAGTACTCTTGTAAATGACATAAGATTGTGGGAATTATTAATTGCAAATTACTGATGGAGCATCAATGTCAACATTTTTGTAAATCAGTGAATGTCAGTGCAGAGAATAACTCCTTTTAAGAGGACAAAAGAGAACTTTCTTAAAATAATAAAACGTTGTAACAGAAACCATTTTGCAATTTCATCTGGAATAACAAACACAAACGCAATTTCAAAATATGTACACTACTACAAAACTATTCCTGCATAGTTATGCTGAATTTCAGAAACTCAGAAATAGATGGAAAAGAGAACATTGCGAACTTGCTGTCCAGGGTGAAGAACAACTTTGAGATTCCATTTCCTTAATCAGCACAGAAGCCATTTAGACATACAACATTGGGAACTAAAAACCTTCTGGCTCCCCTACCGTTAACGACGTTGCTCTAAGTTGTTCCTGGTTTAGATCGATTCACACTTCTGTATATATTAGTTTAGGTTCAAGATGTAGCCTATATACAGTCACATCATCCCCTTCTTTTACAAAGAGTCCCATCAGTCCTACAGTCATAAAACATATTCATCATTGTGATTGCAGATGTCACCGCCATGCTCTCAATATTTCAACTGTAAACATTTTTAGCTGGTAGACAGACTATTTATATGTAATCCAAGACTTCTCATTGATCAATGTTTGATGGTCCGAGGGAGGCTAAACGTCTTTCTTTTCCTTCTATCTGGGAAGATAAGATGATGGCTGTCTTTCCCATTGTGGCATAAGTATGTACATTTGAAATTACAATGTTTCAATGAAATCTTTGTCATCTTGTCATACCTCACATTTGCATCATAATGGTTTCGTATGATGTGCACATTTATAGTGTTTTGCATGGTTGCAACAATGTATTATTAAGTGTTATTAGCATGAGCATTGTGTAAATGTATAACATGTATTCTTCTCAATGTCTGTACATTATCATCATTCTGAGCTCGTTTAATGTTAAATGATTATATATCAGTAGTATAATTCTGGGCTGTCATGTTCGTTGAATGATTGTGTATTTGTATTATTCATTCAAATTTGTAAAGTACTGTATCCTGTGTATTGATGTTATGAGCGTGTTTAGAGCCGGGAGGTCACACCCACTGGACGACCACCCTAAGTGTACTGTAGACCCGCATGAAGGTCCCACGTGACTCATCTGTGATGTCACGTGCGGTGTCTGAAGAACAAGGCTCGCGATGATGGTGAGACATAATGTTGGTGTAAAACCGGTCATGACACAGTATAGTATTCCTGTGGTTGCATACCGGTTGTAATGTTTGATCTACCAGCTTATGTATAGAAATTGTTGTAACGTGGTAAATTGATGTATTTGAAGTGGTTTAGCAGAAATGGTTTGTGTTTGGACGTGTGTGGAGGTGGACGTAAGTGGAGGTGACATTGTTTTTAGATGTTTTTGAGGTAGTAAGGGGGATTTAGATTATTAATGTTTTGATTTATTACTAACTTTGAATAAATTTATCTTGATACCAAGCGGAAATGAAATTTTATGATGTTCTTTATTTACACAATTATTTTTATTTACACAATAACTGACAGTTATGCCTCTCCAACGTATACGTTCTAGTCTAGATATTTAACGTTCTGTTTAAAATCAGCAATAACTATATAAACTCTGATTCTAATTTAAATATTGTTTTCAAAAGTTTAATACGTTCAAACTGAAGATGGATTTAAAAGTAAACATGTTTTCACTTAAAGTTGACTGAATACAAATGTCAAATGTCCATACAATTACTGACATGGTGTCACGTGTTCAAATCATCCTGTCTGTGTTAGGTTTCAAATGGCACACTCTTTACACCCTGACCCTAACCCTCAACTCTTACACTTAGCCCTAACTCTGAACTCTAACAATTAACGCTCACTATTAACTGTAACCCTCACTCTAACACTTAACCTAACTTTAATCCGAAAACCTGACACTAACCAAAACACTGCATCTCTACACAACCCTAACATAACTCAAAATAATCTCTGTTGTCATTTTTCACATGGTCTCGTGTTTACAAGATTTTTTGGTGACACGATGAGCCAATCCTTAACCCTAACCCTAACCAAATACCGATAGTACCAGCTTCCCAAGTCCAAAGCTAAGCTACTGCTGGCAGTAACACGTTCCTCAATCATGTTATACGTTAATCACATCTCACCTCACCCTGCAGAATAGTCATCATTTTTTAGCATCAGCTTGTGATACATAACATAATAATATGTTTCATAACAGCAAATTCAGGCTCTCCAGCAAATGTTATGTCACATTATGCAGGGTCAAGGGTCAATGCAGTGCAGTGTAACCAGGGAACAAGGACGAGAATAATTGTTCTTCGTTTTTCCTCTTAGAAAGACTAAATGGCAACTCTACGAGTAGGTCCAGTAATTATCCGCCAATTAAATCCAATGTTCGCCTCAGTGACATGACTCTGACGTGAAACAAAGCATCAATTCCCAAACTGAATATTATCAACTTCTCACTTCATCATCGTAAATTAGTTAAGGAGCAATTGAATCTTTTATTATACCCAAGGGAGATATCAGCATGACAAATATTCATACAAACGAATAAACTGGACAAAGTAATTAGAATTTGTTACCACTGAAACGCATTTGGTATGAGCGTTTGGCCCAATGGTGCAGTTAATCTACAAGAAAGGTTTCTGTTACTTGTAGTGACCTTTAGAAGAGTTAACAACTGGTGTATACACGACATGTAGTGCTGTCAATTTGACGTTTTACCATTATTTGAAATTGCTTCAAGATATCAGAACAAAAGTTTGTTCATATTAAGTTGTATCCTAGTCCTGTAAATCAAAGTGTTTTATCTTTATCAACATAAACATTCATTCCCAGATAATTTGCTAACCAGTGGGAAACAGTCAAATTGCAGAGATAATTTCAGAAAAGATAAATCATAAAATCAACCAAGACATACTTGAAGCAATATAAAACGTAATCACAATAACACAAGTATAACGTTTCATATCCACAAAATACTTTTAGAATATAAAATATTAAAATCGAATTAGGGCACAAGTGAAGTACGTGTGTATGTTTACAGATCAAAGCTTTTCTTTCCAAATATCCTCTTTAAATGGATACTTCATCAATCTGCAACTACTCATCTGCATATATTGAAATATCATCAAATCTTGCTTCAGACCATAATGAGCGAGAGGTGCAAGTGGTCAAATACAACTGGGAACCTGTCTCCTGGACCTGTGATGTACCTGTCGGCAAACAAGGAATACATCAGTCATTAGGCAAACATTCTCCACAACTCCCATAGCTGATGACATGAACTCGTTTGAAACGGATCGCTCATAGCCCAGCGACGTTTCGTTTGACATTTTTGTCAACTGATTATATATCAGGTCTTATGAAATTTAAATCTGGTGCCAGGTGCCAGCTCTCAGAGGAATATTCTGTAATTGTGTAAATAAGCACTCTACATGTTACCGCGTCTCCTGGACATTCACCTCAGAATCAGTTAAACAGTCAACAACGCTTGGAATTTCCATTGTGATTATTTTGTCTACATCTTCCGTATATGTCTATTTCAGTTCATGGTGAAGAAATTAAGATGGAGAATGTTTGATCATCGTTAGACATAGCCTCACACATCTCAATACCTCTCTCCCATTAGCAAACACCTTTCAGCCAATTATATTGAATTATATTCAAACGGAGATTAACTACAAAACTATTACGTTAATAATCTTTGAGCATTTACTCAAAATTCAGCGTCACAAACTTTTTTAACCTAGGCGAGTTGCTATTGGAGTAGAAAATTAACTTTTGAATTCTGCTTAATTGTGTTGTTAATTATTGTACAATTATAAAGTTTTCTATAACATCTTTTGTTCCTTCTAACAATTATAGCGCCTTCATTCACATCATCAACTACCGTAATACAAGGGACAACTAATGCCCTTTTTACATGCACACATTACTCTCAGGAGTATAATTACACCTAGGAGTATATTTACTCCCAGGAGTAAAAGTATATTTACTTTACGTTCCATTGGAATTTAAGGACCCTTAAGTATATTTGGTTTGCTTACAGCTAAAACGTCATTCTGATAAGAACTAACAACAACGTATCCAGAAGTGAAGAAGAGATTATCCATATGTTATGTGTAAGGCTTTGTGCTTGGTCTGTTAACTGACAAAAATAAGTGGTCGAAGCATTCTCAAATATGGTGAAATGAAAATGTAAGAAGGAGTTTTAATGATGAACAGTGAAACGAAAAGTTTAACAATGACAAGAAAAACATTCTATGTATTATTGAAAGAATCAAAACATTTTGTCCTAAGAGTGCGGCACCGTTCGGAGAACCAATTGGTCTACATTATAATGTTGCTATCGTCGTGTATTGGCTTGCATCTATTGCTTAAAACCGAACTATCAGTAACCTATTTGAAGTATTTGAAAATCTCCATAGATAAGTTAATTCCCCAAGTGGTGTAGAAGTGCAGGTTGTAATCAATTGATATGAAGATCACTGGAGATTTTCCAAATGGGTAGGTGCCATAGACTGCACCCACATGTCAATAGTAACACCAGTTTAAGCTGACGGTCACTGTCTCAATCGTAAGGAATGGTATTATGTAACTACAGTACTGCACTTAAAGCCTCCCACAATATTTTCAAAACAAGAATGATGAAGTTTTTAATAATGTTAGTTTATACCTTCATCCGGGTGACTATTTGAGACACATTTGCGACACATACAGAAGAGCTCGGATGTAGATTAGAATATACATGTACAGTTACAATTGTTAAGTGAGATGAAAACCCTTATGGCATAGAGGTAGAACTTGACGATGGCCCCAATGACGCTGATGGTTACAATAATGATGACCCGTTGCTGGGTGCTTAAAGAGCTGCACACCCACTTGGCTGCTTAATTTGTCAATTCATAAATGGCATGTCTTTGAAGCAAAATATTGTGTTATTATACCCTGCTATTGTTCAATGTGGAAATATAGTTCAACATGAAATATAGACTATTGTTGTTTTGATATGCTTCAACTAAAATAATGATAACTATTAACAATGACAATATAACAAACTGTAAGAACAATATAAATATATACACTAACACCTAAGACACACATATTAGGAACCAAGTGAAATTAGACATGTTTATATTATATTGTATTATAAAAAAATCCATGTATGAAAAAATTCTATAGCTGACAGAAACTTTGTAAATACAAAATAAAAGACCAAAGACAATAAATAGTTAATTTACAAAGTTTAAAAATATAAAATTATGTCAAATTCTAGGATTCTGCATCAGTTTGCTTACAGGAGTAAACAGAAAATACTTTTACTTTACCTCTTGAGGTAGAGTATTTAACTCCTAGGAGTATATATACTCCTGTAAGTAAATGTGTTTTGGACTGTTTACATGACACGTTTACTCCCTGTAAGTATATTTACTCATAGGAGTAAATATACTCCCAGGAGTAAACGTGTGCATGTAAAAAGGGCTTTAATCAATTCGCAAACACAGTTGTATAATAAGCCAACATTCGCCGTGCTTGATTCAATACATCTTCATTAATTCGTCCTTAAGAACATTTTAGCATTTACTCACAATGTTAACATTATGAGCCAAGACCAGTTTCAGATTATAATGTTGTCTATTAAACAAAATTCATTATTCGACACTGTAAATGTCAGTTGGCCTCTACTAGATTTTACTTTTCTTCAACAAGCATAGCGCCTTCACTCACATCATCAACTACAACGACTACAAGGGACTCAACTACTTAAACTTGAAATATCATTTTCCATACAAAGTTGTATAATAAGGCACAGCTGATAATGCCTAGTTCCATACGTCTTCATTAATTTGTCTTAAAATGTTAGGTTTGTATAAACGTGTTGATGTGGCCAAACAATTGAATAATTGAATTATATTACATAATAAGTGTATACATATAAACCCATTCATCTTACCACACCATATACTCTGAAACATAAATTCATCAACGTACCACTGATCACTGATTTATTTTTTAACAGCTGTGTAGGAGTTATATGACCCTTAGTCCTCATAAAAGTTACTTTTTGACCACTGGCAATTTGTAATAAAGTTTGCTTATCACATACAATCAGTCGTAACAAAAATCGTCTACTTGCTAACGACGTGTTCATATAAACAAATTACCCTTAAGTGTATGGTTATTACGAGTATACAATAAAGGACATACACATAATAGAGACAGTCGGTTAGTCAACGTTTGCTGCCAGTCAATATCATACACTGTAATGAATTAAAGAACATATACAGACAAAGTGGTATCAACATGGGGTCAGTATCCCAACTTTTCCCAAAATAGTTCAATGGAAATTCGAATCAAAAGTTAGTATTGGGGCGTAATTAATGTGACTTAACAGTCACATGACTTAAGCATGTGTCAAGCGGTCTAAACTGAAGCTTATTTGAAATACAATTGATATTTATAAAAAAAATTGGGAAACTTAAAAACAAAGCAAAAACACTGATTATTTTGTTTCAGATCCCTGCAGATGCACCCAAACCTTAACAATATTTATTCATACGAGGACTGTCCTTAGATTTATTTATAGTATCAATTTATTTGGAATATTTCAAGAATATTATGAAATAGAAATGAATATCTACTTAACTTATATTCACTTTGAGGTTAATATCTGAATTTACTTATTATGGAAAGTAAGTTTCATAAGTTTCTCTGTTCACCAGTTCTGATAGCAAATTTGATAAGCATTCGAAAATGAATGAAGTTACTCAGACATTGTGATATTCATACATCCACATGTTAAAACACTAAAACGATCATGCAGTCTGTGCATCAAAGGTAAAAAGGGTAAAACGATGTCAGTGTTCAGAGCAACAGGAAATCTTGTCTGTTTTCTGGATGTATTGTATTGATGACATCTTAAATCGAGGTGATGTGTCAAAGGAACATGGTTATTTATTTGCAATAGGTTATCCTTAAATAGGCAACAATATCATTTAGGATGGCATCCTTTCACCGCTTCAAGTGTTAACCTCAAACGTGACAGACTCATATATATATATATATATATATATATATATATATATATATATATATATATATATAAATGAGTCGTTTCTCACGTGAAGTAAGGTTATATATAGAAAAGAGTAAACATCAGATGGGTTTGACTGGATCAATAAAAAGATTGATCCAGTCAAACCCATCTGATGTTTACGCTTTTATAAGGCTTCTAAACCTTATTTTATATGGCAATTGTCGAGTCAATGATGGTGTCAAGCTGATAAGTACGATCTGCAAATAACTGGGTCGTTTGTAAGCGATACCCGCCATGTTGAACGTATGCTGTGCTAAGGGACACAAATCTAAATTCCTTGTAACTGCAATCTATTCGTCTTGAACATTACCTAGGCTTCGAGGTTCAAGTCCCTTGACGACGGGCTGATACATGTTTTTGCCCTTGACGAATGGATGATACAGGTTATCTGCTCGCCGGACTGATAAAGGGTCTGTCGTTTATGCAAAATCTATTTATAAGCACGAATATGATAAAACATAGAAACAGACTGTCAGACGAAATCAATACAAAATATCAGTTGGCCTCCCAACTCTTGTGATCACTCGAGATAACATGTTGTGTGATCTGTATTATACTGTGTCTAATCGGTCACTGTTTTATTGAATACATATACATGTAGCCTATATCTATTTTATTCAGTTCAGGTAAAGGAACCAACTATACAGAATATGATGACATTGATATATGACAAGAGGGCTGTAGTTCACATTTAACTTGCAGTATTTGAAATGTATTAGTTAAGTGTTATACAGGTATATCTTTGAAAAGGGAATTTGCAGCAAGAAATATATTTTGCCAAAATAACACAAGTATTGCGAGACGTGGAGAAAATTAATCTATAGAGAATACTAAACGACGTCCCGTACCGAGTGAGTGGTTTGGTATTTAACGAGCGAAAGCGATTTAGATATCGATACAATTCACGAGTTTCATTAATATGTTATTAAATGGGACCGAGTTTTGTATTTTATTTATTACGCGCTGATTAATTTGCACGAACTCGTCAATAAATGGGACAAACTTCATTGCGATCGCGGCGCTGATATTGTGACGTCATGTTTAAACCATTATGACTTGATGTCAATTCAAAGCACGCGATGTTATTTCACTAAGAATAATAACACGGAAGATTTATTAAACCGTGATTTGTTCAACAGGTGAGTAATAATTACAATTTCTCGTGGGTAGGCACAGAGTGACAATATCGAGGTAGGAGACACACAATGTCAAGATGAAATGGACACACCAGGCAAAAGGGAAATTCATCTGTGATAGTTAGTTTCCAGTAAAAGCCTGTGATTGGGGGAAAAACATTGTTGTTATATTAATTCGGAATAATGTTACATCTATATATCACACTCAGTTGCGATATTGAAAATTATCCATTATAGCAGAGAACAATAGCAGCTTATGTACAGTGGCAGTGAGTCTGATTGTTGCCATTTGAGTAGTAATTGTGGACCTCAATGTGTACCTTACAATAGCACGTTACAATAGCATAGCGACTGGTTGTTGGACCATGATTTTTGTCAGAGTCATGGTGGCCCAGTTGGAAAGTTGTTGCTACATTCACTGCTTTAAGGGTGTGGATTCGAATCCCACAGGGGACTCGTTCCAGAAATAGTACAATAAATATTGTAGGTAGAGTGATCTCAAATATAACAATGTTATATCTTGTATTTTCGAGAAATCTTCTGTACTTCTAGTGTCAGAGGTATGTTACTCCCACCTATCGATGCTCTAGTAGTTGTTCAAATAAATATGAAATACCATTTAAAGAAAGTTTAAGAAGTTAATGTAATCTATATGAACAACTTTAAATTCATTAGCTCACTCTATCCTCTGTTCCCACTAACGACTTCTCATTAACGTATATGATGGACACAAGCCAGAAGATCACCCACCAGTACAAGATGAAAGAACTGAATATATCACTTGCTTAACTGAACCCTTAGCCATGTTTCTATTTATAGTTTAATGTTTTCAGAGCGCTGTGTTCTGATGAATGAGATGTACTTACATATTACCGTGGAAGAGTGGAAGAGAATAACATTAACCGTGACAGACAATATATTGACAATTACAGTTCGGCAAGTTTGATGGTAAGAAAGTGTTATTATTGACGTGTTATTCTAGTCCGCGTCCCGAGAGTAATGATCATTGATTTATTAAACCAAGTTCTCGTTATTGTAGGATGTTGTTTGAGGTGCAATACCGTGTCAGATAAAAGTGTGAAAGTAAAGAGATAGGCGAGAAATTTATGATGCAATGAAACTGTCAACAAAGCATACAAAAATAATGATTTATTAGAATGTCTTCACAAGACATCAGAGTTGAAGGTAGCAATTCCTCCCTAGAATTCGTGAGACTACAAGCTAATTTCAGATCAACAAGAACAGTCTAGAGTATTACAGGAAGTCATGTTGTCCAGTGGTTCATGTAACCAACTGTGTAGAAATACGATGCTGGATGTTTTCATTAGACACCAATGTTTATAATTGAAATCAATACACACAATCATTTCTGTTGTTCTTCATATTGTGCTGAAAAAAAACTTTAAAAATCAAAGTGCAATATACAATTTTAAAGTTTGTTACGAGGTAAAAGACAGGTGGCTAGTTGTGCTCATCAATTTGGAGACAATAAGCTGGAAGAGGAACGTACAAAGAGTCGCCTAATGAGACAGACTCGATTGTTAAAACTTACTGATACAAGCAGAACATACTGTACCCTTCACACTGAATATAAACATATCAATTTGGTTTCTCGTAGGCATTTGTCAACATGTTTTCATTCTAGATATCTAAACACATACATCTGGATTTAAACTTTGCTTTTAGTAAACACAAATAGCTTATATATCACAAGTTTACAATTAACTAAACACTGCACAGTTGATAATTACCTGGCGGTTTTGTTTTTATACTGTTTAAATCTCATGTAAGATTTGTACATGGTACTCTGCATCAGTTACGGCATAACGAAATGACACATCTGGTACTCAAATCACTTTTTCAAAATGGGTTGAAGAATTAAGTTGCAGATTGATGTCATATGGAAATTAAATTACCTTTCCATGACTCTATTATATATCTCCTCTACTCGTCTACTCGTCTTTCATACTAGGGCATGTTTTATTTCAGAAAAATAAGGCTGCATTAAAAGTTACATTTTCGTCTGGAACTTCTTGTTTAGTGACGTGGGCGGTAGGACTTTCTTCCTACTTTTTACTAGAATAAATAATGATGACGGAGGGATATATTTTATTTTTTCACATCAAAATATAGCCTTGAATTGCTGGGAAATGCTGCAGACTGATTGAGTAGAGGGATATGACTGAATAGTTCAATATTACTGATTAAAAATATGCTGTTGACACAGATTTATCTTTGGTAGAAACAGATGAGAATACACAAGATGAAAGCTCAGAATATATTACATGCTAAATAGAATCATATGGACTTTCTGGACAGATCTTACGCAGAGTCTTTCAGACTGGCGTCAGTGTTCTTATCAAGTTTTTTTCTTAACTGTATCCAATCGTTGTTGCAGCAGTTATAACATAAAGAGCATAAAGTTAGAATCATGGTGATTACAGTCTAAATATTAATTTCTTCGGTATTATTTGATTATAACTTTGTAGTTTTCTTCCCATTAACTAACTCAATAAATGAAAAACTAGACAAATGTCTCATCAAAACAAGTCACGTGTACCATTTTATCTATGCATTACACCTGATTACATTGGTATTTAATAACCGTCTGACGATCTGGATGTTTGAACGTTACCATTTGATGAAAGTAAAGAGAACTAGGCGACACCCGGACAACTCTGTCGGGAGTAATTATCATAAATGACTTATTGTAAACTTATACTGTACTTCAAATAATTCATAACCATAAAATATGATGCCACTCATCAAGACGGCCGTAGTGAATTCATCATGATATTCAAAGCTTTTATTACTGCTGTCCTGTCTTGAAAGGTTGCGCATTTCAAAACTAATCTCACCAAACATCATTCAGATGTAAAGTTGTCACCATGAACACTCGGACCGTAATGGTTTCGTGGTAAATACTGTTGGAATTTATATAGCGCACGTATCAACATGTAAATTATGCTTCATGCAATTATTAAATAATAATTCATGTTTTATCATGTTTTTTTTATTCTCGACATCCATGAGGACATCCATGAAAAGCCTCACCCATCCTTCCAGGAACTTATCAAATTGAAATATCAGTTTTGTTATTGGGTTAAATCACATCTTCAAACTTAAAATTACCGTATCTGACATTTGTAAAATTGTATTATGTATACAAACTTCACAAAAGGCAAATGATGAAACCTGAATGGTTGTCAATTTAAGGGCATCAAGACAGTTATAGTGGATCTATATACACTTCAGTGTGATATTTAAACATTTCTTACCTCTGTCAAATATTGAAACGTTACTGATTTCAAAAGTCGTCTCACTAAACATCATGTCTGATATAAAGATTAATCTTATTATAGATACATTACTTGAACGGTTGAATGGAACAGCTAGAAATGTTTAAGATGCTCGCTGCTGCGGGCCGCATATGCAGCCAGGGTGGTATTGACGTATTGATACGTCAGTGACTTCTGACCTTTTGACATCCATACGACAAAGTGCGTGACCAAGTTCCCTGATTCATGAAAAAATGTTCACATTTTCCGGATAAGAAATCAGTGGGCTTTCACATGTTGTTATTAGTATCTATATACAATTTTATTTTATTTAGAAATGATATATTATAAAATATTGAACATATTTTCAATCACAAAACTGCCTGAAGGTGCCTGTTTGACGTCATAATATGTAAAAAAAAATGTTACCTATCCGATTCAAAGGGTTGAAATTCTATAGAAAGTGCATGCAAAATGGATAAATTTTACATGATTATGTTCAGAATATCCTTACCTGGCTTATTTTCAAATTTAGACATTTAATTTATTTTTGTTAGAAAATAATGGGAAATTTGAGAAAATGTCGGCAACTGAAAACATCAATTCATTACTTTTTGAAAAATCTGTGATAATAAACCAAAAAAAATTCACTTACACATTTTAGAATCTCACAATCTTCCACAAATAAATAAAAATGTATCTGTGCATTGTTTGTCAATTCTTCTAAAGTTCTGTTATGGATCTGAAATATGGGGCACATCCTACTGTAATACTATTGAATCTATCCATGTGAAGTTTTGTAAATATGTTTTAAAACTAGGGAAATCATCATGTAACAATATGGCCTTGGGTGAGTGTGGAAGGTTGCCTTTACAATTAACTTATACAACCAATGCTGTAAAACACTGGTGTAGACTTTACACATGCCTGAAAATAGATTACCAAAACAATGTTATTACATGCTATTATCACTAGACAATGTAGGTAGAAATTCATGGGCAACTAAGATTAAAGACCTTCTTTTTCAATTTGGCTTTGGATTTGTTTGGATAAGCCAGGACTACAAATTATTTATCAAATTATTTAGACAGAGATTACATGATAACTTGTCCCAATCCTGGCAATCATCCCTTGATAGCAATAATAAATGTCAGTACTACAAACACTTCAAATCTTTATGAAATGTGGAGAGCTATTTAATTAGTAATGACATCCCTCAATATTTAAAAATTATATTTGCCAGATTTCGATGTTGTAACTTTAAACTAGCTGTAGAAACTGGTAGATACACAAATGTTGCATATAATGATAGGCATTGTCTATTTTGTGAAGCAAATGGTATTTATGTTGTTGAAGATGAGTGGCATGTATTTTATGTTTGTGATGCATACTGTGATATTAGAACTAAATACATATCAAAATATTTTAGCAAATCTCCTTCTATGATAAATTTCATATCTATTTTACAAAGTAATAATGCCAATATCATGAAGGATGTTTGTCTGTTTCTATACTTTGTTCATAAGAAACACAAATCTAAATGAAATATATGTTACAATGTGCTCATGTTATTCAAATAATTATGTACATGTATTTTTGGCCGGTGGCCTGTTACAGAAAATATGTTGGCTGTCTATTTGTCTGTCTGTCTGTCTAAAGTAATACTTCCAGCATGTCTTCAACAGCAATGCCTTATCGGCCATTTTTTCAGGTCACCCCATAGAAAACTATATCTTACACCACGCGAATTATTCCGAATGACTTGCTCTGTGGTATGTATCTACTTTTAGAAATGGTCATCAATCTAACCATAGAGTGTTATCAATTGTTAACATTTTTAAACATTGACACTACAAACGATTTAGATTTATAAAAAAAATTATCTATCAAAAACTAATTAAAGGGGTTGTAATAATAATTTCACTAATTCGTAAAGTCTCTGTTCATGACCCGATACTTTGTATAAGTCAATCCAGCCCCCGGATGTAACGAAGTTTTTACGATTAAAATCACTCTGAGTAAATATGCATTTTGATAATGATTTAAATATTTATGAAAAATAAATCTCATATCCTATCATTATGACGAATTTTACATTCACATTCGTAGTATGAAATGTGTTTGACATGACATGGAAGGACTTTCCGATCTGCGATTACACAGGTTGGAAGTGAAGCCGTGAAACATAACAGTTACCACACATCTCTAAAATTTAAATTACAAATAAACAAGTCTCGTCTATATGAAACAATTGTATGAATACAATTGCTTAATGATTTGGAATTTGATAGAAATCATACCCGAAATCATAGAGAGACATATCAGTTCGAATTCATTGCAAATGGATGCCACTGTGTCATCTCGGCTTCGTCACACAATATTTTGGTCTGATATAAATTAAATGAATGCACATGTTGTAACATCCATGAAATTAACATGAATGACAAACAAATACATTTCAAAGAATAAAGGTGAACAACTAGTGTTTGAATCAGCGAATTTACAGTGTAGTGACAAACGAAACATGTTGGTTACATGATCAATTTTGTACAATCACGTGACATTGTTGACAAATACGACAACGCTATCCGACCAAACTTTTGAAGACTTTTCATAAAATGTGTTCTAAGTTTGGAATATTTTCAAAGTGATTTAGATTATTATATTTGTTCATTTGAACAAATCTGTAATCAGCGAAGGAAATGTATAACAATGGCAAGCAACCAGTGTGTCTAGACTGTCATGTTTCACGATCGATGAATGTTTGATGCTGAAATATATAATAACTGTAATGCCATATGCTTATATTTGGAACACTGGAACGTGAACAGATATTTTTACCTTTTAACCTTAAAATGTAAATTGATGCATTATTTTACAAATATTTCACACAGAAGTAAATGCATTGTTCATTGGAGAATATCCATTGTAACAAATTACGTCGATTTTTTTTTTAATTAAACAGAAATCGTTTATAACAGGGTCTTGTTTTCTGAAAGAAAAACACAAATAATCATTAAAAACAATTTGTGATACAAAATTTAATTCTGTACAAAATGTTGTAAAAATTGGGCTGCATAAATAATTACGCTGAAATGATATATCACCTGCACATCCTTCCATGTTTACATCCTTATTTGAAATGGAATATCCTCAAATAAGGGATCTAAGATAAATCGAATGGAATATCCTCAAAATACGATTTAGGATGACATCATATCAACTCTCCAAGTGCTACATTCATCAGTGACTGTTTATCGGAATATAGAAGCAGACAGAATCAATAGCGCAGAGCAGTTTGTTCAGATAAACGCCTCCTAACTTCAGTGATCACTCAGGATTACACGTTGTCCTGCTGTATCCTATACCGGTATTTATGTATGGTTGTAGACTGGTTATGGGATATAAAGGTAATGGTCGCCTTGTTACTATCTGCGTATAAATCGTGAACAATACCTATGTAAACAGCCTATGCATGCCATAAATCGAATGTCCCTGGAAATATGACTGTACCATGTCATCAAGACACGAGCCTTACCATTTACTCTCTGCTGAGCAATTATAACATTCAACAGTTTCCTGCAGCTACGGGAGAACGTCTGTAAGACGAAATCAATACAGGAGATCAGTTTGTTCATATGAATACCACATAGATCTAGTCATCACTGGAGATTACATGACTTTACATGACGATGTGTCTGCTACCTATGGAGGCTGTTGAATATGGCTGTTGCCATCTGGAAAGAGATCGTCAACAAATATGAACTCGTTCTGATTACCAGGTAACATGGCATTAAGCAACCAACGTATCAGACTAGGTCAAGTGGACTGCTGTGTGGGCTACTGTGTGGGATATATCCAGTCTGGCTGACATGTGTACCATCTGGAAATAGATAGCAGACAAAATATGTGTAAATGATTCTGGTATGATCTGACATATGAGTTTTTAAAGAATCTCAATGCGTATAGACATGCACACATGACGCACATTCACAGGATCATAATGTGCTACTGCATTCTGATTTTGAATTTTTTAACACATTATTTTATGGACTTTTGCTTATTCCACATGGAATCATTATATTGTTTTTCATTTCGTTAGAATTAAGGATACGCATTTGATCTGTGGATCAGCGGATTTTTGTAGAAACGAAACTCAAGGAGAAATTCTTTCATTAAATCCTAGACGATGATATCTTTGAAATGACATCTGAGGTATTGATTCCAATATCTGATTAGTTACACAATCTCACCACGCAACTTTGGGTAAGATCAGAAATCCTACATGTCATGAAGATTACCGAATGCCAAGTCTGATATCGTTGGTAACCAACGCAGAAACGGACTGAACATATGGAAGTAGACCAAAGGGAAACATGTAATTGATATAATCAATAGGATTAGATACGACACAATCTGAAAGTTTCTGGGTGGATTTCCGAACATCACACATACAGATTACACTAGATAACTTTGCTCTTTATATAAAACAAAAGACTTCAAAGCAAACAAATTATTAACATTTTTACACATTTGATATCAGTATCTGAAAAAAGAAACTTATTGGGATTCGTACTTGCTGCCAGTTGCAACATTTTAGACGAACTCAATTTACTCAAATGCATTCTAGCCCAGAAGTGTTTTTTTTAATTCGTGTGCTCCTTTTGTTTTCTTGTCCAATATATCTCGGCAATGGGGTGACGAACATGACCTAATATTGTAACAAATTTCAACTTGTTATAATCTTTAAATTCATGCTATAAGCAACAGTTTGAGTGTACTTTAATTAAGTTAATGTCCTTTAAATCTCTATCCTCTATTGATTCCAACTCTGTTACTTTTAAGAAATGAAGACTTGATCTGACAATAAACGTTACGTAAATGCATTCTACAGTTAATTAGTGTTAAACATAATAATAATGATATTTATAAGGGGGCACTTTTCTACCCACTAGTGCATGTTCAAAGCGCGACCAAAATTATTTCCCTGGTGTAAGCGAGGCTGACACATACGTCACTGCAGAAGGTCACCACCAACACACGCATTACCAAGAACTCATTTGTAATGCTGAGTGAACAAACAAACATTTTGAATCCAAGGTAACACCTCAAATCTCGCAATTCATGTCCCATATGCCGTTTGTATTTTGCTGGAGTTGCTTTTCAACTTTCAAACATTCAAAAATTCAAACAAACGAATAATTTGAAAAAATATATCTCATAAAATTATTTCCTGCATAATAGTTATCAAATGATTGTTAGAAATATCCTCTGAAATAAAAGTAACGTTGTGAAGCAAATACTTTTCAAAGGAGAGCTATTGCTATTGTGAGCCAAATACGCAAGTGGTATGTTATCATTTGTAACTTTTCTTCTCTTCCACTACAAACAGATAGGAATAGATCCTTTGGGATGATCTAAATGAATGAAAAGTATCTCAAACTAAAATTGATAATGGCAACAAAGTAGTTAATTAGAATCATAATCACAATAATCACGTGACTATGACCACCTAATTTGACATATTAAACGTGCATAGTATCATATAGAAATAAAATAATAAATATCAACTTCTATAGAGCCGAATTTCATTTTGGTTGTTCTGTGGTACTTTCATATCGACGTTATTACCCTTGTCTAACCCAAGATGACATATATGTTGATGGATGGTCTCCCCTAACAGTGGCCATGTTTACCGCTGGGTGGACATATGCACATTTTGATTAAGGACACTTGACCCCATAAGTCTGTCAAACCATTTCTCAGTGTGGGGCAGAAAATGATCATTCAAATTAACGCATATCCAGAATATTCCTATGCTCGCGCTCTACTGAGCTACCTAATATACAACTTGGACAGTAAAAAACTGTTATCCTGAGAGACAAAGAAGACTTATGTTATCTAATTTTTTTTAAAAATAAAGAACAAGGTTTCAAAGTGTTAAATGTTTAATAATAATTGTGTTTACGTCTCTTTTCATGTGTTATTCTTTAATCACTGATTTTGATTTCTGCTTTATCAAAGTTGCAATATCGGCTAATCCAAGGTATTAGTTACGTCCAATCACATTCGAAGCTAATCTATCAGAGAGTGTTATCATATTTGATCTTCCAGCCATCTTTGACAGCTGCGATGAACCAATCACTGAGGTGTTTAAATATCAAGGTCGAGAGTCCAGGAAGTGTTGGTTTAATTGTTTCCAGAAGTGCTTATCAATCACTGTCTCTGTCTGACCGCCATCAGTGGTGATGTTGTCATTCATGTTATGTTCTGTGAACTTTTGAAACACAATAAGTTCATGTGTGACTATGCCACAAAATTATAAACATTTCTTTAATGTTACCTTATACCGCTATACACTTTCTTCAGTGGGATGCAAATTTTGCTTTTGTGACAGTTCATGCTTCTCTAAAATAGATACATTCAGTGCAAAATAAACTGATTTAACCAGCCATGTCATATTTGATGGAAAGGTAGAAATGACATTTTTCATGGGTATACAATTTCTTCATTCTGTTTATGTTTGCTTGAAAATGACACTAGTTTCTATCTCAAAACATTGCCTATGTAAAATAAAGAAGTTGTCTATCCGTAAAATAGTTTTTAACCGGCAATCTAACATAATTTTAATAAAAAAAATATGCCTGTTGGGATACACAATGAAATGCATATCCTAGCTTAAGATCGGATTGGCAGCATTAAAACGTGCAATCATTTCACTATAAAGTTGAACACCCTGCAAAGGAACATGTGATTTTTATTTACTCATTGATTCGGATCCATCACCTGTCATCCCCTAGTATTCAATAAACAGATCATACACTGGCACAAAAATGATATAAACATACATTTAATGAAAAAAATAATGTTTTTCAGCAAAACAGTATATCAAAATAAATACAGTATCGTTATATTAATCCGTTTACATAAATGATGCAAACATCAATACAGCACTAAACTAGCAAGCAAGCTACACTCACGTACAATACACTGCTTTTATTCATATACTGTAGTAGATTAGGTGAACTAAACTTTAACAGTAAGTTGTCAAATATGTCATCTATAGCTAACTTATTGAGCCTGTTTATAGATGTATAAAAGATCATCTGGATAAGGATATTATGGTGTGTAAATTCTAGCAGATATATTTATCCTGGATGCTAACACCATGTAATCTGACACTTGTATTGTTCTTTGTATCATCTATTGATATTGATTTCTTTTGTCTTGGAAGTCCTATTACTTTCATGTTAAGCAAACATTAACTTTCCTTTCACTGATATTCATGCTAAGATTTGGCTTTCTTTTTAAATTGTAAATAAGTTATCTGTCCAAGGAAAACAAATAACATGCGTTACTGGTTTGAGACAACAAATCCAACAAATCGGGAACATTGGTTGTGTGAAGAACTTTCTGTCATTGATTCGAACGGATCTAGTCTGGCCTGTCTGCTCCAGTCTGAATCTGTGAACATTGACAATAGCATGCATGATCAAAAGCTTCCACAAAACCAATGTCTTTGATCAGTTATCAACGTGATGGGTTTTTCTTTAGATCGTTAGTATCAATCCAGGCAAGTTAAAGATATAAAACCTATTCATGCATGTTTCAAATATAAACCTCCGAAATATTATGTAAAGAAATAATATTATACTTTATATATCATCTGTGAAGACGCCTACGATAATGACATTCCCAGTGACGCTACTTCAAGTTTGTCACTTGCATGAATCCATTGTACTCCATTGTTTTTATATGTTTCCACATGTGAGAGAAACGTTTTACATCCAGAAAACTGCAAAAGCATGAATGTCTTGGACTATTTGTGAATTATGTATAATTCAACATGTAGGTCAACAACTGGGTTAGGATAAGGGTTAGGAAACAAAGGCAATTTTTTTGTGATATTCGCACAAGTGCTCTTTATTGATTCTCAACGTTAATTGGTCAGAACACAGAGAACAACACTACGATTGGTTGATGGTACTGCTTTCTTTCATTGATAAACAGAAAGTGATGGAGCGATTTTGAAAAGAAAACATATCAAGAATATAAAAAGAATTTAATTATAATATACACGTTCTATATCGAAATTGTAATAGGTTTATTTATCTAAATTTCGTATTATTTCTTTAATTCACAATATATTGAATCTGATTATGTTTTTTTTTAAATGGCCAACGGCTTCTCGTTGTCTTGATTTTATTTCCAGTACTGAAAGGCCACAGGCCTGTAGTACAATACATGTCTAATGATAATATGTACACGCACATCAAATACAATGAAAATGATATTCAACAATTAGGTATAACTTATATTATGTGTAGAAATATATTCTGTTCTGAATACCATAGCATGGTAAATAAACATAGCTAGATTTTGAATAACTGTAATTTTTGTGTTACTTAACAAGTCTACAAATTTATAAAGGTTCGGATGGACATAGTAATAGTTTTTAATATACAACTTCCTCAGTGAGTTATAAATAGGGCAAATTAAAAGAAAATGATATTCATCTTCTATTTGGTTATTATTACAAAGTCTGCATATTCGATTCTCTCTTTGGACTGATTTGTATCTTCCACTTTCGATATATAAATCATGTGATGAACATCTTAATCGACTTAAGGCTATCCTAAACTTTTTGACATTTATACATGAAAGATAAATTTCTGATTCTAGAGTACATTTTAACATCCTATAATATAGACACTTACTAGAAAGGGATATGTTTTCAGTCCATTCTTGTAAATAAATATCTTTTAATCTCCTCGTTACTTGACAAATAAAGTCCTCGTTTGAACCAACACACTGGTCTATCCAAACAAAACCAAAACCCTTTGTGGATAAGAAATTTCTTACAGAAGTGACCCAATTTTTATGACCATTCTTATCATATAACATCATCATATTGTAACATTTCTTTGGTAGACGATATGAAGGCATTTTCAATAACTTTAACCAATACTTTATGGCTTTAATACTTGTGAATAGGTGCATTGGGTATCTACCACATTCTCCATAAACCACTGTGTTCGTAGTGTTGTTTTTCACCCCAAGATATGTTTTACATGCTTTCAATTGTACTCTTTCAATATCTACGTAATAATTAAACCCCCAGATTTCAGCCCCGTATGATAAAATTGGTTTAATTTTTGCATCAAATATTTTAAAGTATGCACTTATATCAATGTCACCGAGAACATTTAACTGTTTAAAGATACCAATCATCACCTTTGTTGCTTGAAGGCAAGCATAATTAGCATGCATTGTCCACGATAAACAACTACTGAAGAACAATCCCAAATATTTGTACGAACTAATACAGTCTAATTCTTTGCTTTTATAACACCATTTCTCATTTTTTGATAAACGCCCTCCTTTCTTAAACACTACTATTTTGGTTTTGCTTCTATTTACAGTTAATTTGTAATTGTTACAATAAGTCTCTAGTTCATTTATAAGTCTTTGTAAACCTGCTACAGTACTAGAGAATAACACGATATCGTCTGCAAAGAGCAACAGAAAAATATGTACAAGATCGGGGTGTAACTGTACCCCATACTCACAATTGCTTTCAATTTGGGTTGCTAATTCATTTATGAAAAATGAAAATAAAAATGGGCTTAGTATACATCCTTGTCTTACACCAAGTTGTAGTTCAAAACAGTCTGAGAATTCATTGTTATTTTTTACACAAGCTTTAACATTTTCATACATGTTATGGAGAAGTTTTTTCATTTTCGGGCTAAGACCATGGTTATTGAAAAGAGACCATAATTTCTGTCTGTCAACTGAATCGAAAGCTTTTTCGAAATCAACGAAGAGAGCATAGAGTTTGTCTCCTTTGGCATTGAAATACTTTTGTATAATACTTTGTAGTATAAACATATTGTCGGTGGTGGTATATCCCTTTCTAAATCCTGCTTGAGATTCACTAATTCTATTCATTGTCTCTCCCCACGATACTAATCTTCTGTTAATGATAGAAGTGAAAACTTTACTAAAAATGCTCAAAAGAGTAATCCCTCTGTAATTATTTGGGTTATCCAGACTACCTTGTTTATGGAGCGGGACGATAATACCGATTGACCAACAGGATGGAAAAGTACCATTTTCTAATATAATGTTGAATAATAATTCTAGATATGGGACTACAATATCTCCCGAATTCTTAATAAGTTCTGGTATAATATCATCAATACCTGGTGATTTATTGGGTTTTAAGAATTTTATGCTGTCTAATATCTCATCCCTACTGATTGGAGAATCTAGTATATCTTCTGATATTGAAAAGTTATCATCGTCAGATGTCGATAGGTTTACTTTGTCTACAAAAGTATTAGTATTATTCTCATTCTCCTTCCCATTCTCAGTTTCATTTTCAAAGTTAAATAGGTTTCTAAAATGTCGATGCCATTCATCCATATTTATATTGTTTTTCGCTACGGTAGAATTGTTCAACTTTTTCAATTCAAGCCAAAACCGTTTTGAGTCTGAAATGCTACTTTCTATGACAAACTGTTTCTCTCTGAAGTAGGCAAGACGCTTCTGTTTACACATTACACTATATTCATTTCTTATATGACAATATTCTTGGAGTGATTCCTTATCTTTCGTTTTTCTAAATTTATTTAGTAATTTACAACGTTTTATTTTAAGCTTCTCACATTCCTCATCATACCACATATTAGCTTTTCTTCGTGGGGTCTTAATATTTCTTTTCATAGTTTCTGCCGCTAAACACAGGGCGTTAGTTACATATTCAATGCTTTCATCAATATTCGTAAAAGCGCAATCAATTGACTTATCAAATAGGGAAAATTCTCGTTGTCATCAGTGTTTGTAAACAAACATGGCTGCCAACGGAGTAAAATCATGCACTATTCTTGTTGTTTCTAAATCAGATTAAGAGTCCTGCAGTTCAATCACCCCCATGCATGATTCAAAGGAAACCGTTATCAGCGCGTCCCTTTTCCACACAGTATATCTACATTCAGCATCCATTACGATAAATATGTTGCTGTGTCCAATATTCGCTGTTCCACTTCGTCATCGTCTTCATCACCAGACAATGTCCAATTAGAATAATCGTTCTTTGTAAAATGATCTTCGGCCGACATAATGTGAACTGAACATTCATTCTGGAGAGGAAATGTTGTTTAAACTTCAGATTACAACGCGATGATGCCGTCAGTCACTCGCACACGTCAGTCATTCACACTGTAGGCAATGCAGTAAGGCATAATCATGTACTTATTCAAAAGATTTGAGCTCGTATCTTACATGAATTAATAATATGAATGTGCATTGTGTTTTTAAACCATGTTTTGGATTATCCAAACAAACTAATAATAGAAGTTTCTTCTCGTTTGTAAAATAACTTAAGAAAGCACATGACTTACAATCAGAGTGTTAACAGATATTTGATAGTTACATTGAGTGTGCTGGTATTTGAAGGTGATCCGTCTATAAGCTCTTTCTCATCTCCTTCTCTTCACTTGAAAAGTTTCATTGGTTAATACTCACTTCCATGAGTTTATCCACAAACAGGTCATGGTCCACTAACCCACTGATCTTCTCAGTCCCTGGTGGTCGATGGAGATTTATTGAAAGTAAAGTTTACACTGATCGAGAACGGGTTAATTTATTAGCTGTCAGGTCAAGTCAATATGTTGGACTACTTTATCTTCACATCCATTGATAGGTTCGTGATTCTCTGCATGTACTGCACTGAGGGACTCTAGTCTCGTGATTGTGTGGGTGTGAAAGTCTTAGTGCTGGGGTTTGGGTTTTAGAGTTTGGGTTAGAATCGCTTCCTAATACACCAAATTCCTTCCCTCAACACAAATCTGACTGTTGATGTAATTGATTTTCTTGACAGTGATAAATATTTTCCTATTAACAAATAGCCAATTACCTTGTCAATTTTCATTTAAACTTTTGATCGTAATTATACATTGTTTTACATACCATATTTCTCCATTAGACCTCCTATCTGACTCATTACACTTGCTATACTGAAGAAGTGTCAGGATGAAATTACTAAACATACCTTCATAAGTCAGTCCCAAAACCAGACAGTTCTCACAGACAACCTCACATCTCATATATTGGAGAAGATCAAAATGATCATAAATCTGGACAGCTCCTCAAGTGCATCACGGCCCTTGTTAGACTGGTGAATATAAGGAAGAATCAGGGAAGATATAGAGGAATTAGGAAGATAACAGAAAGGGGCAGCACAGCTTTTAGATCCCACGATGCTATACTTTGCGAAAGCCGGAAACTCATGCATGTTACATTCAGTGTTGACCGGCAGATTTTAATGAGTCATGTCATTAATCAACAGGTGATGTCATTAAATAGATATTGGTACATATAATATAATGTGTCGTGTACTGCATTGTACTGGATTCCTTTGTAGAGAACTTGTGTGTAATATACGTAATGTCATTAATTCAAACTAAACGTTTCCTTTTGCAAACATTAAGAAAAAACTCATTTTTCAAACATATAGACAAGTGCCTTCAAACAACAAGTGTTGTTCTTACGTTGGGTGTCTATGATGTCCTCTGATGTCATCTAGTGTCAACAAGAGTTCGTAATGTTTAACCAAACTCGTTTTAAAACGTTATTTCACCATACTATTGAATTCATACACTGTTTAATGAACGTTGTACATTGTTTGTCTTTATACAGGGCAGCAAACCATCTGATGAGGTAAAACCAATCAACATCTTGAAGATAATCGTAATGTTTTCACGACGACCAATAATGTTGTGTAGGTATCAAAGGGAGCTCTTAGATTATTTCTGGATCCAAAGCATATATAGTATTATACACTGGACTTATCCAAACTGTTATTTGATGTGTGAACATAACCACCAAAGATTACATTTTTTCAGCGTGCCAATAACATAATAATCATCAAAGTCATCAAATACAGGTTTAAAAGATGCGACAAAGTGACAAACTGGAAGTCGTTTCACTATGAATGCCGTTATCATGGACGTCTTCAAAAGTGACTTTCTTCATAGTTTTATTCTTGAGATTTATTATTGAAACACCTAAAACGTTTTGTGTGCCTGCAAGATGTATGGACTTATTCTTAATTTGTTATTACCCATCACAAACACCGTCGCGTTGATAACTGATCAAAGATGTTGGTTTTGTGGACGCTATTGATCATGTACGTTAGAGTCAATGTTCACAGATTCAGACTGGAGCAGACAGGCAGCACTTAGATTTTATCAAATCAATGACAGAAACTTCTTCACACAACCAACACCAAGACATAGGGAGTAGAGATCAAAATACGTTGTTCAGATGTCAATATAAGTGACAGATTACATGGTGTAAATCTTTATGTCTCGACACTAGAATCTACATGCGACACAACCTGCATCCTTATCCAGATGATCTGTTATACATTTTTCAAAAGTTATGTCATGGGGGAAAAAGAGTTTATTTTTCTCATTGTGATAAGTAATGCACACAACTATTCATTGTTTACAAAATAATATGAATAATTTAGCAATTAATGACATATACGGTATTCTTCCATACTTCTTGCATATATGTCAAAAGACACTTCATACAATCGTGTTAAAAATCAAGGGTTAAAGAGACCTATCTCAAAAAACCATTTGTTAATCATCAGTAGAAAATAAAAGTCAACTGTGAAAATGAATGAAGCGGTGTCATTTTGTCCACATGACTGAAACTATGCCACCTAAACGACTGACAACAGTAAACAAAGTAAATAGAACCTGAAATGTTCCTGATCAATAGAAGAGATATATTTCTTAAAACGTTTTGAATTACCCTGAATACTCAGCTGTAACACTATGAGTGACTACCTCTGTTGAAAATGATATTCGTATAAAATAGTTATATGTATATAATAAACAATACAATGATATGATCGGGTGATCCATAGGAGAAGAGAGATAAAGAAGCACACGTGGTACTATAGTATTCTTCATTAGCCAAACCACTAAATACACAAAACATCTGCTTCTTCTCATCAATCAAGGTCGTGACTACCCCATCATAGTACACGGTTGGTCTGACCTCAAGTGATACAGGAAGATGAACACTCGGTCTAAGAGCCTGGCTATTTATTGAAGATCTAACAGCCAATTCAGTATGTGTTCAGGCAGATAATTGCAGGAATATTTGTAGATAGCAACATTTCTTCAAGTGACAACATATGGTTCGCTCTATGTGACCGCATAATTAAACTGTAACCTACAGACCTAAATGTGTGAAGTCTACTTATTAATACCTCAATGACAATGGACATAAATCTCATTATCTCAGTCAACAAGAGAAAGATCAATATACCACTCATCTCGTCTGTTTGATCTGTGGGTAGCTTATGTCACTCGTTTTCTTGAACATTTGTCAATGAGTTAATCAGTCCTGTCCGTCTGTCTGTCTGTCTGTCTGTCTGTTGGAGAAAATCCCCAACATTTGAGTTACTGTTATCAACAAACTTACCATTTCAAAGATCTAGATATAAGATCAAAGATATTGAGTTTTCTATAACAAAGTAACAATGTGCCACCATTGGCGGGGAGATGATGTCGGGAGAGCTGAGCATTTTTCAGATAAAACTATTGGCGATGAAAATATCGTAGATTAAAATACATCAGACACTTACACATGGCAGGACCAAACAAAGGTTCGCCAATAATGTATGCAGTATATTTTGTATTCTCCTGAGAGAATCTGACATTATCGCTTGCAAATAGAAAGTGATTTTGTGATTCACATGAGAAGTCCACACAAAAATATCAAAGATCAACACACAATTCCTAGGTATCAATATACATGACAGATGACAACAGACCGCCTGGTGTTAAGCATCAACTATAAATCTGTATGTCTAGTCTCCACAATCTACATGTTACTTTTCCTTATACAGATACTTGGATGTGGATGAACCTTGATTGAACGCTTGTACTATGATGTAATGTTGATGTTTGTAATATTCATTACTGTTGGATAAGTGTGCTTCAATAGTATATGGAAGTGCAATAAATGATATATTAGCTAGAATTGAGTTTGCAATATATTTTAGTTACGGCCTTAGCGATTTACATGCGATCCAGTTCACAGTTCTGTGACAAATGTCAATTAGAATCTATTTGACCCTTGACTTTAAAATCATAAATCATGAAATTATTTTAGAAAGTTAACTTGATTACTTTTGATTTGTCCTGGATTTTGGTTTTTGAACATTGAATTAATTGGATTGAATTAAATTTCCTGCTGGCCTGTAAAACAACAATATCAAGACAGTTACTGTCTATCAATTCTCACAGATTTCAGTAATTAGGAAAAGTTTTGTATTTTGATTTTCACAATTTGGTACAGTACAGTATCCCTTTTATAACTTAAAGCGACAACTTTGAATACTATTTGTTAACAATAATATTCTGTTTCTGTCACCCAGAATATTAATTATATATTTGTTTTGTCTCTTTACTAAATAGTAATCAATAAATCAATGAGTATGGAACAAGATATTTTTATTTGAGGATAATCCTTGCACTGTTCCTGTATTCAGAAACCTCCATGAAACTCTGAACTGACCTCACTGGAGATGTGTTGACCAGTTTCCAGTCATAACAACCTCACTGGAGGTGTGTTGACCAGTTTCAAGTCATACAGACCTCACTGGAGATGTGTTGACCAGTTTCAACTCATAACAACCTCCCTGGAGATGTGTTGACCAGTTCCAAGTCATAAAGACCTCACTGGAGATGTGTTGGCCAGTTTCAAGTCATAACAACCTCACTGGAGATGTGTTGACCAGTTTCAAGTCATAACGACCTCACTGGAGGTGTGTTGACCAGTTTCCAGTAATAACAACCTCACTGGAGGTGTGCTGACCTGTTTCCAGTCATAACGACCTTAATGGAGATGTGTTGACCAGTTTCCAGTAATAACAACCTCACTGGAGGTGTGCTGACCAGCTTCCAGTAATACCAACTTCACTGGAGGTGTGCTGACCTGTTTCCAGTCATAACGACCTTAATGGAGATGTGTTGACCAGTTTCCAGTAATAACAACCTCACTGAAGGTGTGCTGACCAGTTTCCAGTCATAACGACCTTAATGGAGGTGTGCTGACCAGTTTCCAATCATAACAACCTCACTTGAGATGTGTTGACCAGTTTCCAGTCATAACAACCTCACTGGAGATGTGTTGACCAGTTTCCAGTCATAACAACCTCACTGGAGGTGTGCTGACCTGTTTCCAGTCATAACAACCTCATTGGAGGTGTGCTGACCTGTTTCCAGTCATAACGACCTATTGGAGATGTGTTGACCAGTTTCCAGTAATAACAACCTCACTAAAGGTGTGCTGACCAGTTTCCAGTCATAACGACCTCACTGGAGATGTGTTGACAAGTTTCCAGTCATAGCAACCTCACTGGAGGTGTGCTGACCTGTTTCTAGTCATAACGACCTTAATGGAGATGTGTTGACCAGTTTCCAGTTATAACAACCTCACTGGAGATGTGTTGACCAGTTTCCAGTCATAACAACCTCACTGGAGATGTGTTGACCAGTTTCCAGTCATAACAACCTCACTGGAGATGTGTTGACAAGTTTCCAGTCATAACAACCTCACTGGAGGTGTGCTGACCAGTTTCCAGTCATAACGACCTCACTGGAGATGTGTTGACCAGTTTCTAGTAATAACGACCTCACTGGAGGTGTGCTGACCAGTTTCCAGTCATAACGACCTCACTGGAGATGTGCTGACCAGTTTCCAGTCATAACAACCTCACTGGAGATGTTTTGACAAGTTTCCAGTCATAACAACCTCACTGGAGATGTGTTGACAAGTTTCCAGTCATAACAACCTCACTGGAGGTGTGCTGACCAGTTTCCAGTCATAACAACCTCACTGGAGATGTGCTGACCAGTTTCCAGTCATAACATCCTCACTGGAGATGTGTTGACAAGTTTCCAGTCATAAAGACCTCACTGGAGGTGTGCTGACCAGTTTCCAGTCATAACGACCTCACTGGAGATGTGTTGACCAGTTTCCAGTAATAACAACCTTAATGGAGGTGTGCTGACCAGCTTCCAGTAATACCAACTTCACTGGAGGTGTGCTGACCTGTTTCCAGTCATAACGACCTTAATGGAGATGTGTTGACCAGTTTCCAGTAATAACAACCTCACTGAAGGTGTGCTGACCAGTTTCCAGTCATAACGACCTTAATGGAGGTGTGCTGACCAGTTTCCAATCATAACAACCTCACTTGAGATGTGTTGACCAGTTTCCAGTCATAACAACCTCACTGGAGATGTGTTGACCAGTTTCCAGTCATAACAACCTCACTGGAGGTGTGCTGACCTGTTTCCAGTCATAACGACCTATTGGAGATGTGTTGACCAGTTTCCAGTAATAACAACCTCACTAAAGGTGTGCTGACCAGTTTCCAGTCATAACGACCTCACTGGAGATGTGTTGACAAGTTTCCAGTCATAGCAACCTCACTGGAGGTGTGCTGACCTGTTTCTAGTCATAACGACCTTAATGGAGATGTGTTGACCAGTTTCCAGTTATAACAACCTCACTGGAGATGTGTTGACCAGTTTCCAGTCATAACAACCTCACTGGAGATGTGTTGACCAGTTTCCAGTCATAACAACCTCACTGGAGATGTGTTGACAAGTTTCCAGTCATAACAACCTCACTGGAGGTGTGCTGACCAGTTTCCAGTCATAACGACCTCACTGGAGATGTGTTGACCAGTTTCTAGTAATAACGACCTCACTGGAGGTGTGCTGACCAGTTTCCAGTCATAACGACCTCACTGGAGATGTGCTGACCAGTTTCCAGTCATAACAACCTCACTGGAGATGTTTTGACAAGTTTCCAGTCATAACAACCTCACTGGAGATGTGTTGACAAGTTTCCAGTCATAACAACCTCACTGGAGGTGTGCTGACCAGTTTCCAGTCATAACAACCTCACTGGAGATGTGCTGACCAGTTTCCAGTCATAACATCCTCACTGGAGATGTGTTGACAAGTTTCCAGTCATAAAGACCTCACTGGAGGTGTGCTGACCAGTTTCCAGTCATAACGACCTCACTGGAGATGTGTTGACCAGTTTCCAGTAATAACGACCTCACTGGAGGTGTGCGGACCAGTTTCCAGTCATAACGACCTCACTGGAGATGTGTTGACCATTTTCCAGTCATAACGACCTAACTGGAGATGTGTTGACCATTTTCCAGTCATAACGACCTCATACACTGCAGCTGGATACTTAAGTCATACTTTGCTTGCTCTGATAGTTGTGGTCTCCGGTTCAAAATACCTTAAAAGCTCTGAAATTCTAATATTGTAGTATCATTTATTGATCTTTGCTGTTTCGAAACACTTCAATGGTAATATAACTCATTCAACAGCAACTTAAATGAACTGGTTTCCTTCTGTCAGTATAAAGGACAATGCAACAACGCTGACATCCAAAGTCAGTGCCTCACAGTATAATTGGCAAAAAATGATAACAAGTTGAGTTTCTGTTTAGCACCGGCAGACAGCTTCCTAACCATTAGGAGACAGCAGACATAGCAGTAACTCAAGTGAAGGAACTACTTAGTGCATAACCTATACAGAAGAACGAATGCTTGAAGGTGTGATTTGAGGAAGTTTATAGAATGGTGGTTCGGGATAGGATTGTTTGGTTAGCTTGGGTGTAACATGGGAAACCAGAGTTGATAGGAAGACTCCCTCAAACTTAACAACAGGTTGAGTTCCTTACTCCTTTCTCACGAACAGCAGACGTAACATCAGAAAGTATGTGTAATGTGTAACTGATAAATTCATAACAGGATTAGTTTCTGTTAAGCATCTGGTCTGCAGGAACCCTGGTTTGTTCCCATTGGACACGACATTTGATCAGGTCACAGTAAGCACTTAGTCCACATCCGTGTTAAGGAGAGAAGGGACGAGTTTGGATATTGCCTATAATGAAACATAATGTGCACAGTTGAATAAACAAACAAATTCAGAAATAAAAATAGGAGGTTTTTCATCACTTTAACGTCGTTTTTAAAATTATCTTCATAAATGTAAACTTCTGAGATCACGACATTGTTGATGAGTTTAAGTGTAACTTATACGGCCTACCGTGTACACAGTATTGAACATACTCTCATCTTAGAGTGAATGGTGAAAGAATAACTATTAGTTGATTATACTAGGCGATTTAAATTTGTCACCAACTAGAGACACGCATGTACTTAGAATAACACATATTTACCGCGAATATAGGTGACAGTAACGTTATGCGGCATGTCGTAAAATGACCGTTAAAAAGGCGTTACGGTAAATCTAAGCGCTTCCCGTTAGTGTACGGATAAACCTATGCCTCAAACGATGTAATCCATGTAATTTTGAGACTTATTTGCAACAATGAATTGTTGTCGCAAAATGTTACCGTAAGAGAGGTCCTATCTCTGCTTAAGTGAACGAGACATTGAAGGTGTGATCAGTGAGCGCCTACAGAATGCAGAAATCAGAGTTTCATGATGGAATTGGTGATGTTTGAAGAGCCAAATAGGTAACAGGAAGACTTCTTCACTTCTATGCACAGTGTACTTTACAGGATGACGCTTCAAACGTTTCAATAATTTCAGACTTTCAGATTTAGTGCGTTTCACCTAAGATGGAAGAAGACCATCACAACTGGGACTCTGTCCAGATGTTATTGTAGATATATCCTTTATCGTGGATTTGTAAATTCTAGGAGAATTCGACTAATGTTTTTTAACTTTTTTGTTGTTGTTGTTTTTTTTGTTTTTGTTTTTTGTTTTTAATTTTTTTTTTTATAAATGTCTATTTTACAATGGAAGACATGGTAACTCTCTGCCAAAGAAGATAAGTTAAGCTGATATGTTTTGTCTGTCACAATTCTCAGATTCCATTAACAAGTTTCAACAATGTATGTTTTCATAATTAGTTCACTTTGATATTCGTGATTGCTTTTAAAATCAAACTAACATTGTTTTTTTTATAATCGTTTACAATTGAAACATTGAATCTCTCTTTGTCGAGAAAAACAAAACACAATCTTGAAAATGTTTTTTGATTATTGCGACTGACCATGGCATTAGGTTCTGTGTTATAGTATCAGTGTTATATATTCAATAAATATAAAAATGAGATAAGTTAATGGTTAAGGAAAATGAAAATTCAAAGATCATAACCACAGCTGAGCCATTGTTAAAAGTTTAGTTTGAAAATAGTCTTGGAAATAGTAAAGCTACATTTTAGGTGTAATTTCATTGTGTTTACATTATCTTTACCAAAGCCTTTGATACCATGTGGCACAAAATCGAAAATTCGTAAATAATAAAAAGTATGAACGCTATTATGTCCAATATTCATAAATTACCTTGAGTGTTACTTATCACTTTAACTGTATCTAAAACCGATACACGTCATCAGCATGGTAGTTCAAATACCCGAGGAGTATGACAATGATAACCATTGTGTACTGTTAGACCTTACTAAATATAATGTTCAATAAAAATCAATTACATTACAATAACTTCATGAATATTCGATACAAACAGTTAACATGTAACTTAAATTGTCACATCTCGGGAAAAAGTATTGTTTTCTACCTTACAATTAGGTCGTGCTTCAGGCCTTCGAAGCTGGGAGAATGTAAACATTACATTACATTCAACATTCATCTGGCTTCCTCCAATTGTATACAATTTGCACGGTTGCATCATAATTTAACTGACGATACCATATAAAGGAATGAGTTCTGTTTAAAGAAGGCTACTCCTTGCATTATAGGTGGTGGGTATTGCCTTTGATTTAAATAAACGTTTAATAAAAGAGAGATGGTTAAATGGTCTCAGGGAATAAGTTTTTAACATATGAAAATGAAACCTAATAATCTATTGATAACTGTTCATTATTGTTTAAGAATTATGGAGGCTAAGTAATTTTGCTCTTCAGCTATTTTATTTAAAAAGTAGGTTTCAGTTTTAAAAGATGACAAACAAAGGACAAAGAAGACACAAATACTAAAATATCATTACAATGACTGCTTGTTTGACTTTATTATCTTCAATGAAAGTATTTGACGTCAGTAAGGTATATGGTTTGAATTAACTATAGTCTTATTATTGTTCTTTCCTGAGATTGTAATCCTCAAAACCGAAATCAGTCACAAAATAGCTACATATGAAAATATATACCAAACAGTTAGTATTTAATTAACAAATAAAACTATTTAACAGAATATCAACGGAAGTCTCAGGGCTCTTGACCTAATCTAATACACAAAATTCTCAGATGACGAAGCTATTGCAATTAGATATAAAGTCGATGTTATTTAATGACTGTCAACAAGGTTAGAACAAATAAACACTTTTGACAACAATTAATTTCCTATCTAAACCAAACGGAAATAAACCTTTTGAAATCGAAGTGAACTACATAGTGCATCATCAGCAGAATATGTTTCAATCAAACTAACCAGATGAAAGTCAAATGAAGGGTGTACATTTCACAGTATTTCTGTAAGTTCAAACTATTGGAATATGGAAACACTGAAGGGACCAGGAGCTAAGTCTCCGGGTGAAGCAGCACTTGATATCCACAACAAATCATCCGGAACTATGTATATGTGTGTAGCAACACTTGGTATCCTCCAAAACGGGATCAGGGGTTAGTGGAAACTTTACTGTCCACAGATTCTGTCTAGAAAATCTTCTCAACTTACGAAAAGTTCAATGTCTATTCACCTGATTAGAAATACATGCCATTTAGATAGTGAACAATATAACAAGTTTACATTTGGGATAACATTACCTTCAATAGTACAGATTTGTGTACTTTTTCGGGCCGAGTCCCATGTTGAATTCGAACCTACACCCTCAGAGTAAGGCAACTATCGCCAGCGCTGACCGTAGCAGCAACTTGCAAATGTAACCTTGTTATATTCACCTGATTACGAGATTCTTAACTTCATTATTACATGAGATACTGTAACTATCGATTGAAATCAACTTTTGAAAAGTTGTTTACCTAAAGTTATATTTTCCCAATGAAATATATAGTCTTTTTTTGCTGGGAATGCAAAAATGATAGTTGATATTTCTTGTCAAATACGTTGTATATCTCATCACGTGAAGAAGTAATTCATCTGTTCAGATAGAGGAGATATGAATTATATTCCACGTGGAAATTTCAACTATTGTATGTGTTACGTTCTCAAAATGCATATGATGTTCATTTGATTGGATGGATTGGAGTATCCTGTCTCATTGCTTTATAATTATGCAAACGATAACACCCTGAATTAAAACCATTGTTTTACTGATGTAGAATAACATCTTTGAAAAAATAGATATTACGTAATTTGATGCTTATCATACTCTATATATTTCATTTAAGACCAAAAACAGTTACAATCAATATCCATTGTCTGGTCTGTTGACTTCCCTTCTGAATCCTTGTCCCTGGAGACTCGGAAGTGTTCGATAACCTTCATCAAGCCTCGTTAGTGTCTATTCCAGACGTGTGCAGTAGGGCATAGTGAACAGTGGTTTCATTTCAGGAAACATTACACTTGTTGTATAACTATGCCGTTAATAATTTAATAACACCATTAAATCCTAAGCAGTATACAGTTACAAAGGTTTGATATGAGACTCATAGCAGGAGAATTATGTTGAGCTTCAAGTAACCTTACTCGAACACGGTTTATTAATTGTGTAACAATACAAAATCAAAAATACAAAATCATGTGCTGATAGATCTGAAGACTTAATTATAATTATTTTAATAAAAATATCTTTTTAACCATTATCAGCTTGAGTTATCTGAAATGTGAGAAACGAAATTTCAATATACATTGATATTCAGCACAAAGTCGATTCAAGTTTTAATTCTATTTTTACCAAAATGTCTCATTTTGATCTTCAAAGTAATTATCTTAATGCATTGTTTTGCTAACACCACAATCCAACAATATCATGTTAGGAATTCGTGAGATTTATCTTTTGAAACATTATAATTACAATACAACGCATTTATGAGAATCATTGATACATCATTAATAAATCAATGTGAGACAATCCTGGAGGAGATACTCACCATCAAAAAGGAAACAATATGACTTTCAACGTTTTACCTGGAACTGATTAACTTTAAGACAGAATGAATCAATATATAAAGACCATTCCTAGTCGTGAATATAAGTAGGAGGATACACACACACGATGAATATACCAATGTCTATATGTCTATGTGTCTCCATGTGACACCACCTTAACATCCTTAACCAGGCATTCGGTTAGAAACGTGTTAAATTGGGATATATAAGGGATATATTTTTGCTCAACAAACACTAAAAGATATATACTGAGCAAAACATTTTAAGAACCATTGGATTTTCCCCATATATTGAAATCAAGTTTAACATCATTGCACTAAAAAATAATGAACCAAAATGAGCATTCTATAATGTTTTAATAAGAAATGTACAGACGTTTTTTGGAGTAATGTGTACATTGCTTCGGAATCTCATGTTTTTCTGAAAGTGGGTTGAAATCGACTTCGTTAGAGTTTATGCCCATTTCGTGCATTAATTACGGCTTAAAACTTCTTGAATACCTCAGGAAAGGTTCTGAAACAGTTGAAACATTTTTAAATGCGACCTTGAAGCAGTGGTGGTAGAATGGGACTAAAATTGCAAAGTTCCAACTTCGAAAAAATAATGTCAATATAAACAAAAAAATCAAATTCCTTAAGTTATTTTGCACAGTCTATGTAAAACATTTAAGAAAAAATAATATTTTCTGTAGTATGTAATTTATCTCTTCACTACACAAACTGTATGCTATATTTCTGTTCGGTTCCCACACACATTGATGACTCTAGCTTCATGTAGTGTCAAATGCATATCTCCACAATGATATGTCTTTCTTTGATTGGAACGTGTGGTACTTCTGGTCTGTTTGATGAGTTTCTGTTTGAGAGTTTTTACAATATTGTTACAAGATTCATTTCACGATGGCGAATTTCAATTACATTTTTAAAAAATGTCTTTTAATTACTATTTGCCTCACATTTCGTTACAGTGTAAATTTTAACTGAATTGAATTTTTGTTTCTCCAGTGTAATTTTATGTTTGTTATTTGTGAATATTGAATTTATTAATAAAGTAGTTGATCATCCATAAAAATCCTTGTCTTCTTCATCACACAAACTAATAGAATGCCTCTCAAACAGATGATATTGAATTAAACTAGTAATTGACTGCGCCTCTGTAAAACAACCACAACAATTTGGTGAATGTGGCAGAAATCTCAAATAGAAGACAGTTCTGACTTTAATGGATTCAACGATGTTTGAAGGTAAAGTAGTCTACAGAGCTGGAGTAAGACGAGCCTAAAGAACTAACAGGAACATGTGTGGCGCAGCAGATATAGACCATGGGTAACACATATAGTACGGGACGACTCTTTCAACGTCTCAGTGTATGCTCTCAACACGATCTTTAATTTACAGTCAGTCTCCGGTGTCAAATATCTTAAAGTTACATGATGTTATATCACATTAGTAAGTAATTACATGGATAAGTACATACCACATTTTCCATACTTTATTACGGATTAAAATATTAGGCTTTTGTAGTAAAATTATAGCATCGCAAATATAAGTATCATATTTCGTCCTGTCTTTACAAGAAATATCCTATATTAAGATGTATATTTGCAGTTGAAAGTTGGTAACTAAAATACTATGAAAAGATCATGCTTAACACTGCTCAAAGCTCAAGTGACACTTTTAAGCATATGATGAACCACTGGCGTACCTGAATCTTGCTGTCGAATCTCCCCTCAATCAGATTCACATATAACAGCAGTTAGTCATAAGTAAAAGTATCTGTAACTTGCCGTGGAATCCCACCCGATCAGAACCACTGACACAATAATGAATGAAGGTGAGCAAATTGAAATAATACAAAAAGGCTGGAAGCTCCTTAAAGAAATTACTTTTATTTGTGCGTGTGACAGGTTTTTTTATAGTCATTTGACAACATGAATTGAGAATTTGCCACTTCATTTCCATTTTTCCACCGAATATGTGGGTCTGTGCTTCCGTTTTCTCTATTTCTTGCTCTCTCAAGGTATATTCTGATGGGAAAAATAAAATATACATCGTCATTATTATCCCAACAAAAAATAAAATCCTTCCACCCTTGTCACCTTTGAAACAAAAGTGCCCAGGAAACATTTAACTTGCATTAGCAGTTTTAAGACTATTATTATTATTGAAAATATTATTGCCATAAGATAATGTTGCAGTTTGAAGATTTGGGGCATTTAGAAGTGATATACATAAGAAAAGCAAGATCTTTTGGATACCATATTATTTATTGTCAATAATAAAGAAGTTTTTTATCCTAAAATATCATTTTTCCTTTGCTGTAGTATGATTAAAAGGCGTTAATGTTGAGATAAGATCTGTATTCTGCTCAACTTCACGATTTTATTAAATCAGCACTGAAAATTATATTGCAGTGTGATCAAATAAAAGCTCAAATGCAGGGTTAACAAAATGAGTTCAATATCTAAATGTACATGTTTGTGCACTGTGTGAGTACAGTGCTTCATTATCAAACATGAGATAAATGCACGGTTTTCCTCTGTTCTCATATGACTGCAACTCCTTAGTACATTTCCGTATACATATGAACGGGCTATTTTATCTGAAGAGGTGATGTTTGTGCAATAAGACTGAATGTTTGAGTTAGCATTGAGTGCTGACTGGAATTCCACCAACAAACTTGCCCTGATGGTGAAACCCACTGACAGAAATAGCACGTTCCATTATTGAGTGAATCAGCCTTAATGCTCGAGGCAGAAACACATCATTGAACTATAAATTCATAGATCATTGACATTTGAATTCATAGTATTACTCACGACTTATGGCTTATCAAGAGGACCCCAAGAACTGGAGTACATAAAAGGAATGCCTCAAACGGCAGAGAAAGGTGACGCTTAACGCATTCTGTACTTCTATAAATAGAAGTCATGTTCCAATAGATTCTGTACCCATTAAAGGTCGGCGATCATGGAACACTAACAGAATCTGGAACTCGTTAAATGTGTCAATAAATGTCGAGGCAAAGGAATGACTACAGTATATAATAATATCTCTTTAATCAAATTCACTAAATCTCCCATACTTGGCTTGACTAGTTAAAGGTAAATATGCAAATTCTCTTAATTATCATACTTGTCCAATTAAAAAAGCAAATATCCATCTGAGCACATTCGGTAAGATTGCCACTGTTGGCTTCAGGGGTAAAAGAAACTATGCATTGCTTCCTTTATTTAACGAAGGAAATATGCTGTGGATTAGTTTAAATCTGTTTGAAACGTTTAGTGAAACAATGAATGTTAAAAAATGAAGCAGTGATGAATGAGAACATTGATTAGAAAACAGAAATATTTCGTGAAAAAATTTTCAATCCCAATATTGATGATAAAATAGAAATATTGTGTGAGATATTTTTATTCTGACAATCTTTGTTAAAAATATTAAGTTGTAATGATGAACAAATTCATTCACTGTATCATGTATGTTACATTACAATAATCTCGTTGGGAAAGAGGAATTTAGAATCCCATATGTTAATCGCTCTGTTTCCTGGGTCAAACAACTCCAGACACTAAACATCTGGTCTCTGACAACCACATCCTCTCATCAATCACCATCAACCCTAGTCTGATCTCAACTCGAACCGGAAAGTGAGAAGTCGATCTAGGAGACTGGTTATTGAATATCTAACAGCCAATTGAGTGTGTGTTGAGGCAGATAATTTCATGAGCGTCTGTAAAGAGGATTTTCTTTGATGACAACACATGATTGGTTCTACATGAATATATATTCTAAAAGATAAATGTGAAGTCTACTTATAAATACTTCAATCACAATGGAAATTTGAATCAGTCTACCACTGAGAAGATCAATATCGTTCGATCGTGATATTTGAACCATCTTCGTTATTTGATCTCTGCTTGCTGAAATGATATCAGACTGGTTTCCATTCCCAATATTGATTACTGAATCATATGTCTATGTCATGTCTTGAGTTAACGGCTGTTATCAGCATTACCTGACCAGAGAGCTAAACCAGAAATAAATAACATCCCAGTACCCGGTCATTAGACTTGAGTGCAACTGTTGCCGGGAAGATGAAGATATCGGATGGAGATTGTTGAAGTCAGCCACTAGTGGACGCCATAAATCCTGGCTGTAAACTTGCAGTGAGCACTTACAGCAGATCCGAGAGAGATTAATGGATTATTAAATGAGAGATTTGTGTGGAAATAAAGTGGCAATCAACGTGTGCAGTGATCTTGGTAGTAACTCACCAATATTGATAGTTAATTTGTATAAAGTGACATATAAAAAGAGAAGAATCTAATGTTCAGCACTATTTGTCAAGTTCTTGGATAATGGATACTGTGACTTGCGACTGCTTTAATGACACAGTTATATGCAGATGAATTAAATGTGGGTTAACAATTATTGTGTATGGTAGTGTCGTGTCTTGAGCAAGTCTTGGAGATTTGTGGTATTTTCAACTCACGTTGATAGTCTTGGTATTTAAAGATAATCAGGTTAAATCAGACATACATTGACAGTTCCTAATTACGATGACACCTCTGAAGTATAGTATTGATATAAGAAGGAAAATAACTGCTACAGACTCAGAAGAGGGAGGATGGCTTCATTTGTCACTTTGACGAAGTTTGGAGTGTTTTCAACCTTCCTAGACAAGATGTACAGTCCCCTGACAGTGCTGCCAAAATACTTTGCTTTGCTTATATTGGAATCTATGTCATTTAGCAAATTTCATCAATGCTACATTAACTCCCTTTCTTACCAGACAAAATCAATACTGTATCTTACCTGCAGAAAATGTAACCATTAAGAATCATAAATAAGTACATGTTTCTGATTCTTTTGATTTAATGCAATTTTACAATTGTCGTATATATGTTGTCTTGGTGTTACCTAGATAAGGTTGCCTTCAACAGGATATACACGAACCAAAGATGTCTAGAATATAATATAATGTCCGCTTATGTAATCCCCTTATAATTGTCCCTAAAAGACTAGATTATATACAAGATGTTAGTTTCTCAGAGAGTATGTCACAATGAGTTGTAGTAGTTGTAGCTGAAGATAGGAATTAAGACCTGTATATCTTTATTTCAGGAGTGAAAAGAGATGATGCCATCCCGTCCATGATGATCTGCTAACGTGGTGACAAATCAGTTGAACTCGAACTCAGTGATCTCTGGTCGGTGCTCAGTCAGTCAGGTTTAATATGTTCTGCATAGAAGTTAAGTAAGTTGGGGATAAAGTCCAGATTCCAGCTACCATTCGATTCCACTGCCGTTTCATTTCAAATGGTTGTGATGTCCAAATATACTTGATAGTTTAGTCTTTATTCATGGAAACGTCATGGAAATGTCACTGTCCAGTCTTTTAATGCTATTGATGTATTCTTTATAGATGACAATGATAAAACTCTAGTATTAACTTGCGGATGTCACCTATTTCTCATAAACTCATAAAATTAAAGGGGTCAGTTCATATAACAAACACCGTTTGTCTGGTTTTGGCGATAAAAAACTATCCTCTGTCTGATTCTAAATGTCAAACTTTCATTTATGTTATAAAGAACATTTTGTATTCTACTTTGAAAACCATTTAATGACTTTAATATATCAAATTAATATTGTTATTGGTAGACACAAGCATTCGATGGAAGAAAACATTAAAACATATAAATTTATACTTTGAACAGAAAACTACATAACATTTCTTTGACAGTAAATTTGTGTTATCCGTTTTATTATATTTGCAATGCATGAGTCACAGGCTATAGATACAACTTAACATGTGTCAGCTAAACTGCATCGTATATGTAAATTAAAGTTATTGTAAACATATGTGCATGTTTAACGTGAAATGAACAAATCTGAATGGAGAAGTTGCGTTCTTTACAATTTAGTGTGTGTATGCATAAAAATTATTACACAGTTTAAAGAACTAAAATCTAGGGGAGAGAAAATAAATAAATGAAAACAACTTGGATTTGTTATTTTACAGTTAATTGATTAAAACGTCTGAGGACGATGGCTGGGTTTGAGTGAATCATTTCATTAGTTTTCAAAGGTAGCTCAGTGGGCAGCAACTTCATTATGTAACATTGTTAAAGTTTGGATACCCATATCTACAAGAATACAAATTGGAGTCCCTGGTCGCATTCGAACATACGCCCTCAAAGCTTAGCACCAATCGTCAGCAGAAATACTCCATTGGATATTGCACAGTGATAAGCTGTTGGTACAGTCAGCGGTTATTACACTGTTACATCTGTTCACTATCTAACTTCATAACTTCATTAATGTGGATATACACGTCGTTTTGGAGTATATGCTTTCTCCTTCTGAAGGAGGGTTGAATGGGGAGGAAAACGGCTACGTGTATATATTGATGCATAGCAAACTTTAGACGTTAATAATTTTGAGGGAAAAAAATATGTGACTGTAACAAGTGGTTATGTCATACAAGAGGATTTGTAAAGACGAGAGAAGCGATAGTTGAAAATAAAACAAGCAGTGGTCAGTCGGCGTTCGACTAAGCAGTAGATTCATATAACATTTACTCTACTTCTAAATGTAGAATATGCAGTGTAACGTAAATATAGTTTATAACTTATTCTTACAATACATATAACGATAACTGTGTATAGTCTTCAAGAACATCTGCAATAAGGTTTTATGTCAAAGATAGTTGGAAATGTTTTGAAAGTTTACCATATTTAAATAAATTCAGTATTTGACATTTTAACGATTTTCTCCGTGCTGATTGGATTCAACAAGGTCATGTGACCTGTATATATTCTCATAAACACGAGATTGACAGCTGAATAGGATCAACTTCATACATTGTTGTTTATACAAAATAACCAGCTGGAGTACTTCATCACTGTATCATTGTATAATCATTATACTCCTATAACATACTCTTTTCTTGATGAAACTATTTTTTTAATTTACAACGAGAATTATTTTTGTAGTTAGATTGAAAGTTAGATTGAAAGAGCATGTTAGAACATAACGTTAAATACTTTAACCATATTTCTTGTGAACTACCTTTGCCCGTGGTGACACATAAGTGATGGGGTATTTTTGTGGAGGGAGATTAGCGCTTGATCCAAGATTACACATATGTTTTATACATTTTCTAAGGGATTGTTTTATTTTCAAAAGTTTATTTACTTAAATTGTAATGTTTGAATTTCTAAGAAACATATTTAATAATGTGTCGACAATCTCAGGCATTTATACCAGTTTAACTTGCACTTTTTAAACTAACTGCTTTTTATAAGCCAGTGAACACATTATGAAATATATTTCTTAAATAACTCAAAACCAAATTATCTTATTCATGATACATATCTGTCTGTCAAAGAACAGCGCCCATGTCACTTTACTCAAAGAATGATACATTTGGATCAGTGAGGAATATGGAACTGTTGATTCATCTGTCAGTCCACCGACTACCACCGAGTTTCCCCGTGTCCCAACCGCATCTGAAAATCTCCCACTGGGACTGTAAACTTGATTGATGAATATCTTACTAATCAACGACCATGTAATAAAACTCGCGTTTCTGTCATTGATGGGTCATTAAGCGATTTATATCGCTCAATGAAAGAGATGCATGAATTTGCAGTAAATTAGATTCCTGAAAGGCTACTATCGTGCCAATGTTTCAGTAACCTACATCACACCATGTACACCATGTACTTTGTGTTGTGTTGTGTCATAGTATTATTGTACCGCTCACAGAGCTTTCAAACTAGACCAATGAGTATGAAGTGTTTACTGTTCTAGGAAAAACACCTGTCTATTTAACGATCGACTAGCAGGTGATTATCAGAACTCATTAGAGGTAGTCAGATGCAGCATCTCCGAAACAATTGTTACGTTTTAACAGTACAGGCGAAACTGGGTCTTGTAATACATATGATAGAGTTTATACAGATTTAAGTTTGTAAACGACTAAACATCGCGTATTGACTTAAGAGTTTGGTGTACATATTACCCAATGAACATTGAATATTAATATTCGCTAAAGATAGTAACAGTAAGGAGTGAAATAGAGAATATTATTTTATTTCAACAGGGTTATATGATCATGACAGTGAACTGTTCTATTTACAAGAATAAATAAATGTACTCTTTCAAACAAGAAGGGGTTTTAATCAGGGCTACTTTAGTTCAAAGAATTACACTTCGTTCACAGAACGTTTGATAATGAACTACACAATGAATTAGTTCATTACTCCCTTAAGATTCTTATATATATATTCTTGTTTAAACATATTGTCAAATAGATTGTAAACAAAACATTTATTCTCATACATAAACATAATGTGCTGAATATATAAACATATTGTATCACATAGATTGTAAGAATGTCCTTTTTTGCAGATATACCCACTGCAGATCCTTCTTTCACAATCTAATGAGATCTCGCGATCATTCTGGAGACGCTAATGTGTCAGAGATGGATATATGCTGCACAATCATCTGCTAAATCAGAACACTCTGATTGGATAGTTTCTCGAGCATGCTAGACCTTAAAGGGGCAGTAGCACGTTTTTTATGGTAAATTAAGTCGATGAAATGAATTTGAAAAATAATGTCACTAATAGTACAACAACTTTCCGTCTTCGGGAAATCAAGTTAAAAAATGAATGTTCATGGTTCCGTAAAGCCATGGGGATAATTTTTATCATTCGAAATAATAAAATGTTTTCACAATAAAATGGCCACCATGCAATGTTTGCTTTATACGCAACACCATTATTACTACTACGGATAAATGGTTTGTGAAATAAGATGCTTTACTCTCTGAAGTAAATTCAAATGGCACAAACTATCATTATATATAGGAAATTTGAAAAAATAAATTTTGCAAAAAACGTGCTACAGCCCCTTTAAAATCGATTCTTGTATAACAGTCAAAAGTGGTATTGATTTTAAAATATTTCAAAGTGCAAACAAAATTTAATCAAATTTCAAAGTTAATGGCAGACGCTCAAGTTCTCATCCCGCTCAAGTTCTCATCCCGTAAGGTACAATCAGTAATCACTATCGGAACAAATAAAATGAAATAAAACAAACAAACTTTCCCAACCTCATATCTTAAATATCAGATTTTGAATAAGTGAATGTGATATTTAATGACATTGCTATTATTATTACAAAAACTAAAACTTGCTTTTTACTGGTTGACATTATACTTCCATATTCTCAGGTTAAGTACCTTGAGTTTACTCATATCGATCAAACCGCTCTTTCAGATTAGTCGAACATTTCCTACACCGTTTGTAATTCAGACTGTTCGATCAGTTGCATGATTAAATATGTAACGATTAATCGACTGTTAATCTTCCAGATTAAGTCTCAAGGTCGCGTGGTGTAATCTAACTTAAGAGTCTATAATTGTAAAGATTTAGCAGAACAAGTTAAACTCAACCGTATAAAGGATTCTTTCATATTTTAAACGTCCTACTATCTGAAGGTGACATTCTTGTATACAATGTGACAAAGTTACAAACTCATTGCAACTGACTGTATTATGTTAACACTTTTAGAATAATTTTACAAGGACACCCATTTGACCTAACTGATGACATAGCAGCTTTGTTACGTCAGAAGGCTTGTAACAAAATAGCATTGTAAGAATTATCCACCTAACTGTACATAACTGATGAAACATTAATGACTACATATTTTCTTAACATGCATTGCATAATTTGGCATTCCCATGTCTATTTTTCAATAGAAAAAATGCATTGAAATTCGCAGATGTTCTTTGAAGAACCACCAATGAAAGTATAGTCATTGCTATATGCCATTATCTCAATTATATTGAAACAATATGTATAAGCGTCGTGCAGTTGGAACATGCATTTCTTCATTTTATTCAAAAATAATTTTGTAAAGTATGATACAAAAAGTGTATTATATTCTATTATTGGTCGTGTTGAAGGTTTCTAACGTTCAGAGAATTCTTTTTTAAATGTTTAAACAGAACTCTGTTATTACAAATTTTCATTAATACAAGTTGACAACAAGGATTCAAAGATTCTATGTATGTCAACACGGTCATGTTTAAAGAAAGTTATATGCAATATTACACAAAAATCTTAACATTAGGGATACAGATAACACAAATCAGTGAGAAGTCGTCTTCAGCTCCAGCATATAGTTCAACAACCATAATGTACTTCAAGTGGAGTCGTCAACATTTTCTCCAATAACTGAATGTCAGGGAAGAGAGAAACAAAGTCGCTTTTACATAGTTCATTATATGACAGTATATTCCAAAAGAGTATAAAATAATGTATCAGAGAACATTTTGCATTTTATCCTTGCATAATAATAAGGCAATACTAAATATTGCAAAGTTAAAATAAATTTCAGAAGCTCTGAAAACCAACTTGCTTTAAGGGAAAATGGTTCAATATTTCCAAGTATAAGGAAGAGAATAGGGAAATCTCTAAAACTGAATAAAACAATTATCAGAGACATTTACATTTTAATTTATGATAAGAATTACAAAGGCAATTCCAATTTATGTACATCACTATGAAATTATTATTGCACAGTTACGGTTAATTTCAAGGGAACAGTGTTCAATATACATCAGTAAAAGGGAAAGAATAGGTAAAACAGTATAATACGAATGTTTTTTCATCTAGCATAACAAATAAAAACGCAATTGTATGTGTGTACATCACTATATAAAATTATAACTGCACAGTTTCAAGAAATTTCAAGAGCTCCGGAAAAGACAGGGGATGAGAACATTGTTTTATTTTGCCAACTTGCTGTTCAGATGGGATGAAAAGCAGCGTCGAATTTCCATTTCAACAGTTTTCAACAGTTTCTCTCTCTTTTGTTCTAATCTGAACACAGAAGCTTTCAATAAAAACAAATGGGAACTCCCGACCATAACACAACGACCATAACACAACGTTGCCCTTAGTTATTCCCGTTTTAGACCACTGTCACATATATACTAACGTAGGCATATATACAGTCACATCATCGCATTCAAATTGACAGGGAGTTCCATCAGTCATACAGTCATAAAACATATTCATCATTTGTAAATGGTGATATCACCGCCGTGCTCTCAATATGGCAGCTTTGACTCTTTTCTCTTCCAGATTGGCTGTTTACTTGTTACCACAGACACGTTGATAGTTTATAGTTGATGGGTAATGGTCTGAGGGAAGCAAAACATCAATACTTTAGTTTTCTCCTCTCAACTCGCTGTCCAGACGGGGTGAAGACGTGACTCTTGAATTCCATTTCCTTAACAGCGTTCTTCTGTTCTGTTCTAATCTCAATACAGAACCCTCTCAGACTTACAACAGTGGGAACTGAATACCTCTTGTCCCAGGACATTTACTGTATGTAAACCGGGCAAGACAGATATCTTTAAATTTAAATCTATTCTTTGTATAAAACCAGTCGGAGTTATTTATGTTATTTGCATCTGCCTTCCTCCTGGTTGCATGACTGTCGGCTTATGACAAACACTTATTCTTAAGTAAGGAGAAATGAGTAAGAATAAATTAATTGTATCGGGTTTGGAGAGGAGTTGCTTATGCTGGTGTTGAGTGTTGCATCAAGTTACAGCTATAGAGTCGATTTCGTTTAGCAAGATATCTTATACTTTTATAGGAGAACTTAGTTTGAAAGTAAATGGACATGTTATCTCTCGTGGACGTATTTACAGTTTTCCCAAAACAGATAAGACTCGATTAATCGATGAAAGAGAAAATTAGAAATGATTTTATTCTTGATTCTTGGTTTAATCAAGACAGGTCGAAATGAGTACTATCTACATCGTCTACACTGAATCACTAAAACGGGAAATGAATATATGGAGCATAAAAAGAAATTAAAAATTTCTTAATATACCACTTTTCTCGTTTCCACAGTTCTATCCTCACTGTACGAAGTCAATCAGAGGATGATTTATCAACATGTCTGTCTATGTGATACAATCATCATGATCGTCCCAACACAGGCTACCTTTGTGCTATAAGAGCTCATTGATATTAGTTTGTGGCATCACCCTTATACATTGATTATGGCATTGATAAAAAAAGAAACATTTGTTCACTATCATGGCATGCACTTCAAATTGATGAACTCATTTCCCTGATGTTAAGTTACCATGCTGTCATTGATCGACATAATCTCTTGTCGTCTCATTATATTATATTAGGGAGATTAATATAAACAATGAGAAGAGAGTAAACAGACTATGGTTCGCAGAATATAAACAACATATGTGATATTTTGATGAAAGTCTAATATACGCCACTGTATACATTGCAACGGTTCAATACACATTTTTACTTCCAATATATGTTTACAATGTATTAATGGCTTTCCACTCCTATTTTATTAGGCTATTTCGTTGAGAGAAACCAAAAGCCAACAAGAAATGGAATGTTATTAAATTTTCAAAATCTTACCTCACACAGCAACTGACAGTTATGTCCCTCAAAAGCATATGTTATAGTAAGGATATTTAATGTTCTGCTTAAATTCAGTAATAACAGTACAAACCGTGATTTATCATTTACATGTATATGTACGATGCTATAAACCTCAACTTTTTATCGTTTTGAAAGTTTACACTATACAAATGTCCATGTTCAATATATCTACACGTATCAAATTTTAAAATTCATTCATTTAATTTTTCCACTGCCTCTTCACAGTCAACCATATTCTTTCAGTTGACGAGCTACCCTAACCCTAACCCTAACCCTAAACCTAAATTATAACCTTTTGTCCTAACTCTCACATTTTCACCAACAAAAAATATGCACTACTACACAACCCTCAACCTCAAAACAATGTATGCTGTCATTTCGTACATGAGCTCGAGTTTCACTTGGCACGCATACCTAACCCTAACCCTTGCCCTTACTATTACCCTCACCCCAACCCTAACACTAACCCCAACTACAAACCAACACCAAAACCAAAACCCTTACCCTTACCCTTACCCTTACCCTTACCCTACTAAATCTTTGAATATCAATTAGCAAACGCATTTTTATATAAAATTATCAGTAGATATCAACATTAAAGTTCAATACTTCAACATTTGCTTGTCTGTTCATCATGTAGTGTAGTAGTGTTTATGAGGGCAGGATAATTGATTGTTAATAATTGGTTGGTTGGTATGACAACATTTCTAGAGTGCTCTTTTGCACAACATTTTCTTCTGAGACTGGAACGTTTTTAAAAAATGGAAAACATTCATTGTTAAAAAATTAATGCCTATTTAAACTAAAGTTATTGTGCAACAACATGGACCTAAGTGCTAGAAAATATACAATAACTCAAATATTGAATACAAAACACACTAACATGGTGAAAGATGATGATACTGTTTTAAAATATGTTTAGATCAAATAGATAAGATAAAATAAACATAACATGGTTATATTTGGGATAACACTACCTTCAACAGTACAAATTCTTGTACTTTTCCGGGCCGAGTCGAGGCGAAATGGCCCTGTGGTAAACTGTTGGTACAGTCAATGCTGGCGATAGTTGCCTTACTCTGAGGGCGTGGGTTCGAATCCCGCATGGGACTCGGCCCGGAAAAGTACAAGAATTTGTACTGTTGAAGGCAGTGTTATCCCAAATATAACCATGTTATATTTCTTCACTATCTAAATGGCAAGTATTTCTAAAATAAACACATTGATCTGTCGTATCCTTTACATGTGAAAGTTTAATATACATTACAAATCCCATGTTAACCATACCTACACAAAACTCCTAAATCCATTCTTCCTGGAGATCTCTCTTATACGACGATATCCACACTGCTAGGATTCCCGTGAAACTCAGTTGAAATGGTTTAGCTATAGTGTTAACTTTTGCTGTTAAAAGTGTCACATAGTTAAACAAATGTTTACAAACTATATCGCGAATATATTATTTGTATAAACTACATATGATCGAATAAGCTTTTTTTAGTTCATCGTTTATTATTCTTACATATGATTCATATTACAATATAGTTATTCTCCTACATTTAACTGTACAACATGTCCACTATTGAAAGAAAAAAGTATACCAAATTATGGTCAAAAACAAAATGCTGCCGCCGTATAAAGTTGGATTTGGTTGTCTTTCATAAGCATATGTTTTGTAAACACTTATACACAATTTCAAATTTCAAATACATATGGAAGGTTGAAATCGATGTGCACAAAACTTTTGAACAAATGTTTAGCATATAAGGTAAAATTGATAAAACATGATAAATTAGGTAATAAAAGAAGTGCCGCCATAATGTACTTTCTAGAACTTTTATTCCTTGACGCATCATTCTTCAATAGCATCAAACAAACCATAAACATCCTACTTCACTCTCTTTCAAGTGCTTCTTTTAAGCAACGTGTGATATTTAAAGGTGTGTCTTTCAGTAACATCATATGAATTAAAATGTCTTTAATTATTGTTATTTCATCTTTTATAAAATCAATAAAATAAAAAAGAGAAAACAAAAACACATACAACAAACATAACACATTTTTAAATGACGAAATGTATTGCTTAATGGAATCCTATATTTTTTAATGGCATGATATATTTGATGACATGATATATTGTTTTATGTTCAATATTTGATAAATGTAATAAATTAACATGAGACGACAAATAAACACGAAATTAAAATGAAATATTCTGGACTGAAAGTAGATACATTCACACGACAAAGTTCTCATTTATGTTTAAATGATTTTGAGTTTTAAATGTCACATGCTTTTTTTGTAAAAGACAACAATCATTTCAAATAGCATAGTGTTTCTCAGCTTCAAACTTTATGTCACATTGTGCAGGTTCAAGGGTCGATGAAGCGCAGAGTTACAGAGCCTGGGAACCAGGACACAAATTAACGTTTCTCGTTTTTCCTGGACCTCTTAGCAACAATAAATGTCAACTCTACGAGTAAGTAAAATACAGAAGTGAAAATTTGTTTGCCTCAGTAACATACCTGGGAAACCAGAACGATAATAAGTGTTCTTTGTTTTTCCTCCTAGCAAGAATAAATGGCAACTCTACGAGTAGGTCCAGTAATTATCTGTAAATTAAAATCAATAAAAGTAAATGACAGCTGTTCGCCTAGGTAACATGACCCTGATGTGAAACAAAGCATTAATTCCCAAACAGAATATTATCAACTTCTTACTTCATCATAGTAAATTAGTTAAGGAGTTATTGAATCTTTTATGATACCCAAGGGAGATATCAGTATGACAGATATTCATACAAACGAATAAACTGGACAAAGTAATTAGCATTTATTATTTCTGAAAAGCATTTGGTTTTGAGCGTTTAGCCCAATGGCTCAGTTAATTTACAAGAAAGGTTTCTGTTACCTTTAGAAGCGTTAACAACTGGTATATACACGGCTCGACTCAAAACATGTATTGCTACCAATTTGCTGAGACGTTTTACCATTTTCCCAAAATGCTTTAAGATATCGGTATAAAGTTTGTAAATATATTATCAGTATAAAGTATGAACATTTATATTGATATTTATGCAAGTCTTTCCCGCGAGTCTACAAACGTTTTTTTTTTTTTTATCTTTATCAACATCAATACTTATTCACAGATTATCTATTAACCAGTAAAATTGCGATAGGGAAACAGTCGAATCGCAGAAATACTTTAAGAGAAGATAAATCGTAAAATCAAGTAAAACATAAGCCTTATTGAAGCAATATAAAACAGTACAAGAGCATAACGTTTCATATCCACAAAATACTTTTAGAATAGAAAAACATTGAAATAGGGCAATAAAAAGTTAAGCTCATGGTGTGTATTTCTTCAGATCAATGCAATTCTTTCCAAAGTATGCCAGCTTGTTACATAATAATTATCCTCTTTAAACTCTTACTTCATCAATCTGCTACCATATCATCAAATCTTGCTTAAGACCATAACGAACGAGAGTTGCAAGTGGTCAAACAGAGCTAGGAATACTTAAAGTGGTGCGTGTGATTCACCAGTCAGCTGGCAAACAAGAAATGCATCAGTCATTAGGCAAGCAGTCTCCACAACTCCCATATCTGATGACATGAACTCATTTGAAACGAATTGCTCATAACCCAGCGACGTTTCGTTTGACATTTTTGTCAACTGATTAAAGATCAGTTCTTTTTAACTCAGATCTGGTGCCAGGTGCCAACTCACAGAGGAATATTCTGTAATTGTGTAAATTGAGGAAACATCAACTTTTACCGCATCTCCTGAACAGGCATCCCATAGGAAAGAAGCAGTTGAACACTCAACTACGCTGGTTTGAATTTCAAATGTCTTCTTACGAGAATTTAAATCAGAATACTCAAAATATTTGATTACTTTTTCAACATATTCCGTTTTTGTCTCTTTTACTTGAATTTAATTGGGGAATATTTTGTCATCGTCAGATATAACCTCACACATCTCAATGCCATCACCCATTAACAAACACTTTATGCCCAATAGAATTACGTTCAATCTGAGATCAAGATCATGAAGTACCAAATACCGAACTTATTATTATATCTCACACCAATCTGACTACAAAACTATCACCTTAAGAACTTTTAGCATTTAGTGAACATTCAGGGTCAACGTTCTAACATTATAGACGTGTTCCAAATGGAGCAGGAGATTAACCTTTGAATTGTAATTGTGCTGTTTATTATAGTACAATTATAAATTGTTCTGTAAGGCAACCTTCATTGTTCGACAATGTAAATGTCCGATGGTCTCTACCAGGTTTTACTTCGCTTTAACAGTTACAGCGCCTTCATTCACAACATCAAATACCATAGTACAAACGACTACTCAAACTTGAAATATTATTTCCAAAACCCAGTTGTATAATACGCTAATAAATTAGTTGATTTTATGTGTATTAAGCGGGAAAGGGTCAAACTTCCATCAAGTTTCCATCAGATCAAACCAGTAGTAGGTACTATCTGTAAGCGACCACCAAATTAGTCTTGTTGTGAACCATGTGCTTACGACACGTGCATATAACACATATGCGTTACTCCTATCACTCCTAGGCACTGGCCAGACAGAATCCACTGTGTATGGTTATTACGTGTATACAATAAAGGACATAAACAATAACATACACAGTCGGTTAGACAACATTTGCTACCAGTCAATGCCAGACACTGTAATGTTTAAATGAAGATAAATTAAAATGTTTCCCGAAGACTTCTATAGAAATTCGAATCAAAACTTAATTTCGAGGTGCAATGCATGTCACTAAACATTCATTTGATTTTAACATATTCCACAGGGTCAATAATATAAGGATAACCCATGTGTATCTACATATAGTTGAGAGAGAGTGTATTCAAGTCAGTATAGTGACGTCACTTCCGTCTGAGCGAGTTGTAATTCGATGTTGTTTGCAGGTAGAATCGACTTAGCAGCGTAATTTGGGCCGAAAAGTAAGTAAGTTAACAAAAAGTTGCCCATGGCAAATTAGTATGAAACTAATAAAGGATCGGCGGTAAGTTTCGTTATATGTCGTTGTGTATGTTTTGAAATATAAGCCACGAATGTGGTCGAGTCTAGAGGTGTGAAAACGCAACCAAGAGTTGCCAAGATGGCGGGTGTCGCTCCTTTAGCCTATTGTATAGAGGGGGGCGTGGATACTTTTATATACATTGTTTACATTGAGATCTTGGGTATCCTCAAATTCCTGTGTGTAAACCCTCCTGGAGGGAATTACAAGGTTGTAAGTCCCTCGTACCGGGTGATACGGTTTAGAAAGGTCGTTTCAAGTATCACGTTATATGGCTGGTAGGTTGATAATGAAGTTTATTAAATACAATTGATATTTGTTTTGGGAAAATAGCAACGCAAAAACACTCATTAGCAATGACTTTGTAATAAAAAAAAGCCATTTTTATCCAACTTTCGTTAGTCACAGTGGCAGGCACCAAGGCAACCATCAGATGAGTCTGAGATTACATGACAGTCGATCCTCTTGAACACAACAGACTAGCAGTGTTTCAATGCAACGTTTCTATGAAATTGAGAATCTCATCCAAGACCCTCATGATGTCAAATATATATTTACAAAAAGATTCAATCAGAGCTTAGATGAAGTTTTTGGTCAGGTGATCAGCGACACTTTAAGATTAGTATTGGAATCAATGTCTTCTTTTGAACATACACTAAACGCCAAAAGAAACGTTACCCCACTTCTTTTTTGAATAACTTTTTAAGTATCAAAGATATTTGAGAAATGAATGGTTCAAAAGAAAGCTGAATAACGTAGCTTTATGCTAATAACACGTTTAAAATTCCTGATGGATTCAAATGTGGCAAAATGCAGCTTGTTTAAGAAGATGAAAATTGTCCGGTTTTCGACCAGGCTGGTAATAACCAATAAATGTGGTTTAGATGTCCAGAAGAAGTTGAAAGTAAACTTTTACTTTTGTGACTAGACAAAAAGGTTGTATGCTTTAGATCAAATATTTCTGAAATTAAACAACCTCAATAACATTTTAAATTTGACATTAAAATATCCAGAGGTGATACAGATGAAGAAACTGTACTAAGTTCTGATTTAACGTGTCTGTAGATACGACTTGTGATGGAGGTAACATGGTTATTGTGGCTGTCCTGTCAGAACCCATGTACCAGTAGCATTTACTGTGTCTGTGTGTTGATTATTACTTCAACAGATTGGATGTTACGTTTTGTCTACATCGTTTTTCTGTGTCAGTTATGCTCGCCAATTGATGTCCAAATATGTTAAGTCAAACCAGCATGTGGTAGAAACTACAAAACACAGACTGACACTCTGTCTGTGAAGTGCTCCATTTAGATAATTGCCATGGTTTAAGGAAGTTTTGTTAGTTCATGAGAAATTGATTTTTTAGTCATGGAACATTATATTATTCGTATCAGCACAATTTTGACATTGCTTTATTTTCAGTGATTTTTTTAATCGGTAGAACACGGATATAGCAAACAAACTGATATAGCGAACAAATTTATATGTCAAAAGCCCTATATAATATGTCAAACCTGAAAAGCTAACAGCGGAAATAGCGAACTGAGTTCTTTGTGACCGTGTTCTACTGTAGTATGGTTGAAAGCTTACAACCGCACCTGCAAATATTACGAACATTAAACTTTCTCTTTCTACCACCACCACAAACCAGATTAAAGAACAACATATCTGTAAGTCCCCTGCGACACTTGCCGAGGCGTTTATTACGAGTGTACACGGTACAGGAATATACACGCCTCAACATCTTGTTCCACTCACATGACCTTTCTATACACTGACGTCCATAGACCCTGCGAACATCTGCAACCTATAAAGAAATGTACATAATATCAAATATATATGAAACATACTCTCTACCACCCACAAGATAGATCACATTCCATCCACCTACAAGGTAGGTATCACTTCCAGCCACCCACAAGGTAGGTATCACTTCCGCCCCTACAAGGTAGGCATCACTTCCAGCCACCTACAAGGTAGGTATCACTTCCAGCCACCCACAAGGTAGGTATCACTTCCGCCCCTACAAGGTAGGTATCACTTCCAGCCACCTACAAGGTAGGTATTACTTCCGCCCCTACAAGGTAGGTATCACAGTTCCGCCACCTACAAGGTAGATATCCTTGGCACCGCCAATGAGATAGGTATCCTTACCTATAAAACAAGGTATCCCCCTCCACCTACAGTGTAGGTGATAAAATAGTTTCATACGTACATGCAAAATATTTTCAAAACAAAAAATAAATATATCAACTCAATGTTGAGTTCTAATGGTCGCATCCGAGAATGAACTTACCGCGCTATGACGTCACATTTATATCCCTGCTCAAAGCGCCCCCTGGCTATGCATTACCTCCCCTTTTATCTGGTTTGTCCCTAAAGAGAAATCAATTTCTATCTAATTCGCCTACTCAACCGATAGAAATTTCATAGATCATGTTTGTGTTGACTTTTAATTTGTTTTCACGAACTATGACCCTGAAGTAATAATTAACGTCGAGACAAGTCACCTTAGGGACCTTGTTTGATGTATAATTGCTATAATTAAAGTGTACATGTTATCGTGGTTTCCTGATTGACATCTTCAGAGACCTAGCACTCATATAATTGACACATACCGACAATAACCCTACTTTACCTGATTATATTTGCTGTCACGTGTACAGTGTAAGATCTGCTTGAACAATGGGGAGATTCCTGAACATTATGATATGTTTTAGTGTATGGTGTATTGCCCTAAGTTTAATAGGCCCCCATGTTCTATTCCTAATATATTATCAACAGATTGCTAAGAACAGCTGTTCACTTGTCTCTTTTACTGACTTGCATAGTAGGTATCGTATGTAAATTAAATATAAGAATATATTGCATATTCTTTTTTTATATGAACTATCTTTACACTTGTTGATAGTGCCGATAGGGCATATATATATAGAATACTAAACGACGTCCCGTTTGATAACATGTTTATGAAACGAGTGGATGGTTTGGTATTTAAACGAGCGAAAGCGAGTTAAATACCGATGCCATTCACGAGTTTCATAAACATGTTATAAAACGGGACCGAGTTTAGTATTTTATTTATTACTCAATGATGTAAATAGCGCTGAATTGCAAGGAAATCGTTTTTAGTGACGCTTACTTGCAAATAAGTCACCCGCTATTGCAGTCGCGCGGCTAACATTGTGACGTCAACCAAAAACGACTATGACGTCACGCGTCGATTATGACGTTACGGCAACACGCGGTGGTATCACACATGTGTGTAACCAACTTATTGTTATCTAATGAGTGATCTCACCACGGTTGAGTAATAAATTTCAATATAAGATACCCATCGCAAAAAAACACAGGCGGTCAATCGGACCTACAGTGTGCCCTATGCTCATGATTTAGGACGTCAGTTTGAGCGTCGCTAAGCAAATGACGTCATATTTTACATCACTTTGATTGTTCAATTGCTAGTGAATGTGTTCTACGAGGGGAGGCAGTAATATTTTCAAAATATAGTTTATACAAATAACATAATATCTCAACGGCTTTTATATAAAAACGAATAAGTATTTCATGGCATCTCATTCAAGAAATATTTAAAGACTTATTGTTGTGCTTTATCATAGAATAAAATATAGCAGGGAGCATAAAACTCTCAGGGCTGCACACTTCTTGTTTTATGCTCCCTGCTATTGTTTTATTCAACGATAAAGCATGCCAACTCGTCTTCTTTTTCGTCAATGATATTCTTTGTAAAAAAGAATTCAACATATGATTTTGAGGTCAATAGCTGAATTTACTTATTATGTAAAAGCATTAGTATATTTTTCTTCACTAATTACGTTTCACCGATTCTTGATGACATAACTCCCTGCAGTAATCCTGACTGTTCTTTTTTATCTAAAGCTAGCTTGTAGTCTCCCTGCAGTCCTCCTGACTGTTCTTGTTGATCTAAAGCTAGCTTGTAGTCTCCCTGCAGTACTCCTGACTGTTCTTGTTGATCTAAAGCTAGCTTGTAGTCTCATGCTTTGTGGAGAGGAATTGCTTCCTTCACCTCAGATGTCTTCTGAAGACTCTCTGATAAATCATTATTTTTTAATCATTTGGTGGCAGTGTCATTGCATCATAAATTTCTCCTTGTCTTTATTTTCACACTTTTATCTAACAAAGCCTCACATCTCAAACATAACTTTTGAATCAATAGCAGTTTGTTGTAAATCAATGGTCATTACCGGCGAGAGGCAGGCTGCAAATTACATATCCATGCTGATGTTGTCCTGCTATAGAGATTGTCTAATTTCAGTTCCAACGTTTCCACTGCACAAGGTGAATGTAAACCCTCTTCCTCAGACAATAGCTGTGAGGTTATTAATGTGCAGGGACTTATATCAATATATGTGAGTTATAAGAAATAAAATGTCGTTCTGCTCTGTCAGAGGATAGAGGCTTTATGATCTACTGTCAAGAAGAACCATATACTAAATCTCATCTGCTGCGCCATCAATGTGAGAACATAACCAATTCATCAGAGACTAGCTCATAGATGAATAACCTGAAGTGTTTTAGCCAATGTTGTGTTGATCCATGTTATCCTCACTTTACCAGTCCCGTCTCAATAAACATGTGTCACCGACAATAACATAACGACATGACCCTGATATGTCTAGATAAACATCTTGACATCGGTATATAGAAGATATTAGTCACATAACACAAATAGCAAGAGAACAAAGATGAATGTTTAACAGGTGCAATCCGCGACCAATAGAATAAAGTATAGCAAGTAAATTTAATAAGTCATTGAAGCCTTTTGTTATAACATAATTATGAATGAACTTAACATGCTTCTCAAATCATCTTTCATTGTAGTGTCAAGGTGCGTTTACACTTGCACGAATTTTCCATCCGCATTCCAAGACATCAGTGCGTGCCAATGCGTGAAGCATTGTTTATATAATGTGTTTACATAACAATGCGCACACCTCTGTTTGCGCATTATTCGCGAACACCTCACGTATATGTTGCGCATTTGACGCGCAAATTGCACACAAAGTGCTACGAATGGACCCCGCATTGCACACATAATTCAAGCACAACCATTCTGTGCACGCATATGTTGAGACTATGGTCCGATGAAGTTCCGTTTTGGTACGGAGTATGCGGAGATGCACACACATGCACGACTAAATCACGCATTCTTGTCAAGATCGTGACCTTTTTTGTCACGCTTGGTGTACAGTATTGCCTGTATTAGAGGTGTATATAAAAAAAACGTTATTTGTCTGTCTGTCTGTATGTCTGTCTATAAAGGCAGTACCCCCATCTTAAATCAGTTCATCCTCTTCTTTCACAAAGTGAACACCACTCACTAGCAAAGACATTCCGCTTCCTTGCCACTGGTGATAGCCACACAAGGGCAACAAAACAGCTTCAGACGTATGTTTGTAGAATCTGCAAGTTCCTACCCGAGGTTTGCAGAGTCACCATTGATGTGTTCAAGGTGGAATTAGTAAGGTGCCCAAGAACTCCACAATAGTGGAAGAAAGTGGCTCATGGTTACATTTCGAGGTGAAACTACCACAAATGCTGGGGAGCTTTAAATGGAAAACAATGCCATGAAGAAGCCACCCAGTGCTGCAAGGGATTCCACAACATTGTACTTATGGCCCTTGTAGATTCTGTCTACAAAGTCTTATATATGTAGGGTGTTGCGGGTGATATGGTTGTTCATTCCTCGGACACCTATTTATACGGAGGTGCACGATGCTTGCTCATTGCTGATTGGTGAGATGATATTCGTGCCATTAGCACGGAAGAATACTCGCGAATGTTGTCAATTGCCTGAATTACGTGCCAACTGCTTGAAATGCTCAACCTAGTATTGCCTTTATCGTGACACAAGAAAAATGTGCACGCATTACACGACACCACAGGAATAAGACACAAACAAGTTGAGACAAGTTCACAAATATATTGCGCAATTGGCACGCACTGGAGTGCATTAAGAAATAACCAAACATTTTGTTATTTCTTTACGCATTGGTACGCACCCACGAACAGTTAACGAATAATACACGCCGGTTGGCGATAAAGATACGCAGTGCCACGAATTAATGCGTGCAAATGCGTATTCGAAAATCGTGCAAGTGTAAACACCGCTTCAGTCGGTAAGTGGTAATAGTTGCAATTAAAAATAAGACCAATTTGCGTGATGTCTGGTTTATTCATGTCAGAAATAAGAAAGCTGTTGTTGTTGTTGTTGTACATATATTTGTTAAGAATCTCAGTAATCCTCCATGTTGATGACCGGTGTATTAGGAAGGTTAATTAATGAATATATATATATGTATAAAAATATATGTTTCCACATACTGCCAAAGGTGTTAAAAGTATTAATTCCACGGTAGACACAACGCTATACCTTGTACAATGTTCCTATATATTTCTTGAATGAATACAAAAATATTGTTTAATCGATGTTATGGGCTCTTTTTATTTACTTTAGCAATAAATTATTGGACTGTATTGAATTTAATTTGTATTGAAGAGAAATGTGAAGATAAAATGACATTTTCCAAATTCGTCCTCCGTCTGAGGGTTCTTCACGAAAAAAAGGACAATACATTTACTTTATACTTTTGCAGATTACGTGATCTCATATATAACACTGTTACAATTGTATTGAATTGAACACACCAGCATAGACATCGTGTGGAGTACAAATGATGTTTTCTGAATCCCGATGATTAATCTGCTCATATCAAAGACTCCACATTAAACAAACACTCTCTGGACTCTCGACTTTACTATCTTAACACTTCAGTGATTGGTATATCAATACTGTGAAAGTTGGCTAGAAGTTTATTATCCCTCATCATCAGTGAGTTGTGGGTGATAGATTGTGAAGCAATGATCTAGACAGATGGTGAATTATTCAAATTTACTCACGTGTATTAACAGTATTCGTGGTGAGGACTTGAAAACTGGTCATTATACTTAAAAGGTACAATCCAACAGGTTCATTTACTTTACGGGTTGGTGTGAAATAGAGTATGTTCTTCCCTTGGAAGTTTGCCGTCTTTAAATGTCATCTTTATTTAAGATGACAAGTTCACACTGAACAAAACCGGTCACCCATTGGATAACGATGCTAGCCCATATCATCCGGTGTAGACGCATCCTTCACATTACTTTTTAATGGATTTTTAACGTTTCCTACGAAGGCTATTTTTGACAAATCCGACTGATTATACGCCACTCCTAGAAATACTTAGGGGTGAGTCGTGAAGTTGTGATTAAGGACTCATGATGTTCGAATTTAAGCTAACAGAACTGATATCTGCAATACTGAAAAAGTTGTCGGTCTTAAATCTTCTTTAAACGATATGACCACAACTCTCTTGGATTATGTAAGAAACTTTGAGATGATAAAAAGCATCAGATAAGATTCGAGATTTACAATTTTTGCTTTGACTGTCAGTTCTTACCCAAACATCAGACCTATTAATTAAAATGGATAAGCCTTTAGGCAATTGGTGAACACATTGGAATAACTCTCGTAATTGACACTTCTGTGCTATAATTTAGATTTCCCTTTTTATCGAAACTAAGAAAGGAATGGAAGAAATGTATTTACCCCCACAGAACGGCTCTTTTACTTAACTGCAGCGCTGTTTCATATGAACGTTGAACGAATCTTCGGTGGCTGCAAATCAAAAACCTAAACGAATGAATATAATCTCATAGATTGATCAGTTCCATTATGGAGTTGTCAACCACTTGTAATGTGGTTCATTGCAAATTGAGTTTTACGAAATCCGTTTCTTTAGAGTGTGATTTTATTCTGTGGACCAACATCTGTACACCATGAGCCCTGGGGATACTTAACGAGATTGTTGCAATGAATTCATTTCTTTCAAATTGACTTATATTCACTTTTGAGTATATACACTAAACTGCATCGTGTTAAAAATCTGTGCTGCTATTAAGTGTAACTATATGGTTTACAATATATAATTAAATTGTACACATACTTGTGTTTTTGCTGGTTTAAACACAGTAATGTTCTACTTTGTTAGGCGATTCATTCAGTGCTAATTCACTTGTGTAGATAGCATTGGTCCATCAAATTATTGTTAGAATAACATTATTGTTATTATTATTACGGGAACGTGTGTATCTGTGGATTGAAATGAATACGTCATATCAAAGAATACATGGTTATTAGCTGTCCCAGACGCTTCTCCTTTCAAGGTATTCGACGTATTCAAAAGTAAGAAGAATTATTTAGGAGAAGATCTAGTAATTAAGTGTCTCACTTGTTCCTTATCCGTTTAACCATTAAATCAAAATAATATGTTTAAACTATGTAATACTTACTGGTTACGCATACCATATTGTATTCAATCAATACATATTTCTAATCTTTCTGATTCATCTCAATCGTTTAATCAATTGTATTTGCAAACAGTTTCAAATGATCAAAAGTATTATGTAATAGTATACAATACAGTACAGTACAATACAATACAGTAGTATGGCAATTCAATATGCAGTTTTGAAAATCACATATTATATCCATTTAGTGATAAAGTAACAAGAACCAAAACCGCATCTTTGGATTGTCTTATATAATCATGTATCCCTTATACTGTGGTAGAGTTAAAATGACTGTGAAATAAGTCATAGTCACGTTTCACCAATCCAAACTTTTCTTGAAGAGTTATATAAATTTATTCACTTCCAATTCACTTTTCTTAAAAGGATTTTCATTATTTCTTATCAAAACACGAATTACATTGATACACTGTTATATATGGTTCAATTCTTACTAGGCCTACGACCTGAATCTAAACTAATGATATTATAAATAAAACGTTGAGGTAAAATAGGACCCACTTGGAGCAACGTTGTGTTAATGGTAGGACAGACAAGAAGTATTCAGTTCCCATTGCTGTAAGTCTGAACGAGTTCTGTATTGAGATTAGAATAGAACAGAGGAACACTGTTAAGGAATTTCACCCCGTCTGGACATCAACTTCTCTTTCTAGAGAGAAGGAAAGGAAAGTATTGACATTCAGCTTTCGCCAGCCCATCATCCATTGGTCAATTGGTAGTGGTGACAGGTAAACAGTCTGTCTTGCAGTTAAGAAAGGTCAATTGTTTTACTTGTAATCCGATGGAGAAGGGAAAACAAAGTACTATATTTATACTTGTTGGCATTCTCTTGTCTCACCTCGGAATAGACTTTGGCGAGTATGTTGTCCCTCCTATCTAACTGCTTTGTATTCTAGCGACCTTTCTTGTTTAGAATATGTTAACGGTATTTGCAGCACTGACTGTGGCAAGTTTATTTCCTCATTAGAAACAGTGACACATCTTTATTTGGAAGTTTCTTTCTTTGACGTTGTATCTTTCACCGTCGCCTGCCATTTTGTTGATACAGAAGGGATGTAAATTTACTTCAGCACAGACACACTGTGACAGGGACAAATCGATCTATGACCTGATTTACAGGTATACAGTTAGACCTCGTTTATCCGGAGACATTTGACATCTTCTCTATATATTTTTACAAATGATGATTCGCTTAAGCGCACAGCTCGCTATCTGGTCGATTTTAAACGGTACCCAAATCGTGCGGATGAACAAGGTCTGACTGTACACACGAAGTACTGGGTTCAAGACTAAGACATCCAAAAGCTATTTTAACCACCGGAGGTGTTTGGATTATTAGATCAACCTCTCACGATTCACACGAGTCAGTGCTGTAATGTCACCTTGTAGACCAATCAGAAAGACGTTAATAATCCATTCATATAATAAGTACATTTGGTTTCTTTAATTTGTTTTATCAAAGTGAAAAACTGATGTTTTTTTTACAAAATCAAAAGTGATGATACCAAGACATTTTAATCTCTAACGTTGACAAATTTGACCAATTATTATGATTTACAGGAGACAGAACAAAATGCTTATATGAATAGAAAGAACCATTTCCCCTAGTCATAATAGAATATTTACAGAATGATTGCCACAACAACACTGTTAAGGAAATGGAAAGTCAAAGTTGATTCTTCATCCCGTCTGGACATCAACTTGTCTTCCCAGAGAGGAGGAGAGGAAGGTATTGACGTTTAGCTTCCCTTATCCCATCACCCATTCATCAATATGTAGTCGTTGTTGACAGATAAACAGTCTCTCTGGCAGTTTAGACAGGTCCATTTGAATCTATTCACTGTTGAAATGTTGATAACATGGCAGTGACATATGCAACTCCATCACTTTATGTTATGCACAGCTGTACTGTTGTACAAACACACACTGTTCTACTTTACTTTAAATACCGTGGTCTTGTGTAGTTAAATAGTGATTGTTTGAAGAGAGTGGCAACTACCCGTGCCTTGACACACTTGTTAACCTGAGCTGGTGTACAGCGCGCTAGCTCATTCCATTGAGTAACAAACTGTCACATTAGCATCTATTGCCTTTCTAGGAGCGAAGGGGTGCAAACGTATTAGAAATGGTCTTTTTAAAATCCATTTTAGTCTTTTATCTTTAAATGTAAAATGATTTTGACTTATATCAACCGATAAAAGAAATGCTTTGTGAATCAGAATGAAAAATGATAAAAAAAAAAAAAAAAATTAGTTGAAATAGTGTTCATATATTTTCTTAACCAACGAGACCATTTTACCAAATGAAGTCATTTCTATAACAAAAAGGTCCTGCAGCTAGCTATCCTATGTGCTATCCATCAAGAGATTTCCATTTTAGTGTCATTAGTCATTAATTACGCCATTAGGTTATTATTACAAAACACTTTGTTTAAGAATCGCTTTTCAATAAGAAAGAATAAATCAAATTTATTTGTTTCAGACAATATGCACCTGTTTTAATGTTTGTATTAAATGAAATCGAGTTTCACCCCTTCTTACCTAAAATTGTCCCTCTAGTAACGGTGAAAGTACTACAGTAGATATGTCATATTCAGATATCCATTCCCTCAGTAATTTCTGATAGAATTATTGCCTTAGCCGAGCTTGAGCCATAACATGGTAATTTAGGAGCCTTCAAATTGTCATACTTTTTTTTTTTAATTATTCGAAATCGAGTTTATAATCAAGGTCAATGTTTAAAATGCATTAGAAAATACTGTGAAATACGCATTTTGTATATACACAAACTTAGGTGTCAGTGATGAAAGCATATACTTTTGGAATTTTACACATATTGCGTTAATCTGCCATGTTTCACTTGAATAATCAAATGATTAAGGGATTGATTCTTACTTAGCAATTATAGCAATCATTATACCAACCCACTCTTAATGTCAAACTTTTATCAAATTGACCAACTGTTATGGTTTAAAGAATACATGTAGGAATAATCCTTTTCCCTTGTCATGACAGACACTTTTCATACAGATTACTACATTAAAGACGTTGTTATTGGTTATCGTTGCTATTCAATACAGTCAAAATGAAGGTCAATGCATATACCGCTTTGTAACATTAAGCCAATTCAAATGTTGGCGTTGGTATTTTGAGAATGCCAAATTTACTAGTCAGCCACGTGACTGTAAACATGTAATGAACTCTTGGGGATATTAATGTATTATAGAGTGAAAGGTGGTGATGTAGTGGCCAATAAAGTGAAAATTTACTTGTCCAATGATCTTGTAGTAACTCATCCCTTGCAATATCAACATGGGGATGGTTATAGATTTTCAATTAAATATGCCGTTCAACATCCTACTGAAGTACATATTTTATCAGTAAACATTATTAGTGCAGTCTGTATATAAAACCACATATTGTAATGAGAAATTATATTTTTCCTCACTTTTATAGTCTCATTAATGGTATCAGTATGACATTATAATAAGACTGCCAATTATAATGAAATTATAAACTTGACAATATGAAAGGCACAACTAACAATGGAAATGTGAACACAAGTTGCAGGACAATTGTTAGAGATGTGTATTCTTTATCTGTGATATTGCAGACAGTATGTACATTAATAACATAAGCACATTAAATATGCGTTTATTATATGTATGTATTTATAGAATACGTTTATTGAGGAAATATATATATATATATCGTTGATGTGTGGAAAATCACAATTTAAATTCAGTTCTGTTCAGTTATCAAGTTCAAAGAAACCCGAGCGAAGAAGTTAAGTGAGTTTGAACACATGAGAGGAAGCAGAGGAAATGGTAGATCTGAAATAATCAATTTGATGACAGTTAAAAGAAAGTTCTGTCAGAAGGCTAAGTGTGCCTATTTCCTTTTCCTCCGTATTAGAGGCCAACTGTCACATTAACCACCAACTTTCAGCCACGAGACCAGTTCACCTCTCAGTCTAGGTGGTCTGGACACATCACTGATGGAGACTTTGCAGCGATGTAGATGGATATGCCACTGACCTCGAACTTTGTCTGTAGTAGTATTAGAAGAGCAAATAATTTAATAGTAGCAATATTTGTAGTGGAAGTAGTAATGCTGTTGGTAGTAGTAGTAATAGTAGCAGTAGCATTAGAAATAGCAGTGGCAGAAGTAGTTACATAATGATTAGAAGTAGTACCAGGAACAGTAGCTGTAGTCATAATGATAGTAGTAGTAGTAGTAGTAGTAGTAGTAGTAGTAGTAATATACTGACCGTAACTAGAAACCTGACCAAGAGCTTGCAGAGTCTGGGGTGGGTTGGTTTGCTGCCTCAATCGTCTTCCCAATTCATCCCAGAGATGTTCTATGGGATTGAGATCTGGTGAACGAGATGGCCACTCCATGACGTCGATACCGGCGTTACGCAAGAAATTGCGCGTCAAAATCGCTATGTGCGGTGGGAATTATCATGTTGAAAACTCAGCCCTGGACCATGTTGTTGCATGAACGGTATCAGGACAGGTGTCAAAACTTGGTCCCTGTATTGTGCGGCAGTAAGGTTGCCCTGCACGACAACCAATCGGGAACGGAACAGCAAGATCCCCAAACCATGACGCTGCCGCCGCCAAATCTGTCCACCTCCCGAAAACAACACTGTGCATATCGTTCTCGTGTTCTACGCCACACGCGTACCCTGCCATCAGCAAACCTAAGTGTGTAACATGACTCGTTACTAAAGACACATTATTCCAGCGATTCTGATTCCATCTTGCGTGTTGTCGGGTCCAAATCAGACGTTTGTGACGGTGAAATGACGTCAAAATGGGTCCTGTGTAGGGCCTCCTGGCTCGCAGACCAGCAGCCCGCAGTCGATTCCTGATAGTGGATGACCACCGACCTCTGGACAAGTGTCTGGTCGTTGACGCAGCCGTCTCGAATCAATTTCGGAGATGACGTAACCTGATTTGTTCATCCTTTCGGCGTGACGTCCTGGCCTAGGACGATCCGCAATCGCAACCGAGTTGCACACGGGTTCTGAGCTCATGAATTGTCTGTCGGCTACATCGAAATGTGCGCGCACCTTCCGCAACGGATTGTCCAGCGTGCAGCCTACCCATATCACGCTCACGATCTGTATTCGTGAGTCGTGACATTCAATCAATAATGTTTTTCCATTAATTTTAATGTATGTTCCTGTTACACAGTACACGTGCGATTTGATTTGAGGGCATACGCGTTACCTGTGTTGATCATGTGACCCTGTGCACGTGAATATCATGTTTTACGTCCTTGACGTGTAATACGTTAATTTACGCATTGCCACCCGCCCCGTCCGTGCAGCATCATCGGGTACACCTCTATCATAAATTATAAGACACAAGACACAAGATTCGACTTATTTCTTCCCCGAAAAGAATTACGATAAAAAATATGAGTGTCAGGTTTCTAGTTACGCTCAGTAAAGTAGTAATAGAAGTATTATCAGATGTATTAATTATAAAAGAAGTTGAAAAAGTAGTAGTAGAAATAGTAGTCTAATCTATAAAGGGTACCTTTATGTATGGTAAAGGCTCTCGGAACGTGGGAAGCCATCACAGGAAATGTTGCAAATTCTCTTCGTCAGTCTAGGAATATGTAAATCAGTCCCTATCTGAGAATCAGCCAATTACCGGCCCAGACTGCCCTCGGTGTGGATAGAACTTCAATAGTGGTAACTGATTCAATGAATATAATCTCTCTGTCGGGAGATTCATCTGTTTAGCTAATGAAGTTGATAAGAAGCGTCAACCACAAAACAATATAATTTAATTTTCAATCTGACATGTGCAGCAGTTATAGAACTGTCAAGGGTATTGTTACTGTATTGAAATACTTATCTGACGCAACTTCTGGAATGTTGACATCATTAGGGCTTCAAAGCAAATGCTGTGAGAAACAACTGAGAAAGTAATCAGCGTATTTACACATCTTACATTTAAGACTACATCGATCCTCTAGGCTACACACCTGACACAAATCTGGATTTTGACACATGGAAGTTAATGTGACATGCTTCAGCTTGAAAAAACTTTTGTCTTACTCTGAGGGTTTTGGTTAGAATCCCGCAAGGGACTCCTCCTGAAAAAGTACAAGAATTTGTACTATTGAAGGTAGTGTTATCCCAAATGTAACCATGTTACATTTGTTCACTAATCTAATGGAATGTATTCCTAACTTATGGGGTTAATTTGAGTTAAGCAATATAATACAATGTATGCTTATGTTGACTAACCTTCATTACAGACAATGTAACAACTGATTCGACTACCTGACGATGTTTCCCTTTCTGTAGAACATCTCCAAAAGGATATGACATATGTAATATGTTGATGAGATCAAAGGTAGACTGATCTTTGATCTGACCTAAAATTGACCCAACTATGGAGACTGATGAGACCTGCAGACAAAATGAAAGGAGATCAATATCGATATCCAGCTGTCAATATAAGTGACAGAGAACAACCAATTACCTGCCATTGTGCTCCAAATACAAAATATATATGTCTAGCTATGTCTATCTCGTGACTACATGTAATACAACCTAACAATCATGATTTCAAGATGATCGCTTATAAGTTATGTCTTGCTGCTCGTGTCAGCATGTAACACAACATAACAGCCATATCCAGATGATCGCTTAGACATATCAGAAGAAAATAACAGAAATATTATCACTGGACATCATCGCAGAATAACTTCACTTTAACTTTATTGAATCTATTCACAGATAATGGGAACAAAGGCAGCAAGATCTTTGATGTCATTCTGATTTTTCTTTTCAAACAGCATGAAAACACTATTATACATTTATACTCTTATCTCCCAGTTCTTGAGACTAATTTCATTTATATTAAGAACAAGTATTCTTCAAGAATGTTAAACATGTGGTACGTCAGGTTATTTTGGCTAGTTTCTGTTTGGATACATTAATTTCCACAGTGTAGATTTTTAATTTATCTATTGATTACTATTTGATTCATATAATGGCACTCTGACACGTTTATACACAAATATTATGAAAGCATATTGTCCCAGCGATCAGATTGGTCAGGAGGTGATCACGTGACCATCGACAGAAAAGCATATTGACTCCAGCCCGAGTCCGACCAAAAGCTGTATTGACTTGAATGACATCAAACGATTGTTGTATGATGTCATGCTATCTTTACCATGACGTCATTCGGCCGTTGTCCGAGCTGTTCAAATCCAAATTACATTTCTGAATGTATTTTATTTTTTCCCTTTCGTTTATGTATTAAATACATAATAAAACAGTTATGGGCTGGTGTATTCGGTCAATACCTGTATTTATGGACCCGAGAAAACAATATTGACCGTCGACTTCGTCCTTGGTCAATACTGTTTTCTCAGGTCCATAAAAACAGGTATTGACCTCAGCACAGGTCTGTAATTGTATAATGTCAAGTCAATTGAAATGTTGAAAGTCGAACTCAATTACTATTTATTATTCGCTTTGTTTTGTGAATATTGAGATAAATTAATAATTTTTCAATTAGTTTCAACAGTTTCAATATCTTTAACGGCAATAATGTTACACAGAAAAGTGATTCAGTAATTCAACTCATACCCTGAAAGTGAGGAGTTGATCTAGGAGACCAAAATGATACAATCACTTTAACCCTACTCAAACATTTAAACAACATCAAGTATTTCCAATATCGCACATGTGTTAAAAAGAGGGGTTACTTTAATTATATGTAATTCTGGAGACGAATTTTACAATAATCATTAATTGCAGTGAAATCAAGGCGATTTAAGTGAAATCAGATCAGTTGTATACATATGTAGCCTGTGTGATACCTGTGCAGTTGTCATTGATTGGTTGGTAAGGAACAAGTGGTTTGTTTGAATAGCAAAACTTATCTTAGAATGATTTCAAGGGAAAGAGGAATTAGGTTGCACATATATGTTAATCACTTGACCTCAATCAAACAACTCCAGACACTAAACATCTGATCTCTGACAACTTGAGATATTTTCATTCTGACGATCTTCAAAATATTCATTTGTAATTATGAGAAATTGGTTTACTTTTACATGTGTTACACTTCAATGATCTTTTTGGAAGAGAGGAATTTAGAATCACATTTGTTAATTGCTCTGTTTCCTTGGTCAAACAACTCCAGACACTAAACATCTGGTCTCTGACAACCACATCCTCTCATCAATCACCATCAACCCTAGTCAGATCTCAACTCGAACCGGAAAGTGAGAAGTCGATCTTGGAGACTGGTTATTGAATATCAAACAGGCAATTAAGTGTGCGTTGAGGCAGATAATAGCATGAGCATCTTTAAAGAGGATTTTCAACTCGTACCGGAAACAGACAATTGAGTGTGTGTTGAGGCAGATAATTGTATGAGCGTCTGTATCGAACTGTCGACAACATGTCGTTGGTTTTTCGTGAACTATGTCTTAGATATGTAGTTTTGTATCAATACCTACATCTATATTTCAATCATCTCTCCTATTTGATTTGTAGTTAGCTAAAGTAATATCAGACGAGTTAACATCTTCAATCGTAAATATTCAAGCAAAAATATTCATTTCTAAAACTGTGTGGACAGTTAACTGGTGGTATCAGCATTACCTGAAGAGCTGAACCACAAAGGACAATCAGTTCTAAAATACGTAAAACAAACCTCCGTACCCGGTCATCAAACTCGAGTGCAACTGTTGCCAGGAAGATGAAGATATTGGAAGGAGATTGTTGAAGTCAGCCACTTGTGGACGCCATAAATCCTGGCTGTAAACTTGCAGTTAGCAGATCCGAGAGAGATTAATGGCTTATTAAGGAGAGATTTATGTGGAAATAAAGTGGCAATCAACGTGTGCAGTGATCTTGGTAGTAACGAACCAAGTGTCAGATATGAATGTACGAGGTTTAGCAGTGATAAGTGTTAAATATTATTTGACAATGACATTGTTTGATACTTAATTCTGATTGGTTCTCCAGAAAAACCAAAGGCTTTCAAATATGGATTAAACCTCTTCTGATTTTAGCGCAGCTTCACTGCGTATGCATTCATGCTTTGTGATGTCACAGTCTATCAGAACAAACGGCTGATTCTACAAAAAAATAATTTACTTTGGAAATAAAAATGCTTTGGTTTCAATTTTACATGTACTCGATTTCAATCCAGTATAGCATGTCTACACACTAGGTTTATCTACTAAATGGTAATTTTGCTGAAATCAACAACGCATAAATGGGGTAAGTTCTGTTTTCCAATTGTACAAATTAGACTTTCTCTATTAATGTGTTAATTACCTGTTAAAGATTGTTGACAAAAATAAAACTTAGTTTTAACTGTGTGACAGTTTAAAGAAAATATGTGTATCAATATCAGAAGACCCAAGCTTATTTTTTTATGACAATATTAATGTAACATCATAACGTCACAACTAGAAATAAATCAATATCTTCCTTTGTACGCCATACCAATTAAACACATCTCTAGGCCTTTTCCGCCTTTTAATAATTCTAAAATAAGCAACCATCAAGGTTGTTCAGCATTTTATAAAACTGTATTTGATCCAAAAGTTACAAAATTCAAAACATTCTTGAAACGGGGAGATCAATTCCAGAAGGAATACACTGAATCAGAATGGAAAATATTTATTTATGTAAATGAGTCAAAACAGAGGGTCAACATACAGGGTCAAAATAAAAAAAATAAAAAATAACAGTCATTATTTACAAATAGGTCGCACAATTCGACAAATGGTCAAACATGTTCTCAGTATCGTGTATGACCACTCTCTGCATCAATGCACACCAGAACACGTCCCCGCATGGATGTCGTCAGTCGCCGGATGACGTCAGCAAGAATCTTTGCCACAAATCCAATAAGCTCAAGTTCAAGTAAAAGCTTCTGTCGGTCCTCGGCGGGACCACGTAACCCTTAGTCGATCCTATCTTGGACGGTCTTGTCTCTGGCCTGTCGGCTGACAACAATTCAACTAGTTGCTGATGGTTGATTGGCTGCAGTTGAAGGATCTTGCAATGAGACGTTGTGGTCCCCATTTCTGCCACACCAATGGCTCTGTCGCCTTCTCGTTCTGTATGTTTTAGCAATTCTTTCGTGTTCTTTTTATATGGCATCATTGTTCTCTGAACGTCAGTATGTTTGCAGACCTTCGCACATGCAGAAGGAGAAAGCCCAATTGTTTTGTTTTTTTCGCTTTTAAATGATTGCACGAAATTTACTAAAAATCATGGAATAATGACTGTTACTAATGCACATGGTGAAGTTTCTCTGCATATTTGAAAAATTAAAGCAATCTCTATAAAACGCAAAACCTTGCTTTAAAAGTGATGTTTCTGTTGCCGCTGCTGCACTGGTGATCTGTGATGCAGTTCAGTCAGGCAGGTTTATAATGTTCTACATAGAAGTTAAATAAGTTAAATAAGTTGAGAATAAGTGTCAAGATACCGGCTGCTACTTCAAACAATAGTGATAACTAAGTGATAGTATAATAAACTGTTAAGTGTTTATTCATTTAAACTTTTCCCATTGTGATTTACAAATGTCAGTTCCAAGTCTTGTTATGCTATCAATGGGTTATTTAACCTTGTCAATATGTTTAATTGCTGACAAAGACTCTACAAGTGCTTGTTGACCATCATTATATGTCAACGGGTTAGCTCAAAAACAAACATGGTTTGTCTGCTTCTGAAGATAAGCATGGCCACATCTATCTTCCATCTGATTCTAAATGTCAAACTTTCGAGTTTTTGTTATAAAGACAAATGTATTCTACTTTGAAGGCATTTAATGACTTCAATATATCAAATTAACAATTTTATTGGTAGATAAAAGATTTCAGTGGAAGACAAAACATTAGAACACATTAATTTATTGTATTGTTGATTAAACAGGAAAAGGGGCTACATGTATATATTCATGAATTGTAAACTTCAGTTGATATGTTAATAATTGTGCAATCAACTAAATTGCAGAAACCTCAACACGTGGACATGGCTTACAAGATAATGTGTACAGATGAGAGAACAGTTATATTAAACAAGAAAGCAATGGTCACTCAGCGTTTAGATACACATACATATAACACTTATTCTACTTCTAAATGAGAATGTATAATGTAATGTTAATATAGTTTATAGCTCATTCTAACAACATCTACAACCGTAACGGTGTATTCTCCTCAAGAACTACAACAACTTCAATCAGGGTTTATGTTCAAGTTTTGTTCGCTCACCATATTTAAATAACTCACAACTAAATTATCTTAATCATAATAAATATCTGTTTGTCACAGAACACCATCCAACGTCCATGACAATCTACTGAAAGGATGATACTTTCAATCAGTGAGAAATATGAAACTGTTGTTTCCTCTGTCTAAGAACATCAGCGTCACATCTACTGACAGTTCGCCGGTACAGAGTTCTCTGTGTCGAAACCACATCTGAACATCTCCCGTTGGGACTCTTAACTTGATTTATGAATATCTAACTAATTAACGACCATGTAAAACAACTCGTGTTTCTGTCATTGATGGTTCATTAAGTGATTAATATTGCTCCATGAAAGAGATGCATCAATTTGTACTATATAAATTAGATTCCTGAAAAGCTACGTATATGCCAATGTTTCAGTAACCTACATCATACTTGATGCTGTGTTATGTAACAGTTTCATTGCACTGCTCACATAGCCCTCTTTGGGATCGTGGTGTTGTTCAAATTCGACCAATGAATATGAAGCGCTTACCGTTCTGAGAAAAATACCTTTCTATTTATATGATCGACTTTCCTTTGCAATTGCATACAAAGATGACTGTAGACTGTATACATCTAATCATAAATTCCTTTTCTGAAACAAGTGTGACATAATGTTGTTACTGTGCACGCTTAATTCGTTTCTGGCTATACATTTACTATTTTCAATACATGTTTATGTTAACAATCGACTCTGATATGCGTGGTGTGTCTGAAGTTAACAGTTTGGTGTATGCTACCCAATGGACGTTTATTATGTCCTGAAGATAATAACAGTTATCAGAGAATTAGAGTTATATCAGAATTAAACAATCATGACAGTGCACTGTGCTATTTAAACCATGCTAGAATAAACATAACAATACATGCTCAGTAACAAGAAGGCTGCTTAGTTAAGGGTATTACAGTTAAAAGCAAGACATATCATTCAAAGAATTTTTTTATGAACTACACAATTATTTTAGTTTATTACTCCCATAACATATTTATAGACGTATATAAATATAGTGTTTCTAATATTGTATAATAACACATTTAAAGGCATATATACAAATATTGAGTCTAATGGATGTAAGAATGTTCTCTGTTTGCAAGCGTTAGGTATTCAAACAACAAAAACCCAATAATCTTCTGCAATTTGTTGTGGGTGTAATTGCTACTGCTATCCAGTCAAGTCAATGTGAACTCCAGTGTATGGTGCTTTAATATCTGTGAGATTTCTTCATGAATATTCATTAACACACATGTAACAAGTCAATGGCACAAACAGAGGAAACACTTTAGCTCGAAGCATCTGAGAAGCACTTTATTACTGGAAGCAGGTACGAGACACAGTACATAGAACAGGATCCATGCCCTGTAATTGTAGATAAATTACACCTGTGACGTAATACTATTATTTTTTTGCTCCAGTATTATGAGTAATGGAGATTTCCACATCATAAAATGTTTCCGTTGAAATTTCATTGTTATAACATTTTGAGTAAAGTTCTTTAAAATCAATAGTTTGCGTCTAATCTAAGTAGGTTGCTGTTCTCGTTTCTCTACATCCAGGTATTTTAACGAATGGAGCTCTATGAGGGCATTAACTTTCACAAATATCACATTAGTATCAACCTTCAACGGGTCAGGTTGACTTTGCCTGACTTTCTCATTGGTTAAATGCTTGTCTGTGTGTAACAAAAACTAAAATATTGCTAATATAATTGAGATTAAATTTCTCGTGAGAATCGTGTACTCCTAACATTACGATCTGAGATAAAGTTCCCTCAGGAAATCAGCAAATAAAAACAAACAAGTCTTTAATTATATAATTGTTAAAAAAAACAATCAGATAAACCCTACAGATGTTCATGTTAGATACATTATAGGGTCACAAATAAATGCTAAAAGTTACAAATGTCTAGTATATACTCACCAGAGGTTTTGGGTGAGGTACCTCTGAACCACTGTAAAGCAGCTAGCCAGTTTCAAGTCGTTTGACTGAAGGTGGAGTTCAAATCATTATGACCCTAGAATAAAAAAAATGTGTGACAAAAAAACAATCAAACTTAATTATTCATGAATAATTAAGAACAAATATATTGTCATAATAATATTTAAAACAGTAGTAGTTATCTTCCATATAAAGAGGTTTATCATATACCTATCCTTAATATGGGATGTTTTGCACATGTGATAGAAGTAAGGACACGCCATTAATATCGCTGCCTGGTCCGAAAATCCACATCAGCCATATCAGCCCGGTCCGCAAATCCATATCAATATCAGCCCGGGTGACGTTAGGTTAGAGTGATCTCCCTTTGCTCAAAGGCACGCTAACATTGAGTAACGTCAGAAGCGAAACATTGACGGAGTACGTAGTTTATATCAGAGTAGTCTCCAAGCAAGGATGTTGTTGATGCTTTTAACTTACATTCTTATTGACATAATTAGATATGCTACTAATTGGAAAATTGAATAGGAGGCACGGCTAAAATATTTTGAACAATTGTAATTGAGGGTTTGTCTTGTAGGCCCCTCAAAGTAATTTTTCGCACAGAAATATCTTCATTTTTATATTTCTTCAAGCATTCTTTCTTGTTTTAGAAAAATGTATAATATATGATAAAAAGGTTACAACATGTCATTTTTCATACCATTCCCCATATCAGCCCTCGACCAATATCTGGCCTGCGGCCCTCGGGTTGATATGGGGGTCTCGGGCTGATATGGGGGTCTCGGGCTGATATGAGGTATGGTATGAAAAATGACATGTAATAACCTCTAAATATTATTCTGTTTGCAAACTGTGTTAAATTGTGTGGTGAAAAGGGGTGTTTTTTTTAAGGGATCCTGTGCTGAAATCAGAATAGAACAGAAGAACACTGTTAAGGAAATGGAAATTTAAAGGTGCTTCTTCACTTCTTAAACCCGTCTGAGAATCAAGTTGTCTTTCCAGAGAGGCGGAAACTAACGTATTGATGTTTCACTCCCTTCAGACAAATCAACCATGGATCAATTAGTAGTCGTTAGTGACAAAGTTGGCATTTATCGCTGCCAGGGCATTGCGAAAAGGACTTTTATCAAGGAACGTGAACCAAACTCCTCTCCCTCTGTCAGGTGTTTGACCTGTGAGAATATGAATGTAATTGAGTACCTACATCTTTCCGAAATAAACTCTACAATGTATTATTGCTTCAGATCAATTATGTTTTGTGGCACTGTTATGAAGTAATAGATCACCAGTATCACCAGTATCGCCTTTGTTTATACCTACATTAGTTTTGTGTCCCATGACAAATAATATATATTTTTCTTTAAGTTTTTGAACATTTTATATTTTTTCCTTATAATTAAGTTTCAGTCGGATAATCGGAAATCAAGAAAATAGACCGATTAATGGGTAACAGAGAGGAAGCTGATTTAATTGGATTTAAACATCTGCAAGTTCATCACGATCTATGGCAATTGAACATTGTTATCAGGTTATTAATACCATAGATACGAGGAATCCTTACAGAAACGTATACAGATCACTTAATCGAAGAATCAGTTCACTCTTTCAATATCTCACATTTAATTAACACCAAGTTAAGATCTCGTCTTCACTGTTGGGAATTCAAGTTGAATGAACATCCCATTTTAGAAAAGTTCATGTTTGTGTTGAATGTTAAGTTCCTTGTTACCTTTAGTATGCACCGTGATTAATTTCATATTTCAATATCTGTGTACATATAACTTTACATTTAAGTCAGTGTCACATGTTTTAGACAATGTGTGCACTTCAGTATAAATCAGTGGAATAAACATTTCAATCCGTGACAATAAATTGTGGTTGTTATTATCACAAAAACCAGGAAACTCTACTTATGGTTCTTTGAACCACAGCAAACTGCTCGTCAGTATTTGGTAATTCAGTCGATTGATGGATTTCGTTTTCTTAAATGGTAGTTTTACTTGAACATGGTGTGATATATTTGCATGGAGGATTTGCTATATAATACAACAAAACATAATTAACATTTACTCATCATGACATTTCACAATGATTTGAATTCTCGTGACATGCACATGAGACTGGTAAGACGTTCACGTTCAGTTTAATACATGGTGACTCCTTCACAGTAGAAGATGTGAATGTCTCAAAGGTTATTTGATTTAATAAATAATTTAACACTCCATTGTCCTGATATTACCTCTACAGATTCCTTCATTCACAATCTGATGAGATCTCACGATCATTCTGGAGACGCTAATGTGTAAGAGATGGATATGTCCTGGACAATCATCTGCTGAATCAGATCACTCTGATTGGATAGTTTCTCGAGCATGCTATAACTTAACCTCTATTGACCAATTACCTGCTGGATCTCACCATCATTATCTGACAATTCCTCAACCATGTGATACGTTAATCACATCTCACCTGAACGCTGTAGAATTCTCATCATTTTCTTCAAATGAGCTTGTGCTACATGTTATAGGACGCAACTTTTATTTAAAATTAGTGGCAAAATGTTAAATTCATATGTACCAAGTACAAAAGAATCGTATTTGATTGATTAAATTCAACTTATAACTATTGCATGAAGTCAGATTTGTCAAACTTGTTTTGTAAACTCCGTTTCTTCATATCATCATCTGTAGACCATTATTTCCAAAAGACCAGCTTTGAGTCCCATTTAGTACATACAATTGAATTTACAAAACAGGAGTAAACCACAAGTGAACATGACCGAATTAGAACATGAAAAGTTGATATAATACCAACATTTAAAGGGGCAGTAGGGGCTGAAATAAGTCGATGAAATGTATTTGAAAAATAATATCACCATTAGTAAAACAGCCTCCTCTCTTCGGAAAATCAAGTTAAAAAATGAGTGTACATGGTTCCGTAAAGCCATGGGAATCGTTTTGTCATTCGAAATAATAATAAAATTTCACAATAAAATGGCCGCCATGCAATTTTTGTGTTATACGCAACACCGCTATTACAACTGCGGATAATTGGTTTATGTAATAAGATGTTTTATCCTCTAAAGTAAATATATATAACATAAACTATCATTATAAATGGGAAATTTGAAAAAAATAAAATATGCTAAAAACGTGCTACTGCCCTTTTAAGAAAAGTTATGATCAAATTGGAAAAAATAAAAATGACACTTTGTGTTCTTTCTAGTAATTCTCCTGTTTGATTTTTAGGCAGAATGGAATTTCATGGGCTTATTCATTTCAGTGTAGCATATTGTCGAGCCTATCCAATCTCATGATGGTATGAAATTCCTTATCTTCATGTAGACGGTGTATTATTTCTTGAAAGTCAATCTTTGATGACTAGATGTCAAGATGTCGAAGGACGGGTACCACACATTATTTCCAGAACCTACCTAAGATGTGGTTCAAGAACGGGTACCACAGATTATCACCAGAAGCTACCCAAGATTTAGTTGATCTTCATCTCGACACATTTTGTTCTACGATGAGACACTGAAAACAGTTAATAGAAATGAAATCACATCATGAATTTGATTGTGAACATGAAATAATAATCGTTCTTATGATGGATTAATTAACAATGATAATTGACATATATTATATCAAAAGGAAATCTTAAACTTCTGTCACAATTCTTAGTCATTTAAGTTGTCAAATGGTTTCAAACCGATGACAAAATACTTATAAAATAGTAAAATACTTCGAATTACAACACAAGTTTACAAGTTTCTGATAATTGTGGTATGTTCTGTTATTGAAATAGTAAATAATTGTCATGCTTAAATACTCTTCATTTTGGAATAATTAAGTAAATGTTGGTGAATCAGTATATGTTTTTTTTATTATTTATTTTGAATAATTACATTTTAAGTATATCTTATGACATGTATAGAGAGTCATTCACAGTATAATCATGCATGATAAAGCCTGAAAAAGACAATGGTGTTTATATGTGTCTTGAAGAATTAAAATATAATCTTTCTTTCTCATTCAACAAGTATTATATATAAGATATGATTAACTGAAACCGTGTGACCCCTTGTAGCTAACAACCAATTGTGCTTCTACATTAGCTTGAAACAAGTCATTATGCCTAAGAAACATAGTTCAAGACGGTAAGTGTTGCATTCAATGACGATTGGTGTAGAAATATCAGTTCTTCTAACACGAATAGACAGTCACTGGATGTCTAGAGAATAGAATTGGATTAAAAATAATAGGATCACTTGACCATGTGTCCTTTCCACCTTTCATTCTGTCCTCATCTTCTCTAGCGGAGTCCTTCCATATTAACGTAGCCTGAAGCAAAGTTTTAAGTGTTGTACACTGTATGATGTGTTGTGTGCTGGGATATCTGATTGACGAGACTTATCTGGCCGAGTGATAGTGAGGATGTTATTAGTATAATCCAACATGAGAGGTAAAGGTGATGCGAATATTGAACATTCAGGGCATCTGTATAAAGGCAAGAACATGTCGATACTGACAAGGGAAGGCACCATTAGTGATGAGGTGTTTTGCTTGGTGGTAATGTGCAAATGTCAATACAATAAACTTCATATTTATTGTAAAGGTAAAATGTTGAAATGCTTTTGTTATTACTTTGACCATGCGTATAACAGTCAAAAGTGGAAAGGATTTTCAAATATTTTTGAAGGGCAAACGAAATTATTAATGGCAGACGCTCCAGTTCTGATCCGGTAGAGTAAGATCAGTAATCTCTATCAGAAATTCAATAAAACAAACAAACTTCCCCACCTCATATCTTAAAGATCTGTATCGCCCTCCCACCTATCGTCCCATGCTGCCCATACCTACCCTAGGAAATTAGGAATTATCACATTTACACACGCTTTGGTATTCCGTTTTGACTCATCGACAGGCATTATCAAAATACAGTGTTTTAAATAAATATGAGGTTTTTAATAATTGAATGTAATGTTTTCAAGTTTAATAACATTGCTATTATTACAGTAGAAAACGGATATAACGAACTCCAAAGGACCAAAGATCAGTTTACTATATCCGCTGTTCGCTTTTCACGTTTGGCATGTAATAAAGGGCCTTTGACGGGACTTATAAATGTGTTCGCTATATTCATTTGTTCGCTATATAGGTGTTCTATTGTATTACAAATACTGAAACTAATTTAGCTTATTACTGGTTGGCGTTATACTTCCTCATATCAGCTAAAGTACAGTGTGACCTTGAGTTTACTGATATCGATCAGAACCTACTTTTAGATCAGTCTAACATTGCCTACACAGCTTGTGATTCAGACTGTTCGATCAGTTGCGAGATTTGATATGTGAAAATTAATCGACTGTTAATCTTCCAGATTTAGTCTCAAGGTCACGTGGTGTAATCCTCTGCTACGTAAGAGTCAATGTAAAGATTTAGCAGATCAAGTTAAACTAAATCGTATACAGGATTCTTACATATTTCAAACGTCTTTCTGAAGGTGACATTCCTGTGTACAATCTGACAAAGTTTCAAAGTCATTTAAACTGAATGTTTAATTTTAGCACATTTAGAACAAGTCGATCGTCTCGGTTATAACATGCATTCTCACTATGATTCAGTTTATCCAAAGAAATCATTTTGTAAAGTAGGATACATACACAATGTGTGATATATTCAATTATTGGTCGTCGTTCAAAATGTCCATTAATACAAGTCGACATCAAGGATTCAAAGATCCTATGTCTAGTAACACTATCATGTCTAAGGAAAGTAATATGCAAGGTTAAACACAAATCTTCAACATTGTCTTGATTAAAAGTGTCTTAACATTACACTGTCGGCCAAAAGTAACGCCTACTAGATATCTTATCAGATATCGTAAAAACTATAATGAACAGACTAGCAATATTATAGCATAATGAAGTTGCATCATTTCTGCATAATATATTTGAATTTCAGAAATTCATGTCACGAAGGAATGGCGATTGTTGAAAGGAGAAAAAATAATTGTTCAGTTTTCGATCAGTGCTTGGTCAGAAAAACATTTTTAAAAGATTTTCATACAATCACGAGCAACAATACAAGCACGCATTCGCATTAAAGTGGTGATGACGGTATGGATGTTCGTGGGTACGGTGTGCAAGTGAATCAACCGAAAATAGCCGGCTTCATTGGGCGTGGTTTTCACGAATGTTATTGACTCGAATCACAGTTTTCCACGATTTCAATGGACTTTCATATTAGTTATTGCTTCAGCATAACGTGGAGACCACCATTTAATTATATTTCAGAAAGTATCTTTCATTTTAAGAAAAATCAAGTAGGCGTTTCTTTTGGCCGACGGTGTAGAGATACAGATAAAACAAAATAAGTGGGAAGTCGTCTTCAGCTCCAGGATATCAATCAACAACCATAATGTACTTCAACTATTTCTCCAAACAGTGAATGTCAGGGAAAAGAAAAACAAACTTGCTTTTAGGGTACATGTCCAATCTTTACCAGTATAAAAGAAATAAACTTTACAAAACAGGATAAAATAATATATCGAAGAACATTACACATTAAACAAAAATTACAAAGGCAATTCCAAATTGTGTGCATCACTGTGAAATTATTATTGCACAATTACGGTAAATTTCAAAGGAACATGGTTCAATATACTTCAGTAAAAGGGAGAGAATAGGGAATTTTCCAAAAATGTATAAAAGATTGTAGTTTCATCCAGCATAACAAATACAAATGTAATTTCATATGTGTTCATCACTACAAAACAATTACTGCACATTTAAGGTACATTTCAGAAGTTCAGGAAAAGAGAGGGGATGAGTACACTGTTTTATTTTGCCAACTTGCTAAAAGCAGCATCGAGTTTCCATCTCCAACTGTTTCCAACCGTTTTCCTCTGGGTTTTTTTTATAATCTCAACACAGAACCGTTCGAGTTATAACAATGGGAACTAAACACCTTGCCTCTCGACCATAACACAACGTTGCTCTAAGTAATTAATGTTTTCGACCACTGTCCTATTTATAATTATATTAGTTTAGGTTCAGAACGTAGGCCTACGTACAGACACATCATTCCCATTGACAAAGAGTTCCGTCAGTCCTGCAGTCACATAACATATTCATCAGATGTGAATGGAGATGTCACCGCCATGCTCTCAATATGTCAACTGCGACTTTCTTTAGCTGCCGGATTTGTTGTTTACTTGTTACCACTAAATAATTGTTCTATAGGTAACGGTCTGAGGGAAGCAAAACATCAATACTTTAGTTTTCTCCTCTTAATTTGATGTCCAGACGGGGTGAAGACGTGACTCTTGAGATTCCATTTCCTCAACAGTGTTCCCCTGTTCTATTCTAATCTCAATACAGAACCCTCTCAGACTTACAACAATGGGAACTAAATACCTCTTATCTCCTCGCAAACAACACTATATGTAAACCGGGCAAGACAGAAATCTTTAAACTTTAAACGTTAACATGTTTGTGTAAAATAAGTCCGATTTCAATGTTATTTGCACTTACGTCCCTCTTGGTTGCATGTCTGTCCGCTTATGACAAAAGTTTGAACTCTGATTTATACTAAACCTCGCAACAAAGTAAAGACAAATGAGTAAAAATGAAATTAATTGGTTTGAAAGAGGAGTTGCTTATACTGATGAGATGTTGAGAGTTGCATCAAGCGACATTTATAGAGTCAATTACGTTTAGCAAGATATCTTATACGTTTCTTGCAGAACTTACTTAGTGTGAAAGTAAATGGACCTGTTATCTTTAATGGACGTATTTACAGTTTCCCTCAGACAGGACTCAAAAAGTCTAAGAAAGAGAAAATGAGGAATGATTTTTTTGTTCGGGATTCCGAGCGGGACATTTTGATCAAGACTAGCAGGTAGTAAAATACATCGTCTACAGTACATAGCCAGAATGAGAAATGAGAACATGGGAGCATTCATATATTTAGATTCAATAGTTCTATCCTCACTGTACAAAGTCAGTGACAATCAGATGTCTGTGTTATTTATTCTAATATACCCCGAGACGAGTATTATCTACATCGTTTGCTTCCATAACTGGAATGAGAAATTACCCATATAAAGCATATAAAGGGTAAAAAAAATATCTTAATATTCCACTTTTCTCCTTTCAATAGTTCTATCCTACTTGCAATTAGACGATGGTTCATCAACATGCCTGTCTGTGTTATATAATCACCAGAATATACCCAACAGATTGCCTGTGTGCTGCAAGGACACTGACGTTTGTGACAATGCTCTAATACTGACGTAGTTGTCATCAAATATCAGTACTGTGATGACAATAGTTTACCATTGATAAACGTATTTACTAAATGGGTGAAGTTAGTGTTATAGAGTCAATTTCGTTTAGCAATTGATATATTCTTGCAGAACTTAGTTCAAAAGTAAATGGACATATTATCTTCCATGCAAGTATTTACAGTTTTCCCCAGACAGATAAGACTCGATAAATCGATGAAAGAGAACATTAGAAATGATTCAATTCTTGATTGCTGTTTTGATCAACGCGATGAGTCGACATGAGTGATATCTACATCGTCTACACTGAATAGCTAGAACGAGAAATGAAGATACTGAGCATAAAAAGAGATTAAGAATTAAAATGTCTTAATATACCACTTTTCTGGTTTCAATGGACTAGACGATCAGAGGAGGATTTCTCTAATCATAAACAGCGACCCAACACAGGCTACCTGTATGCTCTAATCGGGCACGGACGTGTGTGAAATGTCTCCAATACTGACGTAATTGTCATCAAATATCAGATATGTGATGACAAAGGTTTGTCACTGATAAACACTTGTTCCTGATGAGAGGATGTTGCACGTAAAGTTACCTGAGTGTCTTTGATCGACATAATCTCTTGTCTTTCTTATTGTATTACTTGTGTCATAACTATGTTCATATGAAATGTCCATGTGTCTATGACATCTCACTAACATTCAGTAATGCCTACAAGTTGCATCCTAATGGTTTGACTTTCGTTTGATGTACAAATTTATAGATTTTGGCATTGTTGCAACAGTGTAGTATCCAGTGTTATCAGCATTAACATTTTGTTGTGTATATGAATGATATGTGTTCTTCTTAAATCTAATGTCATCCGGCTGGTATGCTCGTAGTATGATGATTGATTGTGTTATATATGTTATATTATCCTTCTATTTCATTCACTCATTGCCGAATACGATACTGCCGAAGCGGCGTTAAACAATAACTCACTCACTATATGTGTTATATTATCATCAACATTGACCCAACACAGGCGAGCTGCGTGCTACAAGAGCACATGTATATAAGCGTGTCACATCACTCTTATACTGGTGACATTGCCTAATGAGTGTATGCTACCAGTAAAGTTACCTTGCTGTCCTTGATCGACATAATCTTTTGTCTTTCTCATTGTATATATGTATTTTGGGAGATTAATGTAAAAACAAACAGATAATGGATAACAAAATATAAACAACAAGCTGCACCCAACATAAGCTAATTGACTGTCATGTCAAGGAATGCAGACATTGGCCATTTTTAATATTTTCTTTTTGATTGTATTATTTCATTAGTTGATACAAAATGGCTTAGAGTCGGATACCATTGAACGCCCTGCATATTTCAACTGTTCAAAAAATGTCCATCCGAGATTTCTTGTTTTCACTGTTTGTGATACTTGATTAAAGATAATTTTAAAGAAAAGTCATGTACACGCTACTGCTTACATTTAAATGGTTCAATGCACTGTTTTACTTCCCAGATATAAATTGTTTACACTGTATTAATGGCTCTCTACTTCTCTTTTATTAGGCTATTTCGTTGGGAGAAACCAAATGCCAACAAGAAATGGAATGTTGTTAAATTTTCAAAACCGTGCCTCACACAGCAACTGACAGTTATGTCCCTCAAAAGCATATGTTATAGTCAGGATATTTAACGTTCTGTTTAAATTCAGTAATAACAATTCAAACTGTGATTCAAATTCAAATTGTTTCTTTTTAAACTTTAAATAGGTTCAAACTGAATTATAATTTATATGTACGATGCTATAAATCTAAACGTTTTATATCTTTGAAAGTTTGCTGATAATGTTTAATGGTTTCCATATAGTTCTGACTGACACATAACACATTTTTAAATTTCCCTGTCCGTACTAGGTTCCACTTGACCACTGCTGCTTCACAGTCAACCCTATTGTTTCAGTTGACGAGCAACCCGAACCCTAACCCAACCCTAACACTAAATTATAACCTTCTGTTCTAACCCTTTGTCCTAAATCCTTAACCCTAACCCTAACCAAAACAATTCCCCACTACACAACCCTAACTATAACCCCAATCACCCTTACCCCTAACCCTAACCCTAACCCCATCCCTAAACACTACCCTAACCCCAACCCTAACAATCCTAACCCTAACCTTAAACCTAACCCCAACCCCAAACCCAACCCTAACCCTAACCTTAAACCTAACCCCAACCCCAAACCTAACCCTAACCCTAACCCTAACCCTAACCCTAACCCTAACCCTAAGCCTAACCCCAATCGCAACCCTAACCCCAACCCTTACCCCCATTATAACCCTAACCCTATACCAACACCAAACCTAAGCTATTGTGGGGGTATAACACAGGATTACTAGATTTTTGAATACCAACTGTAAACACATTTGTATGATTAGCCAAGCAGAAGTCAAAACTACAGTTTAATATGTCTATATTTGCTTTTCGTGTCATGGAGTGTCAATGTAATGTGCTAGAGTTAAGGAGGGCAAAATAATTGATTTGGAAATAATCAGTTTGTTGGTCTTGGCGCTTAAATATGAAATTTCTTTAACATAGAGTGCTCTTTTACATAACATTTTCTTCTAAGTCTGTTAAATGTTGTTTTTCTTTGGAATCGAATAGAAAACTAATTGTTTCAAAGATAATGCCTACTGATTTCAATCAAACTACAGTGATTGTGCATCAACACTTACTCAGTTGTATTATGTTCCTTCATCAACGTGAGTTAGTACTAGAAGTAAACATGACATCTAATATTGAATACATAACACTCTCACGTGGTGAAAGAATGAAAAAATAATCTTCATACTGTAAGCAGAACATGTTTTGACATGTGTATAGATCAAAAAGATAAGATAAAATAAACAGAATCATTTTGCGTATCCTTTACATGTGAAAGTATAATTGACATCACAAATTCCACATTAACTCTGCCTACACAAACCTACTTCTTCCCTTCTTCCCGGTCACATCTCTCTTATGCGAGGGGGCGGGAGAGCGCAGTGGTTAGCGCATTCAGCTTCGGATCAAGAGGTCCGGGCAACTTTGTACGGCAACTTTGTCTGCAGTAGATAACTGTTCTACACGCAGTAAGGTTTGGTAGCAATACTACACTGAATTTCAGCGTAGTACCACCCATGGTTCGCTAGTTCCAGCCGATGCTCGCAGGTTTCACCGCAATGCATAGCCACATGGCGTTGCGGGCTTTCTCCCTGCCATAATACTAGCAGCCGCGATATAAGTGAAATAATCTTAAAAGCGGCGTTAAGCTCCAACTCACCTCACCTCTTCTGCGACAATATTCACACAACTACGAATCGCGTCAAACTCGGATGAAATGGTTTATCGGTAGTATGGACGTCCTCTAATTCTAACTTATGCTGTTAAAAGTATTAGACCGGGGGCAAGGACCACGTACCGTGCACCTCATTTGCATATTCATGCATATTAATGAGAACGTGAAAATTTGCATAATTTTAGACGAAAATCAATAGTTTTATATCTACAGAATGTAAAAACAATGTTAAACAACATCGTTTGCGCAATAAAATATGTCATCACAGAATATGTGATCATCTGACAATGTTTTCATGTACTAACGGAATCCTTATGAGGATTAATATGACTGTTTCCATGGCAACCAACATATGTGATGATTTCATCTAGAAACGAGTGTTTTGACCGTAACTTCATTAATTATCATCCTAAACACCTCAAACTGGTACCAAATTAAAGAATATAACTTGCCCTTACCTTTATAAGGTAGCATGAAAATTACCTCATTTGCATATTCTTGCATATTAATGAGTGTGTGACATTTTTAACAATGTCAGTCGAAAAACGACTGTTTTAAATCCCTAGAATGTGAAAACCATGTTAAACAACATTGTTCATGCAATAAATTTATTCTAACATATAAAGTGATCATATTAAATTGTCTACATGTAAGAATGGACTCTTTATTATGATTATATATGGCTGTTTCCATGCCAACCGTCGTCAGATCAAAATCCAGGATTTAGTGTTAAAGTCCCAAATTTGTGCATGTTACGAGTATCTCTTGAGAGTCAATTCAATTTGAAAAAATCTAAATGGCTTTGATATAATAATGCAGTAATGGAGAAATCATTTCCATCTTATTTGCATCAAATTTGCATATCATTTGTATACTTTAAAATATAGTATAGTATAGTCCACTGGTGATTTCACATCCATACAATAACGAATGTTCATGTATTTCATCAGTTTGAAAAATTAAGCGTTTATCTTCACATTGGTCTTGATAAAGATTTATGTTAGTGTCCAATGCATGTCAGAAACATTTTGTGCACAAGACAGATAAGTCTAGTCCTCCTCATCAGAGAAGGTTTCCGCTGAGTCGTCATTATCTTCCCCATTATCACTATCATCATCTTCACCATCAATCACATTCTGCAGAAGACAGAGAAGATTTTGTGGTAAAATGTCACCATCTATCCACAGAGGTTCCGTGGTTCCATTGGATGTGTCCCAGCCATGGTCAAGAAGGTTCTCTGGTATGAGCGGTTGAGCCAAGTTTGCCATTTTCCATACTGCTACCTGGAAGTTGACTCTTTTCAGATGCTGAAGCAAACTTCTTCTACCAGGTGGGAGGCTGCCCATGTCAATGTTCCGTGCTGTGTCTAGTGGTTTGTCTTCACATTTTACATGAATGAGAAAATGTCTCAGTTCATCCACACTTACAAACCTTTGAAACAAAGACATGTTTACAACCTATATCGTACATATATTTTCTGCGTGAACTATATTTTATCATGTACGCATTTTTTTACTTATTATTATTATTAGATACTGGATGAACATATTGCAATATAGTTAGTTCGTCCATTTACCTGTATAACATTTACGTTCATACATAATATTTTGTTTATTGATGCAATATTTTTATGGCATTCTATTTTTAATTAATGATGTAAGTTATTGTTTAATAACATGATATTTATTTGATGACCTGATATATTGGTTAATGTTTTATATTTGATAATCGCAATAAAATGTTATCGTTGTAAACTGACAGGCAAAAGAAAGTATACACTTTTTAAAATGAAATTATGGAAACTGTATATTATTGATGTTGACTGTAAGCATCGGATACACAGGGCCTAAACATTAACTTTTTATTTCAAAAGTTGAACTAAAACCAGATTATCACATTTTGGAGAAAATTGGAAAATATTGATAACCACGTGACCTCATTACTGGTGTAAATTCACGTGACACATAGGTAAAATTGCTACACATTATTAATGTTGGCCATCCCATCTGAAAAACACACCTAAAACCCGTCAAAAGTAACACCATAACCACTCTATTAACTTCTGAAATTTGACAAAAGTTGGGCAATGGATACCAAAGCTACAAGAATCGCCGTTGTTCCTGTACCTCTAATGTAAATGTGTTGTCAAATTACAGCTGAGTTGGGGAGAAATTTGACAATCCCAGAACACACAAAACAATGGTCGTTTTGCCCCATGAAGGCTGATATCTGCTTGCGTTAGACAGCCGCCAACGCTATCTCTGAGTGACATCATTGATCGGCGTGTCACTATGCACACGTGCACCAGAAGACCTTGAACTGATATAATCGAAGTCTTTCGACTGCTCAATAGACAGGTACTGACCGCTGAACTTTGATGTATGGCTAATGTCATTATGGCTGTGACAACGTCGGTTTAACTTGCAACGTTCCAGCATTACAATAACTTCTATTTTCTCAAGACTTGTCGCTGATTGGACAACTGTCAGACGGTCCACAATGGCGTGTTAGAATCAAACCACACCCTCCAGTTAATAAGCGTCGAAACAGGTTTTGCATGAACACAGAAACAGTTGTCAGGTGACGTCATAAGACATTTTTAATTCTCGATCAGACAGTGCATTTAATAATGCCTGACACACGAATCGACCACATTTGGCACCAATTTGGCAAATTTTACAAATTGAACGACTTAAAGGAATAGAAAGAATTAAAATTAACTCGTTTTGGTTGTGTTTTTTTTACCCCTACATCTTTTGGATTTCTTGTGTGCCAAACTGGCTAATTAAACATTAAAGTAGGATTTTGACGTTTTCCGAAATGAATCAACTATCCAATGTACCTTATCTCAAACTTCTACCATATATAGTTTGTTAATTAATGTGATTTAAAAAGAGATGTTCGCTTTCTTTTGCTGCCAGTTTATTTCACTAGACAGATTACAAGATGCGGACAAATAAACACGGAATTAAAAGGGAATATTCTTGACTGAAAGCAGGCACATTCACACGAAAAAGTTCTCTTTTATGTTTAAATGATGTTGAGTTTTAAATGTCACATGCTGTTTTTACATTTCGAAAGGCTGTTAAAGACAACAATAATTTCAGATGGCATGCTGTTTCTTAGCGTTTTTAATTTCAGTTTGAAACCCAGGAAACCATATCAAAAGGTTCCTTGTTTTTCCTCATAGCAAGAATAAATGGCAACTCTACGAGTAGATGCAGTGATTATCTATAAGTAAAATCAATAAAAGTAAATGAAAAGCTGTTCGCCTAAGTAACATGACTCTGATGTGAAACAAAGCATCAATTCTCAAACTGAATATTATCCACTTCTCACTTCATCATCGTAAATTAGTTAAGGAGTTATTGGATATTGTATGATACCCAAGGGAGATATCAGCATGACAAATATTCATACAAACGAATAAACTGGGCAGAGTAATGGGAATTTATTATTTCTGAAACGCATTTGGTATGAGCGTTTGGCCCAATGGTGCAGTTAATTTACAAGAAAGGTTTCTGTTAGCTGTAGTGACCTTTAGAAAGTTGATAACTGGTGTATACATGGCTCGACTCAAAACGTGTATTGCTATCAATTTGCTGAGCCGTTTTACCATAATTTGAAAATGGTATCCAATATATCAGTATAAACTTTGTAAATTTATCTTGAGTTTTATGCTTGTCTCTAACGTCCTCTAAGTCCTCTAACGTGTAATAACCCATCCTCGGTTACTCATGGTTTTATATAAGCTCAGTTACTCTCCATGATATAGTGGAGAGTAACGGAGCATATATAAAACCCTGGGTAACCGAGGATGGTAGTAACCTAGGATGTAGCTCAGTTGGTAGAGCATCCGCTCGTTACCCGGTAGGTCGGGGATCGATTCCAGGCCGCGTCATACCAAAAGACGTTAAAAGATGGAAGTTGTTCCTTGCTTGGCGCTCAGCATTATAAGGATAGAACTATGTTTAAACTAGCGCTACACTGTGACTGCCGGGTGCCACTGGCACAAATCGAATTTCCAAATTCATTGTAATGAGGACAATAAAGTGTTATTATTATTATTATTAATTATCTTCATCAACATCAATATTGAGTGAGTAAGTGAGTGGGTGTCTTTAGCTCAGATAATTAGCTAACTGGATAATTTGCTAAACAGTGATAACCAGGGATCCAGTCGTATCGCAGAAATACTTTTAGAAACGATAAATAATAAAGTCAACCAACATACTTGAACCAATAAAAAACGTAACCACACTAGCAACAAGAGCATAACATTTAGTATGCCCAAAATGATTTTAGAAATGAAAATGTATAATATCGAAAAGAGTTATGCACATATAGTGTAGGCCTATATTTCTTCAGATCAAAGGATTTTCCTTCAAAATATGCCCCAGTTCGCTACATAATATCCTCTATAAACTGATACTCCATCAATCTACATATACTTATCTCCGTATATTGAAATATAATCAAATCTTGCTTAAGACCATAATGAACGAGAGGTGCAAGTGACCAGATAGAGCTAGGAATACTTAACATGTGCGTGTAATTCACTGGTCAGCTGGCGAATAAAGGATACATCAGACATTAGGCAAACAGTCTCCAGCGACATTTCGTTTGACATTTTTGTCAACTGATTATACATCAGATCTGGTGCCAAGTGCCAACTCACAGAGGAATATTCTGTAATTGTGTAAATTGACATTCTACCTGTTACCGTGTCCCTTCAACAGACACCTCATAGATAAGAAGCAGTAAAATACTCAACAATGCCGGTTGGAATTTCAAATGTCTTCTTATAAGAACTGAAATCAGAATAATCAAAATAAGTTTTTACTTTTTCTACACCTACCGGATTTCTCTCTCTCAGTTTATGGTGAAGAAATTCAAACTGAGAATATTCTGTACCCTCACATCTCAATGCCTATCTCCCATTAGCAGACACCTTTCGGCCATTAGAACAACATTCAATCTGAGATTAAGATCTTGAAGCACCAAAATACTGAACGTGTTATTATATCTCACAACCATCTGATTACTGAACTATTACGTTAAAGCCTTTTAGCATTTACTCAACATTCAGCGTCACAAACATTTTATGCCTTGACGAGTTTCTATAGGAATAGAAGATTATGCCTGATTATTTTGTTTATTTGTTATTATGCAGTTATAAAGTGTTCTATAAAGCAGCCTTCATTATTCGACAATGTAAATGTCTCTACTATTTTGTACGTTTCTTCAACATTTATAGCGCCTTCATTCTCATCATCGACTACCGCAATACAAGGAACAGCTGAAACTTTGAATATCAAACACAGTTGCAGTTGTATAACAAGCCAAAGTTGGCCGTGCTTGACTTAATACATCTTCATTAATTCGTCTTCAAATGTCAGGGTGGTGTAAACGTATCGATGTGATTGAATTTGAATTAGTCTTTTCTCCATTTAAAAAAAAACATGCCATTTGGATAGTGAACAAAGCCGACATTGTTATATTTGGGATGAAACAATATCCTATAATACAAATCCTCTAATCAACCAAGAAGAAAAGCAATTGATCTCGTCTTTATTACTTTTTCGCGAGGAATTCATTATCTCTCTTAGGTGCACACATAAAACCTGGTCACGTGACTAATAAGGTCGGACACATTCAGTTCACTCAACGAGTTTCAGTGGAGTGATTAAAATTATGAGATTTATACTATGAAAGATTAGAAACCTTTAATGGTCCATTGATCACGGGTTTATGTTTATCGACTGTGTAGGAGTTATCTGCCCCTTTGTCCTGTTTGTGGAATAGGGTAAAACAAGAATCTCTTGTCATTAGGAGAAAACTTCCATCACGTTAATGGTTTGCACTTGTATCATAGACGACGGTTTGCGTTTATAATCAAGTGTGCTCATCAGATGACACACTAGACGTTTATTTTGTTTTAATACGGTGTAGGGGCGGGATAGCGCAGTGGTAAGTTTTCGAATCCCGCCAGGGGCACGGCAACTTTGTCTGCAGTAGAGAACTGTTCTACACGCAGTAAGGTTTGAGTGCAATGCTACACTGAATTTCAGAGTAGTACCACCCATGGTTCGCTAGTTCCAGCCGTTGCTCGCAGGTTTCACCGCAATGCATAGCCACATGGCGTTGCGGGCTTTCTCCCTGTCGTAATACTAGCAACCGCGATATAAGTGAAATAATCTTGAAAGCTGCGTTAAACCCCAACTCACCTCACCTTAATACAGTGTAGGAGGTTTTAGCTGTGATAGATAAAACAAATCTCGTCTAATTCAGTAGTTTCTATCAACGTGTCCATATAATCAAATTACTCGTATGACACCAAGACACTGGCCAGACAGAATTGACTGTGTATATTTATTACAGGTATAAGATAAAGGACATAAACACTGATATACACAGTCGGTTAGTCAATGTTTGCTGCCTGACATTGTCAGGGTATATTCGAAGTGGTATCAGCATCAAGTCAGTAACGAAAGGTTTTCCCGGAAGAATTCTATGGAAATTCGAATCAAAACTTAATATCGAGGTGCTCTACATGTTACTAAACAGTCATTTTACTTTCCATTTATCAAAAAGGTCCTTTACATTTGTTTCACGGGGTATACGATAAAATAATTATGTGATATACAATTGGTATTTCAAATGAATTTTCTGATGGACTGGTACAGTCTCCACTCCTCTTCTCTCCACTCCACTCCACACCACTCCACTCCGCTCCACTCCACTCCACTCCATCCCAGCCCGGGCAACCCCACTCCATTCCACTCCACACCGGCCCACCCCACCCCACCCCACCCCACTAAGTTATTTTCTAAGCTGTATTTTCACGGAACTGTTTCTGTTCAGCTGTTTTCTATAATGATTGAAAGTTCGCATGGGTTCTCGCTGTCGTGAAGGTATACGGCTAGAAGAGTTATCTCCTCTGTGAAGGAGACGTTCGTTTTATAACATTGCTTTGTTCACCAAACATTGCCAAGGCGGTCAACATATATATTAGACTTACTGCTTGCGGGATTATTGGGGCAGAAAGTTTATATTGCAAAATTACAAAATAATTTTTAATTTGTTATATTCAGGTAAACAAGGAACGAGAATTATCTTATCGTGAAACCAATCTGATCTCTACTGAAGAAAAGGTATTGTGCAGTTCACAGGCCGGGAGGAAATATGGACTATGGGTATACTATATATAATCACTCAGTAAAGTATACCCATATCCATATTTCATCACCTGTCTGTGGCGCAGCTTTACAACAGAAATGTGAGGATACTTATCACGGCAAAACGTGGAAATAACAGTTCTGACAAAGAAAAAATCATTAAACAGTAACAATAACTCGCATTTCCGTACAAAATAATATATCAACCAAATTCAGAGATTTAATACATTTATAAAGGAAAATCAGTTCTATCAAACTCTTATTGATGTCAAACTATGATAGGACTTCCACTTGTGGTATCTGTGATGATCACCTTGTGGAAAACTCAATCTCACTTTCTGTATGAAAAACTTGTTAAATTTATCTTGTTATAAATGCTAATATTACATTAAATATTAAAAGTTTATCTTTTTTCTAGTGTTCTTCTTTTCAAATCGTAGGGTCGGGTCTAATTCTAGAGTTTCTTAGAAAGTGAGAAACATGTAAAAGACTTTGAGTGATTGACTGACAAAAAGTATGCTTTTAAATATATAAATATATATTAAAATAACCGTGTCACTTGTGTCTACTTATACTATTATGTTTCACTTGTGATAATTAACCAAATATCAAGTAGATGGTTTATGATTACGGATCATTAACATAACTTTTTTATTTCAACACATAGTATTTATTTGTCACTTATTTCACTGTAACACAACACTGCGTGAACTGTAGGATGAACTGCTTGAAGCGTACGTAAAATATATAGATTCTGTCTTTGGGGACCGTTCTCTTTCAACGAAGGTACGTATACTTTACGCCAATATTTGTTTACGCAGGAAGAAATGACTTGAGTTACTTCAATGGAAAGATAATGTCTTTAAACGGATCTTCAAACCTTTGATGAACATGGATAGAGTTTTAGTTTTCATCATTAATCATAAGATAATCAACACTGAACATTCAAATCACATGAATAAAATTATAGCCAGGTAAATAGGCCTATGTTTGTAAATGTTTTAGTAAGATTAAGAATGAAATATCATGTACAGAATCTATATCATTAAAACTTCTCTTATTGGAGGCGCCAAGTAGTGCGTTTTACGACAGTGCAGAATTTCTGTACAAGTGGGCATTTTCAAGATTCCTCAATTACCGGTACAATGCATGTTAACATCCAAGATCGTGGTGCAACCCATTTACGTTAAAATAAAGAAAACTCATATTTTATTTAATATAGATCTTTGGTTTTCTTTGAAATCATAATCGAAAATAAACCAAGGTTCTGCTGTACAATGATCGTAACACAAATGACCTCAAGTTCTCAACATATCTTTGGACACTCGAGTTATAAATGACTAAACGTAAATATCTATCTCGTATTTAATATGTATAGGTGAGATTCTGCAGAAAAGTATAGGTTATGACTGAGATTCCATTTCCTGTTGGATGGTTTTCATTTTGAATAAACATCTGGAATAATGTATGATTTACAGTAGCCTAACATTCAAATAATTTCATGATATATTTCCATGATTAGAGAAGGCCTATTTGAACATACAAATAGATCCGTCAGATAGAAACTGTTTTAAGATCGTGTGGCGGGTTTCACTGCTTCCGGCGCAAACTGTGACGTCACAGTGCACCGATAAGACAATAGATCATCTACACGGAAATCAACTCAATAAACAGCACACCAGGAAACTCACGTGACCCCGACGCCCCTAAACTGACTGTGTAGGGAAATTAAATGGATTATGAAACGTAAATGAATATTTCGCATATTGTTTCCTTCAGTCATCTTCAGCCTCTTTAAAATAGATTGATGTAAAGCATTGTCGTGGTTCCCAGACTAAACACTACGTTCGAAACGAAATTGTTTTAATTTTGGCTTCATTATTTCATAGAAAGTACAAAGTGCATTGCGATCTCATCACCTCTCCTACAGTAGGCTTTATTCTGCCTACACCATTTTGGAACCATATAATTCTTAGAAACTTTATTCAAATCTTAATACCTTATTATTTGAACACAGTCCACCACGTACCTGTAGAGCATGTCAACATGACATGTACTATGTTAACAAATAGTTACGTTTTCAAACATGGCATATCGATTACATGGTGTAAATTACCATGGCTTGTGATTTTGTTGTATTTGGGCGCGATTTAGTTATTTTGAGGAATGTGCTTGTGTAGTCTGTTTATTCTTTGGAAATCTTATGATCAAGTACATTATTACGTGGTGGGCATAGGCCTATCATCAATCGATGTCATTCACTGTTTAATACTCAGAAACTCTCGCTAGTAGAACAAGAGAATACAAATATATATACTACAGAGGCAATAATGGTGGTGAAGACGACACAAGTATAACCAGAAAGTTAATTCTGTATTTCACGAGACCAGGAAGCAACTGGTATTCTTGATAGGTCTACCTCGTCCACTCAAGATTCTCATCTCCAGTCTTCGCGTGAACCCTGGGGCCATGTGACCTTAAATGTTTGGGCCGGGTGTTATGATTCGATTGTGCTGGTCACGTGATGCAATTGCGCAATGTGTCTCCTCGAATGCTGTGAGTTGAATCACTGATGTACATGACTGTTGGCACATTAAAACTGTGAAAGGCGATGATGAGCATGATATCATTATGACAGACGTGAGACCTCGGACAGATATATGACATTGATCCATGGACTCCTAATTAACACGTCACCGTTATTTACTTAATTAAGGATCTTCGCTTCTCAAATTTATAGTATTAAACTTTTTTACTCACTTATATTTTTTAAAAGATCAAAGTATATGATTAAAAATCAGCATTAAAAAATAGGGGGTAGTGTGGGTTTTTTCGAGATATGACGCCTGTGTGATAGTGGGGTGAAGTACAATTTTAACATAGGAGTCTATGAGAAAATGAAAAAAAAAAGTGCTGAAAACTTTAAAATACTACATTTCTAGTATTAATCTTTTTTTTCCTTTTTTTGAAATGTTACAAACTTCATGTTCCCCTACCGAAATCGATGAAAAAATATTTATGGTAATGTAGGTTTGTATAAGCTTTGACACAAAATGTACCTGAAAACCCCCCTTTTTAGTCAAATTTAGGCCATTTATGCTATTTAAGCACTTATTAGATGTTCTAAAGTCACATTTTCTTTATTTCATTTGTTTTTTAAAAGTATGTAGATGATGTAGAATATCATTAATTATATAACAATGACAACAAATCTGTACTTAATCATATTTGATTTTTGAAGTTTAACAGGAAGGAGCGAACATCCTTCATCATGTCTAGAATTATGCGGTCAGATGCGCACATTGATCCAGAGACAACTTTATATGTGTACGAAACACCCATCATACAGGGTTTAATTTGCCGAATTTATGAGACAAAATAAAACTATATTCAACGTTTACGTACTGTACCAAACTACCAGAGACTTCTTTAATGTGAGATACATGCAACTGTAAATGTGAACTCCGTGTTGGAGAACTCATAAAGTATTTGTTTGTATTTGAAAAATAAGTTTTGGATAGATGTTCAGAAAATCTCAAACAAATTGTCTTCTAGAAAGGTCCTTATAAAAACATCCTAGGTTTGCCAAGTGTTGAAGAAACTTAAGTCATATTCAATTTGTCATCCTTATTCTTTCTTCATTAGTTTTAAAGTTAAATGTACAACGCAGTGCAACAGTGTGATGTCCTGACATTGTTACGTCATCATTTCATGACATGTGATATCATATGGTTGTATAATATAGCCGTTGTGATATCAAAATATTTGTACAGTGATTAAATTATATACATTAGGTGAATATACATATCCTTTTCCCCGCGTTTACAACCAGAGGTGAGTTATGTACGCTTGCAGTTATCATCATTATGATTCACTATCATTCATGCATATGTCGACATCAACGTCATTAATAAAAAAAAAAGCAATTTAGTATGTTGAGTCAAAATCAATGTTAGTAGTTGTGAACACGATACGAGTTCGTATCCAAGTACATGCACTATTTTGCAACTTTTATTCCTCGAGAAACGGTCTCTTCAATCAGGGTGGAGTATGCAGGTATAGGTGTGGGTATAGCCTACTGCCAACAACGCCCGACCGGAGATATTTTCCATTTAAATTCACTTTTTACTGCATCAAATAAAAAATAAATGCGGATTTGTTTTGACGTATTTGTATCTCCAGTTTCCTTCATGTTAATTGAGTGTGCATTTGCTTTTGTATATCCCAAGTCAAAATAAACATCCATACATTTCGCTGTCCGTTTTGATTTCCGAAAGTTAAAGAAAACGTTCAAACAAGACAAAAGTGTGGTCACTTGCACAACTTGAAAAACATATACCTTAAAATATATACCTATATAGACCCTGCTCTATTACTATATACTTTTATACATAATAGAGTAGGGTCTTTATAGGTATATGTTTTTCAAACGCTATTTCTAAGCGATACACGCCCCTGTGGTCACTTGATTAAACTGTTCATGTACCAAAACGAGATTCAAACCACTTACCGCCCCTAGAAGCTTTACAATATTTGATAGATATTTGACAGAACGTTTCTGTCCTTTTAGTCAATTGAATTATCGCTTGCAGGGCAATTGTTGAATAATCGTATGCAGGGCGACTGCTGAATAATCGTGTGCAGCGCGACTGGTGTGCAGGTCGACTGTTGAATAGTCGTGTGCAGGGCGAGCATGAATGACGGAGAGCTTTAAGATAAACAGATAACGAACACGACACTGTGTTACATGATACAGTGCGCCGCGTTGTTCCTAATTCTTCAACTTCGAACTTAAAAACTCTCAACAGCTCAACATAAGGAAATACGGCTGTGTGGTGTAGAGATATAATTGCTTCGTCTCAATGTACGACCATGTAGGCTGACATTAACAAATATTATGACGATTTAGAGTTCCATAACAGAAGAACATAGACTACAACACAGGCTACTGATCGATGAAATATCAACAACTTTACGGAAGAGATTTTAGCCGCTGCATCTAATGCCTCGCTCTGACGTCACCAGTTTCCGGGTGTTCATGGAAGATATGTATACCCGGAATGTTTCAGTTACGTACTCGAGGTGAGTGACACCCCGTCTTGAGTGACGCATCCCGATCTGTTCCAGAGGCTGTCCCGGGTGTCAGATTGAAATACAGGCGAGAAATGCCGAGGGCTACCGAAGCGTGACGAGGCGTTCACAGTAATCCTGTCTACTGGGTCAATAGCTGGCTGTCAGGCAGACGAGAAGTAAGTCAGTCAGTCAGTCAGTCAGTCAGAAAGATCTGCAACAGCTGTACGGGAGAGACGGGCCAGAGGGCTTCCACACCTGCAAGAAGACGATACCAGAGAATCACAAATAAGCAGACGACACAACAGAATCAGACGACACAGATAAGCAGACGACACAACAGAATCAGACGACACAGATAAGCAGACGAGATGAATCTGAAGAAGACGAAGGTGTACAAGCTGATCGCGACGGCCTCCAAAGATGCTGTTATCAAGGGGATGTACGATTACCTGAAGAGCGGCAAGTCGCCCAACACCCGTGACAGCGAGACGGGGGGAGGACTCCTTCACCACATCATCTCCCACTCCGACCGCTTCACCGACCCCGACGTCTGCGTCGTGCTCTATATGCTGGCCTGCAAGGATGTGGACGTCGATCTTCAGGACAACGAGGGGGAGACGGCTTTACATCGCGTAGTCAGGAGGAAGGGGGCACACCGGATCATGCAGATGCTGCTCAGGTAGGTCAGGGTCGAATCTGTTGTTTATTGAAAGGATTGATGGAGGACACACGATCATGTAGATGCTTTTCATGTGGGTCGGGGCGAGTCTCTTTGATATTGAAAGGATAATGGATATTCACTGTAGGTTCTTCATTCAAGACGTTACCCATTAATACACTGCCGACCAAAAGAAACGCCTACTTGATTTTCCTTAAAATGAAAGTTGCAATAAGTTCTTAAACATAATTAATGGTGGTCTCCACGTTATGGTGAAGCAATAACTAATATGAAAGTCCATTGAAATCGTGGGAAACAGTGAATCGAGTTGATAACATTCATGAAAACCAGGCCCAATGAAGACGGCTATTTTCGGTTGATTCACTTGCTCACCGTAACCACTTACATCTGTAGCATCATCACCACTTTAATGCGAATGCGTGCCTATATTGTTGCTCGTTGTTGTATGAAAATATTTTTCAAATGTTTTTCTGACCAAACACTGATCGAAAACTGAACAATTATTGTCTTCTCATTTCAACAATCGCCATTCTTTCGTGACATGAACTTCTGAAATTCAAATATTTTATGCAGAAATGGTGCAACTTCATTATGCTATAATATTGCTAGTCTGTTCATTATAGTTTTTACGATATCTGATAAGATATCTAGTAGGTGTTTCTTTTGGCCGACAGTGTACATCCAATGACATTGCTGGCGGATTGTGGTGAAGGAAGGGAATCGTGCGCATGTTATTCATAATGGTTTTTACTGGCCATATGATGACACAAAAACGGTGTCATTTTGTCATATGTGCACATGTGTATATACTACTTTTACGAAATTGGTGTTAACTTGTTTTTAGTCCTCGCTCTCACTCCCATGATACGAATATTCACACTCATGTCGTAAAAGTCATATGCTACATTTACTCGGGTAAATACCTCTATCTATGTCAGACCAAGGATAGGTATTGTTTGTTGTATCTTCATATGTATGTGCGTCTTTCAATGTACTCTGTTCCAGCTTCTGTTTCTTAACTCGAACTAATCCTAACAACGTACAGTGATGTTCAGCGACGTGTTTCCAAGTGGTGCAACATATTTTTAATTATAAAGCTAATTGAAATTGTTATCAAATTCAACAATTTGACCTTGTCGTTCCGGTTCAGTGCTTCTGAACAACAAATGTAGGAGTGAGACTCTCAATAAAAACATATACGACGCGCTTGAGTGAAGACAGAACGCTTGGCAACTGTTCCATCGCGATACTTCCTGGGGCTGCATAACATAGATCACTCTCTGAACATTCAGGTGGGATAGAACAGCAAATGAATAATTCTTGTTATCTATGCGCATATCAGCACACCACATGTGGTCTTGAACTTTTTGATAGGGCGATATTAGAATCTTCGTGAAGTGTAACCACACCATTGTTGAAAGCCAACTACAAGTTAAGACTTTTGTCGAAATTCAATCCGAGTATATTAGTGCAAAAAGTCGAATGAAGGGTGGTCGGGTATTATTTCCCGATATTTCATTTCGAATAACCGAAGGCTAAGAAAGTCATACTGATCCCAATCTTTCACTTGAATCTGGAGAGGGACGCGTTGAGATGAGAGCAATCCCCCTTAACCACCTTAACCACCTTAACGCCCTTCACCCCCATACCGCCGCGACGTACACGTATGTACAGTATACAACCATTTGGGTGTCGGGGTAGCCTACATACATGTACACATCATGATATACCACAATGATAAAGTTTCATTGAAAAAAAGCATTAATTCGGCGAAAATATCACTGTTATTGATTTGTTTTGGTGTATTTATATCTTGTTATGAGAATGTATTTTCCATACGTGACATTTAATAGCTAATTATTTTGGGTCACAAAAGTTATGTAGTCAAAGTCTAAAAATAGTCAGTTCAAATAGAGTTGCTTCCCTTCCCTTCTCGTCATTTCCGGAACTTTCAAGAAGTTTCAAGAACTTGTCGGAACTGTGGTGTAAACAACTTTGCAGCGATATGTAGAAGTCTAGAGAAGCTTCTCATATATTCTAGAGGCAGTTATGACTATTGAAAGCTTATTTATTTGAAGGGCTGACACTTCTACACTTGGATTATACGATATAGGACTCTGCCATCACTTCAATTAACTGCCTCTCCAGGATCATTCTACATTCAAGATATAAGACTTCTATTCTGTGTGTTGACTGTTGACTGACATTGATAGCTCTGTTATTAGATGTGTGACCCTATCATAACCTTATATCATTACCGGTCTATTGTATGTCACTAATTGTTAAACTGATTAATTGTCTAATTTCTAATACAATTTTAATAATACTTTGACTGGTTTGTGTTTCATTTGCCTGTTTCATCTGGGAACTTCTTTAGTAATTCACTAATTGTAACAACCTCTTTATTCCAAAACCTCACTTCAAAGCCACAACGTTATATTGATGAAACAGGAAAAGGCCTACCAAACAAAACGTTCCCCCTGTGCAGACAAACCTGGAAAAGCCTACATTAATCTTGGAAATAGCAACCTAAATATAATACCACGACAGTTATTGGATTGTTGGCGCAATATAAGAACACTTATTATTATTATTATTATAAACATTAAAAGGTGCAACGAAATCTGTAACTCAGACACACAAAACTTGGAAACTGTCACATGTTAAGAAGTGGATTAAGAATACCAAATATTTGGAGCGGTATGTATCCAATCCGATTCTTCATGGGAATAGATATGTTTAAATCATTACCAAACCAAAGATTGAAGGCCAGTGTGCCACCGCCTGTTTAGTGGGATGTGTGTAGACAGAACAAGGGTACCCGTTATAGTTTGGGTTTGAAAAAAAATGGTGTTTATCGTTTTGTTTAGAAAACGTTACTGTTACATAATATCAATACTAAAAGGTTATTTAAGGTGTTCATAATTCTATATCAAATAGATTAACTCATTCATATCATGCTGAAATTCACATATTGCTTTGTTAACTAAAGTCAGATCTGGTTCAACTAAATAGTTTGAAGTTGTTGAAGTGACTGAATGAAACACGACATAGACGGTGGGTCAACAGTTAAGAGCTAGGCACGGATGAACAAGTAGGATAACATGTAATGACACCCAGTCTCTAGCCTCTACGCCTCGGTCCCCTCCTTCAGTACATCAGTACACGTCACAGTTCGAATCCCGTGGTTGAAAGGCAAGCACTCGACCGCACCGACTAGATGTGTTGTGACGAGACATTCACCCTTCCTCACAGCGGTGTGGGAACTGCACACTCAGCATTTTCAAGTATAGTTTTCTGAGCATTGATGGGCATACTCGTATATCTACAAGTCTCTGGACAGACGTCAGGGAGATAACAGATAGATTTTTTGGTAAAATGGCCATGACCTATTATCAAAATACTAACCTCCATGCATTAGTAAATACTTCAGATACTTAGAGTTCAAGTGTTCTTTTATTTGTTTTTGTCTCAATGAAGTAAATGTACTAGTTGTTTCACGGTTAGTCCCTGAAGCGAGCTGGAAGATGTGTTCTTCTTACATGAGAGTATTTATCCCATTCCAAAAAAACATGACATTATTTTCTATAGTTTTCATATTTTTCCTCACGCGATATCTTTCTTCATGGGGTATAGCAGCGTGTCTTCCAGTTTCAAGTTTAAATCTAAAATTGTAAGATCTGAATGTTTATATAAAATATATATATATATATATATATAAAATGTATAGAAACTGTGGAATGTTATGTTGTATATATTATGTTGAGTAGGGGATGAAACAAAAAGTATACCGTGAATAGTCTGTCTGTCTTTGAACGTGTGCGTTCTTCTTTAGAAAGTAAATGTATTTCTTCTATTACAGACTTGTGAAACTAAACATACTTACTTGTTATGTGTTCACATATATGTCAAACATGAGATCAGGTTTGTGTCACTCTACGTCAGTCAGATTGTTATTAAATGAAAATGTATATGAACTAACAGCTGCTTTGATTAATGCTTCACCAAACACATAGTGACTGAGTGGTTGAGCATTCGGTGTTGTCGATTCTAGGGTGTGGGTTCGAATCCTGCAATGGACTCGTTCAGAGGAAGCACCGCTATATTTCTATTTCAGGAAATTTCCGCTATTCGCTGTTTCACAGTTATTAACTTTAACGATGTTTACTACCAGACTGGTAGACAGTGCGAGGTCTAGCTTCATGTGTCAAGTTTCTGCTGATCCATGGTTCCCATCCAACAAACGTGCAAGGACTGTGAGACGAAGCAAGAAGCTACATCAGGCCAGTTCGGCTCATGGCGTCCGTCCGGCGTCCTAATTTTTTCACTTTTTTCCCCCTATTCTCCAGAGCCACTACTCCGCCAAAGCTGAAATTGTGTGGGTGGTACCTTGTATCTAGAGAATCAACGTTTGTTCATTTTGGTTCATTTGGCAGGGGGTCCACACGAAAATCTTTAAACGACTTCTCCCCAAGAACTAGTAATGCTAGAAAGCTCAAATTTTTGGAATATGATATGTGGATGGGTACGTAGATTTGTAAATTTCATTAGCTTACTCCCAGGATAAAGGGAGGGCGTTGTTGCAACGTTAGTATGGTTTACCCCCTTTGAAGAATTAGAAATGCTAAAAAGGTCAAATGTTTGAAAAATTATATTTGATGGATGAAAACTGAGATATGTAAATTTCATTACGTGTGGGGACACCTTAAATGTCAATGATCAAATGTCCAATGTAATACTGCTGGTCCTAATCATATCAACTTTCAACTGCGGCCAATCCCGAGCCTTTAGACAATTAATAAGTGAAAATAGGACAGGGAGTTATCGAAAGTGTCATTATAAAATCCATATGACCAAACTGCCTCTACTTCACGCACTGTCCGATATTGAAAGCACTGTAACAAACAACAAGTAGCATACAAGCATCCTGGCACCAAGTCTAGCTTGAAATGACTTCAACAGGAGGCAGTCTTGTGAAATGCTGCTAGTAAGAGAGGAGAAAGTATGCGAAATGTTCAACATGGTATGACCCTCGGATATCGAATGGGAAGGGAGACATAAGGTGGGGTGGGATGGGATGGGGTGGGTGATCTATGTAGGGGTGGGGTGACGGGTTTGAGGTGATTTATGTAGGGGGGGGTGACGGGGTTGAGGTGATCCCCATCTGTTATATATATCAACAATTGAAGGGGAGAAAGCTGAAGGCGGGTAGGGGAGAAGGGGTTGAGTAAGCCAACCTTCAGATACATAGGTCAAGATGATCCCATCTTTGTTCAAGCCAGCTTTCTCACATCTCAGTCAATCCTCTGGTATACCGGATTCAGTGGAGCGAGGAGAAACTATGTAACACGTCTCTATTGCACCAGGCTCAAAAACACTGCCCTTGTTGTGTTGGTTTGCTGTCCTTGACAAACACTCCATCAATATAAGATAATCATCACTGATTCCTTTAAGTAAGTCTCGTTAAATTATACATGCACAGGGCTGATAGCGACATAACGATACACAGACATGATGTTCTACTTCAAGGTGTAAGCCATTCTAGAATTGCACAGGTCTATGTAAAGATGTCGTTTAATATTGGTGTCGTGTCACACCGAAACCACAAGTTTTCGCAGTGCTGTTATGAAGCATAACAGGTTGTTTTTCCATTTAATCATTATGATAAGCATAATGCTATTCCTAAAGAAGCTGGCCCATTCGGTATTGGACATAGGAGTGTATGCTTTAAAACATGACATGAAAGGAGTTGATTGTAATTGTCGTAATTCTTTGTTGTTGCTTTGGATTTAACCTCTGACCCCGGAAAGAGCGTGGACAGGGCCGCTCCTAAGTTTTCTTGCAGGTGACAAACAGGAAGTCTCGTGTCGATCTTCCATTGTACTCATATCATAAATATGTCATATAAGCTTTTATCGGTCGGTCATTATGAGTCGTATTGTGCATGATGGAGGTGATATTACGAGATGAACAACGTTACTTTTTTCCTAGGTTTTGTTTCGTCGCTCTACAACAAACGTTATATGAAGAAGTACTTGCATTGCACTGATGAGTCAGATAAACGAGGACAATACGACACTCGTGAAGGCAGACACTTAACAGAACACTAGGGCATTGTGTGTGAACCGCTTTGTAATGGTTGCATCTGCAGTAAGCCCAAAGTAGACTCCGGGAACACTGCGACTATGTAACATGCAACCCTGTATCGTGTTTAATGCGTGAGTAAATTGGGCAGAAATCAATCCTACATGTACAGGTTTATAACAATGGTATTTTTAAAGTAATATAATACACATACAGTAGTGTGATGCACTTCGAGGCATGTTATTTAGATTTCGTGAATAACAAGAGAACGTTTAAGTAAGTTGGTTTTGTATTTGAATAACTGTAGTGTGTTGCTATACACCAGCTTTATACTATAGAATGAACACGTAGTTGTAGCTGTTCAGATAGCTTGGTGGTGCGAGATGAGCAGCATGATATGCCTGCAGGGACGCACAGCGAGCTGTGATCGCTCAACATGAACTAAATCCGGCTTGTGGACTCTTAAATTAGTTCTTTACGATTCATCATCACTAGGTTCACGCTGTCAGTTATTTTTTTGGTGTAATTATAAACCCTTCTCGGTGTTTGTTGAATATTTGTGGTAAAGGTTTTTCACACACATTGATCGAAATATAATCCATAATAGAGAATAAATCAAAAACTGTTTTGCCATCACACTGACTGTTATATACAGCTGTGAGATCCCTGTTATGAATGCTCCTGCGGCATGTAGTGTTTACGAAGGTGGCGCGGGTACGGGTGGAAATATTTAGTGACGTCATCACTGGTAGGCGGTGATGTAGACACATTTATTCTCTCAGGTTGGAGAACTTTATGTCTCTAGAAATTATTTTATGAATGACATTAATGTATCTCTTGCCTTTCTCTCTGAAATCGTTTCTCTCTATTTACAGCTCGTGACAATCTCATTTAAATCAGATCGAACGTAACACTCGTCTCTCGCTGCGTTTCCCATCTGAGTACTGCAACATTGAGGTCAGGTCAGGTGACCTTCCACTAATCTGCGACGAGGCTAGAACTACTTCAAATTCCCAAACTGAAACAAAGATGGGGGAAATGGCTCTCTGAGTTTTACAGCTCCGAAACTTTGGAAACTCTATATCAGAAACTGTCTAACAAAAGACTCTTTTCTAAGCAATCTCAAAACTTCTCTCCGCCCACTTCAACAAGCGCTGTACAAATAAAGTATCATTCATTCATTCCCAGGGAAGGTCGCTTGACATGACATCTGCGGCGCAGTACTCAGATCGAGGAACGATGTACGAGTGTTACTTTCGATCTGATTTTGTTAAAAACCTAACTTGAAATCAGTATTGCATTTGGCAATCGTTTGCCGCAACCCACAACATTTTTTATCAATAACATTGTAACCGTTTCACCAAAAAATGTTGCATCCAAGTATACAAACCCTTTGAAATTGATGTTAATCACTGCTATCATGCAGCCCCGGTACTGTTTAGGGGTCCAAGGTCAGGACGAACCCCTGTATACTGGGACCTATCACAACACCATCTCCCCTTTCACATCACATCCAAGAAGCCGTTACCCAGAAAATCTTGCTTTGCTTATGTGTTGTACATGTACTTATAAATGTCTACTTGGTATAGCCATCGTATCGTCAAAGCTAGCGTTACCTTGCAGCAGAGACTCAAACATCCCCACGCCTTGACTACCAACGACTCCTATCCTAATGAACACAGATCGATAAGTTACCATCCTGACCCCCACCTGTCTTCCACCTGTGGAGCACAGTTGTGTAGTTGTTAGAGTGTTGGCCTCTCACGCCAAAGGCCCGGGTTCGAATCCCGGTGGAAACACCAAAAATGTGTGAAATTGTCGCAAGGCACTTCACCCACATTGCACTCAGCTGTGTCAATGGGTACCTGAACAGAGGGAAGTACGGACCTATATGGTCGCGCGGAGCGCTTAGTAGCCGCACCGAGAGTACAAATCCTTCAGGATAATAGAAATCGTGCGCTTTTAGCATGCATATGCATGGAAAAAACGCTATACAAATTGACAACTATTATTATTAAATCACAAAAATACCTACTATGCCTCACTCACACATAAAACACCAACAACCCCCTTCCCAATCCCTCCATTCCCCCGTTCCCACCCTCCAGTTGAGCAGGTACCACCTGACACCATTTCCCCCACAACCCTTCCATCCGTCTAAAGACCGACCTCCGCGCGACAGGCGTGGCGTAGACAGAGACCTGGAAACAACGGTTCCTTCACGATACATTAGACCCATTGTGGAGAGAGTCTGGTTTGCTACCCGACAAGCTACCCGACATGCCCCGGTCCCAACCCCCTTTCGGGTGAGCAGATATAGTCGCATGTTGAGTAACACCTGTAACCGAAATGATTACAGGTAGAGATAACGCTGTGTTTGTCTCACCAGGATGTGGACGCGCAGACAGACAGACAGACGCTCAGTAAGACGGATTAATATAGACTTAGATATTCCGGAGATCAATCCCTAGGTGACCTTGATACGGGTCAGAGTTTATAATGTTTTTGCTATCTGTTTCGGTTGTATATCTGTGCGTATGGTAATACCATTGGTGGGAAAATATTTCTCAATATCTAAACTCACGGGCAAAAGAAAGTATAGGTACAACAACGCAAGATATTTTAATCAACGAGTGATGAATACGATTGAAACATAGTTACACCATGTCTCTAAAAGCAAACTAACTTTGTCTGTAATTTTTGAAACATTATCTGTTCATAATTCTGAAAAAACATGGGTTTTTAAAAATCGTCGTTATAGAATCTCCTTAACCAGGCGAGATAGGGGAGTGAAATATGGCTTTCAGGCTTATTTTTTAAGTCCTACAGCAACGATGCGTCATTGATTTAAAGTCAAAGGAAGTGCATTGTGTCCATACCATCTTGTACTAACATAATTTCCATATTTCATAAAATTTTACCGTAAATACCCAAAATTATTTCCCAAAATACCTTTTGAAATAGCTATTTTAACACCCTATGTATGCTTGAACAGGTATAAGATATTAAGTATCATACTCTCAAGAATTAAATTGTGTATATCTCTTAATGAGATATATCCTCATCACAAACATTAAAAACCGAGTTTTTCCGGCAGAAATATTTTGTGTTTGACTCTGTTGAAAAGAAGATATACTTTATTTTGCCCGTGAGTTTATTTGTCCAAGCATCTATCGCTGACGAAGACGCAGAAGCATAAAATATTCTCGCAAATAAGGAAGCGTTTCTGGAGGTCCCTGAAGAGACTGGTTTCGTCCGAAATTTCTAACCACTTTTGTATCGTCAAGTTTGCTTTGCAATATATCGTGTTTATTAAGTGTAGTTATGTTTGTGTCAGTGTGGTATATTGGAGAATATTAATGTCGGGTCTATGTTAAAGTCGACATCATATCTGACATAAAGAATAACGAGGCCCATCTCGCATCAATCAAACTTAATGTTATTTCCTTCAGGCGCAACACACATGTACATGTAGTAAAACTTCAGTATTATCCTATTGATAGATAGATCACGTGATCGATCTCTCTCTCTCTCTCTCTCTCTCTCTCTCTCTCTCTCTCTCTCTCTCTCTCTCTCTCTCTCTCTCTCTCTCTCTCTCTCTCTCTCTCTCTCTCTCTCTCTCTCTCTCTCTCTCTCTCTCTCTCTCTCTCTCTCTCTCTCTCTCTCTCTCTCTCTCTCTCTCTACAGGAACACACAATTGTTAATTCATATATAATACTGTTATTATACAGAATGCAACAAGTTTACAAATGCAAATCCTCAAAAATCTATCTGTTTTCTGCCATCTACCTAATCTTAATCGTAGCAGCCCCGATCGAAATTTGACAAGAATTTCACGAAATCTAAAATCTACAATCTCAAACAAATATTTTAGAACATATCTCTAGCCCTAGTTTTAAAAGTGTTTACAAACAAAACTCTGTTCCCTATACATAGTGATAGCCAGACAAAACCGAATCATGGGAGAAGAGAAGGTTTCTAATTTCAGAAGTCCAAGTATTATGGCCCATATCATCCATATTAAGGGACTTATTGTAAGCTTTCTTAGGTAAACGATCTTCATGCATTGACAATATTTTCATCCAATAAGTTATAGCGCGAACAGCAGCGTTCATATACAATGGGTATCGGCCACATTCACCATACACAATCGCATTTGGTGTTTGTGGACCAACATTTAAAAATAATTTACAAACCGAAAGGTGAATCTTTTCAATATTCTCATATCTCTTAAAACCCCAAATCTCTGAAGCATACATGACTATTGGTTGTATTTGGCTATCAAATATTTAAAAGTATACAGAAGGCGAAAGAATTCCGAATTTTCTAAGATTAACACTTATTTCTGTAAGAGCTTTCTTTCACATTAAAAGTTGTTATCGAGAATATCTTCCTGTTCTAACCCCATGATGTGAAGGAATGAAGCATTTAAGTAAAATTGTGTTTATATGTAAGTAGATATAAAACATTTATATGTGAGATTTGCGTCTATCGGGAAGGGGTTTAAAGAATTAGAGAATCGGGGACAGTTCATCCCCTGCCTCTCCCTTCCATCGAGTGAACTCTATAGGTGTAAATTACCACTTAATCCTATTGATGCGAGGCATATAATGACGCCCTTGTTGTTGTAAGTATAATAGACTAACTTGGGTCACAGTACAGTGGAGTTGAAATCAGATAGTTACAACGGGACTGTCTCCCTGGTACAGTACAGAGACTGGATAGATAAGGATAAGACCACCACTCCAGAATAGATTTTGGTTTGGGTTAGACCAGTCCAGAATTAATTCAGTCAAGGATAAATAAGGGTGAGGATTAGACAGGGCCCCGGTAAGGGTAAGACCACTCCAGGATAGATAAGAGTTAGACCACTCCAGGATAGATAAGGGTTAGACCACTCCAGGATAGATAAGGGTTAGACCACTCCAGGATAGATAAGAGTTAGACCACTCCAGGATAGATAAGGGTTAGACCACTCCAGGATAGACAGGGCCCCGGTGAGGGTTAGACCACTCCAGGATAGATAAGGGTTAGACCACTCCAGGATAGATAAAGGTTAGACCACTCCAGGATAGATAAGAGTTAGACCACTCCAGGATAGATAAGGGTTAGACCACTCCAGGATAGACAGGGCCCCGGTGAGGGTTAGACCACTCCGTGATAGATTAGGGTTAGGGTTAGACCGATCTGAGGGTAAGGGTTAGACCGTTCTGAGGGTAAGGGTTAGGGTTAGACCGATCTGAGGATCAGGGTTAGGGTTAGACCGATCTGAGGGTAAGGGGCTTGTTATTCCGCCTCGCTGCTGGATGTGAGGGGACGCAGTCTTGAAATGCAATCACCCAGGCGTGACATATTTGGGCAGATTTACACTCCAGACACGTCTTTCTGAACATAGCCCCAGCATATGCCTTTTATTTTCTTGTTATATTTCACATGTACAATGAGCCAAGAAAATATAAATAGGATCTCTATTGTTCAGCTGCACACGAGCTGTACACAACGGGCTTTCTTTACAGGGACTGGATGGATGTGTTATATTTTGATGAATACTTTCAAAAGTCTTCATATGTTAAATCGATTGGATCAGCTGTTGTTTTCCAACACACTTAGCTGATGTTGTTCTGGTGTTATATGCCCCATACATACAAGTTATCACATGAGTACCTATGTTATAAATGTTTTACTACACGAGTACATAAGTAGTGTTATTTACAGAAAGAGAGCGAGGGATAAGTCGATATTTAGGCACGATACTTCTACATCACTTTTCATCATAGGTAGATTATCCGCCATTATTCGGGGCATCTCGAAGAGGAAAGGTGGCGTCACGGCATGGTTCATGGCGTCACGTGACCACGACATCAAGGCATCATATGCAATATATGAACTGTGGTATGTTTGCCCTCGTATCTTATACCTCGATGTTGTTCCATGCTGCAGGTGTGGGTGTGACTCGCGAATAACGAACCACGAGGGTCAGACAGCACTAGACATACTCCGAGACGAGAAGCCGGACGGGTGGCACCTCACGTTGTATTGGTACAACAAGTACCATCCGGGTAAGTATTCCATTGATACATATGGGTGATTGGCCAATCGTTAGGACAGCTAGTGTCGGTAGTGACAAGTGTACAGGAAGTACAGACCTGATTTCGGTGACAAGAAACGGTGATACAATCTTATTAAAATGCACGGTTAATGAGTTGGGAACGTACATGAATGTTGATCTGAAATAAACTTTGAATGATATATTAGAGTCATGTAAATAACAACACTCAGTTTAGGACTTCAGCTCAGTTCCTCCCAACCTCTTCAGATCTATGAGTTGAGCTTTAAAGGTACCAACACATAACAATCTGGGGCAACCTTTCTGAGCTATTCCCATGCACCATCTGCTCTCATGCTATAGCCGTATGGTCAGGAAAACCATCACTCTGTTCAACTCATTTCTTCAGGTCTATGGGCGCTGCTACATGAACCTAACCCAGACAGGAAGTTGGTGGAACGTCTGCTGAATGCGTGGTGTCGTCTGACGACTGTCAAGGGGGGAAAGGTCGTGAGCATGAGGACGCTGGTGGAAGGAGACGTGAAGAAGGCGGACTTACTTCAGATGTTTGATAAACACGAGAACACTATCGAGCTCGCTCTCGCCTTCGTTGGGGGCCTCGGCTTCATCGTGAGGGCTTGGCACAAACAGGGTACGTGTATGTGGGAGTAATCTCATTTGAATCAGATTGACCATTACATTCAGATCTGCTGCGTTCTTGATCTGAGTACTGTTCCGCAGGTGTCATGTCTTGTGTGACCTTGTCTTGATCTTCACCTTCCTTAAATTCAGCAATTCAAATTCACAACATCGCAAAGGTATCCAATGCGTCCAACCACTTTGTAGCCTCGTCGCTGATTGGCTGAACTGAAAGGTCACAGGACATGAAACGTTCAGACCAGACCTTGGATCAAGAATGCAACGAGGTTCAATGTAAAATGAGATTGTTGTGGCAGAAGCCGTGCTGAGGCATTTAGAAGATGGTTTATGGCAACTACTGTGGATGAAAACTATGGATGGGCTTCTGGTCTATATCTCGCCCTTCATCAGTTGACTGTTACCATGGACTATTTCCTACCCTACCTGATGAAAGGGGGAAATATAGACCAGAAACGTTGTTCATACATTTTTTAAGAATTTGTCATCCAAAAAAGACTTATAACACTCTCTACATATCTATACATAGAATTATATACAGCATATATGTATTCAATATTACAGTGAGGTATTGTAAGGATCTAGAACGGTCTGAGCGTGAGTGAGTCGACATGTTGACAGTTGCTTCAACTACGCATGGTATATAAACTTCTTTGTTATAATATTTTAAGAACACAATATAGAAGATGTACACCCATACCACACATTGTTATCATCCACTAACTTCTCGCTACCAATGAAGAATATGATAGATGTTCTTGTTCAGTAGTAAGGGCAGGGCAGGTGGACATTTGATTTGTCTTGTAACTGGTATCAGTGCGTTGAATATCGATGCTAGAAAGAGGGTCGGCTCCGATTGTATTGATCACGTAAGTTCTTGTGAGGGAATCAGCAGCTCGTATTGGCCTGTGTTGTATTCATAACTAGTAAAATATTAAATGAAATATGAAATATGGTGCTCAAGAAGATCCATGTTTGTAAACATTATGGTTTTTAAGAACAGGACAATTTTCCGAAACGTTGTGTACTTTCACATTAAAGTAGTTGTTATCCAGAAAATCTTCCTGTTCTTGTGTATACCACTTCTAAATGCCCTTCAAAGCTCTGTTTATGTTTTTTGCCAATTCATTTACTTTTGTTTGACAGCACCTTCATACGTTTTCCGATCATTTATTGTTCATGCTATTCATTTCCTTACACGAGGTTTAGCAGAGTAACCATTTTCCTACCTCTACAGTAACACGTAACACTTCCAAAGAGATACAATTAAACTGTTAATCAAATATGATTTTCACAGGTATTTTAACAAACCATGACGTGAACACACGTGATCATGCCTACCAGAGGAACTACCCTGATTACCCAGAATCCCCTCAGCCTCTCCTGGCGGCGACGTGGGAAACTAACAGCCTGGACGCCATGGAGATGATAATGGAGCTGAAGCCCGACACAGCCATGTTGTGGAGCGAACAGGCCAACCCGGCCACCGCCAAACCTCTCTTCTTCCATGTGAGTTGGTGACCTGGAAACCTTCATGATTTTCAACAAAACACAATCAGTTTAAAATCAGATCTATGTTACAGCAAGACTATTGTAGCATGGACGTGGCTCTATTAGGCGGAACCATTGATATGTACAGCAACAAATAGGTCCCTTCAACGCAAGGGGGTTCTATTTTGTTTAGAGTTCTGCATTTTTCAAAAATGCAATAAGGAAGTATCTTTGAAACTTACGCAGACTTATTGATGCATGTGTTTTTGGCCTTGAATTCATTAGAAAATCTTCATTTCTAATGACGCTTCTGGTTTTTGCAGATTCTATCTAGTCAGTTCCGTCCACGGGATGAAAAAGTCATCGAGAGATTGTTCCAAGGCTCGGACCTAAGTGTGCGCAACGTGAACGGACAGACGATACTTTACGAGATCATAGCCCGAAGGGAGTCTGACTCCATAATGCGTGCTGTGCTAAATGCTGGAGTCTCCGTATCTTCACGTGACAAGCACGGCGAGACAGCGCGAGGTTTCGCGGAGAGACTAAACCAGCAGCGCCACATCAAGCTCATAGACGAGCACGTGTTCAAAACAATCAAAAGCAAACAGTTCGATCAGGTGGAGAAACTTATTCTGGACAATTACGATCATCTGGTAGACATTAAGGACAGTTCAGGAAAGACAGCGGCAGAGTATGCCAAGAAGAATTCGTCCAGACAGATATTCGAGATCGTCAAGTTGGCGGATGCAATACAGGTACCCGTAAATGTTGTGTAGTTATAAGAAAGTTGTTTTCAGTTCCAAAATATTGTCGTAATAAGAGTTTGATAAATTCTCTTTTGAGTCTCTTGTTCGCGCCTGTAGAGCTTCAGCTGAAAGTCCATTCCACAGCACTGGGACTGCTACTAAAATCATCTTCCCATTTTAGTGTTGAAATGAAGTCTTGATTACAACGAAGAGTGTTCTGCAGAAAAGAGCGGGACATTCTAACCGTTTTCCGTCTGGTGGGAACAGTTCCAGTCGATGAGTCTTTAGATCATTCTCTGGTTTGCACAATTTCAGTAACCCTGTTTAATGAGGCAGTTAATAGAGTGTTGACGTGCAGAGTTTACATGCCACTAATGTTTGCTATCAATCCCATTATCTCCCCAGACCTACGTGAGACGGGTGTTCACAGCGGTGGAGCACGATGCGCTTGACGACTTAAAGAAGTTACTCTCGTGCCAGAAGTACGCCAATGCTCGAGACAAGAGTGGTCGGACACCCCTGCTGCGCGCGCTTCTTAGCGGACAAAAGGAAGCGGTCTTGTTACTTGCTGGGGAGTTCGGCTTCACCGTCAACACTGCCGACAACGTGAGTCCAGGCTCTTCAACTTTGACCTTCATTTTAAGTAATTTCTCGTATAGCCTTCCTCATGTTCCTTCCGATGGATGTCAACCCCTAGGAGTCTTTCTCAACCATCAAGCTCGACTTTGACTTTCGTTCTTTTTCTCTTTCCTTATATCATATAAATTACACTTTCAAAGAGTTTGTGGGGTTGAAATAGCCCCGTCACTAACGATTTTTTTGTGCGACATTGTCATGTTAGAATGTCACCTCGTGTTGTAGCTGAACAGAACCCCGCTCCACTACGCCTACCTGTTCATGGATGACCCGGAAGTGATTGACGTGCTGGAGCGACAGGGTGCCCATACAGAGGCAGCTGACGTGGTGTGTATATTCATGGGTCACCTTCAAGGGCATCCTGTAAAAAAAGGCTTCGTTATGTGTCCTATTTATCTAAGCTAAGCGAGTGAAATGAAGAAGCCTGTTTTACAAGATTGGTCAAGGGAGAACATTTCTTGTTTTTCTTGAACATTTTCCATTCCATCTCAGATTCCATTTACTGATTCAAAGATCCATTGAATAAAACGCACGTTTCTAAATTACTTGACCGTTTGGGAGTGTATGCACTTTGAGTCATCTTGATGAATGTAAGACGATGTTCTTCTGGATCAAAATGTTCGTTGTATTCTGGTTCCCCTTTAGGTTCAGGTTATATGTCATAAGAATGAGTTGTTTGATACAAGCAGGGAGGGACTTGATACAAGTGTCATCGCACAATGTACAGTTATTTTTTCTTGTGTGATATCTTCATAAGAAACAACCATGACAATGAGCTCTTATGAGCGATGTATGGAATCAAGAAGAATTTGATGTTCATTTTAGCCACGTTTTTCCCTGCAGCGAGGCCGGAAGCCGTTCCAGTACAGCCGGAAGAGCTGCAGCAAGCAGGAGTTCTCTACCCTTCAGAAAGAGTTACGGGACTTGGACTTGGAGATCTACATCTATGAGAACAACTTCGAGAAGACGCTACGGGCTGCCATCGTGGTAAGTGGGCAATTCTACCAATCCTGGTTCCCGAGCCTTCGTTCTTGCTACTCTTAGAGAACCAGGAACTTAGAGAAGAGCAGCGAGAACGAAGGCCCGGGAACCAGGATGTATTCTACCATGACATTTATGCTTCTGACGGTTATTCCAAATATGTGGAATCCTGAATGAACGAACCCTGATTGCGTGAAAGTGAATGCTGGAAAAACGAAATTAAACCTTCTGTCGTTTTAGTTGAAGCATTCCTCAATTTTTATTCGGCCGTGTACATATTTTTGTGTGTAATTCGGAGCTCGCGCGGTGCCGTTTTCCGCACTGTCAGTATCCGACATAAAATGGTTCCGTTTTAAAACGGTCATGGTAGAATGGAGACAAACCTACTATGTTTGAAAATCAGAGGCATATCATACTGGATTGAAAGCGAGTAAATTTACGATTGAAACCGAACGCGTAGAACACAGTACATGTAGGTTTATCTCCTAATTAGCTGGCAAATGTTTTTTTTTTTTCATCTACAGAAAGGTGACATGGCGACTGTCGAGCGGCTGATAATTGGTCTGCGAGAGCACGGTGACGTCACACGTTATAACAACATGATGTTTGACTGTGTGGACCACAGACGGGAGGATATCGCCGTGTATCTCCTGCGAAACGGCTTCCAGTGCGATATCTACAAACAGGTGGGTGATATCATCGTATATCCTGTGACGTCATTTCGTCTGACACTGACACACAAGAAATTTGACTGAAAGCAGGACTGTGATGATAACTTCCAGTGGACACGGAGCTCCACGGATGCTCATAGATCATAGATGAGGGACAACTCAAATTAGCACATAAACCTAGGGAACGAATCAATGATCTGATTTTAATGAGATGGAAGACATTTTGACAATGGAGCATCATTTACATCTATGTATATATCTATCATTTGTATATGTATATTTTGTATGTGGGCCGGAGGCCTTAAATACAATAAACACTTTTAACTTGACTTGACATATATGTATGAGTCGTTTAGGTTGAATACATCAACAACAGAGAGTCAGTGATGAAAGTCCCAGGGGGTTCATACATGTATCCGAACATTTAGCTTGGGATGACAGGACGTATTGAGTATGGCGTGGAGAGTACTGCTGTAAACAGCTGTATAGTATCCTTGGCTTGGCTGTTTCAAGAAGGCCCGGATGAGTGCTGTCTCATTTTGACAAAGGAGCATCATTTTCATTTACATCTGTCTATGAGTCGTTCAGATTGAATAATTTAATAACATCACAAATGTGAATAAATGAATTATGTTTCCAACGTTTGAAAGGTCAGACTAACTCATTAAATAAACTACGTGTTATTAGTTTGCAGTTATAATGGATGCAATATTGCTTACATATAAAACAAGATTGTTTGTTTAATTGTTGACATGTCCCATCTCACAGTTCATGCAGTGCAACCCTAACGATCCAATGTGCGCCATGATGGAATGTAACCACTCGATGACGTCACTGCGAGACCGCGCTATAGAGAAGCAGTGTACGGCTGTAGTTCGCGCTATAGACGACATGATGAACGGAGGGCTGGTGTGTTTGCTAAATCTTTTCAAATTTCAAAAGCTCTTGAAATGACCGTCTTGCAAATATGACAATAGAAATGGTTTAATTGCGAACCTTTAAACAATGGTGCCAAAAATTAATCGTTATAACTTAAATATGTGTTCCCTTTCCATTGCCTGTAGGCCAACTCAGTTTAAACTTTTATACCGAATCTACATATTTCCTTGTATTGTAATTGGTTATGAGTGTGCCCATCTTAGAAGTTATTAATTGTTTATTATAGAATGTATACCCTCAATGATCTACCATAACGTATCTTGACCTTCAAGTATTCATTGACATCAACTTCTTATCTCATTAACGTATTGACCTTTTCATAATGAAGTATATACACAAAGCGGAGACTCCTGATCATGTTTGACTATTCTCCCATGTTGTAGGCTCCCCTTGTGACAGTCAGTGTCCCGCCCTCCTACAGATACCTGCCCAAGCGACTCTGAAGGACCAGGAATTGTGCACGTGATTCTCTTCCATGAGTTGTGTTTCCAATGATATTGGATTATTGGTACATCAACTGACGTTTCAAACTGCAATCCTTCTACTCACTGTGGAATGTTGCTTCCGTGTAACCAAGTCGTAATGTTCCTATTGACAGCAGAAACTGTTCTTGTTCTGAGACAGTGGTGCCTGGTGAGAATAAACAGTGCAAGCTTCTCTTCCAGAATCACAGAACCAATGTTATTGATGTACAAGATATATTCTACGATTCCATCGACTGATCGATGCTTGCAGGACTCTGTGACTATTTCTTTTTGCAAACTAAGGAGTATAGGTGGTGTAATAACATCGGTAATAGTTTTTGACACGAACTTTCTTGGGATGTTATAACGTGCTTGCTTGATAGGACTTCCAATGAGAGATCCCTTTCACTCATTCTCCACCCAGACATCCTGACTTCTCACTCAATATCCACCCAGACATCCTGACATCTCACTCATTCTCCACCCAGACATCCTGACATCTCACTCAATATCCACCCAGACATCCTGACATCTCACTCAATATCCACCCAGACATCCTGACATCTCACTCAATCTCCACCCAGACATCCTGACATCTCACTCAATCTCCACCCAGACATCCTGACATCTCACTCAATCTCCCCCCAGACATCCTGACATCTCACTCAATATCCACCCAGACATCCTGACATCTCACTCAAACTCCACCCAGACATCCTGACATCTCACTCAATCTCCACCCAGACATCCTGACATCTCACTCAATCTCCACCCAGACATCCTGACATCTCACTCAATATCCACCCAGACATCCTGACATCTCACTCAATATCCACCCAGACATCCTGACATCTCACTCAATCTCCACCCAGACATCCTGACATCTCACTCAATCTCCACCCAGACATCCTGACATCTCACTCAATCTCAACCCAGACATCCTGACATCTCACTCAATATCCACCCAGACATCATGACATCTCACTCAATCTCAACCCAGACATCCTGACATCTCACTCAATCTCCACCCAGACATCCTGACATCTCACTCATTTTCCATCCAGACATCCTGACATCTCACTCAATCTCCACCCAGACATCCTGACATTTCATTCAATCTCCACCCAGACATCCTAACATCTCACTCAATCTCCACCAAGACATCCAGACATCTCACTTAATCGCCATACAGACATCCTGACATCTCACTCAATTCCCAACACGACATCTCACTCATTCCTCATCCTGACATCCTGACATCTCACTCATTCCCCACCCAAACATCCTGACATCTCACTAAATCTCCATCCAAACATCCTGACATCTCACTCAATCTCCACCCAGACATCCTGACATGTTATCCGCCCTGTCAGTAAACCTCCTTCACGAGACTAAACTGAGAGCGTTTTTGAGGAGTCTACCAATTGTGCCTTAGATCTTGTGTCACATTTAGCCCTTGTGGCATGCCTACCCAGTCTTACACTTTGCTACATTGTGATCTGTTGATGAACCACCCGTACCACCCCAGACATGAACACTGATACTCCACCGACCCCACCTTAGATCTGAACGATGTAAAGATGTGAGATCAGCATCGATATACAGTGTGTCTTATAATCGTATGTCTTATACATACAAATGAGCGAGTGAATCTCTCGGGATAAACCCTATCGATGTGTTGTTTTCATGAATGTTTACAAGTATTTTTATACAGTTGGTTTTATCGTGAATGTCACTCAGTGAGAGTATTATAAAGTTATGTGTCTACAACATGTGACGATAAGACCACATGTATACACGTGTATTTGCATGTTTTAATTGTACATAGATGTCGACATGCTCCCTTGTGTTGATTATTATCGCTAGTGCTTACCACTTTAAACAACTAAACCGAAATGTGTTCCGCGTCCTACATCTATAGGTGACGCCTTTCATTGAACAGCTCCAAGAAATATTGGATAAGCAAGTTGTCGTGTTTTAGTTTGTGCTGTTAACAAGATAGATCTAATCGATCGTCACAGCCCAGTGTAGTCTAACCCGCCAATGCTCACAAAGATGTAAAACAGATGGTAGGGTCGAAAATCTGAAGGGAGTAACCTCTGTGGGAGGAGAATGCTGTCCTCCGGGTACTTCGTGTTTGCGTCCAGACCGTCATATCAAATAGAAACCAAAGTAAACCCATTGTAAACATTATATCAAGTCTGCAAATCTCAATTTGAGGATATGAAGAGGTATCGGGGACACATTTTGATTTTATTTTATTTTGACACTCTTTCAGAAATTTGCATCATGACATAAGTTTAGATAACCTGCTTCACTGAATTCTGTTGAAACGACTTGGTGAGGAGCACTGTCTTGTCCATTCGACAAATTGTATCATGAAAAATAGGAATACTGATGTGAATAATGCAGTTGCTTGTTTATAGTCGCAGAACGATATAAATTTCTCTCTTGAGCACAGTGAACGCTATCCCTTTAATTATTTTACCATCTGTTTCGTTCATAGCTCGTTGATGGTTGTGTTTGACGATGAAATACAGAAATATATATTTTATATTGTATACACTTGAGCATTTTATATCAAAATTTAACGATATATAACTTGTTGTTGAAATGTATTATGTCTATATTTTAAGTATTAACTTTTATTGTAGAAAGGTGGCTTTCAATGCAATAAAACACTTTATTCGAAATTTTGGTTTATGTTGTTGACTTCATGAAGTATCTAAAACAAGATACAATTTTTAAAATGACACATTGAGCAGAGAAACACTGGCATTTATCAGTGAAACACTGGCATTTATCAGTGAAACACTGGCATTTATCAGTGAAACACTGGCATTTATCAGTGAAACACTGGCATTTATCAGTGAAACACTGGCATTTATCAGTGAAACACTGGCATTTATCAGTGAAATAACGGCATTTATCAGTGAAACACTGGCATTTATCAGTGAAACACTAGCATTTATCAGTGAAACACTGGCATTTATCAGTGAAATAACGGCATTTATCAGTGAAACACTGGCATTTATCAGTGAAACACTGGCATTTATCAGTGAAACACTGACATTTATCAGTGAAATAACGGTCTATAAAGCTTACTTTGACATAGAAAACTTGCATTAATTGTAAATTGTTCGAATTATAAAATCAATAGAAGACCTAATGGAATGTGTCTAATACCAGGTTTATTTCTTTTCGTGACATTGGCAAAGTTCACGAATGGCGCAGAAATAAACAGAGTTTACTTTGCGAAAATATCAAAGGAAAATAACAGCCAGCTGGAATCTATACAGAAGGAATACCTACACACTGACAGCAACACGCAAGTGTTGTTTCTTGTGCCGTCAGGTACTTGTTTTAACTTTTCACCATTATGACTGAATATGTGTGTTTGCATAAAGTCATATACACCGAGGAGGAAAAGAAACGATACATACTTTTCAACAGACTCAAACAGTTGCAGCCATATTTCTGCTGGATAAAGTCGATTTGTTAATGTCTGTGATGAGGATATGTCTCGTAATGAATTTGTTTAATTAGTATTCATGAAAGTATGATACTAGATTTTATGAAATATGGAAATTAGGTTAGTATAATGTGTTGTCGACATAGTGTACCTTCTTGGATTTAATTTTGTCGAGGCATCATCACTGTAGGACATCATAAAACAAGCCAAACATATATTTTGACTCTCCTGTCGTGGCTAGTTATCCCCCGCTACAACGAAGTTGTCGAAGGATATAGAAATGACCTCCGTCCGTCCGGGTTTCGTTTCCGAACCAGAACTCAAAATCTGTAAGGCCTAGCTTAATTTAATTTGGCATGTGCAACAGTCATCATGTGCCTTTTTTGGTTTTCGACTTCTTTGGAATTTTATTTTTAGCCGTTTCCATGGACCATCGAAACATAACTCATATATTGTTTCCCGACCAGTGGTCGAACTGTAAAACATACCTCAATGAACTTAGTGTGTTGAACAATTATCATGTGTAGATTTTTGCGTGTTTCAACTTTTTCAGATATATAATTTTAGCCATTTCCAATTGCTTTTTATAATTTCACTTCCAGAACAGATCTTGAAAAATGTTAGGCAGAGATTAACACAGCTTGGGAAGTGTAAAGTGTTGTGTAGCATGAATTTATAACTAATGAGTGATTAAGGATTTATAAAATAATAAAGTTCCATAATCATTATTCTCTATGTTTGAAACTTCACCACTTGGCGGGGGATCATAATAGACTGTCTGCTTGTTCACTTGGCGGGGGATACTAGTAGACTGTCTGTTTGTTCACTTGGCGGGGGATCATAGTAGACTGTCTGCTTGTTCACTTGGCGGGGGATCATAGTAGACTGTCTGCTTGTTCACTTGGCGGGGGATACTAGTAGACTGTCTGTTTGTTCACTTGGCGGGGGATCATAGTAGACTGTCTGCTTGTTCACTTGGCGGGGGATCATAGTAGACTGTCTGCTTGTCCACTTGGCGGGGGATAATAGTAGACTGTCTGCTTGTTCACTTGGCGGGGGATCATAGTAGACTGTCTGCTTGTTCACTTGGCGGGGGATAATAGTAGACTGTCTGCTTGTTCAGATTTGAAACCAACGATTTCGTAAAACGAATTTCTCATAAATATGGACAGATGCTGTTTTGATATTTCAAAATTTAGTTAAGTTGACTTCTGAAGACATGATGTAACTCTATGCGCATGTATCGCTCGTGGTTTGAAATATAGTTTATGTTGTATGGTATTGTTTCTTTTGCCCATGAGTGTATATGTCTATAAAAGCACTGTTTGTAAACCGGTGTATCTATTTTTATACATCTGGTGTACTGTTGGTATCCCTGTTTTTTCTAGTGCAATCATGAAGAATAAATATATCTTATTAGTAAAACTGAACCCTAACATTTGGATGTGTTGATTTCTATGGATGTTGAAAAGGTCAGAATATGAAACTAGAAAAAGGAACTTTATGGCACATAAGTCTCTTGGCAGAGTTAAACGGGGAGGCCATTTTGCAAATAAAGTTTGGATATATTAGAAAAGTATCGATTTTCAATATTTAGGTTTGAATACTATTTTAGTTTTGTTGACACGTACTCATTTAGCATTGTTTTCAACTAAAAGCTAAGACTGGCTTTTCAATTTACACATTTTTTTATAACTATCTAACTATTCACATGCAATAGTAAAACCCCAAAGGGAAATGTTTTGTGAAAACAGAATGGGTTTTTTTCTCAGTGAGAGGCTGACGTAAATTTTCCAAAATATAAGCAGCACTGAAGACTTCAAATCACGGAATATGTCAGAAAATTTAACTTTATATTTAATCAAAATTGTTTCTTAGATCCTGGTGATTTTTTTAATTTAATACTAGGCAATATAACTAGTTTACATCAGGACTGGAGATAAGATGTTGCCACGACAATAAGGGATAACTCGATATCAAATGGGGGCCACTAAGTATATTGTACGTACGCTTCTATCTTGGATGGGCAAGCGGAAGTAGCTAGAGTTATCGTTCTTGATTACCAACTTCCGTTTCGAATGACGCTCAACGATTCATTCACCAAACAACAATAAGGAAGTTAAGTTCAGTTAGATACCAAACGATGCGAGTCAATCTATGTCGATTCTAAAATAGCAATGGCATCTGGAGTTTCAGACGAACCTGAGGGAACAAACTTTGAGAAGGAATTTGAAAAGGGCTACAAAATGACTAATAGTAACAGCCCCGATACTGCCCAACAACAAGATGAAAACAAAGAAACTGAAGCCAGTGGCGAAGCGTTTGATTTGACAAATCCAGAGGTGTTAATTCATCAGCTTGATAAAATCGATTTAACAGAGGAAGACACTGAGGAACTTTTACATGAAGCGTACAAGGTAAACATGAAACTGAAAGAAATACTTCGAAGACAAGAAGCCAAAAAGCGTGGTAGACTGTCTAGTGCAAAATCTGCATATAGCACCGGGAAACCGAGCAAATCAGGATCGGCCGTTCTACCACCCATTCAGAGAAAAGGGTCAGCCAAAACTATGACATCTTCATCAAATCACATGTCACCCAAAGTGAGTTGAGTATTTTCAAATTTGGATGATTTTTTTCTCAAATCCTAGGCATGGTTAGTACATGACTACATGTCATCGTTTTAGTTATGAATCAAGGTAATTTATCTCTATGCCATTTAACAAAGTTCCTCAGTGTTAATTTGAGCTAGTTCATCTAATATTAACTTATATTCCAGCTGTAGCCGAGGACTATAAATAACAAATGCGAAATAGGCTACTTATATACTGGACCCTGTTTGGGTGGCCATGGGAAACACAAAATATTTTAAAACTGCTTAAAATGTTTAGATTATTATGGATCAAGATCTCAATACTATTGTTGATCCATTACTTTTGTTCGGTCTAACCCTAGAATGTTTTTTACAGAAGGGCAGTGACGACTCACACAGACCTCGACGAAGTGGGACAAGTAAAAGCAGTCGAGAGAAACCTGCGTGGGATGATCGTTTCTCCTACAGCTGATCATCATTATATGACAATATTGTATATTCATATATTTTACGGTACAGCTCTGTATGGTACTATTATGAAGCAAGTTCATGTCAAACTATTGTTGGTTGTACATTTCATTGGTAAATATTCAAATATTGTTTTGTGTTATATGGGAGTAGACTGGTGACCTCATTTTTAACACTTAATATGTGCCAATAGGTATTATTTATTGTGGCGAGAAAATGTTTATCTATTGAAGTAATAAAACAAGACTTGAAATGACTGAAACTATTCTCTTACACTGTATGTCTCCATGATTTTTTGTAAACAGTGAACTTCCAGGGTGATTTAAAAGCATTAAATGTAACTGCTGTCAAACACGAAGTGTACAGACAGGTTCATTCTACTTTTAAGTCTGTTTTCCCGTTTCAAATTGCCAAAGTTTCTTCTGAAAATGTATGTGAAAGGTTCATGAAATTGAAGGGAAATGATGCATTCACTTTTGAAACAGTTGAGTTGATACTGTTAGAGTTGATTGATTGACATGGACACTTCACAATCTGATCATAAGTTTTCTTCTGTTCCATGTATAACATCACATTTCCTGTTTGAGAACACCGTAGCAACCTCATCTGTAAGATTACTCTTGATAATATTATCTCATTTTGTAGATGTTTGACAAATCTAATGATGCATTTACATTTTATTTCATTTATTAGATATAATTTCTCCTCACATAGTCTTCAATTCTCACAGCAAGGGGGATATATATATAACAGCAGGATATGATCCGTCTATCCAATCAAAAATAGTTTTAATCTCGGACTGTCTTTTTAGAAATATATGCGCATCAAAGTGGTGAAAGGACTCATTCTGACAGGAACAAACCAAATACTTGTTTGAAACAATGTCACTGATTTCATAGCTTTAATGGCAACCATTTCTTTATTGCAGTCAGAAAAAATGTTTGGTTTAGAACATAAGCTACAGGGGAAGACATAACTTGAGAGATTGAGTAGCCTCTGTGGGGAAAGAATTGTAGTACACTGGGGGTATTATATATATTGGGTTCAAGTATGGTTAATTTATTTGCACCAGGGACATGGATTGGTTTGTGACAAATAAATACATAGAAAGATAGTTGTTTGAGAATCCGTTTCTTTTAATGCGAGGCGGAAACATAAATCATTATAGATCTAGAATCAATGTCAACGTTTGCCCGCATGCACAGAATTCATCATATGAATAATGAATGCAAACCATTTGAGGTGAGTTAGGGCTTAACGCCGCTTTCAAGAGTATTTCACTGATATCGCGGCTGCTAGTATTATGGCAGGGAGAAAGCCCGCAACGCCATGTGGCTATGCATTGCGATGAAACCTGCGAGCATCGGCTGGAACTAGCGAACCATGGGTGGTACTACGCTGAAAATCAGTGTAGCATTGCACCCAAACCTTACTGCGTGTAGAACGTTTCTCTACTGCAGACAAAGTTGCCGTGCCCCTGGCGGGATTCGAACCCCGGACCTCTTGATCCGAAGCCGAACGCGCTAACCACTGCGCTATCCCGCCCCCCAAACCATTTGAACTGTGAATGTAAATTAAAATCTTTCCTTCAACATGTTAGACGTTTATTCAGTCATTTCTTTTGAAGTGATTATGTCATGTTGGCAAGGCAAACAAGTATTATGCAAGGCAGTATTTCATGACATACAATAATCTTTCGGGTTTTCAATATTATTAATGTTACATAACTGAAAGTTGAATATGAAACAATAGCACCCAATCCACTTCATTGTTTCACCCACAGGGGTTTGTATTGCTGAAACAAAACAGTTCCTAGGTCCAATACTTTGATACGACACACCCTATACTTATATTTATTAGTATAGGGTGTATCGTATCAAAGTATTGGGCCTAGGAACTATTTTGTTTCAGCTATACAAACCTCTGTGGGTGAAACCAAATTTGTGTCAAACACATTGAAATCCTATAAAAGCATGTCAGTTTGTTATGACTTCATGAGGATTTTGTTGGATAAATCAGTTTTGAGGTATTTATGAGAAAAAATGTTTCAGGCTGTAAAATGGTAGACACCGGTGAAGCCGTAGACGAAAGATAATGTCATTATGTGCCCTCAGTCGACTGTTACATCACAATTTAGGAGTCAAATTTCGCATGTGGAACTTGTGTGGGTTTGAGATTGCCTTGCTTTCAGACAATCAATTAAAATACTCATATGTATTTACCATGTTGTGAACCATCCATATATGGACATATCTGCCAAATATTGAGACTTTTTTTGACAAATAACAAATTATAACCCCTGAACCACACGTGGTGAACGAATTACATTCACTTGGTGTTTTCTTTAGGAACGTGTTCACCACGATATTATACCAGTAGTCATTGAATGTAAATATCTCAGTAGCTATTCGTTGGATTTTGACTAAATTTTCTAGTTTTGATAAATATGCATCAGCCTTTTTGGACATATACTTGAAAAAATCGTTTGTTTTAAAACAATATATCGACCGTGTTTGTGTGCAAATATATTTTTTCGGCATGCAGCCTCACATAAAACTCTCTTTTAAGCTAGTTCTGCTCAGCTTCTCATTTCTAAAACCAACTTTGAGTTTACTAATGTCTACTATTTTACAGCCTTAAATATCTTTTGTCATAAGTACCTGCCAACTGATTTATCTAACAAATTCCTACACCAAATACACAACAAGTGTTTGCCACTAACATGGCAATGTCCCCCGCTGGTGACATTGAGTTAGTAAGACATATCATTGGAGCTACTTTATATATTGCATTACTGGTAAAAAGTGCCATGATGATCAGCATATTTTAAGACTTTAGGTGCTTGGGTTCATGATATATCGTGTTAATAAGAGTTCTAAAAGTGGTCAAAGTGTTGTGGTGACCTTGAATCTACTGTACCAAATTTGCTTTTGATCTTTTTGAGAAATATCCTGTCATTTGAATGTTCTGTAAGGTATTTCATCTAAAATATAATGTTAAACAGCATTTATAAGTGTAAAACTTTAAAACAAAGTTCTTTCAATATATTGCAATATTATCGCAATACAGAGGCTATGTATTGCAATATATTGCAATATAAAATTTAGTGCAATATCCAACCCTAGGTGACTGTGTCTTCGCCCAATGTAGGCTGACACCTAATTTGAAAACATTGGGTCCAACCGGTCATAATAAATGGTGATAACAAGAGTTTGAAAAGTGGTCAAAGTGTCGTGGTGACCTTGAAAATAAGGCCAAGGTCACCAAAAGTGACTGATGTCTGCGTCTTCCCACAATGTAGGCAGACACCAAATTTGAAAACTTTGGATGCAACTCTTCATGATATATCGCGTAAACAAGAAATGTGACGTACGTACGTCGCTGAATACATAGTCCCCCGTTCCGCGTTGCGGCGGGGGACAAAAACAAACTGGACTCTCGCAGAGAAATTCATTCACTTCTGTTGAGTAACAGTTTCCAGGCGTACACGTTCCTACAGTATGATGTATGAAAGCCTAGAATCATTTGTTTGATCTCATCCTCTTTTGTGCCCTTATGTTTTAAACGTTCTGTTTTCATCAGACTATTGATAACAAAATGTTGAACTCAAAGTATGGAACTTCCACTTTGGAATCACTTTTCACTGATGTGTGAAGCATTGATGTTCCAGATCTGCCTACAACATATTCTGTAAAGCCGAGTTTTGAATTAGCATGAGATGATTTTAGCAATGGTTGTGATGTCATATCGAGATGTTGACGTCAATTAATCCTAAACTCACAAGTTTGAAGGAGGACCATTCCAAATGAGTGTTTACATTAAAGAAAACAGCTGGGTCGTAAAAGGTGAACATCAAACTTTATTCATGATAACGTACGTATGTGGAATCCATGACGCCTGATTGTTCAGTTTAAAACAACGTTACAGTTTGTGCTACTGTTCATCTACCTTCAAGACAATATAGAGAGAAAACACCATGGCAACAATAGAACAAATAATTAGAGGAACCTCAACTACTAATTGTACATCTAATCATAATACAAAAAAAATTGTTTTATCAAATAATTATGGATAATAATGGATAACTATTAATTTTTACAAAAGAACTAGAAGAATAAGAGATAAATTTTTAGAATAACCTTAAAGCCAAAATACACATTTGAATTTATGAATACTTAACAAAACCCAAGCCCTCTAAGGACAAAGACTGACTTCTGAAAGTTTTTATTACAGACATGGAATTTCTTTTCCGTCTATTTTGATTTTCCATACATATGATTTGTAATCTGAGCGGTCGAGAATCGATTATGATAGCACGAGAAATGCTGGGGGAAGAATGAACGAAATTCTGATCGCATTCTCATCAACCAATCAACATAGACAGTCGCTGCATGCAAGGATTCCAAACATGAGTAACAATAATTGACAAACAATACTATATTTACATCTGCTGGGTACAAACAAGACAAATATCTGTAAATAAGCGAAGTGTCTACCACGTGAGTGTGAGCAACAACACTTCTCAATGGAGCACCTTCCAGTCTTCCAGGTTACCTAGGTAACGCCTGAATTTGCTCCCTCTCCCATCCTGATACAGCCTGGGGGAGGGGCTGACTATTGCTAGAAGCATGTGTAATAATACTTCAGTGTACAGCACAAACTGTCATCTGTCTGGGTCCTGATTACTGAGGGATATCTACCCATAAGAGCTGAATAGTAGCCAGTACTTTTTGTCAGTCACAAATACTGAATTAAAATATGACTGAGAAAAATATTAGGAATTATACGAATAGATTATTGTGATAAGCATACACACTATAATATACAACCAATTTTGAAATAATTCTTATGAAAAGTGTTTAAGATAATATTGTACATTGTGAAATATCTTTGAATATAGCCAGAATGAACAAAAGGGGCTTTGTAAGACTTCGGACTCACGATTGCAGTAAGTCAAGTCAAATAAGAAGATTGACTTCAGGCTGGTTCACAGTGTCGACAATGGTGAACGAAACACCTCCCACGTAAAGGATCATGTACATCTTGGGAGTGATGATTGGACGTGATTGCAGTGATGATGGCCTCATATGTAACAATATCAATTAACATACTTTGCGCTGCAGTTTGCCTTCCATTTGCATCCTTTTCTTTCTGAACATCCCTAAGCTACAAGTGATGCACTTAAACCAACAATACCAATCAGCTTTCACTCTTAAACCTTGTATTATGCCAAACATTCCCATTCAAACATTTCCTCAACTTGCATTTCAAAGGTACTCTTTATTTGGTTGGATAGCTTCATGAAGCGTTGTGGTGTGTCGTGTGGACAGCTGGACTCACTCCCCTGTAACTACTGAAGCTGTCTGTGAGTCTGATATGTCTACATTCATGCTACTACTGATATGGGAACGATCTTAAGTAGAAAATAGATTGCACTGCTCTAGTTTTGATTATGTGAGAACAGGTTGCTTAATATAATCTTCTCCAACACATGCACAACATAGAACCTGGGAACTAACTTATCTTTTCAATTTGTGACTGCAGCTGGTTACATATGAAGTAACATTGTTAAACAATATATATCTGATAACTGAAAACAAAAGAAGACCAATGTTGATGCTTTACAGTGTGAAACATGTCCTTATATACAAGATTCTCAACCCTGCTCTTCTCACGCTGACAGTAACGACCACAACAGCGTCAGCTGATAAAATTGCTCAATCAAATCCTCCTGGCAGCCTTATACACATCCCGTCCTTGCTGCCAAATTGTCTGTTTGTAAGTGACACAGTCTCACAGGGATCAGGAGAGCGCGCCCGATGCCAGTTTGCTTGTGACTATCGACGGTTTGCGAGGTGGAAGGCTTTCAGGGGTGGGAATCGTCTCTCCGATGGATTCCTGGAGGAAAAGCTTCTCATTGGGAGCCAGCGGACGTTTCGGGTTGTTCATCTTCGCCTTGGCCATGTTGTAGTCACCGGAGTCAAAGTACTTTTGCTGAAAGTGGGGAAATTGGAAATTACAATTTGAAGTTGATATAAATACTCAACTAGCATCATAAAATCATTTACCACATATTCATTTACTCAATTATAATTGTTTATTCAACAACTACATTTTCATAAATCATTTGATAACATACTTATATTTCGGATCACTATTTGAAATAGTACAAATTCTTATACTTTTTTCAAGACAAGTGCCTTGCAGAAACCCACACCCTCAGAGTCGGACACCGATAACTAGCATTGACTGTAGCAGCTTATCTATTCGGCCACAGTGACCTGGACTGTTGGTACACAAGTTTGATAGTTTGATTCCACATAAATGTTATATTTGTTCACTATATAAATGACCAGTGTCTAATCTAGGCTGTGCGAATGAGCGAATGATCAAAAAGCCCCTTATAAAAATCATATGGGGACTATCACATATTGTTATCTTATCCCAACCTTTGAAAGAACTATCCGACTCCTACTTTTTCAAAATCGGCTTTTTTTCTGCAAAGAAGGTTGATATATCCCCCCTCAAATTTCTTTTCTAGATTGGACACTGAATGACATGTATTTCTTAAGTAATCTAAAATATAGACAGCGGTCAACTGTGATAACGGGGTTTAATGAAAGGTTAATTTCTCTGTGCACATAAACTGTATCATAGAAAGACTGTTTTACATTTTCATTGGGGTGAGGTGAGTTGGGTGTTAACGCCGCTTTCAAGAGTATTTCACTTATATCACAGCAGCGAGAAAGCCTGCAACGCCATGTTGCTATGCATTGCGGTGAAACTTTCGAATAACGGCTAGAAATAGCAAACCATGGGTGGTACTTCGCTGAAATTCATTGCAGCATAATACTAGCTTTGCACCCAACAGTTCTCTACCCCAAAGATGCTGTGCCCCTGGCGGGATTTGAACCCCCGACCTCTTGATCTGAAGCAGAATGCGCTATCCCGCCCCCTACATTTTCATTGGATAAATGCTGTGAATACCCAAGTTGTAACCAAAAGAGGGTCATTGGTCAAACTATCTACCCTTGGCCTGATGCTGAGCAAACAATCAGGGGATTGTTGTAGCTTTGCTTTGATACAATTACCCTGATGCCAACATTATGCTAATGATGCATACTTTCATAATTGCAATGGGTTCAAAATATAGATCATTTAGCTAACGAGGAAGATATCAACATCAGTGTGTCCTCAGATGATTTGGCCACCCTTTGAGCTTGGTGTCCCTGAAAACCGTGAGAAGATGGCAATTCAAGGTGGATATTTTCCCAATTACAAAGAATCCCCTCAGCTGAACCATGGGTTAGCTATCAACATGATCAAGGGAGACAACTCTTAAGTACTGACCCCCTTGGCAAGTCTCTTGTGCAGTAGCGCAGATCCTCCGCCTGAGTTGCCGAGGGACGGGTACTTGGCCTTCAGCTTCTCAGACTCTCGCTTCTCTAGCTCCTTCTTGTCCGGCTGGGGCTGTGGACAACAATAGTCAGAATATTATGTAAATCCTTCAAACAGGGAGAAATGTGTTTTTTATAGGGATGTAACGATAGATCGAACTATCGACTTAGTGCCATAGTTACTCTGTTGATAGTACTTTATCAATAGTAACTTTTAAAAACCATTGATAGTATCAACGGCACTACTAACCATCAAATTTAGTCAATTCAGTTGTTTACTAGAATCTCAAACTGAAATTTGCACATTAAACAAGCGTTTTAGATTTGAAAATTGTTGGAACATTCTCTACAGATCATGGAGAGCTTGAAAACTAATTGAAAACTGTGAAGTTTTGTCACTTTGGAAGAGGACATTTCAAAGTGAAGACAACACTGTTTATTCTGGAATATGTTTCATTTCGTTTATTGATAAATTATCGCAAGAGTAGGTCATATTGACCCTCAAGAGTCTATTGTGACCTACTATTGCGATAATTTATCGAACCAGAACCAATGACTCTATTCTATTTATGCTAGCTTTGGAACACTGGACTAATGTCAAGCCCTGAAGTTTATACTCTTTGTTTATTACAAGTGTACATGAAACCAAGCTAGCATAAATAGAATAGAGTCATTGGTTCTGAGCTGAATTGCATGATTCAATATCTCCTTAAAGTTGAAGGCTAATATTATATGTAATCAGGGTTCGAAATTAGCACTTGTCCGGTAGCCCATGGCTAGTGAAAAAGAAGCTGGGCTAGTAGAGTGTAAAAACTGGTAGTCCAAAAGACTAGTTAAAATTTGAAGTGAAATGATCATGGAGATGTATTTTTCTAGTCTGAATGGCTACAGCATTGAAAATGTTAATTTCGACCCCTGGTAATTTTTTAGTGCATTACTAATGTGATCTCCATTATGGTTTGGAGAGTCACCAAATTTGATACACTTTGGTCAAAGTATGTCACACTAAATTTCATCAGGGGTTAAAAAAATTCCCTTGCCCTGATTTTGTTCATACTTGCCCACTATTTGCATCGAAATAAAACAAATCTTAATCTTAATTGACCAGACATTCCAAATGAGCATCAGAACTGTCAGGACTCATATTTAAGATACATGTACCCCCGGGGTAGTCTATTTCAGTGTGTGCCCTATTTGTCACAAGGATTACAAATAACGAAGCTCCAAAAGACATGGCTGAAAAAAATATTTTTTACGTACGTACCAATATATTGCAATACAGAGTTGTGCAATACACATATTGCAATACGATTGTCATATCGAATATATTGCACCAACAATATTTAGTCAAATTTATTCATTTATCTTGTAAAAGGGACATTTACTGGCTTAACTTATATTAAGAATATTATTTTGAAGTGCTAGAATGTGTGTTGGACTGAATTACAAATGATCTTTTTAAACATCTGAAAGTCATTTTGTCAAATGTGTCATGTTTAAACTGCAAAAAGAAGTATAAAAGTTGAATGTAGAGTTCATTTAGCATGTTGCAATACCATTGGCACTAGTTGAAATGGGTTCCTAGAGAAATATCTCATTGTCAGAGGATCTTGCAATATTGTGGTACGTATTGCAATACGTTACAGTTCAGCAATACGTATTGCAATAAAAAAAATTGAGGCAATACACAGCCCTACGTACGTACGTAGTAAAATATCACGTACGTACGTAGAAAAAATATAATGTATGTACGTAGTAAAATATCATGTATGTACGTAGTAAAATATCATGTACGTACGTAGTAAAATATCACGTATGTACGTAGTAAAATATCATGTATGTAAGTAGTAAAATATCACGTACGTACGTAGTAAAATATCACGTACGTACGTAGTAAAATATCATGTATGTACGTAGTAAAATATCACGTACGTACGTAGTAAAATATCATGTATGTACGTAGTAAAATATCACGTATGTACGTAGTAAAATATCATGTATGTACGTAGTAAAATATCACGTATGAACGTAGTAAAATATCAAGTATGTACGTAGTAAAATATCATGTATGTACGTAGTAAAATATCACGTACGTACGTAGTAAAATATCATGTACGTACGTAGTAAAATATCACGTATGTACGTAGTAAAATATCATGTACGTACGTAGTAAAATATCATGCATGTACGTAATAAAATATCATGTACGTACGTAGTAAAATATCATGTACGTACGTAGTAAAATATCACGTACGTACGTAGTAAAATATCATGTATGTATGTAGTAAAATATCACGTATGTACGTAGTAAAATATCATGTACGTACGTAGTAAAATATCACGTATGTAGGTAGTAAAATATCATGTACGTAAGTAGTAAAATATCATGTACGTACGTAGTAAAATATCATGTATGTACGTAGAAAAATATCACGTATGTACGTAGTAAAATATCATGTACGTATGTAGTAAATAAAGGAGATAGATCCTTTTTTTCTTGAGTAATACCATGTTTATCTCATCGAGTGTGATAGAATTTTCATGGAATAAAGAACAATGAACGAACAATATTAAATAACGTTTGAAATAAAATAACATGCTTCTATAATCACCGGCCCATTTCTATAGAATGGAGGATGCTTTACAGCTATATATCTATATAACGTAGACATCTTTTCCTTTTATTCAACAAGAAATAACTTGGTCGATATAGAAATCAATAGCAAAAAGCAATATAAAAACAGTGTGCCAAGTCTGATTTGGTCTTATTTATTTAGGAACGATTGAATAATAACCCTGCGTCATAAGGGTATTTTGACCTGTACGACTTCTTAATACCCGGAGTGTGTACATATATATATGAAGGAAAATGCTCGTATAGCATTTAACTTGAACCAATGAAATGTCGTGATTAAAAGGTAATGTTCATGTTCATCGGCCTCCACATCTTCGGATTGTTCGATTTGGAGTAATGTCAGTGGCTGGGTACTTTTAGCTTTTTCGGGCTTTTCCCTATTTGTACTTTCAGGGTATTAGGAAGTGTTGAAGATACACTTGTTGTGCATGAAGCTGAATAATATAATCCCAAATTGACTATAAATAATAAATAATGCAAATAATTACATGAAACGTATTTAAGATTGACATCCTTTTAGACTCTAAGGTGTTGTGAAGGAGGCGCCTGCTGTATACTATTCCACTGCACACCCTGATTTTGCATTTTACAACTCCTTGATATAGTCCTCAACTTTAAACCTTGATTTATACTCTTTTTGATGAGCGGGGGAAAGTTAGATTTCCACAATGAAATGTAATTGTCTTCTAGTATTCGTCGCGGCACAGGAATCGAAAGTTCAACCCATGTTTTGATATCAATATATTTATTACTGTTCCTGTTTTGTTCCTTTATCTGCAAGATAATGTATTGCTTTGGTGTATCTCTGTTTGATAACAAATCTACAATAGTACACATTCTTGTACCTTTGTGGGGATGAGTATCTTGCGATATTCAAACCCACATCCATATAGTCAGGCATCAACCGCCACCACTGAGTGTACCAACAGTTTACCCATTCAGCCACCGTGACATGATCAGTACGAGAATGTTGACTATTGCAGATCGATATGTGATCCCAAGTAGAACAATGTTACTTTGTACACCATATAAACAGGGGTAGAAACTAACTTCAAACATATGGTAGCCTGCAGGGCTAGTCGTTTTGATTTCTACTAGCCCAATACAATGGCAAGTATTTTCCCTACTTCAATCATTCACATCTGATATCGTTGCTGAAAAAAAAAAAAGAATCTCTAGTCATATTTTGAGTATTTCATAAGGATTCAGAAATATTTAAAGGCCAACAGGGCTAGTAGAAGCTAACATTTACTAGCCCGGTGTCATTTTTACTAGCCTAGGGCCGAAGGACTAGTGTTAATTTCTAGCCCTGTATAAATGACATGTATTTATAAAGGGGGTTTTATCAATAAAACATATATATTGATGGAATAACCACAAATACAAATACTTTATCAATAGACCGATTAATAATGTCATATTTAGAGTAGACTGAGTAAGATTTTCACAACCATAACGCCGATGACTTCACTTCTCGTTATTTTTATCCTTTTAAAGTATATGTGCTAGATTTAATCCAACGGTCATATAAAGTCATCAAAATACTAAGAATTGTTATAAAAATTCTACACATTATTATAATGTGATTCAACAGGATCATCATCATGTATTAACGACATACGTAAACAGGGTTGTCGTTTTCACAAAATTCCCCGACAGAATATTGTTGATTTGGAAGAAGATACTGAAAATTATGTTCCATGTTTACACTTGTATTAAGTTAATATGTCCTGAAACTGAGCTCGGACAGTCCGACACTTAACAATGAATGTATCAGATACAAAATAGGTTTGATCGATGTGGGAGGGTTCTATCGGGTATTTTTTGTGGAAACGAAATTCGGGAGGATATTTGTGTTTACACATGTTATTAATACATGATTAAAACACAGCGAAATTGAAAGATACTAATGAAGGTAACATTTTGATGACTTTATGTTTCACAACTTGATCAACACAAGCGCACATTTGTTGAAAAAGAAAACAATGAGAACTGAAGCTAATGATTGACGCTGCGAGTCGGGAAAACTTCGCTTCAGCATAACAGCAAGTTGTGTATTAGTTTTATTACATGTTATGTAACTTACTATGTGAATAAAGTATAGGTAGGGTGGGGGCGCACCGCGGGAGATAGGCTAGATTGTGCCTTGTATAGTGACCGGTTTCGTCCTGGTGGTTAGGACTCATCAGACTGAAGGAAAAGACTATGTGCAGTCCTTATATACACACTTTTGACGGTGTTAGCGGTGTTGCGGGGGTACTATGACGTCATAGCGGAGTGTATACCTCGTGCCACCCTAAGCACATCAAAACAAAAGGGCCATTCAGCCAATTTTTTAGATTGAGGCGAATTTGTTCTTCCACAACGGAATATGAACGACATAGCCTCAACCTCATACAATATTACCTCAAACGAGGTTACCCGAGGAAACACATACAACAAAATAAAACCCGGGCCGACAGTACTGATAGGACCACACTCCTGTCTCATATCAAAACCAATAATGTCTCAACCCCCAGGGTTGTATTGGTCAGCGATTACAACCCACTCTGCATGGAGCTTAATGCCATTATCAGAAAACGCTGGCATCTCCTCAGCGGTTCTGACATTTGCAAAGAAGTGTTCAAATCACCACATGTAGCGGCATATAGAAGGAACAAAACCCTTAAAGATCACCTGGTTAGGTCCAGTCTGACCTACCCAAAAGTACTACCGCAAGTCAGTGGTAAGTGTGTCAAATTTATTGACAAGGTTTGTGAAAAACACAACTGCAGAATCTGCAATAAGATCAATGCCACCAGAGAATTTTTTAGCTCTGTCACACATCAGGTATACCGCAAACGCACCTACAGTTGTCAATCACGCAATGTAGTATACCTACTTACTTGCAAAAAATGCAATAAACAATATGTAGGTCAAACTAAGAGATGTTTCTACATTAGACTCTCTGAACACTTTGCCGACATTAGTCATAAGAGAGACAAACCAGTCGCTCTACACTTCAATTCTGAAGGACATGGCAAACACGACCTCAACTATGAGATCATTGCACAACTCAGAGAAGATCCTGAGATCCTTAGAACTCAGGTGGATCTTCCAGCTCCATTCCTTTCAACCGCAAGGGATCAATGATAAGATTGTAGGCTGAAGTATCCATTCCGGTCTTCTCCTCTTACTATGTAAATACTCTATCAGTGTATATCAAAAAGTTGCAAAATTGGGTACAATATAGCGTGTTTTCATTTCACCTAATACAAAATATCCAAGATGGTGACAGAACCCTAGCTTTAACTAGGCAAAAGCTCATAAATTAAGATGGAGCACATATTTATATCTAATATCTAATAATATAATATGTCGTATCTATAGTGAACTGAACAAATCACTCTCTGGATCCAAGACAGAGACCAGTTGACACTTGCTCGTTGACTTGCAATACTCGTTTCCAAGTTTCGATACTTGAAACGTATACATTCACATATACTAATAGTCAGGTTATGTTATGTATGTACGTACTATTTCATTACGTACGTACGCAATATGTTATTACGTACGTACATGATAATAATACGTACGTACGTAATAAAATCACGTACGTACGTAAAAATATTTTATATAAACCATGTCCCTTCTGGAGCTTCATAACAAATCAACATTGAATGAGTATGACAACATAAAAAACACAAGATAATGCAGGGTGGGTATTTTAGCCCAGAAACTTTACAAAGTTTTTTAAAAATAGAATTTATTGAACATGTGAATAGACAGGTACAGTAATCAGTAACTTGATTGGTTGCTGTTATATTGAGTTTGCTTTTGCCTTTTATTCGTTGGAATAACTGAATTTTATCTTTAATCAGATTCGGGGATTCCCTGTTCACTGAATATTTCTATCAATATATAAACCCACAAGTGTATGCTAAATTTGAGGGACAAGATTATGTTCAAATTAAGAATTCATTTGCTTGAGGATCATTGTAACAATCATGAATTCAGATTTTCACAAAAGACGGCATGGCAATTAAAAAAATAACTTAGTTACACGTCAAAATCAAAACACAATGATGTGTTCGCTCAAGTGAATGTTCATGTAATTAATCAGCTTGCATTGTTATAATATCTGTTGTCATAATTACTAAATCACTAAATGGTCAAGCCAATTTAGAAAACGATAATTGGTTGTGTTTGTGACCCAAATATTGCAGCTAGTGTTACTATTGAATAGTTGGTGAAATAAAAATAGTTATTGTCCATGTTAAAACATGTCACACAAACACACCCTTACACGAAATCAGGTCACATGACCTTTCAGTTTCTTATGCATTCCAAGAAAGCATTTGGAATATCATTCATCTTTGCTTATTGGTTTTTGGTGCCTCAACATACTACGAGTTTCTCTGTGAAATATTGTAAGAAATGTGTTGAAATGACAAATAGAAACAAAAATCACATGATGAATAACAATTATCAGTTTTGTAAGTACTTTGGAGGGTGTTCTAAATTTCTTCTTGATGTAAGTTTTTGATATGACTTTTGATTGTTTACTTGCCACCGGGCAAGTTGAAGTGCCAATTTTACTAGCCAGACATTTATTTCTTACTAGCCCTGGGAGTCGGGCAAATTTGCAATCATATTTTTAACCCATGTTCAGGGATCACCCTGGAGCAGAGTTTCAAAGGGAGAATAATCTCCCCTTTGCCTTACACAATGGGATTTTCAGATAAAGTAATGGGATATTTCTAAATAATAACAATCATTTTACATTTTTGCAATGGGATTTTCTCCCCTAGTCAGTATTTATTATGAGATATCTTGGTACATCAATGAGTAAATATCCCCAAATCCCTGCCTAAAGTGATCCCTGATCATGTTCATCATTCTCAATAATAATAAAAAATTCTAAGTAATAGATAGGATTTAACGGTTTGACATACTTGTGTATATTAGAGATTTGTACGATTAGCAAAACATCAGAATAGTTTAATATCAGTTTGAAATACGCTACCCCAAACCACTTTATGGTGAGGAGATAAGGGCTTTAACACCACTTCCACTTATATAACAGCTGCTAGTATCATTGCAGGGAGAAAAACCACAACACTATTGTGGCAGTGCAACCTGTGAGCATCCATTGGAACTTGGGAACCATGTGTGATTGAGTGGTACTGCGCTGAAATTCAGGTTGGGGAAACCCTGAAATCGGTGTACAATACGTCAATCGGCGTAAAATACATCAATCGGTATATAGAACCATACGTCGATCGACGTATTCTGAAGATTTTGGCCTAGTGATTAACGTACGCCGTTTTCCGAGTATTCGGCAAGTGCCTAATCAAACACACTGTTTATCACTTTGCCGATTATATGCAAGTTTTGACTTGAAACCCTCGAATTATTGCCTTTTCAAGCAATAAACATTACCACGGTACAGTTCTAAAGTATTCAAAAGCGAAATAACAACACAAAAACAACCCCAACTATCTAAAACTCACACGACATGCATCACCAACTTTTTATCGTCCTGTCCTCTCAAAACTGGAAGTTGTACTAGTCGATAAATTAGTGTATTTGATTTGCAATTAAAACATTAGTCAGTTTCGCTTGGAAAGTATAATAATAATAATAAACTAGTGATTTATATAGCGCCTTTATCCAGAACTCTGCTCAGAGGCGCTTCAGTCATATGGTTACGGCGTGTTTGATTAGGCACTTGTCGAAAACTCGGAAAACGGCGTACGTTAATCATCAGACAAAAATCTTCAGAATACATCAATCGATGTATGGTTCTACACCGATTGATATATTATACGCCGATTGACGTATTATACACAGATTTCAGGGTTTCCCCAACCTGTATTGAACTCGGGAATCACGCTCACCACTGCGCTATCCCGCCCTGAAAAGCTTAGAGACTAGTCTACGACACATGTCATTGGCCAATCTGGGCTTATATATTTGATCAGCTAAAAAATAAAATTAGTGTCACATAAGTTAAGGGAATTAAAGACAATGTCATAATGTTTGGAAAATAAATTCTAAGAGGAAGAGAATTCAAAGTTTGTCCAATTGCCTACCACAGAGATACTATCTGCGCCAGTCTCCACATTTTTTACAAATTTTCTGTGTTGGTGTAGTTAGTTCCTGCACCTGACCTTCATAGTGTGATTTAATACTGTAGCACAGAAAAGGTCAAGAAATGCAACAAGGCTTAAATAACTTTATAACTTGTTAACTTGATGCTGACAAATATATAACATCTTCCTGTGGCATTTTCTAGTAGTTTGGGTGATAAGAATATGAACAACTACATTAGAATTAAGAAAAATGTTGTGTATGCAGAATAAGTTCTTTATGCATTAATAAGCTAGTGTTTTCATTCTAACTAACAACAATTCGAACAAATAGAATAAATGAAAGATCAAATACATCTGTGCAAAACATTGTCATCAGCTGACTACGTGTGACATTGACAGACTACTTTGACAATTTCACCAAAAGCCTAAAAAATCGCACTTCTCTTTTATGAAGTTGGTTATGTAATGATGTTAGCGATATCAACCAACTTCTTGGTATCATAACACAATGATGTACAGTAAGTCCATGGTGATGAAAAGAATGCATGATTGATATCGTGGTTGGAAAGTCAACGAAATGTAAACACGACAGTGGTGATTATAAAGATTGAGACAAAATTGTTTATATAATTTGTTAAGAACAAACTCTGGCAAATAGAAGTAACGATAGATCCTTTATTTACCTTTGGAGTTACCACCTGACTTGGTTCTTCAACGTCCGACATTGTCAGCAAGCTTCTTCTCCTATCAACACAGCCTGTTCCTTTTCTTCACGAAAATGGCGAGTCTGACGTCAAACGAAGAGGGGATATACTATATACGTGACAACACCTTTCTACTTCAGTCCTTGTAATTTATTAGTAGGTGATTTATTAACCTTATATATCTAATACTCATAACTTTAAAATATATTTGTAACTATCGATTGTTAATTGACGACATGATTTATAATGATATTCTATATTAGCTTCCGCTATGTCAATTTGAAAAGGAAAGTTATATAGTTTTACCTTAGCAGCACTTTACTTTTGCGCCTGCTAATAACATCCAATCAAATTCTTTTCAGCATTTGCCTCTGCTCTTCAACATGTCTGCTTCCTTGAAGCGGGCATGAAAATGATAGTCGGTGTTCATTTGTAATAAATAACAAAAAAGCTATACCATAACAATACATAATACATGTAAAATCATTGAAAATGAAGGAATCTCTAAAGATCAGCCTTATATTTCTTGTTTTGATAAGTTTATATTTAGCAGGATGTCTCATTTTTACAAAAGGGTTTTTGTTGAAACGTTTCGTCGTCAATGAAAACAGTTCGTGCAGTGTCGATTTCTCTGTGCAAAGTGATGATCACGGTGATGATGGCTGTTGGCAACATTCTCGCTTCAAAAGAGCAATTATAATTGTTATTGACGCTCTGAAATACGAATTTATGAAATATGATCGCAATTTAAAATCAGAAGCTCCTTACTTGAACAAGTTACCAATGTTGAACAACATTTTGACTAGGCAACCAAAAAATGCAAGGTTGTACAAATTTATAGCAGACCCGCCAACTACCACTTTACAACGGCTAAAGGGACTGACAACTGGAAGCTTGCCAACATTTGTTGATGCAGGAGCCAATTTTGCAAGTTCAGAGATTACAGAAGACAACATCATTGACCAGTTGATCAAGCAGAATAAAGACATAAAGTTTCTTGGGGATGACACTTGGATGGGCCTGTTTCCAAACCGATTTTACAAATCGTTTTCTTATCCTTCTTTTAATGTTAAAGATCTTCACACTGTTGACAATGGAATTTTGAAACACCTTTTGCCAGAAATAAGAAAATTTGACTGGAACGTCATCATTGCACATTTTCTTGGTGTTGATCATTGCGGTCACAGATTTGGGCCGAACCATCCTGAGATGGGAGATAAACTCACTCAGATGGATCAAATGCTGAGGTACTAAATTTCAACCTGTCTCTCAAATAAAAGTTTAATTTTGTTGTAAATACAGTGTAAATATTTCATCCTGCTTCTTAATATTGGTAGTATAAATGATTATCTTGTTTCTTATCAATTGTTTTCGCAGTGGGAATTCCTTTTTTTATTCATTTATGGTCAGGTTGAATTTAAAAGCCCATTGTTAATGACCAACCAATATATACATTTATTATAGGAACTTGAATAAGGTATGAACTTTTAGTTGTGACAGATGTGACACAAATAAGTGTAGGATTAAGCATAAGAAATCGTACTGTGATATAGATTAATTTGTTGCAAATGTGTAATTTCCCAATTCATGGTAATGGATTTTCAATTTTATGTAAAAGGAAAAATATGTATGCCAAAGTTTGTATGACTAATTTTGTTTGTTTTCATCATTCAATGAAAGAAGCTAACTAATTTTGCCTCCAACATAGGAATGTAACACGTGTTATGAAGGAAGACACCATCCTATTCGTGTTCGGGGACCATGGAATGACACGGACTGGTGACCATGGCGGGGACAGTGATGATGAACTTGAGGCCGGGTTGTTTGTGTACAGTCCAACTCAACTGACTGCCACTGCCCTCAACCCGGTACAGCTGCATCTTTTTATACTTATATTACGTGTCATAGTCAACATGTTTATAATAATAATAATATGTCCATTTAAAGAGCGCACTTATCCATCCACTCAGTGGTTGTTGAAGGCGCTATAGGAGTATTATTACCCTGGTTTAACCTAAGATGACATATTTGTCGCTAGAAGGTCACCTCCATCACAACCGTTACCAGGTACCCATTTGCTGCTGGATGAACAGAGGCACATTTTGAATAAGTCACTTACCCAGGGTGACCATAGGTCTCTCAACTCATGTCTCAATGTGGAGCAGGGAATCAACCCTTTAAACTCTCAGTTTTATTCAGCAGCGGGTGATAATAATATTTATAAAATGATCCCTGTTATTTCATATTTTCATGATTTATTTCATCTTTAAGATTTACAAATTTTCTCATTTGTCTGGGATTTATTGCATAAGATGAATGTGTAACTTTGCAATCTCTGTGACCTTTTGTTCAAGTGTTATTCTTATGCAGTCTTACTGAGGTTTACCTGTCAGCTCATTGTTAGAGTGGAGGTTAATCCTAGCTTACGTACTCACTGTCAATCTAGTAAGAAGTACCTGTAAGAAGTACGTCTCATGTCTTTAATCAGAATTTGTTTACTTCGCACAAACATAAATCAACCAATCACAACAGAGCTGATTAGGCTCTTGCAAAGTATTGCTGTTCTTGTGGACTTCTTTGAAAAAACATGTTTTCTTTTGTATTTCATGAGGAAAAATGGCAACCTGCCTGTGATGCATATATTGTCTATCGAATATTTGTTTGTTGTGCGTTTAATTGTTTCTGGAAATGGAAATAAATGAACTAGGTCATTAAATTAGAAGAAAGTATTTTTAGGATAAATGCTGACTAACATAGGACAAATGACAGGAAAATGTGAGAAAATGTGCCTCTGACTGCCTCTGATTGGTTGAAAGTAATTCCCTAAATGTGATGACCTACGTAATGGATATAACAATACTGTTAGGTTTGACTAGATTGTATTACTGTTAGTTTTTCTTGCATGTTATTATTTATCTGTCATAGAACAAGGTCCTAGGCCTGCAATCATCGCTAGAATATCTCACAGAATCTATCCTACTTTAAAAAAACTTCAGCTCGAGAGAACCAATGATTAAAATGCCAATATGGGAAATTCTATGTATACAAAATCAGCTTGGGATTTGAAATGTGGAGAGATTTTGATGCGGTATATAGACAAAAAACTTTTATCTGTGTTTCATTAGGGCATTTCTATCTGCAAAACTACTTCAATTCCCTGAACCCATAAGCAGCTTTTGCCTCATATCACTGGGCTTGTATGTATTTTGTCAACCAATAAAATGTTGTGATTTGTAATTTAATGATCACTCATTGGTCTTTTCATCCGGAAAGTGCCACTAAGTCATTTGGGGAGCATTTAATGGTTCTTTAGAGCACGATATAAGAAGGTGTTTATGGGATGAGGGGATTGAAGTAGCCGTGTGGATACAAATATCCCTGGAGCAGGACGGTGTATAATATTAACAAGCACTGTTGTCTCTGTTCCAGGACCAGGTGATGAGCATTGCTCAGACCGATCTCGTCCCCACTCTGGCACTGCTGCTGGGTGTTCCAATCCCGTTCTCCAACCTGGGCATGGTCATCAAGGATCTGTTCACCTTTTGCTCCTGGTGGAAGACGGGTACCACGGAGATCAAGCAGGTGTACCACGCCATCAAGTCTCTCCGACTAAATGCACAGCAGATCAACGCGTACGTCAAGTCCTACGCAACTCTCTCCTCTGACTTCCCCACAAAGAAGATGCAACGTCTCACTGCATTGCTTGATCACGCTGAGAGCGACCTTCAGGCGCTGTTGACCTCCATGGTGAAAGAAGGGGAAACCCCAGACATTCTGTCCCGATTTCGTCGCCTTGAGGAGCACTACACAGAGTTCATCTCGGAAGTGAGGCAAACATGCCAGGGAATCTGGGCCAAGTTTGACCTCCTGTCAATGTGTACTGGGGTTCTTACAATGGGGGTGGGACTCGTCCTGAATGTGCTGGTGTATAGGATCATGTGCAGCCCCGGGTCTGTTTCCTTGACTCCTGTTTATGTAGCTACCTCGGCTTCCGCGTTGTATGTCGTGTATGCCGTCCTACAGACTTGGTTCCTCTTTGAGTATGTCGGTCCCTTAATGTTGTATGTGTTTGGTGGAACACTCTTCCTGCTTCTGTGTCTCGTTGTCAAAAACTCATTCCAGGAAAAGGAGAAATCTGAGGATTCTGTTGAAAGTAGCCTCACATTTGATGATTTGTTTGCAAGTTTCATCTGCCTCCTCTACGTGCTGGTTTACTTCTCAAACAGTTTTGTGGTCCAGGAGGACAGCGTGACTCTCTTCTTTACTCAAACCATGGTCTGGATATTTGGGTTGAAACTCATCAAACAGAACTTCTCTCGGCATCAACAGAAGTCGCACAAGGAAGCTGCTGTAAGCAGACAATCAAAATCCAAGTCGAGTTGGAACCCAATCTACTTGTTAGTCCACCCCGCGACCATAACTCTCGTCGTCACTCTAACCTGTAGCGGGCTACTCCGCTTGTCAGCCTCATTCTGGGTCTGTCGTGAGGAGCAGTGGTCATGTGACAACACAATCTTCTCCAAGTCTCTCTCCAGCCTTGCTGTGGACAACGTCAGATACAGAAACATCCGCTACTTCTTCAGCGTGACCTGTCTTGCTCTCTTTGTGGTCTGTGGCCGCCAGTGGATGAAACTCTATGGAAACCTGAACGGCTTTTCGCCGACGGTGATGTGTGCCAAGTTTGCCTACCCACTGGCCGGGATCTGCTGTGGTCTGCACTGGGCGGCGCAGGGTCTGCCGGTGAGGGTCCTAGATGCGTTGCCATGGTGGCAGCAGATCCTCCTGGCCCAGCTTCTCTATGTGTCTGTTGGTCTCTCCCTCTTCTCCCTCGCGCTCCGACCCCTCTGCGTTTACAAGCTCCCTGCTCCAACCGACCGCCCTGTCCTCAGTGCCTACCAAGGTCTGCATGGGTCACAGGTCATCCCACAACTCTACCGGCAGCTGCAGCAGACTTGGTCACAGTCAGGGGAAGGTGAAGAGAAACCCCCGGTGGTGTATGGACTGGGGTCGGTGTACAGCGCTGCGTTGGTGCACCTTGGGTTGGGGGTGGGGCTGGTGCTGGCACTTCTGTTGGGGGACGGGATGGCGCCAGTGCTGGTGTGTGGAGGGACTGCGCTCTTCCTCCTCCTCGAAGTGCACACTGCTGCGCTGCACCGTCCGGACGAGGCTCCAGGTGAGAGAACATACTTCTTGGTTTGGTGAGTTATGCCTAGGTATCATTTGGGAATATAACTCTAAATAAGACGGTGCCATAGTTTACTTCAGTAAAGTTCAGTTATGAAATGCAATGCCTTTTAACTACTACATTGAAAGAAATTTCATGAAGTGTAGGAATATCTGTATTTGGTTGCTATAACCATGACTATCAATCAGAGATGTGAGGAGGTAAGTAAAATGTGAGCAGATAAAAATGATAGGAGGATATTGTGGCTGTCTGTCTTTGAGATCTATGTAAACTAATGTGTCCATGTTTCTCTCTTCCAGACGGTCTGCTGTCCGTCCCCTGGTCCCTGCTCATCACACTCGGGCTTTTCATGTCGTCCTTCTTTTTCTCAACCGGTCATCAAGCAACCGTCCCGGCAATCAGATTTGAATCAGCATTCACTGGTTTCCATGGCGACTTTGAGTGGAAGGTTATACCAGCACTGCTTATTACCCTCAACACATTCGCCTCCCAAGTGTTCTTCCTAGTTATCTCCCCTATGCTGATATTCTGGCCACACCTAGAGGGCGTTCTGTCTCAACTGATGCGATTCGTCCCAAAGTCTGACGGACAGTGGAGAGGAGATTTTGTGGCTTATGACGACCGAGAGGTGTTAAAGAAAACTACGATGAGAGTTGTGTGTGGTCTCTTGTTCTTCTCCGCACTCAAGGTCCGTCAATCTTTCCTCACTAACTAATTTCTTCCAATTTACAAAATGAAATGATGTTTTTATACATCTTAACTTCTTTATTCTGTTCAAAGGTGACATTTTGGCAGATTCTAATCACGCTTTCACCTTTTGAATCACTGTAGTGCTCTAATTAACGTCAGCTCTTTTAAGTGTCATTCCACAATGAGTGCAGGGTAGGAACAACTCTTCAGGAAATAAAACAGAGTTTTTTTAAAAGGTGCAGGATGGCCATATGTTGATAATGCACTGTTTTAATGAAATACCAATAGGGAATCTAAAATTGCCTCTGTTGTTACTCTAAGAGCCGAGTGCCGAATATATATATATAAGTGCTTAATGGAGGAACTATGTTACCTTGACCTCCATGCTTGCTCAGTGAAGCCCAGCTTGTTGACTGAAGTTTTAAATCATCTGTGCTTACCATGGTTTTGAGTTAATGATCAAATTTAAAAGATGATCAGGTTGTTATTCATCTGTGTTTTGATTTCCATCAGGGAGCTTTTGTTTATGATAAAATGTTTGACACAATGACGTCTCCTGTTTCAGGTGTTTGGCTCAATGTGTGCTGCTGGACTGCACCGCAGACATTTAATGGTTTGGAAAATATTTGCTCCTCGATTTGTGTTTGAGGGAGCGGCCATGTTTGTGACAATCGCAGTTCTAGGCCTTGTATATCTGTTCCTTATAAGACTTGACTTGGCAGTCGACTCGTTTGCTAAACTGCTGACTAAGGCTCGGTGATGTCAAAAGATGGAACGGTGAAGTGACGCTCACTCAGTTAGTATTGAACCAAAGATGAGAGTGTTGAGCTAACACTCTGTTGGACCAGACAAAAGTTGGACTCTTCTCCCGACTCCAAGCAAAGACATTTACATCGATGGTCAACTTGTTTACTTTTATACTCATTGCTACTCGGAATCTCTGCAAGAAATGGATGACTCGTGTGTGTGTGAAATAAGAAACCGTTAACAGAAAACAAAAGTAGAAAGTCAGCCCGGAACGAACTGTTCCGTGGTGTTTCATTGACGATAACATGCTCTTTATTAATTCTGATTTAGATATCCAGTTTCAAGCTGTTACGTGACTTATCTGTAAAATCAGAATATTTACACCTGATAAGTGCTATTTATGAATTTATTAATGTTTTATATTGTTACATTTTTGTCATCATTAATATTTCATTTCATGAACATCATTGAAATTATTTTCAGCATTCCATTTAAATCACCTCATTCCGTGTGAATGCAATGCAAGATCTAGATCATGTCAGTTTCAAGTTTCAAACTGGTGATGAAATTGTGTCATGTGATTCACTACAGTGGGTACACCAGTTATTTCTTCCCATATAACCACTGTTACAAGTTGGCTATATCTTACAATAATCACCAAATACCCCCAGTCTGATTAAAATCAACGGTTTTCCGTGGAATAAAAATTGCAAAATAGTGCATCTACCGGGATACGAACTCATATCAGTCATAGGTTTCACGCCAAACCATCCGATTACAGCCCATAGACTCGCGTGTTCGAGCGCAATTCAGGTAGCCAATCAAAAGATGCCCAACAAATGCTTTTGGTGCGAGAAGCTAGGGGCAGAAATTCCAAACAGCTATCCTTTTGTCTGTTCCGAATGCTTTGGCTGCGCTAAACTGGTTCAGGACACACGCCTATACGGGATGTTCTAAGACCTTGTCGCGAGGAATCTACAGAACCTGTTCGGAACTCGGTAGATATATTATTTTTCAAACTTTATTCCTCGGAACAAGGTCGATTTTAATCAGACTGCAAATACCCCAAGCGGTGAAAGTTTGAACCACTGATAGCATCCCTATTTCTATCCTTTAAAATACTGTTTCACATCTCGTCTTGTAGAAGATATGCACAGAAAGAACCGAAGTTAGTTACGGGAACAGACCTTCTGCTCATTGAACTACTAACTTTAATTGCGGCCAATCAGTATTCTCTATTACAGCCCAGAAAGTACTTCACTTGTGACAGAGGTTACATGTGAAGAAATGAGTGGAGTATCTGTAGGGAGAGGATGTATCTGAGGTTGGTTCTCTCTAGAGAGAAGAGTAGAGATGTGGTTAACAGAATGAATGTATGAGAAGATGCTAGTCTGGATTATATACAGTCATTAATCAAGAATAATCACCCCCCTCACATTTAGTATTTAGCATCGTCCATACTATTTGATGTATTGTAAGAAATATTGATGAATTATCTTCATATTTTACACAAAGCATCTCTGGAAGTCACGTGCAGGGCTAAATTGATTTTGGTGACCTTGACATTGACAAGGTTAAAAGCAAAGCATTGAATCGTTAAGTCCATCAGGCCTGTAAGCCAGATGGGCTTATGGCATTGGCTGTCGACTGATGTCTGATATTTTTCATAAACTCTTCGACATTTTCGACTTCTCCAGAAGAACCGCTTCAACCCCAAAGCTGAAATTTTGTGGAGAGGTACCTTGCACCTAGGACATAAACGTTTGTACATTTGGACCTCACAAATCCCCCTCTCAAATATGGGCATGGCAGGCATTATTTGTGAAGCCTTTCAACGAGTTCTTCTCTGAAACCAGTTGACAAAGGAGGCTGAGTTTTTCCACTTATACTAGAAAGCTCAAAATTGTGAGAATAAATTTATTAGATGAGATAAAGATTTGAAGATTTCATTACTCTACTCAAATAAATAAGGGCATGGCAGGGTGTGCAAGATAAAGCAGTTTCCATTTTAGGGCTTTGATAATATGTTGAAGGTAATAATATATAGATCTTTTCTTGACCTTTCAGATGCACCCAATTATATGAATAGCACCAAAGTTAAGGGGAATACAACTTATATACTGATTCTGTTTCAGTTGCATGAGAAATAATGTCTCAGTCAAGCCATTCTTTCAAAATCAAAGCTGACCTTACTTTGACCTTTGAATGGCATAATAGAGATATTGAGTTTAGGAAGGGGTTGGACAACAGGAAGGAGAGCAATTGGTGTTAAGTGGGGCCTGTTTGTTATGCCATTTAAGGAAAATTGATAATAGTTTATAAAATGTATTTCTTTAAAAATATTTTATTAAGATCTTCAACCTTGGATGATAAATCATGCAAATTCTGATGATCTACAGGGCCGATGGCTCTCTTTTTGTAATTTTTCTTTACCTGTAGAGCAATATTGCAAGAAAGGTTCAATGTCCTTTTCATACCAAGCCTCCTCAAGGAAAGACAACTTCCCTACACAAGGCGTAACTCTTGCTAGTCTCCATTACTGGCTGATTTAAGCCTTGCAGTATTTCCCTCGCTTTTAAGTGCCATGATAGTGGATCACTGCACCTGAAAAGCATAGTGGGCTAAGAAACCTTAAGGAAATACTGCAAGCCTTTAATCAGCCCGTAATGGAGACTAGCAAGAGTTATGCCTTGTGTAGGGAAGTACACATCCTCGGTTACCCATGGGAAACTTTATCAGGGGAATCTGTACTCAAATTACCCGCCCTTGGCAGGCGTGACGAAGTCAGTAACCAAAGAAAATGCTCAATGGGATAAGACGGAAAAGGTCAAGGAAGATAACCGGTGACACAATAACCTCTCTTGCTTTGAAACGAAGTGATATGAATTGTCATTGGCTCGCAGGTCCAAGCTGCGTAGCAGTTTTATTGGCTCAAACCGGCCAAGGGCGGGTAATTTGAGTACAGATTCCCCTGATAAGGTTTCCCATGGGTGATATAGTGGAGAGCAACAGAGCATATATAAAACCATGGGTAACCGAGGATGGGAAGTACAGTGCCAGAATTTAGTATGGTGACCTTGAAATTGTTTTCAAGGTCAGAGTGAGTCTCAAGTGACATGTAACCTGGAAGTGTATCAACAGATATTAAAAGTGACTACATCTTGTGTGGTGTTCTCTAGTCTCTACCTATGTAACCTTCGGCTGCTGGATTAACGCCAAATCATTCTGAGTGGTCAGGTTGCAGACATCAACACAACTCATCAACGAAGAGAATAATCCACACAACTCATCAACGAAGAGAATAATCCAGAATTGGGCTTTTGACTATTCATTTGCAAGTAATATTGCATTAGCAGCTTCAGTGGAAAAGTACATGCATGTATATAAAAATTCTGGGTTTGAATCCCATCACTTTGTCTGCTATAGCGATCTCAGAATATTCCTCCATGCATTAACATCAACGCACCATGGTTCCTTTGATTTCAGGAGCCATAATTATAAGTGATATGTGTCGTTAAACACCTTGTCATCTCACCTCACCAAGGATCAAATTTCAGGCCTTTTCATGACCTGGGATAACACTTGGGGTCATTGCCCATCTGGTTTCCATTTTGATTTGAACAGTCACATTGGACAAAAAGTCTACCACAAGCATCTAAGTTCTTGGAACATGCTACTCCCAACAATAGACACATCACACACATGCATTTTTAGCATGGCATCTGTCCATCCGTCTGTAAACTCCTTAACCAGTGGGGATTCTAAATTGTAGTTTGGTGACCCTAAATTGGGTTTCAGGGGTCCCAACTTTAAAGACCTTTTTTCATCTTCTCCAGTACCAAAATGTGTGCAGACTCCTTGGCCAATGAGGTTTCTAAATTGTAGATTTGGTGACCCAATGAGCCCGAAAAGAAAAAATATTTTCATCTTTTTCTTGGGTACTTGAATGCTTGAAATTTGTTGTAAATTTAGTTTGTTTAAAGCCTGATGAGCTACAGAGCCAATGGCGAAAAAAAAATTCAAAACCATGGTTGGGGATTCTGTTACACATCTTAATTTTTTACACAAGTGAGAAGAAAATATGAAGGTGTTATTAGCAAATTCAGGACAAACGGCACAAGTCAATATTATGGTTTACGTTTAATGAACAGACAATTTTCAAAGATCAACCTAGATTTCACACATAACTTAAAGGACCTTTTAAGGTATTTTGTAAAGAAATTCGCCATCTTCATCATAGACATATTTTCCCTGCATAAACAAATCTCCTTTCTTATTTCTAGATTTTGGCACCGCAATCCTCTCCAAGTTGTGATCCACTTTCCCCAGTGGATGCTGATACCCAGACTCCGAATCGTAAACATATCCCTCAGAATCCTCTGTCTCTTCTCGTCCGCCATGTTGCTTGTCAAACTTGATTCTCGACAAGACTTCCCTTCGCTTTTTCTGCTTCTGGTGGCGTAATCGCTCTGAGTATTGGGCGTCCAAGTCACCTGTTCTGGAATACAGTGAATCTGCTACCCTCCCCGTTCCATGAAGTGCCACCTTGTCCATATGGGAGTCCTGCAATCTAAAACTTCCTATAGTTTCACTTTCAACCTTTTTCATAATACGCTTTTGGTGACGAGAAAATTGTGTTTGTGACTGAACATATCCATTCTCTGTACCTCTCGATTTTATATCTTCAACATTGTCCCCTTTTGATCGTTCTCTTTCTGATGCTTGGAAGTTTGAGATAATGTTAAGCAATTCTTTTGAATTCAAATCAGCAATGTCTTTCTCCCTTCTATCACTTGACTCAACATAATCTTTCACCAGTGCTTCGAACATACCAAGCTTTTTTCTTTTAACTTCTTTCCTTGAAGGAAGATGTATATTTTCCATTCCTCCTGCATTTATCATCAAAGCCAGCTTGTTTGTTTCAGCAAGATGTTTTACAGTTTCAGCAATGGGACCACCATCATGTAGTTGTGATGTAACAATTCCTTCGTTCAGTTGGTGTTGGATCTGCTGCCAATTCTTTCTCACCCTCCGGTCGTGCTTGTCGATATCTTTCTGAGAATAGACAACAATGTCAGACTTAAGGATTTTGATGATTCCCTTCTCGGACACCGGAAAACTTTGCGCCAACTTCTGAACTGTCCAGTCCTCGGGATGCTCTGCATGCAAGTAACGGATTTGCTCCTTGGCACCCCAAGAGAGAAGATTTGGAGCTTTGGCTTCCTTGAAGTATTTCCTCTGAAGGATCTTTTTTTTCAACCATTGTCTTTGCCTTTCTTTCTCCCTGAAAATGAGATGATAAGATATAGTACACGAGAAATTACAAGAACTTGCAATGTGTTAAGTGGGGTTTGATTTCAAATGACAAAATCTTTTTATTAACTTGTTTTTTTATCACCGCCCAATCCAAAAGTAGGCCTATAAACTGACCCTATTAAATGATTACAGATGGACGCCTTGATACCTGAAGGGCTGAAGGGCTGAAGGGCTGAAAGAGAAATCGCTTGTTCGATCTATCATCAACTATCATCCATGAATAACTAGATTAGCATTTCGAGACACTGCAAAAGCAGAGCAGCCCCTTAACTTAGGGTGTCTTCTTTCCCTGTTCCGCCTTCTCCACAGCAACAATAAAATGGGAAATTTTATTAACAAAATGTTGTGCATCATTGGAGCATAGGTGTAGGAACCGGGGGGGCAGGGGCACTGCCCCCCCCCCCCCCCCCACCCCCACCTTTCCGCAGCCTGGGGGGACCAAAATCGAGATGTAAACGCAAATCCAGATATTTAAGACTAACTATATAGAGAAAAACTTTGATTTTGCATGGTACCTTCCCAAAAGTGTCAGTTTTTTGGGATGTAGCGGTTCTTGAGAAGGCGAAAGTGTCATATTTTTCAGCTTAAAGGACTAACACGGCATTGTCAAACGCCCAGAATATGACCTGGTTTCCAATCATTGGGCAAACTGTATCTGTTATTTGACGCTCAAAAATTACACCTTTGCGTCTCTATCTATAACAAGCGCCATCCCCCCCCCCCCCCCCCCCCTACAAAGTTCACCCCCCCCCCCTACAAAGTTCACCCCCCCCCCCTTACAAAGTTCACCCCCCCCCCCCCCCCCAACTTTTGAACCGTTCCTACGCCTACGTGGAGTTATTACAAACAAATTGAATCATCAATGAGGTCTTGTTCTTAAAATCCTATCAAAGGGTTAACATGGCATTAACCAATATCTCATGACCTTGACCTTTGACCTTCGAGGTCACACAATCAATGATCACTTTTCATTGTGTATAACAATCATGTAATGATTTAAAGTGTTCATAGTTAAAATATCAAGGGATATTCACAAAAACTTGTTTAAGTCGTGACCTCACTGTGACCTTAACCATTTACATATTTTAGCGAAAACCTTTTCAAATCTTAGCCTTTCATAGTTGATAAACACCAAATAAGAGCCTGATAGCACAAATATTTTTCAAGTTATCGTGTTTACAAGGATTTTTTTGGAACTTGTGACCTTGACCTTTGATCTTGAAAGTGAACATGTCAAAAAAATTCCCCAGGGATAAAAGTAGGAAATTATGTATATGAGTTCTTGAAAGCCTATTGGAAAAAAACGAAACGCGGCGGCGATGAAAACTGCACTAAAACTGATAGCAGTCCCGTTAGTCGGGGCTGCTAATTAGAACCTTGGACCTAAAAAAAAGTTAGAAAAGAGAGTAACAATATTTAGCATAGGCTTTTCCATGCTTACAATTTTTGGTTTTCAAAATGAAATTCATCTTCGATTCTCTCAATTTCTGACGATATCTCCGATTCATCAAAAGCGTCAGCAGTGTCGTAATCTGCTCGGGGTGGTAAGGGAAGCCTCGGGTACCGGCGGATTGGAACAACTGTCTTGCACCAGTTGCTAACTGCAATTGTGATCTTAGGATTAATTATTCGTCTGAACATTTTAAAAAGACTCTACTACATAGCTACATGCCACATATTTCAAAACGTATCGACGCCTTTTCGCACACACGCTAGTTTTGCAGCCATATTGCCCATATACCGGAAGGGTTCCTACTTTTTCTCCAGAGAAAATTATCTCAATTGTAGCAAGCGTTAAAAGGACCGAGAGAAGGGGGTTACAAACCAAACAAATCAAATCTTCTTATACATTTTCAATTCAATTCAATTCAATTCAAGCATAAACAGCAAATTCTGGGATCGCGATGTATGGAATGCTAAAAATAATCTTGTATAATTTTGTACCACCCCTAGTTTCCAGGCTAGGCCTGCTCAAAGGCGGCAAAAATGAAAAAGTAGATAGGAACATGACCTAAAAGCTATTTTCATATTCTTCTCCAGCCCCTAAAGCACTAGAAAGCTGAAAAATTGTGTACAGACTCCTTGACCAATGGGGATTCGAAATTGTAGATGTGGTGAGCCTGTAGCACCTCTAATGGTCACGGGGGTCACAGCCTAAAAAAAAATACCTTTGTAATGAGCATTTAGCATTACTCTGAGATTGTATGTGCTCTTCGGTCAGTGTTTGGAAACATAGTTACATAAAATAGATCTATTATCTACATTATGGACATGTTTGGTGTGAATCAATGTGAAATGAGAACTATGGAATACCCCATGAACTGAATATTGTGACAGGCCTCAAAGGAATACATTGAAGTGGAATTAAAGAAATTGTTTAATTTACACATGAGATAAGTGAACTGAATATGACTGAATACAACATGAGACTGTAAGAAGTATCTACATCAGATTGTGACACGACACCTATCCAATCTTAAAAGCTGCCACTTACTAAAATCTGAGTGCACTTCTCATGCTTTTGTAATATTTGCACCGCACTAACACTGTCAGTTTTAGTACACATGCATCAATACTGAACACAGCAAGTACACCGCTCCTACACTGCTGGGTCCTTTACACAGTAGAAATCCAGATAGAACCAGTGAGCCAACTCGATCTGGAAGAAGATGCGGATCAGGTCCTGCCTCTCTTCCTCCGGTATGTTGATGATGAAGCGGCTGTCAAGTTAGGAAAGTAAAGAGTTGGGCAACACATCGGACATATCAAAGGACATATATATGTATGCATACATATTTGAAATGTTAGATTTGTAGCCTTGATGAAATCAAAAGCAATTGTCATCAAGGTGATATGATCCCCATATGATACATCGAACATATCAAAGGACATCTATCGCATCTGTATATTATCTTATATACAGGGTTAATATAATAATAATAATAAATGTGCATTTATAATGCGCCCTTTCCATGTACAAAGCACATGCTCAAAGCGCTAACAAATCACAGTGTATACATGTACAAGGAGGAAAGACAATAGTTAGTTGTAGTTTTCTGCAAACAAGTGGGTCTTCAGCAAGCGTTTCAAAGAAGCAAAATCTGGTGCTGATTTTATGGTAAAAGGTAGAGAGTTCCAGAGTACAGTGACAGAACAAGCAAACGATTTCTTTCCAAAGGTTTCCAATTTGTAACGAGGTACAGAGGGCAGATTTTGACTTTGAGAGCGCAACTGTCTTATTGGGATGTACGGGACAAGCAGTTATTTTATATACTCGATCAGGGCTGGCGTCATGAAGACTTCTATAAACAAAACACGTACAACAGTTTAAATTCAATTCTTGATTGGACAGGTAGCCAGTGCAGGTCCTACATGACAGGTGTTATATGGAAGTGCTTGGGGTCCTGGTGATAACTCTAGCGGCTGTGTTTTGGACATATTGTAATTTTGAAATAAGCTTCTGTGAAATACCAAAAATTAGACTATTGCAGTAATCGAGTCTTGAAATTACCAATCCCGAACAAGACGATGTGCAGCGTCACGGCCGATGAGATGGCGTATTCTACCAATTGCTCTCAGATGAAAAAAGCAAACTTTGCAGAGAGGAGTGACTTGAGATTCCATGGTCAGTTGAGAATCAAGTATTACTCCAAGGTCTTTTACACAATGAACTGGTTGTATCTCTGAGTCTGCTACAGGGATTGTGCTCAAGTTGATCTGTTTTTGTAGATGTCTTGATCAAACAACCAACACTTCGGTCTTGTCGCCATTCAATTTAAGCATGTTGTTGGTCATCAAAGACTTAACATCTTTGGTGCAGTCTGTGATGTGGTGAAGATTAACGTTTATAACGTTTATAAGATAATTTGCTCCTCGACGACCTTTAGGGTTAGTTTCTCAACAGTTTTTTTTATTATTTTTTTTATTTATCTCAACAGTTTACAGTTTATGTAAATTAACCGATGCAAGAATAATTCTTATAATTTGAGGTTTTGTCAATTTGATTTGTTTTTAAATATACAACTAAGACTGTAAATCATCGACTGTCTAATGACTATTAAGAAAACTGCAGCTAATAGGACAACTTACTAATGAAGTGGTCTATGCACAAACAAGATGAAGATATGCCTTGTGTTACTGATGTTTTAAATTGTGAATGTGATTTCTCTTTCGGTATACATACATTATTGTTACTTATAAAATATATTTATTGACATTTGGTGAGTCGTGTTTACAAAATGGCTATCATTTTTAACTCTTGATAAAATGAAAAGGAAATCATTGGCAAGCAGAATTTAGCGTTCTGCTCTCGCTCCCAATCGGTGGTCCAAGGACAAAAATATAAGTTCTATATGGTCGAAGGGAGATAATCCAATATTCGAATAAGGTTTGTGGGTAAAAAAAATTTCAATGCGTGTAAACACTGAAATGTCCATTTCCGGTATTATGGCGGCGATTGCGAAAACTTGTTTGTTCTGACAGTGTACGAATTAAACTATGATGTGACTATGGATAATTTAACTACTAATGTTCAGTCCACACCTACTACGACTTTCCACATACCGGTTTATGTTCTAGATGATTTATGCAGGTAAGATGTACTCAATATTCGCAATAACTTCGTCCTGTGACAACTACCTACACATAAATAGGGATGTAACGCACCCAAACACTCCTCCTCGTTCCGGGCCGAATTCTGGCTTGGGAAATAAAGAAAACACAGTCGGTGGCATACATAAGTAAAGCCAAATAAATTCCCTTTTGATTTGATGTAAAATTATCAAAATCGGTTAATTTTTGGCCGAGCTACATTGATTGAAACTCGAGAAAAGACTACGCCAAAAACGTGTCTCACGAAATCATCGCTTTCGAACGGAGAAATTAGGAATATTTCAATGGAAAACGTGCTGTGGACGACAAACATAACCATTTAGTAATCGCTAGGCAATTCGATTTTGTATCCTAATCTTTCAAATGAATAATGTTCTGATCCTTACCTTCTACCAGCAATTTTATTACAAGAAAGGCGCTTTCGAGCGATAGACCCCACCATGTTTGACCTTCACCTTCGCACAGAGTGTAAGATTCTATGCAAGAACCCTACTATACTATAACTTCAGATCCATCGCTATTGCACCTACGAAACACCTTTCCATTCCAATGTCCACTGTTCTAGACTGGCTCAATCCTCCTGTAGCTGGACCTGGTTATATGCCCAGAGGGGGCGGGATAGTGCAGGGGGTAGCGCGTTCGGCTTCGGATCAAGAGGTCCGGGGTTCAAAGCCCAAAAGGGGGACTTTCATTTTACCTTTGTCAGCAGGATATCTCAAGAATACTTGACTGGATTCTCTTAATATCTTACACATAGCTTCTCCTAGGGAAGACAAAGGATATTGGTGACCTTGACATTGTTCTGAAAGTCACAACAGAGCTTTAAATGTTTAGGCATGTGACCTTGCATGTTAAACTTGTCAAAGGGATATCTAAGAACTGTTCACTGGATATCTAACACCAATGTTTTTCTAGGGAAGATTCAGGGCCCAGTCGATTTTGGTGACCATGACACTATTTTTTTTTATTTTAAATATTTATTTTAGATGGGGGATCATATCACCTTGATGACAATTATTTTATATTTCATCAAGGCTACAAATCTCACATTTCAAATATGTATGCATACATATATATATGTCCTTTGATATGTCCGATGTGTTGCCCAACTCTTTACTTTTCTAACTTGACAGCCGCTTCATCATCAACATACCGGAGGAAGAGAGGCAGGACCTGATCCGCATCTTCTTCCAGATCGAGTTGGCTCACTGGTTCTATCTGGATTTCTACTGTGCAGAGAATCTGGACCTGAAAACTTGTGGAATAAAAGATTTCTCTTCTCACAGTATCCTTGTTTTAGGTTTTTATATCAGTCAAATTTGTCAAAACATTGAGTCTTGAATACCCTAGGAAAGAAATATGGAATTAACTTCATTATTTTCTTTATAATTGTATCAGTAAGGTTAGCATTAGATTGCTTTTTGTATGTTGGTTATTCAAATTCACTTTAAAAGTTTCCTTATCTTTTGTAAGTTTTCCGACACTGTCCATTCTTGTCTGAGCATGCAAAGCACGTAGATAAGCGGCTGGAGGAATGGCGTGTCTACAAGATGAGTGTGCCGACCTACGGAGCTATCATCCTTGACAAGGATAAGAAGTTTGTGAGTCTACACGATCATTCGCAAAAGAGCTCTGATACAATGGAAGAATGAGCAAGTTTATCCTTACTGGTATACTTGTTGATTTTTCTTGATATAACCATATTGTTAATAAATGATGAAGGTATTTGGTTGCACCTTTGCATGTCAGTTTCAACAGACAGAGTATATGTATATCCATCATAATATATGATTTGTTCTCTTCCAGTGCCTGCTAGTTCAGGGGTTCTGGACCAAGTCAAGCTGGGGCTTCCCGAAGGGGAAAGTGAATGCAGAGGAGTCCCCTCTCAACTGTGCTGTCCGGGAGGTGGGTGTGTCTTCTTGCTGATGTGTGTCCAGGTTAGATGTTCGTGTGTCCAGATTATTTTAGGAGTGTCCAGGTAAGATGTCCATGTGTCCAGAATATTTGGGAGTGTCCAGGTTAGATGCTTGTGTGTCAAGGTTATATGTTTGTGTGTCCGGGGTATATTTGGGTGTGACCATGTTAGCTGCGGGTGTTTCCAGATTATTTTTGGGGGTGTCCAAATTATGTTTTGGTGTGTCCAAATCATATTTGGGTGTGTCCAGATTAGATGTAGGCGTGTCCAGCTGAGATGTAGGTGCGTTTTACATTTTAATGATGCATGTTTTCTTATTGTAAAAAAATTGTTTACTGAGGGTTTGGGTTCATTGTCTAATTGTTGTAGTAGGGAATAGAAATAGGTTACAGAAATTAAATCAACAACAATTTATTTTGGGAGACAACATAGATTGATATTTACCCCATGACCTCCCCGTAGAGAAGGTAGTTGTTGCCCCATCATGAGATGATAGAAACTGTTCATGTTGACAGAACTGTGTTGTTTTATCTGTGATTCAGGTGATGGAGGAGACTGGCTTCGACATAGCGGGTTTGATCCGCAAGAATGACTTCCTGGAGAACCAGATGAACGACCAGCTGACCCGTCTCTACATCGTCTCCGGCGTTCCTCTCGACACACACTTCCAGCCTAAAACTCGCAAAGAGATTAAGGTCTGTGTGCACAGAATTCAATCACTGCATGAAATAGGTCCCTCCAGCTGGTAGAGGTGTATATTATGTCTATTGCTGTGTGTTTCTCACTTACAGAGCCTGCAGTGGTTCCCCATCGACTCACTCCCGTCCCACAAGAAAGATCTAGTCTGCAAAACGAGGCTTGGGATGAACCCTAATAATTTCTTCATGGTTATCCCCTTCGTCAAGTGAGTCACAATTCATTCTGTGCTTGCAGATCTTAAATAATGCTGAGTCAGTTAAATTTGTTCTTACCCTCTTGGTGTCAATAAAGCCTCACAACTCTGATCTGCATTGGTAAGTTATATGGTAACACTGCAGTGTTTGACTGACTGCGAATAATTTTTCTCATTTTATAGCAATTTGATGTATTGAAACCTGTCTGGATATGGTCCTGATGAATAAATAACATGGAATCATTTTAAGACTGAAAATTGAATTTTGATGAATAAGATGAAGTGTCAATATTTAAAATACAGTCAGACCTCGTTTAACCGGACCCTGTATCTGGAAATCTGGTCATCCACACAGTAGAACTTAAAATCTTCTCTATGCATTTCTATGCAAATGACATGACCCGCTATCAGGAGTACTTTTAACTGTAACCAAATTGTGCAGACAAACAGGGTCTGACTGTATATAAAATTCTGATTATCAGTAATATTGAGGTAATAAGTTTCAGAAAGATTAATACTAATATCCATGTTGTTGTGCTGCAGACCTCTGAAAAAGTGGTTGGGTGTGAAGCAGGACCCTCAGTCGGACGGTGAACACAAGAACTCATCCTCCCAGCAGAAGTCCACCAAACATCGCGACACAGACGGGCGCCAGTCGGCGGGCAGGCAGAAACAACGACAGTTACCTCCCTTTGGCCAGCAGCTGCAGGCAGACTACCAGGAATATCTCCAGATCAGAGATGCGGCCAAACAAACAAGTAAGGACGGAAAGCACCGCTCCGAGTCTCCCCTCAAAGGTCGAGGGTCGAAGTCTGGAGGTCAACATCGACAACAGCTGTCACCACGCAGTCAGGGCAAGCAGTATCAGATCCTGGTGAGTTGATTGTTGTTAGAGTCTTGAATGTATATAACTCACCGGAGATTAAGCTGAGCTTATCCACGTTTGTACAGAATTGGTTATTTTACTTTTCTTGCCCAAGATCGTTTTAATAGTAAAACTGAAAAATAATAGACAATGCAAGAAGAATGCCATGATGTCACAATACTTAAACGTAATGGCAGTTCAAACAGCTTGTTTTGCGTTAGGCAAAGCCTTGAAATTATAGTACTGAAAATATAGCAATGAAACATCAGTTGAGCATTTTCTAGTTCTGTTTAACTGATGAGTGTTCAATTGAAATCACAGATCTTGGCAATTTATGAATGGGATAAGAAATGCTGTCAACCAATCAAAATGCAAGTTATATTTAGAATGATGTAATTCCCTAGACCAGAATGAATGCAGGCACACTGTCAGTTTTTGTTTGATATTAGATATTCAGTTACATATAGAGTCGTCTAATGTCTACAATAGTCACATAGACTTCTCCACCGATGTATTTCTGCAGGCACGTGATGGTGTTGTATCCGGTCCCACGAGGAGAAACCTCGCCAGTCAGTTCGACAAGCCGCAAGGTATGTTACTCAATCAAATTCAGTTTGTCCTGTTCAGCTGTTGATCCTAGGTCTGCTTCTGTTGATTATTGTAGTTTGTCCGAATGTCCGGTACATGTGTGAAGTGAAACGAGTGTCTCCGAACACTGTTCAGCAACTTCTGGGCGGGCAGAACATGTTTCCTTGAAATAGGTGGTGCAAGTGTCACAGCAAGAGCCACTCCTTTCACTTCACGCATGCAACGGACGTTCGTAACAAACATGGAAAGGAGCAGGCCTCTTGTTTCAGACTCAGATTTATAATTTAAGAGAAGATGCTAAGAGCTTTTCTTAACAGTTTGACGCTAACATCACCCCCCTCTTCATCTGAACCTGTGCACTGTGAATGTTACAGTTAATCAGGTTTGACCAAATGTACAATAAGAATAAGACATTTGATACCTGGATGTTTAGTTGACTCATCACGGTTATTGAATTATTGAACAAAGTGTCAATGTATCTATCTTCAATATTCAGTATTAGCAATCTTCTATTCAACTTCAAGTGTCGCGTTTCAGGAAAATCCTCCCAGTCGGACAAACTGCAGAAGAAACGTGAGGAGGTGGCTAAGGGAGAATTCGGCTCTAAAACTTGGCTCAATTTCAAGTTTGATGTGGACGCCATAATGGCCTGTCTGCCCTGACTGTTATTGGACGATGAAACAGTATTATGCAGTGGGTACTGCACCAGCCACCTAGCAGATGAATCATGGAGATTTATTTTCAGTGTAAGGCGATGAAACTTACATGCAGATATTTTTATGTTATGTCCAATCTGCCATTATTCATGTCATGTTTATGTAGTCATGGATGTGTTGTAAAAGTCAAGATCTTTTAGAATCCCTAATTTGGAAATGATATTTCCCATTAGATCTCAAGAAGTCATTGGTTTTATTTGTTTCCAGAGGTCGACTTGAATATTCTTAGAAGAACCATATACGATATAAATGTCAAGAAAATATTTTAAGAATTTTAACAATGTTATTTGTACGTTCTTAACAAGTTTGTTGAAACTGTCATGTGTTGTACAGAGCTCATCCTATTTATTGTTTTGTACCTTTGATACTGCAGCTGTATACTTTGTACTGTATTAAACAACTTTAAACTCAATAAGTATGTCTCCTTCTTCAGCAAGTATGAATGAATCAAGGTGTTATGAAGCTCATTCAAGTAAGTTGATCGGTGCCGCTCGGCAGGGGTCATCTTGTCACATTTCACTCCAGCCAATCAGAAAAGTGGCTGGGAAGTCATTGGGCCAATTAGATATGAAGGATGCTGTGGACAGTGAAAGTTAACAAGCCATTACCCCTGCCAAGCATAGCTACAATTGTTTCATTCGGTATGTGTCATTATATATATATATATATATATATATGACTTACTGAAAAACCATTCACATCACATCGTTATCCCCCCGTCCTCCATATATTGCACGGTACAGTCTCCCTTTAAACTTCAGATGCATGCATCATTGTAGCTTACTAATTTCTCCCCATGTAACCAGTGGAGGGCTTTCTTGGCAAGTTATTTGTGCAATCAGCAATGTTTCAAAGTGAGGATTGTTTGAAAATCTATTATTCTTTGCCTCTTGAAAATTTTTAAAAACACTTTTCATTGACACTTCTAACTAATAGCACTACCGAGTCCAGGTGCAACACCCTGACAAAGATTACCCCGGTAGGTAACAAAATGCAGCCAGTGATAGACTGGCCTACGTATCACTGATGCATATCCAAAGCATTAGACTGAAATAGATTTTTAGGTCATGAGGCCCTTATTCGGGGGTCACCAAATCTACAATTTAGAATCTCCATTGGCTAAAGAGTCTGTACACAATGTATCAGCCTTCTAGGTCGTTTCATTCAGGAGAAGAAGATGAAAATAGGATTTTAGATCCATCCGTAAACTTTTCTTCGCTTTTTCGACTTCTTCTCCAAAACCAATGACTCTAGAGAGCTGAAAAGTGTGCAGACTCCTTGGCCAATGGGGATTCCAAATTGTAGATTTCATTACCCCCTGACCTCAAATAGGGTCACAGGGGTCATTATCTTCTTCTCCAGTACATAAAGCTGTAGAAAGCTGAAATGTTGGGTACAGACTCCTCAGCCATTAGGGATTCTAAAGTGGAGATTTGGTGACTCTATGACCCCAATGGTGAGTCATCGATCACAATCTAAAAACCTATTATTTGCTTGTCAACAATGTTCGTATTACTTGAAATAACTTCATATTCAATATTTCTATATTCAACAGTAGATAATAAATAACCCAGTGGTTCTGGAGAAGTAGTCAAAAAATTTAAACGTTTACGGATGGACGGACGCCTGACACCATGCCACGCCAGTCAGGTATTTTACATTGTTACACTATTGAAAAGACAACCTAATGATATATACATATAAAGCTATATACATTGCTATACAGGTTTGTTGGTATATATACTCTGTTACCTAAAATCTAAAATAGGACTTTTTTCCGGAGGACTTTTTTTCCTAGTTGAATTTAGGACTTTTTTTCCTGGACACCCACGCCATGGGCCCATCAGGTCTTTCAGGTCTGATGAGCTAAAAACTGGACAAAACAAACAAACCCTAGATGCAAGGTACCGACACAACATTTCAGCTTTGAGGGTCGAGTGGTTCTGGAGTCTTGTGAACTTCTACTGATTGAACTTCCAACTTTAATGGTCTTTCACAAAAACACAGGATGTATTTCCAGTTCAGACAAATTTAACATGCTCATTGTCAAATCAAACATAACAAAGCAGTATATCAATGATTTATTTATTTCACGACATAATAATGATGAAAATTATGAAACTCATGTGTACAAAAATAATTACTTTCAGAGTGACATATGCTCAACAATGTGTTGTCATTGATAACGTGACCAAATAACAAATCAAGGTTGTAATATAAAATTGTTGCACTCTCAAATAAATCTGGTGATCATCTTGAAATAGCTCTGTTAACATGATACGACAGGATGAAACATAAAGACAGCCATCTTATATCAGATGAAATTCATAAAATATCAAAATATGTAAATTGTCTATATTTAAAAAGAGAAGTGACCATACAAAGCCCTGCATATCTATTTCACCGGTAGAACAGTATGTCACCAAATAAAACTGTTCTGTGATCTCCTTGGGTAGCACATATGTTTAATAATCCATCTTTTCTGAAGAGAGTAATCCACTTTTGCATAGCAAAGTATCAAACAGTTTTTTATGCTGCTGGTTAAACGTGTCAGGCAAGTCAATTTGAAGACATTTTTTGTCAGATTGATATATACCGGTAAATCTGATTTGCCAAATTTACATTTCGATAAAGACATCAGTGTTTCCAATAACTTGAATGACAAGGACAAAGCTAGAGGGGAATTTAAACTGTTGTTACAAACTGTAGATAATTATCAAGTTCATGTCGTGCTGATTGCCTGAGGAACACCAACTAGATGACAGCTGCGAGAAAGATGGGTCAGAGACACTGTAGGATATCGTCTCGAATCTTCCGTACGATAACATCCTGCTTCTCGGTACCTTCCAGGTAACCTGGCAACAGTATAAACAAGGTACATTGAAAGGAGATGGGTTGCATCGTGGTATAAAAGCAATGAGAAGTGACGCCATTCATAGAGTGTGGTAAGCTTTCTTACAGCATAACTGGTAATACCGGTAATACCGGTCCGCCTATGATACATTATTTGTTACTTTCTGGTCGATCTTTGAGAAATTTGCTTGTTTTATTATTAAAATGTTTTAAAAATTGTAAACTAAAGCATTTTTCTCATTTCACCTAATTCATGAAAACAAAATGATGGGTTCAACATTCATTGATTGGTGACTGATGATCGGGATTCTGAATGGTCAGATATGCCAAACTCCAAGATGTTTGAGATACTCACAGATATCAGACTGCGCCGTTAACTCTTCGAAGTGCTTGATGTATTCAGGCCACACCACCTTTTCAAAGTATCCCGGCGGGTCTGGCGGCTCATAAGTACGTCCACTGCAATAAGTTTATTTGCACCATACACATCATTGACAACAACTATCTCGTAAAATAAATGCAAAAGATTAAATGTCTGAAGATATTTATAGTTAGATTTATGAGTATTTGTAATACATTTTGTAAACATGCTATGTTATTTTCTTAATGTTGTGTTAAAGCAAATGTATACAAGCAAATTTGGAAATGCCCTTTAATTTGAAGTGAAAAAAAGAGCCATTGTTTCTGTAGCTCTTCGGACTATCAAGCCTTAAACAATAAACTAACTAGAAATATGTGCATGAGATGCACTGTGATGTCCCCCGCTCCAACTTTCAATCCAACCTAGTCATATTACCCTTATTTTTCACTTATGCTAAGCACTAAGTTCAATACTGCATTAATAACGAGAAATAAAAAATTCAGAATAGCCAAAGTAGCAATAGGCACCACTCTTTCACTAGGTTTAAGCAAATACCAAGTTTGGTGAAAAAATATTGAACGGTTTTGGAGATAGAGGCCGGAAAAGGTCCCTACCCCCAATATGCACTAAGTTCAAATTATTTCCATGGAAACCAGAAAAAATAAAAAATTCAGAATAACTAATATAGCAAAAGGCACTACTCCACCACTAGGTCTAACCACATACCAAGTTTCGTAAAGAAATACTTGATAGATTTTGAAATAGAGGCCAAAAAATGTCCCTACCCCCAATATGCACTAAGTTGAAATTGTTGCCATGGAAACCAGTAAAAATTTAAAAAATAGAGCCATGGCCTCTGTAGCTCATCAGGAGATAATATTTTAAGTGGGGTATGTTATGGAGTGGACTTTATAGCAATGGTCAGATAATGGAATGTAGTAATAAGAATCTAGGTAGTGAAACGATTAAAGCAGTTTAAAAATATTTTGTTACCATAACTTTGCCAATCTGCTATATATATGTGTTGAAAGAGCAACGCAAAGCTTGGAAATAAATTGCTGGTATCAAACATATAATAATGTGGTGGAGAGATCATACTATTTTCTAAGATCGTACACACATTATATAATAATGAATACCCCGGGTACAATTCTTTGCATACAATTCACCACTGTCAGCTATTGCAATAATGGCCTGGGGCTGTAGAAGAAAATGAAAAAAACCTTTTTAGGTCATGACCCCTGCTAATTATTATAAAAATTGGTTACACATAAATCAACATTCGTTATGAATATCATACACCTTTGCATTATATTGTTTTAATTCTTAATTGCATTATGGCAATACCAACATTTATTACATAATGAATAGGAGCCTCAGTTTTTGAAAATCCCATTTCTCATAGGCTCCATTTCAATACTTAATAAATTGGTGAATTTTTTTTTAGTAAATTCTTTTTCACCATTTCTTATAGGCTCCCTTTCAATATTTGATAAAATGGTGATATTCTATGAATAAATTCTTTTTTAGAGTCAGTGGAAGACTAAAGCAGTCTCACGCACAGTCTATGATAACACAGTGCTGCACAGTAGTTTGAAGTAACCTGAAACCTCTGTGTAACTATCAGTTTTCATCCTTCTGCCAGGAAGAGGTCAACACAATGCAATTACATAACATGCAGACACTGGACTCACAGCCAGTAAAATTTATATGTTAGATGCAGTTTTTCCTACAATTAATTATTTTTCTGTACTGGAGAAGATGATGAAAATAGGTGTGATGTCACAATCTCATATAGCTACTTCTTTTATAGTCCTATGTTATCACCAGTCATCACTAGTCATATTCAGTTGACATATCTCATGTAAAATGAAAAAATTTAATTCCTCTTCAAGTTATTCCTTCAAAGGGTATTCATTATTCAATAGTTCTCATTTCAAATAGATTCACATTAAACATGTCCATGATGTAGACATCTATCTCATTTCTTGTTCCTATTGAATAAAATTAACTGCAAAGTTAATAGAAAACTAAATCAGTTATAAAGTATAAAATATGATATAAATAAGGTATACCAAATTGACTCGTACTGGAAATTCTCATTAATTAATTAATTAATTCTCCAAATAATTACACAATATCATGAGATATTAAAAAACTCCATTATTTACTATTAAATTACAAAGAACATTATATTAGATTTAATAAAAGATTCTGTATTAAGTCTTTAGAATACTTTTAGACTTGTGTACCTTTATCAGCAAATTCACTTGCAAAATACAAATAATTACTCATATGTGAAATGTGAGACAAAGATAAAATATGACTTATAATTTTTGTTAGACCTCCAATTCTAAGTTTTTAATTCTAAATATCTCTTTTTCATCAGACATATTATATTCTCAAAACACATGTTAGAACTCTCACATCAGAAAGATGAAATGCCTTTAACTCAGCTGTTTTCTTTAAGATTACCTCCCTTACCTACTTTACTGATTGAAGTGCACATATAATCTCAGAAAGATGCTGTAAACTGAAATAGGCTTTTAGGTTATGATCCCTGTGACCCATATTTGGGGTCACAGACTCACCAAATTTACAATTTAGAATCCCTTACAGCCAAGGAGTCTGTACATAAATTTCAGCTCGCTAGAGCCATTGGGACTGGAGATGAAGATGAAAATAGCATTTTAGGTCATTGCCTCTGTGACCCAATATTTGGGGTCTCACTGTCACCAAATTTACAATTTAGAACCCCCTTCAGTCAAGGAGTATGTACATAAAATTTCAGCTCTCTACGTTCATTGGGACTGGAGAAGAAGATGAAAATAGTTTTTTTTAGGTAATGACCCCTGTGAGCCACACTTGGGGTCACAGGGTCACCAAATCTACAATTTAGAATCCCTTTCAGCCAAGGAGTCTGTACATAAAATTTCAGCTCTCTGGAGTCATTGGTTCTGGAGAAGAAGATGAAAATAGCTTTTAAGGTTATGACCCCTGTGACCCACATTTGGGGTCAAAGGGTCACCAAATTTACAATTTAGTATCCCCTTCAGCCAAGGAGTCTGTACATTAAATTTCAGCTCTCTGGAGTCATTGGTTCTGGAGAAGAAGTCGAAAAAGCGAAAAGTTTACGGACGGACGGACGGACGGATGGATGGACGGACGCCATCCCATGCCATAAGCCCATCGGGCCTTTCAGGCCAGATGAGCTAAAAATCAGAATAGCCAAAGTAGCAAAAGGCACCACTCTATCACTAGGTCTAACCACATACCAAGTTTCGTGAAAAAATATTGAATGTTTTTTTGAGATATGGCCCGGAAAAGAAAGCATTTCGGAATAACGGAATAACGGACGGAGGCGAAAACATTATGTCTCCCGAAAAAATTTTGGGACATAATTAAGTTCAAAGTGTATGGGTCTCATGGCCCTTTTGACCCATATTTGGGGCCATAGGGTCACCAAAACCAAATATATAATTTTGATTCCCCATTGGCCAGGGAGTCTGAACACAACTTCCCAGCTTTCTGGGGCTTTTCGTACTGGAGAAGAAGATGAAAAAAGCCTTTTAGGTCATGACCCCTGTGAGGCACATTTGGGGTCAGACAGTCACCAAATCTATCATTTAGTATCTGCTCTCTAGAATCACCGGTTCTGGAGAAGAAGTCTAAAAAGCATAAAGTTTATGGACCCCAGAGACCTTTTAGGCCAGATGAGCTAAAACTGAAGCAATAACCTCTCAATCAATTATCACTGCACCCTGAATGAATTACCATCTTCCAACATGTCTGCATCACATAAATGAAGGTTGCATTTTGACAACATTGTCTGTATTATTGTTTATCTATTGCACTGAATACTGTTCTTAAAGCCTTGTTAATTCTTAGTGCAGCAATCAAAGAAAACAATAATTGCAGAATTCAAGTCTGCACCACATCGTCTTGTGACCATTTATCATGGTTAACAACTAAATGGCACTGAAGAAGAAGCTTCCTCTCTCCTAACTCTCACACACATTCCCTGCAAGGGGCTCACCTCCTCCTCTGCTCACAAATCTCTCGGTCAATCTTCAGGAAGTACTTCCTGTCAAAGAGTTCAGCAAGAGGCCTGAAGCACAAAACAACACCATGTAACTAGGAGTCACATGCTGTTTGCTATTCCCTATGTTAAGAAGCTATGATTTCCTTATTTCCTCGTTGGCCTCATATCACTTGTTGCAGGAGTAATCTAATATAATCATGTAGTTATGTACGGCACCCTTGGGAGGCGGTCAACTGATTAGAAAAGTTTACTTGGCCTAACAACATATCAGTGTTGTACCTAAGAATTTGGTATCCCTATTAACCTCTTTACAGAACAAAGAAATGTGACTGTGGAGTGAGGGATACTGACAGAAGAAAGGTTTTTACCTTTATGGGTGGCCGATCTAGAATTCAATGGGTACGAACCAATTTTAAAAAGTTTTTGCCAGATGTTCAAAATCTTTCCAAGACGTGAGCCCTTTCTTTCTGAAACTTCCTTAAGCTGTATACATACAGTGACTTAAGATAGGTTGTACTATAGTAGTATTGTGGTCACATTGATACTGTTTACTTTCTCAATATGTTTCTCGTATATCATATCAATTTACTGCGTGTTGTCAATAAATATTATAGGAGAGAATCCCTTAACCTGAAGCCTTGGTGGACCACTGTTCAGTCTGTCAACTGACATTTTGTGTCACTTATCCTTCAAACATTAACCTGAATTACTGTGAAGTGTCAATGTTCTTTTGAAATGTTAGGACCAGATAAGCAACACTTTTAACATTAATAATTTAATAACCAAAGTTAAGAGTCACAGAAATTATATAGCACCGTGATTCCTGTCATTGTAAACAGAGGGAAGTGTGTCACCTGTAATTGAATATCAAGAAGCCTTCGATAAGAAGTAGTTTTGAGGAGTTATCTCCCTTGGACTGCTGCTGTTCAATCCACTTATGGACATCTCCAACCATTGCTTCCATGTCTAGAGACGACAGACCTGGAGCAGGTGGAATAGATGTAAAGTTTGTCAAAAGCTCATTGACATGAAGGAAATCCTATATGATGCCAATATATGATATTTCATGTACAATCATAAGCAGAATTTGTCTTTTCCTACATTGAAATATAGGGAAATGTACTGAAAGAGTGAGAAAGAATCCACAAAAAAAACCCATTATGAATGGTTATTAATTTTTCATAAGTTGGAAATCAGGCGAGTGTTTTAGATAAATATCCCTTACCAAGTCAAAAGGTTTATGAACATACATATTTCTTGAAATATGAAAACACAGAGTCCGACTGAAATGAAATAAATTTAAAGTAACTTACATTCCCAGTTTGCATGATTAAATTCAGGAATGATGTCAAGTCTTTCATCTGCTGGGTCCTGGAACAGATAAGAATCACTTCAAGTTTAATGATAGAGACTCTCAGTTGTAGAGATGTGAACAGAGACAGGAAGAGAAACCTCTCCTAGTGGTCGCTGGTAGTTTCTATATTACAACTTGAGTGAGTAACAACTAGCATTATAAAGATTTAATTTAATATTGTCATTACTTCTTTTATAACTGCAAGAGCAAAATATCAGATTCATATTTTGAAAATAATGACCTTGGGAAAAATCACTTAGTTATGGTGACGTTTTCTCATTTTAAGTGGTAAAGAACAGCACATAAGTCCTGACCATATCATACTATGTGTACAACTATCTTTCCCATATATTCCAATATATCCATTACTCCCACCGTTTGGGCACTTGAACTGTGCACATAGGATGCCTAGGATGGCCAAATTTGAAGTTTCCAAATCATATACTAGCTAACAGGTTATGCTCCGGAAATGAATCCATGTCCAAAAATGCCAAGGTTTTAAGTCCAAATTTAAAAAACACCACCACATACCGTAGGTAACATCTATCCAAATTTGAAGTTTCTGAGTCATAGTTTTCGGGTTATGCTGTGGAAACTGTTCCAGACAGACTTACGGACACGCAAAGCACTATATATGATAGTTGTATATGATATAAGGATCTCTTTATGATTAAGAGTGCATAGTTGATGAAAGACAGTGAGGCATCATCTAAAACTCGAAAACATGCTGACGGTTAGACATCGCCTGAAGTCAAGTTTTTTCCTCTACATACAAACCAGAAAATATGAGTCCTGGCCCATCGTAGTTGCATCTGGGAAATACTTATTTAGTCTCTCTAGAGTTGTTGTTTTACCACTGTTCGTTGTTCTGTAAAACAAGTGACAAATATATCACCTTCTGGCTTCATGATTTACAGGGACAAGCGACAAATACATCACCTTCATTGTTTAGAGACAAGTGACAAATGTATCACCTTCATTGTTTAGAGACAAGTGACAAATATATATCACTTTCACGGTTTCTATATTTTGAAAGTTCTGCAAGGCATTTCATCTAAAATGTAATGAGAAACTGCACATATAGGCCTGAGTATAAAACATTCTAAATAAAGTTCATTCAATATTGTTAAAATCTAAATATTTTAGATATTTAAAAATACGTACCCTACTTTTACCAGTGTACTTTTACTAGTGCATTTTACCTATATGATCAGATGAAGGATTGAAAACGTGTCTGAGACAGGATCCTAACGTAACTGAAGTGAAGTGTAGACTGACTGGCTCTAGGGCACGTCACTACCCGGAAGTGTAGTGCAATCCACATAGCTGCGCGCGCAGTGATATGAAAACCTCACATTTCCTAGAGTCAGTCCGAGCGAGGTCCTAAAATGCGGGGAGGTAGTTGATCCAACGATGGGTGGGTATAAACCCTAAAAGTAGGGTAAGTATTTTTAAATATCTAAAATATTTAGATTTTAAATTTTTTTTAATACTTACCCTACTTTTACTAGTGCATGTTGATTCGACAGTCGGACGGAGGGAGAGGACCGAAAGCGAGAACCTCCAAAGGCTAGCAAGAGTAGGACGTGACACTGAAGCGGAAACCTACAAGCAGGAAACCCAACTCAGTATATGAAGAACCACTTGAGGGATTGAAAGGAGAGATCTCCACGAACCGAGAAATAGTCCTAAATCCACAAAGAAGTCTCACCTTAGACGAGGAGGGCAAGGTGAGCTGCTGAGCCACTACGAGCGGTCAAAAAGATGGGAGTCCTTGTACGGTTTCCACAGAGACATCTCTCAGGTAGTGACTGGCAAACACAGTGTTGGATTTCCAGAAGCAACCCTTCATGATGTCTGGAACGGAGCAGTTTCTGTGAAGTGCCATAGTTGAAGCCAAGGCCCGAATTTCATGAGGGTTGTTTGTGCAAGGGTGAGGTATTCCTGTTGCATCATAAGCTGCCAAGATGGTTGTCCGCAGCCATAAAGCCAGCGTGTTCCGGTTTACCTCGCCCTTAGTCGTAGAAGACAAGGGAATGAACAACCTCTTCTGCCCAGCACTCTTGTCAGTAGACCAGGAGATGTATTCCTTCAGGGCACGAACTGGGCATAAGGAGAGTTCTTCAGACTCTGACTCATCCACAATGGAGGACAGCGGCGGAATAACAAAAGATCTGTCAGGTTGACCAGGCAGTTGATTTTTCGCTACAAAATCCCACAACAGACCCAGATGCACTGAGCCATGGCGTCGTTGCTCAAACCGGACCCTCATAACGTCAATAGCATGTAGTTCACTTACTCTGGCAGCTGTTGCCAAAGAAAGGAGAAAGGCCGTCTTCCTGGAGAGGTTCTCAAAAGTACCGGTATTGTTTTTACGAAATATATCGCATCTACATGGCGAATACGGGCTATATACGGGCGTTGAATACAAATTCAAGTCACGGCACCCGTACACAAATGGTTGCTTCATACCCGCATCTTTGAATTATTTTTTTACGATTTTTCTTTACTTTTCTATGACTTTGTAAAGATTGTCTTTAATTCGGGCCTTATAACATCATGAAATTTATATATGGATGTGAAGACCAGATGTTTGTCTTTACAATGATATAAGAATTATTAGAATGCGACCTTTGGTTATAATTCTATTGTCATCTAAAGTTTGTCTATATTTTCAGCTTTATGAAATCAAAACTCCTGAGCGCGCATATTGCGAATTTTATATGTACTTGTAGACAATTTATTCCTCTTTACAATGACATATAAGTTTTTAGAATACGACCTATGGTTCAGAAAATATAACCAAAGAAAGGAGAGTGACGCTACCCCGACAGTACCACATGAATGCGTCCCGACGCACACCAAGTTACTGGCACCGCTTGGTCCCCCGGGACTGGGCTAATAACAGTACCGTTACCTCCTCGAGACCTCCTCGAGGGTGCCAGGAGCCGAGCGCGCGTGGAACTAATGGGTACTAATGAGCACAGCATACACTTATCACCGCGGCGAACGCAATACATGTTGCGCGCTGTTTGGCTTTGTCTTTATTTCCAGCTTTATAAAATCGTAAATGTTTTTGCGCGCATGCGAAACACGTATGTACTTGAAGACAATTTATTCCTCTTTACAATGATATAAAAATTATTGGAATACGTCAAATGGTTCGCAATATATGGAGAGTGTAAGGAAGGCACCCCCAGTACTTAGAGAATTCAATTTTGAAAAACTAACTTTTTGCGACATCTGGCGCATCACTTGCCGCATGTTTATTTTTCGCTGCGCATATACATATGATACATGGAATTGAAGACAATTTCTTGCTCTTTACGATGATGTAAAAAGAAAAAAAATGCGCAACTTCGTTCGGAAGCTATAGCGTGCCAAATGAAGGTACCCTCGGTACTTTGAGGCAACTTTTTGACTATCGCGCATATCGGGGCACGTGCCGCAACTTTAGTTTTTCGTGCGCATGTGTAAATTTTATATTGAATCAAAGCCGAATCTTTCCTCTTTACCCCATGAAAGTTTTATGAATATCGGCCACCCGGTTCAGCATTTATGGGTGTTTTTTTATGATGCGGTTCTGGCTGAACTTCCAATGAAAGCTCGCATTCACTTTCTCTGTCTCTTTGATAAAATAAAAAATATTTTATTTGCAATGACATGTATTACAATGAAATTACAATGCATTTATGTACAAATATACACAATATTTACCTGCGGTAGTGCGCAGAACAGCTTTAGTTTGTATATAATGTTTATATACTGGTGTCCACACTTCGGCTCTCTTTACTTTCAATTTTCCTCTTCTTCATTTCTTTCTTTTTCCGTGGCAGTGATGTAAGCCCTGGAATAGTCAGTGGCGGTGTGGTACAGTTTGAAGCATGGTGCGGCGCACAGAGAAACATTACAATCTGTACATTCATAAGAAGACTCTCTGCCTACTCGTTTTTTCTTCCTTGCTGGCGCATTGCCTTCTTCTATCTGTTTTGCGAGGACGGCGCGTTTTGCCTTAGAGCATACCACACACATCCTTGTGACGTTTTTCTTCCTTCCGACAGGCTCAATCTTCGTCGGAAAGTGACGTCCATGAAGACGAGTGACACTCTCGTCGCTCGTGCTCGGCCGACCACGGGGACGTCTGCACAGTGATGGAACTTGTTCCTTGTCCGCAAATGTTACCATATGTTGCGCCAGAGCCTTCCTGTATTCCCGACTTGTTTTTAGAGGTTTATCTTTGATATATTCTTTATAAACGATATAAGAGTTCAACAAGGCAACGTTGAGAACGTGAAACCAAACCCGTTTCCACCACTTCAGGGTCTTCACTCGGAACGGCGTGTACGACAACATCTGGTCGGCCCGATCAACACCTCCCATGTACTTTTTGTACGCTGTTACAATGCGCGGCTTGAGAACTGGTTCCCCTGTTGCCCGGTTCTTCTTCCCTGTTTGTTCAAGTTCTGTATCTTCAACAGTAGACATGAGAAGGACTGATTTTCTATCTTCGTAGCGAAGAACGAGTAGGCCATGGTTGTGAGAAACTGTCATGTCCCCTTGCTTGGCTTTCTTTTTAGGCTTCTTGACTGAATCAGGAAGTCCCTTTCGATTGGCTCTCAACGTCCCCGTGGCACCGATTCCCCGCTCCCACAAATTTATGTACAGATTTGTGGACGAATAGTAGTTGTCCATAAAGATGTGATGCCCCTGTCCAACGTAGTCGTTCACCAAGTCCATGACTACATCATAAGTTTTGCCACCTTCAGAAACCGGTTCATTCGTTTTTCCAGTGTAGAGTTTGAACTTGCAAACGTATCCGTTGTGCGAGTCACACAACATGAAAGCCTTTATCCCATACTTCTTAGGCTTGTCGGGAAGATAAACTTTGAAAGATAAGTTACCTTTCCAGGGCACCATGCCCTCGTCGACTGAAATGTTTTGATGCGGTTTATACACTCTTGAAAAACGGTGAACTATCCGGTTATACAAGTGTCCCAGTTTATTTATTGGTGAAAAGCACGGGGTGTTACGGCCCGGCATCCTCTTGTTGTCAGACAAATGTAGGTAGGTTATAAGAAGCCAAAACCTGTCTCGGGGCATGCACTTGGCGAAGAAAGGCGTTGAGGTAACATCACTTGTTGACAAGTACTCAGCAAAGTTTCTCTGCACAACTAATGACATGGCTATTGTCATGGCTACAAATACCTTCATCTCTTCTGCATTGGTGTCTTGCCACTGTTGCATTCTTGAACGGGGTCTTAGAATTTTGTCCTCCATTGCTTTTTTTAAATATCTATTGGTTTCCGTTGCCATATCCTCATAGTCATCATCATGTATAAACAATTTGAAAAAGTCAATAGGTTCAGGGTTCTCAGGAAGTTCTATGAACTGGCGCAACCCAGTTTGACCAGTGAAAGGCAAGTTTACACGTGGCCGCGGACCATCCACCCACTCATCAAACGTCTGTGAATTATCTTGATTATATTGTGGTATGTCGGCAAACTCATCCTCAAAACCACTAAAGTCTTCTTCGGTGGAATTACCGGCGGCTAGAATCTTTCTGGCAATCTCTGTCTCTACATCACTCATACCATCTGTGTCACCATGTTCACTATCTATTACAGTGTCCCGATCATATGCATCATCACTGTCTGAACCACTGCTATCATCACTGTCAGTTGACTCCATATCAGAGGCTTCATCAGCATGGAACTCGTTGATGAAGTCGTCGTCGCTTGAAACGGCTTCAAAGCTGCGTGTCCTAGTATGCAACGCCCTAGGTCGTCGCAGGGCCTTGCGTCCACGTCCGCGCAGCATTCTGCTTCAACCTGTAAATGATTGAAAATGCGTTAGATGTATGCAACATATAACATGTGATTAGAGACAATAAACATACAGAGATAATGAATGTGAGCTTCATGGACGTTCATTTGCCAGTTTCAGAACCTCCCGGCGCATCTAGGACGACTTCGCCGCAAGCGCCGACGGCTTCTGACATCGCGCCGATTTTTCCGACGCATATTTCAAACGGACCATTTTCTGATTTCCTCGGCGACGTGTAGCACCGGGCGCGAGGCCCGGAAAATATACTACTAAGTCAGGGAAGCTCGGGTTGTCAGTTGCCGAATGACTTCTCTTTTCGAGAAGCAGAGCATCCAAGGAACGGTCTCTCGATGCGGAGACCGGACCCATGGTAGCATAATCCCATGCTCTCCAGGAATTTCCGTCCCCGTCTTCCGCGGCGGACGCCGCTTTCAATCGCTGGACAGGTTTCCCATGTTCTCTTTTGAGAACGAGAGACTCCGAGGAACAATCCTGTGGGACGAACCCCGGATTCTATTGGGAATGAGTTCCCATGCCGGGTTCCCATGCATGCTCTCTCGACATATATAGCAGAAACCTTCACACGTCGGAATGACACGAAGCTTCTGTACCTGAAAATTTTTTTTTTTTAAATGCGCATTTTATATTGAAATGAAGACAATCTTTTCCTCTTTACAATGATGTAAAAATTATAAAAATCGGACTTGCGGTTCAAAAGTTAAAAAGCCCGTGCTGATGATATATGCTGAGAGCGCCACATATTCAAAGCCAAATATCACCTTCTGCGCAACACTTGGCGCATCAAAAGTTATTGCCGAAAATACACGTATTTTATATGGAATTGAAGACAATTCTTTTCTCTATATACTGATAAAAAAATTATGAAAATATCCCAAGTAGTTTCTTAGAAATAGAGCGCCGAGGCATGTTGGGGTAAATGCGCCACATGTATCAAAATTCAAAAGTGCGAAAGTCGCCAATCTCTGTGCGATTGCTGTATTTTCAGTTATGTTAGCGCAATTGCAATTGCATTCTTTCCTCTTTATTTTGGTATAAAAAAAATTGAAAACAACCAATTGGTTCATATGATACGAAGTGCGAGAGAAAGGTAGCTTATCGCAATATCTTCCCGTAATTAGATGCTATCTGCCCATGTGGCGGGATGCAAAACAGGTAAGCCTGTACGGGCCTATCTCACCCCGGGGCAGTGCAGACACTTAGGTGATAATTAGCCGCCGGGCAGTGTAGCCATCGGAGCGAAGCAGGACAAAATTGGCCTTTTGTAAAGCTAATTATCGAAGCGTTACGGCTCAACAATGCACACGCAAATTGGTGTGAATTTTGCTGGACGTTCTGACCAGACACTGAACAAAGCTTTATTCTCATTGCGGGCTGCGAGGCATAAATACAGCCATTCTCATGCAGCGAGTCGCGGAAACAATCGACTCGGGACCCAGTATGGGGGATAGAAAAGTACTTAGACAGCCGTGAATTCTTCTAAGTAAGCGATCCGGGATCCGTATTGAGGTACCTCAGAATCGCTTATAGCCCGCCCGGATAATTCCGGGACCCGCATGTTAAGGGTTAAAAGACTTCAACATGGCTATCAGTTCCGGGATTTTAGATATCTTCCTGTCAGTTTTAACAGCGAGATCAGATGAAGGATAGGTAGGTAGAAAAGAAAAAAGAAAAAAATTCGACAAGGTAGGTGAAACTATGCATGTTACACTTCACAATACAAGAATAGGGAAAAGGCATACCAAATACTAAACCACACGGTTTAGGAAGAATAGAAAGGGAGCAAACGAAAATGCGTCTCAGAACACATGCCTGTCTATGCAATGCGATATAGGAAATGTGAGGTTTTTATATCACTGCGCGCGCAGCTATGTGGATTGCACTACACTTCCGGGTAGTGACGTGCCCTAGAGCCAGTCTGTCTACACTTCACTTCAGTTACGTTAGGATCCTATCTCAGACACGTTTTCAATCCTTCATCGGATCATATAGGTAATATGCACTAGTAAAAGTACACTAGTAAAAGTAGGGTAAGTATTAAAAATTATTGCAATATACAAATGTAATTGCAATACAGAATCTATCTATTGCAGTAAATTGCAATACAGTCAGTCCTCGTTCAACCGTACGGTAGTATTTCAAATCTTCTCTATGTATTTCTTTACAAATGATGATTCGCTCAACCACACACCTCACTATCCGGACAATTTTCAACTGTAACTAATCTGTGCGGATAAACAGGGTCTGACTGTATACAATTTAGTGCAATATCCAGTCCAATAAAAGAATATGGTTTTGTTTATTAACGTCTAATGCCAAGGGAGTAGGAGGGAGGGAGAAGGACCGATTGAAACCAGGTGTCTGTGCTGAAAAGATTAAACTTGCATCTTTCAGCTCTTAATCAGGTTTGTTCGCTTGAAACGTTTGTTTTTCAAAATTTATAACCCACACATACATAAGACCAACTAGGTAGATCATGTGAGGGGATGTATCAATAACATATATTCAAATATAACTTTATAGCAAGAAAGTTGGCAGAATGTGAATAAGACATGTAAATGCAGAATGTATGGTCATGGAAAGGGGAATAGGGTGCCTTGTTTTATCAGTCAAGTCACATAATATGTGACAAATACAGTTGAAAGTGTTCAATGTTGCCAGGAGATAGTCATAATTTGCTATGATGTATGCAAAATCATGTGTGAGTAAAACATACCCTTTGGACTAAGTGTGCGTTCTACTGTTTTAGGGACATTACATAACCCAGTTGAGGATATCGACCCAGTTGGTATCATTAGCCTATTTGGGAGATTTCAACTGACTTGACTTCACCCAACCAAACCAAGATTTTATTTATATTTTATGCAAGAGAAAATGCAACTTCGCTCTCAAAAGGGGATGTGGATGATCATGTGACACTTTCAGTTTCAGGTTTTGATTTTCCATATTTATTTGATGTGACCAAACATTGTTTCTATTTCACAAAATGTCTTGTACATATTGTCATAATATTACATATTAATATTACATAATAAAATCCTAGAAAATAGGGAAATGAAATTTTAAAAGTTTAGTCTCCATCCAACGAAGATGCTATTCTCATGTTTTAATTCATAATTTGATAAATTTTAAGAAGTTAATAGAAGGATTGAAGGTTACTTTCATTTTAAGCCCATCAGGCCTGGAAGGCCCGAAGGCCTTATGGTATGGCATGGTATGGCATTGCATGGCGTCCGTCCATCCATCTTTTTGCATTTTCAATCTCTTCTCTAGAACCAATGACTCTAGAGAGCTGAAATTTTATGTGCAGACTCTTTGGCTGAAGAGGATTTTAAATTGTAGATTTGGTGACCCAGGGGCCCCAAAAAAATGCCTCACAGACCAGAACATGAAAACCTATTTTCATCTTCTTCTCCAGAACAAATATACCTAGTAGGCTGTATTGCTCTCTCTCTCTCTCTCTCTCGATCTCTCGATCTCTCGATCTCTCTCTCTCTCTCTCTCTCTCTCTCTCGATCTCTCGATCTCTCTCTCTCTCTCGATCTCTCTCTCGATCTCTCTCTCTCGAGATCTCTCTCTCTCGATCTCTCTCGATAAAGCACATTCCCTTTCCAAAACTTGAAAACCAAATAACTGCCAAGTGTTAGTAAACTTGTGTATGAGACTAACATGCTTTGACACTTATTAAAAAGAAAATCGACTACTTGGTCTTCTCAATATCACAATTCCTGCAAAGATCTTGTACAAATGCTCAAGGTAACCTATCCAATTCAACTGGTGAAGGCATATTCCCCAAATTAAAATGAAAAAACAGAACCAAAATTGTTCAGTGTCTGTGCATAAAGAAAATATGAATTGAAACCACATTTTGAAGAAATTGGTTGTCCAAGTATCACAATTCCTGCAATGATCTTGAAGACAAAGTTACTCTTCTAATTCAAATGGTGTAGACATATTTCCCTAATCATGATACAAAATGGTAAATAACTTGGTGGGAAAAACATTTTTCTTCTAAAATTACTATACTGAAAGGTGTCCTGCCTACATGTAGAGAACTAATACAAAACGCCATGACCATATCTTCCCCTTCTCTCCCAAAATCCAATCAAGCCTCCTCAAACCAGCCCTCAGGTACTTTTTTTATTCAACAAGTTTAGATAAACTAAATTAACAACTCAAATTTTATCACATGGATAAAGGTAAATTAATTGAAAGCTTAAAGAGATAAAATCACATGGATGAAGGTAAAACACTTATTAAATTTCAAAGACTTAATTAACTTTAGTCTAGATTCTGGATACACATTTATATAACAGGGTTTGACATACACTTTTCTACAATCATGGTATGGACATTTTACTACCCTTTACAACACATCAATGAGTTAACAAGCTCTCTCACTCAACTGATGCTTGCTGGACACTGGTCACATGCACTGCTCTAGGTGACACAGATCATTATGAACATGTAGCTGAGCTCTGTTTACAAGTGGTTTCAACACGCATCTAACCTAATATTTTAATTTTAATTAAAATGTCCTTTTCACTTATTTATTGTGCTACAGGATTTGAATTGGGCTCGTTTGAATACTGATATGATTGTGATAAATTATCACATTGGACACTTGATTATGGTCATTAAACGGGCCTACAACATTGAAATTCCGCCACTCCAATGCCCTTATTTTGGGGAGTAGGGTAATTCAATTTTTAAATTTTAGTGTCCATCCCAAAGTTTAAAAGAAGATTATAGGGTGCCTTGCCCATATGTCACATGTGGGGTGAGGACCAAACTAACAAACTTTGTTTCCCGAGGTGCAAGGTACTTGTCGACAAAATTTCCACATTGGGGATGCAGCGGACAACAGACAATGCCTGCCGGTCTAACACTGGATGACAAACTATGCCATAGCCTATCTAGCCTCCTTGGCCTAATGACAAAAATATTTATTGTATAAATTCCATATTTTTCTAAATGTAAGATTTAATGTTTTTTAACAATAGATTCACTAATACCACATATTTGTACAAACGCAAAAGTTGACCAACCGTGGCACAATATTTTATTTATTTGTTAACACAAGATAAAATGCAACTTAGCTTTCAAAATGTGGAGGAACGTTTGACATACTTAATTTCATGTTTTGATTTTCAAAATTTATTCCACTATTCATAAGACCAAAACCTATTTATATTACGTGACCTAATACTCACCCGCATATTCCAACAATCAAATATTTGCTTGTCATGTCGACCAGATTCTTAATCATCAAAATCTTGTTCTTCTTTGCCTTCCTTCTTCGTCGCCTCACATCCAACAGAATTGTTTGGGTTGTTCAATCGGTCCAGAAAGGCACCCAATAACTTTTTGTTAAGATGATCAGTTTGGGTTATTTTACGTTCTGGTTGTTCTTCTTTATTTTCTGCCGCTTCTGCCTGGATATGTGTTTTCTCAATCTGTTTTCCAACTTCGTTTACATCCAGATTACCCCCCTTACCCTCACCTTCACCACTTTTGTCGGCCATGTCGACTACTGTAAAAGCTCTGTGCGGTGTCGGCTTCCCTGCGCTCGACGACTCACGAAGCGTAATAACCCTGTTCGGAGATGTGAAATTTAAAAGTAAAATCTAAAAAGAAACGAATAGAGAACAATTTTAACGTTGTGTGGTATTAATTGAATAGATAATATTAGATAGAAGAAAAAGGCTGTACTGTATACTTTATCGCTTCCAGTATGATCTAATTATCAATGTTGATTGGGAGATCTATGCAAAGTTTTTATTTAAAATTTTAGGATATCTCTGACTGTTGTTTCACTGGTTTTCACATGTTTTATTTGTACACAAAAACAATAACTGAAGCGCTCCTAAAATACTTCGATGAGCCCTAATTGTGCTCGGTATTTCAAATGCAAACTGCGTGCCCCATTTGGTCTCAGATACAACTGAGGACTGACATTCTAATTGTCATGTTATGTCCAACTGCGTCTCTGTCCAAGAGGTCGAGGAACAAATTTTAACAAAAGTCATCAAAGGAGCATTTGAAAAATTAAAATCTACTTTGCAACATTCTTCAACTGAAATTGACTTTTTTGTAATTAATAAAGAAAACCCAGAGGGCAGAATCAACTAAATTCGGCATAGGAAGTGAAAAACAATACATTTGAAAACTATTTTGATATTTATCAACACTCTGTATTTGGTATACAATGTTTTAAAAGTTTATGTTGAATTTGCTCTATTAACAAGATAAATATTTGACACAACTAAATAATAATGACATCACACGTTTTATCATATATCCTTACAACACAATTATAAACAACCTGTCTATCTACATTATATATCGATGAGTAACCTAGAGAGTTCGGAACCTACATCTAGGAAGATTCTGTAAACCTATTTGTTTTTCATTTTCTGCTGAAGTGGAGCAAATGTCTTCTCGGTGTATTCCAAATAAGTAAAAAATCCTCATAAGATGAAATATCGCACGGGTCGTTCATTCATTTAATCATTTACTGGGCTTATTTTAGTCATATAACTGGAGCTCCATTTTGTACACCCTGACAATAAATATTATTTCTGTATCTCACGATCACTCAAGACTTGAAGCCTGCAGTACTACAAGGGGCGGGAGTGATTGAATTCCTCCTGCAATATGCAATGGTGATAGAGAACGTCAGATTGTTAAGACTACATAAGAAAGAAAAAGTTGTTAACATGATCGACTCAATGATCGTAATTATTGGCGGCACAGGCTCCAGTTTGTCAATGAAACGATTTGAAACAAACGATCTGTTCAAATATACTTCCGATCTATACTCTAGTAACACAAAATTTGAGTGACAGAATTATACAACTACTTCAATGACAACACGTCATTGTTATTAATGTTCCGTTTATTAGATAGATAAACCCATATTAACACATGAGCATCATTTGGAAATGTTGTTCAGAAATTTTAAAAAGTGCCCCCTACTGTCACCGGTTCACACCCTATAATACGCACCGTTGGAAAATGAAGGCACTCGTAGCTACGGAAGGCAATTGCCCTAATACGCGAAGAGTGAAAACTCTTTGTCATTATATATAAGAAACTATACGTGGACAATTGATAAGAAAATTGCAGGAGTTTGTTCACAGAGGTATTGTTTCAAATATGCTATAATTCAATATATGAATTATTTACCATTTGTTGAGAAAATCAAGATTAAAATATTGTTTCAATGTTTTTGTGACTAAGTAGCTGCACATTTTGGTAGATATCTTACAATATAATTAAAATAAGTACATGAAATAAACTGCGAACTAAAGAATAAGTATTAAAGAATCAACTATTTCATTTTGATTATCATTGAACATGTAACAACAAAATCGGACGTTGTTTTATCCCAATGGTGTAGAAAAATGGGATACGGGATAACGTGTGTTAATGATGATACGTTAGATACTGCTACTACGAGTACGCCGAACACGTCATTGTCAGACGACACCATTCGCTATGATAAGAGTGCTAATAATATGGCTGAGCCATTGGAGGATGTTGAATTTTCCAATACAACATATGAACAATACAAGGATCCAATATTACGACCTATGATTGATTATTTGAAGGATGGGTATTCTGCAACTAACAGTAAAGAGGAGAAATTAGTACGTAAAAAGTGTCTGGATTATATCTTAGACGAAGGTACATTATATCGGCTGTGGGGTCCACAAGTTTTGGGGTGCTGGACAAATAGATGTGTGAAACAATTAGTGATACCAAAATCGTTAGTCAATAAGGTGTTATCAGCGTATCATGACAGTTTAATGGCAGGCCATCGGGGTATTGAGAGTACCTTTCAGCATATTCGTACGAAAATGTATTGGTCAACAATGTATATAGTGATATCAAGCATTATGTTCAGACATGTACTGAATGTCAGTTAATAAAACGGGCTTATGGACAGTGACAAGCGCCTATGAAACCATTACCAATCGAAGGTAAACTTTGGGACAGAGTACACATTGATACTATTGGACCCCTACCTGTTACTACTAGTGGTAATAAGCATATTTTAAGTATAAATTGTAGCTTCGGTAGGTTTACGCTAGCATTTCCCTTGAAAAGTTTGGAGGCGGCGGACATTTCTAGGGTATTCTATGATAGAGTTAAATGTGTGTTTGGAGTTCCAAGGTCAATTTTAACCGACAATGGCAGTCCATTCATAAGTCGAATATTTGCACATTTGTGTAAATTATTGTCAATCGAGTCGTTGCGTTAAGCCAGTCACCATCAGGTCACTAACGGTGCTTCGGAGCGTTTCAATTATTTTTTGGAAGTTACTCTTAAGTATTATGTAAGCAAACAGCAGGACGATTGAGATCAGTATCTCTCTAGTGTCACGTTTGCATATAATTCTACACCCCATATTATACGAGTGGAAATTTCGCATTACTTGATTACTAGGCATTTTTTGTATTTACATTTTCATATCCTTCTTTTGAATAATTATCTCTATTTTGGGTGGAGTGTCTGTCAAGACGAGAGGGCCTGCTTATTGAGATAGACGCTCTACATAAAACTATTTAGAGTCAATTATCGCCAATTATAGCTTAATGGGGATAGCTATGGTCTTATCAGCTGGAGACTATGAGTATAAGTGACTTGTTGATGTCATTTCCATTGCAGTGATGGCAATATTTATGTAGATGATGCTGGTCTGTTTAGACTGCAGCAAACCATGTTACAGACCAACCAAAAGCAGTCCGGAGAGCTCAGTTCGGAGTTTCTTGTCCTCGGTACCACGAAATGAGTTATTGTGAGAATTAAGAAATGTGCGGTTGTTACGAGAAGTATAATTCATATTACGGACCTTTAATGCATGAGTCCTTGTTGCTCAATTGTGAGGACAATTTCATTACAGCGCTGTCGGTGTGTCCGTGTGATAAAGGGTAAACGGATAAAGTTAACGGCGCAAACATAAGTGCATTCCTTAATAGTCGTGGGACGACGTTTTACGGGTATATTGAATTCGAGAATTGCAGATATTGATACTGATTACTGAAACGGCGTGAAGAGAGCAGATCTTACATGCTCCTATTTTAATGATAAGAAGTTCACACGACGGTCGATATGAGTGTGGGACTGTATGTAGTTTTAATTGGTGCGCGGATATAACTTTAAAGGTACATCCATTGTTTTGTTTTGGGTCACATATTCCAAACGTTATAAATGGTGTTATTTTATTGAAAAGTACCGACTGTTACCGAAAACTACCATTTTGATGATAGTAGACTTAGCATATTGACGATACGAAGGTAAAAGTAGTGATTTTTGATCGAAAACCGGACAATGCACAGCGTGTGGCGCGCGTCAAAGAGTCAAACGTAATTTTGGAATCTTATTTATAACAGATAAAAAGACAAATTTGAGTTGATAATGTTTAATAGGTCACATAACTACTATGCATGTAAATGGGACGTGCAGTTTGGGTTTCTGCACATGCATAATGATGTTACTCAATTTTAATTGGAAACTAGTAATCATGATATATTTGGCGAATGGGGATAAATATGCAAGCTGAGTGAATTTATTTGTATTGTAGACAGCACAGGTGGTGATTTGGAACGTATTAAAGCCAAATTAAATTTTATGGAACACAATGGATGCACCTTTAATATGATTGCACTGATCTATTACAGATCGAGACGATGTTAGATTTATAGTACGGACTTATATTTCGTGTGTCTTCACCGTTGTCCTGCGAGGACATTTTTGTATCGGCGCTGACTGTATGTCCGAGGGATATTACGTTGACCGCTGGGTCAATGGTTCATGATTTATCGCATAAAAGACGGCGTCGGAGACCCTGCTCTCTAGTCTTGTCAGAATAGGCCCACGGGTGCTGGACGAACACAGGGATGAGCGTCTAGAGCCTGGTCGTAAAAGGCGACCGAGTTGATCTTTTTCTTTTCTTGGGGGTTTTAAATAAAAATAATACGCATAATATCCAATAGAAAAAAAATAATGTTATCCACTTACAAATATGAAACATAGCTAGTTGTAAGTATTAGGTATAGGATGTAATAATTATGTATATCATAAACATATGAGGAAAGTGCCTCTGTGAAGGCATAACTGTTTCTTTTTGTATGGTTAAATTTTCTTCAAAAAGGCTTGCCAATCGTAATTTACTAGATTGTTATTTTGTCATTTTTCGAAACATGTTGCAATTTGTTTTCCTTCTAACTTGAGTTCATGCTATGATTTTGATAAGCATGAGTATTGATAATTTAACATTAATAGATTTATGGATTATTGATGGTAATGTTAAGATGTGTTTTCATACATCAGGTATACCTAATTGATATATTTATATAATAGATAAAACGGTTTACATCTTTGCTGATATATATTTATATATAATATACTTTAAACATTAGTGTTGTCAATAGACGTCTTCTTCATATTTGAATAAAAGAACATGGTCTTGTGGGTGCTTTGTGGGATTTAATCTGTCTCTTTACTGAGAGGGTTTTCTCTTCTCTTCAAAAGTCTTGTCACCATTGTCACTTGTTACCATTTTGTCTGTCAAAAACCGACCAAGTTCTTCAAAAGTTTGATGGCTCAAACTTTGGAACTTCAAATAGTGTGATTATTGTTAATGTGTCCTGATGATTCGGAGGAACGCTTACACTGCGGTGTCAAACAGGGGTTTATGTGTGTCGTTGTACTGTTTATTGGCAACAACAAATAATATATACACATATCTTGTACGAACGATGTATGTAATTTTCAATATTTAGTTCTGATATATACAAATGCAAACACAGAGTTAGTATATTTACTTATTTAGCATGTGTCCTATTATATACATTGGTTGTTTTCTTTATGATGTACCCTATAATGGGTTATATTGACTAATTTTTAATGGGAATTTTACGGTAATCATCCTTAAAGACGGATGTTACCATGACGGTGTGTGGGGATTGTAGTATGTGGATGGACCAGTTGTCTATCTTTTTCGGTGTAGTACACCGTGTGTCCTAATTGTTACGAATAAACAAATGTTGATACATACATACATACATACATACATACATACATACATACATACATACATACATACATACATACATACATACATAACGGTACGATATGAATTTATTGCATAGTTGAATACTTGATACATCACATTCTTCTCTTATTGTCATGGTGGACAATGATTTATCTCATGATACTGCCTCAGAGCTGAGATAATATGTGAGTTATCTAGCTACCCGTGTCTTTATGTTTTCATCTTGTTCGGGTTCTGACATACTTTTCTGAAGTGTTTTAGACTGGTCGGAGCTGACTGAACTGTTATCACCTGCTGGCCGGTTGTCCCGAGAAGGCTATCCTGACTCACTTATCGATTGGTTTATCAGCGTCAAGTGTGCAGCCAATCTACTGTTCACACTCTGGAAGCAGAGGACTTCCGGACGTTCTTGAAAGCGAACCCGTCTTACTGTGGTCCATGGGTGTCGGGTTGACAAGAGGGTTAACCCTGACTCGTTCTTACCTGAGGGTATACGCCGAACATTGGACATCCAGTTGACTAGAATGACTCGTTCATGCCGGTGAAACTCAGTGAACATTTGTGACTCAAACATGTGTTAATCAATCGATGAACTTAAAGTAGTGGCAAATATGAACATTGAATGACCATGATCGTCTTCAAGAATGCGAGTGAGATAGCCTTGCGATGTGTCCACATGTGCAGAGCTATATGAACAATGTGTTGGATAGTGGACTTACCGCGTTGACGCAGTGCTTTGTGTACGAACATTGACTTTGATGGGACAACTGGAATACTCGTGATGGCACTTTTGAACTTTAAATATTCGGTGCTTTGCAGCAGCAGCTCACACCACGAGGTGTTCATACCTATGAACTCTAATGTTGATGTTTCGAGTTGGACTTATATATTATTGATGTTTTCATGTTTTTCTCTTTCAGGTGTAGGAATTGTTCTGTGTTTGCATTACCAGGCACTATTGGGTAACCGGATGTCTATTCCAATTTTGTATAGCCTTGCTTGGACTTGGCTGATTTCTTAAGCTTGGTAGAAGTGGACATTGTTCTGCTTTGAGGTTACCTTGTACTGCTTGGAGTAGTTATCTTGTACAGCTCCGGTCCTTAGTTCGTCGAGGGCGACTCACATTTTAAGGGGGAGGTGTTATGTAGAGATATATTTGTATTTAGGATGAAATATAGATATATGAGATTATTGTAAGAAATTGTTACATGTGGAGTTTGAAATAAGTTTAGAAAGAGTTTTAGAGAACTCGGAGTTATTCATAACAGATAATATTCGCCATCATCTGTCAGCATTTTTAGAGGAGGCGTTGAACAGAAAAACATCACGGATCGGAAATATTCTAGAAAGTGTTATCTAACGTTGTGTAATGTGTTTCCGATTCAAGTATGGGTTAACATACATTTTGGGGGTTGAACAAGCTTGCTTGCACAAATAATGGTAGTTAAGTGTTTACACAGAAAAATGGTACTTCCCGTGATGTGCAATCAGAAAGTTTATACGTGCTAAAAGGACAGTGTCCGGGAGATTATCAGATAAACGACAGATGCTTTGTGTTATTTTGAAGAAATATTAGGAAGTCACTTTCCACAGTAAACTGAGGGGTAATATACTGTCCTGAATTTATTAGATTATGAAAGCGTGGGTCGTTGACCTTGGAATGACCGCATGAACTGTAAACTTAGAACTGGTTACTGATTGGCTGAAGCAGAAATTAACCGTCTTGAATAATGATTATAAGGCGAGGTATTGTCTGAGAAAAGTCAGTTGTTGAGGGTTGAGGGTGCCAGTTCGAAGTTGACAAGCAGGCGGTGAAGAGTCCGATTCAGGGCAGATGGCTAGGGCGCCAATGCGGGCCTCGTAGTCTGAACCATGGGGTTCTACCCGTAGGATAGGATAGGTAATAGTATATTGCTGTAGGATGGACCGGGGTAATGTATATTTTGAAATGTTTATATGGTTATATGTGTAGGTATATATAATGTATGAGCTTTACGTATTTTTGTAATAAAATGTAAAAAACGTAGTGGATCTTTTAATTGCCTAGAGTTGTAATGAAGAAGAGTACCTCTCGCAGATAGTATACTAAGGTAGGACGGGAGACCTTAAAGGATAGATGAAATGCATTTTTCTCAAGAATGACAGATGATTACCTCTACGTATATTGTATATCGGAATCAATTGAGCATAAAATCGAGACAATATAAACTTGCAATTGATAATTAAGACGATTTTAATTCACCCATTTTAACACTACCGCAATTTGTTCGGCGAATCCTTTTGAAAATGCTCACTGAGGCGTGACTGTGATAAGCGATAGGCGGGGCGAGTAGATAGCTACTCCGCCGGTGTCTCGTTAATTAATTAATGATGATTATCACTGCCGCTAAATGAATTTATGAGGTGTATTACATCGCCAAAAAGACATGTTTATGTAATAAGTGTGTAATTGTCATCTGCGGAATTACTTAGTTGGATATCTAAACATTCGATATATGGGAAATTTAAGTTGGTTTATTGAAAGTTTCTTGGTGAAATTAACAATCAAAATGTTGCGAAATTACGTTGAATTGTGACTATCGCCGAAAATCAAATTCCTCCACATACGTCACAGAAGTCACACGGGTCACACCCCCGCAGACTTTCATTCTGGTCGCCGGGGCTAAATCAGGCGTTTTTTTAAAAAGCCGTATATAAGTAATTTATGGACCGATTTCAGAAATTTAAAATCGAGCAATTGTTAAATTGACATCCCATTTTAATGAATCCGATTGGACCATATGTCATTTCATCTATCCTTTAATATAACACCGACTGCAACCCGGTTATGGCCCGGCCGGGAAAGCGAAATTACAAAACTAGGTTGACAAATAAAGTTGCTGTCTCGGTACTAGTCAATGTTCGGTGATTACAGAATAATGCTTTCACGGCACTTCGTCCCCTCTTTTCAAAACAAAAGAGTAAGTTATGCGCATTCATGTACCGTTTTTATCATAAAATGACTCAATTTACGAAATAAATATAGTCTTTTATTACATTCTTGTGTTACAATAATGTCTAACGATTAAGGAAACCATTTCCCTAAAGAGCCATTTCATACAGTATACACAAGTAGCTTCGGTCTTGGGAAGCAGAAACTTTAACTTGAGTTTTAAACGAACGTTTAAACAAGCGGGAAGTCCGCAACTTATTACCATATTACACTGACCACTATCATTCCATACTTGATTAAACCGATCCTTACTATCTTTATATTAGTAAACAAGTTTTAGCAGAAGTAAACTCACTATTTGAAGTATAAAAAATATCTATTATAGGTAACTGCCAAGACTGTATCATAGAATAAGTGAGAGATATAAACCAAGAATGTTAGCTTCATCAGGCCTGAAAGGCCAGAAGGGCTTATGGCACGGGCCGTTGTCCGGCGTCGGTCCGTCGATCGTCCGTCGGGCGTCGTCCGTAAACATTTTCGACTTCTCCTCCAGAACTGCTGTACCCCCAAAGCTGAAATTGTGTATGGATGTACCTTGCACCTAGGGGGTTTAAAATTGTTGGACCTCTCCCCCGTCAAATATGGGCGTGGCAAGCATTATTAGCGAAGCCTTTTCAGCGACTTCTTCTCCGAAACCAGTTGACCTAGGAAGCTGAAATGTTCATGACATAATGACATCTTTGTTATATAAATATTTAAGTTTGTTTATTTGGTCTTGGTACCTCGTCAACTATGGGCGTGGCAGGAGGTCAACCCTAAAAAAAATTAACGACTTCTTCATAAGAACCATTAAGCACAAAGCCTACTCCAAAATATACGGGCGTGGCAGAAGTGCATTTAAAGTAGAGCTGTAATGCTAGAAAGCTCATGATCACTTTTTGACAATATAATCTTTGGTGAATGGAGACTAAGATCTGTTAATCTTATGACCTGACTAAGTGATAGGCACAGTCTGATCGTATCGTTTGTTGGGGTCTCAGTATGTTAGGGTTGTGATAAAATGTTCATTGAGTTTTGGTCAGGCCTTTGTAAATCACTTCCCCACTTGTGAACAGGATTCATTAATAATGTATTCTTACTTCAGAAGAATTTTATATAGTTTCTCAAAATTCTATAGTATTTTTCTATGATGATTAGGGGAATGTGTTTATTCCATTTTATCTGGGAGCATTACACTTTCTTCAATATCTTTGCAGGAATTGTGATACTTGGATAACCAATTGTATCAACATTTAGTGTCAATGTGTCGGCAATACCGCACAATGAATGTCTGCAACATGTAACTATGTGTGTCTGCAATATCTTACAACGTCTGTCTGTATTATCTTACAATTTGTCTCTAATATCTCATATTGTGTCTCTTTTATCTTGCAATGTGTGGCTGTATTATCTCAATTCATCTCTAATATATTACAATGTGTCTGCAATATATTACAATGTGTCTGCAATATCTTACAATGTGTCTGCAATATCTTACAATGTGTCTGCAATATCTTACAATGTGTCTGCAATATCTTACAATGTGTCTGCAATACCTTACAATGTGTGAAATATGTTGCAATATGTCTGCAAGTGCAATATGTTACAATGTGTCTCTGCCATGGCTTACCAAATGTCTATATCATCTAACAATGCGTCAGCAATATCTTACATTGTGTGTCTGCAATATATTACAATGTCTGCAATATATTACAATGTCTGCAATATATTACAATGTGTCTGCAATATATTACAATGTGTCTACAATATCTTACAATGTGTGCAATATCTTACAATGTGTCTGTAATATCTTACAATGTGTCTGCAATATTTTACAATGTGTGCAATATATTAAAATGTGTCTGCATTATATTACATTGTGTCTGCAATATCTTACAATGTGTCTGCAATATCTTGCAACGTGTGCAATATCTTACAATGTGTTTGCATCATCTTACAATATGTCTGCAATAAGTGTGCAATATCTTACAATGTATCTGCATCATCTTACAATGTGTCTGCAATATCTTACAATGTGTCTGCAATATCTTACAATGTGTCTGCAATATCTTACAATGTGTCTGCATCATCTTACAATGTGTCTGCAATATCTTACAATGTGCATCTCGATATGATACAACCAATTCTATTTATGGAGTCATAACTTGAGATGCTCCTTTTGTGATGCTCGTTTGTGCCATGCTTGAAGCAATCAGTTTGTGCTTTACTGTGTAAATTGAAGCAATTAGTTTGTGCATTACTGTGTAAGTTGAAGCAATTAGTTTGTGCTTTACTGTTAACCCATGATTGAACCAAAACAGTTTGTGCTTTACTGTTAACCCATGATTGAACCAGTTTGTGCTTTACAGTTAACCCAAGATTTAAGCAAAACAGTTTGTGCTTTACTGTTAACCCATGATTGAAGCAAAACAGTTTGTGCTTTACTGTAAACCCCTGATTGAACCAAACAGTTTGTGCTTTACTGTTAACCCATGATTGAACCAGTTTGTGCTTAACTGTTAACCCATGATTGAAGCAAAACAGTGTGTGCTTTACTGTTAACCCAAAATGAAGCAATATAGTTTGTGCTTTACTGTTAACCCAAAATTGAAGCAAAACAGTTTGTGCTTTACTGTTAACCCAAGATTGAAGCAAAACAGTTTATGCTTTACTGTTAAACCAAGATTGAAGCAAAACAGTTTGTGCTTTACTGTTAGCCCATGATTGAACCAAACAGTCTGTGCTTTACTGTTAGCCCATGATTGAACCAAACAGTTTGTGCTTTACTGTTAACCCATGATTGAACCAAACAGTTTGTGCTTTACTGTTAACCCAAGATTGAAGCATAACAGTTTGTGCTTTACTGTTAACCCATGATTGAACCAAACAGTTTGTGCTTTACTGTTAGCCCAAGATTGAAGCAAAACAGTTTGGTCTTTTCTGTTAACCCAAGATTGAAGCAAAACAGTTTGTGCTTTACTGTTAACCCATGATTGAACCAGTTTGTGCTTTACTGTTAACCAAAGATTGAACCAAACAGTTTGGTCTTTACTGTTAACCAAAGATTGAAGCAAAACAGTTTGTGCTTACTGTTAACCCAAGATTGAAGCAAAACAGTTTGGTCTTTACTGTAAACCCAAGATTGAAGCAAAACAGTTTGTGCTTTACTGTTAACCCAAGATTGAAGCAAAACAGTCTGTGCTTTACTGTTAACCCATGATTGAACCAGTTTGTGCTTTACTGTTAACCAAAGATTGAACCAAACAGTTTGGTCTTTACTGTTAACCAAAGATTGAAGCAAAACAATTTGTGCTTACTGTTAACCCAAGATTGAAGCAAAACAGTTTGGTCTTTACTGTTAACCCATGATTGAAGCAAAACAGTTTGTGCTTTACTGTTAACCCATGATTGAACCAGTTTGTGCTTTACTGTTAACCAAAGATTGAACCAAACAGTTTGGTCTTTACTGTTAACCAAAGATTGAAGCAAAACAATTTGTGCTTACTGTTAACCCAAGATTGAAGCAAAACAGTTTGGTCTTTACTGTAAACCCAAGATTGAAGCAAAACAGTTTGTGCTTTACTGTTAACCCAAGATTGAAGCAAAACAGTCTGTGCTTTACTGTTAACCCATGATTGAACCAAACAGTTTGTGCTTTACTGTTAACCCAAGATTGAAGCAAAACAGTTTGGTCTTTACTGTAAACCCAAGATTGAAGCAAAACAGTTTGTGCTTTACTGTTAACCCAAGATTGAAGCAAAACAGTCTGTGCTTTACTGTTAACCCATGATTGAAGCAAAACAGTTTGTGCTTTACTGTTAAGCCATGATTGAAGCAAAACAGTTTGTGCTTTACTGTTAACCCATGATAGAAGCAAAACAGTTTGTGCTTTACTGTTAACCCATGATTGAAGCAAAACAGTTTGTGCTTTACTGTTAATCCATGATTGAAGCAAAACAGTTTGTGCTTTACTGTTAACCCATGATTGAAGCAAAACAGTTTGTGCTTTACTGTTAACCCATGATTGAAGCAAAATAGTTTGTGCTTTACTGTTAACCCATGATTGAAGCAAAACAGTTTGTGCTTAACTGTTAACCCATGATTGAAGCAAAACAGTTTGTGCTTTACTGTTAACCCATGATTGAAGCAAAACAGTTTGTGCTTTACTGTTAACCCATGATTGAAGCAAAACAGTTTGTGCTTTACTGTTAACCCATGATTGAAGCAAAACAGTTTGTGCTTTACTGTTAACCCATGATTGAAGCAAAAAAGTTTGTGCTTTACTGTTAACCCATGATTGAAGCAAAACAGTTTGTGCTTTACTGTTAACCCATGATTGAAGCAAAACAGTTTGTGCTTTACTGTTAACCCATGATTGAAGCAAAACAGCTTGTGCTTTACTGTTAACCCATGATTGAAGCAAAACAGTTTGTGCTTTACTGTTAACCCATGATTGAAGCAAAACAGTTTGTGCTTTACTGTTAACCCCTGATTGAACCAAACAGTTTGTGCTTTACTGTTAATCCATGATTGAAGCAAAACAGTTTGTGCTTTACTGTTAACCCATGATTGAAGCAAAACAGTTTGTGCTTTACTGTTAACCCATGATTGAAGCAAAACAGTTTGTGCTTTACTGTTAACCCCTGATTGAACCAAACAGTTTGTGCTTTACTGTTAATCCATGATTGAAGCAAAACAGTTTGTGCTTTACTGTTAACCCATGATTGAAGCAAAACAGTTTGTGCTTTACTGTTAACCCATGATTGAAGCAAAACAGTTTGTGCTTTACTGTTAATCCATGATTGAAGCAAAACAGTTTGTGCTTTACTGTTAACCCATGATTGAAGCAAAACAGTTTGTGCTTTACTGTTAACCCATGATTGAAGCAAAACAGTTTGTGCTTTACTGTTAACCCATGATTGAAACAAAACAGTTTGTGCTTTACTGTTAACCCATGATTGAAGCAAAACAGTTTGTGCTTTACTGTTAACCCATGATTGAAGCAAAACAGTTTGTGCTTTACTGTTAACCCCTGATTGAACCAAACAGTTTGTGCTTTACTGTTAATCCATGATTGAAGCAAAACAGTTTGTGCTTTACTGTTAACCCATGATTGAAGCAAAACAGTTTGTGCTTTACTGTTAACCCATGATTGAAGCAAAACAGTTTGTGCTTTACTGTTAATCCATGATTGAAGCAAAACAGTTTGTGCTTTACTGTTAACCCATGATTGAAGCAAAACAGTTTGTGCTTTACTGTTAACCCATGATTGAAGCAAAACAGTTTGTGCTTTACTGTTAACCCATGATTGAAACAAAACAGTTTGTGCTTTACTGTTAACCCATGATTGAAGCAAAACAGTTTGTGCTATACTGTTAATCCATGATTGAAGCAAAACAGTTTGTGCTTTACTGTTAACCAATGATTGAAGCAAAACAGTTTGTGCTTTATTGTTAACCCATGATTGAAGCAAAACAGTTTGTGCTTTACTGTTAATCCATGATTGAAGCATAACAGTTTGTGCTTTACTGTTAACCCATGATTGAAGCAAAACAGTTTGTGCTTTACTGTTAATCAATGATTGAAGCAAAACAGTTTGTGCTTTACTGTTAATCAATGATTGAAGCAAAACAGTTTGTGCTTTACTGTTAACCCATGATTGAAGCAAAACAGTTTGTGCTTTACTGTTAAAGGCGCTGGAGCATGTTCTGCTAACTTAAATAAATAAGTGATCTCACGAAAACGTAAATAAGTGTTTCTAGATGATACTCCCCAATCAACAAAGAGAGTTCTAACCGAATTTAAATGGTTCAGGTAAATTGTGCGAGTCCATTTCCCTCTAGTGCCCATTTTAATGTGTTCACATTACAATGGCCGCTCGAAGGTAGTTGTGATCTGACTGATGTAGGGATACCAAAACACTCAAGAGTAAAATTCCAATTGTCGCACCATGTTCAAATGGTCATTCATGTTGCCGTGTGAACTCTCTATCAGACCTACAAATCTACCTCTCACACTGGAGAGACCACTGTCACTTTATCGCTCACTCAATTTTCTTCCAGTTCGGATAAACATTTTCTTTGGATACAGTTTATCGGGTCTTGAAATGTTTTACCCTCTAGCGTAACAATATATTGGACAAACATGAATAATAACTTTAGAAAATTTGAGAAAAGAAAATTTGCAAAAAACGTGCTACATCGCCTTTAACCCAAAATTTAAGCAAAACAATTTAGGGCTTTACTGTTAAACCAAGGTTGAAGCAAAAACGTTAATGCTTTACTGTTAAGACATGATTGAAGCAGTCCGTTTGTGCCTCATTGTAAAGGAAAGGTTGAAGCAGTCAGTTAATGCTTTTCTGTTATGCCAAGATTGGAACAAAACAGTTTATGCTTTGCTGTTAAGACATGATTGAACCAAAACAGTTTGTGGTTTACTGTTAAGACATGATTTAACCAAACAGTTTTTGCTTTACTGTTAACACATGATTTAACCAAACAGTTTGTGTGTTACTGTATGACATGATTGAAGCAGTCAGTTCAAAACTTTGTTTGGGATATCCCTGAATTCCGTCTCCACTGAAATAATTCACTCCTACTGTCTCTGTTTTCAAAACTAATCCATGGAAAAAAAACAATCAGTTGGGAAAACAAACTTTAATAATATATCAAACAGGACACTAAAACATACATTTTAAATCTCAATTCAAACATTCTCATGTGTACCACGTCCAATCAATCATCCAATCATTAGTATTTCTCTTGTGTACCACGTCCATTCAATCATCCAATCATTAGTATTTCTCAAGCCCCTTGCTTCAACTGTCACGACCAGTCCACCATGACTGCGAGGTTGTTGTATCCTCGCATCACTCCAGCTGACATTGGAACCATTGATAAGCCTTTAGTTTAGCAGTCATTACATCTCTAGTGCATCTGATGAACCTGATTTACATAAGGTAAATCAGTACAAAGCTTTCCCCCTTTGTATCACTATCAAGCACAGAGTCAACACGACTGAAGAGTGACTTCAACCTGTTCTTCACTTCATGTGGATGATAGTTCTAACTTCTCAGTATTATACAGATAGTTGTTGTTCCTTCGTCATTTGTCTGTGCTGAAAGTCCAGTTGCCATCTGGAGCTTGGGGTCATCTCATGGTCATCTCGTGGTCATCTTCTCTGCAGGCTTATACTGAGCCTCTGTCCACTGTTACCGCACCAGTCACATTCGTCAAATGTCAGAGAAGTTCATTTGGTGCAATCTTCTATCCAGCTAGCCAGTTTCAACTTGCACTGTGAATGTATTACACACTACAAATCTGAATGTATCAGAAATGTATCTAGACCATACTTCTTACAAGTATTTGCCATTGAGGGCTAATGGTAGCAATGTATAACCAACAGTTATTCCCGTAACGTCACAGTTGAGGGTGTTCAGAGCTTTTGTACGCCTCAAAGTTTCCGATCTTCTGTCCGTCCGAGTCGTAGAGCAGAGACTTGAAGCAGCGGTGACACAGGAAGGAGGGGTTGGAGGGAAGGAGGGACGAGTTGTACACCATCCACCTGCAGTGAGGGAACAAGATGAGAGAGAGCAGAGTTCACAATCCCATGTCTGTAGATTTGACTGCCTTCAAATGGCATTAATTAATTTGAAATAGTGTAGTCAATCGTGTCAATGAATGGCAATAATTTTCCATCGACACTGTTAAATTGTAAACTCAAGTTTTATAGGTAACAGCCATCATTGACTTGTATTGACTGCAAAATTAACTTCATGGAGGTATAAAAGTGAAAAAACACTGTGCAAACTGTGTAAATCTGCGTAGCCAATGAAAATCCGCAACACAACTGGCCATGACATCACAAATTTATACAGGTATGAACTGAATATCTATAACAGTATTCAGCAAAGGAAAGCAAAGCAATAAATATATATCTACTACTCAGAAAATCGGGCAGTTTTTTAACAGAAATTTCAATTTTCTTGAAACTCTATAAGGCACCACCATAACATCCATACCAAATCTTAAAATTCCAAATCATATATTTTTTTAGTTATGATCCTAAAAACTATTTTGGTGCATGCATGGACTACAAGCCGAATGTAATATACCAGACTACATCGAAGCCACACTATCGTCTCTGCAGCAATTATTCAATTAACTGTACAAATTTGACAGGACATATCAAGAGTTAACTCCCTTGATTCAGTGGACGTAGTTAAGTTATCGTATGGTGAGAGGTTAATTCATGTAAGTATACAAATCAGACAGGAATAAGGTTCTCACCCAGCTGTGTTGACGGAACAGGCAGAGCAGATTTTGCGTCTCGTATTCATCTCCCGTGTCAGCTTTGGGAACGCGCGCCCCTCTCTTAAGTCCTGCGGGTGCAACATTCTACAAATATAGAAATATATCTATTCCCTGAAGCGTCAAAATGAGAAGAATGCTACACCTTGAAATATGTCCAGGATATTTTAACTTTAGCAAGTGCCTTATTTTCAAAACATTTGCAGGATATCTTAATTTAAGCCAGTGCCGATTCAAGATATTTCCAGGATATCTGAACCAAATACGAGTTAATACTCTCTGTGAACAAGTAAATGTTTCTATCTAGGCCACTCATTATGGCCTGACCAACTGGTTTAGTGTCAACACGACATCACAATCGCCTTCTCATTTTAAAATGATGAGCATCTTCAATAAAAACTACAAATAATAAAAATAGAGCAATGGCTCTGTAGCTGGATTTGCATAATTTATCTTATTTATATTATCTAAGGTTAAAAATCTAGGCTTGTTTGAAATCTGTTTCCAACACCAATGTGATTACACTGACAAATTTATCATCATCATAGGGATGTACCAATTTAAATTGCACCTCTGCCATGTCCTTTATTTTACAAGTAAAGCAATGAAGTATTAGATTTATTCTCAAAATTTGAGCTTGTTACTTTGTCCTGAAAGAAGGTTTGAGTAGCGTTACCCTGACGGTCTCACCTCACATCACTGAAGATGAGGATGTGCTCACAGTCACCCTGATGCTGGTAGAAGTACGGCTTCCCCACCACAAGGTCAAGGTCAAGGAAGGTTGTGTCCTCCATCTTGGCAGAAGTGAAGGGGCCGACTCGCTCACAGCGATTATCCTTGCTCACCCACGTGTGGATATTTCTGTAACAGATGTCGGTAAAATAGAAACTTAGTTTGTCAAAAGGGTTTAGGTTGAGTCATGCAATTTGATAACCAACAAAACAGAAGCCTGATGGTGTGATTTACAACATTAGCTGCAAATGTGGTATTTGGGAAACATTACAGATGCAATGACATATGGTCAAAATCAGATTCATTAAAATGGGATGTCAATTTGACAATTGCACGATTTTAAATTTCTGAAATCGGTCCATAAATTACTTATATACGGCTTTTTAAAAAACTGCCTAATTTAGCCCTAGCGACCAGAATGAAAGTCTGCGGGGGGGGGGGGGGGGGGGGGGGGGGGGGGGGTGGCCCCTGAAGATATGACTTCTGTGTCGTCACTGGAGTCTGTTGTTAATCAGTCACGCCTCAGTGATTCTTTTAAAAAACGTTTCGCGGCAGTTATTGCGGGATTGTTAAAATGGGTAAATTAAAATCGTCTTAATAATCAATTGCAAGTGTTTCGATTTTGCTCAATTGATTCCAATATACAACATACATAGAGGTAATCATTTGTCATACTTGAGAAAAATGCATTTCACCAGATCTTTAAGAAGTGTCATACGGTGACACCCATCAAATAACACAAGTCGATCACAAACCATGCAGACACAACATAAGCAATTTAAAAACACATAAAGGTTCACAAAATCCCATTCACTTGATCATGTACTAAGTACAAAATAACTGAAAGTACATAATTGTGAGATAACTTCCAGTGGGATTCAAACCCAGGACCTCCACGGTGGAAGTCCAGCACTCTACCAGTTGAGCTAAGGATGAAGCCAGTAGCAACACTTTAATTTCATTCTTCCATAAGTACACAATATGATCTTTTTAGAATAATTTGGTATGTATACTGACAACATGATCATATCAAGAAGACCAAGGGAGAGAACTCACTGACTGTAGTCGATGTTGCCTGGGTGGCGCATATCGCTGTAGAATGTGTCCTCGACAAAAATGAAGCCAGATTTGAAAATGTCCTGCAACACAAGACAAATGTTCATGTCACAAATAGTCTACGGCTTACAAAGTTCTCAACATCTTGGGAAATCAATAGATTGTCTTATCCAGTTACAATTTATCAAAACACTAACTGAAGTTCACAATTGTCAGGTAAATGATTCAAAAGAATGTATGCATAGTATTGACTTCATGTGTATTATAGATAAATGACTGACCAATTGAAATTTTGACTGCTCACCAATTGGTGGATCTCATCAAGGAAGATTCCAAGATGACAAATTAGTGCATGGTTATATGAGATCTGACGGTACGTATGTTCTAGAATCAGCACTCTCTAACACAAGGCAAGGGAGGAATGCGAGAATGACCCACTAACCTTGGAGTATGTGAAGTCGGTGATGTCAGGAGTAAGACTGAGGTCACCGCTAACAGCGTAGTCGTTAGCGCAGCGTATCATGTCACGGAACTCTGTCAGATTGTTGGTGCCAAGCACTTGGTATGTCTCTGATATTGTCATCTGCTAGAATAGACAGAACTTTGATCAAATGTCAATCTTTCAAGATTTGAATAATTAATTTCATTAAATTTTATCAGATCCAAAAAATTTACCCATCTATAGTTCAACAGGCTTTGTGTTGTTTGATGTAGAAAACCAAAATAATATCTCCAAAATTGTTAGGGCATAACAAAAACATGACTTGATCATCATAAATTAAAATAAAATTGGTTCTCCAAGTATCACAATTTCTGCAAAGATATTGAAGAAAATAGGTTTTTAGGCCATGGCCTCTGAGGCTCTAATTAGGACCAAACGTACAAGCTTTGTCCCCTAGGTGCAAGGTACATTTCAGCTTTGGGGTTGCAGCAGTTTTGGAAAACGGTTATGGTTGACGAACCCATATTCAACCCAGATTACTACATTGCATAAGAAGTTGTAAATAATGTCTGAAATTCAACAACTCCAGATAACACTCATATGGAGGTGAGGTACATCGGCTGGAACTAGCGAACCATGGGTGGTACTACGCTGAAATTCAGTGTAGCATTGCACCCAATTGAAACCTCACAGCGTGTAGAACAGTTCTCTACAGACAAAGTTGCCGTGCCCCTGGCGGGATTCGAACCCCGGACCTCTTGATCCGAGTCGAACCACTGCGCTATCCTGCCCCCAACTCATATGGTGATTTCAACCAACTTATATTTCTGTATACAGTTTCATTTGATAAATAGTTCGGAATTGAATCATTCATCTGCGTCCAAACAATTTGTTGATAGTATATATTGAATTCTATAGAAGAATATACCACAACTTACATATATCACACACTTTTCAAGCCTGAAATGTTCGATCATTGGGTTAATGACATTATTACCCAGATATTTAGGCATGTATGATTCTACGTATCTCCAAACCTGGGCCCATTTTCGAAGCTGTCAAAGTGCTAAGATAGTCGTAAGTCAATGTTAATGTATGGCACTTACGATTATCTTAATGCTAAGAGAGCTTCGAAAATATGGGTCCTGGTATCTAACTGTCCTGTTGGGGGAACAGAGGAACATGTTGGATCAAGTCTCTTGACCAGATAGGCAGGGAATAAAGTTGACCAGATAGGCAGGGAATAAAGTTGACCAGTTGGGCAGGGAATAAAGCCTTCAAACCTACCTTATGCTGTGGCTTGTTGAGGAATGGTTTGTGGACTTCTACTGTAAGTACGACGTTAGGAATCGTTACGTTTTCCTTCTTGACAGGATCCTCTTCTTTCTACAACAGATATACAATCTAAGATAGAAGGACTCTAAATGAACTCGAGGTGAGATTAGACATGTTGACATTTTGGAGGGCATTTCACAATAGAAGTATTGCAGAGTAATAGCATGCAACGCCCTTGTGGCTCTGCATTGCAGTGAAATCCAATAACATTGAATGTAATGAATGTGTGTAATACTGAGTGAGTGAGGTATTGTTTAATGCTGCTTGTGCAATATTACAGATCTTAGCCGTGGCAATACTGCTTTGAAATTTAATACAGCATTGCAGCAAACCTCATTGCGTGATGAGAGAGACAATATTGAGAAGTCATGGTCAGGATTCAAACTCCATTATTGATGATGCCAACCACAACATGTTGGGCAGCGTGTGACATACCTTGTAGAGTCGGAGGTTGTTCATGTTGTTGTACTTCATCCTCCTCTTCATCAGGTTTGCGTACGACGGGTTCTGCCGTCTCTTCTCCAGCTCTGTCATCTGATGCCTACAACCATGACGAGGAATCCAAATGATTTCATTATCATATTGTATTGATACAATAAAAAACCCAACACATTTAAATTCAAAATTAATATGGTTTTTTTTTCAAACAAAAGGTTCCATTGCAAAATCTTTAATAAGAAGTCAAGTATGATAAAAGAGGTTTTTATTTTTTTTACAATTATTCTCTCAATACTTATAATAGGCCTAAAGTCAGTCGCGATAGTCCGGCCATCGATAATCCGATTCCCGCAATGTCTGAAAGGTAGCAAGCTGTAAACAAACTAAACCCTACATGAACTCATTAAATGTTGATTCATTTATCCGTTGATTCAGTTTCTGAATCTGAACGTCAATTAGCGGTAAAGGATCAGTTAATTACGACTGTTTCTTCTTCGTTAATCCGGCTGTTCATCATGCGTTTGGGTAATCCCCTTGATTGGTGAGCACCATACTGATTGGATGGGTAAACTTCAATGGCAATGGGTTGACACGTGAGCTCAGAGTGTGTGATTTTAACAAATTGAAATGTCCCATTTTGTGAGACCAACTTCCTCCCAACTGTGAGCATACACGGACTCCATGCTCTCACACATCGAGTGAGTTGGTGATGAATAGAATATAGAAACCAGTTACCTTGATCAGTATGCATTCCAGACGATGACCAAACAGTTCGCATATTCTTCAAACCTGAGTGAGTTTGTTAAATATTTGACTGTTGTACATCTATCAAGAAATTATTGTGTGCAATAATTGTTTTAGTGATATATTTATCCAAGATGTTATGTGTATATGAAATAAAGTCATTTGGTATTCTAAAGTCAGTCCATATTATTTCGTTCATTTCAATAGTCCGAACATTTCACTATCCGAACGATTTTAATGAAAAACGGAAGCGTTCGTATTATCGAGGCCTGACTGTATATCAAGTGATGGCTAATGTTCGAACAAATGCACCTACAGATAATTCTATACTTCTATCAACACTTTCAATAACATTTTTAGGTATTTCATTGAAGATGATCATGGATTGACAACTCACTTGATGGTTTCCAGGTGGACCTCTTCAGAATCAGGAAGGTTATTATCCAAGATGACTTGTCTGTCATCCATCTCGTTCGTTGTCCACAACGCTGCTGGACTGAATAAGATACAGTGACATATGTTATATCTTATTGTGTGCCATAAACAAACCACTGGAACCTGATATTGTAATTAAACCTACATAAAACATAGGTAAAAAATAGAGCAATTGGCTCTGAAGTTCCAAAAAATCCAAAATTACTTCCTAAAAACGCACAAGTAATCGAAAACGGACAGTGTCAAAAAAATATTTTGACTTTGAAACGAATTATCAGCAAAAACCCTCTCTCACTGGCGATGTCCCATTTCATCATTCAGATTTGGGTAAGGGCACGTAACTCTACACGACCTAAGTGTAAACTGGTGTATTGTCGGTCTATGCTCACCTACAAACTTCTGACAACTCTTTTACCACTTCCTTTGATACTTTCATTCTCTTGGCAATTGATGCTTCCATATCGTCGATATTGATACCAGAGTAGTCAATCGACTGTCCCCATTGCTCAAGGAATTCCTTCACGTTTATCTTCTTAGGTTTCTCACCACTCAGTTCACTGGGGGCTGCCATGTTGAAGTTTCAAACGACTAGTTACGGCTGAAACGAAAACAGATTACATGAAAAAAAATGTGATTATCTATTTATGATTATTTCACATGACATTATTTTTTATTTTTTAAAATGTAGAATAGCTCACTTTTTTAAGGAAATATTTTCGATGATAGTACATTGTTTTCAAAACAAGTAAGCAAGATACATTTCGTAATATATCAAGGTTAGATTTTCTTCCTTTCAATGGAATGACCCAACTGTGGAGTGTGGAAGGAATTCGATGGGTTGTTATTTTTTAAGCACACGCCATAAATTAAGGATTTTATTTCAGATTTAAGTGAAAATTACAAGCAGTTCAATAAAGACATAAGGAAAGCACTCTACTTTCCACCTTGTCTATGTTTGAATCTTGTGTGTTAATGCATTATCCCCTTCATCAATTTGGAAATGGTTTAGCCTGAAAAGGATATAGAAATTTGGCGGGAAAACGTACAAGAAGCACGTGGTTTTGTTTTGAGTGTGTTTGAAGCTTGTTTACAAATTGGTAAGCAGAAAATTTGCCAATATTCAAGAATAGATACGATCAGATTAGACATAAGCTCTTGTTAAACTGTCACTGCTTGTCAGTCGGCTAGTTTGTTAATATGTTAATAGACCCTGCTGTACGTACTATGTATAGCTTAATTACATCTATGTGTAATAGTTTATAAATTGTGTGTGACCATTTTATAACTTGTACATCGAGGTAATCCTACATTATTGTGGCAAAATCAATTCCGTATCTGGTACTGGTCTAAATATCAATGAAAAAAAACAAATTGCAGCAGCATAGCGAAATAATTGATCCAATTACTCAGTGGCGTAGGAACGGTTTTTGGGGTGGGGGGCCCAATTTTATTTTCTTGAGAGCGGGGGGTGGATCGAGCTTGGGTCAGAATACCCCGTCTGTGTTGATTGGTTGGGGGGGGGGGGGGGGGGCGAATTAGCTTCTCAGGATGGGGGGGGGGGGATCTTACTCATTTTGGATGGGGTTTAAAGCGTGTTTCACTGATTATTTTAATTTACAATCACGTGACCTTGCTTTGGGGCCAAAAAAAGGTCACGTGACCTTACTTTGGAGCCAAAAAAAGTCACGTGACCTTACTTTGGGGCCAAAAAAAGTCACATCACCTTGCTTTGGAAGCCAAAAATGTCACGTGACCTTGCTTTTGAGGCCAAAAAAAGTCACTTGACACAGGTGTGGCTGTAAAAAATCGATTTTATGACAAGAAAATACACCAAATTGTACCTAGATTAAATCAGAAATGAACATTTGAAAATGTGTTTGAACTCAAACATGCACCTGAATAGAATAAGCACCGTTAACACATTTTTAAAGGCGGAAATTTTAAAAAATTATAATAGAAATCATTCATTTTGAGAGAAAGGACAGTATGTCCTAGCTGTGATAGGGACAGAGACCTATACTCGCGAGATAGTTGAAAGTTAGCATGTATCATATTCCTAGTTCTTTTGTTCTTAATATTTCGGATAATAATCATTACAAATGTTTAATCTGCATATGCTGCGTTTACACTAGGCCACGATTAGTCCATAATCGCAACAATTTGGAATTTTTGAGTGCGTGTGTTAGGGTACTCAGGACCATATAGTTGTAATTGCAAGGGATATGTATGAGCTTCAATATTTGCAAACAAGACAACGGAAGTCACGATAAAATGGAAATAAAATAGGATTGAAATAAAGTCGACAAGTTTTACTTGTTCCAGAAACGGAGAAAGAACATTCATATCTCAGTTCGATCAGAATTAATCCTGAAATAGCATCCAAAATGACATATTGTTTGAAAAATTACAATTCATAATCCAAGAGACCAATACAAAGACTTTTCATTCTGTAGAAGGTCATAAAACCATGACACCCAAAAGTTACCAAATCTATTAATTATCATCCCCACTTGCCAAGGTGCCTGTACACAGTACTTCAACTTTCTAGAGTTACTGGTTCTGGAGAAAAAGACAAATATAGTCCTTGAGTTTGTGGCCCCTGAGGACCTTATTAGGGATCAATAGGTCACCAAACATATGAATCAGAATCTCCGCTTGCCAAGCTAACTGTACTAATGATTCCAGTTCTCTGGAATCAGTGATTCTGGAGAAAATGACGAAAATAGGTTTTAATGCTGTGGTTCCTTGGGCCCTTATTAATCAAGATATCCATGATCTAAGGGTGACAGTAGGAGTATGTACACGAGATGCCAACTGTCTGTAGTCACTACAGAGCTGGTTCTAGAGAAGAAAGACGAAATATGTTTTTGAGGTCAGGTCTGATGAGCTAAAAACGTTTTCAGGAGTGGCCAATGTTGCCCTTACTAGGGGTCACATGGTCACCAAATGTACAATTTCAATCCCAAATGTCTTAGGATATTTCAACTTTCTAGCTCTTCTGGAGAAAAAGCCTAAAATAGGTTTTTTGGGCCATGGCATCTGAGGACCACCAGGGCCACAAACTCGGCAATTTAAGATCCCCATTTTCCGATTTTTGAAACGTATTAAAAACGTATCAAAGCACCCTCCTCCCACCAAACACAGCTATAGGAACAACATTCTTTTCAATTTCGTCTGAAAATTGGGGTTGCCATGTCGTATTTTCACTAGAAGATGCTGTAGGATCAAAATTTTCATCCATATTAGTGTTAAAAATAGGGTGAGGACTCGTCATATTATCGGTTTCTGAAAAAATAGTATGAGAAAAGAAATTTTCTTCAAAATTGACACAGACTTTTTGCTCCTAGAAGGCGCTATTGAATTTTTTTCGTGGGTGAAAAGTGGGGGGGCCGTGCCCCCCCAGGTTCAGAAGTGGGGGGGCCGGGCCCCCCCTGTTCCTACGCCTATGTTACTGTATTTCCTCTAATTAGGAGCCGGACCTCAACAGCAGCCGGGGTAAATGTACCTAAAGATGAATAAGGTTTATGTCTCATCAATGACCCAGATAGCATTCATATTTATTGATTACTTACCAGCTTACTAGTACTTCTAGATATATTTCCCATATGTGTTCCCAGGCACTAAGAGGGTTAAAAAAAACTACGTACTAGGGCTGGGACAGGTAGATTTGTCTACCCGGGTACCGACCCCCTATTATCCTACACGGATAAACATTTTGTCGATCTCCCAACATGTAATTTGTAAGATTTCGTAATAAATTTTGATCAACTGGTAGTCTGAAGTGTGGATCGAGAAAGCTTAAGCATAGAGACCCATGGCCATTTCAATCAACTTTGTTTTATGAATGATAATTGTTTTTAATATTGTGTTAGAATCTTCAAATACATTGCAATCTTGTAATGAAAGAATAGCAAAATTAAACTCTGTTTATACTTAGTCACATGATAATAACGGGTCTGGGTAATTAATGTGATGGGTACCTGGGTCCGAGTCAGTACCCACCCGTCCAGGGTATCCGGGTTACACATCCCAGCGATACTATGTACCACTCTAAATTCGGTTTACATCAAATGGCGGGAAGTTTGTGTTATTCTAAGAAATTTTAATCAGTTATCACAGGGTTCGAAATTGGCACTAGTCCGGTAGCCCATGGCTAGTGAAAAAGAAGCTGGGCTAGTAGAGTGTAAAAACTGGTAGTCCGAAGGACTAGAACTTTAAAATTTGAGAAAAAATGATCATGGAGATGCATTTGGCTAGCTTGAATATGTCTGGACTAGTACTTTTAGAAATGCACTAGTCCGAGTGGCTACTGCATTGAAATGGTTAATTTCGACCCCTGTATCAGAGGTTATCATGTGTATTGGTCAAACCTAAAATAAAATAAGTGCCGGACTTCAAATAAAAGCCGGGCCCTGATTAAAGGAAATATCGTAAATATATTTCTTGCATACATATGTTTCGTGGTATTAAGGACTTTGATTACATGTTATCAGGTTTTATTTACATTTTGGAAAATTTCATTTGTGTGTGTCATTGAAATAAACATTCTGGCCTTTATAAATAGATTGCCCATTGGATTTAATGGTTTCACATATGTTTACTGCTTTGTACAACTTATAATGTCCTTCTAAGGAACAAACCCAGAAATTTTACATCTGCCATAGTTTAATGGAATATTGAAAGGTAATAATAGATTCTGGAAAACTCTGTTATCATACTGTTATGATATAATTAAATAATGTTCAGATAACTGAGAATCATCAAAACTAAAACGATCATGTACTTAGCCGACACAGTGTAAATTACCCGCTTTTATGACATATGGTCAAAGCTCATTTAAACAATGAAACTAAACTAACTGTGTCCAACTATGAATCTTGGGCAAGACATCTTTGAGAATTGTGGATGCAAGACACAAAATTCTTTACTCGCACAAAGTTTATTGCGTCCTTCGTTGATTGTTCATGACATTATGAATACATTTTTCGTTATCTTTCATAATATTCTTCCTTCTTTACTTTGGTGAGGTTCAGAAAACTAAAACAAAAATAAACACTTGCTAAGTAAACTATTCCTAACAATACAGAAAACTATCATGAAAATTATCAGTTAAATTTACCTCAAAGATGACAATTACAAATTGAATGAATAAAGTATATAATTATCAAAACCTATAAACACTTTTACCTATTATGCATTAAATTACATTACAATAGCAAACTATGTTACTTACATTTGTGTTCTTGCCTAAACTTTGCCTAATCAGTACATCTCCATCATGGAGTCAGTGAACATGTGCTCTGATCCTTCTGATCACTGGTGTCAAGGGAAGTAATCCAGTAAGGATAATACCTTATGTAACACTTATAACAACTGAAACCTAGCTAGACTTTCTGAACCTCTTATGAACTAAATTTGACATGAAAAATTATTACACTATTTCAACACTTACATACATTGCAAAAATTAAATGATAATTATCTTTTGACAAAGAATAACTTTAAAGCATAAACTTATAAACTGATTGACATAAATATATTTCTGCATTAACATACTCGGCCTCTTAAACAGTATTGTTTAACAAACTCTTCACAATGCAGAAACAAACTGAAATAATTTACAGCCCACTCTCAGGACAAACATTCATACTGATAACAAATTTCACAAAATTCCACAAATCAGTATATCTCTCACTCATCTTTTGAAAGCAGTAGAACTAGTTTGTGTACAGGTCTGCGCAGTTCTGTACTTTGTGTTTTCAGTATCACGCTTCTCACAAAGCCCTGTTTATCAGGCTCAACTTTGATCACTCGTCCCATAGCCCAGCATGATCTGTGCGCATTTTCGTCTTTGATAAGTACAATATCGTCCACTTGTATGTTGCGTTTTGGTGTACTCCATTTCTGTCTTTCTTGAAGTGAATACAGGTATTCTTTTCGCCATCGAGTCCAAAATACATTTGCAAGATACTGAATCCTTCTCCATCGTCGACGCATGTAGATGTCGTTACGTTGAAATTTGCCTTGTGGAGCCATGAAAACATTGGATTTCATCATGAGCAAACGGTTTGGCGTTAGAGGGTTCAGATCGGTGATATCACTGGAAATGGTAGTAAGTGGTCTAGAGTTGACAATGGCTTCTACTTCACACAGCAGAGTACGATATGCTTCATCATCCAAACGCTCTCCAAACTCGTGCAGCATGGGTGATAGAACCTTGCGTACGGAACCAATCATACGTTCCCATACGCCACCCATATGACTGGCTGATGGCGGATTAAACTTCCAGTCAATGTTGGCTTGTAACAGCTGAGAGTGGATGACATTTTGATCTAGTTCTGCTAGTGCTTCTTTTAATTCCCTGGCAGCTCCAATGAAATTGGTGCCATTGTCACACCATATTTCTTTCACAGGTCCACGACGTGCTATAAAGCGACGCAAGGCGTGTATAAATGAGTCTGTGTCCAATGAGTTGGCCGTTTCGATGTGTACTGCTCTACTTGCTAAGCATGTGAACAATGCTCCATAACGTTTCACCTGTTTTCGCCCTTCTTTGACAGTGTGGGGACCGAAAAAATCCACCCCTGTATACGTAAATGGCGGTGCAGGATTAACTCTACAGAATGGTAGGTCTGACATCTTTTGTTCAGATGGGGGCATTTTCAGTCTGCGGCAGGTGACACAGTGAGACAAAATACTTCTCACTTTGCATTTGCTTTGATGACCCAGTATTTTTCCCTTAGATTTGACAATACATGATTTCGTCCAACATGGCCAAGCTTCTTGTGTATGTCTTCTATGATAAGGTTTGTGACAGGATGTTTGCTGGGTAGTATAATCTGGTGTTTCATGTCATCTGGGATCTGAGCTCTGCTGAGTCTGCCGCCAACCTTGAGGATTCCATTGTCGATGAATGGATCCAATTTGTATATACAGCTGCGCTTTGGTACTCGGCCCCGTTCACCTGCTGCAAGTACAGTCAACTCATCACCAAAGTTCTTTGACTGTACAAACTCCAAAATGATACTCTCTGCACTCTCAAGACTCTCAGTTGTGAAAAAAGGTTTACCGTCACTGGCAAAAGAATCATCTTTACCTTTTCTTTTCCCGATGCGAGTTTTCAGAATATTCTTCAGTTGGAGATAGATAGCTACAGCACGCTTAAGTCGGTACCAACTGGAATAGTGTTTGATCAAGGCGTCTAGTCCTTCATTTTCAACGTTGATTGACTTCACACTTGTCGTTGCAACAGTTTCTTCTTCCACGGATTCTATACAGCCCGGTTCCTTCAGGTCCCACTCGGATTCAGATTTCCACAGAAATTTTGGTCCTTCAAACCAATCTGTTTGCTCTAGTAGTTGTGTTGTGCTAGCGCCTCGAGATGCTACATCTGCAGGATTTTCTAAAGACTTTATATATTTCCAATCTTTTGCTTCAGAATAGTCCCTTATCACCCTCACACGGTTAGCAACAAATACTGGGTATCGCTTCTTCTCATTGTTTATGTAATGAAGGACAGTTGTTGAGTCTGTAAAGTAGGTCACACTGTCTATATCTGTGTCAAGCTCTTTCAACATAAGTTGAGCTATCTGAACTGAGACCGTTGCAGCCGTCAACTCGAGACGTGGAATACTCACAGGTTTCGTAGGAGTCAGTCTTGATTTCCCCATGAGAAAGGTGACGTGGATGTTTTGCTTTACATAACAAAGCCGGAGATAAGCTACACAACCATACCCTACAGAGCTAGCGTCAGAAAAGACATAAATCTGTTTGGACATTACATCACCAAACTCTGCAGGCTTCAGACATCTTTCAATCTTCAGAGTTTCAAGCAGTTTGAGCTCTTCTAACCACTTTTTCCATGAAACGACATACTTTTCTGGTATATCATCATCCCAGTCCAGAGATTTGTCAGTACATAATTCCTGAAGTATCCGCTTGGCAGGAAGAATGATAGGCGCAACAATTCCTAGGGGATCATATAGAGATGAAACTGTTGATAGAAGTCCACGACGTGTGACTGGTTTTTCAATAAAGTCAGTGGAAAATCCAAACAAGTCTGTATTTACATGCCATTTCATCCCAAGAGCACGTTCAGTTGGCAATTCATCATAATCAAGATCTCTGGTTTTAAGTTCTTTTGAATGCTCATCAACTGGAATTGATTTCAATACGTTCTTGCTGTTTGAGGTGAACTTGGTCAATTTGAAACCCCCATTGGCGCATGCTTGTCTCACATCATAAATGAGCTTTGTGGCTGTCTCGTCATCTTTTACGGATTTTAAACAGTCATCGACAAAAAAGTTCTTTCTGATTGTGTCAGCTACAAGACTGTCAAACGTTTCTTCCGCTCTGTTGGCTGTAGTTTTCAATGCAAAATTGGATATGCTAGGAGAAGAGACTGCTCCGAAGATGTGCACCTCCATTCTATATTCCTGTAGTTCAGCGTTGAGATCACCATTGGGCCACAAAAGAAACCTCAAACTGTCATGCTGTCTTGCTAGCACCTTCACCTGGTAAAACATGGACTCTATATCCGCCATGAATGCTACCCGTTCAGCTCTAAATCTTGTCAAAACACCTATCAAAGAGTTTGTGAGGTCTGGACCCTGCAGAAGCCTGTCGTTAAGCGATGTTCCATCATACTTGGCACTGCAGTCAAAGACTACCCGTATCTTTGTTGGCTTCTTCGGGTGATAGATTCCATGGTGTGGAAGATACCAAATATTCTTTGATTCAGATGACAGTTGATCTTTTGGTATCTTGTGCGCAAAGCCCTTCTCAAATAAATTGTTGACAAAAGCTACATAATCCTTGTAGTACTGTTCATTCTGTAGCATTTTCTTTCTTTGCCATTTTGCTCTGCTCTCGGCTTGAGTCCTGTTGTTTGTACAAGATGTCTCCTTGTCTCTAAAAGGTAACGGAAGCTCATAGTGACCGTTGACATATTTCATCTGTTTCTCTATTGTCTCCATAAACTTCTCGTCCTCTCTAGAGTATCCCTTCTCACCTGGTACTTTGCCGATATCCTTTTCACTGAAGTCCTGTTCAAAGATCTTCACTATTGTACTTGGGGCTAGATATTCCTTCACTGTGTTCTTTTCACTGATGATGACTCTGATGCAGACAAGACTGTTCCTCTCACTACTGTACTTTACATGTAGAGGCCCGTTAATGGTCCAACCGTGTTTATACAAAACTGCGAATGGACCATCTCCATCTGATGGAATCACCTTTTGTGGCTGTAAGGCTGAAGGACAGTTACTTCCGATGAGGAGACCGACTTCCAGATCAGGGTAAAATTCAGGTAGTTTACTTGCCATAACTTCAAGATTGGGAAAGCGCTCAAGAAACTTTGGATCAGGAATTTGGTTATGGTTGACAGGTATTTCCTTTACAAAGGTCCTGGGAAGACTGAGTGGATGATTGTCCTGGATGTCAGTTACAATAAGGCCGTTTACTGCTGAGGTTTGTACCATATCTACACCATGCATCGTCTGTAGCTTTAGAGTTGTCGCACTTGCTGATACTCCGAGCTGATTTTGCAGTGTCTCTGTGATGAAGCAACCAGTACTTCCATTGTCTAGGAGAGCGTAGGTCCTCACTGCTTCACTGTTACCTTGTTGACGAACGATGACTGGTAAAATTGACTGTAGCACTGTTTCTACGGAGTCAGAATTTGTAGTGTTGCAGGAAGATGATACTGTCTCTGTAGTATCCTTGTGGCGTTCATTACTTTCTGTTTGATACTTGGTGTCTGTTGAACGTTGATCACTGTATCTCATTTGAAAGTTATCGTCATGTAGTGCTGTTGGATGACGCTTTTCACACTTTCTACACACTCTCTTTCTTAAGCATCCTTTCACTGCATGGTTATATCCATAGCATCCATAGCACATTTTTGTCCCTCAAGTATGTGCGTTTTTCATTCAGTGTCTTTTGCTTGAAGGCGTCACAATCATCAATGTCATGTGATTTCCAACAGAAGTGACATGATACTTTTTTCTTGTAATCACTGTAGTTTTGTCCAACAGTTGTTGCAAAAGTGCTAGATCTTGATTTTGTTGATATTGGTTTGTCTCTCTTAATTCCCCTGTTGTGGGCATATCCACGGTAACTTTCACTTTTACTCATTGCTTCTTTACTGAAGATGGGCTCATTTGCTGACTTGGATGCGAAGTCTATGAACTCGACAAGATCTTTAAATCCAATTATCCTGTTGCGTTGGATCCTAGACTTGGTAACGTGATCACGCCATTTGTTTTGGAGATATTGAGACAACTTCAGTATAATAGCTTGCAAGTTAGGTGCATGATTCAAGACTGTCATATAAGAGATGTTATCCATGGCATGTGAACATTTTGTAAGGAAGAATGAGAACTGTTTCAACTTCTTACTATCTTCATATCTAATATCTGGCCACGAGAGTACTTGATTGACATATGCTGTTGAAACTTTGTATGGATCCCCATATTCTCTCGCTAGCAATTCCCGAGCCTTGCTGTATCCCTCAGATGGTGCCATGTACAAACATCCTGCTATCAGCTCCTTTGGTTCTCCCTCTAGTTGCTGGTCAAGGTAGTACAGTCTGTCTGTGCTGTTTGTGGTGTGAGGAACTATCCTAGCATCAAATGCCATCATAAATAAGCTGTATCCTGTTGGGTCACCTCTAAACTTTGGTACTTCAGGTTGTGGAAGATACATGGCGGTTGCCATCTGTCTATGGGTTTGTAGTAGCACATCATTCTGGGTAGGCTGAGGTGTTTGCTGAACCACTGAATCCATAGCACTCATATTCAAAGTTGTGTGAACTTGTGTTGTAGGAGTGAAATGACTTGCCTTTGGATTCAAACCTTGGGGCTTGTATTCTGTCCGAGGTGTTTCTTGTTTAACTTCACCTACCGGTACACCATGAATATTAAGCTTAAAGTCATTCTGAAATTCTGAGTCTATATCTGCATAAACCTTCTCTCTAGCCCTAGTCTTAGCTATCTCAATGTTCAACTGAAGTTCCTTCATCTTACGTGTTTGCTCTAACATGTCCTTCTCTGCAAGAAGTTCTGCCAATCTTGCTTTTTCTTTAGCCAGAGCTGATCTAACTGAACTAGTAGTTCTATTTGAAAATCGAGAACCCTTATTTGACAGCATATCACTCTTGTCTATCAGAAGTTCCTCATTGGATATCCAACTTTCAACTTCCTTGATAAAGCTAAGAATAGAAATCTCCTTCTCTTCATGACGTTTGCTGGCATTATCTCTATCTGCCTCAGAATCCAGCTGCTCATAATAGGCGGCAAAGTAAGCGTGATACTGTTTACACAAATCAACAAACTCAACAAAACAAAATTTCACTAAATGTAAATTGTCACTACCACTGTTCAACATTAATCTAGAAAGTTCATTTCTTTTCTTTGTTATTGCTGAAAGCGATGAAATAAGTCGATTCTTCAATCCTCGTAACTGTTCGACTTTCCCCTTAGCCTTTGTCAGTCAAAGTTCTAACTCTCCCGGATTCTCTGACCTGCTTAACCCTTAACATGCGGGCGACGGAATTATCCGGGAGGCTCATAGAGAAAAATGTTAGAACCCTTGGCGAGACCCGTACGTTGGACTTAGTGCATTTACCGGGTCAGTAATAATTCTATTTGCCCCCCAGGCGAAATGCGAGACGAAGTGTGTCCGTATATCGCCACATGAAAACTTGTTTACATACATCTCGCAGATAGCCACGATAACAAGTCTGTGTGAATGTCCGGTCGAAATATCAAGTAAAATTCACACCAAATTGCGTGTGCATTGTTGACCCGTAACGCATTGATAATTAGCTTTACAAAAGGCCAATTTTGTCGGGCTTAGCCCCCGAAGCATTAATTCGCTTGAGGCTATTCTCACCCACGTGTTTGTATTGCCTCGGGTTTGCCTCGCCCGAGACTGCTATCTGCCTCGCATCTCGCGAGACGGGGGAAAAAATCGCTAACTCGCCTTACTACCGCACTTCATATCATGTGAGCGAATAGTTTGTTTTCAAAAAAAAATACGGCAAAATAAAGGGGAAACAATGGACTACATTCCCATATAAAATTAGAAAATCTCAAAAAAATAATAAAGACACAGCAAGCGCCGTGAAAAAGGTCATGTTTACACTTCATAAATTTTGAAACAATCGGCGATTTTCACAACTTCTAAAACATTTATCACGGCTAAAATACTGAATGCATTTTCATAATTTTTATATCACAATAAACCGAAAAGAATAATCTTTTATTCTATATAAAATGCGCAGATTTATTCACAGAAATAAAGATACAATTTTACCTTTCTGAGAGGCATGTGAAACCAAACGGCACACAAACTAATCAACATATTTTCATCAGTTATGGTTCGAGGTTAGCGTTTATTTGAAAAGTCAAACAACATAACCATATTTGGGTTGACATGTGCTTATTTGTCAACTGGTTCGAGATTATGATTTCTTGGAAAAGTGCGATGAACGACCGTTTGCAATGCCGCATACATGTTGTAAGTATTGACGATTTTATAGGTGGAAATAAAGACAAGCTTTACATAGCTATAGAATTATAACCAAAGGTCGCATTCTAATAATTTTTATATCATTGTGAAGCTAGACATCTTGTTTTCAATTCCGTATATAAATGGAATTTTTTTCGTTTCGTATTTATGATGTTACGAGGCCCGAATTAAAGACAATCTTTCGAAAGTAATAGAATAAAAACGAAAAAACATAGAAAATTCATTCAAAGTTTCGGGTGTGAATTAGCCATTTGTGTACGGGTGTCGCTACTTGAATTTGTATTGAACGCCCGTATATAGTCCTTATTCGCCATGTAGATGCGGTATATTTCGTAAAAACGGTACCGGAATCGCCGCCTGGAAATTCCGCCAGCAGAGCTCGTTAGTGAATAAGCTCAAACTACTGCTGCGAGCTGCGAGCCTGTAAATTCCGCCACAGGGGCTAAAAATGGTAAAATATATATACGCAACGTAAGGGTTAACTTTAGTCTGGTCTATCTCTACATTGTCAGCTGGAGATATAGTGTCACCTTCCACAGTCTGCTCACTACGTTCTACGTTATCAAACTGTTCAATCAATGGCAAATCATAAGTTTCATCATTCACATCTGACACATCGTCCCCTGCCGTTGCCATCGTAACACGTTATGCGTTATACGTTACACTACACCATGATGGTCAAGTATGCAAGAAACAAGTGTTCACAAATACAAGCACAGTCCAATAAGAATATTAGTCACAATATTGGCATTAAAGTTCTCCACTGTGAACGTTCTTCAGCTCAAACATCATTATGGCAATGGTGGAAATTTTTCTGAACTGATGTGGATGCAAGACACAAAATTCTTTACTCGCACAAAGTTTATTGCGTTCTTCGTTGATTGTTCATGACATTATGAATACATTTTTCGTTATCTTTCATAATATTCTTCCTTCTTTACTTTGGTGAGGTTCAGAAAACTAAAACAAAAATAAACACTTGCTAAGTAAACTATTCCTAACAATACAGAAAACTATCATGAAAATTATCAGTTAAATTTACCTCAAAGATGACAATTACAAATTGAATGAATAAAGTATATAATTATCAAAACCTATAAACACTTTTACCTATTATGCATTAAATTACATTACAATAGCAAACTATGTTACTTACATTTGTGTTCTTGCCTAAACTTTGCCTAATCAGTACATCTCCATCATGGAGTCAGTGAACATGTGCTCTGATCCTTCTGATCACTGGTGTCAAGGGAAGTAATCCAGTAAGGATAATACCTTATGTAACACTTATAACAACTGAAACCTAGCTAGACTTTCTGAACCTCTTATGAACTAAATTTGACATGAAAAATTATTACACTATTTCAACACTTACATACATTGCAAAAATTAAATGATAATTATCTTTTGACAAAGAATAATTTTAAAGCATAAACTTATAAACTGATTGACATAAATATATTTCTGCATTAACAAGAATTATTATGTATTATAATAATAATATATTACGGTACATCAATTCCCCCCCCCCTAAATAAGTGATATTACCCCTACTTTGGTTTTGTTTTATTTGAAAGGGATAATGGTGGAGAATTATATCACTTCGATGACGTTGATGATGATGATGATGAATTTGATAACAACAAGTGGCTCTAAAAAGATAACATTACTTACGGACCGGTCGGTTCTGGAAATAAAAAGAATATGAAGTAATCTTATTTCTACTTAAATAGGGATGTACAGTAGTAAAATTCCTCAAAATATTTAATTATGCACACTTGTGTCATTTTCACAGTAAATTGTTTACATTAACAAACTGCACGTTTCAAAGCAGATGGTGCAGTGGTGTTCACCCCCTTTTCATGTGAAAATTAAACAAAATTACAATTGAAGAGATTTTGCACACACATCGTACAAATACTATAGTTTTCATAAATTACAGTTAGTGTGGTGTTTTTATTCTCAACCAGATCGTCTCTAACCCCACTGAGAGCATTTTGGAGTCCTGGAAAAGTGTACATCCTCCCTCAACCCCCTTTCTCAAAAAGCTGTATCCGCCCCTGTAAAGTACACATACCCTTTATCAGATTGCATTGTATCAAGTATAGAAGTTCTCCTTGTATATGCCAGGAGAACATGTAAATATGTTAGTGTCCATGTTGACTTGTTTGTGTTTACCCTCCACGCTGTGAGATTCTTCGCCCCTCCAATGCCGTGCTATACACGTTTCTATTTGAAGCTATGGTTAGAGTTATCCCCCTTTCTCACTAGAGGCGCTAGGGTTGTCCGCCATTGAGGTGCTGATTGCTGGCTTGTTTACACTGTAGCGTACACGCCCACATTGTATGAAATTGGAAATCACGAAAAGAGTTATATAAAACATGATTAAATGATCAAATTACCTTGCGCTGTTTGAGTGTATGAGAAAGCTGTCCAATTTCATTCATTTGAAGATTTTATTTATTGAAATAACGTATATTTCTTAATTTAAATCATGTCAAATTAGCCTACTGTACCAGAAATTCAACACTGAACATTTAAACAAAACTATTACAATGACATCCTGAAATAAATGTCAATATATTTATTTAAAAAAACTACCCTTTTATGAAGAAAGTAATTTTGAGCTTTTTACAATTAGTTATATGAAAGGAGAATACATCAATTAACCCTCTTGCTGCCCGGCCGTTGACGCTAAAAGATTTTGATAATCGCCCTGTATTTGCGACACTTGTCGCATGACTTCCCGCATATTTACATTTTGTTACGCATATACAAATTATACATGGAATTAAAGATAATTATTTTCTCTTTACGATTATGAAAACAGAATAAATATACACAACTTTGTTCAGAAGATATCAAAAGGAAGGCACCCGCAGTACTTTGAGATTTTTTGGGGAAAACCGCACTTTCTGTCTAATCACTTGCTGCATCTTTATTTTTCAGTGCGCATAAGAAATTAGGCCTGTAGGCCTACATGGATCTGAAGACAACTGTTTACTATTTGCGATGAAGAAAAACGATAAAAAGTAACTTTAAATTCAAGAGTAATGAGTAAGTATATGTCTCTCTTTGATTGCCTTTTTTGTTTTACGCTTTACGCTTTAAGCTTGACGAATATCCGAAACTAGACCTACGTTTCGAGAGCTTGCTTTGAATTACCTTCCAGTTAAAATTTTGAATATAGCCTACAGCTAGTGTCGGGAAATATAAGAGGAATAGGATAGGATTTATAGGATTTGTTTATGATAGTTTCAACTAAATGCATGACAGAATATCGGATTCACATTGAAAGAGGATGGGTCAACCCCATCACAGTTCTTTTTAATATGGATATATTTGTTATAGAATGTTTGTTTATAAGTCAATGAGATTTGTTTCTGGGAATATTTAACGCCATGTATCGTAGTTGTCACGAATTAAACGATGTCTTAAAATTAATTAATTCTACTATTGTTTTAAAACGGTAAAGATTTATGTTTCTTAATATTGATAGAATGTTTTTCAATTTTTCAAATGATATGGAAATTCTCTTACTTAAAAATACGTTTTTCCTACAAATCGTAAGTGAACGTAAAGCCACAACACAAAGATTATTAAGAGCAATCTGAAGAATTAGTTCGAAATTAATGTACAGACACCATCCCCGAGTTTTTACTTGTTACGTCCGAAATATATATCTGACATTTTAGCCAACATAGCCTACCCGTACAACGTTATGACAAAGAGTTTATTTATAAAATAATTAACTTACATTAACTATAATATACAGAAACATGATATATGTAATTAGCCGATACCATGTCGCAATGAAAAGGCCTACTTTTTAAAGTAGCTTTATAACCTGTCAAATACGGAACATGCTTTAATAAATTTTACTTAAACATGTTTTATGTTGACAGTAAATGTAACTGGTTCGCCTGTCATTAAAAGGCAAAAACGGAGCATCGTATTCGTAATGAACGTCTACAGTCCAATAGTGTATGTAACAATATTAATCAAGAATATCATTGAGATCAACTTTTCTTTTTCCTTATTAAAGGATTTAACTCCAGGAGCAAGAGAAGCAATACATACCCCATACAATGCAAGATATAAAATTTAAGAGTCCGACTGAAAAATAGTTACATCACGTCTACACAAACAACAAAAATAAATGTTTAATTTTTAAACATTATCTAATCATGTTTTATAGGGAAGAGAAATGGACGGTCAACCTTTTAAAAAGTTAGTATGTCCTGCAGCAATGATGCGTCAATAAATTAAAGTCAAAGAGAATGCACAATGTCGACATTTAAATTAAAAAAATTGGAGGGGTATTCAGATAGGCTATTGCAGCTTGTTTACAAATCCACTTAGTGAACTAAATAAGTTTCAACCAAAACCATTTTGAAACAGCAATTTCTGTACCTTGTGCATATGTTTGAATAGACATTAAATTATAAGCATCCGTATGAATGAAATCGTGTTTAGGGCCTAGGCCTACTTCTTTACAATTTTACATGTATTTGCCAAATACATTTAAAATAGATTTTATTTGACAGTAGTATTTTGTTTTCATTCTTTTGAAAATTCTCTTTCATTTGTTTTATCTGGGTAATTTAGTTCGTTGTTTCGACACATTTTTGTGCTTGGTTCAAACAAACATGTCATCGGGGAAACAAAATATTTCCTCTGACCATGGTGCTGTGTTTCACTGTTGGCAACTTATATATAACTATATGATGTTATTATTCGGGAAACAATCTTTTTATAAATGTTCATTAATAAATCTTGGCCTATATCCACAGTAGGTTGTCGATATTTACGTAGAAACATAGGCCTATAAAACTTATTACGGCCAACATGGAACTAATCTTGTTTTTATAGCGCTCTTTGATTTAAAACAAACAAACTTAATTTCACTTTTAATGAACTAAACACTTTTAGCACTTTTTAATATATAAAAGCAGGAAATCTTGTTTATTTATGCAATCTCTGACGGTCGGAGTAGGCGAGCGAATGTGACGTTACTGCTTCACACTCACGTCAGGCAAGCTGACGCTTCAGCGCCTTAATGGCGGACAGTCACGTGACACCAAGATGGCGGCGCCCATGACTTTGGAAATAGAAACGTCTATAAATAGCTCCCCTCTGTGGCAGTAAGAGATTGCAGGCTTGTTAACTTTTCAATTTCCAGCAACTAAAAATACGAGTCGCACACCTGCCTGATGTATTTCACACTGTCTTATATATATAAAACTTAATTTTCAAGTTTATGAGGTTCTGTATGGGTTAAGTAATTTTCTGATATGTAATGTGTGATTTTATTTAGTTATAGCAACAATACTAGTATAATTAGATTTATTTTTAAAATAACATGATAAGTGATTTTATTTAGTTAGGAAGAAATAATTTGTGTATTTATATAAATCCTTTATGGGCTCTCCTACAATGATTTTGACAAAAGTCCTTCCCCCATAGTTACGAATGAACTGAAAAAAATATTTTATTCCAATCGAAAAGAAGTTTGCATGTTTTCAGTCTCCCGTGATGAGAATAACTGCTTGAAACTAGGGTTAGCCCCAGATTACCTTTGATTCTCCGAATTAAAGGCCAAAGCTTACAACGTGTGGTGTCGGGTGTCGATGTGCTCGTTGTGTTTGATCTGAGAGGAAAATGAGAAGCATGTGTGGTAGATATTTACTCCGGAGGAGATTTTGTGAATATGAGAAGCATTTGTATGCGATGATATGATCTTGATGGTTAACAGACATTCCACTACATGATATATACCAGTAATTGTTTCTGAGGATACTTATGTGTTTTAAACATATTTTATTCATGAAAAATACATGAATGGATAGGCCAACAAGCTCCAATGAACTTATTTAAAGGCCGCTCCAGTGCAGTTATATCTTCGTAAATAAATACAGATTGGTTTGAACATATCATATACATGGATCAGCTTCAAAGATAATGGTAATGATTGAATATAAATTCATTTCTTTAGCAATCAATATCAAAGTGCTCATAAAGTTTCAAATCGATCAGATTTTATTATATAAGTATGGATAGATTTCAATAATTTATGGAGATCATTAGTTGTAAGTGATGTACATCCCCGTAGTACTGTGTCGATACTGAATCCTTTAATATAGAAGAATGATTCCTGTCTTAAGCCTGTGTATTTACTGCATGTGAAGAAATAGTGTACAGCATTTTCAATTGGGTGACCGCATGCGCACAAGGGGCTATCGATAATATGTCTGTTGAACTTATCGGCATTCAAATCACTACAATGGAGCCTGAGGCGGGCGTGGATAATTTGGCAAATTCTTGAGCCATAACTAAGGTCGAAGACAGTAGATTTTATTTTGGGTCTGCAAATTGAATTCTTGAATCTGGATAAGGTATCAATGTTTTGAATTTCTGGACTTAGTGCATTCCACAGTTTTATTGTATCGGGTAGGAATGATCTGGCGTATGTCGCCGTTCTACATTTAATAGTTCGCACGGACGAGTTTTCTCTCAGATTGTAGTCATGAGTACTAGGTGTTGTAGGTAGAAGGTCACTGAGATATTGAGGCGCGAGATTGTTCTTCATTTTGTAAAAAGTTGTCAGTTTAGAAATATATCTACGTTCCGCCAGTGGTGTTAGGTTAGTTTCTTCATATAACTTGTCATGACTTGTACCACGAACTGCACCACAAATGGATCTCAACGCGTCTAGATTCAGTTTTTCTAGCATATTACACTGTTCCTGAGTACAATTGTCCCAAATGTGACTGCAGTAATCGAAAATTGGTATGATGAAGGATTTATAGATAGTTTCCAAGCTTTTACGCGATAGGCGGTATTTAAGACTTCGTAAGCAGTTTATCAAAGGACTAACTTTTTTAATCATGGAGTTTATATGAATATCCCAGTAGCAGTTTGTTTGGAGGGTCAAGCCCAGATGCTTGTGATTTTCTACTTCTTGTATTGTTTCGCCATTCATTATGAGATCAGGTTTGATGCTTCTGTTTACTTTTCTGCTAAACTGTATTGATTTTGTTTTTTTAGGGTTGAACAAAACTTTCCATTTTTTGGCCCAATTTGAGATTACCAATAGATCATTATTTAGACAGTTTGCCGCTGTATTAGGATCGTCAATTATAACGTAGAGGGAAGTATCGTCTGCGAATAGTCTAATATTACTATCAATATCATCTACAATATCATTAATGTATATTATGAACAGTAGGGGTCCCAAAACAGAACCTTGAGGGACTCCTGCTAAAACGTGTTGGGAATTTGATGTATACCCATTAATTACTACTCGCTGGGTTCTGTCATTTAGATAACTTTCAAACCAAGCTAATAGATTTCCATCAATTCCATATGAATTTAATTTGTGGATTATTCCTTTGTGCCAAACTTTGTCAAACGCTTTGCTAACATCACAAAATACCGCTCTTATTTCTTTTCCATTGTCTAATGCTTTAGCTATGAAGTCATATAGGTAGGTCAGTTGATTAGTTGTCGAGTCACCCGGGGTAAATCCAGATTGAAGATTTGAGAGCAGGTTATTATCTCTTAGGTAATTATTTACATATTTAAAAATACATTTCTCGAATACTTTAGCTACACAACTTGTTAATGCAACTGGTCTATAATTTGAGCAGTCATAGATGTTGCCCGTTTTATGAATAGGGATTACGTACGCTTCTTTCCACGAAGCAGGATATTTGGCCACTTTCAATGACAGATTAAATAATTTAGTTAGGATTGGAGCTATTGAATTAGCACATGTTTTTAGAACTTTATTTCCGATTTTATCAGGTCCTGTTGCTTTAGTAGTATCTACCGATAGTAATATATCCTTGACTTCCCCGACCTCCAATATTATATCAGTTAGGGTACTATTACAACGTGCATCAAGTGAAGGGGGGTCGTCATCAGGATCTATAACTTGAGATTGATCAGTGAAATAGCTATTCATGATTTCCGTAACATCGTTTGGATCATCATAGAGAACATCATCGTCTATAATTGAATGACACGTTTTGTTGGCCGATTTGTTTTGCAAATAATTCTTAACCAGTTTCCACCAAGTTTTGGTTCCAGTTGATTCACTTATTGCGGCGTCAATTCTATTTGTATGCAATTTTTTGGCTTTGCGTACAGAGGATATTACTTTATTTCGAAATGATTTGAATTTTTGCCATTCGAACGGACAATTTTTCCTCCTAGCTATTTTGTGTTGCCTATTTCGTCTCCTGATTACTGAACGTATTTCGTTGTTCATCCAAAGCGGGTCCCTAGGTCTGATAAGTACCGTTTTGTTTGGTATGTTCGCGTTGCAGATGCATATCAATTCGTTGGTTAGTTTGGATGATAAGGTATCTATATCTTCTGTTTCCTTAAAACAGATATTATTGATTTCTTGGTTCATTCGATCTGTATTCGCTCGAGAATAGTCATAAATCTTTCGCTTGTAGCAAGTTTCTTTCGGATTGTTTGTTTCAATGTTAACGTAAACCGGACAGTGGTCACTGCATATCGGATCCAGCACCCCCGAATTTCGTACTTTGTTTACGCATGTAACGAATATCAAATCAATCAACGTACGAGAATGAGAAGTGATACGCGTTGGTTCAGTTATTAATTGCGTGAGACCGTATGCAGCTTCAAAATATTTCAGTTTTGATTTGTTATCGTTAAAGAGGTCTAAGTTAAAGTCCCCTACGATAATAGTATTCAGATTAAGATCCACCGCATTTGCAATGCTGTTGTCAATGAGATCCCAATATGCTGCACTTTTGTCTGCTCTATAGAATGTACCTATAAGATACGTCTGTTTTCTACTTCTAACTTTTATCCATATTGCCTCAAGGCCTGTTACATCCAAATCATCCATTTGTATTGCACACAAATTGTCTTTTACATACACTGCAACCCCTCCTCCCCGACTTAATCTATCTTTTCGAAATGGCGCTTGAAAACCCGGGATAGTGATATCCATATTATCAATCTTTGAGTGTAACCAAGTTTCGGTTATACATATTACATCTATATTGCTAAACTCAACTTCTAGTATGTCTACTTTTTCTTTTAAACTTCTAACATTTAGGTGAATTATTTTGAGATCAGTATGAATAAGAGGCCCCGGATGGGGATGTACATCCCCACAACACAATAACAGGAGTGAGATGAAGATATTTACAGAGGGACTGTATAAACATAATCGTCTCAGATTATATGTAACAAATTTAAAATTAACCAGAGATTTTATGTGCACTTTGATTGCAAACTGTCCCACTGCCTATCTATACTGTGCTATATCAACCGTCATCTATATGCAAAATGTAACATAGATATAAGGCAGTGTGGGACAGCATAAGTATACATGCATGACCAGTCTGTAAATCACAGTAATATGAGGTAGTATATTTGATATCGCTATACAATCTGTATCTATTTTGTGAATCTTTCACGTGTTCAAGCAAAGACGAAGTGATATTTACAAAAAGAAAAAGGAAGAGAAAAGTAAAAATAAAATATAACATGACTGAAGGTGAAAAATTAGGATAGATTCAGAGAAGATCTGTGATATTGTTAATCTCAGGATTGGTTGGTTAAGATGCAGTTCAGCTGTTAACGCCAGTAACTGACGCACGATTTACATGATGCCCGTGCTGAAATTGACAGCTTAGGCCAACGTCAGGGCTAGGCCGTAGTTTTTCAAGGTGCAAGTGAGTGAGTTATTTTGATTTTGGAGTGGATATTGATAAAGATTAAAGCGTAAGTAAACATTAATTGCACTTTTGTTGCCATAGCATGTGTATAAAGTTGTAGGAGAAAGTGATATTAATATCCAGTGATGCATTAGCCATTAATATATATGTGTTATTGCAATGGTTTGTTAATATATGAATATTATATAAATAATTAATGTTGTATAAGTTAATTATGGACTACATTTCCATATTGATCTTATCATGTTCTAGTATATAGAAGATCCAGAACAATAACAGTTTTCAGCTGGCTGTATACTGTATATCAAAATCATGTTGTCTATGCCTATGTGTTGTCACTATTTTACACCATATTAGTTAATGTAGTGTATATTCATTTAAATTATAACTGTATGCCATGTCCTGCATAATATAATGAAGAGAACAAAATTATAATAAGGATACTTATGTCAGCATAAACATTAAACATGTAAGCAAAGACACATATGCCCCAATTGGTGTCAAAATTGATGTTAAAGTATAACATTTTATGGTAGTAAGACCTTTGGTACTCAAATAATTGTTTCTTTAATTTAACCATTGTTAAATGTTAATGTTAATTTTCAGTCGATTTGACAAAAATAATCAAATTCTTGAATTATGAATTAATAATAGTTATATGATTTGATGTAGATACCTGTATTTTAAAGTATTTTGGGGGGCAAAATGATGATTTAGTCACTGTTGATAGTAGCTCAGAGAGGGTTGTACCATACGTTGGGTCTTGACTGTATGTGTTAAGCTGGACCAGGCTTCATTAAATCATTCTGATGTTGTATGGTTACACACCTATCTTTGCGATTGTCCTATGTATTGAAAACTGACCACAATACCCATCAAGCATTTACCTAGATTATGAGGCTCAACCATTCTCTTGGAAGCAACACAGAAACTAAAGCAACCCATACAGGGCCCCATGGTTCTTCTCCTCTTCCTACATCCCAGATCCCTGTCAGTATTAACGAGGTATTTACCTGTCTCACACCGGAGCTTACACCTGAGTTTTACAATGATTTCAGGTAAGTGTCACATTACATACAGGTGACACCTATTGTTACTAAGATCATGTTCTGTAATGTTTTGATCTGAATGTTATGTTTCAGGTATTTGTTTTGAATAATTACGTTATCCCTGTCAGCTGCATGTTTACAAAGTTTCCTCTGCATTTTGGTTTGAAGAAAAAACATACCCAGAATTTTTAAGAGTTTGTGTCTTCTTTGAATATTTTTTCTTCAATTTCAACTATTTTCTTTACTTGGTTGATCATTGTTTTCAGGGTTTACATCTTGATGAGGTGTTTATTTATTTGTTTGTTTGTTTGTAGTAGCAATGATGTTCTTGGTGGTTCAATGGTTCACCATTGTGTAGAGTGACCCTTTAGTTTTCACTTTTGATTTTGCAGAGCATACATCTTTTCTACCATTGCAAAAGTTCTGATGAGTTCACATATATATATGGGAGTTGCATAGCAACAGGGGATTCACATAATTATATTAGTATCTGAAAAAAATTTCATTCCATTCCTGAAAATTCCATTTCTTACACTCTCCTTTTCAATATTTATTAAAATGGTGATATTTTCAGAATAAATACTTTTTCAGAGTCTGAGTGTAAAACTAATAGCTATATTTGGAGGGCGGAATAGTGCAGTAGACTGAGTAGTTAGCACGTTCGGCTTCAGATCAACAGGTCCAGGGTTCAAATCCCACCAGGGGAACGGCAACTATGTCTGCAGTAGAGAACTGTTCTACACGCAGTGAGGTTTGGGTGCAATGCCACACTGAAATCCAGCGTAGTACCACCCATGGTTTGCTAGTTCCAGCCGATGCTCGCAGGTTTCACCACAATGCATAGCCACATGGCGTTGCAGGCTTTTTCCCTGCCATAATAATAGCAGCCATGATATAAGTGAAATACTGTTGAAAGCGGCGTTGAACCCAAATTCACCTCACCTCCCCTAGCTAAAGGGGTTAAGGAGTTCACATATCTATATGGGGTTCACATAGCTACAGGGGGTTTGTATAGCTGTAATGGGTTCACATACCGATAGGGGTTTCACATATCTATATGGGGTTCACATATTGATAGGGGTTTCACATAGCTATATGGGGTTCACATACCAATAGGGGTTTCACATATCTTTATGGGGTTCACATGCCGATAGGGGTTTCACATAGCTATATGGGGTTCACATACCGATAGGGCTTTCACATAGCTATATGGGGTTTACATATCGATAGGGGTTTCACATAGCTATATGGGGTTCACATACCGATAGGGGTTTCACATATTTTTATGGGGTTCACATGCCGATAGGGGTTTCACATAGCTATATGGGGTTCACATACTGATAGGGGTTTCACATATCTATATTGGGTTAACATACCGATAGGGGTTTCACATAGCTATATGGGGTTCACATACCAATAGGGGATTCACATAGCTATATGGGGTTCACATAGCTACAGGGGGTTTTACATAGCTATATGGGGTTCACATACCGATAGCGGTTTCACATAGCTATATGGGATTCACATAGCTGTATGGGTTCACATACTTTTATTGGATTCACATAGCTACATGGGAGTCACATAGCTGCAGGGGGTTCACATAGCTGCAGGAGGTTCACATAGCTGCAGGAGTTCACATACTAGCTACTCTTGTTATCAAGCTTTACTTCTCAGATACAGTAATCGGCTGGCCCAGATCTCCTTATCTCTCACCCTACATCTCTCTGCTATCTGGGTATGGAATGCCACGCCTGGTGCTAACTCCTGATAACTACAGTATGTGCTGAGGGAATTCCTCTATCCTGTTTATTTCTGTTGAAGAGATAACGTCTTAGATTTGGTGTCAGTATTCCATGAAAGAAACAATTAACTACTGGTACTGAACATATACACCAGAGTTGTTGTTTGGTGTTGGCCTTTCAGTTGTGAACCATTTTATTTATCGCGTATTTTATCACTTGTTAAATAACACGTTTTTTTCATAATTATGGAGAAATTCTTGTTAAACAACAGCGTTTGGATTGGCTATAACTTTTTTCCTAGAAGGTTTTAAGAACTCATATACATAACTTCTTACTTATACCTCTTGGGAATTTTTTTACATGTTCACAATTAAGGTCAAAGGTCAAGGTCACGAGTTCTGAAATCACTAAAACAAATCCTTGTAAACATGATAACTTGAAAAGTACTTCTGCTATCAGGCTCTTATTTGGTGTATATCAACTATGGAGAAAGGCCAAGATTTGAAAAGGTTTTCGCTAACATACGTCAAAGGTCAAGGTCACAGCGAGGTCACAACTTAAGCATGCATTTGCGAACATGACTTATTTCAACTATTAACACTTTGAATCATTACACGATTGTTATACACAATGAAAGTGATCATTGATTTGTGACCTTCAATATTAAAGGTCAAGGTCACGAGATAGGATCAAGGTCACCAGTTCTGAAATCACTAAATAACTTTTTTCCAAGAGGGTGTCAACACCTCATATTCATTGCTTCTTTCTTATACACCCTGGGGGTGTACCCTTCATAGTTGCTTGTTCCAGTCGATGCTTGCAGGTTTCACCAAAATACATAGCCACTATGTTGTTGCATGCTTTCTCCCTGCAATAGTATTGTCAGCCGTGACAGAAGTGAAATACTCTTGGAATCACCTCATCTCATTAAAATTAAAATGAATGCACAGCAAGAATTTATCACTATCTATGAAGACAGAGTGTGACCTCGAGCCACCTGGGATGACCGGGTAGTCGAGCGTGAAGTCCTCTCTAATCTCTACATAGCTGTCCAATCTGACTTGTATTGTCCACTGTGTAGGTCAGTGTTAGTGTAGCCCTTGCTATCGGACTATTAAAGCCGTTCTCTGCAGCTATCCGGTGTCCTCTGTGGTAAGTGTGAGGTGTAGAGTTCAATATCTGACCCATTAAAGCTGTACTCATCTTTCAGGTGTCCTCCTTGGTAAGTGTTCACAGCTTATGGATTGAAGTCACTGGCAGGTGGGTGAGCAGTGAGAGTTCTGCTCTTCTGTCCAAGTGTTGCATATTCTCTACGCTCTTTGATGTAAACCACAGATTAGACACAGCTTACAAATGTGACATTTCAACTTGTATTTATATAGTTACTATATAGGTGCAAATATAAATAATTTAATTTTGTAGGTTATGAACCAAAAATCAGTGCAAGGTGTGACTGCGGGACGAGTTAGAGTGTAGAATGTTTTCATCAGAAGGATCTCGGCGGAAGATGACAAGTTATATCATGCTGTGTAGTAAGGCATAATTTAGGGTGTTATGCATGGTCTGTGGGGAAACCATATCATGGCTATTGGCTATGGGATGACCGATTCAGTATTGGAAATTTGTTAATTTAAGGCATGATTGATATGGAGCTCCATTCTGATACTGATGACTGGTACTGATCAGAAGATTGTATTGAGGGAGCTTGCTTTCTGGTGTGAGATTTGACAGGGTTCTATAATTAATTGATAATCTATTGACAGGCAACATGGTTTGGGGAGCGATTGCTGGGTTTCTGCTGAGTCAGGTGTTTGGGGCGCTGTGGTACTCGCAGTTGCTGCTGGGACGACCCTGGATGCGGGGAACGTTCCCCAACAAAAGCTGGGAACAAGTTGGCCAGGGATTTGCTGTGGCGTACACCTTCAGCCTCGTCTCCTCCGCCACCCTAGCTCTCCTCCTCCAGTTCATCCTCGTGTGAGTAGACATTTGTCTTGTCATAATTAAACTTGAATGAATTATATTTGAGGAAATGTCATTGAAATTTGATCCTGAAAAGAAACAAGTGTGTGCCACTAACATGGCAATGTCCCCCGCCGCTAAGTAAGACATAAGATTTGGTCAAAAGGAACTACTTCATATATTGCATTACTGGTAAAAAGTGTCATGATGATCAGCAAATTTGAAGACTTTGGATTCAACGCTTCATGAGATATCATGTTAACAAGTGTTCGAAAAGTGATCAAAGTGATGTGGTGACCTTGAAAATTTTAAGGTTATTGGATTCAACGCTTCATGAGATAGCGTTAACAAGAGTTGTGCATGGGACAATTAAGTACATACTTATACTTTTACCTCATGTCTAGAAAAAAATGTTCCCAAAAATATTTTCAATAGTTTTGCAGTTTTGCCAAGTCTTGTTATAATGTGACATCATTATGTTAATTTCACCTGTAAATAACTAATAAAATGTCTTGGTAGCAAATATTCTTTTCCTCCACTTCATCGTAAGAAACTAATCCAAATGTGTTTCTCCTTTCAACAGCAACTTCCTGAAGGTGGCAAGTGTGGAAATGGCGGTGAAGACTTCGATTGGACTGGCCTCGCTCTCCGCTCTCATCGACATTCCCCACCTCTGCTTCTCTCGCCGTAACCTAGTGGCCTTCCTCATCGACCACGGCTTCAACCTTGGTGTCCTTGTCATCACCAGCGCAACCATCCTGTTCTTCAACTAGCAAACTTTTCAACCATCCTCTACTTCAACTAGAGAGCTATTCAATCATCCTCTTCAACTAGAGAGTTTTTCAATCGTCCTCTACTTCAAGTAGTGAGCTTTTCATCCATCAAACGTGCTCAGTTAAATTCTCTTTTTGATATTTCTTCTCCACATGACTCATGGCAGACAATATTGACAAGTACCATCTAGAATCATCTAGCAGATGCCCCATTGAAACCATTCGAGCATTATATGAACCATTCTGTGTTTATCTTTTCCTTGATCAATTGTTTAGCTCATTAGTTTCACAAGTGTTTTATATTCATAGTTTATGATAATCATATCATAGTTAAAAGTAGTTTAGTCTGATCTGCAGATATTCCAGAAGTTGCTTGTTTTAATGTATATCTATATCTACATCAGCAGGCCTGGTTTACTGTCATGTTCATTTTTTCACCATGTCAGTGATTGTTAGAAACTCTTACTGTATGTCAAACATGGAGATTGCTTCTGTTCTGTAGAAATTGGTACAATATCTATTCTATACACTGCACTGTTTGTTAAAGCTTTGTTTTGTAATCGCTGATTCACCCGTGCACTTCACTTGTTTTGATTTCACCGTCTGAGTGTTCAAGTATTTCTACTATTTTATCATGTTGATCTTTAGTACTTTTAACATTTTATGTCAAAATTGTTGAAATGTTTATCAAGTTCATACGACTGAGATTAAGTGACAAGTTGTCTCCAAAATCCTGTCATGTATGCAACAGATTTCAAGTTTTCACTCATCTTTTGAGATGTTACATTAGTCTCTCAGGAATATATATCTATATTGTGTATCAATGTTTTTAGAAATAAAGATTATTCGATTTTTGCTCTTTTTGTCTAAATTGATTAAGCACAAAACATTGTTATAAAATATGTATGTTAAGGATCAAAATCGACCCATAGGTTTTGTCTAGAAAAGAAGGCGCTTGGCTGAGGGAAATTGGGGAGGACCGAAGGCAGAGGGCTTCTTTCTCAAACATAACCAAGGGGGAGGTTTTGATCTAACTTATGAACCAACCAAGACTTAGATTCAATGGTATTTACTATTGGGATCAGTTGTCATGCGAGGAGAGCACAGCCGCAGTCTGCACTTGCTGTACGCCTGGTGTGCACGGGATTTCATCTAGTTTCATACTGACTATCAGATGTGATATCAGGGTTCTTCATAGCTCAGTTGGTACAAGTGGTGATACGGAAAGCAAAGGGTCCAGAGATCGAAACTATGCATGATCACTAGAACTTCCTAAGTTTACCAATTTGTGATATTTTAAAATAGCATACATAAGGAGAAAGATCTTACAAAAAAATACATTAGCACCGGGAATTCTTACAAAAATAACATTCTCTAGGAATGTCCGGTAAACCACTAAGAGAGGTTTAGTCGGTAAAAGTAGAAGCTGATGAGACGGCGGATCCCTGGGGGCGGGGGGATGGGGTTCGAAGGGTCCTTTAAAACAATTTTGCATGGGCGGGTATGGGGGGAAAAAATGTTTAAACCCCCCCCTTTTCAAAAGTTCTGGAGACGATAGAGTGAGGTCACTAGAGGTTTATAAGTACATAGTAAGACTTATTTAATTAAGTGGAAAGAGTTACCTGAAAAGGAACAAAAAACTCCCAAGAGAGTGTATTACCAAGAATCCCATTATTATGTTGAGAAAACACAGCCAGGAAGCCGACCTAGGAATAGTTGGTAAAGACTGTAAAGACGTTTATCATTTGAGTCTTCACATGATATTTCTCTTAAATTGATAAAAAAGTCAACTTACTATTTAATTTTATTTCACCATAGAGACACCCTTTGTAGTGGTAACATTTCCATTACTGTAAGACTAACTTCTTCTACCCTCAATAATGAAATAATGTGAATGAGTCAGTTCATCTGTCCTTCCCTCCTGAAACTGGTGATAACCCGATTGGGAATGTTTGGTAATAACCTTACAGGGGAAAGCTCTGTGGTACGGTACCATTGGTAACCTTATGGGGATGGTTGGCATTTGTAACCCCATTAGAATTCTTTTTGGTTGAAACCCTCTGCAAACGGCTTTCTGGTTACCATATATGGAAGGCTTGATTTGAACTCTTTTGGGATTGATTGGTGGTAACTCTATCGGGAATGCTTGGTGGTAACAAGATTGGGAATTATTGGTTATTATCCTAAGTGGAAGGCTTGTTGATAACCCTATCAGGAAAGCTTGATGATATCCAGATAGAAAATATTTTTAGTGGTAACACTTTGGGTTATACCTGATGGTATCCCAATGGTGAATGCTTGGTAGGAACCAGATTTGGAATGTTTAGGGGTAACCAGATTGTGAAGCCTTTCCAGTACCGGTAACTTGATTTGGACTGTTTGTGTTAACTCTAGAGGAAATGCTTGGTAATATCCCTATGGGAATGATTTTCTGGTAACCTTATGCTTTGCGGTAACCCTGTTAGGAAGGCTTGGTGTAACCTTATGGGGAAGGCTAAGTGGTAACCCCAATGGAAAGGCTTGGTGTAACCTTATGGGGAAGGCTTGGTGGAAACCTTATGAGGAAGGCCTAGTGGTAACTTTGTGGTGAAAGTTTGATGGTAACCAAATGGAAAGGCTTGTTGTAACCTTATAGGGAAGGCTTGGTGGTAACCTTTTGGGGAAGATTTGGCGGTAACCCACTGGAAAGGTTTGATGTAACCTTATGGGGAAGGCTTGGTGGTAACCCAATGGGAAGAGTTGATGGTAACCCAATGGAAAGGTTTGATGTCAACTTATTTGGAAGGTTTGATGTAACCGTATGCGTAAGGCTTGGTGTTAACTTATGGAGAAGGCTTGGTGGTAACCCAATGAGAAAGCTTGGTTGTAACCCAATTGGGAGATTTGGTGTAACCTTATGAGGAAGGCTCGGTGGTGACCTAAGTGGAAAGAATGTTGGTGGGTCGCACTTTTGCAAAGTCTTTACGTGATTGGGAAGGCTGGGTAACGGATTTTGATGGTAACCAACATCTTTACATGGGAATGAGTGGACGTTTTGAGATGTTGATGATACTAACTTACTGTTTTATTTTAATGGCAAGTTCCAATCATTGTAAGGAGATACTTTGCACCTTAAGGATCAAAGTTTGTTAATTAGATCCCGACTCTCCCCTCTCCCCTCAAATATGGGAGTGATTGGCATCATCTCTAAAACCTTTGAGAAACCAGTTGCCATAAGAAGCTATCGACACTTTGTTTCATTAAGACAAAATGGACAGGGCATTACGATCAATGGTAACCACAAGCAACTGTAGCTGGTTAGAGACCTACAGATGGATTACTAGTGAAAGTGAGGTTGCGAATAAGGTTGCAACAATGCATGCAGAGAGAGTATTTATGAAATGACAAAGACAACAAAATTGGTTGTCGGTGTAGATGGAAGTGTTCAAGCTAGCTACAGCACAACTTCAGTTAACTGTTCTTGTGAAAAAAATCGTTCTCTACTTGTTCCATTTGACCCTGAATAATTATTGGTATGCCCCCCTCGAGCTGGAGATACATGTTTCTACCGCGCCACGAAAATGCGTGCATCACGTACATCTGCAAAACATGTCACATCGACATAACTGGACACCTGTGATCTTAATATGTTTCTCAAAATAAATAATGAGATTTTGCAAAATAAATTAATTAAACAAGATAAACACCAACATGAAGCTATTAATCACATATTTGAATTGTTTGCGCAGCATGAAGTCGAACTTAATTGACTACACGTGTGACATAACAAGCTGGCTGCAGACTTGTAATGAATCATATCATACTATATATTTTATTGTACACAGATGTGCAGACCGTATACACGATGTACTGTGAAAATAAAAACAAGAAGTAACTGTTTATTGGATATAAACCTTACTCTCATGCACGTTGTATCAAACTCTCATTTCTCATTTGGTAAAATTTAGAACTTTACAATTCCATTGTCACACGTAGATCGAATATCTCAGTTTTGTATGTGATAACCAACTGAGCCCTGCACACATGGTTGTTCTGGCATTTCGAATTAACCCCCCATGGAGTTTCAGGAGCTCTACCTTGCTGAATGTCTTCGTACACCTGAGAATTACAAAATACTCACAGACTGTGATATATTTGGCACCTGTCGTGTGTAAACTGAACAGAATGAGTGAGTGAGTTATTCTTTAACGCCAAGTCGGCAATATTGCAGCCATTAGCGACGAGGAAAAGAAAGAACGAATCTCCTACAGTACCAACACTGATTTCAAGGATAGCTGAATTTACTCTTTATTTTCGCGTTATTTGTTAACAGTGGTAGATGTAAGACAAGCCCTTGATCAGTGTCACTCCCGTCTAAGAAGGTTAAACATACGTGTGTGTCGGTGCAATGTATAGTGCATATCTATTGTTTGCTTTCCTGTGAGGGCGGTGTCAACATTGACTGCTCACACATCGGCACGCGTCTCCCGACTTCTTCTCGACATATTTAACATTTGCGCAATTTTAATTTGTTCTGATTTAAAGTGTTTGAAATTGCTCTCAGTTGCTGATGTTTGTGGATGGATTTGTTGACGTGGGGTGAACGAAATTGGTAGCCGTGTAGCTGATCTCACTCGCCATTGGTCCTGAAGTGTATGGTAACACTTTTTCTTTCCCGGGAAATAGTCGGATAGTTCAAAATATACTAACAAACATGTTCAACGTTTGTATTTGCAATTTTTTTTTTATGATATAAATTTTTTTATATTATTCCAATTACAAGTGTTATTCCAATGTTAAGCCAATGATAGATTACGAGAAAGAAAGTCCTGGGGCTTTCGCGGAGTCGATAACTTGTTAATAAAATGTTAATCAACTTGTTATTGCACGACCCTCATTGCAATAAAGAAATAAGAAGAAGGCAAGAAGAAAAAATCGAAGCAAGATTTCTTTAAATTTACAATATCGTCCATTGTTCGTAAAAGTGTTATTGTTTTATTACGTTTTATTGGCTTTTGCTAATATGCTTTTTTTTCAATGACATTTCTGTTATTTTATAATGTTTAAAGTGATTAAACTTGAGAGTAGTTTTTAAAAACCTTACACTTATATATAACGAATTTTGTTAACAATAGCAACAAATCAAAAACGTTATCATTGTACACATCTCTCTCAAAAAAAACATCATTAGCTGTCAAACATGTCAAGATTCAAATTGTGAACATACGGTAATTTCAGAAAATATTGCCAAAAATTGTTTACATGATTTCAATAGCAAAACATATGTGTGATTATTTCAATCTCACTTTGGCAAAACGTACATAAGTCGCTTTCAGCTAATTTGATCTTAATGAGAAAAGAATTGGTAGATAGACTATTATGTGTAATGGTAAACTGGAACCATCTCAATTTAGTATCCATTGTGGTCTTCAACGGTTTCGCAAATATGTTTTCCAGATCTAAATTCAGTAAGCATATACTCTTCCAATTTGTGCATGAATTTAAGAAACACATCAGTCCCACCTAAAATGTAACGGTAGCTCTTGGCTCTGTGCCAACAGACGTCAATGTTTGCATCACAGTGCAATGCATGCACATTGGTCTCTTCTCTGAATGACGAATGTAAAAAAACCGTGAAAAGTTCACAAAAGAGAAACATTAACCTAATATATTCTCTTGAGAGATATTTACTCAATTTATTTATCCTAGAAAAATTCAAAGCGCAATCGTCGACATAATTGTGTGATACCTAAAACATTATGTTAGTCCCAGCCATTCGGTAAAAATAATTCAGAGTATATATGTTGACGTACGATTTTTTAAGCGTAATATTATTTTAAACGTTCGAACGACAAGATAAAACATATCAAACATCAGTTTCATCTGACGTATGCAGACTTGACAAATCCGTCTTAAAGAGTTAGACCAGCGGCACGGTTTGACAACCTCTTGTTGCAAACTTGAAAGATACGAGGTATCACTGATCAACGATGAAGCAAGGCCACTCGTACAATACATTTAATTGAAATTGACCTGTACTTAAAAGGCCGAGAGAGAAGGTGACACAGCCATGAAGCAATGGACCAAAAGACTCGACATCTGTGAAGAGGCAACACTGTCGTCGATGAATCAACAGATTTCCTCAACAGCGTCCATCCCAGACCTCGCTAACTCTGTGACTCGGACAATATGACTCGTCAACGTGGCCGTGACCAAACATGGCCCTCATTTACACGGAGTCGCTAATGGCGTCCCGTGTTTGCTGCTGCATCTGTGGCGGTTGTTCGGGTCGAGTACACGAGCGGACCATCCCAGACTTGGCGACATCTTGCCCCCTAGTATAAAATCTGGACGCTCCGATGTCACCTCAGTGCGAGCCCGGCAGACGACCAGGACGGACCAGCAGACGATAGGTTGAGGACTTCTTCCATTTCGGAAATTTGTGTGAGGTTATCGTCTGCTGAATGTGGTTTAACGAAGTTCTGGGTCTAGCCTGTTGATCAGCCGGTCTGAAATCAGCCGACGTCGTAGTTGAAGTCTTCCTCGCTTCAAGACGATTCTGGAGAAGATTTCGAGTGGAGTGATCTTGGGAGTTGACCCCTGAACTGACGCTTCTGATCACAAGAAAGCTTCTGCTGGAATCGGCAAGCACCGCCAAGACTTCTCTGGAATTTTAACAAGACTCACTCACTGCGCATCTCGCCTAACGCACCCCTGCAATATCCGCTTTGGTCTAGAACAGGTGCTCCAATTCACTTATCGTGTGACGTAATCGAGCAAAGAGGTCAAGATTGATTCTAAACCGAAGAAGTCGGGCGGGCCTGGGGGCTGTGGTTGCATAATGACTGGCTTGAGAGAGAAGTGTCTCGTCTTCTTCATCATCCTCACCGTCATCGGCGTTGTGCAGCTTAGCCTCATCGTGAGCAAGCGCCGCCTGGCGTCCGACAACCCATGCCGGCGTGTGTTCGGAGTTCAGTGGGTGAGAGATCCCGATAACTGCCACCGCTACTTCATATGCGTGGCCGGGCGCTCTGTCAAGATGCCGCCTTGTCCTCGCTCCTACATTTGGTCCAACTCCGGTCGTAACTGCGTCCCCGAGAACTCCCGCTGGAACGACTGCGACATCGCACTTCCGGCCAACCTAACGGATCTCGCCAAAATGTCGGCGCCACACTCGCACGGCTTCACGGCGGCGTCGGACCGGATGGACGCTTTAGTCCGCATCCCCAGTCCGCAGGAGAAGAGCCGCGCCGCTATCAGACGTAAGTGATTTTTTTTTTAGTGTTTTACGAGCATTTAGCAGAACAGCAAGAGATATTGTTGTCAACCATTCTGTGTATCTATGGTTACCACTTATCGCTGTGTACAGTCCATGTCGTGTCTAGATGTCGATTAACACTTCTCCAGACCCTAAAATACGCTATTTGCATATAATGTGTTTGTCTAATTGCGTATAAACCGTTTGAAACGTTCAAGTTGAACTGGTGTAAAGGCCGGAACTTGTCGAAGGCATTTCTTCAACAGTCTAATGTGAACTTTCAAACCGTTTAAAAGCCAACAAACAAACACGTTATGCAATAGATTTCAAGAAGGGATGTTTATTTCATTTAATAACATTGGTGATTACAAATGTAGATGAAGCAAATGACAGTGTTAGAGCAACTGTTTAGACTGGCTCTGAGTACAACCAATTACAGTTCCATGGCACCCATGTACCACCACAAACAAACCACAGTTAAAGAATTACATTCAAGGTGTTAATGACCTATAATAATCCTGCTTTAAACAAACATTGGTATTGTGTTTCATTTGAGCAGTTATTGCCTATAAACGTCAAGATATGGAGGTTGTCCCTTTTAACCGTCAGTTAGAATATATACCGGTCACATGACGTTGTTTAATACAATCAGAAGGGATCATATCGCTATACAAAAGTAACTACTATGTTATAGCATTAACTGACTTCATTCATATATCGTCACTTCACTCACTGGCAATCATTCAGCGCAGTTATCATGGGCTGATATATCATGTAGCTCGGTATTGAATCTAGGGTAAGAGACAACCTCAACCAGCGCCGAGCATCCACATCGATTCCTTATCATTTAGAATTGATTGCTTTTAAAGTGTTTGTCGAAAAAGGTGACCACGACTTGAGGCCACTTCTCGAGATGTTGTGTTGAGCGTACGTGAAGTTATATCACTGTTAACTAGATTGTCATAGCAAGAACTTGTCTTGTTATATCACTGTTAACTAGATTGTCATAGCAAGAACTTGTCTTTCGCAAAACCTTGCTTACATGCCAGCGTCTATATGTTCGAACCTTTATAAAATAATCATAAGCCAACGCTAAGTGACGTTGATGACCATGCTAGCGCTGGAAAGTTGATAACCAGGTTTTATAGAATTATAGACCAACACTTTGTCTTCTTGATTGTATTCATTATAGGCAAGATACCGCCCAGTCGATCTCTCTGAAGATCTCTCTGCCACCCCCTACATACGATACCGTCTAACAATGTTATAATGTAATTAGTGGAGTGAACATATCCTCCGAAACGTCGTGTATTAGTGGGTTGTAATCAGTGCAATACATTTGAGAGTAGAATTGTGTAGTTCACATTGTACAACATCTTTGTTATGTTGATGTAAACTGCTGCAATGTACACCTTGATATCGTCTAACATTTAGACTCTGAAATGAATATTTTGTAAACTTTCAAAATTTGAAATGCTCTGTAGTCTCAGTCCATCCTCAAAAACAAACCCCGTATCAGTCCATCGTCAATAACAAAACTCCGTATCAGTCCATCGTCAAGAACAAAACCCCGTATCAGTCCATCGTCAAGATCAAAACCCTGTATCAGTCCATCGTCAAGAACAAACCCCATCTCAGTCCATCGTCAAGAACAAAACCCCGTATCAGTCCATCCTCAAGAACAAAACCCCGTATGAGTCCATCCTCAAGAACAAAACCCCGTATGAGTCCATCGTCAAGAACAAAACCCCGTATCAGTCCATCGTCAAGAACAAAACCCCGTATCAGTCCATCGTCAAGAACAAAACCCCGTCTCATTCCATCCTCAAGAACAAAACCCAATACAACAGTCCATCGTCAAGAACAAAAACCCAGTATCAGTCCATCGCCAAGGACAAGTAGAGGTTGAGCTTTGTGATATTTTGGATACTCTCCAAGTCTCTGCGAGTTTAAGATAATTACTTACTTCGTTTAGTTACGGACAGGGTATTAATAAAACCAAATGTCATTAAAATCAGATCGAGCGTGAGACACACGACCTTTATGCGGTGCATTTATTAGATCAAGAACGCATCGAAGTATTAGTGTCACGTTAGATCTGATTTTAATGAGATTGCGTAGGACTCTTAAGTATATAGTCGTTACTGTAAGTAACTGAAGAGTCTTCGTAAGTGTTGTGTGAGTTTGCTTGTGGACAAAGTCTGACACTCCGTACGGTCGACAAGTCGTCCTGTGCAAGCGTTGACGAGCGCTCGTGTTGACTTTGTTAGTTAGCACCAAGCGGCCAGCACGCAACCGTAAAACAAGCTGTTTGAGCGACACGAGCGATACAGAGCTTCAATACTAGGCTAGCTATTGTCAATGTTTGTGTGAGTGGACACTTACAGTGAACTCACTAGGGACCAGCTGTCTGTGTGTTTGGACGCAGTGACGTTTCCTTACTTGTATATCCACCGAGTAGTTGTGCACTGAAAGCTGTCAAAGTTTGCCCCACTGGTCTTGTCAACGACACTGATAACAAGTGGATATATTACACTTTTGCCAAATGTAGATAATGCAGTAAAGTGAATATATAAGGCTTCTGCCAAATGTAATGATATGAAGTGAATATAGTAGACTCATACCACTGTGGAACGTGACGTGTGGCCCCCGCTGGTTCATTGACTTGCGTGTTGAAACAGCCTGACACGCTGATAGCTACTGTGTTCTCCGAACTAACTCTTCCGCCGATGCAGACATGTATCATATCAACTTCTAGTGCGTCTCTTTCCACCACGATACCCGACATCTAACTGTTCTAATTATCTATCCATCACATGTATTCAGGTGTCTACCCGAACCACCCGTGCGTGTTCACGAAGGAAGAGGAGCTTCTGCCCCACCCAGACAACTGCCACTGGTACTTCAACTGCTCGCTGGTTCCCAAGGAGACGGAACGTGCGTACTTCGAGCCACTCACCCAGGAGTGTCCCTACCCGCAACTTTTCTCAATCCGGAAGCGGAAGTGCGCCAACTTCTCGTACGTCGATTGTGGAGAGAGGAAGGCTCTTAAAGCGCCATGTGAGTCGTTTTCTCAAGGAAGTTTAACTTGATATCTGTAAAAGTTCGGACCAATTTCAAATGTCAGATAACAGGCTATCGTTAAGATGTATATATTACAAGTATTGTTGTATTGAAGTGTTTTGGATTACCAAATTCTTTATTTTGTAAGACAAAGGCGTTTGTATATCTGTCGAGAGACTAAAACGTAGCGCTGTTGGTTTGCAGGTGAATATACGATGAACAAGTGTCACAGGAGCCCATGTCTGCCCTGCAACGTGCGTCACGGCAGCTGTGTGAATAAGTCGGATGGACAGCACTCGTTCCCGGACCGCGAGTGGACGCCCAAATACATCGTGTGCGACACGGAGCGCACTGTCATTCAAAAAGATTGTCCTGAACATGCCCCTATCTTCTCGCCCCTCACCCACAAGTGTCAGCGCTTGATGGACATCCCCAAACAAAATGGCGGCACTCAGCCGTCTTGTGCCGGTCGCTACGACGGTCTATTTCCAGATGAAACCGGTCGATGCGACCTCTACTTCAAATGCACCAATGGTTCTTTCGTTGAATATGGGATTTGCGCAGAAGGTCAAGTGTTCGACCCCATACAGCAGGAATGCGCTGAGGACACGGCCATAGCGCCCTGTGGTAACGTCACCATCGACTTCTGTCAGGGCGTTGAGGACGGTTTCTATGGCGACCCGTTCGGACGGTGCACCATGTACCACCACTGCCGCCGGGGCCGGATGCGTGGCTACATGCGCTGCAAGTACGGATCTTTCAGCCCGGCCAAGGGTAAGTGCAACTTTTCTCTGAAGATTCCAGCTCCATGTGGTGAAGAAGAGAATGTTTGCTTCAACAAGAACGACGGCAACTACGCCGATATTAACGACCACTGCATGTCCTACTTCCGGTGCCACCGACATTTCGTGGTTCACATAAACCGCTGCCGAGACGGGTTGGTGTTCAACCATGTGAGTGGCAAGTGCGACGTAGTCAACAACACGCCGCCCCCCTGCGGGCTTGCCCCTTCCTGTCTTGGACGGAGTGACGGCTCGTACCCCGCCCCACTACGTGGATGCCAGTTCTTCTACCGGTGCGAGAACCAGATGTTCCGCGGGTACGGCAAGTGCTCGCTGCGTCAGGGAGGTTTCTACTTCAACCCACACAGTCAGCAGTGCGACTTCCCAACGAACATCTGCGCGCCATGCGGCGTCCGGACCGGCAACTGGTATGTCACCTGCCTCGTAATTACTGTATGAAGTGCCAGAACAGTTTAAGAACAGCAATCCAATTAATGATTTTTATGTCAAAGATAATACAAACACTGATTTTTTCCCCCACTAATGCACCACGCAAACTGTTTCGTTTCGTGTTGGAGGTAAGGGCGAAGTCAACGTCAAAAAAAACATTATCCGCTTTTAATGAAATCAAAATGTTTAAACAATAAAATTGAATATTAATTATGAAGTGTTATCAGAAATTCTCTTCCGTTTCAGCACAACTGGTTCGCTCTCATAAGTCTGCGCTGTGTCGACTTCTCCCTCACCCGACCCGACCCGACCCGGAAACGAGAACTACTTCCGGAAGAACTTGTCATGATGAACCGGAGCCGTAAGATTCTTACAACACGACGTCACAATGGCCAATATACTTGACCTAAGAAACATTCAAAATCAAGTGGTTGCCATTGTGAACGATATTTTTTCTCAAAGATTAAGTATCAATATATGTTATTTTTTTCAGTTATGAATCAGTTGTTATCGTTGTCGTTATTTTCCAAGTTTGTTTTACCAGAGTTTATATGTCTATTGTGTGTGATATGTGACATCTGGTGCTACACCGCGTACATACGGACTGAACCAACCCATGTTCCACCTGTCATATATGATATACACGTATATCATACCCAGCCACCTTAATGTGTCGACATGTGCTAATATGATATATACATATCTACCCGAATGTGATAACACCCGGTTTATCGACTGACCTGTCTCCTCGCACATGTGCAGGACAAGCAATAATGTGATATAACTAACCTCTGACCTCTCTTGCTTGACTCACATCTCGTTCAAATCTTGACACTCATTATGATTAGTGTCTAACCCAATCCAATGCTGCCTGACGCCCCATTCACAAATAAGTAACCCAGCAGTGTAATCCAAATTAAGCAGTGAAGCTGTTGTAGATCCCCTGTGGACTCCAGTCGCCTATTGGCAAACTTAAACGGTCCATATACCTAACGGCATATGGTTCCTACATGTAAGCCGGAGACACTGTGTGTTGAAAAAGGGGTGTAACTCTGATGATACGGACCAACTAAGCCTAAGGGCATACAACTCTGATAATAAGATCTACTAAGGGCAGACAACCATGATAATACCGACGTACCAGTAACAGATAACCACCGAGTTAAACCCCGGCCGTGATTTGAATAAACACATTAGTTAACGACCGCTTCTAGCCTGCACGCTGCTTCCTGCTATTGTTGTACTTAAGTATTCGTACATGTGCACGTGCGTGTTTTCAACATGTGCATGTACATATTGTTATATTATTTATTGCATGTGAATAAACTTGCTGTCAAGTTTTCTCTGTTTTGTGTTGTTTTGATTGTTTTACTAGAGTCAGCTAGCCTACTTCTTAGCCATGATCGACATAATACTGGACTCTCAGCCGCTTGAAACCAAACAATATGCTCAGTGTCGGTCGATGCCGTGAGAGCCATTTTTACAAGTAGATGCCTTTTCCCCCCATGTTCCCTTTAAATGCCAAATATACAAATTAAAACATCTGGAAGCGCTTGTAAAATATTCAACTTCCCAAAGGCGTGTCACCATCAGCATCTTTAGATACAATAATACATTGGTGATATTCAGCTGTCTTATAGATACGTGTGCGTATCGCAAGGAGACATGTACTGTTGATGTCAACTATCGGTATCTGTTGATGTCAACTATCGGTATCTGTTGATGTCAACTACCGGTATCTGTTGATGACATCTATCGGTATCTGTTGATGTCAACTATCGGTATCTGTTGATGTCAACTACCGGTATCTGTTGATGTCAACAATCGGTATCTGTTAATGTCAACTATCGGTATCTGTTGATGACAACTATCGGTATCTGTTGATGTCAACTATCGGTATATGTTGATGACAACTATCGGTCTCTGTTGATGACATCTATCGGTATCCGTTGATGACATCTATTGGTATCTGTTGATGACAACTATCAGTATCTGTTGATGTCAACTATCGGTATCTGTTGATGACATCTATCGGTATCTGTTGATGACATCTATCGGTATCTGTTGAAGACAACTATCGGTATCTGTTGATGTCAACTATCGGTATCTGTTGATGTCAACTATCGGTTTGATCTATAGATGACACCAGTGACACACATCACACATCTCTCAGAAACACAGTTGTCATGGCTGCGTTTAGATTCGACATGGGTACATGAGCTGATGGCGAGGTCAATCAACATAAACAAACATATTTGTCATGCACACTGACAACGCCTGCTGGGCTGGATATTGCACCACATTTTGTATTGCGGTAATATTGTAATATATTAATTTAACTGTATATTTGTTATACGTTTACGTTTTATAGATCTTTATGCAGTTTAATATCACATTTCAGATAAAATTTCTTACAGAACTTTCATAATACAGAATATTACTAAAACTGATACAATTTAAAATTCAAGTTTTTATAGAGGCGATTCCAAAACAGTAACTATCACTTGTTGTAAAGTCAAACACATATGACTTTGCACATCAAGAGTTTATGTTCACGGATCTAAAACATAGAACATTACATACTTATGACTTATCTATCACTTCAAAATTATTTGGTGCGACCGATGGCTAAAAGACAAAACACTTTGCAAGAATTGTAATACACAGTCTGTACTGTATGCTGTATACAAATATCGGTAATAGAGCACAGTCTTAGATGGGGCGCATAGCTGGCGCGCAAGTCACAACATTACATTTTATACGATTTTCCAGTAGACGATGAAATGAAGGACAGTTCTATGCACTAAGGCCGATATCCAACGGGCGTGTTACGACGTAAATTGTAATAACGACGTGAATTGTAATAATTGCAGCAAATTGTAATAAAATTGACGTAAATTGTAATACCAACTGGCAACGTAAATTGTAATAAATTTTGACGTAAAATGTAAGACGCAAATTGTAATAAACATTGACGTAAATTGTAATAGCCGTTACTTGCGGTAAAATGTATTAATAATAACGTAAATTGTAATAATGTTCATGAAAAAATTGAGGAAGGTCTCACTTGAAGTAAATGTATATAAGACTAAAATACTTTGCAATTGAAACAAATGATCAATTCATTGACTGCGGTCCTGCAATGACTCAAATTGTAAGCCCTCGTACACAGTGTATTGTGTGCTAATCACTCTAACCACTTGTCACTTATCAATCAATCAAAGTCTATTGTACATTGTACATTGTTTAAGCTACCTATATATTCGCCATGTTGAACATGCGCCAAACTGTTGAAAAGACTTGAAAACAAGTCGAAATGCGACGCATCCAGTCATCATTAAAATGATATCTACAGTAAGGGTCGTCTGAAGTATTTAGTCATTAGGGCGACACCCAACCGTCACAGGACGCCATTAGGGCGACAATTACGTTGGGGCGACACAAAGTACTGTCACCCTAATGTGCCACAGGTGCACACATTACCAAAATGTTGCTTTAACTCTTTTATACAGCTAAATTGTAAAAAATATTTCAATTATTAAATATTTAGATATGTAGTTTGGCAAAGTTGCTTTCATCAGTTAGTAGTTGCGCTTTCAAAAATGTTGTGTGTGAAGAATGTGTGAAAGCCGTCCATCACAAATGTGTATTATGGCAGCATAACAAAATTGATTTTATTTGGAATTGGATGAACACATCGCACAGAAAGTTTTAAATCCTCTTCATTACATAGTGTGGCAGGGTGAGATGTAAGTGTTCCTACTGGCTTCGGTTAGTGGCATATCTCTTTAGCTCAACTGGTAGAGCGCAGGATTGTCACCCGGAGGTCCCGGGTTCGATTCCCCCTGGAGGTGATCTCACAATCACTTCTGTTACAATAGAAACATCATAACAATTCTGTCGCGAACACGATGTACTTAATTCTGCACAGTAGTGTACATGTAGTTACCGAAACGTCATATCAGAAGCTTTAATTAATAATGTGTATGATTAATCTCACCATTTGGATGTGTATGAAACATCATTCATAATTGAAGATGACGCTCGACAAATTAGTCCAAAAGAAAGCAAGTGATTGGTTCAATGTTTGACGTTTCAGTAACCTGTCTGGTGAATGTACGATGCTACACTAAGTTAACTTATTTGGAAGTTTAGTCATGGACGAATACATTTGGCGTCGGTCTGTAAAATAAAGTTATACAGTGCGGTATAGTATAACTATACGTTTTCAGTGTCCTTTATTTGTCAATATACACTACCGACTAAGCGCCATTGTTGAATTTAAGTAAACATATATTTAAGAAAAATATGATATGTTTTAGTCCAAAAATCTGATATAAATGATACGGATACATACTTGGTTAATCTCTATTTATTCTAGTTTGGTGAGCATATTATTGATTTTAAATCAACACACATTATTTATAAATTTTGTCCAGAAACGTTTACATAAAGCAGGCCAAAGAATGAAAACATAATTATCTAGCGTGTTTACATTAGACGCAACGTGTACAATTTCCAAACATAAGGGTATTATGATACACATATTTACAGATTCAAGTGAAGAGTACAACAAGGTCTTATTAACATTAAAAGAGACTTTCGGATGGGACATTTAAAGGTAATATCTTATCAAAATGATCCAAAGTCAAAACAAAAATAACATTAACTTGTATTCATTTATTTAAAGGGACTTCTCTGTCAAACGAATATACGTGTAGTGGACAGTGCTGTAAAAATGTGGTTCACAATAAAAGCATTACGAGCTAAACATGTTATTCTTAGAGGAGTAACACCACATCTAGAAAGCGCTTAAGCATCAGAGTGAGGCAAATGGCAAAGTTAACAGAATTCAGGATGATATTCTGCATAAATTCTTAACCTTCATTGCAGTTTGAGCAAGATCAGAAAATATTACATGAATTTTAAAAATCCAATTCGTTTTCTTTTTAGGATATGATAATTTTGTGTGTGCCTTATCTCATTCATACAAAGGGCACATAAATATACAGCCTTTAGACGTTCCATTCACTGCATGCAATGTTTGTGTTCACACTGTCTATAGTTAAGGTTCTGTGAGGTGAGAGATTCGAGCCGTGTAATAAGTATCAAAGTATGAACTTCTTTTAAAAATCTATAGTCTTATTTTAGATGTATATGCTTATGTATATTTAATATTAGCTAGTAAAGAGACACTAGATTCAGATGACATTCTATTTATTTACATGTTTATGATTGTTTTCTTTTCATCTTCCAGTGTTCATAAACACCAATCAGTTTTTTTCATATTACGCTATAGAACAGTCGATCTAAATTTATTTAGATTGTTAGCATAATGTAGAACAGTCGATATAAATATTTTAATGTATTTAAATTGTACAAACACAGAATGGACTATATATGTACTCAAACAGTGAGCTGCAGCATCAGTGTACTTGTTCATTGTTGTCTGGTAGGTGACATAGACTATTGATAAGATTTAAGTGTTTTAGGCCTCTTTTGCTGCTTGGCCTTAAACCGACGTGGACGAGAACCCAGATAAGGTTTATGGTTTTATCTTGTTATGTCCCGTTTTGTGTTGTTTGAAGTAAAGACTAAGAGCATGATAAAGCACTCCCATATTCAACATCGTGATCCTTTTGATCGTTGCTTGTTCACTTATCGTTTTTTTATATAATTTTGTTTCAATAATGATAATGTAATAATAATGATAATGGTAGCATATTCAACAGCATAACTAAAAGGTAAGGTAATCATTAACTAATGATATACAACTTCTTTGAGAGGCATGTAGAAGCTGGTATGATGAATGAGAACAAGTTCTATGGATAGTCAACTTCTTTATTGATATGAGTGCGACGTTTCGATGCAGATACTAGCACCGTTATCAAGCAAGTGGTACATTATCATGACAACCAGGAGAATATATACAATTATGGTAATTATGTTTTTACATGTGATTGGAGTGATGTACATGGTTGTAACAGCATTGTTAAGGAGAGAATGGGTATACACAAGATATTAGGTTGATGTGAAGATGGACAATGAATATACTGAGGAATCCAGATGAGCAGATTGAGGATTACTGGTGATTGGATTTAATTAGATCATGATAGGCTATGGGTACATAATAGCCTTGATCTCTATTCATGGAATGTGATAAACAACACCAGCGGGATCTTCTTGTTTTGTTGAGGCTGGTCGACCGGTGGCATGGAGATGGTTCTGGAGAGATCTTCCCTTCTGGAATACGACATCAATGTTGGCCTGTTGTTTTAGGAGGCGGCGGATGTGGTGGCTGATGGGTTTGATGTATGGGAGACTGATGATGAAGGGGGCTGACTGCTGACGGGGTTGTTTCTCTCGAGGGTTGAGTGTTGCGTTGATGACTTCGTTGGGAGGGTACTGGTTGTAGTTGATGAACACGTGACGGAGATGGGCGAGTTCAGCTTCTAGGGTTTGGGTGGTGGAACAGATATTCTTAGCTCTTCGGGTGAGGGTTGATATGATACCTTTCTTGACTTGGAGGTACTGGTCGGTGTGGGTCAGCTTCCTGTAGACGAGTTGGATGTTGTTCCTTTCAACTAAGACGTCGAGAAATGGTAGTTTGTTGTTGGATTCTTCTTCCATTGTGAATTTCATGCGGGGATGTATGGAATTCAGGTGGCTGAGGAGTTGGTTGGGGTCATCAGTTGGGTTGATCATGACAAAGGTGTCATCTACTTTCCGGAACCAGCATGTCGGTTTGATTGGGGCTGTCTGCAGGGCATTGTCTTCCAAGTGAGTCATGTAGATCTCAGTGATGATGGGCGAGAGGGGGAACCCATGGGGAGTCCATGGGTTTGTTGGATAATCTTGTCGGACCAGGTGAAGTATGTGGAGCTGATACAGGAGTTGATAAGGCGGATGATGCTGTCTATAGTGAGGTGGGTGTCTAGGCTGGAATGGACATCTTGTAGTCTTTCTCTGATGACGGCGAGGGCTTCATCTCTGGGGATGTTCGTGAATAGGTCAACTACGTCATAGCTGATTAGTCTACCTGGATTGGTGATGGCGCTGATCTTGGAGCAAAGGTCGGCTGAGTCTGAGACGAAGGAGTTGGCTGATTTTCCTAGTGGGGCAAGGAGGCGGGCGAGGTGCTCGGCGGTGTGCTAGTGGACGGTGTTTCTGGAACAAACAAGGAGACGGTCTTTGACTGGATCTTTGTTGACTTTGATGGTGGCGCTGGCATATGGAGGTCGAGGATGGGGAACTGCTAGTTGCCTGTGGAGGGTTGGGCCTATCTCGTTGTTGTTTCGTAGTTTTTTCAGTAGGGCTTTATGTTCTCGCTGGAGACCGTTGGTGGGATCTTTCTTCAGCTGCTTGTAGGTGGATGGGTTGTTGAGGATGTTGTCAGTCAGGGTGGTGAAGGCGTCGGTGTCCATGATAACAGTAGGTCTCCCTTTGTCTGCTGGGGCGATGGTGATTGCCGGACCAGAGTGCAGTTTTTTTAGCGTTGCCCTCTCTGCATTGGTCAGGTTTTCTTGAGCATTGTTGTTTTTCTTTTCTAATATGTTAACTATGTGGTGTCTCAGATAGTCTACTTTACCACCAGGGGCAAGTTGCTGCAAGCCTTTCTCAACATTCGCAATGAATGTATCAGTATTAGGACGGGTAGAGGGGGCGAAGTTTAAACCCTTGGAGATAACCATTCTATCTTCCGATAGATATAAACTAGTAGGCGTTTACGTAATTTATATTAACTTACCAATAGGATTCTCTAAGTTAACGCATATTAGGTTTTCTTACTTGCTATAGGAAGCGATCCAAATAAAACAGAGTTGTTAATGATATACAGTTGGACATTACTCGAGCAACGGCCAATTTATTTTACAGAAAAGCGTTCCAATATAAAAAAGAAGACAACGTGTCAAGAAAATAATCAATAGATAAGCAAGTGTTATGTCTGGGGTGATAAAAACACCGCATTTGATTTTGCAAACTAGAGTTTTGTTTAATTAATTTCGAAGTGTAGAGTATAAACGAAATCTAGGTATAAAGAGTGAAGAGTTACTGAATGATTTGCTTTCTGAGGATTCCATGTCAATAACATTGACATACGATTAATTTGTGTTTCGTGTGGTCTATATTGAAGATAAAATGCAATGTTGTGTATGTCAGATATAAACTAGTAGGCATTTACGTAATTTATATTAACTTACCAATATGATTCTCTAAGTTAACGCATATTAGGTTTTCTTACTTGCTATAGGAAGCGATCCAAATAAAACACAGTTGCTTCGTCTGTGACTAACTGACTCATGCCAAAAATGTTTTCCGTATAACATATGTTTTCTCTTTCTATAAACACTTTTGATTTCGTGATATATAGGAAATATTCAATTCATCCGACTAAAATTAAGATACATTCCTTACTGCTTTGGTATACGAAATACCGTAGATATCGTTAAGACCCGTGCATTCAATTGCCAACCAATAAGCAGACTCATTCAAAAGATATAATCATTATAATGCGACTTATTTTATGGTTGCATACACTACACGTATATTCCCGGCATAGAAAAATCGACATCTCAGGCAACAAAAGTATCCACATTCAGAGAAATAACATACACAATATAATTACTCAAGCAGCTGATCAATATGCCACTTTGGCAGAAGTCGTATGGCATACTTTCAGGTGTTTAATATACATGTATATAATTACTCATATGGTAACAACGACGATTCAATATAAATAATTCGTCAAAAAGTGACACAAAGAAGTCGAAAAAAATTATTTGAAAAATAATGTCAGCAATAGTAAAATACTAAAAGAAAGAGAGCGATAGGCGAGATACAATGAATATACAAGCTTTGCAAAAGCTTAGAGTTTAGATGAGCGTTAAAAAGTCAACAAACTTTAGTCTCCGTTTAACAAAGATGTTATTCAGAAAATCTAGATCTCAGCTTCCTATGTTAACTGTTTCGAGGGGGTCAGGACCAAATGTAAAAACTTAGAACCCCTAATGCAGCCGTTTTGGAGGAGAATGTGTCAAATGTGGTCTGACGCCGCACGAAGGCCTATACCATATACCCATCCGGCCTGATGAGCTAAACATAAATCAGATGTTCCTCATAGTTCAAATATAGACATTGGAATTCATTTGCATATACCTGTTTAATATAGTTTATATTTAATGAATGTATGTTGTCAGATATTTGAAAAAATACATATATTTCAAGAGCTTTAATAGGTTTCGTATTTCATTTGTATCATATTTATGACTGTATCATTGAGATTGGCTATTATATTCATTTACAAATTTGAAAGAATGTTTTAACTTTACAAGCTAATACAGTGACTATTAAAATACATTTATTAAAATGTACCAAACAGTAACAAAAGCCTTGAATATAAACTACATGCATGAACAAACTATCAGTTCAGTAGCGCTACTTTCCAGCTATATGTTTCTATGAATAACAATGAACAAGAGAGAACTTATAGGGATTCTTGATACTAGCATCAGTTTAATATCGAGCAGTCTTGCTAGGAAGTCCAAATCTTGAACTTCTCTTATATTAACATGCTTTTTTTTTCATTTTTTAGAATAAACTTTTTGTTTTTAGTATGAACAATTCTCAAACAATAAAAGGAATTTGTTCGATCTATTAAGCTTTTAAGAAAAAAAGTGCCACTGGCTCTGTAGCTCATCAGGCTATATATACATTAACTAATTCAAAATGTCAACTTTAAGGTGAGAGGTACAACAAATAGGAAGAACTTTAAATGGAGAATATGAAATAGGTCTTAATGTCCTTGCCCCTCTGATAAATCTTTGAGGCCAGAGATAAAATCCCCTACAAATAAAGACACACTTGAAGATTTAATTCATCACTGTTGTTTCCTTTAAATTACCTCCCTTTGAAGAGCACATACAATCTTAAGATGAAAACAGCTTTTCAGGTCATGACCTCTGTTATCTATATTTGGGGTCGCAGGATCATGAAATCTTCAATTTAGAATCTTCATTGGCCAAGGAGTCTGCACGCAACTTTTCAGCTCTCTAGACCTTTTGGAACTGGAGAAGAAGATGAAAATAGGTTTTTAAGGATGTGACCCCGGTGACCCCATTTGGGGTCATGGGGTCACGAAATCTACAATTTAGAATCCCAATTGGCCAAGGAGTCTGCACACAACTTTTCAGCTCTCTAGACCTTTTGGAACTGGAGATGAAGATGAAAATACGTTTTTGGGGTTGTGACCCCTGTGACCCCATTTGGGGTCACGAAATCTACAATTTAGAATCCTCATTGGCCAAGGAGTTTGCACACAAGTTTTCAGCTCTCTAGACCTTTTGGAACTGGAGAAGAAGATGAAAATAGGTTTTTAAGAATGTGACCCCAATGACCCCATTTTAGATCATGGGGTCACGAAATCTACAATTTAGAATCCCCATCGGCCAAGGAGTCTGCACACAACTTTTCAGCTCTCTAGACTTTTTGGAACTGGAGAAGAAGATAAAAATAGGTTTTTAAGGATGTGACCCCTGTGACGCCATTTGGGGTCACGGGGTCACGAAATCTACAATTTAGAATCCCCATTGGCTAAGGAGTCTGTACATAGAATTTCAGCTCTGTGGAGTCATTGGTTCTGGAGAAGAAGTCGAAAAAGCGAAAAGTTTACGGACGGACGCCGGACGCCGGGCCATAAGCCCATCGGGCCTTTCACGCCTGATGAGCTAAAAAAACGAATTAGTCCTAATTTGTAACGAAATGGTCTGTTTGTCGATTGAAAATACGAATTATTTGAAACAAATTCTGTAATTTATACAATGTCTTTTTTGTATAAACAAAGTTTGCGTATTGTGTGAATTTCATCCTGATAACGCACAGTTATCAAGAGAATTTGTTTTAATTAAAAATTCACCACTTTTACACTTCTCTCAATATTTGCTTTTAAAGTACATAAAAAAGTTTCGTCCTGGGTGCGTCATTAAACGACGAAAGTCGAAAATATGAAAACTTTACGGACGCCGGACCTAATAATTCGTATTCTAAAAGTTAGTTTAACATACTATTATCTTCACTTGCAAACATTAGCTTATCTGAAAAGATAATTTCTAACTCTTATCCCGTGGACATTACGGTTATTACAATTTACGTAAGTATTTATTACATTTTACCGCAAATAACGGTCATTACAATTTACGTCAATTTTTATTACATTTTACGTCAAAATTTGTAACAATTTACGTTGGTATTACAATTTACGTCAGTTTTATTACAATTTGCTGCAAGTATTACAATTCACGTCGTTATTACAATTTACGTCGTAACAGGGCGGTATAACACTAGTAACCTCGGTGATCTATACGAGTTTCCAGAGAGAGAATTGTTTGGATATGCCGGTTCATATGTCTCTAAGGTTAGATGAGTTTGGCATGGTCCGGTGCCCGGCGTCGGTCAACTTGTCACATGTTCGATCTCCCCTCTTGTTACATGGTATGTATAAGATAGTCCTGACGCTCCTCGAAACGACTCGACCAAGGTGAAGGTCGAGTAAGTCTTTCACGTGTGCCTGGTCCGTTTGAACTTCTGTCAATAAAACATGTTTAAACCAACTCCTGGCCATTCCTGGAAGAACTTGTCACTGTACATTTGTTCATCAAGCATGCTGTCGTACGTTTTTCTAAACCTTTATACGTGAAAACAGAGAGAAATTGTTTCAATTCAAAAGGAACAGCAAGGTGCAGAAGATTGCCGTGCTGAACTTGCCGCTCCTTCCGGGTGTTTCAGTAAGGTTTTAATCAAGTATAAACACCTTAAAGGTGCATCCATTGTGTTTCATAACATTTTTATTTCGCTTTAATACGTTCCAACACACCATTATGCTGTTTACAATACAAACACATTCAATTAGCTTGCATATTCATACCCAATCGCCAAACATAGAGAGAGAGAAAATGTTTATTTAAGTGTCACGTACTTTTACAATATAATGCAATACAAATATACATAAAGTATTAAAAAGCACCCGGCCATATGGCCTATGAGACACTAAAATCATTTCATATCACATTAATAGCATAAAATCAAGGAATAATCTAAAACAGATAATTACATACATTCCACAATGAATTACATATCATTCAAGCACACGCACACAAACAGACATACAGCTAAATTTACCTATCACACATCAAACGGTATCAGGTACTCACGCGCGCGCGCGCGCACACACACACACACACACACACACACACACACACGGGAAGTACATCAATAAAACAAAAACAAAACAAACATACATACACACATACATTCACATATTTAGACATACTATGATGTATGATATAAAAGTACAGAGTATTTTACATATAAATAAAAATACATGCTAAAATATTTATATTAAAGTAATACAACTATAAAAGTGAAATTCTTCTTTTCACCATAAGATGCACCTTAGAAGCAAGAAGAAGTTGACACATGGAGTTCTGCATTAAGGAAACGTATTTTTCTTTTGAATTTTTCTGAGTAAAAGCATTATCAATCTCCTCGGCAACTTTAAAAATGTCGTACATTATATCCGAGTAGAGCGGACAGGTGATTATGAAATGTGTTTCATCCTCGATATGTAGGGGACAGAGAGGGCAGACTCTGTCATGTAATGGAGTGGGCGGCTTAGAGTATCTACCAGTCTCTATACATAGAGGCAGACTACAGGCTCTCAGTCGTATGAAGGACTTGCGGTGGTGTCTTGTCAACGTGTTAATAACATACTAGGGTTAGGGGCTAAAGTCCTTCTTAAACAAGCGATAAGTCCTCAATTTGTTTCCGTTTGTTAAATTCCCTTTATCGTTCCACAAATCAGTGAACCAGTTCTGTTCATCTAACATTTTCAATTTCTGATGGATTGCTGGCAAAGAAGATTTGTCTGATAGCAGATATTGCTCTAGACCTAACGATGCGCTCAGTTTTCTAACTCTGTTTTCCCAGGTTCTCTTCCGGTTAAGTGACCACTTGTGCAATTTGTGAGGGAGTCTAGAGTCTGGCCTTTACGCACTCTCATCCACATTCTGTATATTTCGAGACGTTGCTTGGTTACGCATGGTGTCCACCCCATATCACCCCTGGTTGCGATATTAGATGATTTTCTATCAGCTCCTAGAAAAAAGCGACAGGCTCGATTTTGAACTGTATTGAGAACTTTGTGCTCGTAAAGCCCCCAGATCGCCGCTCCATATGTAAGAACTGGCTGTACTAGTGAGTTATATAGGGCTGTAAAAACATCATAGGCCATTCCACCTGCATCACAGAACTTGGTACAAAGAGCACTACCTGCTGATTTTGCTAATTGATTCACGGCTGTTTTAAAGTCAAGATATTCATCAAACCATAGGCCGAGATATTTATAGTAGTCCGAATAATGCAATGGGATATCGCCACATGCGAACTTGAATTGGGAGCAGTCACGTGATCGTGGCCTAAAATGAACGATTTGAGATTTTTTACCATTTAATTCCAATCTCCATTTGCGACACCACTCATTAACTTCATCTAGCATAGACTGTAAATTCTCCTCAGTTGGTGCTAGTAAAACAATGTCATCTGCATAAAGCAGAATACTTATGTTGTCTCCATTCACATCGACCCCACAGTTCATATTTCGTACATTCCTAGCCAAATCATCTATATAAATTGCGAATAAGGTAGGTGACAGCAGACAGCCTTGTTTGACACCATTTGGTACCTTGAACCATGGAGTTAGGACATTATTCACACGGACAGCACAACTCACACCTTCATAAAGAGATTGGACAGCCTTCAACATGTTACCTTGTACACCCGACAGCTTCAATTTAAACCATAAACAGTCTCTGTTCACGTTGTCAAATGCTTTTCTCATGTCGATGAAGCAGGTGAACGTCGATTTGTCGGCAGTTTTTCTGTTGTTAATTATCTCGTAAAGGCTATAGATGTGGTCCATACAGCTGCGGTGTTTTCTGAAGCCATTTTGCTCTTCGACTAACAAATTATTTTCCTCTATAAACCTTGTCAGTCTGTTATTCAGAATGTCACAATATATTTTACAGGGAACGGATATCAAGCAGATGCCTCTGTAAGTTAAGGGTTGACGAACGTCAGTCGTGCTAGGTTTTACTATAGGATTGATGATGCCTTGTTTTCATGTCTCAGGGACATAACCACTCTGGAAACAATTGTTAATAAGAACATGGAGAATGTCAATACAGACGTCATTCTTGATTGCCTCAGACGGGATTGAGTCGATACCTGCAGCTTTTCGTAGTTTAGCTCGTATAATGGCGGCTTTAACTTCCTCTCGGGTTATCCCCTCGTTCATATCTGTGACGTCATTCGATGCTGTTGTTTCGTCATATTCTTCCAGGGATTCTTTCACTGTTTGTAGGTGAGTTTCATCAAATACCATCGTGCTTGTATTTTCACTGTAGAGACGTTCGTAATCCTCTTTCCATTTCGTCATGACGAGCTCAGGGTCGGAAATAACTGTACCATTATTGTCAACGACTTCCATGGGGATACGCGCTTTTCGGTCATTTCCAATACCTATCTTGCCGAAAGACTTCCAAAACACAGACGCATTACAGCTTTGTAATTGTTCCAACATCGTCCTCTGCTCGTTAATTTGAAAAGACCGCTTCGCCTTTCTATGAAGTCTATCAACGTATTTCCGTTGGGAATAAAAGTGACCATGCAAAACTCGTTTCTGTCCACGCTTGGTTGCTCGACGCCACTGGCGTTCCAGTCGACACGCTTTATCCCACTGAAGTTGCAGCTCTGTACTCCAGTAAGGTTTGCCGGTGCGTTTATTTCGTTTGTGAGTATATACTTCCGATCTCTTAGGACATACATCATCAAGACTGTTAGTAACAAGAGCAACAAAGTCGTCATAAGCTGAGTTGATATCATGTTGTGTGGAGAGCTTGTGTTCAATGCGTTGTATTGCAGCCACAACATCCTCAGAGTTGTAGTCATGTAAGAAGTCACCTGGGATATCCTTCACAATGAAGCGCCGTAAATGCTCACCCCCTGCGTGTTGTCTATTCCTGTCATTCACAGTGTCAGCGAATCCAGATACATCAGCAACCCATTCTAAGGTATGGCATTAGGTACTGCTAATTGTCCTTCACTTATAACGTCACTCATACAGACTACCATGAAATCAGTGTACATGTATAGCGGCAACTGCTCATAGGGCACAAACACATAGTCAATTACAGACTTACCACGTGTTGACAAATACGTAAAGTCATTTTTGCCAATGCGACCGTTTAGCATGCACATGTTACAATCTATAAGGAAGTCTATCATTTCCTGTCCGTGTGCGTTGCATGTATGGTCTATGACAGAGCGTGCTGGGATCTTGTCTACTCCTTCGATATAATCACTGTCACCACTCCGAGCATTGAAGTCCCCAAAAATACAGACCACACCATCGTTTTGATAAGTATAGACTTGCTGACGTAGGGTGGAGAAGAACGCTGAGGGGTCAATCCCACACCGGGACGAACCTGCAGGGGGCAGGTAACATATACAGTAGATGTAAGTCGCACACTTATCAGTCAGCTTTATCCACAGAATCCCTTCACATTCATTATTAAGTACAGAACAATCATACATATTAAAAAGATTTTCCTTAACTAAAAAACCAACCACCCCCGAACCCCTTTTTGCATGTTTATCTATATTCGATCTATTATGCGATATCCACCTGTAACCATCAACACTAATCTGTTCATCATCACGTAAAAACGTTTCACACAAACCTATAATGTCATAGTTCCGTGACAATATGACATCGTTTCTAAAAACAGAGTTATCATTGTCTTTCGTGGACCACCCACCGCAGTTCCAACAACTCAGTCTAAGACGCCTTGTGTCCTAGTGTCTCACATTCTTAATGAGACGTGTGCCACGCACATGGTATTCTTTGTCCTTGCCCATCTCTCTCACCAGAGTACGGAGAGAGGCCTCGGTGTTTCGGACATCATAAGGTAGATCATTTAAAGGGAGACACTTCGGGCGAATTCTGACCGCCGCTAACGAGCCCATTACGTATTTGATTTTATGGCCAACACGGTCACGTGACTCAAACTGGGCTTCTGCCGAGCGAGCTCGTCAATGTCAAGGCGGGGGATTTCCCCTTTCGACACGCGATTGCTGATTGGCTGTTTCATCTCACTGCACACCGACATGTACACCTTGTCCTGAGTTTTTCACGCTTCTGATGTCGTATTTGAAGAGTAAATGTTTATACATTCTATAAATATTATTAGTAATGACAATATTTAACATCTTGAAACGAAATTAATAGAAATATTTTCAACTCGAAATTATTTGACAGGTTGTTGATACAATCTTTCGGAATCTACTTCTACATTAAAACTTCACATACGGGATTAAATGTAAATGTAAGAACACGTATATATCACTTTAACGGCATGTATTTCAAGATGCCGTTAAAAGATGTCAAACAGGGTTACAGGTACACAGACACATTTATCATTGCTAAACTGCATGTAATGTTCGTCCAGGATTGTGATTTCAACAAGTTTGTTACAATATTTCATAGAGAAAGTCATCGTTTACCAAGTTTCTGAATACCAATAAATAATAATATAATTTAAATGCTACTAAATGATTTCATAAAATGCATTAGAGGGGTAATATTACGACATCGATTTCCTGAAAAGATGTGTGCGTGTTTGGTGAAAATATCATGGTTACAACTCACATTTCATTCAACGTTTCTTTGTTGCTGTCACGTTTGATATCAGTGACAAAGTATATCCAAAAGTGTAAGAACATAAACATAAAAGGTTATTTTAATTCAAGTTTGTCGATCAAAATATTGTTTAGACCCCTATATGATGCAATGCAATGCAAACCATTTTCACTTGCTATATGAGTTTTATGAAATTTATTTCATGTATAAATGCATGAACTGGATTGGTCAACAACTGAACAAACTCACTGAATTTTACATGCAAATTGTTGCACTGTACTTATACATATACATTATGATTATTGTGTTCATAAATTTATCATCATTTTAACATGATGTATAAATGTGAACCATACATGCGTTGTTGATTGGCATTTACAAAAGTCATCTAGACTTGTTTTCCAATTCATTTCTTCTCATTGAATAAAATACAATTAAACAACATTGTGATTATACACATTTATAGACAACGAACAAGATCGAATGAAATCATTTTTGTTACCAAACTTACTGTACATCTTGTAAATGAAAACGACACGGATCGGTAAATACGCTGATAGAATTTACTTGCCGCTCCATATACAAATGATCAGTTTCGCGTACCATATAGACGCTTCTTCAAGATCAAAGAGGGGAGAAGTGTTGTTACAGCAAATAAGTTTACGTAATTAAGCAGAACAAAGTCAAATAAGCTTAGTATAGGTGAGAAAAAGGGAGGAGCCTCGAGTGTAATTATTATGTTTTTACAGTTAACAAGTTTACTGGACCGGTTCTATTACACAACAACTGGCATCTCGGTGACCGGCATGTCAATAGACATGTTAATTGTCAAATGTTCGGTCTTGGTGACACAAGGCTGATCATGACAACAAATACACATTAATGCGACATTCAGTCTAGATATTGTCAGCCAATCAAAGTTAGGAATATTTATTCGACCAATGGAATTTAGGAATAGGATGATAGTTTTGTATTTTGTTTGTTTGACACTCATTTGAATAAAACCATATCATTGGACGATTACTAACGGTCACTATCTCTGAACGCAGACGTAAAAACGTCAGTCCAATAACAATTAGGCAACTTAGGGTGTTATACGACGATGTGCATGGATTACCAAGCTCACAGGTTCGTTATTCTAATCACACATTGTAGATTGCTATTCGCATGCGAAACATTTGCAAAATCATCACAATTGTATTTTGGTTATATTTACAAAAATGATATAATTGGCCTGTAGGCCTACGTCGTGTGTATGTTTTCTCTATACTTTCATATACAGTCATTGGCCAAAAGTCTGTTCGCTGTGACGTAATTTCCATAGATTTCCATGTTAATCAGTTATTGCGAGAATAATTTTCTTAATTTAAGTAAAAGTGCATTTGCTGCCATATTTTGTAGACAGCTTTGAAATCAACTCAGCTATGCGCACATAGTTACATTTCATTTACCGGTTAATTAGTTTTTGAATGACACTTGTTTAAACATCATATGTACAACTTGTGATTCCAATGTCCCATTGACGGTAATCTGTAACGACGGAATGTTGCATATATTGATTGATTGATTGTGTTGTTTAAGAAGATGTATTTTTTTTATAATAATAGGAAACTTTAATGGTAATTATGTGTCTGTAGCTCAGATAATTTGCATTATTTTGGAAAGGATTTCAGAACCAGTCGCCAAACAAATAACTTATGAAAATTATTCTCGATAAAGATAATTAACATGTAAGTCTATGGAAATTACGTCACTACGAACAGACTTTTGGCCACTGACTGTGTATAAGACGCTCGCATCCGTTGAGTATCGCGCTTGTACGGCAAGTAGTGGCGAGTAGGCCTCTGCGCAATGAAAACACCGCTGAGTAGAGGGAGCGCTGATTGAGATTTCCGCCTCGCTGTGAGCTAATTAATTAATGCCTTCCACAGCTAAATTCGCCGAAGTGTATACCTTTAACAACATACACATTTGAATATGACCTATTGTCTTTCAATTTCCTTTTATTTTTCAAAACCTGTTTCTTCTGTTCTACGGTCTCGACCCTGGCGACGATGACCCCCGGCTTGGATCCCCTCCCCTGCTTCCTGGCCGCACTCACCACCCTAACGTCGCGGAGCTGGAGGCCGTCTCGCACCACACACTGCACTTTGTTTACAGTCACATTTTCATCACTGTCTTCACTTTCATCAAACTTCACATTTTTCACAACAAATGTCGCTGACTGGGTAGAGTCTTGTTTTACAGCAGTTGCATAAGACTTTTCAATTCCCAGAACTTTATCAGTAAGTTTATCTATTTGTGACTGAAACTCTTCTCTCCCAACAATAATCTCAGCTCGAAATACAGTCATAACCTGCTCCATCATTCGAGATTCCATTTTACACAATCTATCATCAAAATGACATTTCAAAGCGTTAATTGTGTCAATAATTTGTCTCGTATCCCGGCTATCAGCAGAGTCATTAATGTGAGAAGAGCTACCTGCAGACTGGGACGCCGAGAGACTGGACTCTGTCTCGACCCGGACGGGGACGGGTGAAGCCATTACACAATCGACGAATTGTTTGTCTTCTTGATCGTCAGTAAAAGTTTTCTGTTTTTTCGTCAATTCTGTGATGTTATCTCCAGATTTTCTCTTTGTAGACATTTCCTGATTCATAGTCTGTTGTTGGGTGACAGTATTTTTTCAATAAATGTCTTTTTATATCGAGAATTGTACAATTTTCAGCGGAGCAGTTGACAACACGATTCACTCGATCAGGGTAGGTAACTCGGTAATCCCTTTGCGTATCATAATTACTAGTTTTCAATTAAAATCGAGTAACATCATCATGCCTGTGCAGAAACCGAAAATGCACGTTCTATTTACATGCAAAGTAGTTATATGACCTATTGAACATTATGAACCCAAATTGGTTATTTTGTCTGGTGTAAATAAGATTCCAAAATTACGTTTGACTCATTGGCGCGCGCCACACGCTGTGCATTGTCCGGTTTTCGATCAGAAATCACTACTTTTACCTTCATATCGTCAATATACTAAGTCGAGTATCATTGAAATGGTTGTTTTCGGTAACAGTTGGTACTTCTCGATAAAATAAGACCATTTATAACGTTTGTCATATTTGCCCCCCAGCAACACTCGTATCTTTAAAAACTTATCTCTCATTGGTCTGTCTTGGTATAAGTACCTTTTTCCTTTCAACTTTCTTAATCCCACAGCCCTGTTGTTTCCTTAACATTGGGGTTGTTTTTGTATCCGATATTATCAAAAACTTAAGTTAACATTTACTTCTTTTATTCATAGTTCCACTTGCCATCTAAATTATCCTTTGTTTTATTTATATAAACATCGAATATGTCCAGATGCTTTTTACAGTAATTTAAAAATTTTAATCATTAAATATTATAAATTCTTTACTTGTATTTACTTAATATTTGTCTATAAAGGCATACACATAAAATAAGCTGTACATTTGATAGTTTTCTGAAACGTGCTTTCATAATATATACATCGCAAGGCAAACATATTTGAGGAAGCATAGTAACAACGTTGAACGATCATGTATTCATACAGAGGCGGTATCGTACACATGAGCATAATATGTCCTATCCTATGTATATACACAAACCAAGTAGAATATAAGTCCTAATAGGCATATACTTCTGTCTAATGCTATTTCTGAGCGATACACGCACTTTTGGTAGACATTGATAGGCCTGTGCGACGGGTAACATTAGCACAATTCTTATAAGATGGATATCACTGGTAGGGAACTTAGTTCTTCTTCTTCTTCTTCTTCTTCTTCTTCCTATAATGGAGTGGCCTCAATCTGAGGGTTACAACTCCAGTGAGGGTGGAGTATTTGTGATTATTGCGACAGAGTCCTTGTGATATGTAACATAGTCTTTGTCATTTGTCACAGAGTCTTTGCATTATTGCACACTGTCAGTCTTTGCAATGTGACATGATGAAATGAAAATAATACTTTAGTTTCTGGTATTTTAGATGATAACTTGCCACATCAAGACATAATGTTATCTTAAATCATTTGTATTCTCTGTAACAAACAAATCTAATGCACAGCTTTAACTAAATCCCAAACTGTAATTAAAGTCATTTTCGTGAGAAATATGAGAAAATAAGTAATAATAATAGCATACAACAAAACAAATATAAAGTGAATGTCCTTCAAGATTATCAGTAAAATTCCATCACTAGGATGTATGTGTAGCAGCGTTGGGAGGTTACTTGTACCACTTGGGTGTGAGTTGATCGACTTTTATTACATTGTATGTAATACGTAGAACAAGCCTGAAACATATTAAAATAACAACATAAGTTTACATTCAATAAATAATACATATCACTTGTCAAATATATCCTTATTTCAAATGGTACTCACATTTAATCAATAGGCAATATGGTAAAGATATACATCTACCATCAATACATGATAATTACTTAAATTCGTTTACTAAGGCGATATACACAAATTAGTAATACTTGTGATAGTGAACTTATTACTTGATAATATACATCAATACATATGCATAAAGACGATATTGAATGACAGGCATGAACTTTACACATAGGTAAGATACATGATAATACAAATAGATATATATAATAGGGCGACAACGACGACAACATACCAGGTAGGTTTGACCTGAGCTGCTGCACACAGATACGAAGTCAGTACCGCCGTAGCCTACGTCATCTGCAGGATGAAGGAATGACGTATGCATATGATACTTAATATTTACAAATAGTTAAAAGAGTAACTACGGTAAAAGCTACATACAACCACATTTAACATCATTCACACTTACCACATACATTCCCTCACACACTCACCTATGGTAATGATAATAATAGTAATAGTGATAAGGATAATTTGAAAGACTAATAATATGGAAACTAAACTTAATATTAATGTTATAGAGTGATAATTATAATTTATGTAATGTGATGATTTAGAAAAGTATGATATTCTTACACAACTCACTGTACTGTGAGTTTAATCTTAAACTGTAAAACTAATATTGATCACTATACTGTGAACTGAAACCCTGAGCTAAAGTAATATAATAACTAACTCTTATATAGGATAACTAATTCTAATATATGATAACTAATTCTTATATATAATAACTAACTTAAATGGGAGATGTAATACCATACAAGTAAAGGAATATTTGTTGTATAGAGGTTCATTGAACAAAATTCTGACGTCATCAATGTGCACTTATATGACCCCAAAATAGGTCAATGACATGGAAAGGTGACCCTATTTATAGAACCAAGCATAGCAACAGGATAAATAGAAATATAATACACCTATAAGAACTTAGGTGGTTGGAAACTAAAGTTATTTTTAAATCTTATCCCATAGCAACAGACAGAGTGAACTGATATGTACCTTAGTTTTATTTTTTAGTGAAGTCCCATAGTTATCTTTAAAATGAGCCTCTTTTCTAAATTAAGATATGATTAAACTTCTATTTTTAGGACCCGTTAGAGGATATAAACCCCAAAACTTTTACAGTTGAAGCATCATTCTCAGTTGACTCTTGAGACGTTAGGAACCTTCTATGCTCTTGACTTTACTTATCATATATATATATATTATACATGTGAAATATTGGATACTCTTGACATTGGAAATTACCATTTTCAATTTGAGAAAAAAAAAATGTTAGATGTAGTTAGTACTCACCCCTTATAGTGAATTTAGATACATCCCCAGGCAACAGTAAAATCCAGGATGAATGTGGTATATATCCAAATTGAACAGTAGATTTTTGATTCCAAGGGTAATTCCAAAATCAGCTGGTAGCATAGCCCTTCCGGCAGTATCCCATAAGTTGATTCCATGTTTTTAGCACGTTGTAATTTAACTTGGACAAGTAAATCATATATGTGAAAGATACAGAATTATAAAATAACTGTATTCCACTATACATGAGTTATTTACCCAGTAGTTTTGGCTTTATTAAATATACACACATATAAATACAACTATTTTCCATCAACAACAATTAAATGATATTAATATTAAACAATATTTACAAAAACATTAACAAATACCGCCTTAAAATCAACTGTTGTCAGTGTTGATAGGGTAGACATGGTCTGTATGAGTGGTAGATATACAAACAATTGTACACAAAACACCATGACTTATCTAATATTGACGATCTTTATTTCTGAAAATTACAAAAACAATTGTTCTGAATTTCTGACTACAATGTAATAAAATATAACATACCCATTGAAAAAAGTATTCTTTATGTCATACAGAGTCATACAGAGTCAGGATTCCAAATTGTTACAGTCGCGATATTGAATTCAATGCTTTATTATACTTGTAATATACTCAGAATAAAAATAATCAGTATGCTATCGTACTTACTGTGTAGTTGATATCATAAGCTTTTAATTGATATATCAAGTGTCCATTTCCGATCAATATGAGGTGAGATAGACACCAAAATCAAGACCATACACACCACGCGGTGTCAGACAAAATGGCGGCCAAAAAAAATAGTCCACTTTTTTTCAAGGGCAGTTGGAGTGGATGAGTCCATTCCCAAAAATATCTATACTTATTTATTTATGGATCTATTTCAATCATTCCTTTTGTATAGCAATGCTCATGACTTCAGGTATACACCACAATCATTCATTTTTATGTTCAAAATAATATGACGTCATCATGACGTCATACATTACTCACTTCTGTAGAATGGTATGGATGTCACTTTTGATGATTGCAATGCGTAGAACTCGTCAAGACCTTTTCAGTGATATGTCATTTGTCTTTATAAAATATCTAATTAGTGAGTTATTCATCAAAATGTATAAGGTCACGTGACTTCCTGTTTACAACTTCCTGTCAACAGAAAAATCACCATAACTTCTTTATTTATGGACCGATTTCAATAATTCTTTTTGTAAAGTGATACTCACGACTTAATCTATACTATGCAACCATTCATTTTAATTATCACGACAATATGACGTCATCATGACGTCATACAATGCTCATTTCAATGAGATTCATCCTGTAAATAGCAAAATCACCATCATTTCTTTATTTATGGAACGATTTCAATCATTCTTTTTTCATTGTGACTATTACGACTTCAGCTATACATGATAACTGAGTGAAGCAGCCATAATGTGATGCATGCACTACTGAATGAACTCACTCTAAAATGGTAATTTTAAACAACAGTCAGTACATTTCAATGAAAGAACATCATGTATTACTTTGATTTGATGTTTCCAACATCAAACTTAATGTACTTTTAATCTTTAGATACAAATGAAGAAGATATGTTCAATATGTGATTTATTTTATTTGCTCCTTTTGCTTGTAGAAGTAGAATTAGGGTTAAGGGCGGACCCAATGAATCTACTTTACAAAATCAATTCTCAGTATTGTCTTTGTCATCTTCGCCATCATCATCATCATCATCATCATCATCATTATCATCATCATCATCATCATCATCATCATCAGAAATATCAGAATCAGTACCATCATTATCAGTAATATCAAACACCCATTGTTTATGTTTTGAAAGTTTAGCAAAAATGACATTTTCAACATTGTTCCTGTCATCAATAGAATTTAATAGTTCTTGAGTTGTGGGACCATCTTTCGTATAGAACATAAAATGAAGATATTGAGCATACATTATTTTGAATGCCCTCCATAACAATTTGTCGAGTTTATCATCAATTACTTCTGCAGAATAACCATTCCTCTCATACTTCTTCTGTTTCTCTTCAAGAAAATCAACGTTTATCTCACGAGCACGTTTAAACATGAGTCTTATGCCCTCTTCCTCAAGATCAGCTTGTTGTTTCTTTCTCTGAACCCTCTTGGTAAAGGCACTCATGTCATCATCATCCTCTACATCTTCATCATTCTTTTCCACCTTGGGACATTCCTTGTCATGCAGATGACTTTGAAGGTTATGAGTATTACACTTGTCCACAGTAGTCACAACAGGCCAGAGATTTCTTCATGGGTCCACTCACTTCTTCTTCAAATTTTCTTTTAGTTGACATATTGGGGATTCCAGGTGGTGAACATTGTCTAAAACCTGTGTTCTCTGGACACCACGTTTTCCTATGTTTTTGCACAACAAACAAAACAATACCACAGTCGTCAAAGGAAAATGTCATATCTGTGATGTTTTCAGAGTACGTCTGTTCACTTCCGGGGTTAGTCTCTATATGAGAATTATTTTTCAGACCCAAAGTCATAACAGGTTGCTGGTCTACTGGATTGTTAAACAATATTAAATAATGCAAATCCCGTCTATGCATTGGGTTTTTGCTGAAAAATAAATTTTGGTTGATAGCGATAACAAAGAGGTTGCGATGATGGGAACCTTCTGTAAACAAGTCGGTTATTTTGGGATCTTTACTAGCCATTGACATCAAATCATCAAGGACTATGGCATTTCTCACACTTGTGTCAAAAAAGTAGTCCTGGTCCAAATCTATGGGAATACCTTGAATAAACTCTACCGGAGGATACATCGATTGTAGAATTTCATCATAAAGAGGTTGCCAGCGACGATAAAGCCATACGATGCGTTGAGGCCAAGGTTTAATTTTAACACTTTCCAAAATGTGTCGAACAAGATACGATTTTCCGGATCCAGTTGGCCCGGAAACGGTCATAGTGAAGGGGTGTTGTAATCTAAAATCTTGTGGTGGCCCTGCATCTTTAGATTTGATTGACTGTGATGTGGGCCGTGGCCCTGCGTCTTTAGACTTGTTTGACTGTGGTGGGGACAGTGGCTGTGAAGGTATAGATAATTGTTGTGATGGCTGTTGCTTCTCTTTTTCATTATTGTGCTTTAATCTTTTATGTCTCAACATAGCATCCTTTCTTGAAAACAGTTTCTGACAATATGGACATGTTGCTTCCATCGTGATCTTATATCAAGTGACGTGGAGTGTATGAAGACTATAGTTATAATATATGGTGGTTTGTGTGTGGGGTGGTGGTGTTTGTGGGGTGGTGGTGGTGGTGTGGTGGTGGTGGTGGTGGTGGTGGTGTTTGTGGTGGTGTTTGTGGTGGTGGTGGTGGTGGTGTTGATGGTGTTTGTGGTGGTGGTGGTGGTGGTGGGTGTTGTGGTAGTGGTGGTGGTGTTTTTGGTGGTGGTGGTGGTGGTGATGGTGGGTGTGGTAGTGTTGGTGTTTGTGGTGGTGGTGGTGGTGGTGATGGTGGTGTTTGTGGTGGTGGTGGTGGTGGTGGTGGTGGTGGTGGTGGTGTTTGTGGTGGTGGTGGTGGTGGTGGTGGTGGTGGCTGTGGTGGTGGTGGTGGGTGTGGTAGTGGTGGTGGTGGTGGTGGTGCAGGGTGGTGGTGGTGATGGTGGTGGTGGTGATGGTGTTGGTGGTGGTGATGGTGGTGGTGGTGATGGTGTTGGTGGTGGTGAAATTGTTAAAACCCTGTTTTTAGTCGTTTTACCCCTTTGCCTTTTTGTGAGGATCTTTTCTTCTTTGACGAGCATGCTTTTGCCTGTTCAACAACTTGTTGTGTTGGAGAGGTTAGAACAATCTCAGGAGTTGTTGATCTTTTCTTCTTTGACAAGCGTGCTTTTGCCTGTTCAACAACTTGTTGAGTTCGAGAGGTAAGAACAATCTCAGGAGTTGAGGATTTGCTACCATTCAAACCAGGCAAATCTATCTTGATCCCTTGATACTTCTCATAATAGATCACATAATCATCTATGTTTGTAAAAGGGTTGGGGTATCCCTTTGCTTGTAAATAGTATTATTATATACCCATGTAAACTTAAGCTAGTAATACAGGGGTGCAATACGGTTTCCGTGGTCGATTTCCGTATTGCACGGTGAATTCCGTATTGCACGGCTGACGGTTCTACTTTCTCTAAACTTCGGCACTTCTCGGAATTTTCCGTAATTTTCAATGTTTTCCTATTCAATCTCCGAAATGTATGTTTTATTAACACTGCTGGTAATGTTTCAGTTGATTAAAGTATCAATTTGGATTAAGACCTTACATTAACAGCACAAGAAGGGAAAATGTTACTCAAATTATCATTACCAAGGAAGAAAAGCGCTTTGCCGAAAGCTTCGCTAGCGATGTTGCGTCATTGTGACGTCACAACGGTTTATAATTGTGACGTCATAACCATGGTCACGTCATTCGAAAGAAGCACGATGGACGGAAGCCTGAATGTTGTTTATTATTGTCAGTTCTTTGTAATTAAATGATAGTATAGCAAATTTGATGGATTTATTATGTTAACACACTGAACAAATTTTCACTTTAAAAAGCTCTTTTGGGCTAACAAATGAGAAAATAAAGATATTATTAAGATTTCAAATCATGAGTCGTGCTGGTCAAGCAACCGTCCGTGTATCAATACGCAGCACGTCGTCCCAGTAAATTTACGCAACTTTATTTGTTTACGAATTTGCTAATAAAAAGGGGTATATAATAAATATAGAACATCATACTTGTGCATTTGGATCGTTTGTATTGAACTCGAAGCTGTCATGGAAGCGCAGGAACAACTCGTTCTTCGAACTCGTTGTTCCTCCGCTTCCATGACATCTTCTCGTTCAATACAAACGATCCAAATGCACAAGTATGATGTTCTATATATATACTTGGTCCATTTATCAGGATCATCCAGATAAGGTTTCCAGTATCGACTGTTCATGATTTCTATGTGGATATGGATTAAGAAATGTTCTATGTTCAATACTCTTCACACCCAGAAGCAGATGAAGTGTCACTGACACTAGTTTAATGACAAATGAAACTAGTTTGAAATCTCTGGTCTTTTTATAAATGTCTATAGTCTCTCTCTATATGCACTCAATTTCTAATGGGACTCATCTATCACTGTGCTATCTATAAATCACAGACACATATTGTAAACTCGAACAGGTTTATTCATAACCTATAGAAATATACAACACACAATATTTACATATACAATCCAATATTTCTTGTGACAGACTGTTGATCATGTTAAAATCCTGGACTTGGCCTAAAGCTGAATGGTTTATTAGTGTTCATGTAGGGTTGATTCCTCAGCTGTTGTATTGTCTTTCTCTCTACTACACCAACCATCCGTAGATAGTCACAGTCAGGAGACCACTTCTCATGTTCGACCCATGGGTCGTCAGTAGGCATCCATTCCTTGAGACGAATACCACATTTAAAAAAATACACAAATCCCCACGATTCTGATAATAGAGTCCAGCATGAGACAAGTCTCTGGGATTTTGCTTCATCTGAATTGGCCAGTCTTTAAAGGAATCCAGTCTCTTCTCAAAAGAGGTGTAATCCGTCTTACTATGTAATCTGCCACTACAATCTGCAACAACATTCTCATCAAGATATCCACAGACATCCATGTTGACAGAGAAAATATAAAACACGTCTACACAGTCCAGAGGCTCTGAGCACACTGAGTTTTACCAGTTTATATAGTGACTAGGATTACATTTAGAACATGTCAAATGTTCAAATTGACCCTGGTGAAAATGGTCACCAGTGTCATCAACTACATCTTCATCATCATCTTTATCATCATTGTCATCATCACTAAATGGTGGTGACCTTAAATCGAGATACACTGGTGGCGACGCAATAGATGTATTAAATTCAGTAGCAACCTCCCATTGGACACCTCCGTTGTCAGTCATTGTTTTAACATATCCTACTGGATAGTGATCAGACTTCTCCCCCTTGACCATGCTGCTATACCCTGGAATCTGTAAGTCCATCTGCTGGTCAAACTTCTTGTAGTCCCGCTCCATCTCCTCACGGATCTGACGTATTTGTTGATCCAAAAGATCCTCACCCTCAGTGTTGAGAACTTCTATGTCAGGTTTTTCAGTCTCTTTCAACTCTTCTTTCGTCTTCTTGGTATTCTGTTGAGACTCAACATCCGTCAGTTTTCTCTTTAAGGAGACATTAGAGTTCTTAGACTCATTGACCCCGTTCTTCTCTGTCATTGTGTTAGAATCTGTACTCTTAAGAGAGTCACGCATCATATCCCTCAGTTCAGGTACAAAGTCAGGCATCACATCAACACAGTCTCTCAGTTTTCCCCACTGTGCTTTGGACAACAAAATCCCCTTGGCAGTGGGAACCATAGATTTAATTGAATTATCCCATTAACACCATTGTTGAACACTGATACCGGTGTCATCCATCACTACAAACACATTTGCACCCAGATGATGTTTGAAGTCTTTCCCAACTTTATGAAGACTGCACAAAGTTCCACCCAATGTGTCAGACTCAGTACAATCCCTCGTTTTGTAGGGTAGCTTTTTCCGTTCAGATAAACATCATACTTGCGAATGTGTATGTTTAACATTCCGTCCCATGTCTTGGCCGTCACATATACATCACCCCCTATTTCCAGATGACAACGTGGGTCCTGTAATTCTGTCATCTGCTTATCCGGCTGAGTTGCAAGTCCATACCTTCCCATCAAATTTTCCATTTTCTGTCCTGGAAGTAAACTGCCAACAACACAAGTAAAGTCAAGAGCATAGAAGAGTCCTAGCGTCTCGAGCTTCAGCTGAGAATGATGCTTCAACTGTAAAACTTTGGGGGTTTATATCCTCTAACTGGTCATAAAAATAGAATATGACCACAGTACATTAAAAATAGAAAGTGATATCATTTTCTTTAAATACAATATGAGCTCAGTATGACAAAAATAGAAAGTGATTTTCTTAAAATAGATTTCGAAACATATCAGTAAGTACATTCCTCTCAAGGTCACTGACCTACAATTATCTAAAAATATCCTGTTGCTATGCTAGGTTCTATAAATAGGGTTACCTTTCCATGTCATTGACCTATTTTGGGTTCATATAAGTGCACATTGATGACGTCAGAATTTTGTTCAATGAACCTCTATACAACAAATATTTAATAACTATCATAACTAGGATATGTGGCCTTCATTTATAAAACTAACATAACTCACTGTATTGTGAGTTATCATGACATATACTTTAACACTATATATATATATATATATATATATATATATATATATATATAGGTAATGGATAATGAAAGATATTTTGACTATAGCAGATATAACTACCAACTATGAATCTATATACAAATACAACACTATATACACAAGACTAGATATTACTAACCTCATATTTATATGAATATCACATCCAGATCACCATGATCTCGATCCTTATGAAAATATGCTCCCATATCCAAATTTTCACATGGCAGAACAAACGAATACAACTGATGAAAACTGACCAGAGAGACACTATGAAAATAACCTAAAGCCTATGCTACGCTTGGTTGAATTTAGAACAATAGAATACATGAATACAGCCTAAGCATGGGACAAGTATGGGGAGAGATTGCAGTGTGCGAAGCATGCAGTGCAAGTTAGTAATGCTGAACTTAAACTACACCTAAGATTACATTGATGTTTAGAGAGCTATGGTTTTGATATAAAATGATGAGTATAAATAATGATTAATGTGATTAAAATGGCTAGATTTACTTTATTTAGATTATAAACAACTGAAATAGCTTCACATGTTTATTCATAAAACTATATACAATTTAGAATACTGACTCTGCCACATATGCTAAAATTAACAAACATAATTCATAATTGTCACAGAGTCTTTATCACTGGTAATGGAGAATTTTTAGATGGCAATATGATGGTAACGGAAAATTTGTATATCATTTTCTTTTCAAATAGGAAAAATCAATACGCCGCATGCATTATTTATCAACATTTCGTTGGCGAATACCTCATGTAATATCCATTTACCATCTGTGTCTATATTGATATACCCCTCAATGGACAATATTGAATTCAGACACAAATACGAAGTATAAAACATACCAATATATATGACAAAAAGCCCTCCTGACAAAGCCAGAAAAATTGATACATTTACAAAAAAACAATATCATAATGCTAATGTTGTTGATACCGATGATGTGATAGAAGTATAGGATACATTTGTTTATGCGTACTCTTAATCGTCATCTACACAAAGGAACCAGAATAAATTATACGAAATATTTGACAGTCAAACATTCGACTTTGTACGTATGAGATGAAGAAAAAACTACATTAATAACAGTATAATATTAATTTTGTTCAATCACAAATGGGTTGTGCTGAAACTTGTATTTCAAAGGGTTTTCATTGTACATAATGTTTGGTATTTTACATTTATATCTTTGAAAATGTTATGAAGGATGGAAATCATGTTATAGTACAAGATGTTGTCGTCATTATGTTCCTTCTAGTATTTTAAAATGGATGACGCATCATCGCTGTCTGATTTCATAAAACAAGCCGAAAGCCATATTCCATGAAATCGCCTATCTCATATTAAGGAGATTTCAAAACGACGATTCCAATTCCTGTTTACAAATTAAGGTAAGTTGGCTTTAAGAGATATGATGTACATGTAAGTATGTTTCAGTAGTATCTATCCATCTTGAATTAAACTATCTTGCATTTTTGTTGGTATATAGTTTCTCTGTCCCAGGGTGTAAAATTGCAGTTTTGTTCCATGTTTATAAACCGCGTCTCAAAAGCACATATGTAATTCAGATGATTTGTTTTATTATTTATAGAAAGGTTTATATAGTTTTATAACTATGTGCATTATTATTTGTTCAATGATACAATTTTGATTTTAATCTGTGATTGTAGATCTAATGTGAGGCCAAAAGAAATGAATATTGCCTTTTTTAAAACAAATTTGTTTTAAAGATATCTCATCTATCCTTTTGTTACATGTTTTGATAAGTGTGAAAATATAGGCATTTTTGAAATACTATGACTTATGAGTGATGAATCGATATTTTGGGACTGTTTTTTTCCACAATGTTATTAGTGTGTGGATATCTACATAATGTCTTGACAATACTTATTTCTGTTTTTTTTGTTGTTGTTATATCATCTCTTTTAATAAACACAGACTGACTAATAATAGGATACATTTTACTTTAATGAGGACGTTATGTTGACAAAATGTTTCACACGCGGTGTCATAAGTGGGTGCCAATTGTTGAACAACTACTGAGGTGAATTGCTATTAAATTATTTAATTAGATTCGAAAGATACGTCTTTCTACAAAATAATACCAAATTAAGCATTTTCCTGAAATTATGTGTATATCTTATCTCTTCAAGCGTAGAATACATGGCTTACAAGAACTGTTGCCTTATGTAACACATTATTTGCAGTAATAAAACAAGCTGGAGGAATGGACGGTATTTCCATTTCTTTGCAAGGTGTGATTGCCGTGAAATTAACATTGCTAATCAATTATTTTCTGATGTAGTAACATTTCATCAAAACAGCAACATCCATGCCATAAGATTTTCCAATGAAGAAAAACAGCACCGTTTATCTTCTGCTTCCAGAAACAGGTTTCAATTATCCAATTCGTAGGTCATATTCGACAAATCAAGCCAATTAACATCCATTTTGTGATTTGAAATAATCTGTGACAATGAAGAAATTGTCCGTTACATCAATTTTGTAATCACACATTTTCTGTGACACATTAGAAAATTTCAAGGTAACTGATATCTACATCTTTGTACTGATAAAACGCCGAATGCTTTAGGATATAAGAGGATGAACCCAAATCGGAGCAACATGCTTTGTTTATACAATTCTATATGCACCGGTTACTTACATAATACCGATAATTTATGAAAAACTTTGAATTTTGTGGCAATTACTGGCTTTACCACATTATCAGTGGTTATTTGGTCATCATAAATTTAGTTGTCACGTATGGATATATGTGTTAACTAACTGTTACTTCAATTCTCTGATAACATTGAGTTTGTAGATCTGCAACCCATTTATCGCTCCTTACCCTTGACATACCGAGGCTAAAATCGCAATGACTCTGTTACATATCACAATTACTCTGTCGCAATAATCATAAAGTCTCCACCCTCGCTGTAACCACGTTCCCTACCAGTGGTTATGCACAGGGGCTTGTATTGTCGAAAAAAATGAAAGCATATTAAGTCGACGATCCAGCCCATTTTTTGTTTAGTATAAGGTGCTGGATCGTTAACTTCATATGCGTTCTGTGCAGTTATATACATGTACATGTATTCAACATTGAGTGAATAAACTCATTTTAGAAAAATGCACAGCTACAGATTACCAAGGAAACGACTTCATTTCGTACTGTATAGTCCTCCTAACATGTGTGAATTCGAGTACGTGAATGTGCTAGCACGTAGGCCTATGTGTATGTTTGTGTTGAAATCTACTCGTGTGTTTGTTGAAGGAATGTGTGTTTATGTGTGCCCGTTGGACGAGAGTGCAACACGTCATGTGACGTCACGTAACCGTGTACTTGATAAGTTTCTACAGTTTCATGTCAAAATCAGAAAATGTTCTACGACGTTGAAGCGCCCGTAAAATCTAATCAACGTCCATGCAGTTTTATCCACTGTGTATCTAAGTAAAACCGAAAATGCAATTGTAAAGATCGATCGTTTTATAATATCATTAGCAATGGCGATATTAAACACGAGGATTCCTAGCTTCGATGTACATGTATCATCCACAGTCGTCATTGTGAAGATCAAGAGCGGAAACATGTACATTGTTAACGTGATTTATTCAATCTATATACAGTTACAAACCAGTAGCGAGACGGTGGTAGACACCAGAGCAGATTGATTGAAATCGACCCGCAACTTCATTAACGTATCGTGTAATTTGACAAAGTTTGCCATTATATTGATTGAAAAAATCGTTTCAATGCGACATCTGCGCAATTTATTCAATATAATTTTCTATATGTTATGTTGTGGATGAAAGATTTCTCTTGCAATTAAATGTACCTACATCCATTGTGTTGTTGGGGTCACATATGACAAACGTCATAAATGGTATTACTTTATCGAGACGTACCGACTGTTACCGAAAACTACCATTTTGATGATAGTAGACTTAGCATTTTGACGATATGAAGGTAAAAGTATTGATTTCTGATCGAAAACCGGACAATGCACAGCGTGTGGCGCGCGTCAATGAGTCAAACGTAATTTTAGAATCTTATCTATAACAGAAAAAAGAAAAAAAATTAGTTGATAGTGTTTAATAGGTCTTATAATTTCTGTGCATGTAAATTGGGCGTGCAGTTTCGGTTTCTGCACATGCATAATGATGTTACTCAATTTTAATTGGAAACTAGTAATTATGATATATTTGGCGATTGAGGATTACTAAGCAAGCTGAGTGATTTTATTTGTATAGTAGATAGCACATATGGTGAGTTGCAATGTATTAAAGCCAAATAACATTATATGAAACACAATGCATGCACCTTTAAAGTGCAATGCTCAACTACGACACTATGATTGGCCTTTTTTTGTGTAACGCCGTAATTATATGGGATGGTATAACTGTAATATCCTCTCACACATTGGTATATAAAACCATACACATCTTCTTGACATCGTCTGGTGGTTTATCATTATTTCACTATGCACGTGCATTGAGAGTGTTGCATTCTGCGGACTTCACCAACTTTGCGTTCAGTAGCTTCGCTCAGTTCCCTAATTCTTCACCTCCTACATAAATATTTCAGATATGTGATGCTCTTTTTGTGAAAAGTCTGTTTCTGATATTATTTTAAGTTCAAGGCTGTTCAGAGAGCCGTGTGAATGAAGTCGATCGCCATCTCGTAACGACTTGACGTGTGTTGGCTAACTGTTGTCAATGTTCTGCCACACCAGGGCAACTTTGCATTTCGTAAGGTAAATAACTCGGAGTGTTCAAATAGTGTCAACATATGAGGGGCTGCTTCCACAAATTACACAACCATGAGTTGTTTTCTCACCAACTATATTTGTCATGTAATTTGCCTGCCATAAGTTCTGGGTTCGTATCCAGAGTCTCCAAAACTTGGCTGCAGTAGAGCACTATTCTGCACCAGCTCTGCTGGAGTGAAACTTGACATTCAATATAGGAATGCTATTTATGCAGAATGGTTAAAACATAACACTTCACTGTAATTAAGGGCAGTGTCACCAATGGTTCGCTTACCTCAGCCAACTCTCACTGGTTTCTCCGAAAAGCAAAGCAAAATTGATTGTCCTTCAAGAATCACAGAGGGTAAGCCGTGTCTGTGCTTGACCGGAAGTTGGTATGCTTGACCGGAAGTTGGTATTCTGTGGTCTCGGTTCAGTTAGTCATCTTTCAACTAGATTTTGGTCGTTTATTTTAAAAAGTGAATAATGTTAACAACAACTTGTTTCTAGTCTTGGAAAGCTATAGTTCATAGCCGCTTCATATTTAGTACTAAACTAGTCACAAATAGCGTCAAAGAAGAAAGTTTCTATACATATATACAGCCCTATGTTACCTGTTTACAAGTCGAAGCATAACCACAAAAGGTAGATTCAATTACATACAATTTAGAAATCTTGAAAAATTAATTTACTGAAATTCAGAGATGACCAATTTATTTCGTTAAATGTTATTTTTGAGAAGACAAAAGTAAAATATTCAATTTAAGTTGTATACATTTCTAGTTGTGATCCAGGTTATACCAGTGTCTGGCAACCCATGAAGTCAGCATCGAACGTTACCGGAATCTCTGCACTCTGAAAGTGCTTATCTAGTGCTTCGGTAGTTGAACGTCATTCACATGTTATAAATCCATGCAGGAAAAGTGATAAGAGGAGAGAGGCTATAACCATGATATGAAGACTTCACTTCAATATGAACAGAAAACATATCAAACAACACTATTTTCAACTCAACATTATACAAACTTTCATATCAATCCAAATATAAAGGTTTCCATATTTTAGATAACATGGGATCCAGTGGATCATATGTAAGTCAATATTGTAAGAACGAAGATATATTATATACGTACATTTCATAAATTCCAACATCAATGTGTGTTCTCCTACATGACATGAATGGTAGGCTATGCATTGTGACAACAAGGGCTTTAAACCAACAATCTGTATTAACTTTCAGTTGCAAATGGATAAATTGTGACAACTAAAATGGCCTTTTATCCAATAAACACGTTTTTCAGGTGGTAAGGAACATTTGACGTGTGATTTTCAGAATTCTCAAATTAGTATGTGTAGGTGTTTGGACCGTTGTAGTATTCCTGAGTGTAAAATATCTTACACAACTTTCCTAAAACAAACTTAAACAATTTTTATGAAAGCAAGATTAGCTGCCGCAGAACTGAGAAAGTAGATCCGTCAACGTTAAAAAGACTTTGAAAAGGTTCACGCACGTCTGAAACTTTTTCAAGAGTTCAAACGAACTAAACCAGTAAATTTTGATCACATGACCGTTCTCTTGACCAATCAAATTCAGGAATATGTGTAAATTCCAAAGTTGAGAATTGGAATAATAACGCAAACAAATTTAATGGATATTTGATTCAATCAGTTAATTTTGTATTTAATATCCCCAATGCGTGCACGTGGTGAGATGGTTCGGTTGGTTCACTGAGTTGCATCTGCTAGCTCAGAGCTGCCTACCCTCCTTTCAGGTTAAGTCTAGAAATATAGCAATTTTGGAGTATTTTGTAATTTTTAGGTGAAGTTGATATGATACTATATCTTCCAAGATATCATACTCTGGTTTGACAACAAGAAGCATTGTCTGTCTTTGTTTACTGGGGTTAACTCTGGAACATAGTTATAATTCAACTCTGTAACAGTACAGAAATCCATTACTCTATACAGAAATTTATGAAATGAGCATTTTATATATTTCCAGAGAAGATGTGTACAATTTGCAACATTGGTGTACAATCATATTTCAGGACTGTAAAGTGTACAGAATACACCAAAAGTGTACAAGTAGGCAGCCCTGCTAGCTGTGACACTTATAAATGCTGAACCACCCGAACATCTCCTCAACACCTAAGTTGGTATATTCATATTGGGTATTCTCCCATAACCCTTACATCTCATTGCGTCCATTTAACATCTAAAGTTAGCATAATCAACCCCATGTGATTACACCTACTATCTGTAATGTGTTATGCTCTGATACTCCAGTCTATGCCAGAAGAAGAATAAAACAAGAGAATATATTTGATTACGAGTCACATGCTCTACATGTAATATATGCAGCCATCAGCTTACGAGACACGTCTTGTCATTGAAATACATGAAATTCATAAGATAACAAATATGATATGATCCCATTTTCAGTTAGTGTAACATCCTGCGCATATAATTATCTAATGTAAAATGTGTAATGCTCCGATATTTGCCCGACAGTGATATATGAGTGATAGTGATATATGAGTGATAGTGTATTAGTGTTGTAATATTACACGGGTAACATGCAACTGAATGATTTTATACATACTGAAATATCTAATACACAAGAAGCATATGTCCACATGAAAGCCTGAATGATTCTATTCTAATGATTACTGTCGATATTATAGCATAGACATGCAAGGTTAAATAGGGAATTATATGTCAAGTTTTCATGACATTGTTAATGATTTAAATATATATATATATATATATATATATACACACACACATATATATATATATATATATATATATATATATATATATATATATATATATATATATATATATATATATATATATATTTATCATTATGGTCAGGTTTTCGGTTCATAAACAGAAAGATGTGGCTGCAAATGAACGCGTCGTAACAAACTAAAGTTTATCTTTAATCACATCTAGCTTACAATCTTACCCTGTCACATTGGTCTTAAACATTTTAACTGAGTTGAAATTTGGTCATAACAAACTCATAACATAACAACATAAGGAACAATCACCATGCATTAAAAACAATTCTACTTATAAATAAAATGTCAACGAAAACTATACTACTACCTTTTTAGTTGTATTTCAGTGATGTATTATGTTGTGAGTAAATCGTTTTTTAATTTCAGTTTTGAATTACATTTAAAAACAAAGCGTTTAAGACAATGATGATGCATTTTGATTGTTTAAATGTAACAATCACATTCCATGAGCTGTTAAGTTTGTGACTTCTTAACTTGAAATTAAACTTCACTGCGTTTCGCTCACCTCATAACTTGTCCAGAGTACACATAACTGTCAATGAATCAATCAATCTTTTTTTCCTTTATATAGTAGAGCCCATAGACCCAGACTGTATTTTTGGTTTAACAGAGCGATACATGTGTATGAACGTCAAATAATGTAATTAAACAATAAGTTATTTTACATATTACATAGACAAATAATAAGCTCTTATTTACGTAGGTGGGAATCTCTAAGACGCATTACACAGTGTATATAAATGGCTATGTACAACATGTACAATATATTGATTGTCAATTGCCATGAGCATATTGAAACTATGAATAGTTGGATTTGAATTAAATGTATATGGTAAATGCAAACATCTTAAAATGTTATAACACTGACATACGTCATTCCAAATTTGATTACTGACTTCATATATAATACCGAACACATGTTTTCAATTTTCAATTCGGAGTTCTCCATTTAAAGGAAATGAACATATTTAATTTACTGAAATCCATAACTGCATTGAGTGAGAGACACCGACTTAGTTTCAGAGAGAACGTCTTTGTAATACAACTAGCGGTCACAAGAAACGCTACAACATTATATCAACATGTCCAAAAAACACAATACTGCCGCATTATAAAGTCAATCTTGAATGTCTTTGTTAAGTATTCCTTTCGTAAATAACTGTTGAAAATATCCCTCATCGTGGTATCATAGTATCATGGGCATTTGTTGTCAGCAAATTACAAATCATAATCCAACCTAGTCTGCCTATAGAGATATACTGATCCTAAATCTTTGCATTCTAAGGAACAAGTACATTTAATAGGTGGGTCTCCGAAATCCTAAACTAGCGTTATATCCCCAGAAACCCCCAAGGTCTCCAAACACCCCCATCCTCATCTCCCCTCTCCGACCATGTCCCAGTTAGCCTGGTAGGAGCACCTCTCTCCCCCTATATATGACACATGGTTTCCGAGGAGAAGTTCTTTAAAAGTTTTCTGGAACATACCTGCCACGCCCATATTTGTCAGTGAGGAGAAAATGAAAATGTCAAAAGTTTAAGGATGACATTGCCGGACAAACTAGGGGCCACGCCATAAGCCCAACTGGCTAAATGGGCTAAAATTGAGTTTCCAACATCCATACTTTAGGGGGAGGTAGCAATGTCAAGTTTAATTATAAATGTTGGCTTCCAATGTAACAAAGATGAAGATCTGAAGATTTTGACTATTGGTTTAAAAGGAGTTTTAGAGTAACGCCTGTCAGGTGTACATCTGATCAGGAGAGGTGAGGTGAAATGGTTTGGGGATTGACACCAATTAAATGAGCGTTTCATTAATTTAGTGTTTTTACCCGCGAGCATCGACTGGAACTTATTTCCGAGCCACTGCATCAAGTGACTAACATCTCTCTACTGGAGCGTTGCTTTCAAGCTTGAGAACTCATCAACAAAGAGGGCCTCCTATAGATCTATATACAGTATGCTTTTGAATTGGCGAGCAATGACAGGTGACAAGCCGCAATATATATGACCTATGATTCTGCAAAATATTCATGAACAAAATAGCTTTTAAGATCTGACTTCATGCAGTGTTAATGCTGTAGCATGTTGTGAATTAATACTTACCAAATAATATACATTTGGTAAAATTTTAAATTCAAAATGTTTCAATATTTTCTATTTGAGACGCTTTTCAATTGGCATATCCAGCTTGGTATCTGATTTGATAAATATTTGAACTGCATATGTAGAAATGTTTGAACTGCATATGTAGAAATGTTTGAACTGCATATGTAGAAATGTTTGAACTGCATATGTAGACGCAACCATGAAATGTGTTCTTATTTATAAGATTTATTTTGGATCGCAACATTCCTTATTGCCCTAATACAGTCATTCTCTCCCAACAGAGGTTACTCAAGTCATTTCTTCCTACGTTACTTTCTCGGGGAGAACATTATACTACATTATAAGGATATTCAGATATACTTTCATGTATTTTACAGTGGATGTTTATTGCTGTGACCCTTTCATTCAAGACTGAAAAGTGAGTGATTCATGTTCTGGCCTATGTCGACCGCAAACAAATAAATCACTTTCATCTTTACTAATGCACTATAGAACAAACAACGGTAAACTAAACAACTTTAGAATAAAACAGACGTGTTCAGTGAGGCCTGTGTTATGTATTTCAGACTGGGAAGTGTCTGTGTACAGTTGGTTATAAATGGTTGTTAATGATTGTTAGATTGTTAGATTAACAAGATTTGTTGCTCCTACTCTTTATGTGAAGATTCAACTTTGGGGACAGTTCTTTAATATTCGTGAAAGAAAATGGATAAACGTCACATTGAAAATGGTCATGAATTGATAAGATTTGAAATGATTTTTTTCTCCAGGCATGCATGAAGTGACGTTCTGGTTGTTTTTTTGTTCAAAATCTCGATCACCAGTTACAAATCCCTGACAGGGAGTTCAGGGAGTTCTAAACCGATGTTCCCGGTATCTTGTCACACCCATCAACCGGGGACACACGCGAGCTCCCAAACTAGGTCCCCGGTTGAGATCAGTAGTGAAGATGGTGTCCAAGAACGCTTTAAGCCGAGAACACGTATTTTTAGTTGAAAATGTACTTTGTCCTGATTGAATGTATAACTTAATAAGGCATGTCGTCCGGTGTCCGTCCGTAAACTTTTCGCTCTTTCGACCTCTTAACAGAACCGATGCCCCTAGAGAGCTGAAATTTTATGTACATTCCTTGGCAAATTGGGATTCTAAATTGTAGATTTGGTGACCCTGTGACCCCAAATAAGGGCCTTATAGGCCATGACCTTAAAACCTATTGTCATCTTCTTCTCCAGGACATAAAGACCTAGAAGGCTGTACTATTGTGTGCAGACTCTCTAGCCAATGGGGATTCTAAATTATAGATTTGGTGACCCTGGGGCCCCAAATAAAGGCCTCACAGGCCATGACGTAAAAACCCTATATTTATTTTCTATAGTGGTAACATGGGGGGTCTCCCATTCTCTGTTAGTCTTAGAGGATAAAGTGTTTCTCAACATTCTTTTGGCATTGGTTATTGCTTTGGGTTATATTTTGGTTATGGGGTGTACGTAGATGTCTACTTTCTTACAATTGCTGAGTCTGTAGAAACCGTACTTAGTATCTGGTCACTTGAGAAGGTGTTCTGTTAACTTAACTTTAGAATTAAAAAAAGTACGCAAAGACATTAAAGGAAGTTTTTATTTTTATGTTGCGTAATATGGACGGGGAAGGTTTGTATCGAGTATGTTGTACATGATTGGGTAAATTTTAGACGAGATTGTATCTGGTATTTTGTTTGTCCACATTCATTTATAGAGAAGAAGAGGGTTGTACAACGATTAACAGTATACATTATGTGGCTGGAAATTGGTATTTGTACTACGTTTGTACTACATATAGCTGGGCCCATATTTTCGAAGCTGTCTTAGTGCTAAGATAGTCGTAAGTCAATGTTAATGTATGGCACCATCACGTTAATTTCAGGTATAGCTCTGACAGATGTAGTGGAAACGATAGGGAGAACGGAATACCGGTATGTTCTCATAGCTATTTCAGGGTAAGATCGGTTCTCCGATGAAACTGACACGGTTTCATTTGTGGACAGCATGAAAAATGTCAACACCGTTAAGAAAACCGAAGGTGACTTGAAACTCATTTAAACTTATTTCCATTCAGTTGGCGAAGTGAGAAAACATTGAGCCCAAGGTTTTGGACAGTTTGTTAGCACGTTTTTTCCAACTGTCATAATACACGACAAAACTGAATATGAACCAGATTTGCTGAACTCCTTATAGTCGAGTCTTTGTAGATATTCGAAGCAATATCCTGCATATATAAAACCATGGGTAACCGAGGATAGAAGTTGATGGAAGTTGATGTGTTGTGGCGGTTTCGGTCGACTCGTAGATCACAAGATTTAACACAGGGGTAATATATGTTAAAGATGCATGGTTATGGTGACCGATTTGAAGTAGTAATTGTACACAGGTTTTGTTCATAGCAGCACTCCATCCTGACCCATCAGATCATTTGTAACAAGGCTACTTCAATGTGTAGGGATTTAGCTATAGGTAACCAAGGATTTAGATGCATCTATCTATATCCTTGAAGTAACATTACGGTTACACGTAACCCGAAGGAGCAGGATGGTTTTCAATTTGAAATGACTCGGATTTACAAAATAGTTATAAATTATTCTTTCATCCATTGAACGTAGCTCTGTTGAATGTGTGGGGGCTACCCGCTGAACTTAGCTGTGTTGAATGTTAGAGAGAACAGATTGAATCCAAAGAAGATGTTATTTTAATGTTGAGGTCTTTATTTACACATGTACTGGTTGAACAGGTGATATTTACATAAATATATGATATTTACATAAACATATGATACCTACATTAACATCGGATATTTACAATAAACTATTTTACATTATTACAGGTGAAATGATATGAAAATATATATACTGATGGAATACCACAGAATTAACCCAGTGGCAGAACTATGCTGATGAACTAAGACAGTCACACAACTTTCATACCACGCATTTCAAACAAACATGACTTTCACAACTTTCACACATCTCTCAACTCATCCTTCCTTTTTCAGAAGGTGTTGACACTGACATCAACACTATTAACACCGGAACACGCCGTTGCTCGGGGAACCAATCGCTGACCAACACGTCACAGCAGTCACAGAGCGGCTCAGAGAGGGAACGCAGAGAAGAAGTTGCTGAAAGAAGATTGCACAAGTTCAGTTCCCTGTTGCTTTTGCTTGTGGTTTGTCAGAATCAAACATTGAGTAACAGTCTAGCTTCTAGCTGACATATACGCTACTATTAAAACCGAAAATACTTTTAAAAAGATTAAAACAAAGTAAATATTCGGGCTCCATGATTAAATGCCACACAATTCCACCTACCAGTTAACAGTACGCACGCCGCACGGTCCGCAGATGTTCTTGGGGAAGTCACACTGCTGCTTCTGTGGGTTGAAGTAGAAGCCGCCCGTTAGCACAGAGCACTTGTCATACCCGAGGAATCGTCCGTCTCGACACGTGTAGAAGTACTGGCACCCCTTCAAAGGCGAAGGGTATCGTCCGTCCTGCCGCCCAAAACAGCTTGGGGCCATCCCGCATGGGGGTGGGGTGCTGTTGACGTCGTCACAGTCGCCGGTCACGTGGTTGAATACCAAACCCTTGGAGCACGTCTTAGACTGCACAGTGTAGTTTCCACGGCACCGGAAGTAGGACATGCAGTTCTGATTGTGGTCGGGGTAAACGCCATCCAGTTTGTCGAAGCAGCGGTTGACCTGTTTGCCGCAGGGGGCGGGGAGGTCCTGGCTCATCTCGCACTGACCGGTGGAGGGACTGAAGGAGCCGAAGGGACACTTGAGGTAGCCCAGCACCTTCTCGCCCTTACAGTGGTAGTACATCGGGCACCTGCCGTACGGGTCGGCGTACATCCCGTCCTGGTGGCCTCGGCACAGCGGCCTGCTCGTGTTGCCGCAAGGAGGCGCTACCTGGCTCTCGCGACATTTTCGAGTTTCTGGGTCGAACTGGAAACCATTTCCGCAGTTGGAGAAGTCAACAAATTTACTCTGACGACATTCGAAAAAGTAGTCACATCTTCCTGTTTCGTCAGCGTGTAGCCCGTCATGTCGACCCTCACAGACAGGCTGAAGACCGCCCTTGACCTTCGGAACGTTGTGGAGCGGTTCGCACTGCTTGCTGATTGGCGAGAAGATCGGGGTTTTGTCTGCGCAGTCGCGGAGCTGCGACATCCTTTCATCCTTACACATAACGAACTTGGGCGTCCACTCGCGGAGAGGAAAGGTGTGGTTCCCGTCGGTTCGACCAGAACAGTTGGCAAACCGGATGTTGCAGGGTCGACAGTGGGACTTGAGACACCTGTTCTCCCGGTATTCGCCTGTAATACAGACATAGATATGTAGGAGACAAAAAACAGATGCGAAGACATTATATGAAATTGTCAGAAAATGTAACATATGTACAGCTATAACGGTACATCGGTACATCGGTACATCGGTACACGTGTATACTGTATGCTGTATGCTGTATACTGTATGCTGTATGGAACTCACATCAGAGACAACTACATATCTTTGGTCAAAGAAATAAATAATAAAAAAAAATTGATTTTATGAATGTGTTCAATTTAACAATGTTTGCACTCCTCGAACATATGCGCTTTACTGACGTGTTTGTAATTCATTGTCAGTGACGCAAGGATATATATCTACTCACAAGGCTGTTTCTTGACGGCGCGTTTCCCGCAGTCCACCTGCTCATAGGGCTCGCACCTGCGGGTGGAGAGGGAGAAGAGCTGTGGGTAGGGACACTCCTGGGTGAGGGGCTCGTGGTACAGCCAACTCTCCGCCCGGGGGGTCAGGGAGCAGTTGTAGAACCAGTGGCAGTGCCGGGGGTGAGGCAGGATGAGTTCGTCTCGAGAAAACACGCACGGATGATTCGGGTTCAGCTCTGTGGACACACAACCAACACACGTCTTATATTTACACTGTATTTAGGAAGTAAGTTCACGATATGAGAGATAGCTGTCGAATAAAAACTGATGATAGTTGCATTTTTGCAGACAGTGTGTGATTCCAAATTTAACAATGTTACATATATTCCTTACTTTAAATGGAATGTTTTTCTGACAAATCTTTATTTTAGAATGTTTAATTGTTTAATTAATTAATTTTAAAAGTTCAGATTCATGACAGGGTTACACACACACACACTTCACTAATACATACAGAATCTGACATTCGGGCATTTATACAATCAGGTTACAATTTTTACTTACATGGAATAAACACTTGGAAAATACGCTGAGCATTATCACTGTATGGGACCTGCGTCGGCAGGAATTATTTTTTAACGGGTATTGGTTACGCTGCTTCACTCGGGTAGGCTGAGGTCGTGATTTCGGAAAAGTCTTAGTTGTAAAAACATTTGAAGTCAAGGTAAAGTATACTTTCTATGTACCTTTAAATAGATGTTTGATCAAGACGATGTGTTCAAGCATAATTTACTAACTTCTGAGCGAAATCTGTGCATTAGTTATATAGATATGACAAAATATATCCCATATTCCTCGAAAACATTGACTATTTAGCTATTATTCTTTAAAATGGACGATTTAAACTTTGAGAATTATATATATATTGGGAAATGCAGTCTATTGAAAGTGTACATCACTGTTTGAAATGATATTTTGCATTATCATATTCAAGAGAACGTGTTGAACATTTCGCCTGTTGATGTACCGATTTTTGAACATGCGACGTAATTTGAACAACGTGTTACGATTTAAGTTACACGTTTAGAGCTACTTCATAATTAATCATTTGTAGAGAAAAATGGAATAATCTTCAAATATAGTACACTAAACTTACACCATTTGGCATGTACAACCGTATCTTGTTGCATAGATGGATAGAACCCTTGTAGAAGACGAGTGCAGTATGATTCAGGCAGGTGACAGCACGGATTTAGACTTCATCAACGTGAGAAACGTTGAGGAAGTCCAAACAGCTTATTTACAGTAATTCTCAAATAAACTGTACAATTCAGAGACAAATAAATTCACGACAGTCCAAGAAAAGTGATTATTTTAAAAAAAAATACATTTTTTGATGAAACAGTTTTTAATTGTAAAAAGTTAAGTACCCTAAAAGGCCTAGATAATTTACGTTCAAGAGTTATAAGTAGTTAAACATAAACCTACAGGAAATTACTGTTTTGTTCTTGTTTCGCTGCAAACTTTCAAAAAGGAAACAAGTTATTCCTTCGAAAAACGTAAAAACACTGCATGCTCAATGTGAAGCATATTTCACTTTGTTGACCTCACATGACACCTCTTCAAAATTCAAAACTGATGGAACCATTCATACCACATTTACATCGTATCAAAAAATAATTCACAAACTTGAAAACAAATCGTTTCCTTCCAATAAAATGCGAAAGAATAACTCGACTCTTACCGTTATTTAGCGTGATGTTAATAACCGAATTTCCAACAACCTATATCCACTTTAATCCAACAAATTATATAGTGTTTAATAAACTCGTCGCCATAAAAAAATACAATATATTTCAACCAACGAGCGATACATATGACTGAAACAGTGTAACATCTTGTTTCAGAAGCCAACTTAACTAATATCTGTGCATATTTATGTGAAATACACGTTTTAAGAAATCGTCATTTTGGAAAATTCCTTAAATAGATGAGACAGATCCAAAAACGGCTTTAAATAATGACGACCTACAATAATAATGACGCGTCGAAGAAGGTACATTATACCAGGGACTTTCTATACTCCCTTAGAGCGTCGCTGCTTATACCGACAATATCTAATACTAACATAATATCCTGTCAATGAAGCAGCTTTTGTATAAAATCAGTATTGTAGGAACATTTGTCGCAACCATTTCATCATCTAAAATGTAATTTAGTTGTTTTATTTCGTGTCCTTTAACATTTTAATGTTGCATATTCGTTTCTAAAATCGTAACACTGTCATTTACTCACGTTCAAAAATGGTAATAGCAAGTTCAAAATACGTAACAGTAAAAAATAGGGTGGTTGTGTTTGAATGGAGATGTTGAAATAACGCGTAAATTAATTAGATTGCAGTCAGTTTTTACATGAAGATAAGAGGTTTTGAAGACTATCTCAATAAGAAATATAGTCGCAAGCGACGACAAGCGGATTCTGCGTTTAAATGTTTCCTTTAATTCAAAGATAATGAATTAGGACATCTTCCAAATGTAATTGCACTTTTTTTTTAATAAGTTTCAAGTCTCTAGGATGTCTCTAGGACTTTTGAGATTTTACACGTCAAAATCGAACAACTTCAAAGAAAATAAAAATGGTGGCTAAACCACGTGACTGTTGCTTTTTTGTTTGTATTAGTATTGCCAGTGACATTATATAGAGGTCCCTGGTATTGCACATCTTTTTATAAAAGTTTGGAGTCTTCATGTTAATTTTTTTTTAAATCTTTTTGTCAAAAATCCTTTTTCAGCCTGCTGTACAGTCGCCATGTCAACCTGTTCTTGCTGTACTTAGTTTGGTGAAGATTTTGTGAAACTGTCTGATACAGTTTTCCAGAAATTGAGATGAAAATTTTAACTTTTGGACAGAAATCTCATTAAAGAAGTCGAAAATCCAAAATCGGCCGAGGTCCTAGATTAATTTGGATATGGGCAAACGTACCGAAATGTTCCATGACTGCAGCTTATTGGTTACATGTAAAGAAATATTCAAAAATATAACGTAAAAAAGTAGCCAGTACACTAATCTGGACAGTGTTGCCAATATGAATGTTTGCATAAAAAAAAGCGCTAAAACAAATCAAAACAAGTTAACATACAAACAAAAATAAGTTTTGAATATCTAAAATTATAGTTAAGTCGAAAAAGTTTTTCATTTGAGATCTTGAACTCATGCACTAAACATGCTTGAAATGAAGGCAGACGCGTTACCGTTCGACCAAAGTAACTGCTGATATGATTTAAGAAAATTACTGATAATATTTTATACATCTTTAAGACATCGTTTTGTTTCGATAATATTGTCATTATCCTGTGTCGAGTATCTTCAAATTGGTAATTTCCAGCAACAGTCAGTAATTCTCGATACAATAACACCATCTATATATAATGTGTAGCAGGACTGCCTCCCAAGCAACACAATGTATGTCAAAACGAAAGTAGGAATTTCCTCTGTTTACACATCAAAATGAAATGGACTGCATTGTCTCTGAATTGCTTCCGGGTTGAAGTAAAAGTTCGTAGCTATGTCCAATGCCTCTACAATAGAAATTACTGAAAATCAAATTATGAGTGGTCTATTGTCTAGTGACGCTTCAATAAAATCTTCATCAAGTCAGTCCAACTCAAACTTATTAATATATTCAAAATTGCCATACTTTGAAAGGTGATTGTGAAACAAGTATTAGGAGTTTACTCAAAATATAACAAACTTGTTATTCTCGAATGCTTCAGCTGCATATAAATCTAAGATTCAGCGCTTAGATGCAACTGTCTTCAAAGTGGTGTTTCCGCAAAAGTGCATGATAAATAAAGGTTAAAATTCAATATGGCGTCAAACCACGTGACCTACGACTTCGCAATGGTAACATATTTTGCTTGTCTAGTTATTAAGCATCTTTTAAAACAAGTTACGGCTCTCTAGTATGTCACTGGGATTATTTAGACCCAAATTTAACATGTCAAAATCAGACAAATTTTAAGAAAATCAATATGGCGGCTAAACCACGTGACCTGCGAATTGGTCATGATTTACTTTTTTGCTTGTAGTGTTCTTGCGCATCGTTTGAAAAAAGTTTCAAGTCTTTATCTCAATTTTGAAAATTTTCCCCATGTTAAAATTCGAAATCGTGATTTTCTGTCATTTTTCAGCCTTAATTGTGACCGGAAATGACTGTTCGCGAGCGATTTTATTATTGATACCTAAGAACACTACATTGGTCTAGTAGCCCTGAAAATTTCATGCAATTGTGAGATCGGGAAGTTTGAGTAATGTCCTCTTGAATTAGGTCCATTGTATCAAATCGCCCAACTTTGACAGGTCACTGTGCGAAAAGTATTTGGAATTCGCACAAACAAGAACAAACTTGTTATTCCCCAATGTGTCAGCTATATATAAGGTAAGTTTCAGCTCTTAGGTGCTAATATCTTCGGAGTGGTGTTTCCGCAAAGGTACATGGGGTCAGACATTTTGAAAAAGTTAGAAAATCCGAGATGGCGGCTGAACCATTTGACTTACGAATCCGCAATGATTTACTTTTTTGCTCGCCTTGTCATTGCGCATCTTTTGCAAAAAGTTCCAAGTCTCTAAGTGCATTTTGAAAAATTTTCCCATGTTAAAAATCGAAATTTGGATTCGAACTGGACCTTTAGTGGGACAACTGATTGGGCCAAAAAGCTTGCTGTGTCGTGTGGTTAGTAAGGGCTGTCAGACTGCAAAGTTTGGTTGAATTATCTGCAACCGTTTTGGCTGAATCGCTGTCACAAGATCGGTGCAAATAATAAAAAAAAACAAAAAAAAACACGCCAATAACAATAAGGATTCTGCCCCAAAGGGCAGAATCCTTAATTATTGAAAAATAGTACTTAATTAGTGAATAGATTGTCTCGAAAGTCAGAAAATATAAAAATTACAATAAACTGACTTCTACTGTTAAAAAAAGATGACCAATGTTAATGAAATCATACCAACTTCTTAACAAATGTATAAGTGATCAGCGACCAGTAACAAATATTACCGTAGAAGACCCGTCTCTTTCACTCACGTGTTTTTCTAGTGATGGGGTACCTCCCCGGAACACCCGTGTGAAGCAGCGTAACAAATACCCGTTAAAAAATTATTCCTGCCGACGCAGGTCCCATACAGTGATTATATTTAAGAAAAGATAATAAAAACAGACCTCATGAATTATCACACTTACACTAGAAGGCGTTATAACGGTCAACACAGTAGGCCTACATTGTTTTGATATCATCTTTAATGTGATTAAAATTTTGTATTTTATCTCCTTGTTTCATTTTGTATATATTAATTACAATTGTTTTGATCAAATTTATAACATATGTTCTCTTTGCGAAATATCCTACTATTAATGTTTTTATTAGAAAATATTATTGTCGTTCCGTTTTTTATTATATTTTTCCCATATATTTTCAACGATTTTACTTTTATAAAATTAATGTAATATTGATTCCGTTTCGAATTTGCAATGAGCAGATATTAAAGTCTTAACATTTAATGTTTGCTAGCAAACCATTTGTTGGTAGAAACCTATGTACAGCTGCTGAACAAAAGTTTGTTACATTCACAAGACTCGTAAATATTTGTTTCATTATTTTCCACAACATTATAAACGTAGTGTTTTCTTCTCATAATAAGGAGGTCAAATCATTGTAAATGCAAATGAAGTTAAGAAATTGTTGATATTATACATATATTAAGTTAGATTCTGGTTGCACTGAAATTAGTGCTAAAGTTGCAAATATGCATACTGCAGGTATCAACAGTTCGTCTCGGTGAGTTCATTCTTGTTTTGCATATCAACTTTAAAATGTTTTGAAACATAACTATTGCATATTTCTTCAAAACATAAATTGCTTTTGAATAAAGTATGTACGTTATTTAATCCAATGTGAAGTTTTAAATATTTAAACAGGTTCTGAAAAATGTTTCAAATACTTGTTGCCCGTTATCTCTAATAATTTATATTGCAAATGATTAATTTATCTGCTTTCATTGGCATAATTGTCTCAGACAACTGGTTATATAAATATATCATGCAGTGAATATGTTAAAGTGACGAAATACCACTTTTAGTGAAATAACCTGGATTGCCACCGTCAGACAAACCGGAATGGAATGGATACCAGTTCAAAAGTAATGACCGAAATATACATGTGCAGGTACAAAACTCATTGTGTGAAGAAGTAGATTTAAATATTTCATGCTATAGAACATGTTATTCCTGCAGGAATATCTTGCAGACAACGAAACACAACTAATTTAGAAGTGAGATTGACACGAAATCAGTGTATGAGAACAGAGTCTCAACACTTAACATTCTGAGGGGTATTGTGCAGAAAAGGGTTTATTTGTGGATAAGCCACATGACTATCTCCGGGCATGTTCAACAATTTGGGTTTCAATGCTAGGTCCTCGTGCAGAAAACTCATTTTGAATGACTTGAGAGAAAACTAAGAAGAAATTGGAGAAGACCACGCAGATTTTAATTGGAACCATGTTCCTTTCGCTGACAAATCTATTTTCACATGTTTTAGTAATATTCGTAAGATGTAAGTAAAGCGTTTTCAAAGTAAGAGATACAGAAGTTATTGCCCAGAGGTGACTGGTAAATAAACATTGGTATTTTGTCTAAAAAAATATCTGTCACAGTTTCCAGGAATTCATGTCTAAACCAATACAGGTACTGAGAAAAACGAAATATATTAATATTCCTGAGTGGATGTACTTTCTTTTGATACCAAATAGTGCTACAATACAACCATTTATAAACTTGTTATTTGTGTATTAAGTCTCAAACGTCATGTAAACATAGCAATGTAACAAACTTTTGTTCAGCAGCTGTAGTGTGCTTTATTTTTACACAGTTACGAAACTGCCTACTTATCGAAAATTCCTGTAAGTAAGTAATGTTTATAACTCATTGGTATTCCGCTTATTTTTATATTATCATTTAGGGCAAGAACAGAAATTCATTCTCGTTTAGTACACTCTTGGCTTTTTGTCACACATGTACCCAAATATTTTAAAGTATCTTTCCAGAAATGATTAGTTTCGGTGTTATAACATGATCCATGATATTTTTTGGCGATTTAATAAGACGTATAACATCTGGAGCTCGTGTTCCATCTTCTCCATAGTTCTTTGTGGTAGTAATTCCGTTAACTTTACCAGGTTTGTTTCTCCAGTTCCTTAATCATTTGATCGTTTGGAATTGGTAGAGCAGCGAATAGGGGATTAAGTTGTGGTATTGGTAAGTTTTTCAATTCAACAGTTCCTTCTGAGGGCGTTAGATCTCTTGCTAACCATTGATTCATAGACAAAACTGACTAAACAGCAGACAAACATTCATCATAATGATGTAAAGCACTTGTAGCTGTAGGTTTTAGATTTGAAGGTTATAGTCGACCACCGTGTTCGGAAGACCGAGTCATGACGTCACAAGACTAGCACGATGTTGCACATAGCAAGACGTTAACACTGAAGTGAGAAGTGATATGTCATCATCCAGTCACTGTAACAACACCAATCGGGCACCTGCAGTCGTTCCTCGTGCTCTGTAACTGTATGTTGAACACGCTCCGTTCATACTGGCATAATTCTCAAACACGACATTGGTCAAAACTCAAACATCAGAGAAGAAAGTTTCTCTCGCTGCCCAAACACACCGATAAACAGTATATAACATTGGTCAAACACCGTCATCGGTCAGTTGTCAAATATGACTGGAAAGTGTATCCCGCAAATGCGAATGGACTAAGCACTGGTCGTATCCACGTGACTGGGCAGTTGCTAATTAAATAGATCAGGTGCCACAGACACGCAGTTCCCCCCAATTACATGCTGCTAATTAAACAGTTATTGTAAATATAAACAAGACGGGTCGTGTTTACTCTGCTAGAGAAACAAGAGTCGCGTGTAACCGTCATACCGCTCTTGGAGTTGAGGATCGTGTGTGCATGAGCAGGGTAATTCTTACGTGTGGAGTATTTGAACTGTTTCATTAGAGTAAATTAAAACTCATCTGATCCATCCAATGGCAAAATAGCGTAATAAGGTATCAAGAAGGAATTAAAATTATATCATCAGAAAGACGTTGATTCAGTAAGTTTATCAAGACTTGCTGGGGAATGGCCTCAACCAAAGATGCCTCAACTAGACAAGATAATGAACACAAAAGTTAGATCATAGATTATTCGTCCATATTAATAGTAAATAAGCATTATTAGCTCACCCACATAATCTACACTATACAAGACCAGTGTACCCGCACCATGTTAAGCCGTCTCTTAACCTTCTCTTATTGAAGACGAATTGACATAAATTTGATCATTTCTTTTTCCATCTAGTATAGTTTTCCCCCACTAGACGCACTGGTAATTGTAATTCAAAATAACTGTATATTGTAATTGGCATTTTCTGTAATTGGTTTATCCATCGAAATTGGGGCTATGTGAAGGATAACGAATTAAATGCACTGAGGTGCAGTATTTGTACGTTATAACTGTTCACTTCCTTGGTTCCATTCGTATGACATTTCACATCTGATACCAGTCCTCTCTCTAATTATTTTTTCAATAATCCCCATGCATTGGGGACTGGAATTACTTTCCTTTACCTTGACCAAGTCTTTAAAGAGAATTCAAATGGCTTTGGCATTTTCTAAAGGAAATAAAGAGATCTCACAAAATGGAAAATAAATGTTACCGATTGCAAACAATCCTCCTAAATCAATAAAAAGAGTTCTAAAACGAATGGTATTGGTTCGGTTAAGCAACCCGGATCCATTTCCCATTCTCCAAATATCAAAAGGTATTCACATTAAAATGGCCGCTAGCAGTTTTCGTTTAGTAAATGACACCGTTTTCTACGACTAAGGATTATTAGGTCGTTTAAGTGGCGCTGTTTTACCCTTTTTAGTAAAGATAGTAGATATACTGCATACACGTTTATTATAAGCGGAAAATGTTAGTACATATAAGAATGCAAAAACAAATTGCTACAGTTTCGTTAGGTTAATTTAATGAGTAACTGAAGATTTCTTGATAACAGCTTCTTCATTGAGAATGGTGTGCATGTTCAGAGAGAGGCTGTTCTTGCTTTGGACAACGTGTAAGAGAAACGTCCCCGCATTTTTAAGAGAGTATAAAGCGAATAGTGCCGAATACTGCTGTAGGAGAAAGTAGATATTGAATGTAGAGACACACTTATTTTGTAAAGAAATACCCACAATTTCACCCATCAGAGTATGATATTTTATTTTTTGTATTATGTCTGTTCAAATATACTTTGAGTGCTGAAATCGCTTTTTTCAAAATTGTTTTTCCAAAATTTATTTAGGTTAAATATTGTTTATAAAATATAGAAATCTAATTAGTAAAAAGATGTTGTCGACAGAAATAACCTGCTTCGACATAAATAATTATGTTGACACATCATTACTGTATGACGTCATAAAACAAGCAAAACAGCCCTTTGACCCCCTCTTATCTCGTCCAGTACGGGCGATTCTAAAAGAACAAATGTCTAAAACGTGATTTTCTCAGAAATATGAACAGATAATCTTTATCTTTCGCTAATATAGGCCTTGCTCCAATTCGTCACTTTTCTGTGCCAGCGAAGCGGTAATTATATCTTGATTTGGTAGTGCAATCACATATCTCTGGCACTGAATAGGCGGGGAAATGCAGCAAGGCTTAAATTAACCCGTGACTGGCGCGAGTTATGCACTGTGGAGGAAGTTGCTGTAACTTAACTTAAAAACATGTTACAAATTGTCACATCGAAAGGATTGCTTTGTCGACGCTATCAGATAAGGATCAAACCGAATCAAATACGTATCATACATACAGGGACCTAAACCCTAACCCTTACAGTAACTCAGCATTGATAGAATCGGTGCGGACCTAAACCTAACCACGGACTTGTAATTGAAGTCCGTGCTCTAACCCTACCCCTGACCATGTTGATCTGGACACAGCTGGGTTTTGCTGAACCGTATTTTAATAGCCTGCTGACAATAACAAAGGGACATTGGTATCGAGGTCATCATTTAGGTCTAAATATGATGGTAACTGGAGGAACATGCAAGAAGTACTCACTCTTGATAGCGTCTATCCGGACCTGAGCCGGGTCCAGTTTGTTGACCAGTGCGTCCATGCGGTCCGAGGTGGCGGCGAAACTTGTGCTGTTACTGGTGGTGTAGCCGACCTCGGCGTCGTTCGCCTTTTGGTCACTCCCATGTTGCGGTTGATGTTGTTGTACCTGTTGCTGTTGTTGCTGTTGTTGCTGTTGGAGGGTGAGTTCGATTAGTTCCAGGGGACAGTCGTTCCAGTGCGAAATTTCGGGAACGCAGTTCCGTCCGGCCTCGGACCACACGTACCGGTCCGGACATGGCGGCATCTTGACGGGGCGGCCGGCTACACAGATGTAGTAGTGGTTGCAGGACTCGGGGTCTCGGACCCACTCCACCCCGATAGTCCGCCTGCAAGGGTCCTTGATGACCCGCCCGTCTCTCACGATGAAGTGGGCTGGCGAGAGGACGGTGCCTGAGAGGAGCATGAGGCCCACGAGGTGTATGTCGGTAGCTGAAGGCATGGTGTGTGTAGTGTAGTGTGGTGAACTCCGCGGGAGATGTTGTTGTTGCAGGGGACTAAGACGATGTGCTGCCGTCCATGCTGGATCACCTTATATACTGGCCGTGACCGTGCACTTGGCTCGACCGAGACCAAGGTGAACCGGATTAGCGAGTCCGTAAACAGCTCTCTCCAGGCCACAGCAGAGCTCCGTCGCAGTGTTTGCAGGATAAATTTACAAGAAAACAAAACGGTCCGCGGAGCTCCATGTTGGTTTGCGGGAAGAAGCGAGAATTTTAATTAATTTGCACATACTGCTGGAGGTATTTAGATGAACTTTGTTTAGATGCGAGTGTTGACCAGTCCAGCGAAGTGTATGTTGTAATATGACCGGACCGTGTGTCCATGTTACTAGATCCAGCAGCCACGTGCCGCGATCCTCGAGTCTGTTTGAGACACCCAAACAGAGTACTCTCTAACTTCACAGCGGGATTGACATGGAAAATATCTATACACAGTGATGTTGGTTTTATGTTATCTGTGCTAATGTTTTGTGTATGTTAAAGTCATTTTGTTGAGTTTGGTAATAAAAACTGGGTACTGAAAGCCGTTGGTTTGTGGAGCGAAGACCTAACTTGAGTGTTGGTCAGATGGACAGGTCTCCGACACGGGTTTGACGGCACTGCAAAAATTTAAAATGAAATGAAAATGGAAACTGTGTTGATAAAAGATGTTGTCAACATAATGTACCTCCTCGGACTTTGAGTCGTTGTCGAATCATTGCATTGGACGCCATAAAACAAGCTTGGCAAGATGGCGTCTCTAGTTTGTTCACCTACTTTCGTGTCTTAAGTGCAGATATCATGTAATTTGGTTGTACGTCAATTGTTTTATTTCATTAGTATTGACAACAGGTCATCCTTTGCCCATGTGTACAATATTCATTGGTTTAAATTTTCTTTGGCAAGATGAAAAAGACGGAAGAAGACAGATTTTTACAAATTCCGATTTCCTTAAATTTGGTATAAAATTGCATGACACTGTTGATTGCTATCCAGAGGAAATCAAATCGGGTGACTCCGGTGAGCTACCAAAACTGTTCAGTGAGGTGTGAAATTAGATTCTGTCATATAAATGCAATGCACTTCTGAAATGCAAACAAAAAATTACCATTTTCGTTTTCGCCATACGTCTATGCGCAAATACATCACATGACATTTGCATTAAGATACACAAGGTGAACGCAATGTAGCTGTATTTCTCTCTTATATCGACTGAAGTTAGAACAGGCTGTCGCAATGTAGCTGTATTTCTCTCTTATATCGACTGAAGTTAGAGTAAAACAAGGCTATATTTGAAGGTCAATTCAGTTGGCTTCTGTGGATGCAGTAACCATGATTACCGTGATTCAGTCGTATTCATCAGTCGGTGCATATACGCGGTGGTGTATCGTTTCTTTTGTCTGGTTGTTCACTAGATGATTCGGAATCAACAATTAACAGACCTTGAAAATCTCAGAATCCAATTTGATACGTTGGGTTTAATTTCATTTAGGTGCCGGAATTGTGTTTCAGCAGATCTCACAACCCTAGTCGACAGACACACAAGGATCACTGCTGGATCATCATAGCATAGTCAACAGACACATAAGGACCATTGCTGGATCAGCACTATTCAGCAGACTGAGAGAATAGTCAACAGACACACAATGATCATTGCTGGATCCGTATAGCATAGTCAACAGACAGACAATGATCATTGCTGGATCAGCACTATTCAGCAGAGAATAGTCAACAGACACACAATGATCATTGCTGGATCAGTATAGCATAGTCAACAGACAGACAATGATCATTGCTGGATCAGCATAGTATAGTGAATATCCAGAGGCTGTTGACTCGACTCCAGTCTTTGTTTGTAGAAATATACATGTTCGAAACACGTTTGTAGATTATTCATCTTCCGATAGGACATAACGAATAAAGATTACCCGAGGAAGTGTCAAATGAATTTTACCAAACGAATGTGATGTTTGTACTGCCCGAGCGAGAGCAAGGGTTTTACATAAATTTTCAGGTTCGTAAAGGTCACATGACACACCTTCGAGTTTAACAATCTCTTTATTACCCATTCTTTTTCCTTTGAATCGTGTAAAAAAAGTCAGCAAGTTGCGACGGCAAGCTACAGAGACGTTACGAACAATTGTTATGTGTTATGACGTCACAAATGACGAATACGGAAACTCGCGCTGAAACAATGGGTGTGAATCCAAGTGAACAAAAATTAGTTACTTAACGCATCACTATCATTGTAACGCAAATGTCATGATTCCTGGCACATGAATTAGAGATTGTGTTAATATTAATTGATAAAAAATATATGTTCTTTTTTGTTTGTTGTGAAACACTTCTCACAAATACGCGTTTCCTTGATCACTAGGACTGTTTCGTGCATACCAAGAAATCATTTGGAACATAATAACATCGGTATATTACCTCTGCAAGCTACGACTTTCAAAATTTAAATATTGTATTCTCTGTTGACTTTTTTTAACTGCGACATTTGGCGGCATTAAGACAGTTGGGTTTTTACCATGTTAACGCATGCAATTTAAACAACTTGTCACGAATGCAGGAATTGCAACCAATAAATAGAGAAGGTCTGGGTGATACCGCTCACGAAAGTTATTACGCTCGGTTACAAAAATCTAACATTCAAGATGTATTTCAACTAAAATTTCCCGAGCGTCGAGCTGATATGATTTATATTTTACCAGTCCTCAACAAAATTAGCTCGTCTCGGGTGTTCGGGCGGGCAGTTGTTTCCTATATGAATTGTAAATGTACAACTGGCCCTTGCAGATTGTGATTTAGATGCATTCCATAGACAATATATAGCAATGCGAGACTGGGTTCTGCTTGATGTGTGTCTTTGTACATCACTCTTAACAACACATTACGGGATGGAATATACAAGCTGTTGAACTGGTACTGAGTATCACGATGCGCAAGCGGAACATGGCCTGGACACCCTTGAGCCACTAAGTAATTCTGTATGTATGTTGTGTGTATGCACTTCGTTGTTACATATTAGTTTATGTAATTTCTTGTACAATTGTGTAAAATTCTATAACGGTCGATGGCCTTATTTATAATTACAATAAACCATCTTGACATTGGCCCACATATACTGTGTAAATAGTTGGTTTTTCAACAGATTGGGGTCAAAAGTAAAATTTTCTGAATAAATTAGTTCTGCTCTGTTCGGTCTTTTACTCGTCCACCAACTCGAGGCGAAATAAAATATACAAAATGCACAGTTTGAGATACCAAGTGAAAGGGGACAGAAAAGAACTCTGTTTTACGAGCATCAATTCAAATGTTAGTCCTTCTAGACCATGCTCACACGAAAGAGTTTTTTTTCTCTGTTACGTTTCAAGGTCAAGAGTGAGTGAGCATGGTTTATGTTGGACAACTTCTTTGAATATAAAACAGGTGACGAGTGTTGTGTGTCTGTCAAATATCTCAACCAACAGAAGATCAGAGAGACAATATTATTCTCGCTAGCTGCCTCTCTGTCCATCTGTTGGACCGGTCACTTGTCTCAGGTCACGGGAAAGTAAGTCCACGAACCAGACCAATGTTCAATGTAACACACTTCTACATCAATAAGACCTTATCATGTTGCTAAATATACGTTTATATAAGTGAAATAGGCCCAAAAGATACTACCCAGGACGTACAGAGCGGGGAAAGCGAAGTCTTGTGTAAACTATTGTGTACTTTGAATTAGAAATTAAAGGAGAGATCAACTACTTGACTGGACTTGATCCATCGAAACCACATATGTATAGATCTATTAAAGCATGTAAATAAAACATGTAATGTCAATTTTACTCCTATGTACTTCTAGCTTATCATTGCTATCAAATAATTAAAAAAAATTCTATCTGTTATCTTTATTTATGTTTTTAAGATTTATGTACAAGTTTCCATTAGTGTACACGTTAAAACCCTTTATTTGTTTAGATTTGAATTAATCTGTAAACTGTAACATTTCAGAACCGGTAATTCAACACTCAATCGATACCCGCACATTAGGTTCAAATAGTCCCTCTTGATGAATGAATTGATTCCGGATATATTTACGCATCCTCGGTTACCCAGGGTTTTATATATTCTCCGTTTCTCTTACTATATCACCCATTGGAAACTCTGTCAGCGAAATATGTACTCAAATTACCCGCCCTTGGCCTGGGTAACCGAGGATGATATATGTACGACACATGCTGTAGATATCATTAATAATGACAGTAATCGTTAAGATGATATCTACAGCATGTGTCGTCTGAAGTATTATATTTTTTATATACATTTACTTCACGTGAGGCCTTAAATTTTTCAAACATATATATAAACATTTAAGATTTGAAAACGTTTAAGATTTTAAAACATTTAAGATTTGAAAACGTTTAAGATTTGAAATTATGCCTTTTGTAGAAAAGGAAACCTGAGCCAGGGGAACAGACTACTAAAATGAATTATAGACACTTCTGAGGATGAAACTAAATCATCAAACTTTAGAATAAATTGCTATCGAATAGAAATATATACATTCTACTTGCCCCAAATGGGAAAATGTTTGAAAATATTGACTTTGAATGGCATTTAATTTTTTATAGAAAAAATGTAAAAGAAATTAAAGAAGAGAGTAATTAGAGTTTCAATTTCAATATTTCTCTAATGGTACTGATGCAAGTTTGTCATATATTTTAGGAATGCGAGGAACACATTTAACACGTGTTATTGTTTGGTTTACTTAATAAAATAATTTTCAGCCAAAAGACACATTTATATTTGCAGCCTTATTAGGTATTATTTAAAAAAATTAAATATAAAATTTATATTTTTTCAAAAATATGAATTCGATAAATAATAAAAGTTACAATTTATAACTTCGTACTCAGAATTAGTCGATCTACGGAATCTACTCATAAAAGATCATTTTCCGTTTTATTGCTACTTCAACTTTTTATACTGATCGTGATCACTTCCGGTGTCCCATGATTTTGTTGTTATTTTCTGACTGATGTCAGTATCTTACGTTAGACATTGACTGAAGCCGGTCCTTCTCACACGCCATGACTTCATAAACCATATAGCACCGCTCGAGAAAGCACAAGAGTAGTTTTGCTGTGTTTGTGCTGTAATTTTAGCCAGTGCATTCTCGACAAAAATATGTGTCTTCATACATATTTATGCATAATTTATGTTTTAAATACGTCTATTTTTACAAATCTCAATTGCTTGGAAACTATTTATATGAAATGACAAGTGGCAGTGAAGACAATATTATAATACAAGTTAATGTGTTCAACCACGCATTAGGCCTTATATAACCACATCAAAGAACAAGCGTGGGGGGCAGGGGGCAGTTGCCCCCCCCCCCGGAAAAAAATCCGGGGGGGGGGGGCAACTTTTTCACAGCCTGAACATTTTTTTGGGGGATCAAAATCGAGATGTAAACGCAAATCCATAACATTGATGGTAACTTTAGATCCTTTTGGCTGCCTTATCAGCATTTGATTGATCCCGTTATATTTTTATGAGCTGGAATCTAAAGAATATTTTTTTGGTTTCCACATTCTAAGTTTTTTATATGGATTTTTTGTAAAGTACCCATTAAATCTGGGCGCTTATTTGCAATGTTATGTATGATGTCTTCAATGACATACAATGTATTTGATATTATCATGACATTAAGTTGGCTGTACGTCGATCAACTTTCAAACTGAATCTACCTGGTTACATTGAGTGAGAAGGAAGCTTTGTCAGATAAACCGTAAATCATTTGTGCAAAAACATTGCAACACAAGCACAGCATTACAAATGAAGATCGATCGCGATTTTTTGGATACTGACACTATATGCTTTCTAAATTTGGTCAATAAGTTTTAGACAATCCGTTTCCGAGTTTATATACAGTAAGAAACGATCTTTTCCGCGGGACAACGATCTACGTTTGTACTCTACAGAAACATTTACATATGAAATAACATGTAAAATCTTCAAGCATCTAAAAAAAAAAAATCATTTTTGAAACCTACACAAGATTACCATGTACTTTAATATACCCTTTAAGGTATTGGTGTATTTCCTTTTTTGAGGATATTTCTCATATAAACTTAGGCCTAACGGGCATGAATTGTGCAATCGAACTCTTAAGTATTAATCATTTAGTAAGAAAAATGTACTTGCCAAGTTAGTCACAAGCAACAGCTTAACACAAACACTGCATACACTTGCACATAAGAACTGAGTACACTAAACCTTACATGTACATTAGAACAGTGTTTGCGCACATAAGAACTGAATGTTTGAGTATAAATATTTTCTAATTTTGTGTACAATTGCTAAACTACAGCATGGATCAATATGTTTTTTCAGAGAATGTGGAAAGTGTCATCTAGAACGTTGTGTCTAAATCTCATGAAAATGTATAAATGAGAAAACATGATAATGGGAAAGAAACAAAATAAATAACATCAGTCACTTTCACCTCGCCAGAGTTTTCTTATTTGACAGTTTTGTATTTCTTGAAACTTGACATGTAGATGCTGGGAACACTTGAGAGCTAAATTATACCATTTCCTAGGCCCTGTGGTTTGAATATAAATACACACTTACTCAAATCCCAGAGCACGTCTCGTGTTTTGGTAAAAGCTGCACCGCACTAACACTGCCAATTTGAGTACACGTGCATCAGTACTGAAAATAGCAAGTACACCGCTCCTACACTGTGATATAAGGGTTTCAAAGTAAAGGGCAACTCATTTGACTGTCCTATTCCCATATATCACATTGCAGTCAAAATCTAATGCCCGGACCTATTTGCACACGGACCTGTCAAATTCTAACCCCCGGGTCTATTGTAATAGGGGTTACAATAGGTCCGGTCAGAATCTATTCCCCGGACTAGCTGGTCTACGACACCGGTGTAAACAAAACATGGATGGACCGGCCTTTATGAAGAAGATATTTAGACGTTCAATTTTCTTGAATGTGGATCGTATATATGATTAGAACTAAGCTATATTGTTGAAATGAAATCCAAAGAGCTTGACGTCATAGATCGTTACTGAAAAATGCACATTGATTGAATTTAGAATGAAAACTTCAGAAGACAGTCTGACGTTCAGCTGTTCACTGTTCAGGGAGTTAGGCACGCTCCAGAAAGCATTGTATATGTTTGAGATAATTATACGTTGGCATCAACTGAAGGTTACTTGAAATGCAAGGCACGGGAATCTGTCATATACCTCAAGGAAACAATGTCCTGTTATACACGAGAGGTGAGGCACTTATTTCTGTTCTCTTCTTAATAAACATGTAATAATCTAATGTTGCAGAGTTAATTAAAGTTGGCCTAGGGGACTCATAAAAGGATCCACAAAAAATTAATTACTGAAATGTGATTAAACCTGGGTGAGCGAGGTATGATGTTAACTGTGTACAGGCCCGCACGACTATGTCACTGTGATATTTAAATATATAATTAAAACAAATGTATCCTGGCGTTATCAATAATCGCGCACCTATAACGTTGCGATTGGCAATGTGAAAACAACATAACACACAATGATAAAAGTTTCAACATAATTTTTTTAAGTCTTTATAAAAACGTACATTTCGATTGTTGACATAATCACTATCGTAGCGGGAGAAGCCATTTTGAAGTCGACACTATCTGGGTCAGATGTGCGCTACGTCATCAATAGTCGTGATAGTTAAAATCTGGGCAAACAGTGTGGCGCCCGGTTAATTTTGGCAAATTGCATCAATATATTATTGAAGGTTATATCACTGATGTGATACCTAGATCCCGGCTTGATGCCAATCAAACTGTTTCTAAAAGATTGTCAGTTACCTGTCAAATGAACCAATTCTTATTATAATTTCAAATATGCATGACGTCATAATTGTATTAGTATTGTAATATTCCCTGTACCAAACCGAAACAACCAAGTGCATGTTGTCCCATCATGAAGTAAGGATAAAATATATCTTAGATATCTCCTCTAGATAAGTTCTTGTGTCTTACGTAGCGATATCCTCTGAAATGAACTTTCCCTACTCCTTTCGTGATGTGGTAAATTCTACTTGGTTATCCATAGTGGAATGCTAGGACAAGGGAGGTAGAAGGCATTTTATATGGTTTGCTCTAATTGATGTTTTGTCCAAACTGTGTGAGTAAATATATTTTCAACAGGATCAAAAGGTATGTTTTTCGTGTAAGTTATCCTCTTAAATACATCTCAAACCTGTTACAAGCTAAGTATTTTATTTGCAAAATATATCACTTCACTTACACACACAAACTATACAATGCAATAACCCTTAAAACAACATGATATTGACTATGCTGATTGGACCGAAGCTCTCTGCTTCCTGCTAGATTCATCTTAAAGTAAACTATCAAAACACAACAAAAAGGCTACATTTGAAGATCTAGTAACTTATTTTCATCAAAGTCAGTTTTAAAAAAATAATCATATTTTTCATCAAAGTAATGTTTTGCATTAAAGTCGTTTTAAAAAAAATCATGTTTTTCATCAAAGTAATGTTTTCCATCAAAGTAATGTTTTTCATCAAAGTAATGTTTTTATTCAAACTATTTTATTGTTTTTATCAAAGACAACTAATCAACTAATTTCACTCACTTAAGTCATTTTTTTTATCAAAATATTAAAAAATAACTGGGTGGTTTATATCCTAGGTGGCAATTGTCCTAGGTGGCTTTTGTCCTGCTGTACTGCTGTTACTGTACTTTTTAATTGTGAATGTTCCACAAATAAATTGGCATGATAAACATACCAGTCAAAAGGCCAGTTCATCAAGGATCAATCGGCGAGTCAGTATGTCCAACTATTTTCAATTCCCAAAACGCTGATGAAACTGTTGTTTTGTCAGGCTGTATCCACAATTTGACATGACATGAGTCATAGAAGCTCTCAGATAGTGATCATGAAACAATTTGAATACATTTCATTATAAAGATATATGGGTCACAGGGATCTTCACCTGAAATCCCATTTTCATCATCTTCTCCAGTACATAAACTAAAATGCTTGACACTTGTTACACCTCTGATAAATACTTCTGGAACATTTGTAAACATTTTGAAACTTATTTAGTTTATTGAGCTATAGAGTCGTTGACTCTGTTTGTCAACTATCAGCAGACACCAAATGAGGGTCTATGGGTATGTTGTATTCAAACTTTAACAGATCAGACTGAGAGAAATATTTTGGAGTCCCTCTGTTTATTCTACAACCTGGCTAGTCTAGAACAGGACAAATTCTTTCAGTCATGCCAAAAATGGAGAGAAAACATTGAATGTAATCCTAAGGGCATTTTTTACAAACATTTTAATAGATCATAACAATTTGAAAGATACCTATTACTTCAACAAAGTATTTCCATCCCTTTTTAAGTTTGCGCACTTTGAATAATACGGTACCCATAGAGTGGCTGGGGGCAGGAAGTTGCAAATGAAGATATTTTTGTAAATTAACCAAATTCTAATGGGAGATGAGTTTCATTACTTCCGTAGATGCGAATCTCTTCTCCCAGCCAGTGTTCTGTACTCCAAACAAATATCACCATTTCCAATGTATATACAAAATGTACCCTTTGTTATTGTATGACACTAAATGTAGAAACATTTTAAAAAGTATGATACGTTTAATTTGTTTTTCTGCTCTTGCACCACCATTGATTAAAGGTAGATTATTTGATTGACTTGTAGTCTAGACAAATGTTGCTGAATATTACTTACATTAATATACCTTCCTATACATTATTTGATTGCTAAATATAAAATTAATTAATATAAGTTTCACAAGTACATGGTAGATTTTACCTACACACATATACTGCTCCAATTTCATATATATATTAGATTCTCAACCTGGCCTCTCTTGGTTTGTTCTTGTTCTGGTGAGTCAATATAAATAAACCATCTATCGGTAAGAGAGTCACAGTAAACCATGTTATCTTGTTTAGTGTTCAGCTATATGATTGTCTTCAACTGTTTGTTATAAAGTCTGTCAATGTTGACTCAATTGAAGCTCATATCATGGTATGTATTGTCTTAATGAAGGCATTCTATTTGTTGGAAATACTTGTTAGTATTTTATTATTCTATAATGTTTCTTGAGCTTGTGATTAAAGGTGCATCCATTGTGTTTCATAAGATTTTATTAGGCTTTAATACATAGTGACTCACCATATGTGCTGTTTACAGTGCAAATAAATTTACCTGGCTTGCATATCCATCCCAAATCACCAAATATATCAATTACTAGTTTCCAATTAAAATAGAGTAACATCAGTATGCATGTGTAGAAATCGAGACTACACGTCCCATTTACATGCACAATAGTTATGACCTATTTAACGTAATCAACCCAAATTTATCAATTAGTCTGTTATAAAGAAGATTCCAAAATTACGTTTGACTCATTGGCGCACACCACACGCGGAACATTATCCAGTTTTCAATCAATATACAAAGTCAATAGTCAGTACTTCCAGATAACATAACACAATTTATAACGTTTAGCATATGTGACCCCAAACAACACAATGGATGTACCTTTAATATATTAAAATGACTGATCTGTAGCTTGTTGAGCTGAAAGTGTACTACTACTCACCCATGTCCAATTGGCCTTACTTTCTCTTGATATTGTGTTAAGGTCTTTGAAGGGCATTTAGAAGTGGTATACATAAGAACAGGAAGATTTTCTGGATAGCTTCATATATATAATAAGCATATAAACTCACTCCTTCATCAGGTTGAGTGTAAGGAAGTAACCAAATTTGATACATTTATATAGGTAAGAAAACAATGGTGAGGAAACTCCATATGTGTTTAGGGGATCACAAACTATCATCTGTTATTCTTTCTAATGTCTTTAGATTGGATAGAATGGTTGGCAGATCATGGGCAGGGCTTTAAGCTCATCAGGTCTATTAGACCAGATTGGCTTATGGCATGGACCGTAGTCTGTAGATTTTTCACATTTTCGACTTCCCTGCATAACCGCTGCTACCCCAAAGCTAAGATTGTGTAGGGATAGCGCAGTGGTTAGCGCGTTTGGCTTCGGATCAAGAGGTCCGGGGTTCAAATCCCGCCAGGGGCACGGCAACTTTGTCTGCAGTAGAGAACTGTTCTACACGCAGTAAGGTTTGAGTGCAATGCTTACACTGAATTTCAGTGCAGTACCACCCATGGTTCGCTAGTTCCAGCCGATGCTCGCAGGTTTCGCCACAATGCATAGCCACATGGCGTTGCAGGCTTTCTCCCTGCCATAATACTAGCAGCCACGATACAAGTGAAATACTCTTGAAAGCAGCGTTAAACCTAAATATAAGTAATGACCTACCAGATTGTATCTTTCACTTGGTGTCACATCTGTGGATAATATGTGAGTGGATATAAGACGTGAGCCGTCACACCCTTTCCTATCTCCCACAGAGTCACCTGGTGAGTGTCAGACTGCCTTGATTGTTAGATCCACCAGCTGTAGGTGCAGCTGTAGGTGTCCTGTGCTTTGTTCAGTCATCTGTCCGTGAACATGTATTGAATCTCCTTGCTGTCAGTCAGCCTTGTAACTCTTCAAGCTGACGACACGATGACTGAATCAGGCAGCAAGGAGGTTCTTACTGATGATAGATGCCCAGAGTCTCCGGAGGTTTGTCTCTCTGCAGTTTCTTTAATTGTTTTGCTTGACCCTGAATTTAGGATATTCAGTCTTTGATTGTTCCAGAAATTGCAGACACTTGAATGTCTTATCGGATTTAATATTTTTTCATTGCTTTCAGAAATCAAAAAGGAGTTACCTCCCTGTAAATGGGTTGTCTCCCCTTCCCCCTGGAGGACTACAAGGTCATGGACGAATGGGACAGATACTGTGGATGTCTCTTCTTGTGATAGAGTGAGTTGTGTGTTGGATAGTCAAATTCTCCATTGTTTTATCATTTCAAATGATTACAGCTTTCAAAAGAATCAAATGTAATCAACTGCAATTAAATTGTCTCAGTGCATATATGTCTGTTGTAAAAGTTGCAGGGTGCTTCGATTGTTTGTCAAACTGAATGATGCTACAGTTTTAAAATGCACTCTAATTATGACATATAATGATATTGTTTGTAGAAAGATAACTTTCTGAGAGCTTTTATGACTCTTATTATGTCTGAATTGTGGATACAGCCTGACAGAACAAAATAATTTTCATCAGTGATTCGGAAATTCATTTTTCATTTAAACTCGCCGATTGATCAGTGATGAACTGACCTTTTGACTGGTATATTTTTACATTTCAATTTATTTGTGGAACTTCACTGTTATTTAAAAATAACTGAGATATATTGAATATTTTAATTCAATTCATAACAGAAAAGTTTGCAGTTTGCTGTGTAGTAAAGAGGATCGTTTCAAGAGTACGCCATGAATAATGCCATGCACCTGAAACACAAACATTAATTTTTTAAAGTTTGACATTAGGTCTTTATTAAAATAACCAAATCTCGATACATATATCTGCAAACTCTACACAAATACATTCACAAACAGTTATATATTGGACAGAAATAAATTTGGCTAACAATCGCGAGTGGGAATTCCTGTTTGGTTCTCTGCCATTCGATTGGTGTGAAGTCACAATATTGTCCTCATACTGACCAATGGGCGTGCCGTATTGCTCGATCACTACGTCAAAGTATTTCCCCTTCATATTCTAACAACTTCAGTCTTGTCTTGGTAAGCGAATCGGGTTGTGTTTTAAAACACATCGTAATCCTAAAATGTCAAGAAAACAAATGAAGATTGCAAACAAACTCAAATGGTTTATTAGTCAAGGTTCACAGTGTTCCCGCTGACTTTTGAAACTCTCGGTACAGTGTACCGGCAGTGGTAATTTTTACCGGTACATACAGAATTTCACCGGTACCATACAATCTCGAAAATAAATATAACACAATAATGACATGCCTTCAAAATTACACAGTTCGCGTATTCCCTAGTGTTACCTGTTTTCGTGGTAATAAAATACACGGGGTAGCACGGTACGAACTGTACTATCGTTTTGTGATAAAGATACATGTTGAATATACGAATTATCACTAGGTTGCAAAGTATATATCACGGTTCTATTATTAAATGGTGTCTGCGAAATATTCTGAAGTGTTTTGATTGGAAATACTTCTCACAAACTTCCTCTTGTGTGCAGGTAACGTGCGATCATAAGTGGGGTTGGTTTCAAAGATTTTTTTTACGAAATAAATCTTTCAATATACATTAAAGAATATGATTGCTTATGTAATTTTCCTATCTTTGACTATAGAACAAATAACTTACTTACATAACGAGTGTCAGATGAAATGCGTAATTAATACAAGACTATTCAAACAAATGCAGCATTTACTTTCGTCGCAATAAAGCTCCAAAATAAATGTTATACAGCCCCCGCTATTCAACCAATCGGATTGAAGAAAGTCGCAGTGCATGTCTGTTGTAAAAATTGAAGGGTGCTTCGTTTGTCAAACTGAATGATGCGACAGTTTTAAAATGTACACTAATTATGTGATATAATGATATTGTTCGTAGAAAGATAACTATCTGAGAGCTTTCATGACTCATATTATGTCTGAATTGTGGATACGGCCTGACAGAAACAAATAATTTTCATCAGTGATTCGGAAATGAATTTGTTTTCATTCACACTCGCCGATTGATCCGTTATGAACTGACCTTTTGATTGGTATTTTTTTTACATTTCAATTTATTTGTGAAACTTCTTTCTTATTGAAAATTAACTGAGATACATTGAATATTTTAATTTAATTCATGACGGAAAAGTTTGTAGTTTGCCGTGTGGTAAAAATTTAAGGATCGTTTCAAGAAAATGCCGTGAATAATGAATGCCACGCACCTGAAAAACTAACATTTTTTAAAAGTTTGACATTATGCCTTTATTAAAATAACCAAATCTGGAAATATATATCTGTAAACTCTACACAAACACATTCACAAACAGTATCATATCGGACACAAATCAAGTTGGCTCGCGTTTGGGAAATCCTGTTTGATTCTCTGCCATTCGATTGGTGTGACGTCACAATATTGTCCTTATACTGACCAATGGGCGTGCCGTATTGCTCGATTGCTAAGTCAAAGGATTCCCCTTCATGTTCTGAAATCTTATCTTGGTTGGGGAATCGGGTTGAGTTTTAAAACACATTAAGGTGCCGGTAATCGTAAAATTAATGTCAAGAAGACAAATGAAGATTGCAAACAAATTCAAATGGTTTATGAGTCAAGGTTCAGATCAATGATTTGAATTTACCGGTACACTGTACCGACAAGGTTATAAAATACCGGTACACTCCCAAATTTATCGGTAAAAAACCGGCAATTACCGGTTAACGGGAACACTGGTTCAGATCAGTAATTAGATTTTACCGGTACACTGTACCGACAAGGTTATAAAATATCGGTACACCCTCAAATTTATCGGTAAAAAACCCGGCAATTACCGGTTAACAGAAACATTGTGTCTGTCACTTTTGCCGTCATTATTCGAATTATTGATCTGATGAGTCATTAATTAGCACATCATTTAACAGAAATTATGGATTATTATGTCTTACCCTCTAAACCTAACTATCTAACCATTACCCTCTGCCCCTAACCCCTTTGACCTTTACAGTAACCCTCTAACCCTTACATTCTAAATTTAACCCTAATGTTTGTATATGCTTCGGATGTGTCTGACCCTAACCCTTTAACATTAAACCCTCTAATTCTTACAGTAACGTTCTCACCCGAACCCACTAACTCTTACAATAACCCTCTAACCCTGAAACCCTAACTCTCCAACCCTAACCCTCTAACCCACTAACCCTTACCCACTAACCTTTAACCTAACCACTAACCCTAACCACTAATCCTAACCCTAACCCTCTAACCCTTACTAACCCTTACCCTCTAATCCTAACCACTAACCCTTACCCACTTACCCTTACCCTAACCATTAACCTTGACCCACTAACCCTAACCCTTACCCACTAACCCTAACCCTCTAACTATGTAACCCTAACCCACTTACCCTTACCTTTAACCCCAAACCACTAACCCTAACCCTGTAACCCTAACCCTAACCCTAACCCACTAACCCTAACCCTCTAACCCTCTAACCCTCTAACCCTAACCCACTAACCCTTACCTTTAACCCCAAACCACTAACCCTAACCCTGTAACCCTAACCACTAACTCTTACCCACTAACGCTAACCCACTGATCCTAACCACTAACCCTAATCCTCTCACAGGGGCATGTATCGCTTAGAAACAGCGTTTGAAAGACATATACCTATATAGACCCTACCCTATTCAGTGGTTTCATTAATTTCTAAGATAACAGGATATAATATTTGTACAGGCAGGGAAACCAGGCCATTAAACATTGTTAAGGTTTAGATACATGCTGTTTTTAATTTCCATAGCCGGGTAATTACTTTCGACCAAGCGGAAGAGTTTTCCCTGTACCCGGCTGTTAATGCCTATTAATATAAAAAAGGAAAGGGATGTAACAAGTCCTATTTCACATCAAAAACAAGTTTTAGGGTTTATGACTACGATACGAAAGCTAAATGATTTCCCTACAGAATAAGCTATAAACGGTTACAATCGTATCATTATTTCAAAAGGTATGCGACAAGACAGTCTGTATATTACTACCTCCAAACTTTCAAGCCAATTTCCCCGCTCACAAAAATCAGCATCTTTTAGCAAGAACAAAGGCCCTGGAACCTTGATGTAGGCTACTCCGGGTCAACTGAATGTCTATGTCAGAATGGCTGACAAGCGAACTGCATGGCAATGATTTGAGACAAAATGCCGTGGTACAGTCGGAGAATTGATATGTAGGTGTTGTGATATATTTTTACATTGTGTGGTGAAATTGGCCCTAACCATAACTGTGTGTTTGATGCAGGGTGCTCATCTACAGCTCCTACAGCGTGCTGGCCCACCTGTGTATGGTTGACGGTAGAGTGCCCTTCCGCTCCTCCTCCGTTGTCCTCTGTATAGAGGTCACAAAGGTAACTTCACTTACATTGACTGTTTTCATGTTATAATCAGTAAAGATACGGACACAAAGGTAACGTCACTTACGTTAACTGTTTTCATGTTATAATCAGTAAAGATACGGACACAAAGGTAACGTCACTTACGTTGACTGTTTTGATGTTATAATCAGTAAAGATACGGACACAAAGGTAACGTCACTTACATTGACTGTTTTCATGTTATAATCAGTAAAGATACGGACACAAAGGTAACGTCACTTACGTTGACTGTTTTCATGTTATAATCAGTAAAGAAACGGACACAAAGGTAACGTCACTTATGTTGACTGTATTCATGTTATAATCAGTAAAGAAACGGACACAAAGGTAACGTCACTTACGTTGACTGTTTTCATGTTATAATCAGTAAAGATACGGACACAAAGGTAACGTCACTTACGTTGACTGTTTTCATGTTATAATCAGTAAAGATACGGACACAAAGGTAACGTCACTTACGTTGACTGTTTTCATGTTATAATCAGTAAAGATACGGACACAAAGGTAACGTCACTTACATTGACTGTTTTCATGTTATAATCAGTAAAGATACGGACACAAAGGTAACGTCACTTACGTTGACTGTTTTCATGTTATAATCAGTAAAGAAACGGACACAAAGGTAACGTCACTTACGTTGACTGTATTCATGTTATAATCAGTAAAGATACGGACACAAAGGTAACGTCACTTACGTTGACTGTTTTCATGTTATAATCAGTAAAGATACGGACACAAAGGTAACTTCACTTACATTGACTGTTTTCATGTTATAATCAGTAAAGATACGGACACAAAGGTAACTTCACTTACATTGACTGTTTTCATGTTATAATCAGTAAAGATACGGACACAAAGGTAATGTCACTTACATTGACTGTTTTCATGTTATAATCAGTAAAAATACGGACACAAAGGTAACTTCACTTACATTGACTGTTTTCATGTTATAATCAGTAAAGATATGGACACAAAGGTAACTTCACTTACATTGACTGTTTTCATGTTATAATCAGTAAAGATACGGATACAAAGGTAACGTCACTTACATTGACTGTTTTCATGTTATAATCAGTAAAGATACGGACACAAAGGTAACTTCACTTACATTGACTGTTTTCATGTTATAATCAGTAAAGATACGGACACAAAGGTAATGTCACTTACATTGACTGTTTTCATGTTATAATCAGTAAAAATACGGACACAAAGGTAACTTCACTTACATTGACTGTTTTCATGTTATAATCAGTAAAGATACGGACACAAAGGTAACTTCACTTACATTGACTGTTTTCATGTTATAATCAGTAAAGATACGGACACAAAGGTAACTTCACTTACATTGACTGTTTTCATGTTATGATCAGTAAAGAAACGGACACAAAGGTAACGTCACTTACGTTGACTGTATTCATGTTATAGTGAGTGAGTGAGTGAGTTGGGGTTTAACGCCGCTTTCAAGAGTATTTCACTTATATCGCGGCTGCTAGTATTACGGCAGGGAGAAAGCCCGCAACGCCATGTGGCTATGCATTGCGGTGAAACCTGCGAGCATCGGCTGGAACTAGCGAACCATGGGTGGTACTGCACTGAACTTCAGTGTAGCATTGCACCCAAACCTTACTGCGTGTAGAACAGTTCTCTACTGCAGACAAAGTTGCCGTGCCCCTGGCGGGATTCGAACCCCGGACCTCTTGATCCGAAGCCGAACGCGCTAACCACTGCGCTATCCCGCCCCCATTCATGTTATAATCAGTAAAGATACGGACACAAAGGTAACTTCACTTACATTGACTGTTTTCATGTTATAATCAGTAAAGATACGGACACAAAGGTAACTTCACTTACATTGACTGTTTTCATGTTATAATCAGTAAAGATACGGACACAAAGGTAACGTCACTTACATTGACTGTTTTCATGTTATAATCAGTAAAGATACGAACACAAAGGTAACTTCACTTACATTGATTGTTTTCATGTTATAATCAGTGAAGATACGGATACAAAGGTAACGTCACTTACATTGACTGTTTTCATGTTATAATCAGTAAAGATACGGACACAAAGGTAACTTCACTTACATTGACTGTTTTCATGTTATAATCAGTAAAGATACGGACACAAAGGTAACTTCACTTACATTGACTGTTTTCATGTTATAATCAGTAAAAATACGGACACAAAGGTAACTTCACTTACATTGACTGTTTTCATGTTATAATCAGTAAAGATACGGACACAAAGGTAACTTCACTTACATTGACTGTTTTCATGTTATAATCAGTAAAGATACGGATACAAAGGTAACGTCACTTACATTGACTGTTTTCATGTTATAATCAGTAAAGATACGGACACAAAGGTAACTTCACTTACATTGACTGTTTTCATGTTATAATCAGTAAAGATACGGACACAAAGGTAACTTCACTTACATTGACTGTTTTCATGTTATAATCAGTAAAGATACGGACACAAAGGTAACTTCACTTACATTGACTGTTTTCATGTTATAATCAGTAAAGATACGGACACAAAGGTAACATCACTTACATTGACTGTTTTCATGTTATAATCAGTAAAGATACGGACACAAAGGTAACTTCACTTACATTGACTGTTTTCATGTTATAATCAGTAAAGATACAGACACAAAGGTAACGTCACTTACATTGACTGTTTTCATGTTATAATCAGTAAAGATACAGACACAAAGGTAACGTCACTTATGTTGACTGTATTAATTTTATAATCAGTAAAGATACGGACTCTGCAATACTCTCTACATATGGGTATAGAAATGACCTTTATTTGGCAGTCAGCGTGTCCTGGTTTTCTTCACGGACCAGATCTAAAAATAACATAAGGCTTAGCTCTATGAAACTTTGTATGGATTAGTTAAAGAATAAAGCTCAATATTTCTAGGATATTTGTCAAGAAAAGACAAAGTTTCTATTTATTATATGACCAAATCTTTGCATATTCACCGAAATCAACTTGCATTTACGTTAAGTCGGCTCCAGAATGAGCCTGTTGCCTCAGCAACAATGTGACGTCATGAACGTGTCTTGATGTCGGAGCATTGTTTTATGACGTCAGGTCATTGTTATATCATTCACTAGTGACTGATAACACGTTCCATTGTTATTTTCACTAATGACTGATAACACGGTTTATTTTCATTGATAGATCCCGGTATTTCACCTGCAATCATATAATAAATATTTTTATCCCACCGTTGTGTAATACTGTGGGATATATACACCTTGTCATAAGTATCAGTAATCAGTAAGTTTTGCAAGTGTTGACATTACAAGTACATATTGAATAGACCACTAAATGTGGGTCAAGGGTCATGACCCAAACACCTAATTTCATTATCTTCTGAAGAATGAAAAGCTCTAGAAAGCTGAAATGTTTTTTTTAGAAACTCCTCGACTAACTGGGATTCTAAATTATAGATTTGGTGACCCTGTGACCCCATATGTGGGTCACAGAGGTCATGACCTAAAAACCTTTTTTCATCTTCTTCTCCAGTACCAAAAGCTGAGACCAATTAATAATAAATATTTCGGGTTTTGCTACTTCAAACAATACAAATCAAGATGAGCTACAGATCCTGGCTCTATTTTATCGTCACTATGCTGAATTGACTTGCATTAAAACAGTCAGTACTTCTCGATAAAATAACACCATTTATAACTAGGATTGCCACAGGGCAATACTTAGGTCTTCAAGACCCCCGCTTGACCCTGAATCCCATGTATGAAACTTCAAGGGCAGATAACTCACGAAAGAAGTAGAAAATAAAAAATCGGCTGATGTACAGGGCTAGTTTAGAAGACTGGCTATCATCCCTGAAATTTCATTGAAATCGGTTTAGCCGTTGCGTCACAGTGAAGCGCACAAAATCCTGCAAATAATAATACCGTTAATAAAAAGAAGGAAATTATTTTGGATAACAATAGGTCTTCGAAGGTCTTGAAGACCTAATTAATGAAACATGTGACTTCAACAACACTACACTGGATGTTGCTTTAAGTTTGTTGTTGACTCTACACTGTTCACAGATCCTGCTTTCAGGGGTGATGATCTACCCGAAATTGACCGCTGGACAGGTCAAATTTCCACCGCTGACCGCTTGTCTCTCTTTCACTGTCCCTGCTGTCCTCTACTGCATCAACAACAACCTCAGTGTCGCCATGCAGACACACATGGACCCCACTACATACCAGGTACCTCACACTCCATACCAGATACCTCAGTGTTGCCATGCAGACACACATGGACCCCACTACATACCAGGTACCTCACATTCCATACCAGGTACCTCAGTGTTGCCATGCAGACACACATGGACCCCACTACATACCAGGTACCTCACACTCCATACCAGATACCTCAGTGTCGCCATGCAGACACACATGGACCCCACTACATACCAGGTACCTCACACTCCATACCAGATACCTCAGTGTCGCCATGCAGACACACATGGACCCCACTACATACCAGGTACCTCACACTCCATACTAGATACCTCAGTGTCGCCATGCAGACACACATGGACCCCACTCCATACCAGGTACCTCACACTCCATACCAGATAGCTCAGTGTCGCCATGCAGACACACATGGACCCCACTACATACCAGGTACCTCACACTCCATACTAGATAGCTCAGTGTCGCCATGCAGACACACATGGACCCCACTACATACCAGGTACCTCACACTCCATACCAGATACCTCAGTGTCGCCATGCAGACACACATGGACCCCACTACATACCAGGTACCTCACACTCCATACCAGATAGCTCAGTGTCGCCATGCAGACACACATGGACCCCACTACATACCAGGTACCTCACACTCCATACCAGATACCTCAGTGTCGCCATGCAGACACACATGGACCCCACTACATACCAGGTACCTCACACTCCATACCAGATAGCTCAGTGTCGCCATGCAGACACACATGGACCCGACTACATACCAGGTACCTCACACTCCATACCAGATACCTCAGTGTTGCCATGCAGACACACATGGACCCCACTACATACCAGGTACCTCACACTCCATACCAGATACCTCAGTGTCGCCATGCAGACACACATGGACCCCACTACATACCAGGTAGCTCAGTGTCGCCCTGCAGACACACATGGACCCCACTACATACCAGGTACCTCACACTCCATACCAGATACCTCAGTGTCGCCATGCAGACACACATGGACCCCACTACATACCAGGTACCTCACACTCCATACCAGATACCTCAGTGTCGCCATGCAGACACACATGGACCCCACTACATACCAGGTACCTCAGTGTCGCCATGCAGACACACATGGACCCCACTACATACCAGGTACCTCACACTCCATACCAGATACCTCAGTGTCGCCATGCAGACACACATGGACCCCACTACATACCAGGTACCTCACACTCCATATCAGATACCTCAGTGTTGCCATGCAGACACACATGGACCCCACTACATACCAGGTACCTCACATTCCATACCAGGTACCTCAGTGTCGCCATGCAGACACACATGGACCCCACTACATACCAGGTACCTCACATTCCATACCAGGTACCTCAGTGTCGCCATGCAGACACACATGGACCCCACTACATACCAGGTACCTTACACTCCATACTAGATACCTCAGTGTCGCCATGCAGACACACATTGACCCCACTACATACCAGGTACCTCACACTCCATATCAGATACCTCAGTGTTGCCATGCAGACACACATGGACCCCACTACATACCAGGTACCTCACACTCCATACCAGATACCTCAGTGTTGCCATGCAGACACACATGGACCCCGCTCCATACCAGGTACCTCACACTCCATTCTAGATACCTCAGTGTCGCCATGCAGACACACATGGACCCCACTACATACCAGGTACCTCACACTCCATACCAGATACCTCAGTGTTGCCATGCAGACACACATGGACCCCACTACATACCAGGTACCTCACACTCCATACCAGATACCTCAGTGTCGCCATGGAGACACACATGGACCCGACTACATACCAGGTACCTCACACTCCATACTAGATACCTCAGTGTTGCCATGCAGACACACATGGACCCCACTACATACCAGGTACCTCACACTCCATACCAGATACCTCAGTGTCGCCATGCAGACACACATGGACCCCACTACATACCAGGTACCTCACACTCCATATCAGATACCTCAGTGTTGCCATGCAGACACACATGGACCCCACTACATACCAGGTACCTCACATTCCATACCAGGTACCTCAGTGTCGCCATGCAGACACACATGGACCCCACTACATACCAGGTACCTCACACTCCATACCAGCTAGCTCAGTGTTGCCATGCAGACACACATGGACCCCACTACATACCAGGTACCTCACACTCAATACCAGGTAGCTTCCACATAATACCAGATAGCTTCCACATCATACCAGATAGCGTCCACATCATACAATATAGCTTTCACATCATACCAGATAGCTGCCACACCATACCAGATAGCTTCCACATCAAACCAGATAGCTTCCACATCATACCAGGTAGCTTTCACATCATACCAGATAGCTTCCACATCATACCAGGTAGCTTCCACATCATACCAGATAGCTTCCACATCATACCAGGTAGCTTCCACACCATACCAGATAGCTTCCACATCATACCAGATAGCTTCCACACCATACCAGGTAGCTTCCACATCATACCAGGTAGCTTCCACATCATACCAGGTAGCTTCCACATCATACCAGATAGCTTCCACACCATACCAGATAGCTTCCACATCATACCAGGTAGCTTTCACATCATACCAGGTAGCTTCCACATCAAACCAGATAGCTTCCACATCATACCAGATACTTTCCACATCATACCAGGTAGCTTCCACATCATACCAGGTAGCTTCCACATCATACCAGATAGCTTCCACATCATACCATTTAGCTTTCACATCATACCAATATAGCTCCTACTACATGCAAAGGTACCTCTCACCTCTTGTTAGATGTTCATAGTTTCTTGTAGTTTGTTTCTCTATTTTTCTCTGTAGTAAGCTCATGTCATGAACTGTGTGTGATTAATCCTGCAGATCCTGGGCAACTTGAAGGTTGTGACGACCGCCGTCCTTTACAGAATCATCATTCAGCGGTAACCAACATTTTCAATCCTCTCACCAGATGGCTTATCTTCTACACAACTGTAAAAGTTAATGTCATGTTAAAAGTCACTTTTAAAGTTTTTGATACAGTTTAAGGGCAGTGCAAATTGGAGGGAAAAAATAAACTTTTCCATCTTCAAATGTATGTAGAATCTTTGTAATATAACAATTTATTTACATTTAGACAATACAATACACCTCTAAATAAAGTACGATGACTGAAAGTGTCCAACTGTCTCCTGATTGTTACAGAAAGTTGACTTGGGTGCAGTGGTCATCTCTCGGTCTCCTAGCGCTTGCCGGCATGTTTGACAGGTAAGGGAAAGGGCAGATAACTCTCATATCATTCTTTCATGTCTGATAGGGAAGATGCTATCTGTGACTGTTGAAGAGAAGAGCTGGGATGCCTTGACTAACTTGCTGACTTCTGAATTCCGTCGAGTGTCCATGGCAACACCTTTAAGATGCATGATCAGTTTTTGCATTATATTTTATTTGGTTCTAAAATGATCCAAATTACAAAAGCCCCTGTTTAGGTAATATCTTCTAACTCGAATTTCATGTTCACGCCCAAATGCTTAATATATCAAATATATATATGAAAACCAATTGACGGTCTCATACATGTGTAGAAGCCGACAATTATGGCTCTCTGTCCTGTATGTACTGGTTATAAGACATATTTTAAAAAACATATTGACTCAAAATTACTTTCGACTTAATGGTTGCAGCAAGCCAAGGTCCTTTGTCTGGTTTGCGAGTAAGTCCACGACTTTGAATAGTTGTATTTTTGTTATACAGAACTGATTGACCTTAAACTGGTTATTTTCGGTTATCATAAGAATTATCAATTAACCCTTTAGTTGCAAATTTCTATTTTACCCATTTTAGCCCCTGTGGCGGAATATTCTGACCATTTAGCTTGCAGCCGTATTTTGGCTAAGGCACTAATTGTCACTGCTGGCGGAATATTCCAGGCGGCGAACCCAGTACCGTTTTTACGAAATATATCTTGTCTACATCGCGAAAACGGACTATGTATGGGGGTTATATACAATTCCAGGTCGCGGCACCCGTACAAAATTGGTTAATTCATACCCGCATCTTTGAATGAATTTTCTAAAAAAATTCGTCTTCGTTCTTTTTCTTTTGAAAGTAAGTTTCGGGCCTCATAATATCGTAAATTCGAACAAGAAAATTTGATTTAGATATGGAATTAAAAACAAGATTGATAAATAGTGCATCTCCCGGGATACGACATCATATCGTTCGGAGGTTTCCACGCCAAACCGTCTGGTAACAGCCCATAGATTCCCATGTTCTGACGCAATTCAGTAAACCAATCACAAGACGTCCAACAAAAGCTTTCGGTGCGAGAAACTAGGGGCAGATAACTTCAAACAACTATCCTTTTGTCTTTTCCGAATGCTTTCAAACAGCGACCGTTTAAAAACTATGATGTGATTGGTCAGCTATTTGACTGGGCTTTGGCTGCGCTAAACTGGTTTGGAACACATGCCTATACGGGGTGTTCTCAGACCTTGTGGTGAGGAATCTACATAACCTGTTCGTATCCCGGTAGATACATTTTTTGCAAACGTTATTCCTCAGAACAAGGTCGATTTTAATCAGACTGCACATGATATGAAGTGCGCAAGTAAGGTGGGTTACCGCTATATATGTTCCCGTAACATGCGAGATGCGAGTCAGATAGCCTGTACGGGCCTATACAGCCGGGGACAATGCAAACACGTGGGTGATAATTAGCCCCCAGGGAGATTAGGCTTCGGAGCAAAGCTCGACAAAATTGGCCTTTTGTAAAGCTAATTATCGATTCGTTACAGGTCAACAATGCACACGCAATTTGGTGTGATTTTTGCTGGACATTTCGACCGGACATTGACAAAGACTCATTTTCGAAACGAACTGCGGGGCATTAATACAGAGCTTCTCATGGAGCGACTCCCAGAGACATCTCGACTCGCGTCTCGCGGAGGGAGCCAGCTCCCTTACAGAGAGCTGATTTATTTTCTAAATCCAGCATCCCGGATCATGCCGGGACCCGCAACTTAAAGGGAAAGTTCTATCACCGATCTATCGGCAGCATCCGCCATATTGGATTCTTGGCATTACGTGAAATGAAAACATGCCATATTTTACCCAATTTTACACTTTCTAAAAAATAAAATATATACAATGATGGAAAATTCACATAGTAACAGATAACACATAATAAAACTAATCAATATATTCTGTTAGACCGTAGCGAAATTTTCCCCACTCGCAGCACCGATGAATGGCTTCAGTTCTCATCGTTTTTATTTTTCAACAAGTGTGCGCTTGCCTTTATCAATTTGTGAAATATTAAGTCATCAAAATATTACTTTCATTAGTATCTTTCAATTTCACTGAGTTTTAATCATGTATTTATAACATATATGTGTAAACAGGAATATCCTCTTGAATTTCGTTTCCACAAAAAATACTCCAATAGAACCCTCCTTTTAAGGGTTAAATAACATAAATTAAAACATTGGACATATGTGACCTCACCAACATCATTATGTCCCTTTAACTTGTTATGATCACATAACTAATACAATTGAATAGTGTAATATGTAATTCTCTCACAATAATAATTTTGACATAATTTACATTGATATTTTTATTACAAGGAAGCATTCATCTTTTGCTCTTTAGATACCAAACCACTTACTCTCTTCATAAAAAGGGTATTTAGTATTCATTTAGAACTCTCTATTTAGTTTTTATCACACGGATGACTAAGTAATGATATTACATGAATGATAATATGATACTACTGCTCCTCTCGTCCCGTCCACAGCTATGGAGGGTTGCAGAGCAAGGGAGGTAACTGGATGGGTCAGATCCATGTGACGGTGACGGGGCTGTGTATGATGGGTGTATACTGCTGGGTGTCGGGACTGGCCGGGGTGTACACGGAGTACATCCTCAAGCAACAGTATCAGGTGGGTGGGTGTCTACTCTGTAGATCTAGAGTTAAAGGCACTGTAGCACACTTTTCTTACTGAAATAAAGTGCTCATACAAGAATATGAATAAGTGTTACCAATGGCTAAATATTACTCCTAAATCAATAAAACGAATGTACATGGTTCGGTTAAGCCATACAAGTCAATTTCCCATCTAATGGCTGTTTTGATATGCCAAAAACATGCTACAGGGCCTTTAAGAAACATTTCATTTAGGTTGTGTTTGATTTAACAACACTCAGGTCAACCATGCGGTTTGATGTTTTAAATCAAACAGATCAAATATGTTGACTCACAGTATCAAAAAACGCCTCAGCTATCAACACAAGCAATTAAATTTTCCATTGAAAAAATTTAACTTGTTTAAATATAATCTAAATATAAACATGTGTCTATGTAATAAACTTTAATATTTCATTCATTATGTATATGTGTGGACTCTCCCCATAATGCATGTGACGTCCCAACTCGAGTTGTTTTCGCAAAATTTGAATGCCTGCCATGTTTGCAGTGAGAGGTTCTACTGTGTATCTCGTTTCCCTTCCCTTTCATCTCACTGCTTGGGTATTATTCTCTCTTGGTCTCTCCTTGTAGACGTCCCTGCACCTACAGAACATACTGCTGTACCTGTTCGGGATCCTGTGTAACGGAGCGGTCTGGTTGATACAGGAGGTCTCCTCGGACATGACTGGTAGGCACTGTTTGTGCGCCATCGTTGTCGTTGTTTTAGATTTTCAATTAATGTTAAAAACCAATTTGAAAAAGAATGTTACACTTCTTATCTATAATTTACCTAAAAATTTCTATTAATAATTTATTTAATTTGATTTAATATTAAGTTGATTATCTACAACAGTGGAATCCGATGAATAACCTCTTCAGTCGTCTCTATGAGTGTTAGGTTGAGTCCATTTTCTTTGTAGGGATTAACAAGTCACAAAACTTTGAAACAATTTTTATTATAAATTCAGATTTTTAAAACTGAAATATATTTTTAAGTTAAAGGTAACATCTGTCATAATATTCCAACAATAATTATTCTTTTGATAAGTAAATTGACTCTTACCAAAATATGAGGCAATATCCCTGTCAACCCCTTCTCAAAAATAGACCGTTCAAGTGATTCCACTAGGAACTAGGTCAAGTGACTATTTCAAGTGTCCCCAGCAAACATCCAGATGTTATCAGCCTTATCATTGATTAACTTTGGGACTTCCCTTTTCTTTTGACTTACTTTTGACTTACCGTACTTGATTTATTGGGGGGACATGGCTATGCTTGTGACAAACACTTTACTGTGGTGTTAATGTATTGAAAGCTAACTGAATCAATATTTAACTGATCACATCTTTGTCCACTTGTTTCAGAGGGGACATCAAGTTTGTTTGAGGGCTTTTCCATGTACACCTGGATTATCGTCATTACACAGGTGAGATAACTCCTGTCATCTCTGCTCAAAGCTCAGTGCTTAGAATTAATGGCGTTTATCGTCCAAAACTGTGTTCCACAGGAGATAGCGCTTGTGTGAGATCAAGCAAGATCTCCTGTTGGCAGTAGATTTTACAGAATGCCCTGTCACCGTCAACTACATGACATCACAATGTTTTTACATCATCGAGTAATGGCATCACAATGCTATGACATCATAAACATGTTGACGTCACCATGCTAGGACATCAGTCAAGTGGCAGATCAGCGTCTCAGAGATGTACACTATTTTAATTGAAACGTAATAAGAATGATTTTGGATGATAAATATAATCTCACCCTCGTGTCTTCTGATATCAAATATATCATCACTTGTTGATTAAAGTAAAAATATCTTCGGCAAGCCTCGGAAATTTGTAACTATCATTAACTGGTGTTGATATATTTGATATCAGAAGACACTTGGGTGAGATTTTCTATGTCCCGTCCTAGCAAAAATTTACTACCGGGTATGTTTTAACCTACTGGTAAATGTTTTAATATGCATCATACAAGCATGTCAAAATATTATTATTGCAAATTAAAAAAAATGTGTTACAGGCGCTGAACGGACTGATAATGTCGGCAGTGATGAAACATGGCAGCAACATCACGCGTCTCTTCATAATCTCGTGTGCGATGCTGCTCACCACCGTCCTTTCCGTCACCATCTTCAACCTCACGCTCAGCGTCTACTACGTCATCGCATTTTTCATGGTTGTCGTTGCCCTATACATGTATATGTAGTCAGCGGATTGAGAGGAAATGTTAACTCAGACACTGACGCTTCACCACCTTAAAGGGACACTGTGTCGAGGATAAAAATGAGTCATCTTTATCTCACTAAGCTTATTAGAGTGTCTGCTAACGAGTTACGCTTAACTTCACTGTCTACATGCAGTAATTTATATTACCAATTACGTCAATTGTCTGAAATTCGGTGTCTGTGACTTGCTAGCAGACATGTTAAACAGCATAGGTAGATACACATGATCTGATTTTTATTCTCGACGCCGTTCGCGCTCAGCGTCGCATTGTTTCATATTTTTTGGTCATCAACACTATTTCCCTGATTTTGGTTGTGGGAGGCGGCTATAGGTAGATACACATGATCTGAGGCGGCTATTGTGATGTTTTGAAATATGGCACTTTGGGTGTCCTACAACTTACCCCTGTATAACTAGCGCCAGCCTATGTCACTGGCTAGTTTATGCCTTGCAGCATTTCCATAACTTTCCTGTGCTAGTGTAATGGTGCACTGCACCTGAACTTCATAGTGTGCTCCACTGTGCTAGCACATGAAAGCACATGAAGCACATGAGAGTTATCCCTTACAGGTGGAAGTTGGGTGTCATGAGGTTTGGTGAGGTTCTTATAAAAGGTTGGGGTATGTGGAGATGGGATGGGTGAATGAAGAGAAGTGAGGTGAGACGATGGCTATACGTCTGTGACTACTACCTCTACTTCTCATGCATGCATCAACGACGTTGTTATAGGTTACTGTTAGTGTACAGAGGTTTTATATAGGTTGTTGTCTTCCTGTGCAATAAGGGGTTGCTTGCCTTCACTATAAAGAGCTGACATGTCCTGATCTGAGTGCACTGCGCCAGGAGACCAGGAGACCAGGAGACTCACACTACAACATGTCTTTGTTGGAATCTCAACAGTCATCGGCTGATCCAGAAATTGTTAAAGCGGGTTCACCAAATTTATGGTTTGTGTGCAAAATGTTTCAAAAGGGTTGATTTGACCCCCAACCCCTTCTGATCCGCCACCAACAGCTGTGTGGAGCATGTTGTAATGAAGAGCAGCTCTGCATGGTCTAGATTTAGATGTATGTACTGGGCTGAAGTTCAAACCATTCACTTCATTATAGAGTAAAACAATCAGTATTTTATAGATGATATTTTCAAACATGAATTTATATGTCCACCCAAAGAATAACTTTGAAGCCAACCCCAAAAATAAACACCCCATTCAAACTACTTTTAAACTTTGTTTATTCTGTTGTAACTTATGTGTTGTGATTACTAATATTTACTATAAACATACACCGATACAACGACCAACTCCTGATATTGCAGACTGTTTCCACAACACTCAGTATTGAAATGATGTAGAGAGAAGTCAGGTCACAGGATCTTCAATCTCATTTGAATCAGGGGGTAAATTTGCATGTTGTTTAACATCATGCGACTTAAACACAATCTGATTTTAATGAGATTGGAGGATCTTGGACAATGCTTGATGCTTGCCGTTAATTTTTATTGACTGTATTCATGACAAATATATTTGTCACGTTTATTTCTTTGATGCAGGACATTGGACTTTATATTATCAAAATGGATTTATACACGAATGTGCAAATATTTTTTTATTTAAGAGTTTTTTCATCCAAAGAAAAGCTTGCAATTACATCAACTCAGTCATTATTATTGTGTACAGAATCATGAACAAATGATATCTGACTTTATTACGTTGTATTTATTTTGTATAACAACATATTGTATTCTATTGTACAACAACATATTGTATTCTATTGTACAACAACATATTGTATTCTATTGTACAACAACATATTGTATTCTAGTGTACAACAATGAATTGTATTCTATTCTAGTAGCAACATGGGTTGTATTCTACTCCCAAAGTGAGTTCAGCTGAATTTATGGTTTTATGCATTTAACCATTTTGTTTTTGAATGGCCTTTACAATAAACTGTTCTATTACAATCACAGCAATCTTCTGTTTTGTCTCTTGAAACAAAATCACATGCAATAAAATCTGCTGTAACTGAGATTGCTGGAAACGTTCCTGCTAGACCACAAGATCCTGCTTTGCTAACCTTGGCTTGAGGCGCCCCTACTGGATTACCTCCCCTTCTAGCTATAATCTATCTAATGACATTCTCTTTGCTTCACTATATCACAGAGGCGGAATAGCGCAGTGGTTAGCGAGTTTGGCTTCAGATCAAGAGGTCCAGGGTTCAAATACCTGTAGTTTTGTCTGAGAACTGTAAGGGTAAGGATTGGGTGCAATGATACACTGAATTTCAACGCAGTACCACACATGGTTCATTATTTCCAGCCGATGCTCAATTTTCACCGCAATGCACAGCCACCATGGCTTTGCGGGCTTTCTCCCTGACACAATGACAGGGATGCCTACTTGTACAATTTTGGAATATTTTATATACATGACAGTCTTAAAATATGATTTTACACAAATGTTGCAAATTGTACAACTCTACTGTGAAAATAAAACCATTTCATATAATAAATTTCTGTATGGAGTAATGGGGTACTGGACTTTTAGAGAGTTAAATTATAACTAAGTTAGAGACAGACAATGATTATAGTTTTCAAACCAGAGCATGATATCTTGGAGCTAATAGCATGGAGTTGTTCAGTTCAAAGCGTGCCAATAGGTAACTGTTGCAAACAACCTTTAGGATACACCAAGACATCCGGCAATATACCGTTGTGATCATCCAACCATCTTGGAGCAGTGTCATGGCTGGATCTCATTGATCAATACGGAGACTTCTCCCTCTACCCATGCTTGCACAAAGTAAACCTTTCACTAAGAAAATCTAATCAGTCCTTTGTCTTCTCTAGGAGGTGCTTTGTGTAAGATATGATGAAATTCCAGCGAATGGTTCTTGAGATATCCTGCTGACAAGGGTAAAATGACAGTCTCGTAGTGACCTTGAAATGAAGGTCAAGGTCACAAAACTCTGAAGGAGTTACATTACTCTCCCCATGATGAACCCATATGCAAAATATGAAAGAATCCAGTGAATTGTATTTGAGTTATTCCATTTCGTACGTACGAACGGACAGACAGACACAGCCGAATACTATAGCCCCTGCGTCATGCTAAACGCGCGGCGGGGGATTATTAAGATATCACACCCTGACAAGGACAAAGTCAAGGTGCATTTTCTTTTTAAAACTTTTGAACTCATAAATGAAATGTAAGTTTTGTTTTCATAATCCTGTTTGTTTAACCCAGTCGGGACCTTCAGGTCAAAGTCTGTCTACCAGTTCAGCCAAAGCGAGTTGGAACAGTTAAATGACCTTGCCACACCTGAATGTTTATTATGATTATTGTCATATTATTTTAGTAGGTACATTACTATAAATCCGGTTTGGCTCAGTTTACTTTGTTTACACATATACTTATGAAACTGGTTCAAGAGAGACTCTGCTCCAGCTAGTCTATGAGGCTGCATTAAATAAAAAAGGGGCGCATTTTTTTCAGAAGCGACGAGGGAGGTAGGACTTTATTTCTAGTTTTTCAATGAAAATATTCCTTGGAAGTTAACAATACGAAGCACATTTGTTCATGCAGATATATTTGGTGGAAAAATTGATTTTTGGGTTTAGCAAAAAAAGAAGCAGCAAATTTTTAATTTATATTTTAAAATTAACAATAAAAAGCTGTAACACACAGAAATAAAAGTTACGCACCAATGCCAGAGAACATTTAATATTTTTTTAATTTAGGCTTAGCGACATCACTGCCACCAGTGCCTGGGTGACCGCATTCTCTTCCCACAGAGGTTACTCCCTTCAGATTTCCGATCCTACCCTCTGTTGTTTTACGCTTGAAATAGAGAGCAGAAGCAAGTTCCCCTAGCGGAGGAAAGCTGAACTTCGTCCTCTATCATTGCTTCTAAACCAATGAAACCTCACCTTTCAGCGGCCAAGTGGAACCAGTGACTTCAAAGATAATGGCATTTTACTCTTAAGGGTCTTGCTAGCATATGTCCATTGAATATGTCTAATGTAAATAACAAAAATCAACTATTTTCAGTAGTTGTCTCTGATTTGGTATTCTATATTTATAAGCATGTTTATGATCAATACTTTTCACAAACTTAAATAGCATATTTCGAGGAAAACACATTAAACGAGAAAACGTTGGTCTTACGTTTATTTTATCATTATGACGTGTCATTGGCAAATGTCACTTTTACAACGGCGTCGCTGATTGCACAACTAGATTCAATTGCAACCAATCAGGGCACTCCCCTTTTGCCCCCAATTTCAAGCATAAAACAACAGAGGGTAGGATAGGAAATCTGAAGGGAGTAACCTCTGTGGGAACAGAATGGGGTGACCATAAAGTCTGTCAATTTCCCTCTGTGAAGATGATATATACGTCGAAATTAACTTAGAGCATGTGGTGGCCAGGACAAGAAGAGCCTTGTTCTGTTTTGTTTTCTTTCTCTGAATTGAAATCAGTGAAGGCCATTAAATGCTTGAATATATTCCAAAATTAAACAGAATCAAATATCAACAAAAAAGAGTGTTTTAATTCTGTATCATCAAGATATGTTTACATTGCGGTTTGTAATTATAAGAAATAAGGCTCAACTAAAAGAGTGATTTTCAAACATTGATTTTGCTATGACATTTGAAGGGTGGTTCTTTCAGAATATCTGCCATTTCTTTTGGACATTACATGAATTGAAGACAAATGCTGTTATTTTGAAACTTCTTAAAAATAAAACACAATGGTAGAAAATCCACCAAAAAAACCACATAATTTATCATAAGACTGATAAACACAGTCTTGTTATGTTGTAGCATAGCTTTCCACACTCATCATGTTCGTAGCGTCAATGAATGTTTGCTATCACTGTCAAATTGTAAATCTAAAGTCACTAAATTTGACTTACGTTTACCTTTATTTCGATTGGATTGCCATAATCATGTATTAAAAACATACATGCATAAATAAGAATGAATTCTCATACTCCATTTCAATAAAAAATCCCTTAATAGAATCTTCCCTTTAACAAATATGAAGGCCCACAGGGCAACCTGTATCAAAATGTTATCCAGAGTAAATTTGACAACCTTAGGCTATTCTAACATTTCTTAAATTTCTTATACTTGAAGTACAGAAGTTCTTTAATTGATGATGAGTTTATATCCTCAAGTTGAGAACAAGATTATGTTGAAGCAAACAAGGAGAGGATGCCTTTGATCCACTCCACGATCTCATTTCCACCCAGCTTGGACTCGCCGTACACACGGTCGACAAAGGAAATGGGAACTTCTGCTATTGAATATCCAAACTGGCGGGCTCTGATGATCATTTCAATTTGGAAAACGTAACCTTTCGAAAAACAGGAATGAATGAGTCTCTCGAGAACATCTTTCTTGTACAGTCTGAAGCTTCCTGTTACATCCGTTGCGCCGGGACACAGCAGGACCTGAGTGATGTAGTTGGCTCCACGACTGATGCACTTTCTCTTTAAGTCCCAGCCAAAAACACCACCGTTTCCGCTGTATCGGGTACCGAGCACAATGTCATAATCATTCTGCTTTTGCTTCTCAATCAATTGTGGAATGAACTTTGGATGATGTGAGAGGTCGGCATCCATTAGAATCACAAAGTTTCCTGTTGCGTGCTTGATGCCATGTATATAGGCAGTACCTAATCCAAGTTTTTTCCCTCTTGGTCGAAGAACGATGGTATCCTTTCCATACATTCTCTGCAAGTCAGTTGCCACTTCCAATGTTCCGTCAGGACTCCCGTCATCGATAATGATCACCTCATAGTCATAACCACTTTCTGAGAAATATTTAACCAGCAGCCATACGATTAAAGGCAGATTTTCGCGCTCATTGTAAGTTGGTAAAATCACCGTATATTTGTTTTTCGACCCCATGTCCTTGATAATAACTTAAATTGTGGTTGGTCTAAAACTCTTCAAAGCTGCCACATCATACGGTCCGGAGATTTTCTCCTCCACTCACAGAAGAGTGATGTCTCATTTTCTCAAATTTATTGGTTTTTTTTGTTTTACCTCGGTTACAGACAAAATAGTTTAAATCAAATCCATCTTTTCAGAGAAAAAATCTTTCTTAATAGTATTATATATCATCAATGCTCAATGCACTAATTATGACGAGGAGTAATGTACCTTTGGTAACTGTATCTTTTTAACAATTACTTCTCCCTTGGAATGTTTACAAATGGCGCTGGAAACGAAATTTCAAAGTGCTCTCGATAGATCAGTCTCTGATTATGTGGTAACTACCCGTGTTGTTTTACACTTAACCTTTTTTATTGTTAGGTACTTACATTAGATCAGAAATTCTGTTTAGATACGGTCTTAGCTAAGTGGCTTTGTAACTTCCTCGTTACTCACAGGCTACTGTTAGTGTTAGGGGGCGTACTGCAGTCTGCTGTAAGTTTAACTGGGTCTCCAGCAGAGTCTCTATCAGCGGGATCCAGTGTTTTCGTAACCCAAACCTGTTCGTACTCATCGTAGACGTATGTGTGGATCTGTATGTTGACTGAGTCCGACTCAAACTAAGTATTATGCTGGTTTTTGGTTGGCTGATGCTTTTCATGAATAATTTTTCCACATTACTGTAGGTTTTATTTGTTGAATTTCATTTTCCTACTTGAGTTTTACATACAATCATAAAGTGACGCGGAGGCTAGAGATACAATTCACACTCAATTCAACCTAGTTTATAATAATCAATATAATCATGTGATACACCATTTCCTCTGCAAAATTTGACCATTTTGGATAATAATAATCTCTTATGTAACCTTGAGTTATTGGTTTTCGGACGCTTAAGACACAAATCAATGTTGACAATAAAAATGTTTGAAAAGTAATAAATATGTTCCATCTATTTTTACATATGAGCTTTATCTAAAATTAAATTGGAGACAATTCGTCGGGGAAAATATTTTGATGACTATTTTGTCTCATTTCGGAGTACATCCGGAATTTTGACAGTCAGCGAGTGTATGCCGTTTTCGGACACCTGATTGGTTGATACCAAAAAGGGATATCCCAAGCTATTTATGTAACTTCCGTTGAACCAGAATATTACAAAAACGCAAGGACAGCGTAGAAATTTTGTTGGTAGCCAGTATGACTTGTTCAAATTATCAAATTATCGACTTTTTCATAACATGCAACAAGTAGTTCCGGATAGAGATAGATTTTAAGCTTAAGAGTGAACTCAGTGAAGTTTGTATTATATTACAAATCTTAGGATGTTTCACACGAAACATGTTATTCTGACCGCTAGCGGGGACCTCTCCTTTTTATTGAGGATGTCACATGGCTCCAAATATCATGAAAAACTACCAGAATGTGAGCCGTCCGAAAACCAAGTGTGTCCGAAAACCAAGTACTCGACGATATGTAGCTTTATCTTACAGCACAGTATTGTGAGTTAACAGAATTAGCCTACTCATTACAGGACAGGACATGTCAGTATTCATTGTATTATCATTACATCCTTTCCTGTTTACTACCATCTGCATTGATGCCTAAATTCTTATAATCCACCACTATCATAGTTAACTGTGAAACTGCCATGCTACATATATATCCAGAGAGAATCCAGGAATACTGTAGTAAACTAATAAATGGTTGAACTGTTGAAATGTCAAAATTCTAGGGCTGGGACGGGTAGATATTTCCTACCCGGGTACCCGACCATCTGTTACCCTACCCTACCCGGATACCCGTTTTGTTGATCTCCAACATCTAATTGTAAGATTTTGTACTACTTTATTCAACTGGTTGGCTGAAAATGGGGCTAGAAACCTAAAGCATAGAGACCCATGGCTATTTCAATCAAATGTATTATGAATGACAACTTGATCATTTTAATATTATGTTAGAACTTCAAATACATTGTAATCTTGAAATGAAAGAATAGCAAATAAAACTGTTTTATGATTAGTCACATGATAAAAACGGGTCCGGGTAGTGTGATTGGTACCCGGGTCCTACTCAATACCCACCCGTCCCGGGTATCCGGGTTACCCGTCCCAGCCCTACAAAATTCCTACCAATTTTCATTTCATCATGAATGTAGATATAATATACTATATATAATATATATCTAATGGTATAAACTCAATAAAAAAACTTAAAACAGAGAAATATGGCATTCAGTTGTAATAAAGAAGTGAAACCATAAAGCTTGTCATTCCTGATACACTGTGTAACTGACAGGTCGACCAATGACTGCCCACTCCAGCAGATAGATACACTCATTCTCACGGTCAGTTGATGGACTGACAGTGGACCATGTCTGGAAGACTTGGCCTGAAGGGGGCGCTTCACAGACAGAGCGTGTTTGATGAGGCTCCGTGTGATGCAGGGACTAATAGCGCCAGTCTTGCCCGACACGAAAGACAGCTCAAGGTAAGACAGATTTTAGGTGTTTAATATTGTCAACTGCTTGATTTCCTTTACATCTTATATATGACAGTTTGAATGTTATCTGTAGATAGTGAAGGTACTAATTTCTTCAGTTTTATTAAATGTTGTTGTCCCCCGCCGCAACGCGGAACGGGGGACTATGTATTCAGCGGCGTCCGTCCGTACGTACGTACGTCACATTTCTTGTTTACGCGATATCTTATGAAGCGTTGCATCCAAAGTCTTCAAATTTCATGTCTGCCTACATTGTGGGAAGACGCAGACACCAGTCAATTTTGGTGACCTTGGTCTTATTTTCAAGGTCACCACGACACTTTGACCACTTTTTGAACTCTTGTTTACGCGATATCTCATGAAGCGTTGCATCCAAAGTCTTCAAATTTGGTTTCTGCCTACATTGTGGGAAGACGCAGACACCAGTCAATTTTGGTGACCTTGGCCTTATTTTCAAAGTCACCACGACACTTTGACCACTTTTTGAACTCTTGTTTACGCGATATCTCATGAAGCGTTGCATCCAAAGTCTTCAAATTTGGTTTCTGCCTACATTGTGGGAAGACGCAGACACCAGTCAATTTTGGTGACCTTGGCCTTATTTTCAAGGTCACCATGACACTTTGACCACTTTTTGAACTCTTGTTTACGCGATATCTCATGAAGCGTTGCATCCAAAGTCTTCAAATTTGGTTTCTGCCTACATTTGGGAAAGACACAGACACCAGTTTATTTTGGTGACCTTGACCTTATTTTCAAGGTCACTGCAACACTTTGAGCACTTTTCTAACTCTTGTTAACGCGATATATATCTTTACCAGTTGGACTCAAAGTCTTCAAATTTGGTGTCAGTCTACACTGGGGGATGACGCAGATACCAGGGGATTTTGGTGACCTTGACCTTATTTTCAAAGTCACTACAACACTTTGACCACTTTTCGAACTCTTGTTATCACCATTTATTATGACCGGTTGGACCAAATGTTTTCAAATTTGGTGTCAGTCTACATTGGAGGATGATGCAGACGGCAGTCTATTTGGTGACCTTGACCTTATTTTCAAGGTCACCACAACACTTTGACCACTTTTAGAACTCTTATTAACACGATATATCATGAACCCAAGTTGCTCCAATGATGTGTCTTACTAGGTCAATGTCACCGGCGGGGGACATTGCCATGTTAGTGGCAAACACTTGTTCAATTCTGCAGTATGCTAAAACCTTCAGATTTGTTGCTAAATCATTCAGTGGTTTTGCTAAATCCTCCAATTTTGTTTCAGGATATAAAGGAAGAGAATAGCAAACTCCGTAATGAACTTCAGGAAACCAGGTTTGTTGTATTTATATATTTGGAGCTTTATCCAATAAATATTTTTTTAATGCCATTTATCACACATATTATATTATTACAATTAGAATGTCACAAGTGTCTCTGACACACCTATTGATTGTATATAGAGAGTTACACCTTTCTCTGATATTTATTATACCCCTGCTACTCTGTAGTCTGTGTGTCCGCTCATATCTCAGACACTATGGTAATTGTTCAAATGTTACAAACCTTGATACATGCATATATGTAATCTCTGCGATCTCCAGATCTGCCTTTTGTATGTTTCATACTCTCATCAGCATAATTTATGCACATTTTCCCTGTTTTTCGACTTTCTTGTAACTCTAGAGCACTCATGAAGTATGAGGACAGGCACATTTTACCAAACTTGTTACAGAGGTCAACCATGATCCCTTTATTTGCATTTTATGGGGGTTTTTTTGTTTACAATTTCCATGGAAACATGACACAAACAATGGCAGTATAGGGAAGTCATTTTCTGCTAATAACTCTAACACTAATTGTTCAATTGTGAACAAACTTAAAATTATTATCTTATCACTATGATGTTTATGTTGTATATGTTTCATACTCTTATTTACATAATTTATGTAAATTTTCTTAGCTTTTAGCTCATCAAGCCTTAAAGAGCCATCAAGGATGTTGTTGAACATATAGGAAAATTGCCAAAAATCTATCTCCGTGAAATATATACACTTCATTTTTCCCAAATTTTTTTGACCCAAAATAAGCCGAGAATTTAATTATAGAATGGATGAAATGACATATGGTCCAAATCGGATTCATTAAAATGGGATGTCAATTTGACAATTGCTCGATTTTAAATTTCTGAAATCGGTCCATAAATTACTTATATACGGCTTTTTAAAAAAAACCGCCTGATTTAGCCCCGGCGACCAGAATGAAAGTCTGCGGGGGTGTGACCCGTGAAGGGATGACTTCTGTGACGTATGTGGAGGAATTTGATTTTCAGCGATAGTCACAATTCAATGTAATTTCGCAACATTTTGATTGTTAATTTCACAAAGATACCTTCAATAAACCAACTTAAATTTCCCATATATCGAATGTTTAGATATCCAACTAGGTAATTCCGCAGATGACAATTACACAATTATTACATAAACATGTCTTTTTGGCGATGTAATACACCTCATAAATTCATTTAGCGGCAGTGATAATCATCATTAATTAATTAACGAGACACCGGCGGAGAAGCTATCTAGCCGCCCCGCCTATCGCTTATCACAGTCACGCCTCAGTGAGCATTTTCAAAAGGATTCGCCGAACAAATTGCGATAGTGTTAAAATGGGTGAATTAAAATCGTCTTAATTATCAATTGCAAGTGTATATTGTCTCGATTTTATGCTCAATTGATTCCGATATATTATATACGTAGGGGTAATCATCTCTCATTCTTGAGAAAAATGCATTTCATCTATCCTTTAAGAGAATTACTAATTAGTAAAGGTGTTTTCCAGTCGAAATATAGATCCAGTCTATTATTTTCAAGCGCAAAGCATCATGGTCTAAGTCAAACACTGTATACAAAGACACGAAAGAATAACAAAGATTTTGATCAATGAAAGTAATTGAAATATATAACTTTTGGCGGTTGTTTATTTACCATTTCATTTAATTTTGTATTTGCTACAGAAATTGGAATATATTTTTTTACCCGACTAGGTATTTTGCTTGAATTTTATAATTAATGAGACTAAAAAAAATTCATAATTTGCTGGTCTTATCTCAATAAAAAGTACATTAAACAGGCAATAATGTGTATATTCTCAGGACATTTAGAAACATTGTTTATAAAGCAATCGTCACATTCAGTAATGTGGGACAAGGGTAACTTGCAAGAGAAACACGTGCAGCACATGCAGCACATGGGTTGTTATGGCGACTTGCTTTGGAAGCGCTTGCTGTTTGTGTAGTACGTTTTACGCAATAAAGGGGATTCTGTTTATATGACGTCTGATACCCTTAGCGCGCACTTCTTGAAGGTGTACTACTCTTTGAAACCCGATTTCATTACATTGTCGTGATATGACAATCATTTATCACATGTCATGTTGTAAAGAAAAGATTTTTCTGGCGATTGACGTTATAAGTATATTTTCCGAAAAAATTTTAAATTTGAAACACTAACATCCTTGATGGCTCTTTAAATGTCAGATGAGCTTATGGCATGGCGTCCATCCATTCCTCTGAAAAATATTTGCCTTTTCAACTTCTTCTTCAGAACCTCTGAAGGAGTCATTTTTATCTGAAGCTTATCTCCCAAATAAAAATGTTAGCTTCATGAATATTTTTACACAGCCCAACCATGATGCCTGGATCTGAATTATGTTTTTGTGGTTTTGGTCAAATTATGACTTAGTGCGATACATGTAGAAATGTCAGATTGTCCCACTCTTCTTGCAGTAAAAAGATTATACAAAGGGCTATACATTGATGTGTGTTTTACTACTTTGAAGTTCTTTTCTTTGGCCAATGTTGGAAGCAGGGGTATTATGAATTAGCTGTGCTCACTAATTTTATTGATTGCAGAGCGACCCTGGAGATGCTCATCAAACAGAAGTCCCACGAGAGTTTTGACGAGCGCCGCGTCAACTTGCTCAAGTGTCAGCTCTTCCAGCAGGAGAGACAGGTAAGGGTCTCCCCCCCCTTCTCTCTCTCTCTCTCTTTCTCTCTCTCTCTCTCTCTCTCTCTCTCTCTCTCTCTCTCTCTCTCTCTCTCTCTCTCTCTCTCTCTCTCTCTCTCCCTCCCTCCCTCCCTCTCTCTCTCTCTCTCTCTCTCTCTCTCTCTCTCTCTCTCTCTCTCTCTCTCTCTCTCTCTCTCTGTCTCTCTCTCTCTGTCTCTCTGTCTCTCTGTCTGTCTCTCTCTCCCTCTCTCTCTCTCTCTCTCTCTCTCTCTTTCTCTCTCTCTCTCTCTCTCTCTCTCTCTCTCTCTCTCTCTCTCTCTCTCTCTCTCTCTCTCTCTCTCTCTCTCTCTCTCTCTCTCTCTCTCTCTCTCTCTCTCTCTCTCTCTCTCTCTCTCTCTCTCTCTCTCTCTCTCTCTCTCTCTCTCTCTCTCTCTCTCTCTCTCTCTCTCTCTCTCTCTCATTCTCTCTCTCTCTCTCAGTGTTGTTTAATGGAAATATTTGGAAGCTAAAACTCAAATTGCAATATCAATTATTTCAGTAAAAGCACACATTCTTTTCCTTTCCTTCAGGTTTATTTCTAGCATATTTTAGATTTGTTCCTAGGAGATCTGCTGAGTGGGGACCTTTGGCCAATTCTGACTGATGGGATCCCTTGCATTAGCAAAAGTATCTTACAAGCTGTCACAAGTTATCTCCCTTCGTCTCCTAAATAACTGAGTGTAATCATTATAAACACGTTTACCACCATGTATCATCCTACACTGGAAGTAGAGAGGTGTACATTGATAAGATGTTTGTAGAGAGGAGTAAAAATGGCTACGTTTTCAGCCTTATTTGAAAATAGCATCGAGGACGGATAATTATCACAAGTAAGTTTCCCTTGAATTTGTGCTTTGTGTGTGTAAATAAAGAAATAAATTTAAAGGAGTGATTGATTATGTTAAGGTACATCATGGCAATTTCTCGTTGCTCAGTCTGGGGGTTGTATGTTACATTCTTATTCCCTCACACAAGAAATGTCTTTACTAAGCATCTTGTTAACCGACCACAGTATGAATTCTACCAAAAGGCTATTCAAGTTATTTATTTCAGTCTGTAAAACATCGCTGTGGATTTTTCTTTGAGTACGGTTCGTAGATATTTTGTGTACAAATGGTAGATAACGAGAGGAAAAACAGTATCTATGCTTTAGAAAACGAAACAATGAAACAATTTCCCAGGCTTGGGTTCTTTCTTACAGAAGTTATGCATACCAGGCAAATGTTTTAAAAAATCATTTATATTTTTGCTACATTGTCATTGTAAACACCACAATGACATCAAAACTGTCGACAGGCAAGTTTTTGGTCATCAGGTTATGCCTCAGTACTCTAAAATTTGCAGCATTCGCAAATGTATTATTGTTCCCAAGTATTCATTACTGTATAACAAACTTAATAAGGAAAAGGAGAAATTGGCTGTTATGTTGCGTGTGTTTAATTTGTCACTCCCCTCTACTCATATCATTGATGTACACCTCTCTACTTCCAGTGTACGATGATACACAGTGTTAATATGAGAGCAAATCTTCTCTCCAGATGCTGTTAGAAAGCTAACTTTGCTTAAATTCAGCCAGTTGTAACTTCATTTCCCTCTCCACGTGACACTAATTCATCTCTCTAGATCCTGTTGCTGAACGAAGCTCTCGGGAGTCGGTCCTCCACGATGATGGAGGTGGAAAATGCTCTGTCCTGGTTAGCGGACAACTTCAGGTGGGTGGGACATTACTGTGTTATAATCCCTTTACAGTCTGTCAAATAAAATACAACATTAGCTTCGTTATTTACTGTGTGAGGTTTAATACTTGATGTGTGACAACTATTTACTGTGTGAGGTTTAATACTTGATGTGTGACAACTATTTACTGTGTGAGGTTTAATACTTGATGTGTGACAACTATTTACTGTGTGAGGTTTAATACTTGATGTGTGACAACTATTTACTGTGTGAGGTTTAATACTTGATGTGTGACAACTATTTACTGTGAGGTTTAATACTTGATGTGTGACAACTATTTACTGTGAGGTTTAATACTTGATGTGTGACAACTATTTACTGTGTGAGGTTTAATACTTGATGTGTGACAACTATTTACTGTGAGGTTTAATACTTGATGTGTGACAACTATTTACTGTGTGAGGTTTAATACTTGATGTGTGACAACTATTTACTGTGTGAGGTTTAATACTTGATGTGTGACAACTATTTACTGTGTGAGGTTTAATACTTGATGTGTGACAACTATTTACTGTGTGAGGTTTAATACTTGATGTGTGACAACTATTTACTGTGTGAGGTTCAATACTTGATGTGTGACAACTATTTACTGTGTGAGGTTTAATACTTGATGTGTGACAACTATTTACTGTGTGAGGTTTAATACTTGATGTGTGACAACTATTTACTGTGTGAGGTTTAATACTTGATGTGTGACAACTATTTACTGTGTGAGGTTTAATACTTGATGTGTGACAACTATTTACTGTGTGAGGTTTAATACTTGATGTGTGACAACTATTTACTGTGTGAGGTTTAATACTTGATGTGTGACAACTAATTTCAAGATGATCCAAGAAGTTGTTACATTTAATAGAAGTAACACGCCACACGTTTGACTTTAAATGAAATTTAGAGCTTTTAAAATTGTGTCCTATGTCGCTGATTTTCAAACACAGTATGTTTATCTCCCAAATCTACGGCCACACATGTAACACATGGTTGTGGTAGGGTCAAAGTAGCTACCAAAATGGGAGGACAGCCACAGCAGCAAACAGTTGTGAAATCCCTCCAAATGAAAATTCTGTATCCGCCAGTATTAAATCTTTTAATTGTTGCTTTATATACACATGTTTAGAGGGATTTATGAAGTTGAGTTTCTAGGCCAAGAAAGCTGGATTGAAGGCTAGAACTGAGCAAAACAGACTCATGTTTGCTTGCATACAAGCTAGAACTGAGTATAATAGAGTGTCATGCTTGTATGTTTGCTTGTGACTGTCATGTTTGTTTGGTTATACAAGGTAATACTGAGTGATATGTTTGAGATGTGTTTACACGCAGGTCATATATCGCAGAGGAGGTGAGGGGTGGGAGTGTACCGGTCCCGCGGGCGGATCTCGTCAGGATGGTGGAGACTACTGAGTCAGCAAGAATCAAACTCTTCAAGGGCGTGTCGGTACGTACACTGTGGCATAGTGGATCTGTTTAACTAGTCAACTATAGCATTGTATGGATGATGTATTCAACAACAGGGACGGATAGTTATAACAGGGTAAGTGGGGTATGTAGTGTTACACCAGGGTAAGTGGGGTATGTAGTGTTACACCAGGGTAAGTGGGGTATGTTGTGTTAGAACAGGGTAAGTGGGGTATGTTGTGTTAGAACATGGTAAGTGGGGTATGTAGTGTTACACCAGGGTAAGTGGGGTATGTAGTGTTACACCAGGGTAAGCAAGTTTTGTAATCTTATAACAGGGAAAGCGGGCTACAAAGTGTTATGACAGGCTAAGTAGGGTTGTCTTATATCTGGGTAATTGTATTTTAACAGGGTAAGCGCAGTTATAACAGGCTAAGTGAGACGATGTTATAACTGGGTAATCGTGGGTATGTTATTACTGGGTAATTTGAGGATTTTATAACCAGGTAAGCAGGGGTAAGTTTTAACCAGGTAAGCTGAGGCTTTGTTTAAACAGAGTGAGCAGGTGTATGTTATAACCGGTAAACTTGCACAATTTTTCTTCAGAATAATTCACAAGAAAACCTGCGCAAACCGATGATGTTTATGAATGACTTCCTGCGACCTGACCTGCATGAAGACTTCACCCTGCTGGATGTGGTCTCGGGGAAAGTAGAGCATCTCAATCTCAAACGTGTGGTGAGCAGACAGCATCAGGCATCAGACCTTATCATTCAAACGTTAACACCCCAGATATTTGTTATCAATCATCTTTGTTTTGCTTCGTGAAGTTACGAAAAAAAATTAATGTATGTCTCCTCTAATACCTGTATTGACCCTGAAAGGACAGTTGTTCTTATGTCATGGGCCGACACCTGTCGTCGTCCATCAGGTGTTGTGCATGGACCGTATCTTTTTCACAATTGAAATTTCTTCAGAATAACTGCAACATACAATCTGAGATGTGCCGCTGTAAAAATTTTGACCTTTTTCATACTAAAGTATATTTCCAATTATATGCAGTCGCAACTTGAGTCGCAGCTGAGCAGTCTGTACAAGGAGTTGGTACGACTCCACGAACTCATGTCTGCGGGGGGAGAGCGGTGTACTGACAGGAGTTATCCTCCCTTGTTCAGCAAGCACCTCTCAGCAGCAGCGAGGGACCGATTTGATGCACAGTTGCTGCGGGCCTGTGCGATGATGAGACGATGTGCCGACGATCTTCTCGACTTGTCTCTCCTCTACCCCAGTGCACCATGGGTAAGTACATCTGCTTCCTGTGTTTTACAATCAGTCATGACCAATATGTGTTGTGTATAATTTATTGGATCAGTTGTCGGTAGAGCTATACCTATGTCATGATACCTTATGAAGTAGCCAGTGGCAAACTAGTGAAGGACTATCTGGTAAGTCTCCGTTATACCTCATGTTAACATTGTACGTGCTGAAGTAATGAGAAACTGGTGAAGGCCTATCTGGTAAGTCTCTGTTATACCTCATGTTAACATTGTACATGCTGAAGTAATGAGAAACTGGTGAAGGTCTATCTGGTAAGTCTCCGTTATACCTCATGTTAACATTGTACGTGCTGAAGTAATGAGAAACTGGTGAAGGCCTATCTGGTAAGTCTCTGTTATACCTCATGTTAACATTGTACGTGCTGAAGTAATGAGAAACTGGTGAAGGCCTATCTGGTAAGTCTCTGTTATACCTCATGTTAACATTGTACGTGCTGAAGTAATGAGAAACTGGTGAAGGCCTATCTGGTAAGTCTCTGTTATACCTCATGTTAACATTGTACGTGCTGAAGTAATGAGAAACTGGTGAAGGCCTATCTGGTAAGTCTCTGTTATACCTCATGTTAACATTGTACGTGCTGAAGTAATGAGAAACTGGTGAAGGTCTATCTGGTAAGTCTCTGTTATACCTCATGTTAACATTGTACGTGCTGAAGTAATGAGAAACTGGTGAAGGCCTATCTGGTAAGTCTCTGTTATACCCCATGTTAACATTGTACGTGCTGAAGTAATGAGAAACTGGTGAAGGCCTATCTGGTAAGTCTCTGTTATACCTCATGTTAACATTGTACGTGCTGAAGTAATGAGAAACTGGTGAAGGCCTATCTGGTAAGTCTCTGTTATACCTCATGTTAACATTGTACGTGCTGAAGTAATGAGAAACTGGTGAAGGCCTATCTGGTAAGTCTCTGTTATACCTCATGTTAACATTGTACGTGCTGAAGTAATGAGAAACTGGTGAAGGTCTATCTGGTAAGTCTCTGTTATACCTCATGTTAACATTGTACGTGCTGAAGTAATGAGAAACTGGTGAAGGCCTATCTGGTAAGTCTCTGTTATACCTCATGTTAACATTGTACGTGCTGAAGTAATGAGAAACTGGTGAAGGCCTATCTGGTAAGTCTCTGTTATACCTCATGTTAACATTGTACGTGCTGAAGTAATGAGAAACTGGTGAAGGCCTATCAGGTAAGTCTCTGTTATACCTCATGTTAACATTGTACGTGCTGAAGTAATGAGAAACTGGTGAAGGCCTATCTGGTAAGTCTCTGTTATACCTCATTTTAACATTGTACGTGCTGAAGTAATGAGAAACTGGTGAAGGTCTATCTGGTAAGTCTCCGTTATACCTCATGTTAACATTGTACTTGCTGAAGTAATGAGAAACTGGTGAAGGCCTATCTGGTAAGTCTCTGTTATACCTCATGTTAACATTGTACGTGCTGAAGTAATGAGAAACTGGTGAAGGTCTATCTGGTAAGTCTCTGTTCTCCATCCACAGCCAGCACTGAGACGGCCGGTACAGAAGGACGTGTCGGCAGACCAGGTGCTAGCGAGTCTGCCTTCACTGCCACGTTCTAAGAGTCAGGAGGTCCAGCGCCTCGTCGCGGCCGTCCTGAAAGTGTGCAGCTACAGGCGACACATGCTGGAGCGAGAGGTAGGACCAAACACTGTATACAGGGTATCCCAGTCCTCATCTTGTGATATCTGGAGTAAGGCTGTGTTCTGTTTTATGTCGTATTGATGTATCCTCTAATCTGATGTACCGGTATGTTACAGAGCCAGACTCTGCGTGATGAGGTGCGCTTCCACCAGTCTGTGTACGATCTGCAGTTGGAGTATGTCAACTCTCTCCTTTCAGCTGTCAGGTAATGATTCTTCTACTACTACTACTACTACTACTACTGCTACTGCTACTGCTACTGCTACTGCTACTGCTACTACTACTACTACTACTACTACTACTACTACCACCACCACTAATACTACTACTACCACTACCACCACCACTGAAAACTGAAGACTGGCTCAGATGTGCTCACTTTTTCTTAACAAAACAGTGGTTATGAATTTTATAAATTTGCTAATACACATACACAAAGGTGTTATCCTTCACAATATAAAACGATATGGAAAGAACACAAATGGATAACTATTATGATGTGGATTTATATATTTACTTGATAATATTTATCAACAGGTTGCTATTGCTGTTGCTCTATAGATCCAGTGATGCTGCCCACACACCTCATTGTTTCTATCCCACTCATCAGATGTTCTTGTTGATTCAGAGATGGGTACAGTGAGTTTGAGAAATCTGCCCGTGAAGTGGTCATCAAACCTCTCTCAGGTACGACCTCAGTCTCTTCTTCCCAGATCCTCTTGAAAGGGGCGTTAAACGCAAAACAACCTCACCTCTTCTCCCCAGATACTCTTGAAAGTGGTGTTAAACCCAAAACCACCTTACCTCACTCCCTTCCCAGCGCTTAAACCATTCAGTGATTTGTTGCAAGAATATATATATATATCAGCTTTTCCCTCTGTGCGTCTGAAATCGGAGCATAATTTGAAACTATCTGACTATTTGCCTTTTTGAGTTTACAAATCCAGGGGGCAAACATTTTTTTCATTTGGATAAAAAACAACATTGTTCTGTTTTCAATGTTATGTGAAGGTGATAAAACTATAAAATGGGGTCAAATCTTTGAAGGGTATTTAGAGTTGGAATACATTAGAAAACAAGATTACATTCCACCCGATGAAGGGTTCTTGATACTGGGCCATCTTCTTTGTCATCAAGTCTTCTCATTGGTTAATGTTTTCATGGAAGAATCGAGGGCAGGTAACTCTAGATTGTAACTGACTGTTCCAGATGACCCTTGGGTGTATCAAGTGTCGAAGTTTTAGAACTAAACACTTTGGTAGAGTAAGAAAGAAAATACTTCTCTCTCGTACATTCAGATCTGTTTAACAAACCCACCATCAGATGTGAAGAAATAGAAAAATCACATCTCTTTGACTTAGATAAATGAATCAACAGGTAACCATCCAACAGAGAACAAACTATGGGGAGACAAGCAACGAGCTTAATGTGATGTTCCGCCTGCCGTGGGGGCGGCTTCCTCAAACAAAAAATCAGACAGGGAGGTACTGCTAACAACTAAAATGAGTTTTACTAAGAGTACTTTAGCAGTACTACTGTAAAATAAATGAAATATTGGTGTCAGTTGTATGACATATCAAGTCTACCCATCAGTCTCTACACTTACCTGTCTTGTCTGTGCAGATGTACTGGAGGCCTACCGCACCCTGAAGAATACAGCGGGAGAGCATGCACTACGGGACTTCCTGTCAGCATTCAAGGACCATGAACAACAGGTGAGGAGGCATTCTGGGTAACTTCGGTTAACTTAACCCTTTTAACTTGTCTACAAACCTTTTGCTTGATCAATTTCATCTCAAGAACTACTGACTCTAGAGAGCTGAAATCTTGTATAAAGGCACCCTGTCAAATAGGTATCATAAATTCACAAGGCCATCATATGGCTTTTTGTTTGACCCAAAATAATTGAGCAGGGAGAGAAATAGGTATTTTAAGGACAGAATGCTGGTTTTCAACTGTCTACAGGTCAGACACCCCATTCATTGTATGTCTACAGGTTAGTTTTATCAGTTTCTGTACTACAGTTTTCAGAAGCAGTTGAAAAGTTGAGTCCGGACGTTGAGGATGGTACAGGTGAAGGTAAGAAGTTGTAATCAAGTAACATGGGGGCAGTGAGCTCATCATCAGCTTATGTTTGTGTCTTCATCCACTAATAATTGGTTAAAGGAGCATCATCCTTCTCAATATAAAATAACATTCTCTAAACAGTTTTGATGCAATTCCCTCAAATTACCATTAGAAAATGTACTACTAAATAAGCATCTAAACAACTGGACTATCATAGAATATTATAGTAACTGCCTATGTCAGCATCTCTCAAGTTCCCCTCATCCTCTGCTCCAGCACCGGCGGCGCTGACGGTGTTTGGAGAAGACTTCCTGCGAGCTCTGAGCAGCTCTGTGTTGGAGCGGCAGCAGCAGCGTGACGCCGCCGCACGGAACAAACAGGATCTGCGAGAAGGACAGGAGAAGATCGAGGCAGAGCTCCGCGATCTGATTGGTCAACTGGAAGAGGGTTCTGGCCAGTCACCAGGCGCGGGGCGGGTTCTAGACACACAGGATATGGATGCGTCTCTCAACTGTGGCAGGGAGAGAGGGGAGACAGACACGAGGGGAAACAGGGAGGGTCCACAGATTTCACAGAGAGTTAGAGAGCAGCAGAGTGGGCAGTCAGGCGGGGACAGAGGTGTGAGAGGTGGAGGCGCTGAAGTCCCTGAGAGTGAGGGGAATGATCACCCTGAGAAACTAAGCACCGCAAGAGAGAGACGACGAAATGCTAACTTGTGTTTGAGACAAAGTAAGTCAGATTTTAGTTTTCAACAGGACGATGTTGAATCATCCCCAGAAAAGGATGATTCCTGCGAGAATGAGAAGAGTGAAGAAAGTGTAAAGCAGAACACATTGAAGAACAGATCAGACAAGCCTCCAGTTGGAACTTCCTCCAAATTGTCCTACAAACCCAACTTGATTGTGCCAAACAGAACTCTCCACTTGCGAAGGTCGGGAAGTCTGTCCCGATTGTCCACTACTGCCTCTCCTGGCGAGGCACACGCAAACAAGCTGGCAGCCAGTCGTGTTGACACCGATGAGGCAAACTCTAGTGAAACAGGTATAGATGTTGGAACAGACACAAGTATCGGGACTGGGAGGCAGGAGAGATCTGCCAACAGACGCAAGTCAGACCTTCCCAGAATATCAAAACTGCCAAAAAAAGCTCCATTTAAATAAATAGTTTTATGTGATTCAGATACATATTTTTATGCTCAAATGCTCAAAAATTGTGGGATATGATTTTATTTTTATACTTTACCTGTACAAAATCAAAAGCAAAAAAGCAATATAAAGTATGCAATGTCAGTGAAGTTTTGTTGTCAGTTTGTTTTAAACTTTCAGTGTCTCTTCATGACAACCATGCATCATCAATCTACACATGATTTAAACTCAACTTAAACTTCAAACCACCCACGCCTGGACACATGGGAGGTAATCATTTGAAATGGACGAGGCCCAATAAATCTTGAAGCAGTCATGAGAATCCTAAATGAAGATGTTTATTATATACAACATCATTTCTCTTTCAAAAACATTACCCCAATTAATTTGCTACTCTGACAAACGCAACTTTTACGCATGTTATCCTCACATGTTAATGATAATAAGATTACTTATAAACCACAGATTCCACAAACAAGGTCTTTGCTCAATGTGCATAACATACAATTGGATTATGTGTATTTTCAATGTGTATTTTACATTAAAGAAGTTGTTATCAAGAAAATATTCCTGTTCCAATTGGATTATGTAAACATAAAAATATATACACATAACAAGAGTTTAAAGGGGCAGTAGCACATTTTTTCGCTGAAATAAGTCGATGAAATGTATTTGAAAAATAAAGTCACCTATAGTTAAACACTCTTTACTCTTTGGAAAATCAAGTTAAAAAATGAGTATACATGGTTCCATAAAGCCATGGGAAACATTTTTGTCATTCGAAATAATAAAATGTGTTCACAATAAAATGGACGGCATACAATTTTTACATGCAACACTGTTATTACCACTACGGATAATTGGTTTGTGTAATAAGATGTTTTACCCTCTAAAGTATAAACAAATGACATAAACTATCCTTATAAATCGGAAATTTGAAAATTAAAATTTGCAAAAAACGTGCAACTGCCCCTTTAAAATAAGGTTAAAAATAGCATTTGAAAATATGAAAAATGTGATTTGAAAACAGTTCTAGATGGAAAAATTTTCAGTTCATGAGTTCCATTGAGAAGCAGCACTAACTCTGAAGGATCCAACAATTCAGACTAACCAAAATAGCAAAAGGCACCACTCCACCACTAGGTGTAACCACATACCAAGTTTCGTAAAGAAATACTTGATAGATTTTGAAATGGAGGCCGGAAAACGTCCCTACCCCCAATATGCACTAAGTTGAAATTGTTGCCATGGAAACCAGTAAAAATAAAAAAATCAGAATAGCCAAAGTAGCAAAAGGCACCACTCTATCACTAGGTCTTAGCAAATACCAAGTTTGGTGAAAAAATATTGAACGGTTTTGGAGATAGAGGCCGGAAAAGGTCCCTACCCTCAATATGCACTAAGTTCAAATTGTTTCCATGGATACAAGAAAAAATAAAAAATTCAGAATAACCAAAATAGCAAAAGGCACCACTCCACCACTAGGTGTAACCACATACCAAGTTTCGTAAAGAAATACTTGATAGATTTTGAAATGGAGGCCGGAAAACGTCCCTACCCCCAATATGCACTAAGTTGAAATTGTTGCCATGGAAACCAGTAAAAATAAAAAAATCAGAATAGCCAAAGTAGCAAAAGGCACCACTCTATCACTAGGTCTTAGCAAATACCAAGTTTGGTGAAAAAATATTGAACGGTTTTGGAGATAGAGGCCGGAAAAGGTCCCTACCCTCAATATGCACTAAGTTCAAATTGTTTCCATGGATACAAGAAAAAATAAAAAATTCAGAATAACCAAAATAGCAAAAGGCACCACTCCACCACTAGGTCTAACCACATACCAAGTTTCGTAAAAAAGTACTAAATAGATTTTGAAATAGAGGCCGGAAAAGGTCCCTACCCCCAATTTGCACTAAGTTCAAATTGTTTCCATGGATTCCAGAAAAAAAAAATTCAGAATAACCAAAATAGCAAAAGGCACCACTAGGTCTAACTATATACCAAGTTTCGTGAACAAATATTGAATGGTTTCTGAGATATGGCCCGGAAAAGAAAGCATTTCGGAATAACGGAATAACGGAATAACGGACGGAGGCGAAAACATGTCTCCCGAAAAAAATTTCAGGGGACATAATGAGGAACGTGTAGAAGCAGTTGTGTGGAAGAACGAAGAGAGCAAGATGGAGCATATGGTGTAACTAAGTCCTGGAGATACTGAGGAGAAACTTTATGGATCGATTGAATTCTTGAATTCAAAGCCATTGTAGTGATTTTAAAATTGGAGAATCTAGAATACGAGTTGAAACTTGTGCTGCATGATTTTGAATTTGTTGAAGACCGTCAATCTGTTGATGAGATACTCCACTGAGATGGCTATTGCAGTAATCAATTGGTGAAAACAAGAGTTATCCAAGTAGGAGAGCTGCAGAGTTTTGATTAATGAGGTGTCTTATGCTGCCAATGTTTCTTGGATGATGGAAGTTGCAGATCTTGCCAAGATTGTTGATATTGGATTCCATTTTAAGTCCTGAATCATGATAGATGCCAAGATTGTTGATATGGGATTCCATTCTAAGTCCTGTATCATGATAGATGCCAAGATTGTTGATAACGGATTCCATTTTAAGTCCGGAATCATGTGTGCATTGGCGGTTGTGACAGCATTTTTGGACTTTATGTTTGGCTGTTTCAAGGGGAAAACATCTACAATTTTATTTCCGGAGCAATACTTAAAATGCTTTCTTTAAAAAAAGATGTCTTTTAGGATTATCAACTTATTTTATTCTTTTTAGCTGTATCGATAGAAATGAAATTTACAATTTCAATTCCAGAACAGAATTTGTAATCTGTAAGACTGAGATTAATACAGCTAGGGAAGTAGCTATCTTCACGTGTAGCATATAATTAATGATTTGATCAACTTGGGGAATTAAGGATTTATGAAACAAAAAAGATCCATAAACATTGTACAATATATTTCAAACTGTTTGAATTCTTATATGGTTCTCTGCACAACCGAAACATTCTGAATCCTGTTTGTATATTTATTTCTATGAGTAAACATGTGCATGTTACATGAAATAAAAGATAATTCTTTTTTCTTATTGTGATATAAAAATTATGAGTAGCTCAGCAGATATAAATTGCGCAAGAAGTTGTGAAAAGCGCCGACCATTGGCTACCCGTTCTAATCGGCGTATTAAGGTCTCGTCGTTCTCGGGCCGACTTCCTGCAGCATGATGACATGCAATTGAGCCCCGATTTAAACCTCATCATTAGTCGTTGAATGCAAGCACAGGGTCCCCCTGTACACAACCTGGAATCTGCTTTACACGAGGAGTGGCAGCAACTGACTGAGAATGATGCAGACTGTCCTCAAAACACGGGCGGATTCACTCGAAATTGACCCAGAGGAACCTTCGCAAGCAATTTCTTTAAATATCTGGTGAAATGCATTTTTCTCAATTGAGCATAAAATCGAGACAATATACTCTTGCAATTGATTATTAAGACGATTGAAATTTACCCATTTACAATACCGCGATTTCTGCCGGGAAACGTTTTGAGAAGAATCATTGAGGCATGACTGATTAACCACAGACGACGGGTCGTCCGTGACCAGCGGACCGACACTCCGTGCAGCCTCGTTAATTAATTAATGATGATTATCACTGCCGCTAGATGAATTTATGAGGTGTGTTACATCGCCAAAAACACATGTTTATGCAATAATTATGTAATTGTCATCTGCGGAATTACTTAGTTGGATATCTAAACATTCGATATATGGAAAATTTAAGTTGTTTGATTGAAGTTTTTTTAGTGAAATTAACAATCAAAATGTTGCGAAATTACGTTGAATTATGACTATCGCCGAAAATCAGGTTACTCCAGTGACGTCACAGAAGTCATCCCTTCAAGGGCCACACCCCCGCGGACTTTCATTCTGGTCTCCGGGGCTAAATTAGGCGTTTTTTTAAAAAGCCGTATTTAAGTTATTTATGGACCGATGTCAGAAATTTAATATCGAGCAATTGTCAAAATGCCATCCCATTTCAATGAATCCGATTTTGACCATGTGTCATTTCATCTATCCTTTAATTAAAATTAACCAGGACCATACTTAACACGTTTTCTTTTTGTTCATGAAGGTCAGTTGTGTTGTGAACATCTGTGTGGTGTTGTTAAAAAGACATGAACGATTTCTTCTTCAAAACCAATTGTCAGAGGATGCTTATACTTTTCAGATAAACATATTTCTTACATGCAGACTAAAGTCTGTTCATTTGGCCTAGGCCCCTTCAAATATGGGCGTGACAGGGTTTCGTTCTTTTAACCCTTCTTTTTAATGCTCTCAAACAATATAATGCTGTGAAGCTAATAGTAGTATGCCCCAGTAATTGTGGTACCCCTTTCCAAAAATGATTACACCTTGCTGATCCCAAAATACGGTGAGCATGACCTTGCCTGCCGAGGGCTGGACCCGTGCCTTTTTAGAGGGTGGTGACTGAAGATGCTTCCACTGATTTGACTGGATTTTACTTTCAGGGTCATAGTGATGGACTCATGTTTCATCCTGTGTGTGGATATCCTGGTTTTCATACCACATTGCTTAAATAGCTTTTGAGCAGCCGACTCGTTCCTGTTTTTGGAAAGGTGTGAGCAGTCGGGGTTTCCACCGAGCTGACAACTTCCGCATGTGCAAATGGTCATGCTCCACAGTCCCCACACTTATCTTGACATCCTGGGCAAGTTGACGGACAGTTATTCGGCGATCTTCCAAAAGTGCAGCTTCCACTTGCCTGATAGAGTCATCATCAATGTCTGAATGGGGTCGACCTGGAATTGAAGCTGTTTCCACGGAGGTCCGACCACACGTGAACTGACGATGCCAGTGTTTGACAACGTATACGTAATACGATGGGGCATCCTCTCCATAAGTTTCTTTCATCTCATCAAACGTCTCCTTTGGTGTACGACCCTTCAAGAATAAAAACCTGATAACCGCTCTGTGCTCAACAACCTCCATGTTTACACCTTACTCTACTCTTAAGACCTGTGCTGACAGAAAGAATGACTATTTTAAAAATATGAGACATCACTTGACCTATGGAGACATGCTGCATATCACATGTGAAATTTCTACTTCTTCCGGTAAAAAGAAGTTGGTCAGGGAATTTTTTATTGAACGCCCCTCGTATGTATGCATTGTTATTTAAGAGCCATAAAGGATGTTAGTGTTTCAAATAAAATTAAAAAATTTAGAAAATAAACTTATAACGTCAATCGCCAGAGAAATCTTTTATGTACAACATGCCATGTGATAAATAATTTTCATATCACAACAATGTAATGAAATTTGGTTTCAAAGAGAAGTATCCCTTCAAGTAGCGCGCGCTAAGGGTATCTGACGTCATATAAACAGAATCCCCTTTATTGCGTATAACGTACTACACAACAGCGAACGCTGTGCTGCACGTGCTTCTCTTGCAAGTTACCCTTGTCGCACATTACTGAATGTGTCGATTGCTTTATAAACAATGTTTCTAAATGTCCTGAGAATATACAAATTATGGCCTGTTTAATGTACTTCTTATTGAGATAAGACCAGCAAATTATGACAAACGTTTACTCTCATTTATTATAAAATTCAAGCAAAATACCTAGTTGGGTAAAACAATTATTCCAATTTCTGTAAAAAAAAATACATAATTAAATGAAACGGTAAATAAATGACCGCAAAAAATTATATATTTCAATTTCTTTCATTGCTCATAAACTTTGTTATTCTTTCGTGTCTTTGTTTACAGTGTGTGAGGTTGACCACGATGCTTTGCGCTTGAAAATAATAGACTGGATCTATATTTAGACTGGAAAACACCATCACTAATTAGTGCAATTTCTCTGCTTATTTTGGGTCGAACAAATTTGGGGAAAATTAAGTGTATATATTTCACGGAGATAGATTTTTGGCAATTTTCCTGTATGTTCATCAACATCCTTGATGGCTCTTTAACACTATGTGTTCCAAACTCGTTCGAACAAAACAATCGTCGATTTGCCATTCGAAATCCAATTCAAATATTGTTTCACCGTATAATGATATGTTCCTAGGTTCAACAAGTCTAACTCGGTCTTTATGGGCCTCGAACGACTTACAAAAGACCATTATATGTACTCGGTGTTTCCTCCTGAGCCAAGAACAAGTTGTTTTGCCTTACTGAAGGAGACTCTGGAAGGATGCTGCACGTACAAGAGACCGATAACCAACTACACTACACGTTTATTGTGTTCCCAGAACAGCAAGTTGAGCGCTACTCACATGATGACTGTAGTATTTATCTTTTACTGCCAAGTACATCGTATACATTGAGAATTTGATGGCATAAACAGGCGTGATGTTTTTTTCACAATTTCTAGTGCACTTGAATGTTTTAATACTCCTTGCATCTGAAGACATATTTGAGGCAGTGCATTTTGGAAAACAATTCAGAACGAGTTCAATGAGAGCCATATCTTGAAAAGAGATTTTGAATCGAAAGTCGACCAATGGAGATAATTGATTTGCGAGTCAACGGGATGTCTTCTTGAACCAAAGTCAGACAATTGGGGTATCACCATTGTGAAATCACACGTTTTTTAGAGGCTTGTCCACAAATATGACGTCATCTAAAAGTAAATGTGTAAGATCAAGTGACCTAGGGCGACATCTGCACGAGGGAACAGATTGTTGCTTGTAGTGGCTGGACACCTCCACCTCACAAGTGCACATTCATGACCAATGGGTTACCCACAGGGGACTGTCCATTTCTACTGTGAGCAAACTTCTTTATTCCACATGATAACAGACGTGTAGACCAATGAAACGCTCGACACTAAAGCATGTCGGTGAAGGTATGATTTGGTGCAGAGCGAGGACTAATGGAACGTGGTAGGCCTATAATGGCGGCAGAGTAATGGTGCAGGGGTGCAGAAAGCCAGTGCGTTGTACTGACGACAGAGTTGGTGTTTGCACTCAGAATATCCTATCAATGTGGGGAGGATTCCACTATGGAAGGGGGGGGGGGGGGGGGGGGGGATGGGGGTGTATCCCACGGATGTAGTCCTATACTGCATTTTGTAATATTTCCTGGCACACTCACTGAAATATCGCGAATAGAACCTTCAAAATGTTGTGGTACTTCGAACCGAACCATTAACATTACGTTATGCAGGACTCCATGATCTACTTGCAACCCTGATTCAACCCGTATATGGTGGTCGACTTGGAGGTTTCACTGGGGTTAATACTAATAATGGTGTCGGTTCAACGCATCCTGCTCCACCAGGACATTGTACCCGCAACAAGGCGATAGCTACTTGAATCTCCTCATTGTCAGCTTTCGTCGTTGGGTTAAAGAAGGTTTGAAAACCTAAACGCCGGGGGCGTCTATTATAGAGGAAATACGGTAGTGTGGTAGAACAGACTGATTCTCGCGAAGTCTACCCGCGCTTTTGAACATACATTTCGATTTTCTCAAAGGTGTAATGTGTCTTTCAAACCCCTTTTCTTGAATCATGTCTCAGGAAACCGATGGGAATATTATATATGATGCAAACATTTTCAACACTTTGAACAATCTTGAGCACATCCTGTCAAAAATTAAATCAAGACATACAGACACACAGAAACTTTTATTGACACAAGCCACAATAAATGGCCTCTGGCCATGTACAAACTATACATTATTATGCAAATAAGATAGCGACGACGATAGTGAATTAATATTTTCTTAGGAGAGAAATGCTGATAAAATTCCTCAGCCTTTAGATCCATATCTTCCACATTATCTTTGTTCGTTTTAAAACGTTTCCTGAATTCTTTTAGGGATTTGCATTTCTCATTTCCTCCCTTTGTTGAGCTTGGTACTTTCGTCTCTTTCTTCTGATTGTTTTCTTGTATGACTTTCTTCTTTCCACTACTTTTTCATTTCTTCCTCTCTGTGTGATCTGTTGTAACATTTTCGCTTGTTTGAACAGTTTTCTTTCCTCATAACATTCCTTATCGAATCATTTGTTCAAGTCTGCTTTTTTAAAATCACCTATTCTCTTTTACACTGTGTTTAAAGAATATGTTTGTAATGTCCGTAATCGCCGTACTAAAACCAATCAAACTTGTATTTATTGCTACTCCATCCTCACCCGCCCATTCTTCTATATACAGCGTTTTCCTAAGCTCAGCTAATGATATTTTTTATTGTTTCTTTGAAATGATGCTTTTTATCAGAATCCCATTTGGTAAAGTTAAGTAATGGAGAATGCATGAGGAGCTGTGGATTCGTTAAAAATAATCAGCGAGCCCCGAAGGGGCGAGTTGATTATTTTTAACGAATCCACTGCTCCGATTGCATTCTCCATCTTAATCCATATATGACGTCACGAAACATGCATATGTGATTATTTTAAATTTGAAACAATAAATGTTTTGACAACGGAATCAATTATTTTGCAAATTTCGGTACTCATTCATCGGATATGGTACAAGTAGCTGCGACCCGCATGAAATGGATTCTTCCACGCACGTGCAGTGCAAAACATAAATCTTTCACGCGAGGCGAAGTGATTGACAGCTAAAACTCTGCCTTTCCATGCCTTCCGCGTGCGTTACAAGACTTGAATAGAACGCGAGATTCTTATACTGACAAACAATCCTAAGGTTTCCAACAGCGTCTTGTGGCCTAATGGCTAGAAGCGCTGACTACTAAGCGAAGGGTTGCATGTTCGAATCCAGGTCCTAGCATCACAAAAATTAATTTGTCTAGTGAAAGATATTTAAGGTCCTATTCAGATACACCAAGGCAGTAAGATAAAAATGTACTCGATTAGCCATTACTGAAAACACCCCTCCTGCCTGGGACAGTCAATAGATTCCTAAATAATAATCAACTGATAACACAATAGAGTGACGTCATGACCATGGATTAATTTCTTCTTCATTTCCCGTGTATTCTGAGTTCGCCAATGATGTTTTCAGCTTTAGAAATATCGGCCGGTGATCTGAATATTCGTTAATTTCGCCTATCTTAAATTGATCAATACAGTCAAAATGCTCCGTTTTAATCAGATAATAAAACAACACTGGACCCGTTCCTATGATGCGCGTGTATTCTCCTGTCCCTGTGTCCTCCGATAGCCTTCCGTTAACGCTATGCATGCATTTACCGTTGTGTCTCGCGTGCACGTCGGAAGGGAAATCCGGTATATAGTCAATGTCAGGGTCGGTATTGATGTCATTTTCGACGTAGTCTTGTCCTGCTGTTCTACTGTTTATATCTCCAAATATTTGTTTATATCTTCTTCCAACATGGAAAACACATCTATATATTTATACACTGGTGATCCTTGAGGTGGAAAATATCCTGCGCACAGATATATTGATTCTTTTAAACCTAACACACATTTATCTAACTTAATCTGTATGTATAGATCTTTTCTTTTTTTTCAATATTTTTTTTATTCGTTCCAATTGTTACATATTCAACCACAAGAGTCAAACAACAAAGCATACAGTCAGACTATGAATAGGTAAATAGCCTACATGTTATTATAGACAAAATAATTAGTTGCTGAAGGCTGGGACGAGTGAATTCCATTTTTGATGGAATTTTTCAATTTCATTGTTTTTCTTTGAGATGAATTTTTCAACAGAAAATATTTCTTTTAATACCATTTTATAACTGTTCAATTTTGGAACTGTATTTCTAATATTACACTAATGGATATGTTTGTTGGCAAAGATAATGATTTGATTAAGTAATACATCTTTATGAAGTGTGCCGTATGTATAGATGTTGGTAAGATTATATAAGTGAAATAACTTTCTTAAGTGCACTCTTGTAATGCACAATGATACCACCACTAGCTCTAGCTTTGCTTTCTTATGTAACTTTTTTCTGGGAAAATGAAAATATTTAAAACCTTCAACTTTAACATCAAGTTACACCACCTGCACGCTTTCATCGTGTTAAGGTGATTATTCCGAGTATCCTGTTGAGCGAGGAAATCCGTCTTAACGTGAGGAAGAGGATTAACTAACTAACTCTAATCCACAACTAACAAAGAGATCGATATAAAACACTGTAGAAGAAGCGGCGTCGCAAATGGCAACACTCAAAACATGTTTTAAATTGATTTGTTACACAGATTCAAGTCCACTGCATTGTCACGTTCCAAGGTGGAGTCCGACAATGTCATCCGAGAATATCTCATCAAGGTTATTCAGTTGATAATTATTAATTAACTGTCAGGGGTATGTAACAGCATTTACTGCCAAGACCACATCAGTCGGCAACTGGGCCAATGCAGGAAAAACTACAAAACTTGGACGAGTGTTTCAGTTCACCAGTCTTGTTCATAATTTTGATTTCAAAAGAAATGAGATGTTTACTAATGTGCAAATGGAATGAAACGAAGTTAATTGATAAAATTGTCATTACGATTCGTCTTGACAGAGTTACAGGACCTCGGTTCGTTGTACTGGTCCCCGACTTCTTCTCGTGCCAACACAGCACCTCGGACCTGTAACGGGGCCCATAAGAACATAATTAATAAGTGGGGTATAAGACAGATATACCTATACTTTTCTTCGTGTATCGAATGATACCCTACAGTTTTCCCCCGTGGAGCCTTATTGGGCTGCGCCTCAAAAGGGCCACACGGGTGAAACTATAGGGTATCATTCGATACACGAGGAAAAGTATGGATATATCTCTTACATACAAACGGCCTGTACTATTGAGCTTGATGGTATTAGTTCAGGTTTGATAAAATCATCGGAGAATCTATCCTTACACAGGAACTCGCCGTGAATGGTCATACTGCATTTGTATATAATCATCATCTTCAGTTGCACGGGCATAGTGTGTTATGTTGTGATGTTGGTCACAAATTATCCACCGATGTTGATATATGTCAACTTCTGTCCGACTGATAACGCGGCTTAGTGAGATATAAATAGATGATAACAATATTCAATGGCATATCAAATGTTATAAAAGGTATTTTCAGTGGCATATCAAACGTTATAACAGTATTCAATAGCATATTCAAAGTTATAACTATTTTCAATGGCATATCAAGCCTTAATAGAGTATTCAGTGGCATATTAAACGCTATAACAGTATTCAGTGGCATATCAAACGTTATAATAGTATTCAGTGGCATACCAAACGTTATAACAGTATTCAATGGCATATTAAACGTTATAACAGTATTTTCAGGGGCATATCAAACGCTATAACAGTATTCAATGCCATATTGGCACAGTATAACAGTAAATTCGGTGGGGAAATAAGAATTCCTGGATAACTTCTTTATAGAGAACGTACACGACGTTTCAAAGAATATGCTTACTCCTTCATCAGGCGAACTAGCTGCAGTACAAACATGAGAGCGTGTAACTACTCTGGCTTTACTGAAGTGGCGGATACGCAGCTGTTAGAGTTGATTAGTTTTACAATGATGATTTGCAGTATATCGGCTAAACGGCGTTATTGAAACGGCAAACAAAGTCATGAACAAGCAATGAAATCAAACACAAATGGTTGATGAGAGTAGAGGCCGACTGTTTTATTGAGGTAGCGGACACAGAGGGGTTTGTGTTGATTGGTAACACAGAGTACCTGTTACGGTTCCCCGGATTTGGCTCCGATGGGAACAGCGTAGTAGATGATTGGTGGCTGTACGTATTGGTGATTGATGTTTGAATGGATGATTGATGGTTGAATAATTGATTGATGGTTGAATAGGTGATTGATGGTTGAATAGGTGATTGCTGGTTGAATGGGTGATTGATGGTTGAATGTGTGATTGATGGTTGAATGGATGATTGATGGTTGAATGGATGATGGATGGTTGAATGGGAGATTGAATGTATGATTGATGGTTGAATGTATGATTGATGGTTGAATGGATGATTGATGGTTGAATGGATGATGAATGGTTGAATGGGTGATTGATGGTTGAATGGGTTATTGATGGTTGAATGGCTGATAGATGGTTGAATGTGTGATTGATGGTTGGATTGGTAGTTGATGGTTGAATGGATGATGGATGTTTGAATGTGTGATTGATGGTTGAATGGATGATTGATGGTTCAATGGGTGATTGATGGCTGAATGGATGATTGATGGTTGAATGTGTGATTGGTGGTTGATTGTGTGATTGATAGTTGAATGTGTGATTGATGGTTGAATGGATGGTTGAATGTGTGATTAATGGTTGAATTTATTATGATGGTTGAATGGATGATTGTTTGTTGAATGGGTGATAGTTGGTTGAATTGGTGATAGATGGTTGAAACGATGATTGATTGTTGAATGTGATTGATGGTTAAATGGATGATTGATGGTTGAATGGATGATTGATGGTTGAATGGATGATGGATGGTTGAATGGGTGATTGATGTTTAAATGGGTAGTTGTGGGTTCAATGGATGATGGATGGCTGAATGCGTGATTGATAGTTGAATGTGTGATTGATGGTTGAATGGATAGTTGAATGTGTGATTAATGGTTGAATTGTTTATGATGGTTGAATGGATGATTGTTGGTTGAATGGGTGATAGTTGGTTGAATTGATGATAGATGGTTGAAACGATGATTGATTGTTTAATGTGATTGATGGTTAAATGGATGATGATGGTTGAATTGATGGTTGAATGTGTGATTGACGGTTGAATGGATGATACATGGTTGAATGGGATATTGATGGTTGAATGGATGATTGCTGGTTGAATGCCTGATTGCTGGTTGAATGCCTGATTGATGGTTGAATGGCTGATTGATGGTTGAATGGCTGATCGATGGTTGAATGGCTGATTGACGGTTGAATGGATTATAGATGGTTGAATAAGATATTGATGGTTGAATGGCTTATTGATGGTTTAATGGCTGATTGATGGTTGAATGACTGATTGATGATTGAATGGATGATGGATGGTTGAATGGATGATGGATGGTTGAATGTGTGATTAATGGTTGAATGGATGATAGATGGTTGAATAAGGTATTGATGATTGAATGGATGATTGCTGGTTGGATGGCTTATTGCTGGTTGAATGGCTTATTGATGGTTAAATGGCTGATTTATGATTGAATGGGTGATTGATTTTTAAATGGGTGATTGATGATTGAATGGATGGTTGAATGTGAATTAGAAATATTTTCCATTTAGATAGTGAAGAAATATAACATGGATGTATTTGGGATAACACTATCCTATTCGAACCCACGCCCTCAGAGTAAGGCAACTATCGCCAGCATCGACTGTACCAACAGCTTACCACACGACCATTTCGCCTCGACGGAAATTGTTTTCATAGCAGTCATATTTTAACATTATTTAGGTGTTTCAAACAGCAGTTGTAGTTTTTCCGACCTTTTTAAGTATTGTATTGCTCGCTGTCCGCACACTACAAGACAATTGTGTGGATCTGGATGGCGTCGTCAGTTGAAATAGGCTTCAATAAGGATATTTTTTAAACGCCTATACACCAAGATAATGCGGGAATCAATATCGGGAAGATCAAGATAATTAATTGACAAACAAGCGAGAAGTCACGCGGTGTGTACGTGGATATGTTTGGTGCACACAAGTGTCTTCTGTCCTCTCGACTAACCGCGAGTAGTTGTTTATCTACCATTGATCTAGCACCCATAGCCATTAAATCGCCGACTCAAGTGCAAAAGTAGGCTTGATTAAAAACATGGATTGAATTGAATTGAATTGACATTGTTCGAATTCGGCAAGATTGGCGTTTCTTTTCAACTGTAAGAAAGGAAAACAATTACAGCAAAGTGTTGTCCATCCAACATTCTGGTTTCCAGGAGAAGAAGTCACCGGGTATAGATAATACAGCATCTCGAGTACAGAAGAAGTCACCGGGTAGATAATACAGCATCTCGAGTACAGAAGAAGTCACCGGGTAGATAATACAGCATCTCGAGTACAGAAGAAGACGTCACTGCGTAGATCATACAGCATCTCGAGTACAGAAGAAGTCACCGGGTAGATAATACAGCATCTCGAGTACAGGAGAAGACGACACCGGGTAGATAATACAGCATCTCGAGTACAGAAGAAGACGTCACTGCGTAGATCATACAGCATCTCGAGTACAGAAGAAGTCACCGGGTAGATAATACAGCATCTCGAGTACAGGAGAAGTCACCGGGTAGATAATACAGCATCTCGAGTACAGAAGAAGTCACCGGGTAGATAATACAGCATCTCGAGTACAGGAGAAGAAGTCACTGCGTAGATCATACAGCATCTCGAGTACAGAAGAAGTCACCGGGTAGATAATACAGCATCTCGAGTACAGAAGAAGTCACCGGGTAGATAATACAGCATCTCGAGTACAGGAGAAGAAGTCACTGTGTAGATAATACAGCATCTCGAGTACAGAAGAAGTCACAGGGTAGATAATACAGCATCTCGAGTACAGGAGAAGTCACCGGGTAGATAATACAGCATCTCGAGTACAGAAGAAGTCACAGGGTAGCTAATACAGCATCTCGAGTACAGAAGAAGTCACCGGGTAGATAATACAGCATCTCGAGTACAGAAGAAGAAGTCACTGCGTAGATCATACAGCATCTCGAGTACAGAAGAAGTCACCGGGTAGATAATACAGCATCTCGAGTACAGGAGAAGTCACCGGGTAGATAATACAGCATCTCGAGTACAGAAGAAGTCACCGGGTAGATAATACAGCATCTCGAGTACAGGAGAAGAAGTCACTGCGTAGATCATACAGCATCTCGAGTACAGGAGAAGTCTTCGGGTAGATAATACAGCATCTCGAGTTCAGAAGAAGTCACCGGGTAGATAATACAGCATCTCGAGTACAGGAGAAGAAGTCACTGCGTAGATCATACAGCATCTCGAGTACAGAAGAAGTCACCGGGTAGATAATACAGCATCTCGAGTACAGGAGAAGTCACCGGGTAGATAATACAGCATCTCGAGTACAGAAGAAGTCACCGGGTAGATAATACAGCATCTCGAGTACAGGAGAAGAAGTCGCTGCGTAGATCATACAGCATCTCGAGTACAGAAGAAGTCACCGGGTAGATAATACAGCATCTCGAGTACAGAAGAAGTCACCGGGTAGATAATACAGCATCTCGAGTACAGGAGAAGAAGTCACTGTGTAGATCATACAGCATCTCGAGTACAGAAGAAGTCACAGGGTAGCTAATACAGCATCTCGAGTACAGGAGAAGTCACCGGGTAGATAATACAGTATCTCGAGTACAGAAGACGTCTCAGGATAGACAATACAGCATCTCGAGTACAGGAGAAGTCACCGGGTAGATAATACAGCATCTCGAGTACAGAAGAAGTCACCGGGTAGATAATACAGCATCTCGAGTACAGAAGAAGTCACAGGGTAGCTAATACAGTATCTCGAGTACAGAAGACGTCACCGGGTAGATAATACAGCATCTCGAGTACAGAAGAAGTCACCGGGTAGATAATACAGCATCTCGAGTACAGAAGAAGTCACGGGTAGATAATACAGCATCTCGAGTACAGAAGAAGTCACCGGGTAGATAATACAGCATCTCGAGTACAGGAGAAGAAGTCACTGTGTAGATCATACAGCATCTCGAGTACAGAAGAAGTCACAGGGTAGATAATACAGCATCTCGAGTACAGGAGAAGTCACCGGGTAGATAATACAGCATCTCGAGTACAGAAGAAGTCACGGGTAGATAATACAACATCTCGAGTACAGAAGAAGTCACCGGGTAGATAATACAGCACCTCGAGTACAGAAGACGTCTCAGGATAGATAATACAGCATCTCGAGTACAGGAGAAGTCACCGGGTAGATAATTCAACATCTCGAGTACAGGAGATGACGTCACAGGGTAGATAATACAGCATCTCGAGTACAGAAGAAGTCACAGGGTAGAAAGCTCAGCGTCGCGGATACTTGGCTCTCATGATGGTCATGGGTTAAATAGAACTCCTTTTTCACTTCCAGTGTTTTTTTAGTGTTAGTCTGACCGAGGAAATTAACTAAAATGATAATCACCTGTTTATAGCCCAGCGCGAACCATGGTCCATTTGCACTTCAAATCAATTCTTTAAAACGTTGGAAGCTTATTTCCAGACGCAGCCTTCAGCTCACTGTGCACTCAGACTTTTTGTTGTTGGAATCCAGTTAAGATGCGGTGGGTCAGTGGGCCCCAGTTTAATTGATATATATATTAATTAGTTACTGTAATTTATCGCTGTGGTGAGTGTGACTAATTTTTCACGTTAGACAGAGGGTGTTACTAACTTCAATTTCTTGATTTCGAACTTTCAAAAACTAAAAAGGAAAATGAAGGATTTGCAGATATTCTTCTTGAATATGTACGCTCAGGTGTACATGGTGACCTCAGAGTATGGCGGCTGTGGGGACTGGTCCTTTCTTCAGTTGACATCAAACAACGACTACACGACGACCACCGGTGTCCTCGACACCCTCCCCGTCAACAACCCGGCATCTTGTGTCAGCACGTGCCTCAACCATGAGGTGTGTGCTTCGGCCATATTCAGCTCGGACTTATGTTATCTGTACTCGACCTTTCTCGATCTTACCCCGGGAGGTGATTCCAGTCCAGGGGCGCTGTATTACCAATATGAAGGTATGTGCTTTACAATACGCAGATATGTGTATTAAAATACGCAAACATGTGTATTAAAAATACTCAGGTATATGTATTACCAATACGCAAATATGTGTATTACCAATACTCAGGTATATGTATCACCAATACTCAGGTATATGTATTACCAACACTCAGGTATATGTATTACCAATACTCAGGTATATGTATCACCAATACTCAGGTCTATATATCACCAATACTCAGGTATATGTATTACCAATACTCAGGTATATGTATTACCAATACTCAGGTATATGCATTGCCAATACTCAGATATATGTATTACCAATACTCAGGTATATGTATTACCAATACTCAGGTATATGTATTACCAATACGCAAGTTTATGCATTATCAATCTTCATCCTTGTGTACGACCACAATGCAGTTTTGTGTTTTGGACATAAAATTTTTAAAAATCTTAAACCCACAAAAGGCATATGTACATGATATGGTGAGGCTGTATCCCAAATTTGGTGAAGATTGGTCAAGTACTTTTAGAGATATGCTCCGGAAACAATGGGAACGCCGATGCCGACGCCAACGCCGACGGAAACTCAACCAAAAACAATATGTCCCCCGTACCTTCGGGGGAGACATATTACAGAACAAGTGTCATAATTTTGTCAAAAACAAAAGTTATGAAGCCAGCTTGCGAACGCCTCCATTACAAAAAGCATGCAATAGGGAACAACTAACACCCATAATTCCGTTCATCTAGGTGTCGTAGTTTCCGAGAAAACTGATCCCCATTGAAAACCAATACCAAAATGTAAAAGAGAAACTGCATGTACAGTTTGTGCTTTAATGTCTCTAACACTGAAAAGTTCCGCTTTATACATCACGCCATTTTCTCCGAATATGGATAACCGTTTTCAATTGATACGACTTAATGGATCGTGTAATGATGTATTTTACAATTTTATTTAAGAAAAAATTACGTGCAAAATCGGTGTACAGCGCCTTTAAGCATTCAAATTTTGAATAAAGATAGTTTGATGATGTCTGATGTTGGTGTATTCTACTTCTTGTTTATTCATCAATGATCCCTTGCACTTCGATAAGTTTGCATAAATTGGCGGACATTTCGCTACAGTGAGACCGTGTAAAGGCCATCTATTTTACTACATGAGGTTTTGGACCACTTAAAAGTAAAGATACTGACAATTTTCTTACACCAACTATGTAAAGAGACTCGTCATCTATATCGTAAATAGTTTTATTGGGTCGTGACCTCTGCTACCCATAGATGGGGTCACTTTCTAAAATTCTGCACACAACATTTCAGCTTTCTAGACCTTTCGGTACTGGAGAAAAAGGTGAAAATCGGTTTTTAAAGGCGCTGTAGCACGTTTTTTGCAAATTTTATTTTTTCAAATTTCTCATTTATAATGATAGTTTATGTCATTTATATTTACTTTAGTGGGTAAAACATCTTATTGCACAAACCAATTATCCGTAGTGGTAATAACGGTGTTGCGTATAAAGCCAAAATTGCATGGCGGCCATTTTATTGTGAACACATTTTATTATTTCGAATGACAAAAACTATTCCCATGGCTTTACGGAGCTATGTACACTCATTTGTAACTTGATTTTCCGAAGAGAGAAGGGTGTTTTACTATTGGTGACATTATTTTTTAAATACATTTCATCGACTTATTTGAGCGAAAAAAACGTGCTACAGCGCCTTTAAAGTTGTGACCCTATTTGGAGCCACAGGGTCACCAAAATCTACCATTTAGTATTCCAATTGGTCAAGGAGTCTGCACACAACTTTTTAGCTCTCTAAACCTTTTGGTACTGGAGAAGAAGATGAAAATAGGTTTTAAAGGTTATGACCCCTGTGACCCTATTTGGGGTCACGGGTTCACGAAATCTACAATTCAGATTCTCCATTGGCCAAATAGTATGCATACAGCTTTTCAGCTCTCTAGACCTTTTGGAACTGGAGAAGAAGATCAATAGAGGTTTTCAAGGTTGTGACCCCTGTGACCCTATTGGAGGTCACAGGGTCACGAAATATACAATTTAGAATTCCCATTGGGCAGGGAGTCTGCACATAAAATTTCAGCTCTCTAGAGTTATTGGCTCTGGAGAAGACGTCGAAAAAGCGAAAAATTTACAGACGGACGGATGGACGGACGGACGGACGGACGGATGGACAGACAGACGCCGGACGCCATACCATGCCCACAGGGTCGTGTATCACTTAGAAAAAAGTGTTTATAGCGTATTTTGTAGGGACATCATTTAGCTTTGGTATCGTAGTCATCGACTGTGCCATAAAACTTGTTTTTAATGCGAAATATGACTTTGAATGTGCATATAGTGGTTCGTCGTCACATCCCTTTCCTTTTACATAGTAATAGGGTAGGGTCTATATAGGTATATGTCTTCCAAACGCTGTTTCTAAGCGATACACGCCCCTGTGACCATGCCATGAGCCCATCGGGCCTTTCAGGCCTGAAGAGCTAAAACGCCGAACGACTAGTCAGTCTAGTCAATCTGGCTTTATAAACCTTTTGGGACGTCACTATTGTCTAACAGGGTCTTCTTTTCTTCCGATAATAACCCGATAACAGACTTTACATTCAAACGTAAGATCTGCGATAATAGGAGGTTTTTACTTTTGAAAGAAAGACATTTAAAGTGGCAGTAGCACGTTTTTTCGGTGAAATAAGTCGATGAAATGTATTTGAAAAATAATGTCACCAATAGTAAGACACCCTTCCCTTTTATGAAAATGTTGTTAAAAATGAGTGTACATGGTTCCGTAAAGCCATAAGAATCGTTTATGATATTCTAAATAATAAAATGAGTTGGTTTTTTTGCTTTATACGCAACCCCGTTTTTACAAATACGGAAAATTGGTTTGTGTAGAAAGATGTTTTACCCTCTAAAGTAAATATAAATGACATAAACTATCATTATAAATGTGGAATTTCAAAAACTAACATTTGCAAAAAAAAACGTGCTACTGCCCCTTTAAGGAGATTGGTTTTAACAAAGAGCAGCATGTTCCACAACTCGATTCTAAACACTTATTACCGAAAAGTATACAATGTTTCATTTAGAAAATACTTGAAAACTCTTCGATCTAATAACACCGGCGCTCTCCCTCTGAGCGGGGATGAGCTGAAGGATTTTCACACCGTATACGTAGGAACGTGCACGCCTGGAAATTGTTACTCAACGGAAGTGAACGAATTTCTCTGCGAGAGTCCAGTTTGTTTTTGTGAATTTGGTGTAGGAATTTGTTTGATAAGTCGGTTTTCAGGTACTTATGACAAAAGTTAGTTCAGGCTGTAAAATAGTAAACATTAGTAAACACAAAGTTGGTTTTAGAAATGAGAAGCTGAGCAGAACTAGCTTAAAAGAGACAGTTTTATGTGAGGCTGCATGCCGAAAAAATATATTTGCACACAATTTCCAGGCGTACACGTTCCTACTGTGTGATTTTGCTTGAATTACTGTATTTATAGTAATCTTTCCCGCCTCAATATAAAGCGAGTGAGGGAGACATTACTCTTGTGGACATGAACAATTATAAAATGTAAATTTTCGCTCGTTTAAGCCTTTGTACTGCCTCAGTTTTAAGCCGAAAAAAACCCACTTATTCACGGTTTTTGGTTGAAAATAGAAACCTGCCAAGTCGGAAACAGCGTTTAGGCTGTTACAGTAGGCGCGTTTCTGGTTGCAACCAAAGTTTAATGTGGCAGTAGCACGTTTTTTGCAAATTTAATTTTTTCAAATTTCCCATTTATAATGATAGTTTATGTCATTTATATTTACTTTAGAGGGTAAAACATCTCATTACTCAAACCAATTATCCGTAGTCGCAACAACGGTGTTGCGTATAAAGCAACATTTGCATGGCGGCCATTTTATTGTGAACACATTTTATTATGTCGAATGACAAAAACTATTCCAATGGCTTAACGATACCATGTTCACTCATTTTTTAACTTGATTTTCCAAAAAGAAAAGGATGTTTTACTATTGGTGACATTATTTTTCAAATACATTTCATCGACCTATTTGAGCGAAAAAAACGTGCTACTGCCCCTTTAAAACGGGGTGTTATCCTTCACTTATAGACTATTTATATAAAAGAGGTATTCATTCCTCACATCACTCGCACCAATTGCAGGTATGGATGAATGTACGACCGGTCTGCACGACTGTCCTACACCGACTCACGCCTGTCACGACACTCCGCGCTCTTACACGTGCGTGTGCGCTGCTGGATATACAGGGGACGGAGACACGTGCACACGTCAGTAAACAATGTTCGCTAGCAAAGATTTTCACATGTTGTCAGGCCCTTTATTTTATTCATATTATCGATGTTGTCCGGCCTTGTATTTAATTTATCATATAATCAATGTTGTCAGGTCCTGGTATTTTATTCATATCTAGTGACTGTTATCCCTGTATTTTTTAGATATTATCAATGTCACCAGCCCCTATATTTCATTCAAATCAATTTTGCCCGGCCCTTTTATTTTATCCATACTATCAATGTTGCCAGGCCCTGTAATTTATCCATATTACTGATGTTGCTAGGCCATGTATTTTATCCATATTACCGATGATGCTAGGCCATGTATTTTATACATAATGTCAATGTTGTCATGCAGGCCCTGTATTTTATCCATATTATCATTGTTGCCAGGTCCTGTATTTTATCCATAATATCAATGTTGGCAGGGTCCTGTATTTACCCATATTATAAATTTTATCGGGCCCTGTATTTTATCCATAATATCAATGTCTCCAGGCCCTGTATTTTATCCATAATATCAATGTAGTCAGGGCCCTGTATTTACCCATATTATCAATGTTGTAAGGCCCTGTATTTACCCATATTATCAATGTTGTAAGGCCCTGTATTTTATCCATAATCTCAATATTGGCAGGGTCCTGTTTTATCCATATTATCAATGTAGTCACGGCCCTGTATTTATTTAGAATATCAATGTTATCAGGACCCTGTATTTTATCCATAGTATCAATGATGGCAGGCCCCTGTTTTTATAGATATTATCAATGCAGTCAGGGGCCTGTATTTACCCATATTATCAATGTTGTAAGGCCCTGTATTTTATCCATAATATCAATGTAGTCAGGGCCCTGTATTTACCCATATTATCAATGTTGTAAGACCCTGTATTTTATCCATAATCTCAATATTGGCAGGGTCCTGTTTTATCCATATTATCAATGTAGTCAGGGCCCTGTATTTACCAATATTATCAATGTTGTAAGGCCCTGTATTTACCCATATAATCAATGTTGTAAGGCCCTGTATTTACCAATATTATCAATGTTGTAAGACCCTGTATTTTATCCATAATCTCAATATTGGCAGGGTCCTGTTTTATCCATATTATCAATGTAGTCAGGGCCCTGTATTTACCAATATTATCAATTTCGTCAGACCCTGTATATACCCATATTATCATTTTTATCAGGCCCTGTATTTTATCCATATTATCAATGTCGCCAGGCCCTGTATTTTATCCATAATATCAATGTAGTCAGGGCCCTGTATTTTATCCATATTATCAATGCAGTCAGGGGCCTGTATTTACCCATATTATCAATGTTGTAAGGCCCTGTATTTTATCCATATTATCAATGTAGTCAGGGCCCTGTATTTACCCATATTATCAATGTTGTAAGGCCCTGTATTTTATCCATAATCTCAATATTGGCAGGGTCCTGTTTTATCCATTATATCAATGTAGTCAGGGCCCTGTATTTACCCATATTATCAATGTAGTCAGGGCCCTGTATTTACCCATATTATCAATGTTGTAAGGCCCTGTATTTTATCCATAATCTCAATATTGGCAGGGTCCTGTTTTATCCATTATATCAATGTAGTCAGGGCCCTGTATTTACCCATATTATCAATGTAGTCAGGGCCCTGTATTTACCAATATTATCAATGTTGCAAGGCCCTGTATTTACCCATATTATCAATGTTGTAAGGCCCTGTATTTTATCCATTATATCAATGTCTCCAGGCCCTGTATTTACCCATATTATCAATGTAGTCAGGGCCCTGTATTTTATCCATAGTATCAATGAAGTCAGGGCCCTGTATTTACCAATATTATCAATGGTGTAAGGCCCTGTATTTTATCCATTATATCAATGTAGTCAGGGCCCTGTATTTACCCATATTATCAATGTAGTCAGGGCCCTGTATTTACCCATATTATCAATGGTGTAAGGCCCTGTATTTTATCCATAATATCAATGTAGTCAGGGCCCTGTATTTACCCATATTATCAATGTTGTAAGGCCCTGTATTTACCAATATTATCAATGTTGTAAGGCCCTGTATTTTATCCATTATATCAATGTCTCCAGGCCCTGTATTTTATCCATAATATCAATGTAGTCAGGGCCCTGTATTTACCAATATTATCAATGGTGTAAGGCCCTGTATTTTATCCATAATATCAATGTAGTCAGGGCCCTGTATTTACCCATGTTATCAATGTTGTCAGGCCCTGTAATTTATCCATAATATCAATGTTGGTAGGGTCCTATTTTATCCATATTATCAATGATGTCAGGCCATGTTTTTATTTAGAATATCAATGTTATCAAGACCCTGTATTTTATCCATAGTATCAATGAAAAACAGGCCCCTTTTTTATACATATTATCAATGTTGTCAGGCCCTGTAATTTATCCGTAATATCAAAGTTGTCAGGCCCTGTATTTTTTCAATATGATCAATGTTGTCAAGTCCGGTATTTTATCCATAATATCAATATTGTTCATTTTGTCATTGTAGTCTGGCCCAGTAATTTTTCACTTGATCAATGTTGCCAGGCACGTTTTATCCATTTTATTGATCTTTTGAAGCATTTCGTAAAATTTCCAAAATTTAGCAAATCCATTTTCAACCACAGGGGCGTGTATCGCTTAGGAATACCTATATAGACCCTACCCTTTCATATAGTAATAGGGTAGGGTCTATATAGGTATAAGTCTTCCAAACGCTGTTTCTAAGAGATATACGCCCCTGTGTTTTCAACAAAAGGTTTGAAAACGGCTCCCTTCCTTATACGCAGTTGCCAAAGGTAACAGGTCGTCAACATCAATTATTCAAACATTTCTTATGTTCAATCAAATTGCAATAGTGTCAGGTATGTTTGACATACACTAAACTTTAGTGTCGATAATTGCAATGGTACCCGTCCACGAACAGGAGACACCATAGAATGTAGGTCTGCACTTTACTAGTCTGAAAATAGAGCCATGGGCTCTGTAGCTCATCAATATTTCATTGATCATTTATGTAAGGTTGAATATCTAAGTTACCTCAAGTAATATATTGTTAACAAGCAAAACATAGGTTTTTAAATCATAACCCCTGTGACCCACATTTGGAGTAACAGGGTCACCAATCCTACCATTAAGAATCACCTTTGACCAAAGAGTCTATACACAACATTTCACCTTTCTACAGCTTTACATACTTGAAATAAAGATGAAAATAGGTTTTTGGGTTGTGACCCGTGACCTAGATTGGGGTCACAGGGTCACAAAATCTACAATTTTAAATCCCCATTGGCCAAGGAATCTGACCACAACTTTTCAGCTCTCTAGACCTTTTGGAACTGGAGAAGAAGATGGAAATAGGTTTTTAAGCATATGACCCCTGTGATCCCATTTGGTCACGGGGTCACGAAATCTACAATTTAGAATCCCCATTGGCCAAGGAGTCTGCACACAACTTTTCAACTCTCTAGACCTTTTGAAACTTGAGAAGAAGATGAAAATAGGTTTTTAAGGATGTGAACCCTGTGACCCCATTTTGGATCACGGGGTCAAGAAATCTACAATTTAGAATCCCCATTGGCCAAGGAATCTGCACACAACTTTTCAGCTCTCTAGACCTTTTGAAACTGGAGAAGAAGATGAAAATAGGTTTTTAAGGATGTGAACCCTGTGACCCCATTTTGGATCACGGGGTCAAGAAATCTACAATTTAGAATCCCCATTGGCAAAGGAATCTGCACACACCTTTTCAGCTCTCTAGATCTTTTGGAACTGAGAAGTGGATGAAAATAGGTTTTTAAGGATCAATCAATCAATCAATATAGTCATTTCTCGAGCGCCAATATCAAGTTCTGGAGAGGACTGCTCAAAAGCGCTATTGACAGTAGGCTATCTCGAAGAGGTGGGTTTCAGTTGAGACTTGAAAGTCGGGATATCCTCTGCTGATCTTAGGAAGCCAGGAAGCTTGTTCCACAGAGATGGGCCAACACATCGAAAAGTCCTATCTGCAAAAGTTTTTGTGCGACCAGGAACTATCTCACAGATGTGCTGCTGAGATGACCGCAGTTGGCGTGATGGCTGATATACTTGTACAAGCTCCGTCAAAATGATGAGCTAAAAAGTAGTAAAGCTTGGTAAAATCATATTTATGTACTTGATGTTTTGGTGTATTGTGCTTTTTTTCTTTTAAAATGACATTATTATTTCGCCATTACCAGGTGTGATCGTCAGCCTCACCTCCATCTCGTGTTCTGGCGCCCCCGACTGTGCAACCCCCAACTCCCGCTGTCGGAGCGGCAGCTGTGACTGTCAGCTCGGCTACCACTACAACCCGGTGGACGCATCGTGCTTGGCAGGTTCGTGCTATAAACTATAGACAGGGATTATTACACGAGCAAGTGAATCATATGAATTTTACGAAAAATTGCGTAACTCCTCGACTGTATTGACTACTCATGTAATAGTTCTATCTATCCATTCTTTAATTCTGTAATTCAATTCCAATCACATGGAAGTAGTCATAAAACGGTACGCAGTATTAAGGCAACGTTATTTACTTTCTTCTTCTAAATAAAGAACCATGTTCTTAGAAAAACATAATTGGTTCCGTAGTTGGTGTGCGCTTTAAGATTGTTTAGGAGAGTCAAGAAAATGAGTTAAAACTGTGTACAGATATGATGAGAGATCAGAGAATGGTTGGAGCTGTTCCACTTGCCAGGCCACTTTGGAACTATGTGGTGGACTTTGCTTCCGTTAGCTGTGTATGAAGCAGGTTCCACTCCCTGATGATTCTCGGAGTTGGAAAGAATTGTGATATACTGCTAATGTAGATATTTCTTGGTAGAACATGTTTGTGCCCATCATCCTGGAATCATTCCGTTGGAGGTAAATTGCTTTATTGATGCCGATTTCGCCATGTTGGACCTTATATAACATGCTTGTATGTCGACGATGTTGGAGGCTATCCCAGTGTTGGTGAATTGTCATCCTGGTGACACATCATTGTCTTCTGCTGGTATGTTCGTTCTTGCTGCCCTCTTTTGTACACTTTCAAGGGACTTTGTGTCATTTAGGCAGCGTGGATCCCATATCGTGATGGTCGTGTAGGTTGCTGCTTTAACAGCATTGCTGCAATCTAGGAAAATCCTGATGGTCGCAGAGATGTGCTCTTTCCATTTTAGATCATCTTATATCGTGATCCCCAAATATTGACTTGACGTTTCTTTGGTGAGAGTGACGCCATGATTGGTATGAGTTTCTTTCTGGTGTTTGGTCGCATGTAAATTACAGAGCACTTGGATGCATTGAAGCAGGTATTCTCTATACTTCCAGAGCTGATAGATCTGCTTGAAGTTTCTTTCTGTCATCTATACTGTTAATTGTTCTGTACAGTAGACTGTCATCAGCGAATAATCGTGCGTCAGAGCCGTTGCATGAATCCAGAAGGCTTGCAAGGACTAGTAATAGTAGTGGTCCCAGAACTGTGCCTTGAGATACTCCTCCCATCTCATTTGCAAATTCAGATTTGACATTTTCACGGATAATTTTCTGTTTCCTATCTCCAAGAAATGACTGGATCCAAGTGTTACTTGTTTCTTACTCCGCAGTATTTTAAGTTTACATGTATATTGTAATCTCTTATGTGGAACTATATCTTTAAAGGGTATTTAGAAGTGGTATACATAAGAACAGGAAGATTTTCTGGATAACCTCTTAAATGTGAAAATACAGGACGTGTTGGAGTATATACTCACTCCATCAGGACATAACAAAATATGGTATATTTATATAACAAAACAAAACAATGGTTTTTACCACTGTTTTGGGTTTTGTTTGCTATATAAATGTAAATGTTGTTCCTGTTCTTATATCGAACGCTTTCACAAAATCTAGGAGGATAACATCTCCGTGTTTTCCCTTTGCTAGGTTGCTTGCTATTCCTTGCATAGGTTCGATTTATTGGTTTCACATGAACGTTTGGTTCTGAAGGCAGCCATGTTAGTTGTTTGCCTATATTGTGGCAGTCGAAGTGCTTCATGATGCTACTTTGGGTGATGTGTTCCACTATCCTGCATGTAATCATCCTCGGTTACCCAGGTTTTTATATAGGTATGCTCCCATACTCTCAGCTGTATCACCCCTGGGACACTCCATCAGAGCAATCTGTACTCAAATTACCCACTCGGCCGGCTTGACGAAATCAGTAACTAATGAAAGTGCTTGATAGGACAATACGGGAATGGTCAAAGGAGATAACCGGTGACGGATGGCTAACAAAATTACCGCGCCCATAAGGTTCTTGCTTTGCAACAACGTGGTATGAATTGTCATTGGTTCGCAGGTCCAAGCTGCATAGCCGTTTGATTGGCTCGCGCCGGCCAAGGGCGGGTAATTTAAGTATACATTTCTCTGATGAAGTGTCCCAGGGGTGTTATAGTGGAGAGTAACAGAGCATATATAAAACCCTGGGTAACCAAGGATGCCATGTAATTGGTGTCAGGGAAACTGGTCTGTAGTTTTCAGCTTTGTGCCTTTCTCCTTTCTTGTGAATGGGAACGACCTAAGCAAGCATCGTGCCAGTCTAGAGATCGCTCATCATTGGCCTAGTTGAAAAGCTGCTGCATGCAGGATGAATGACGGGACAGAATCGGGTCTTGTTGCTTTGTTTGTTCAGCAGTAGTTTCATAACCCCTGCATCATTCACCAGTATGTCAGGAAGTGATGCATAGGGACGAGTTTCTTTGCTAGGGATGTTACTCGAGTCTTCTTCAGTGAAAACCGACTTAAACTGGTTGTGGAGATCTTTTTTGCAAAGTTGTGACGCCGGATGTTTCTTCTCCTTTGCTGTTCATGAATGGCAAGAATCTCTTGGGATTCTTTTTCTCCTCAGTACTTATTTCCTGCATGTACGTGCTGCGGGCCTTACGCGTTTCCCATTGAAGCTATGACTGGATCTTTTGTATTGATTCCTCTTCCTTGTCTTGCCTGCTCTTCGAGCCTTGATGTGTGCTTTTACTTCCGTTGTATTGTCCTCCTGGTGTGAGGAGCCATCCAGGGATGGGAGAAGCGTGCCAGGGTTCATTTTAGGGAGGATCTGTCCTCAATGCTTTTATGGATCAGTGATTATAATTTCTTTCTCATGCTGTAGACGCTTGTCGTCTCCTAATTTAGAAACGCCCCGCACCTGTTGAGATGTCTTCGATGTCCGCCTTTTTCCAGAGGTCGATCTTCTATTCTCTGTGGTTTCGGTCGGTGGGGGTTATTGAAGAGTCGTAGAGTAAAATATCATTGTTGCTGTTGCCTATTGATAGGAGAGGCACCTCAACTTGAAGCTTCAGTTGCATTGTCAAAGTTTGTTGTGTTGTGATGCTCCGTTTCAAGTAGCATAATCACCAAACCAATGTTGAAAAAGGTCATTATGTTACAAAAATAACACTACATCAGTATAGCTATGTTTTTGTTTGCTTAACGATTTGTCTACATATATATAGAACCTTTTATATCAATGATCATACATATAAGTTCTTGACTTCGCTATTATACAATTATAGACTTAAATTGAAGTGAATAAAATGGTTTATCGACCTCAGAACATAACTTTCCGAGGTCGATAAACAATTTGATTCATCGATAATTGAAGTCAATAGCTCTTATTATATGATTCATGACACTGTAAATTTTAACCACACAATCTGACGACAAACAGTTCCTTGAATAGATGATCACGATGATTTTACTTTGGTGGATATTTATTCATTATTGAACGCGGACGATATCTTACGAGGCTTATGTGAACAAATATACATTGGTTTTTTAAAAAGAGTATGCCTATTTTATCACCCGAGATATATTCAAGACCCAAGTAATTTTTTAAACCGTCATGCCCCGCTTTTGATCAAGACCCTGCTATTTGAGGCTACATGTATACATTGCACATGTGTACCTGCTTGTAAATATTTGATTATCATTACGCAAGATTTAAAGGTATGTCCGTATATTTGCAGCGTGCAGTACCTACGGAATGGAGTTCAGCCACCAGGTGACAGGTCAGTGCTATGGGAGCGGGGGCCAGATCATCGAGGAGATAAGTCTGAGTGCGTGCAAGGATCAGTGCATCAATGACGGAACGGGTACTTGTCGTGTGGTGCAGTATGATGATGAGGACTGTACTATTTTCCACACGACTTATCTCGAGAGTCAGACGGGCTGGAGTGCACACGAGGACTGTTCATACCATCAGAGGGACTGTGCACAGTAGATAAATCTGTGTTTCCCCGATAGAGATTTAATTTGACCAGGAACAAGCTTTAAACAATAAACTAAATAATAAAACGTAAACTTTCCAAGTATTTATCAGAGGTATAACAAATTTCAAGTACATTATGCAATGGAGAAGATAATGAAAATATGATTTTGGGTCTTGACTTCTCCACAAAGTCTCAGTTGGGGGATGCAGATAGTCTGGTGGAGAGGTTGAAAACGTCAAATGTTGATGGCAGCTGGCCCATGCCATAAGCCCATATGGCCTTGTAGGCCTGATGAGCTTAAAATAGAAGAAGGGTAGTAACTCCACTGATACTGTTAACACAATGCAATTGTGAAAAACATGAGAATGTCATGAAAAGAGCTTGAAATGGTACAAGGAAAACAAGAACTGTATGACACTGATGTAAGACACAAGACGGACTGATACACAGATAGTTTTAATAAATGCAATAGCATGAGTCTACTCTCGCTGTATGACAATTTGCAGTCATGTGGCGGGGATGCGGACATACTCAGGCTTACACAACATATTTGTAAAATATATATAAGGAACATCTGGGAAAATATCAGTTCATATGAACAACTTGAATCATGTTGAATATCACCAGTGAGTTAGCATAAAGTTCTCCTGAAGCTGTGCAAAGTCAGCTTTTGATACCACAGGATCCATTGGAAACCAATCCAGATCATACACACTGCAAGATTGGTACAGATATTACCCCAACACGTTAGGATGTACAGACCATACACACATCAAGATAGATTATCTCGTCACATCAGAGGCTGGCAACCCACGAAGGGTTAGCTTGTCCTGATATCATCACACATGAGAAGTCACAAGGAGAGAATCTGGTAAGTCACAATGACCGTTAGGGATTAAACACGTATCCATCCTTGTATACTTGAATTGTCTGTATTTTCTACCAGCAGATCTGAGGGCGGAGTTCATGTGTTTATGATGGGCGTGCACCGTGCTGAGTTCACTCTCGGTGGTTCAGGTGCAGGATCTCCGAGGCCGTCAGAATACAGCTCACTGATTGTGCACAATCTTGGTAAAACACACACACACACATGGACAGGTGAATCATGTGACAAGAACAAACAGATTTGATTACATGATTGATGATTAATTTACAGATGCTGCAATCTTCATTCAATTATCCAGCTAGTTCAAAACATCTATCACACGTCACTTCCTTTCATGATTCAGTCAGTTAAATATGTCTATCACACATCACGTTAAAATGTTACAAGAGATAAATATACAATAAAACATATTCTTACTTTCATTATACGATGGGAAAATTAATTGATATAGTACATGGAGATTTATCTTCTTAAAATGCCTCTTCAGTTTTTTTCTCTTCTCATACAACATTGAGAAAGGAGTGAAGGATACATGTTTGAAGAATGAAGAAGAAAAGAAGGAATACAAGGCGTTATACATGCCCTATTGTTTGATTCACTGAAGGCAATGAATTCACATCACACAACATAGCACCAACACTTCATCAGTGGCACTCTGGCAGTCAATGTCACACATACATTCTCACTCACCTACATCCTGGAGAACTAACCAAGGTAATACAGCGTCCATCAACCTACCCCCAACCCTCCCACCCATCCCCCATCCTGGAGAACTAACCAAGGTAATACAGCGTCCATCAACCTCCCCCCAACCCTCCCCCCCCAATCCCCCATTCTGGAGAACTAACCAAAGTTATACAGCGTCCATCAACCTACCCCAAACCCTCCCCCCAATCCCCCATCCTGGAGAACTAACCAAGGTAATACAGCGTCAATCAACCTACCCCCAACCCTCCCCCCCCATCCCCCATTCTGGAGAACTAACCAAAGTTATACAGCGTCCATCAACCTACCCCCACCCCTCCCCCCCATCCCCCATTCTGGAGATCGAACCAAGGTAAAACAGGTCCCATCTATCTATCCCCCCCCCCCCCCCCAATTTCCTGAAGAAATACCTACGGTAACTCCAGGTACATAAACTTAACCTCTGCCCTTCCTTAAGTGAAGAAGAAACAGCTTCCGACAACATACATAGTATCAGTATTATAAATGATGATATAAGTTAATTGGGTTACAAAACTGGTAAAAATATAAATATCAAAGTAGAGCACTATTACAATTCGTCCAGCACTTGGATTGAAACATTCCTTGAACTAACTCTACAGACAACTGCAGGATTGCAGCAAAAACATTTTTGATACATAATCAACTAAAACAACACTTTAGAAAACACATTCACTATGAATCTAAATCCACAATTTGTACATATATCCTTCCAAGTTTAAATTCGTGGAAAATTTGAATAAATGGCCATTTATTTTCAACAAGTACATCAACCATACATTCTTTACAATGACAAATACTTTGTACGTTTATGTTTCTAAATTAAATCTTGTTGTGGATCTATGAAGGAGTGGTATACACATAAACACAGAGTCACTCAGCACATTCATTCATCTCTCCTCTTTAGGAATAATCTTGTTGTGGATCTATGAAGGAGTGGTATACACAGACACAGAGTCACTCAGCACATTCATTCATCTCTCCTCTTTAGGAATAATCTTGTTGTGGATCTATGAAGGAGTGGTATACACAGACACAGAGTCACTCAGCACATTCATTCATCTCTCCTCTTTAGGAATAATCTTGTTGTGGATCTATGAAGGAGTGGTATACACAGACACAGAGTCACTCAGCACATTCATTCATCTCTCCTCTTTAGGAATAATCTTGGTGTGGATCTATGAAGGATTTGTATACACATACATACAGAGTCACTCAGCACATTCATTCATCTCTCCTCTTTAGGAATAATCTTGTTGTGGATCTATGAAGGATTGGTATACACATACATACAGTCACTCAGCACATTCATTCAACTCTCCTCTTTAGGAATAATCTTGTTGTGGATCTATGAAGGATTAGTATACACATACATACAGATCGCTCAGCACATTCATTCATCTCTCCTCCTCCAGAACAACGCTATCGTGTTTGTGGATCTATCTGGAAGTCGTGCCTCAGCTCTTGGCACCCTCAGACTTGATATTCATCACTTTACAGACCCACTGGCCGATGTTGATGTCTTCACAGTTCTCACACTTCTTCACAAACCCGTGGTTCTGAGCAAACAAAAACATCACATTGTGTTTATAAATCATACAGCGGGAAGAAACAAATGGTAGTTTTACAACGATCAACTGCTGACATGTTCACGGAGGTGAGGTGAGGTGAGTTGGGGTTTAACGCCGCTTTCAAGAGTATTTCACTTATATCGCGGCTGCTAGTATTATGGCAGGGAGAAAGCCTGCAGTGCCATGTGGCTATGCATTGCAGTGAAACCTGCGAGCATCGGCTGGAACTAGCGAACCATGGGTGATACTACACTGAAATTCAGTGTAGTATTGCACCCAAACCTTACTGCGTGTAGAACAGTTCTCTACTGCAGACAAAGTTGCCGTGCCCCTGGCGGGATTCGAACCCTGGACCTCTTGATCCGAAGCCGAACAAGTTAACCACTGCGCTATCCCGCCCCCCATGTTCACTGAAAGTTTGCTTCTCTTCTATACACACCAAGTTTATCACCTATTAGAGCAGGCTCAGCTGAATTCCAACCAGAAATGTCTTTTTTTAAAATGTATTTTCTAAAGTAAAACAGTAAATAAGCATATGTCCCAGTCTGATTAAAAATTGTCCCTGTTCCGAGGAATAAAATCTGCAAAATACAAAGTGGTTCTATAGATTTCTTGCCTCAAGGTCTAATGACACTCTGTATAGGGGAGAGTTCTGTTCCAGGTTTGTGCAGACAAAACGTAGTCATTAGCTGACCAATCACATCATACTTTTTAAACGATTGCCACTTTGAATGCATTCAAAACCATTGGTTAACATGTTCTGAATGAAAGGATGGCTGTTATCAGTTACTTGCTAGCTTCTCAAACCAAAAGATTTTGTTGGAGGTCTTGCCTTGAAGCCTCGCTGAATTACTTCAGAGCACGTGAGCTACTGGCTGGCATTAGACTGTTATGTGGGGAAACGTCAGAACGATATGAGTTTGTATTCAGGTAGATGTACTATTTTGCAATTTTTATACCTTGGCAGACTGGCAAATGTCGCAGCAACTCTTAATGACTCTTAGGCCTAAGCTCGATTTGCTTTGAGGAATGGAGAGTTATGAAGACATTAACCACTACAGATATCAAGACATGCATCAGATACACAAACACATGCATTCAACATATTACTCTGCTTTCCAAACATATGCACAAGCATGTGCATCCAAACACACATGCATGTGCATAGAGTTGGAGAACTCACCATGAGAGACTGCAGGTCAGCGCGATCTCCCGGACTCTTCTTCAAACTGAAACAAGACATCATATGACAATCCCTCTTCTAAGGATATATCGGGGTCACTCCACTGAACAATCTGAGGCCTGAGACCCATTATCATTTAAATCAAATCGAACATAACCTTGGACCCAGTTGCATGTCTGATCCGAGTACTGCACCATGGAGGTTATGTGAGATGCCTTTTACTCCAGATGAGGTGATGTGGGGTGAGGTGAGGTGAGGTGAGTTAGGGTTTAAAGCCGCTTTCAAAAGTAATTCACTTATATCGCGGCTGCTAGTATTATTGCAGGGAGAAAGCCTGCAACACCATGTGGTTATGTATTGCGGCGAAACCTGCGAGCATCGGCTGGAACTAGCGAACCTTGAGTGGTACTGCACTGAAATTCAGTGTAGCATTGCACCAAACCTAACTGTGTGTAGAACAGTTCTCTACTGCAGACAAAGTTGCCGTGCCCATGGTGGGATTCGAACCAAGGCCACTTGATCCGAAGCCGAACGCGCTAACCACTGCGCTATCCCGCCCCCTACTCCAGATGCTAGAACGCCATTACACAAGGGCTGTATCGCAGCCATTGGGGACAAGAAGGCAATTGCATTGACTTCACTGGCATATCTAGGAAGGCCGATTAGCTGAATTAACTGAATGTGAAAGGTGACTACACCGATGGTCACCTGACATGATTCTGCGGGCATACAAATGTTATGTTCAATTTGAATTAAATGGCACATTTTTAAAGTTTTATATGATCATTTGGTGGATTGAAGTCAGATCTATGAGTTTACTCATGTGGCAAAAGAGCAATTAATGTCATCATGATGTTGGCATGTTGCCAGTGTAAGGGTTAATATTTTTTGTAAATTACAACAATGTTAACAAGAGTGCTCCTATTGATGCAAACTATGCTCCAAATAAGCAGTTTAAATGTAAGGTTATTTCTGAAAGAATAGATCATACCATCTAGATTGCCATTTAACAAAAAAAAATTCAGCTTGAAAATTACATCATCATCTGAATGATCTAGTGACAATAAATAAGCATGTCAAATATCAAAGTTCTATCACCGATCAATCAAAATCATGGTTTTTCAGAAAATGTATTCTACACCAAGGTCAAGGTCAGAAGGTCAAAAGTTATGACCTCAGGCTCATGTGACATTGGAAACATAAAATTTTCAAAGGCCTATGCTCACAAATTAAAAGTTATGGTTGAAGTTCCAAAATTGTGGTTTTCATCAATGTCTTCTCTTTTAACACTCACTTCAAGAATGACTCTCAGACAGGTCAAAGACCAAAAGGTCATCAATAACATTGGTAAATAAAAAAGAAAACCCTTTACCATCGTTCCACAAAGTCGTCAAACTGTTCCGAGAATTTTCCCTTTGGCAGAGAAGGTGGCGACTGAAAGGAAAGCACGATGCCATGTACACTTGAAAGCACTACTCCATCTTTCTCTCCTGCATAGTTTCACAGACATATTGGCCGTGAGAAATCGCTTACTAAACTAGAAATTTACAAACAGCTCATGTTAGTAGCTCAACAGTTTATTCAACTTCCAACTTATTACTCTAACTAGTCACTTCACAATTCCATGCAGACGGTTAGTTTTATAAAATACACAATCCTCTGTCCGCTGTTCAGGTTCTACAAGTGACAGAAACAAAGTAAGAAAGGATTGAATTACTTTCTCCATCAGTCACTGGAGGAGGTCACTGACAGCTACTTTGTTTCTACATTTGCTTTAGATCATGAAAGATGATAAGCTGCAAGAATCATTCGGATTCATTTACCGCTTAAGTAAATTAAGTTTTTCTCTATAGTTGCTTTAGATAAGGAAGGACTTTATAAGTTAGCAGCAGAATTCAGTTTCAATTAATGCTTTAGAAAAGTACTTGTGTAACAGACTAAGGACAAAGTTTCCAGTTCTCCAATATTCAATACCCTCAATATTTAAGACAAAGGTGTAATCAAAACTAGAAATATAGAATACATTCAAGAATAGAATACCGAACATACCAATGTATGAGAAAACAAAGTAAAAAGCCAGCACGAACAGAAGAGTAACGAACAGCACGTCAAGATGGGCACAGGCTGGACTCGACAACTAGAGCGAACTGAGCCACGCTCAACTGAATCAGGCGGACGGAGAGGGCAGCCGGCATATCGGGAGAGCCAGCAAGTGGTATAAGGCAAACAAAGAACCTAAACACAGTGTCTTATTCAGACATAACAACCACACAACAAGCTGGAAATCAAAATAACACCCATATATCTGTTGATAGATAAAATATGAATATCTACATCATGCCAACAACATAAGAATTGAGCAAAAAGGGTTGCTAGGAAACAGCTGGCTGTGTTATCTATAAGTGGAGACGAAAGAGATGCAGACAGAAACCACATCATGTGAGGTATGTTACTGAGTCAACTAGGCCAGAGTTGCCTTCCCTTTCAGCTGGACAACTAAACACCTGGTCCAGTTGGGGAAGTGGGCTGCACTCACTAAACGCTAACAAAACCAGTTATGAGACCTCTAGGGCAATACAATGTGTGGTGAAACGGGCAACACAAGTGCAACACAACAATTCAAATAAAGAGTAAAAGGCGAAGTTCACTTAAAGAAATTGAAAACCCAAGAAAATTTCAACATGTTCATGCATTGTAACTAAATCATGCTGCAAGATGTTACAGAAGGAAGCAGACTAAATACAGCAGTCTGAGACTCAAACTCAGCCCTGCTCACAGAGCGTCACACAGATCTTCTACCTATATATGAGACTCAAACTCACAGAGCGGCACACCACTCAGCAGATCTTCTATAGATCCTCAGTGTTCCTTTTATCCAACTAATGTCTCACTGAGCACATACAGTACCTCTATCATCCAGTCTACGATCTCACTGAGCACATACAGTACCTCTATCATCCAGTCTATGATCTCACTGAGCACATACAGTACCCCTATCATCCTGTCTACGGTCTCACTGAGCAGAAACAGTACCCCTTTTATCCAGTCTACGATCTCACTGAGCACATACAGTACCCCTATCATCCTGTCTACGGTCTCACTGAGCACAAACAGTACCCCTTTCATCCAGTCTACGGTCTCACTGAGCACGTACAGTACCTCTATCATCCAGTCTACGATCTCACTGAGCACATACAGTACCCCTATCATCCAGTCTACGATCTCACTGAGCACATACAGTACCCCTTTCATCCAGTCTACGGTCTCACTGAGCACGTACAGTACCCCTATCATCCAGTCTACGATCTCAATGAGCACATACAGTACCCCTATCATCCAGTCTACGATCTCACTGAGCACATACAGTACCCCTTTCATCCAGTCTACGGTCTCACTGAGCACGTACAGTACCTCTATCATCCAGTCTACGATCTCACTGAGCACATACAGTACCCCTATCATCCAGTCTACGATCTCACTGAGCACGTACAGTACCTCTATCATCCAGTCTACGATCTCACTGAGCACATACAGTACCTCTATTATCCAGTCTACGATCTCACTGAGCACATACAGTACCCCTATCATCCAGTCTACGGTCTCACTGAGCACATTCAGTACCCCTATTATCCAGTCTACGATCTCACTGAGCACATACAGTACCTCTATCATCCAGTCTACGATCTCACTGAGCACATACAGTACCCCTATAATCCAGTCTACTGTCTCACTGAGCACATAAAGTACCTCTATCATCCAGTCTACAATCTCACTGAGCACATACAGTACCCCTATCATCCAGTCTACGATCTCACTGAGCACGTACAGTACCCCTATCATACAGTCTACGATCTCACTGAGCACGTACAGTACCCCTATCATCCAGTCTACGATCACATTGAGCACATACAGTACCCCTATCATCCAGTCTACGATCTCACTGAGCACATACAGTACCCCTATCATCCAGTCTACGATCTCACTGAGCACATACAGTACCCCTATTATCCAGTCTACGGGCTCACTGAGCACATACAGTACTCCTATCATCCAGTCTACGATCTCACTGAGCACATACAGTACCTCTATCATCCAGTCTACGATCTCACTGAGCACATACAGTACCCCTATCATCCAGTCTACGATCACACTGAGCACATACAGTACCCCTATTATCCAGTCTACGATCAGATTGAGCACATACAGTACCTCTATCATCCAGTCTACGATCAGATTGAGCACATATAGTACCCCTATCATCCAGTCTACGGGCTCACTGAGCACATACAGTACTCCTATCATCCAGTCTACGATCTCACTGAGCACAAACAGTACCTCTATCATCCTGTCTACGATCAGATTGAGCACATACAGTACCTCTATCATCCAGTCTACGATCTCACTGAGCACATACAGTACCTCTATCATCCAGTCTAAGATCTCACTGAGCACATACAGTACCCCTTTCATCCAGTCTACGGGCTCACTGAGCACATACAGTACCCCTATCATCCAGTCTACGATCACATTGAGCACATACAGTACCTCTATCATCCAGTCTACGATCTCACTGAGCACATACAGTACCTCTATCATCCAGTCTACGATCTCACTGAGCACATACAGTACCCCTTTCATCCAGTCTATGGGCTCACTGAGCACATACAGTACCCCTTTCATCCAGTCTACGGGCTCACTGAGCACATACAGTACCCCTATCATCCAGTCTACGATCACACTGAGCACATACAGTACCCCTATCATCCAGTCTACGATCTCACTGAGCACATACAGTACCCCTATCATCCAGTCTACGATCTCACTGAGCACATACAGTACCTCTATCATCCAGTCTACGATCACATTGAACACATAAAGTACCTCTATCATCCAGTCTACGATCTCACTAAGCACATACAGTACCTCTATCATCCAGTCTACGATCACATTGAGCACATATAGTACCTCTATCATCCAGTCTACGGTCTCACTGAGCACACACAGTACCTCTATAATCCAGTCTACGATCTCACTGAGCACATATAGTACCTCTATCATCCAGTCTACGATCTCATTGAGCACATACAGTACCCCTATCATCCAGTCTACGATAACATTGAGCACATACAGTACCCCTATCATCCAGTCTACGATAACATTGAGCACATACAGTACCTCTATCATCCAGTCTACGGTCTCACTGAGCACATACAATACCTCTATCATCCAGTCTACGATCTCACTGAGCACATACAGTACCTCTATCATCCAGTCTACGATCTCACTGAGCACATACAGTACCCCTTTCATCCAGTCTACGGTCTCACTGAGCACATACAGTACCCCTATCATCCAGTCTACGATCTCACTGAGCACATACAGTACCCCTATAATCCAGTCTACTGTCTCACAGAGCACAAACAGTACCCCTATCATCCAGTCTACGATCTCACTGAGCACATACAGTACCCCTATCATCCAGTCTACGATCACACTGAGCACATACAGTACCCCTATCATCCTGTCTACGGTCTCACTGAGCACATACAGTACCTCTATCATCCAGTCTACGATCTCACTGAGCACATACAGTACCCCTATCATCCTGTCTACGGTCTCACTGAGCACATACAGTACCCCTATAATCCAGTCTACTGTCTCACAGAGCACAAAAAGTACCCCTATCATCCAGTCTACGATCTCACTGAGCACTAATAGTACACCTATCATCCTGTCTACGATCTCACTGAGCACATACAGTACCTCTGGCTATGCTTGATTCGGGACCCGGCGCACTACCCGGCGTACGCCGCCGGAAGCGGCGCAACCGGCAAATCACTTGATTGGAACCCGGCGTACGCCTTAGGCGTACTCCGAATGCGCCGGTTTGAAATGACCGGCGAAGGCGGCGTGTAATGGCGGACAAATGTTACCCTTGCGACATTCAATATCCCTTTTGTTTATGAAGTTGCGTTGGACAATTAAATAGTTGACTGATTTATTTTTAAATGTCACTGCTTATTTAAAACAATGCATTACACGCTAATAAAATATTAATCAATGTTTTGAAATAATTTTCAAAAATTACTTATATAATATAAATGACATTTTTATTGAAGCTAGTTTGAGGGATGATGGCGTCTTCCTGTCTGTATGCCGATACACTTGTTTCAACTGAGCCTGGTCCAGGAACGGCGTACGCCGGACAAGTGACCGGTGTATACGCCGCCAAAACGAATCAAGCATAGCCATAATCATCCAGTCTACGATCTCACTGAGCACATACAGTACCCCTATCATCCAGTCTACGATCACACTGAGCACATACAGTACCCCTATCATCCAGTCTACGGTCTCACTGAGCACACACAGTACCCCTATCATCCAGTCTACGATCTCACTGAGCACATACAGTACCCCTATAATCCAGTCTACTGTCTCACAGAGCACAAACAGTACCCCTATCATCCAGTCTACGGTCTCAATGAGCACATACAGTACCCCTATCATCCAGTCTACAATCTCACTGAGCACATACAGTACCCCTATCATCCTGTCTACGATCTCACTGAGCCCATACAGTACCTCTATCATCCTGTCTACGATCTCACTGAGCACATACAGTACCCCTATCATCCAGTCTACGATCTCACTGAGCACATATAGTACCCCTATCATCCAGTCTACGATCTCACTGAGCACATACAGTACCCCTATCATCCAGTCTACGATCTCACTGAGCACATACAGTACCCCTATCATCCAGTCTACGATCTCACTGAGCACATATAGTACCTCTATCATCCAGTCTACGATCTCACTGAGCACATACAGTACCCCTATCATCCAGTCTACAGTCTCACTGAGCACATACAGTACCCCTATCATCCAGTCTACGATCTCACTGAGCACATACAGTACCCCTATCATCCAGTCTACGATCTCACTGAGCACATACAGTACCCCTATCATCCAGTCTACGATCTCACTGAGCACATACAGTACCCCTATCATCCAGTCTACGATCTCACTGAGCACATACAGTACCCCTATCATCCAGTCTACGATCTCACTGAGCACATATAGTACCTCTATCATCCAGTCTACGATCTCACTGAGCACATACAGTACCCCTATCATCCAGTCTACGATCTCACTGAGCACATACAGTACCCCTATCATCCAGTCTACGATCTCACTGAGCACATACAGTACCCCTATCATCCAGTCTACGGTCTCACTGAGCACATACAGTACCCCTATCATCCAGTCTACGATCTCACTGAGCACATACAGTACCCCTATAATCCAGTCTACTGTCTCACAGAGCACAAACAGTACCCCTATCATCCAGTCTACGATCTCACTGAGCACATACAGTACCCCTATCATCCAGTCTACGATCTCACTGAGCACAAACAGTACCCCTTTCATCCAGTCTACGGTCTCACTGAGCACGTACAGTACCTCTATCATCCAGTCTACGATCTCACTGAGCACATACAGTACCCCTATAATCCAGTCTACTGTCTCACAGAGCACATATAGTACCCCTATCATCCAGTCTACGATCTCACTGAGCACATATAGTACCCCTATCATCCAGTCTACGATCTCACTGAGCACGTACAGTACCTCTATCATCCAGTCTACGATCTCACTGAGCACATATAGTACACCTATCATCCTGTCTACGATCTCACTGAGCACATACAGTACCTCTATCATCCAGTCTACGATCTCACTGAGCACATACAGTACCTCTATCATCCAGTCTACTGTCTCACAGAGCACATACAGTACCTCTATCATCCAGTCTACTGTCTCACAGAGCACAAACAGTACCCCTATTATCCAGTCTACGATCTCACTGAGCACATATAGTACCCCTATCATCCAGTCTACTGTCTCACTGAGCACATACAGTACCTCTATCATCCAGTCTACGATCTCACTGAGCACATACAGTACCCCTATCATCCTGTCTACGATCTCACTGAGCACATACAGTACCTCTATCATCCAGTCTACGATCTCACTGAGCACATACAGTACCCCTATCATCCAGTCTACGATCTCACTGAGCACATACAGTACCCCTTTCATCCAGTCTACGGGCTCACTGAGCACATACAGTACCCCTATCATCCAGTCTACGATCACACTGAGCACATACAGTACCCCTATCATCCTGTCTACGGTCTCACTGAGCACAAACAGTACCCCTTTCATCCAGTCTACGGTCTCACTGAGCACGTACAGTACCTCTATCATCCAGTCTACGATCTCACTGAGCACATACAGTACCCCTATAATCCAGTCTACTGTCTCACAGAGCACAAACAGTACCCCTATTATCCAGTCTACGATCTCACTGAGCACATATAGTACCTCTATCATCCAGTCTAAGATCTCACTGAGCACATACAGTACCTCTATCATCCAGTCTACGATCTCACTGAGCACATACAGTACCCCTATCATCCAGTCTACGATCTCACTGAGCACATAAGGTACACCTATCATCCAGTCTAAGATCTCACTGAGCACATACAGTACCTCTATCATCCAGTCTACGATCTCACTGAGCACATACAGTACCTCTATCATCCAGTCTACGATCTCACTGAGCACATACAGTACCCCTATCATCCAGTCTACGATCACACTGAGCACATACAGTACCCCTATCATCCAGTCTACGGTCTCACTGAGCACATACAGTACCCCTATCATCCAGTCTACGATCTCACTGAGCACATATAGTACACCTATCATCCTGTCTACGATCTCACTGAGCACATACAGTACCCCTATCATCCAGTCTACGGTCTCACTGAGCACATACAGTACCCCTATCATCCAGTCTACGATCTCACTGAGCACATATAGTACACCTATCATCCTGTCTACGATCTCACTGAGCACATACAGTACCTCTATCATCCAGTCTACGATCTCACTGAGCACATACAGTACCCCTATCATCCAGTCTACGATCTCACTGAGCACATACAGTACCCCTTTCATCCAGTCTACAGGCTCACTGAGCACATACAGTACCCCTATCATCCAGTCTACGATCACACTGAGCACATACAGTACCCCTATCATCCTGTCTACGGTCTCACTGAGCACAAACAGTACCCCTTTCATCCAGTCTACGGTCTCACTGAGCACGTACAGTACCTCTATCATCCAGTCTACGATCACACTGAGCACATACAGTACCCCTATCATCCAGTCTACGGTCTCACTGAGCACATACAGTACCCCTATCATCCAGTCTACGATCTCACTGAGCACATATAGTACACCTATCATCCTGTCTACGATCTCACTGAGCACATACAGTACCTCTATCATCCAGTCTACGATCTCACTGAGCACATACAGTACCCCTATCATCCAGTCTACGATCTCACTGAGCACATACAGTACCCCTTTCATCCAGTCTACAGGCTCACTGAGCACATACAGTACCCCTATCATCCAGTCTACGATCACACTGAGCACATACAGTACCCCTATCATCCTGTCTACGGTCTCACTGAGCACAAACAGTACCCCTTTCATCCAGTCTACGGTCTCACTGAGCACGTACAGTACCTCTATCATCCAGTCTACGATCTCACTGAGCACATACAGTACCCCTATAATCCGGTCTACTGTCTCACAGAGCACAAACAGTACCCCTATTATCCAGTCTACGATCTCACTGAGCACATACAGTACCCCTATCATCCAGTCTCCGATCACACTGAGCACATACAGTACCCCTATCATCCAGTCTACGGTCTCACTGAGCACATACAGTACCCCTATCATCCAGTCTACGATCTCACTGAGCACATACAGTACCCCTATAATCCAGTCTACTGTCTCACAGAGCACAAACAGTACCCCTATCATCCAGTCTACGGTCTCAATGAGCACATACAGTACCCCTATCATCCAGTCTACAATCTCACTGAGCACATACAGTACCCCTATCATCCTGTCTACGATCTCACTGAGCACATACAGTACCTCTATCATCCAGTCTACGATCTCACTGAGCACATACAGTACCCCTATCATCCAGTCTACGATCTCACTGAGCACATACAGTACCCCTATCATCCAGTCTACGATCTCACTGAGCACATACAGTACCCCTATCATCCAGTCTACGATCTCACTGAGCACATACAGTACCCCTTTCATCCTGTCTACGATCTCACTGAGCACATATAGTACCTCTATCAACCAGTCTACGGTCTCACTGAGCACATACAGTACCCCTATCATCCAGTCTACGATCTCACTGAGCACATACAGTATCTCTATCATCCAGTCTACGATCTCACTGAGCACATACAGTACCCCTATCATCCAGTCTACGATCTCACTGAGCACATACAGTACCCCTATCATCCAGTCTACGATCTCACTGAGCACATACAATACCCCTATCATCCAGTCTACGATCTCACTGAGCACATACAGTACCCCTATCATCCAGTCTACGATCTCACTGAGCACATACAGTACCCCTATCATCCAGTCTACGATCTCACTGAGCACATACAGTACCCCTATCATCCAGTCTACGGTCTCACTGAGCACATACAGTACCCCTATCATCCAGTCTACGATCTCACTGAGCACATACAGTACCCCTATAATCCAGTCTACTGTCTCACAGAGCACAAACAGTACCCCTATCATCCAGTCTACGATCTCACTGAGCACATACAGTACCCCTATCATCCAGTCTACGATCTCACTGAGCACATACAGTACCCCTTTCATCCAGTCTACGGGCTCACTGAGCACATACAGTACCCCTATCATCCAGTCTACGATCACACTGAGCACATACAGTACCCCTATCATCCTGTCTACGGTCTCACTGAGCACAAACAGTACCCCTTTCATCCAGTCTACAGTCTCACTGAGCACGTACAGTACCTCTATTATCCAGTCTACGATCTCACTGAGCACATACAGTACCCCTATCATCCAGTCTACGATCTCACTGAGCACATATAGTACACCTATCATCCTGTCTACGATCTCACTGAGCACATACAGTACCTCTATCATCCAGTCTACGATCTCACTGAGCACATACAGTACCCCTATCATCCAGTCTACGATCACACTGAGCACATACAGTACCCCTATCATCCAGTCTACGGTCTCAATGAGCACATACAGTACCCCTATCATCCAGTCTACAATCTCACTGAGCACATACAGTACCCCTATCATCCTGTCTACGATCTCACTGAGCACATACAGTACCTCTATCATCCAGTCTACGATCTCACTGAGCACATACAGTACCCCTATCATCCAGTCTACGATCTCACTGAGCACATACAGTACCCCTATCATCCAGTCTACGATCTCACTGAGCACATACAGTACCCCTATCATCCAGTCTACGATCTCACTGAGCACATACAGTACCCCTTTCATCCTGTCTACGATCTCACTGAGCACATATAGTACCTCTATCAACCAGTCTACGGTCTCACTGAGCACATACAGTACCCCTATCATCCAGTCTACGATCTCACTGAGCACATACAGTATCTCTATCATCCAGTCTACGATCTCACTGAGCACATACAGTACCCCTATCATCCAGTCTACGATCTCACTGAGCACATACAGTACCCCTATCATCCAGTCTACGATCTCACTGAGCACATACAGTACCCCTATCATCCAGTCTACGATCTCACTGAGCACATACAGTACCCCTATCATCCAGTCTACGATCTCACTGAGCACATACAGTACCCCTATCATCCAGTCTACGATCTCACTGAGCACATACAGTACCCCTATCATCCAGTCTACGGTCTCACTGAGCACATACAGTACCCCTATCATCCAGTCTACGATCTCACTGAGCACATACAGTACCCCTATAATCCAGTCTACTGTCTCACAGAGCACAAACAGTACCCCTATCATCCAGTCTACGATCTCACTGAGCACATACAGTACCCCTATCATCCAGTCTACGATCTCACTGAGCACATACAGTACCCCTTTCATCCAGTCTACGGGCTCACTGAGCACATACAGTACCCCTATCATCCAGTCTACGATCACACTGAGCACATACAGTACCCCTATCATCCTGTCTACGGTCTCACTGAGCACAAACAGTACCCCTTTCATCCAGTCTACAGTCTCACTGAGCACGTACAGTACCTCTATTATCCAGTCTACGATCTCACTGAGCACATACAGTACCCCTATCATCCAGTCTACGATCTCACTGAGCACATATAGTACACCTATCATCCTGTCTACGATCTCACTGAGCACATACAGTACCTCTATCATCCAGTCTACGATCTCACTGAGCACATACAGTACCCCTATCATCCAGTCTACGATCACACTGAGCACATACAGTACCCCTATCATCCAGTCTACGGTCTCAATGAGCACATACAGTACCCCTATCATCCAGTCTACAATCTCACTGAGCACATACAGTACCCCTATCATCCTGTCTACGATCTCACTGAGCACATACAGTACCTCTATCATCTAGTCTACGATCTCACTGAGCACATACAGTACCCCTATCATCCAGTCTACGATCTCACTGAGCACATACAGTACCTCTATCATCCAGTCTACGATCACACTGAGCACATACAGTACCCCTATCATCCAGTCTACGATCTCACTGAGCACATACAGTACCTCTATCATCCAGTCTACGATCACACTGAGCACATATAGTACCTCTATCATCCAGTCAACGATTTCACTGAGCACATATAGTACCCCTATCATCCAGTCTACGATCACACTGAGCACATACAGTACCCCTATCATCCAGTCTACGGTCTCAATGAGCACATACAGTACCCCTATCATCCAGTCTACAATCTCACTGAGCACATACAGTACCCCTATCATCCTGTCTACGATCTCACTGAGCACATACAGTACCTCTATCATCCAGTCTACGATCTCACTGAGCACATACAGTACCCCTATCATCCAGTCTACGATCTCACTGAGCACATACAGTACCTCTATCATCCAGTCTACGATCACACTGAGCACATACAGTACCTCTATCATCCAGTCTACGATCACACTGAGCACATACAGTACCTCTATCATCCAGTCTACGATCACACTGAGCACATACATTACCCCTATCATCCAGTCTACGATCTCACTGAGCACATACACTACCTCTATCATCCAGTCTACGATCACACTGAGCACATATAGTACCTCTATCATCCAGTCTACGATCTCACTGAGCACATACAGTACCCCTATCATCCAGTCTACGATCTCACTGAGCACATATAGTACCCCTATCATCCAGTCTACAATCTCACTGAGCACATACAGTACCCCTATCATCCTGTCTACGATCTCACTGAGCACATACAGTACCCCTATCATCCAGTCTACGATCTCACTGAGCACATACAGTACCTCTATCATCCAGTCTACGATCACACTGAGCACATATAGTACCTCTATCATCCAGTCTACGATCTCACTGAGCACATACAGTACCCCTATCATCCAGTCTACGATCTCACTGAGCACATACAGTACCCCTATAATCCAGTCTACTGTCCCACTGAGCACATATAGTACCCCTATCATCCAGTCTACAATCTCACTGAGCACATATAGTACCCCTATCATCCAGTCTACAGTCTCACTGAGCACATACAGTACCTCTATCATCCAGTCTACGATCTCACTGAGAACATATAGTACCCCTATCATCCAGTCTACAATCTCACTGAGCACATATAGTACCCCTATCATCCAGTCTACGATCTCACTGAGAACATATAGTACTCCTATCATCCAGTCTACGATCTCACTGAGCACATATAGTACCCCTATCATCCAGTCTACAGTCTCACTGAGCACATACAGTACCCCTATCATCCAGTCTACAATCTCACTGAGCACATACAGTACCTCTATCATATAGTACCCCTATCATCCAGTCTACGATCTCACTGAGCACATACAGTACCCCTATCATCCAGTCTACGATCTCACTGAGCACATATAGTACCCCTATCATCCAGTCTACGATCTCACTGAGCACATATAGTACCCCTATCATCCAGTCTACGATCTCACTGAGCACATATAGTACCCCTATCATCCAGTCTACGGTCTCACTGAGCACATACAGTACCTCTATCATCCAGTCTACGATCACACTGAGCACATACAGTACCCCTATCATCCAGTCTACGATCACACTGAGCACATACAGTACCCCTATCATCCAGTCTACGGTCTCACTGAGCACATACAGTACCTCTATCATCCAGTCTACGATCACACTGAGCACATACAGTACCCCTATCATCCAGTCTACGATCACACTGAGCACATACAGTACCTCTATCATCCAGTCTACGATCTCACTGAGCACATACAGTACCCCTATCATCCAGTCTACGATCTCACTGAGCACATATAGTACCCCTATCATCCAGTCTACAATCTCACTGAGCACATACAGTACCCCTATCATCCTGTCTACGATCTCACTGAGCACATACAGTACCCCTATCATCCAGTCTACGATCTCACTGAGCACATACAGTACCTCTATCATCCAGTCTACGATCACACTGAGCACATATAGTACCTCTATCATCCAGTCTACGATCTCACTGAGCACATACAGTACCCCTATCATCCAGTCTACGATCTCACTGAGCACATACAGTACCCCTATAATCCAGTCTACTGTCTCACTGAGCACATATAGTACCCCTATCATCCAGTCTACAATCTCACTGAGCACATATAGTACCCCTATCATCCAGTCTACAGTCTCACTGAGCACATACAGTACCTCTATCATCCAGTCTACGATCTCACTGAGAACATATAGTACCCCTATCATCCAGTCTACAATCTCACTGAGCACATATAGTACCCCTATCATCCAGTCTACGATCTCACTGAGAACATATAGTACTCCTATCATCCAGTCTACGATCTCACTGAGCACATATAGTACCTCTATCATCCAGTCTACGATCTCACTGAGCACATACAGTACCCCTATCATCCAGTCTACGATCTCACTGAGCACATACAGTACCCCTATAATCCAGTCTACTGTCTCACTGAGCACATATAGTACCCCTATCATCCAGTCTACAATCTCACTGAGCACATATAGTACCCCTATCATCCAGTCTACGATCACACTGAGTACATACAGTACCCCTATCATCCAGTCTACGATCTCACTGAGCACATACAGTACCCCTATCATCCAGTCTACGATCACACTGAGCACATATAGTACACCTATCATCCAGTCTACGATCTCACTGAGCACATACAGTACCCCTATCATCCAGTCTACGATCACACTGAGCACATATAGTACACCTATCATCCAGTCTACGATCACACTGAGTACATATAGTACCCCTATCATCCAGTCTACGATCTCACTGAGCACATATAGTACACCTATCATCCAGTCTACGATCTCACTGAGCACATACAGTACCCCTATCATCCAGTCTACGATCACACTGAGCACATACAGTACCCCTATCATCCAGTCTACGATCTCACTGAGCACATACAGTACCCCTATCATCCAGTCTACGGTCTCAATGAGCACATACAGTACCTCTATCATCCAGTCTACGGTCTCACTGAGCACATACAGTACCCCTATCATCCAGTCTACGATCTCACTGAGCACATATAGTACCCCTATCATCCAGTCTACGATCACACTGAGCACATACAGTACCTCTATCATCCAGTCTACGATCTCACTGAGCACATACAGTACCCCTATAATCCAGTCTACGATCTCACTGAGCACATATAGTACCCCTATCATCCAGTCTACAATCTCACTGAGCACATACAGTACCCCTATCATCCAGTCTACGATCACACTGAGCACATACAGTACCCCTATCATCCAGTCTACGATCTCACTGAGCACATACAGTACCCCTATCATCCAGTCTACGATCTCACTGAGCACATACAGTACCCCTATCATCCAGTCTACAATCTCACTGAGCACATACAGTACCCCTATCATCCAGTCTACGATCTCACTGAGCACATATAGTACCCCTATCATCCAGTCTACGGTCTCAATGAGCACATACAGTACCCCTATCATCCAGTCTACGATCTCACTGAGCACGTACAGTACCCCTATCATCCAGTCTACGATCTCACTGAGCACATATAGTACCCCTATCATCCAGTCTACGATCACACTGAGCACATACAGTACCCCTATCATCCAGTCTACGATCTCACTGAGCACATACAGTACCCCTATCATCCAGTCTACGGTCTCAATGAGCACATACAGTACCCCTATCATCCAGTCTACGATCTCACTGAGCACATATAGTACCTCTATCATCCAGTCTACGATCTCACTGAGCACATATAGTACCCCTATCATCCAGTCTACGATCACACTGAGCACATACAGTACCCCTATCATCCAGTCTACGGTCTCAATGAGCACATACAGTACCTCTATCATCCAGTCTACGGTCTCACTGAGCACATACAGTACCCCTATCATCCAGTCTACGGTCTCAATGAGCACATACAGTACCCCTATCATCCAGTCTACGGTCTCACTGAGCACATATAGTACCCCTATCATCCAGTCTACGATCACACTGAGCACATACAGTACCCCTATCATCCAGTCTACGGTCTCAATGAGCACATACAGTACCCCTATCATCCAGTCTACGATCTCACTGAGCACATATAGTACCTCTATCATCCAGTCTACGATCTCACTGAGCACATATAGTACCCCTATCATCCAGTCTACGATCACACTGAGCACATACAGTACCCCTATCATCCAGTCTACGGTCTCAATGAGCACATACAGTACCTCTATCATCCAGTCTACGGTCTCACTGAGCACATACAGTACCCCTATCATCCAGTCTACGATCTCACTGAGCACATATAGTACCCCTATCATCCAGTCTACGATCTCACTGAGCACATATAGTACCCCTATCATCCAGTCTACGATCACACTGAGCACATACAGTACCTCTATCATCCAGTCTACAGTCTCACTGAGCACATACAGTACCCCTATCATCCAGTCTACGATCTCACTGAGCACATATAGTACACCTATCATCCAGTCTACGATCTCACTGAGCACATATAGTACCCATATCATCCAGTCTACGATCTCACTGAGCACATATAGTACCTCTATCATCCAGTCTACGATCTCACTGAGCACATATAGTACACCTATCATCCAGTCTACGATCTCACTGAGCACATACAGTACACCTATCATCCAGTCTACGATCTCACTGAGCACATATAGTACCCATATCATCCAGTCTACGATCTCACTGAGCACATATAGTACACCTATCATCCAGTCTACGATCTCACTGAGCACATATAGTACACCTATCATCCAGTCTACTGTCTCACTGAGCACATATAGTACCCATATCATCCAGTCTACGATCTCACTGAGCACATATAGTACACCTATCATCCAGTCTACGATCTCACTGAGCAGATAAAGTGCCCCTATCATCCACTCTACGATCTCACTGAGCACATACAGTACCCCTATCATCCAGTCTACGGTCTCAATGAGCACATACAGTACCTCTATCATCCAGTCTACGGTCTCAATGAGCACATACAGTACCCCTATCATCCAGTCTACGATCTCACTGAGCACATATAGTACCCCTATCATCCAGTCTACAGTCTCACTGAGCACATACAGTACCCCTATCATCCAGTCTACGATCTCACTGAGCACATACAGTACCCCTATCATCCAGTCTACGATCTCACTGAGCACATATAGTACCCCTATCATCCAGTCTACAGTCTCACTGAGCACATACAGTACCCCTATCATCCAGTCTACAATCTCACTGAGCACATACAGTACCTCTATCATCCAGTCTACGATCTCACTGAGCACATACAGTACCCCTATCATCCAGTCTACGATCTCACTGAGCACATATAGTACCCCTATCATCCAGTCTACGATCTCACTGAGCACATATAGTACCTCTATCATCCAGTCTACGATCTCACTGAGCACATACAGTACCCCTATCATCCAGTCTACGATCACACTGAGCACATACAGTACCCCTATCATCCAGTCTACGGTCTCAATGAGCACATACAGTACCTCTATCATCCAGTCTACGATCACACTGAGCACATACAGTACCCCTATCATCCAGTCTACGGTCTCACTGAGCACATATAGTACCCCTATCATCCAGTCTACGATCTCACTGAGCACATACAGTACTCCTATCATCCAGTCTACGATCTCACTGAGCACATATAGTACCCCTATCATCCAGTCTACGATCACACTGAGCACATACAGTACCCCTATCATCCAGTCTACGGTCTCAATGAGCACATACAGTACCCCTATCATCCAGTCTACGGTCTCACTGAGCACATACAGTACCTCTATCATCCAGTCTACGATCTCACTGAGCACATATAGTACCCCTATCATCCAGTCTACGATCACACTGAGCACATACAGTACCCCTATCATCCAGTCTACGGTCTCAATGAGCACATACAGTACCCATATCATCCAGTCTACGATCTCACTGAGCACATACAGTACCCCTATCATCCAGTCTACGATCTCACTGAGCACATATAGTACCCCTATCATCCAGTCTACGATCTCACTGAGCACATACAGTACCTCTATCATCCAGTCTACAGTCTCACTGAGCACATACAGTACCCCTATTATCCAGTCTACGATTTCACTGAGCACATATAGTACCCCTATCATCCAGTCTACGATCTCACTGAGCACATACAGTACCTCTATCATCCAGTCTACAGTCTCACTGAGCACAAATAGTACCCCTATCATCCAGTCTACGATTTCACTGAGCACATATAGTACCCCTATCATCCAGTCTACGATCACACTGAGCACATACAGTACCCCTATCATCCAGTCTACGATCTCACTGAGCACATATAGTACCCCTATCATCCAGTCTACGATCTCACTGAGCACATACAGTACCCCTATCATCCAGTCTACGATCTCACTGAGAACATATAGTACCTCTATCATCCAGTCTACGATCTCACTGAGCACATACAGTACCCCTATCATCCAGGTAATCGCTTGGTAGCGATTGAGTCAAATCTTCAAACATAAATTAAGATTGACTGTTGCAGTGATTGCCCAGTGAAATGACAGTGATCCTCCACAAAACCATTTGAATTTTGACATGTTTTCATTTCAAAGTACCAGCCCTTCACTGGCCATGATAATAAGTCTTTAAAGATCCACAAACCCCGACCATATCACTTTTCGGATTTTATTCAAGCATATTCCAAAATGACGAGGATTCCACTTGATATTTGTCAATTCAACCAATAAACAACTTTTATAACGCCTTTTTAGAACGCCGCTCAATTACGCCTCATAAAACTTTAGCCGAGAGCGAAATCCGCCTGCTTGGTCTTGTGACGTAATACACAGGAGTCGCTTGGCGTCTAATGACATAATCCACTAGATTTAGCCTTAGATAACTGCCTAAATAACATATTTACCTTTGTCCTTATACAACAAAATTACATATATACACACCCCGTATAACGTACTACAAATGGCAGCAGATGTCAACACTGTTTAGTACTGGATGTGACCATTGCGTTACCCGTAATTCTGCAATGTGTTTTGGAACAATTCTTATCGTTGCCCAATATGGCGGCGGCACGCAGAGATCTATTACGGATTAAAACGGTGTTAACACGCCTCATTCATGTTGAATAATTTTTGTTTTCACATTCGTCCGTATGCAAAAGAACAAAATATATTTTAAGTATATTTGTTTATCAATGTAGCGATATGTATTAAGTGATGTAGTTGCATTATTGACACTCTAACTTAGATAAATATTAAATAAGAGGGGAAATATATAAACTATAGCCGGGGTAATATTTGTTTTAAATTGAGAACGAAACAACACATGTACACACGGCCATGGTGAGTTGATCACATTTCTATAGTTCCAATACTCTCATTTGAAATTGGGAAAGATGCATTTTCCATATTGTTATCCAAAGTGATTTAAACATTATTTAATTTCCACAAACATATGAATTGACCATCAAAAACTACATGTTATATAAAATGCAAGGCCTTTTATATAACATGCTAGGAAAAGGGTAGTGGTATTACACTGAATCTAAGTAATTGTAAATGTACACGACTATAGATTTAAAGATAGCCCGAATATGTTCTTCTTAAAAGTCTAAGCCAGTAACATTGATGAAAATTATAGGATTTTCTTAGTTGTAATGAAACTATTCTATTAGCAAAATAAAATCACCATGAGAAATATTGACGCAGTAGATTTCAAGCTATAGACACTCTTCAAATACAAAATCAAGCACAACAAAAATTTTAACTAATAATGGCGTTTATAATATTAAAAAAATTGCATTTTTATTTATATCTTTATATCTTATATTTATTTTATTTTTTTGAATTGTCAGTTATTCATTTCAAAACATATTGTAGCTTATAAGATAACATAACACTCCACTCGATTGGGAAAAGAACGAATCTAAAATCAGCGGTTGAATATCGAAAACTGCTCCTAAAACTCCGAAATTACTCCCTACGGACGCACAAATACCCATTCTATCGGAAACTTGTAATGTCAAAACGTTCTTATTATGTTTTTTAACGAATTATCAACGAAAATCGACAAATCGCCTAAGGATTTCATTAAGCAACTCCTGTGTATGACGTCACATCGCTAACGAAGGTTATGCTACACTGAGGGGCCGCGGAAAACTGTTTCAAGAATGAGATAATGAGCAGGCCAAATTTATTCACTTTGAAGGGCTATATCTTGATAAGTAGGTGACGCTTCGAAATAATCGTTTGTGTTTTGCTTACTTGAAAGTATTGGCTATATGAATAAACGAATTAACATCGAAAAAACAGAGAGATGATATTATCTTTAAACAAATATTTCAGACTAATACAATTATGAAGTCTGAAGAAGTCCTTTACTTCCGTGATACCAGGGCTGGCAGTTTGACAAAGCAGCAGGCTCTCTTGGAGGTGTCATAACACAGCTGTGAACTGGCCTTGGCCAAGGCACACTTTGTCTGTTTTCAAATCCTCTCAAAATAAGCAAATAAAAACGAAATAAACATGCACGAAATCCTCATGGTTAAAAACTATGAACATTCACATGTACGTAACATCTTCACTTCAACGTGTCATGCTCCTCATTTGAATCAAATAAAAACCCTGATCAAAATTCTGAGACAAGAGTATGACACTACTCTTGGCAAACAATCTCAGTTTTACCTTCAGATTGATCAGCACACAAAACCAGTAACACATGCAAGAAATAAAAACAAGAATGGAACTCAAGTTTGACGCAGAAGAACTGAAGAGTAATAGTGCACATGTGGAGTGGATGAAATCATGAAGTGTTAGAGGTCTCATATACATCTTGGTAGGTAGGTAGGTAGGTCGTTAGTTACTGGATGTAAGTAAGTAGACTGAGCCAGCATGTCGCCAGGCACTCACTCGAGTTGGCGGACTAGTTTACCGTCTTATACCATACTCTTGAGTTGAGGGACTAATTTATCGTCGTATACCGTACACAGCAGGCAGATGTGTGTCAGGCCAGATGAGGTCAGAGGTCAGGCATGCATGCCACACAAGGACATAATCACAGCTAGGAGAGAGAGAAGAGAGACACGGACGGGGCGAGGCAAGGCAGGGGCGTTACAACTTCCGAGTTGAGGATCAAGAAACGGACCAAAAACACAAACTGAACTGAAAACATTATTAACTTAAGTAACTGAATTTGAAAGCTTCCTTTGGAAACATTGAAATTGAGAGAAATATATTTTTATAAGTTTTCTCAGATCATTGAGAATGGATAATTACACGAAAGCAAGTGGAAACAGTAAATACTGGAAAAAAGATGTCAGATGAAATGGAATGATTTGTGCATGAAAACAGTAACAAAGGTTACACCAAAATAAACTTAAGCTTTGGTGCAATACATAAAGCCAAGTGACAAACAAAAGAGAAAACTGATCAAGATTATAAATGGGCAGAGGATACCATGCAGATATCATTAGAGGACATTGGTTTGAAGAGCAGCAAGGGTGGGGGTAAAAGGAGCAATGGGACAAGAGTCAGAGAAGCATATTGTGAGGGTAAGTAGCATGGGGTGAGGGTCAGAGTAGCATTGGTGAGGGTTAAAGTAGCATGGGGTGAGGGTTAGAGTAGCATTGGTGAGGGTTAAAGTAGCATTGGTGAGGGTTAGAGTAGCATGGGGTGAGGGTCAGAGTAGCATTGGTGAGGGTCAGAGTAGCATTGGTGAGGGTTAGAGTAGCATGGGGTGAGGGTTAGAGTAGCATTGGTGAGGGTTAGAGTAGCATTGGTGAGGGTCAGAGTAGCATTGGTGAGGGTTAGAGTAGCATGGGGTGAGGGTTAGAGTAGCATTGGTGAGGGTTAGAGTAGCATCGGGTGAGGGTTAGAGTAGCATGGGGTGAGGGTTAGAGTAGCATGGGGTGAGGGTCAGAGTAGCATGGGGTTAGGGAGGGTCAGAGTAGCATAGGGTGAGGGTTAGAGTAGCATTGGTGAGGGTTAGAGTAGCATGGGGTGAGGGTTAGAGTAGCATGGGGTGAGGGTTAGAGTAGCATTGGTGAGGGTGAGAGTAGCATTGGTGAGGGTTAGAGTAGCATTGGTGAGGGTTAGAGTAGCATGGGGTGAGGGTTAGAGTAGCATTGGTGAGGGTTAGAGTAGCATCGGGTGAGGGTTAGAGTAGCATGAGGTGAGGGTTAGAGTAGCATTGGTGAGGGTTAGAGTAGCATGGGGTGAGGGTTAGAGTAGCATTGGTGAGGGTTAGAGTAGCATGGGGTGAGGGTTAGAGTAGCATTGGTGAGGGTTAGAGTAGCATCGGGTGAGGGTTAGAGTAGCATGGGGTGAGGGTTAGAGTAGCATGGGGTGAGGGTCAGAGTAGCATGGGGTTAGGGAGGGTCAGAGTAGCATAGGGTGAGGGTTAGAGTAGCATTGGTGAGGGTTAGAGTAGCATGGGGTGAGGGTTAGAGTAGCATGGGGTGAGGGTTAGAGTAGCATGGGGTGAGGGTCAGAGTAGCATGGGGTGAGGGTCAGAGTAGCATGGGTTGAGGGTCAGAGTAGCATGGGGTTAGGGAGGGTCAGAGTAGCATAGGGCGAGGGTCACAGAGTAGCATGGGGTTAGGGAGGGTCAGAGTAGCATGGGGTTAGGGAGGGTCAGAGTAGCATAGGGTGAGGGTTAGAGTAGCATTGGTGAGGGTTAGAGTAGCATGGGGTGAGGGTTAGAGTAGCATGGGTTGAGGGTCAGAGTAGCATGGGGTTAGGGAGGGTCAGAGTAGCATAGGGTGAGGGTTAGAGTAGCATTGGTGAGGGTTAGAGTAGCATGGGGTGAGGGTTAGAGTAGCATGGGGTGAGGGTTAGAGTAGCATGGGTTGAGGGTCAGAGTAGCATGGGGTTAGGGAGGGTCAGAGTAGCATAGGGCGAGGGTCACAGAGTAGCATGGGGTTAGGGAGGGTCAGATTAGCATGGGGTAAGGGAGGGTAAGAGTAGCATGGGGTGAGGGTCAAAGTAGCACAGGGTGAGGGAGATCAGAGCTGCATAAAGCTAGGGTCAGAATAGCATGGTTTGAAGGTCAGAGGATTAGGGTTTACTCGTGGGCAGCATGTGTGACCTGGAGCAGGGAGCATTTTAAGGACAGGTGAGGTGAGGTGAGGGTCAGAAGGCTGGTAAAGGACAGGGCTGAGAGTTAAATGTCAGAAGGCCAAAGTCAAGAAGAGGAGACACAGATGACAAGAGCAGGGAAGAGGCAAACATTGAGAGGAGTAATAACAAATCTAATGGACATGAAAAAGCAATGAAACACAAATAGAGCTGAAATTTGCCACAGACTAACAGACTGATGGACAGACAGACAGACGGACATATGGACGGACAGACAGACACTGTGCCTGGCTGTACGGTATATGAAGATAGAGAAGAGTTAGTTACATGTATGTATTTCTCACTTAACATACCTCATTCACAATGTAATCTAAAAGCTCAAATATGGCCATTGGTCGGGGGGCGTCAGCACCCGGCGGGCATACAAAGCTATTTCGGCTGCCTAGAAAGCAAGAAGAAAGTGCCAAAAAAATAAACAAAACATATATTTATGTACTGCTCACATCGCCATCAAGCATTTCCTCCCAGGGGAAGACCAAGAAATATTATAATCCAACAACTGCCTCCTGTCTGCCACGTGTACACATCATTTCAATCAATTTCATTCAATCATTTAATTCTCACTGTTGTAGATAGGAAATTGTGGGCTAAAGTTTGGACAGTGGAAGGAAATGCTGGATAGGAAATGGTCTGGAGACACAAGACATGAGGCCTGGTGCTCCCAAACACCTGCCCCACACACACATTGTACTTGATGGGCCATACACTTGGATGCAGGAGCATCGAACTGTTACCAGATTATTTGAGATTGAGGGAGAGACTCCTGAAGACGGACAGAGCGAGAACAAAGTGTGTGTGGAGGCCGAGGTTGGAGGCATACAGTGCTAGATTGAAGAGCTTTACAACGGGTGGGCGGGCAGTTGGTCGACCTCTCACTTGCTCGCTTCAGCACCAACAATTACCTCGTTTACAATATATTCAAGAAGTTCAAATATAGCCATTGGCAGAGGTCCGTCTCCAGTTATTTCATACTCGCCTGGACACCCTGTAACAGGTACTTGTCATATATATGTATATTAATAAACATCGGTGTAGTTCTCTCACCAAAATGGGGATACAGTAATCACAAGTGGCCAGAAGCACAAATTTAGTTGGTAGACAAAACATGAAACAAAACACATTATTACATAGTTTTCTGTTAGGAAGAGCTGAGGGGGTCATTTATATATATAATCTGAAGTATAAAACGTAAGCGACACCCGGCCCAAAGAGAGTCCAACTTCTCCAGGGCCTCTCTTAGGAGCAGCACTGTACTTCTAATGGACGCAATCAGTCACAGCATGAGTAGACCAAGAACAAATACAACAAACTTTGACCTTTCAATGGGCGGCCTGTCTTGGCTGCCTCCGTATGTTCGTCCATGACATTCTCTCCAAATACGCTGTTGAGGTCCCTGGGGTCTGGTGGGGGGATGGGGTAGCGACCTATCGCCATCTCGACCAGGCTCAAACCCAGACTCCAGATGTCGGACTGCACGGAATAGTGTGTCCCCTGTAGCCGCTCCGGCTGGAAGGAGAGACGGAGAAAGGGGATTAGAGTTGGAGGACGGGAAACAAACCAGAGAGACAGGCAAGGACATTAGGACAAGAAACGGTTCCTAGGTCCTGTACTGTTCTACTGAGTTTTGATCACTGAACTAGAATGGTTAGCACTAATTAATTCAGCAGCTAATGTGTTTATAATGCATTGATAGTTGTTTAATAATTTTATCAATTTATATTAGTAAATAAATTCTTAAAAAACATTTTAAAATACTCAAAGCTTGACTCACTGTCATGTAGGAGCAAGGCAAGAACATTTCTCCTGGATAATTTAAGCCTTGCTGCACATTGACATGGTAGTGAAATCCGAAATTTCTGGCACAGAAAAGGCATTGAAAAGCAGCAAGGCTTAAATAAGAGATGGGTGCTGGTTATACCATGCAGGGAAATTCAGTAGCATCATTTCCCAACAAATACTTATTGCCATGTAGGAACATGTCCCAACAAATACTTACTGCCATGTAGGAACATGTCCCAACGAATACCTACTGCCATGTAGGAATGTGTCCTAACGAATACTTGCTGCCATGTAGGAACGTGTCCCAATGAATACTTACTGCCATGTAAGAACGTGTCCCAATGAATACTTACTGCCATGTAAGAACGTGTCCCAATAAATACTTACTGCCATGTAGGAACGTGTCCCAACGAATACTTACTGCCATGTAGGAACGTGTCCCAATGAATACTTACTGCCATGTAGGAACGTGTCCCAATGAATACTTACTGCCATGTAGGAACGTGTCCCAACGAATACTTACTGCCATGTAGGAACGTGTCCCAATGAATACTTACTGCCATGTAGGAACGTGTCCCAACGAATACTTACTGCCATGTAGGAACGTGTCCCAACGAATACTTACTGCCATGTAGGAACGTGTCCCAACGAATACTTACTGCCATGTAGGAATGTGTCCTAACGAATACTTGCTGCCATGTAGGAACGTGTCCCAATTAATACTTACTGCCATGTAAGAACGTGTCCCAATAAATACTTACTGCCATGTAGGAACGTGTCCCAACGAATACTTACTGCCATGTAGGAACGTGTCCCAACGAATACTTACTGCCATGTAGGAACGTGTCCCAACGAATACTTACTGCCATGTAGGAACGTGTCCCAACGAATACTTACTGCCATGTAGGAAAGTGTCCCAACGAATACTTACTGCCATGTAGGAACGTGTCCCAACGAATACTTACTGCCATGTAAGAACGTGTCCCAACGAATGAGTTGGCCATGGAGTCGATGAGTTGACCACTGACCCCGAAGTCACAGATCTTGATTTCTCCCCGCGAGTTCACCAGGATGTTAGACGGCTTCACGTCTGGGGACACAAATAACACATATGTTAGATTCTTGTTACTGATAATCAATTAAATTGAATGAGGATAAACATCAAAATGATTTTATTTCTGAAATATCTTCGGCTCCAATCACATGATTAAATCTAATATTATATTGAGATAATTTCATGTTAGGTTTACGTTTCATCCTTTCAACCAGGCTACTCTAAGGTTCACTTACAAATTGTACCCCTGGAGATTTTTACATACCTGTAATTGTTTGATTAAAACTAAATATCACAACCAATCACAGTAAACTCTCTATGGTTTGTCTATGGATCCAATTAGCCCTTATCTTTTACAAGCTGCTTTCTCCTTGGAATTAACATCAACTATAATGGCTGCCTTTATGAATATTACATATATACCATAAATAGATTAACTATCCATTAAAACACATGCTTTTGTATAATTTCTATAATATTGCTATGTTAAATCAATTTTTGGTTATGCATTATCGATGTATATGAATGATTGAAAGCATGTGAATGGACGGAAGAACGGACAGCACATATTCCTGTATCTCCCTTCCACTCCCTGGTTGGGAACACCACTGATCCAACTTATCACAGAATACACAGATAACAACACTATTCACAGAATAAATAGGCAACACTTACCTCTATGAATAATTTGGTGTTTTTCTCTTAAATAACTTAATCCTTTCAAAACCTGAAAATAGAAATAATGTTTCCTACAAGAACTGTAATGGCATGAAAACTTTTAATTAAGATGCCAATATAGTGTTTGTTACGAGATCACATGTGTGTTAGTGTAACATTAGGGTTCATAATTAGCACTTGTATGGTAGCCTATAGTGTGTGTTACGAGATCACATGTGTGTCAGTGTAAAATTAGGGTTCATAATTAGCACTTGTATGGTAGCGTATAGTGTGTGTTACGAGATCACATGTGTGTCAGTGTAAAATTAGGGTTCATAATTAGCACTTGTATGGTAGCCTATAGTGTGTGTTGCGAGATCACATGTGTGTTAGTGTAACATTAGGGTTCATAATTAGCACTTGTATGGTAGCCTATGACTAGTGTAAAAGTTGCATGGCTAGTAAAATGTTTTGACTGGCAGTCCAGTTGAATTTCAAGATAATATGATCCTGTAAATGTATTTGGCAAGCTGCATTAGCTTTGGGTTAGTACTTTAGAAAATGAAATAGTTCAAAGGGCTAGTGGTTTAAGAAGTCTCATTTCGACCCCGTGGGCTTAAAGTTATAATACTGATGCTTCAAACATGAAATCTGTCCCATATTAAGACTATACAGATGAACTGTAATCACTGACAAGTGTGCAGATCAACTGCTACTCACAGCAATGTTGATAACTCCGAGGATTGGCTCCGGTATCCGCCCCGCCCTCTTCAGGATCAGGTCCAACGACCCCCCATCCTGCAACATATATACCGGTATATACACACTGATGCTCAAACAACTCCTTATCAATTTGACAAACAACATTTTTTATGGTAAATATCTATGAAGCTGTGACCTGTGACCAGATCGTCCACTCAGTTGATTCCATCCTGGGATTTCAGAGATGTATCATGGTTTGTTGATAATAGATTTTCTTGCATGCACAATTTAATTTTCTCACTTTATAATATGACGTGTTGTTGACTTTTTGTTGCCTATATATGAGAACATTATCTTTTGATAATTACAAAATGAGCCACAAAACATGTAAAACAGAGATTATTACCCGATGAAGTGTGTCATATGACTTTTACGAAACGAGTGTGAAATTTTGTATTGCCCGAGCGAGAGCGAGGGTTATACATAAATTTGCACGAGTTTCGTAAAAGCCATATGGCACACTTTCGAGTTTAATAATTTCTTTATTACCCATTCTACTCCATTTCAGTTGCTTAAAACTAGTCAGGAAACGGCTCACTTCCATTGCGACGGCAAGCTACAGTGACGTCACGAACAATCGTATTATGACGTCACAGTCAACGAAATACGGTAAGTCACGGTGAAACAATGGTTGCTAGGCAAAAGCGATATGTGCACATGTGCTCGTATCGAAAATATTAACTCGGTTATTTTCAACCATATGGATAATAAAATCCTTAATTAACATGTATCAACTGTTATTTGAAAAAACTATTTATTGTTACATACTGTACATTCGAGATTACTAGGCTAGGTAAGTGTTTGAGTGAAACATATCAGATTGTATTGACAATGGACAATAGATGGCAGGGAAGGAAGCACACCCACCATATATTCCATACAGATGCTGATCTCCCCGTCGCTGTAGAAGGCCCCGTAGAAGCCCACGATGTAGGGGGAGTTGCACTCGTGCAGCACCTTCAACTCGCGGAATATTTGGTTCCGTACCGCCGGCTTCACCTCCAGATGGATCAACTACAACATGAACAAGTCAACCTCAGAGATGGAATGTAATTTACACTTTTGGTCTCACAAATCTGATTAAATCAGAAGATTTTAAGAATGCATGGCAGTATTTGAGACAATTCTTATCAGGAGATGGCCACATTGTGTTGGAGTATCAGTAGTATTTGAGAGAGTTACGTGGAATTGTGCTTTCCTATAGATATTAAAGGGGCAGTAGCACGTTTTTTGCAAATTTTATTTTTTTAAATTTCCCATTTATAATGATAGTTTATGTCATTTAAATTAACTTTAGAGGGTAAAACATCTTATTACAAAAAACAATTAACTGTAGTGGTAAAAACTATGTTGCGTATAAAGCAAAAATTGCATGGCGGCCATTTTATTGTGAACACAATTTATTATTTTGAATTACAAAAACGATTCCCATGGCTTTACCGAAACATGTACACTCATTTTAAACTTTTTTTCCGAAGAGAGAAGGATGTTTTACTATTGGTGAAATTATTTTTCAAATACATTTCATCAACTTATTTGAGCGAAAAAACGTGCTACTGCCCCTTTAAAGAAAGCTAACACCCCTGTGAGAAGCATCAATCAATTTGAAAACATACCGTTAGCAGTAAATTCTGTCAATGAATGACGACCATTTTCAAATGGACACTGGAGTTATAACCCTAAAAGGCACAACACTACCAGCTCATCACAGTGGCAACTTATCAAGTTAAACTCTTGAAAGAAAAGAAATTTGGGATATTTGGTAATTTTTGGTTTAAATTTCCTACACTCTGCAAAATTGAGCACAGCTCACATACCCCCCACCTTAATTATTAAAACATATATAAAATCAATCATGTCAATAAATAACAATAAATGTTAAAGAACATTCTGGAACATCACCACATTGATGAATTCCTCATACAATTTTGAAGCTTCCAAGTCATATAGTTTTCAGGCCTTCTCCAGGAACCAAACAAAGTTCAAAATCGGAGATATTCAAAGTTCAGCTGTTACCTTGGGAACAATGTCAAGGTCACCAAAATTTAATCAGCCCTTTTGTCTTCCCTGGGAGAAGCTATGTGTAAGATATGATGAGAATCCAGCGAAAAATTCTTGAGATATCCCACTGACAGGGTAAAATAAAGTCTCGTTGTGACCTTGAAATAAGGTCAAGGTCACAAAACTCTGTGGGAACTTACCCTCACTATGGTGAAGATATATGCAAAATATGAAAAGAATCCAGCGAATACTACGCGTGTTAAACCATTTCATACAAGAAGATGTATGGTCGTATGTATTTACGCTTCCGAATACTATATATTCCCATCTTCCAGCTAAACGTATGGCCGGGTATAATTAGCCAGTGATGGAGACTGGCGTGAGTGAAAACAATTTTACTAGTCCAACAATGTTTCCACTAGCCAAGGGCTACTGAACTAATGCTAAGTCAAGAGCACTTACCTTCCTAGCCATGATGAGTCCTGAAGGTTTGTGCCGGACCTTTGTGACAACTCCTCCATTCCCGGCACCCAGCTCACCCAACTTCTCAAAGTCCTCCTCGACGAGCTCTCCAACCCGCTGTTTCTGCGTCAAGAACTGCTCTAGTCTCTCTCGCTGCTTGTCATCAATGTCCAGTTCCTTCAGTTTCTGCTGTAGCGCCTCCAGATTTGCAGCGCCATTGTTCTGTCGGCTGTCAACACAAGATCCACGGTCAGTAAGTGGCCACACATACATGGTCATCATAAATAACTACCCTGGCTTCATATCAACTGTACACATTTATATAAAGAATGTGCACATAATAGATTATACAAGAACATATGACAAGACAGCAGGTGCACCACCTTCTCATCCACCTTCTTGCTCTATTGGGTGTACAAGGTATATCATAAAGGTATGAAAGGGCAATAACTTTCTGGGTTATTACTTACTTAAACCTCTATTAGATTTGTAAGAATGTCATTGGCCAGTTCATACTATGTGACCAAACAATATTTTTGTACACTACACGGCTACCAGTGATGAGGAAAGTCTGAAGAAAAAGCAAATTTCGGTATGATTATAATGAAACACTAAATTACTCATGGTGAGGTCATTATGTGAAATTTGAGCTGCTTATGACGATGCCTTAACCCCTAACCTTGTTGATGTATGTTAACTTGACGAGGACTAGAAGGTTCAGGCAGCACGTACTAGTGTAGAGTAGAAGGCAAGTGCTGTGTACCTCTCAGGTAAATGTGATTGGATTATAAGGAAATAACCTCAGACTTAATATCTTCTAAGAAATACAGCACCCAATATTTAGGGTGGTTAGCAAGCTACTACTAATGACAATGAGAAGTTTCATGATCTGACAGAGTTATCTCCCCTATATCACACACCGGTACTGACATCTTGCACTGTAAGCAAGCTGAACACTAATTCAGGGGCGGATCTAGAGGGGGGTGCAGGGGTGCGCACCCCCCCCCCCCCCCCCCCCTTCTAATTTGACATTCTCAAAAATGACCATTGAAACCAACCTCAAAACAGTGGTGCACCCCCCCTTTTTGCCACAGAGATAGTACATTACACAGTATCTTGACAATGAATTTTTTTTTACCACTAAGCTCTAATCCCCCTCCCCCCCCCCATTTTCATGAATCAAGTCTTTATTCATTTGAGTAAAACAAACGTTTAACTTTCCCATCTTTATCTTAAACACTACTGCAGTATACTTTAACATTAAAAATTATTTTTCCATTCAGAACAATCTCTTTGAAACAGAGAGAGAGGGTAAGAGCCATGGAAGTATCTACCACTTTGTTTTTTTAATTACTTAAATGAGAGAAATGGTGTATTTTTACTAATTTTACGCCTTAATAATAAAACATATACAAAGTCCATAAGTTGGCATAAAATTTATCATTAGACTCATCTTGTTTGGCTACGACGTTCCTTTTCTTTCTTGTAGCGCACATGAATGGCTTCAAATCTCATTGTTAATATATTTTAAGGTATGTACGTGTTCTATTAATTCTAAAGTCATCAAAATATCACCCTCCAGCTATGTCAAATTGATTGTGTCATATTCATGTATTAAATAATAACAAATATGTATTTATAAACAAGAATATGCCCTTGAATTTCGTTTCCACAAAAAATACCTGATAGAACCCTCCCTTTAAATGTCTTATTCTAATGTATGTCTCTAGTTAGGCACCACCCCTCACATTTAGAACAAGGACATGTTAGTATTACTATTAGAATGTCATTCTGTCAGTAAAGATTTAGTAGATCACACACATCTTGACCTAAACAAAATGACAGTTTCACAAACGTCATGATGTTCAACTGAAGGAAAATATCAAAAGGATTGTCACCTGTCAGTTCACACCCTAGACTTGTAACATACGTACTACTACTACTACTACACGTATATCTGCCTCGTTCTTCTATAATTAAAATGACGGATCTAAGCTTTTATTAAATATTCTCGTGGTATTATCAGAATTGAATGACCTTCTCGCGTGGTAGCCACATTTTGGCAGCACGTTGGCCTACATCAACACACACACTTCACTACTACAGTATCCGATAGAACGTCTGCTCATTTGACACTTGGTGACTTACTCTGCCGAGTCCTGATTTGGTTCGGCGACAGAAATTGTCAGGTTCATAGGATTTTTCAGAGGCATGGCTGAGCTGTTGTGTCTTTGACCGCTTTACACCATGGGGAACTGACTGCACGATAACTAAAACCCGGTAAAATTATGTTGAATTTTCTACCACCCACTCAAATCAGTGATCCAGTCGGGTTGACAGACACGGAAATGTACATATATCCCATAGTTTTCGGAAGTGACGTTCGTAAAACTATTTGTTTATAAATATTCAATGTAGTAATTTAACCAATCATATTACAGCAATTATTTAGCTCACTCATTTGCATATTTATTCACCTCTCACCTTTCAGTTCACACGTGAGACTACGGGATTATAATTATTCTTCCCACAACCCCCCTTTCCCTCTTCCTCTTCCGGTAAAACCGAGGTTAGTGACATGTTTGGTATCTTACCACCTAAATAAATCTAAGAATCCAACTCTCCATGGGAAAAGATCATCGATAAAATTGAAAAAATATCATACTCAAATAATTAATAAAGGCGTATGTGGAATTATTTACCCAACCAGGCATTAGATTGGATGGTTTTAAATCATTGAACATGTCGAGAGACGCATGTAAACATTATCAACATTTCACCCAAGTATTACGATCGACCGTACAGAGAAACTGGTAATTCGAAGCAGAGCCAATATTGTTTGAATATTCTATAGAATAACTGACAAATCGTGAAGTGTAATAATCATTACTTAACTATGAACATTTATTTTATTTTGACAACGCCGACCAAACATTTTGACATTTGAAGTCTTGTGCACTATTTCACACTTTTCCAATATTTCAATGCAGTACCTACCATGGGACGTTTGTTCCAAATGATGCTACATGATTTCATCCTCCCTGCGATAATACTAGCAGCTTTGAAATAAAAGATAAATGAAATACTCTTTTAAAGCAGTGTTAAATCCCAACACGCCTTACATGTTTAGAGGAATGTTGTGAATGTGAGGGCTTTTCTACATCAAGTTACTGTCTTGAGGTATTGAATCTAATCCTGAACATTTCTTACAGATCCATCAACATGGTCCGGTATGCTTCTGACCCAGAAAACCCCTCCAAGTGTGAGTATGTGCATGGTTGTCATTTTGTTTGACATTTCCTCACTTCAGCACACCGCTAATGACTGCAGTATCCCCACGTTACCTCTTTTCGAACGTCAAGTCTTTCGAGCATCTAAAACAAGGGCCAATAATTTTCTCAAGACGCCAGCGAGAAAATCTCAAGCAAAATGTTTGTGACAAATGGCAAAATTATCGGCAACAATATCTATTTTGTGAATGAACCTTCAATTTCATATTAATTCAATAAACATTATGCCATGAAAATAAACATACGTTTCCATTATCATAGTTTAAAGTCATGTTATAAAGCTACCAAACTTGCTAACAAGACGTTTTTGGACAGTTGGAACTTTATTTCGTCTGCAGAGCGTAAACTTCCTGTTAGGTCATATGACTTGCATCATTTGGGGTCATCTCATAAGCTTGGCACCATAATTTTTGCCGATTTGGCAGGCCGCCAAAGTGACTTGACGCTTTGTTCTGTACAATTAGCCGTAATTTAAAATGGAACAGATCTTACAGAGCAAATATCACGTACCACCCTTATCAATAAACATTGCTTAATTACTCTTTTAAATACTTTAAACATTTTTTTACATGAAGTTATTTCCTTTCGTAAGTATAGAGTATCAAGTCAGGTTTTATAATATCTAACTCTGTTACAGTAACAATCTACAGATACAAAATTACAAGACTAGGATTAGTAAAACAAATTAAAACTGTTAATGATGTATTTTATGTTTGTAAAGGTTTGATCTAAGTAATAGTTAGAACCTATGAAGAGACATCTTCGTGATTAAGAAGGGGCGGAGCGAGCAGCGAGCGAGCCCCTACTTAATCACGAAGATTTCTCTTCATAGGTTCAAACTGACTTAAAACTCCACCTACTTTTGATTGACAGGTTCAATAACGTCACTGGTTCCGTAATTTCCGACGTAATCATTAAAATTAACATTGTTGTTTCATAATTTAATGCAGATGGAAGGACATATCTATTTAGTTATTATGATTTGTGTTTAGATTACAGAAAAATAGAATATAATTACTAAAGTCGTCTTTTTTGTTTGAGTTCGTAAAAAGACTGAACGTTTTTGTTTGTAAAACGACTTTAATGAGGCTGAAACAAAGTGTACACTTATTATGCTAACTAACAAATGCATGCTGCATGCAAAATATTTCGAAACTCATTTGCCAGTATCTTTATACCGCCTGTGTAGCGCAGTGTCGAGGTCGTGTTTACTTCGAGTCACGTGGGGCACGTCAATAAAAAGTTGTAAAACATTGTTGTCATTTGTTTTTGACCAATCAGGCACAGAGAGGGCGTGTCATGAAGAGCGTTTTAGCGTTGAGTTCTTAATCATTAAGAGTCTATTTTGTCAGGAAAATACGACCCTCTGATTGGCTGAGAAAGTAGGTTGAGTTCTAAATCTGCGTTTGATTACAGCTGTTCTCAAATGTGTCCATTAATTAAAGCAAAGTACACATCAGATACGCATGCAGGTGCCAGTCTTGAAATGACATGTTGAACGTATTTCGTGTTTTACAGTTCAAATGTGTAATATATTTCATATTTTTCATTGAAAACTCACAAAAACGGCAAGAAGAGAGATTTTTTTTCATGACAAACAAAATGCATATTTTGCCAGTATATTTGTCTAAGAAATATTCATTGTTGGAAATTGCCAATATAGCGATTATTCATAAAAATAACATTCATACTTTCTTTTAGCAATTAAACATTTTCGAAATTGATAAAGTATTTTGAACATTTCTCTAAAGTCTCGGAAATTTCATTGGAGAGTTGCTTGTTTCAGCTGCCAAGGCTCGGGGGTCCTATCTGCGAGTCCACTTCAAGGTGAGTTCCCTCTCCCCAACTGAATATCATAACAGGAATATCATTATAGAATAGAACCCCCTCTAACCCAACACGCCTGATACATTTGGACTTTAAGAGGAAAGTAGGATGTTTTTAATACTATTGATTATCTTGCAGAACTTGCAATTGGTGATTTAAAATGAAAAGTAACTAAATTGGTGCCCTTTGCTGTGGTAAAGATATTCAATTAATTAAATTAAAGACACAAAACTGAATTGAGCTAAAAATTAATAAAAACCTAAAACAACTGACTGCCCTTTTAGGTCAACAGCCTTCCTTTCTTTCATACACATATTACTTTAGCTTATTGGGTGGCTACATACTTTTTTCATTCAATGCTGTAATATCAGGTCTACCTAATTGTTTTGCACAATTAGCGCTTTGATATCAATCTTCCTTTTTATTGTTCTCAGATATTGTGCTACTATGATTTATTTATGTATTTATCAACCTCTCCAGACTGTAATTAAATGATAAAGAACAAAATGAACTGTTGACAATCAATTAGATTCAATTTATACCTTGATATTATTGGATCTTAATCTTTATTTCTGTTATCCTGACAGAACACAAGAGAAACTGCCCAGGCCATTAAACATATGCACCTGAAAAGGGCAAACCGTTACTTGAAAAACGTCGTTGATAAGAAGGAAATCGTTCCATTCAGGAGGTTCAATGGCGGTGTCGGCAGAAAAGCTCAGGTAAGACTTGTTTCAACTGAAAGAACTGATGAAAACAGTGACCAGTCCCAGTCCCAACATACAGTGACCAGTCCCAACATACAGTGACCAGTCCCAGTCCGAACATACAGTGACCGCTCCCAACATACAGTGACCAGTCCCAACATACAATGACGAGTGAAATGAACCTAAGCGCTAGTTCTAATCAGTATACTGGCAGCTGGGATAATGCATTGTTTAATGAACTTGGATAAATGGCTGCCGTGTCTCAAATCTTTGTCCCTGCAGCTTTTTCTTCTGTAGAAATGTTCATGCACCATGCTTTTGATGCATTTGTTCAAAATTCAATACAGTGTCACTCTTGTTCTTTAGTTATTTTTGAATGCTCTCCGCTTTCAACACAACGCAAATCTACTATATCGTTAAAGGTTTTTTCCTTTCAATAATACTACTCATTGTGATATATGCCTTTGAAAGTGTTTTTTGGAGCCATATCGCCTTATTTCTTACATTTTATACTAGACATAAATAATCAGTGATATTTTGAAATTATAAATACTGATGTAATTATTACTTGACCTAATAATGAAATATTAATCATAAAACATCTAATACCCCTAACTTTTTTTTTCTCCAGTATATAATCAAAATTAAGATATTGAAGCAATTTTGAATTATTTCTTCATAAACTTTTAAACAGGAGACTATTATAATAACAATAGCCTATTTGTGTGTGTAGGCGAAGCAGTTCAGCACCTCACAGGGTCGCTGGCCCAAGAAGAGTGCAGAGTTCCTGCTTCAGCTTCTGAAAAATGCTGAGAGTAATGCGGAGTTTAAGGTAAGTTATCTCCTTTATCAAATTGATGTTGCATAGACCATCTAAAACAAGCTTGGACAAATCCAGTCAAATGATAGCCACATGGCGTTGCGGGCTTTCTCCCTGCCATTATACTCGCTCACTCACTCCGGTCAAATGTAACACTTGTTACTGAATTATGGCATGGACCGTTGTCCGTCCGTCAACTTTTCACATTTTTTAGCTCATCAGGCCTGAAAGGCCCGATGGGCTTATGGCATGGCATGGTGTCCGGCGTCCGTCCATCCGTCCATCCGTAAATTTTTAGCTCATCAGGCCTGAAAGGCCCGATGGGCTTATGGCATGGCATGGCGTCCGGCGTCCATCCGTCCGTCTGTCCCTCCATCCGTCCGTAAACTTTTCGCTTTTTCGACTTCTTCTCCAGAACCAATAACTCCACAGAGCTGAAATTTTATGTGCATACTCCTTGGCTAATGGGGATTCTAAATTGTAGATTTCGTGACCCCATGACCCCAAATGGGGTCACAGGGGTCACAACCTTAAAAACCTATTTTCATCTTCTTCTCCAGTTCCAAAAGGTCTAGAGAGCTGAAAAGTGGTGTGCAGACTCCTTGGCTAATGGGGATTCTAAATTGTAGATTTCGTGACCCCATGACCCCAAATGGGGTCACAGGGGTCACATCCTTAAAAACCTATTTTCATCTTCTCCAGTTCGAAAAGGTCTAGAGAGCTGAAAAGTGGGGTGCAGACTCCTTGGCTAATGGGGATTCTAAATTGTAGATTTCGTGACCCCATGACCCCAAATGGGGTCACAGGGGTCACATCCTTAAAAACCTATTTTCATCTTCTTCTCAAGTTCCAAAAGGTCTAGAGAGCTGAAATGTTGTGTGCAGACTCCTTGGCCAATGTGGATTCTAAATTGTAGATTTCGTGATCCCATGACCCCAAATGGGGTCACAGGGGTCACATCCTTTAAAACCTTTTTTCATCTTCTTCTCCAGTTCCAAAAGGTCTAGAGAGCTGAAAAGTGGTGTGCAGACTCCTTGGCTAATGGGGATTCTAAATTGTAGATTTCGTGACCCCATGACCCCAAATGGGGTCACAGGGGTCACATCCTTAAAAACCTATTTTCATCTTCTTCTCCAGTTCGAAAAGGTCTAGAGAGCTGAAAAGTGGTGTGCAGACTCCTTGGCTAATGGGGATTCTAAATTGTAGATTTCGTGACCCCATGACCCCAAATGGGGTCACAGGGGTCACATCCTTAAAAACCTATTTTCATCTTCTTCTCAAGTTCCAAAAGGTCTAGAGAGCTGAAATGTTGTGTGCAGACTCCTTGGCCAATGTGGATTCTAAATTGTAGATTTCGTGACCCCATGACCCCAAATGGGGTCATAGGGGTCACATCCTTAAAAACCCTATTTTCATCTTCTTCTCCAGTTCCAAAAGGTCTAGAGAGCTGACATTTTGTGTGCAGACTCCTTGGCTAATGGGGATTCTAAATTGTTGTTTTCGTGACCCCATGACACCAAATGGGGTCACAGGGGTCACATCCTTAAAAACCTATTTTCATCTTCTTCTCCAGTTCCAAAAGGTCTAGAGAGCTGAAATGTTGTGTGCAGACTCCTTGGCCAATGTGGATTCTAAATTGTAGAGTTTGTGACCCCATGACCCCAAATGGGGTCACAGGGGTTACATCCTTAAAAACTTTTTTTCATCTTCTTCTCCAGTTCCAAAAGGTTTAGAGAGCTGAAAAGTTGTGTGCAGACGCCTTGGCCAATGGGGATTTTAAATTGTAGATTTTGTGACCCTGTGACCCCAATCTAGGTCTTGGGTCATGACCCAAAAACCTATTTTCATCTTCTTCTCCAGTTTATATTTAAAGCTCTAGAGAGGTGAAATGTTGTGTAGAGATTCTTTGGTCAAAGGTGATTCTTAATTGTTGGATTAGTGACCCTGTGACTCCAAATGTGGGTCACAGGGGTCATGATCTAAAATCAATATTATTTTGCTTGTTAACAATATATTACTTGAGATAACTTAGATATTCAACCTTTGATAATAAATCAATAAAACTGTGATGAGCTACAGAGCCCATGGCTCTATTTTTTGCTTTTTAGCTCATCAGGCCTGAAAGGCCCGATGGGCTTATGGCATGGCATGGCGTCCGGCGTCCGTCCGTCCGTCCATCCGTCCGTCCATCCGTCCGTAAACTTTTCGCATTTTCGACTTCTTCTCCAGAACCAATAACTCCACAGAGCTGAAATTTTATATGCAGACTCCCTGGCCAATGGGGATTTTAAATTGTAGATTTCGTGACCCCATGACCCCAAATGGGGTCACAGGGGTCACATGTTTAAAAACCTATTTTCATCTTCTTCTCCAGTTCCAAAAGGTCTAGAGAGCTGAAAAGTTGTGTGGAGACTCCTTGGCCAATAAGAATTTTGGATTGTAGATTTCGTGACCCCATGACCCCAAATGGGGTCACAGGGGTCACATGTTTAAAAACCTATTTTCATCTTCTTCTCCAGTTCCAAAAGGTCTAGAGAGCTGAAAAGTTGTGTGCAGACTCCTTGCCCAATGGGGATTCTAAATTGTAGATTTCGTGACCCCATGACCCCAAATGGGGTCACAGGGGTCACATGTTTTAAAACCTATTTTCATCTTCTTCTCCAGTTCCAAAAGGTCTAGAGAGCTGAAAAGTTGTGTGCAGACTCCTTGGCCAATGGGGATTCTAAATTGTAGATTTCGTGACCCTGTCACCCCAAATGGGGTCACCGGGGTCACATCCTTAAAAACCTATTTTCATCTTCTTCTCCAGTTCCAAAAGGTCTAGAGAGCTGAAAAGTTGTGTGCAGACTCCTTGGCCAATGGGGATTATAAATTGTAGATTTCGTGACCGCATGACCCCAAATGGGGTCACCGGGGTCACATCCTTAAAAACCTATTTTCATCTTCTTCTTCAGTTCCAAAAGGTCTAGAGAGCTGAAAAGTTGTGTGCAGACTGCTTGGCCAATGGGGATTCTAAATTGTAGATTTCGTGACCCCGTGACCCCAAATGGGGTCACATCCTGAAGAACCTATTTTCATCTTCTTCTCCAGTTCCAAAAGGTCTAGAGAGCTGAAAAGTTGTGTGCAGACTCCTTGGCCAATGGGGATTCTAAATTGTAGATTTCGTGACCCTGTCACCCCAAATGGGGTCACAGGGGTCACATCCTTAAAAACCTATTTTCATCTACTCCAGAACAAATGTACCTCAAAGGCTGTAATATTGTGTGCAGACTCTGTCAATGGGGATTCTAAATTTTAGATTTGGAGACCCTGTGGTGCCTCAAATAAGGGACTCAAGCCATGACCTTAAAATCTATTTCTGTCTTCATCATTAAACAATATAAACCCTGATGAGCTACAGAGCCCATGGCTCTATTTTTCTACTTCTTCTCCAGAACCAATGACTCCACAGAGCTGAAATTTTATGTGCAGACTCCTTGGCCAATGGGGATTCTAAATTGTAGATTTCGTGACCCCATGACCCCATGACCCCAAATGGGGTCACAGGGGTCACATCCTTAAAAACCTATTTTCATCTTCTTCAGTTCCAAAAGGTCTTAAGAGCTGAAAAGTTGTGTGCAGACTCCTTGGCCAATGGGGATTCTAAATTGTAGATTTTGTGACCCCGAGACCCCAAATGGGGTCACAGGGGTCACATCCTTAAAAACCTATTTTCATCTTCTTCTCCAGTTCCAAAAGGTCTAGAAAGCTGAAAAGTTGTGTGCAGACTCCTTGGCCAATGGGGATTCTAAATTGTAGATTTTATGACCCCATGACCCCAAATGGGGTCACAGGGGTCACATCCTTAAAAACCTATTTTCATCTTCTTCTTCAGTTCCAAAAGGTCTTAAGAGCTGAAAAATTGTGTGCAGATTCCTTGGCCAATGGGGATTCTAAATTGTAGATTTTATGACCCCATGACCCCAAATGGGGTCACAGGGGTCACATCCTTAAAAACCTATTTTCATCTTCTTCTTCAGTTCCAAAAGGTCTTAAGAGCTGAAAAGTTGTGTGCAGACTCCTTGGCCAATGGGGATTCTAAATTGTAGATTTCGTGACCCCGAGACCCCAAATGGGGTCACAGGGGTCACATCCTTAAAAACCTATTTTCATCTTCTTCTCCAGTTCCAAAAGGTCTAGAGAGCTGAAAAGTTGTGTGCAGACTCCTTGGCCAATGGGGATTTTAAATTGTAGATTTTGTGACCCGTGACCCCAAATGGGGTCACAGTGGTTATGATCTAAGAACCTATCTTTTGCTTGTAAACAATAACTTATTAAATATTCAACTTTAGATAGTAAATCAATGAAACCCTGATGAGCTACAGAGCCCATGGCTCTATTTTTACTTCTCCAGAAGAACACCACACCCCCAAAGCTGAAATTTTGTTGGAAGGTACCTGGCACCTTGGGGAGAAAAGTTTGTTGTCCCCCGCCGCCGCGGAGTGGGGTGTATAGTATTCCGCTCTGTAAGTCAGTCCCGTTCTTGTTAGCGCGATATCTCCTGAAGCGCTGGACCAAGAGTCTTCAAAGTTTGGTACCAGTCTTCATTTGGGAAGTACACAGACACCAGTCGATTGGAGTGACCTTGACCTCTTATTCACGCTCATTAGAGACTTCGACCAGATTTGATGATGTTGTTAGCGTGATATCCCATGAACCATTGTACCTATAGACTTCAAATTTGGTGCAGTCTTCATTTGGGGAATAGGCAGATACCAGTCGATTTGGGTGACCTTGACATTATTTTCAAGGTCACTACGAGACTTTGGTTGTTTGTCAAATGTTAGCACAATATCTCATGAACCACTGCACCTAGTCTTCAAATTTGGTACCAGTCTTCATTTGGGAAGTACACAGACACCAGTCGATTGGGGTGACCTTGACCTCATTTTCAAGGTCACTACGAGACTTTGATCACTTTTTAAAATGTTCTTTGCCTGATATAATAACAATTGAATCAAATGTGTATAGTCATTAGTCGGTACAAGCGGTGTCCATCCATTCAGCTCATTCCCAATTACCTTGCCCCCTGTCAAATGCAATGCATTGCAGCAGCGTTTGACTGTAGATTGGACACTAATTATTAATTTAAGTTTTCTATATATCTGAGGTCGTCAAAGAAGAATGATCAAATGTGGATGACTTTTTGTTCAGGAAGTGCTCGTTGTTTCAGGGCCTGGACACTGACCATCTGGTCATCGAGCATGTGCAGGTCAACATGGCCCCCAAGATGAGGCGGCGAACCTACCGTGCCCACGGACGTATCAACCGTGAGTAATTGTTCACATGTAACTGCAATAGCACAAGTGTCCGGTATAAATGACTTGATGTTTACAAACGTTTTGAGGATAAGCCTGAGGTACTGTTTAAGAGATTTGTTACATTGATTCGAAGGAAGGGATAATTGTGTACATAGATAGATCTACATTTGTAGTCAATCCCATTTCTTTTATAAACGAATAAATTCTAATGTATATAATAATTCCCAATTCTTCTATATCAATTGCTTGACATGGACATTTGAGTGTGTTGAAACATTGCCTATACAGAATAAAGGTGTGCCTTGATTACGTCATCCTGCATCTTCTAAAACTTGTAGAATGACATGACTGCCTAATCACAATCAAAATGTACTTCCATTAAAGCTCAATTCTATATAAAAAGTTTAGATAATTGTTATGACATAAAATTTAATTTATTTTAACATTTTTAGGGCGTATAGATTTCAGCTTCAAAACTTTGAGAACTTGGTTGTTAATTTACTTTAATTTGCTGTAAATAAATTCTTGAAATATTTCAATGGAATTCAGGAGGGACTACAGGGTTCGAAATTAGCACTAGTCCGGTAGCCCATGGCTAGTGAAAAAGAAGCTGGGCTAGTAGAGTGTAAAAACTGGTAGTCCGAAGGACAAGTTAAAATTTGAGATTTAATGATCATGGAATTGTATTTTTCTAGTTGGAATAAGTTTGGACTAGTACTTTTAGGAATTCACTAGTCCAAATGGCTAGTGCATTGAAAAGGTTAATTTCGACCCCTGGACTATATATAAACTTGTATATCAACTAGAAATGTTATAGAAACATACAGACTAGAAATGTAGAAACTAAACATGTGTCTAAAGACAAATGTAAATCTTACATAATCATATATATTATATTATAGAAATTCTATAAACATGTACACAGACTAAGAAATTTTAAAGTGTTACATAATCATGCATACAGACTAGAAATGTAAACGTTGTATAAACATGAATATGGACTAGAAATTTTAAAACATTACAAACGTGTACAGACTAGAAATGTAAACGCTTTATAAACATGTAGAAAAGTAAAGCAAATATTCATGCCTGTTTCAGCTTACATGAGCAGCCCGTGCCACATCGAGGTGATCCTGACCGAGCGTGAGCAGGCGGTAGCGCGGCCATCTGGTCGTGAAGACGAACCCGTCAAGAAGAAGGTTTCTCAGAAGAAACTTAAGAGACAAAAGATGATGCAGAGAGACTAACCTCCAGCGTGTATAAATAAATCGAAAAAAAGGTGCAATTCTTTGTTTTGTTGTCTTTCCTGTCATTCTGCATGGAGACAAGTTCTATCCTATTTTCTGAACTCTAGAAAACCGAAAGTGCTTCATTTGAGTGTGTAATGTGTGCTCTCTACTAAAGGAGACTGAGTTGTGATCTGCAGGGGCAATTAAAGTATTTTAGTTTAGAGAGCCTGAAGGACGCACCCAAGTCCCTTCTATAGCACAACTGTTGGATCTGCCAAAGTCCTGAAGATGAAAGTCCCACAAACCAAATGCTTTGAAATGATATTCTGAAAAAAATGTAAAATTCAATTGCTAAATTTAATTTGCAAATTGAATTTTATTTCATTCCATAATTTGGTGTTGAATTAATAATTTGATCATGTAAAATTGAGTAATGTTATGTTGATGGTAGATCTACTTTGGCAATAGGGTCATTTTCAAAAAATGTCCGAATTTCTATACATACCTTTTGGGATACTATTTTTCCTGAAATGTCACTAACTAAATGTAGTTTTCAATATATATGTTTTGTGTGATAAGTTTATTTATCATTCTCAATGGAATATATGAAAAATCACATTAAATATTTTTTATATCTATGAATAAGTATCAGAGGTGTGTCAAAAACAGCCTGTCCAAAAACTTGAGAACCACATTTACACACATAATTTATTAGTTCTTCAAAAAGGAATAAAAAGAGAACATTAAGAAATATGTTCTACCTACAGAAAACAAATATCAAACCAATGTTTGAGGTGTAATTATATTGGGAAATACTGAAAATGCAGCCTTTTGTATGTGTCCGTGGTTTTGTGTTCTATGCTGTTTCCATCATATAAATCATGGGATAATGATTTCTCCCCCACTAACCAAAGCGAGGCTCTGTGTCAATCAAGCCACTTTTTGTACAGTCGATATAGAAGGCATGTGGTGGGGCTAAAATTTAACTCAAACTTGATCCAAGAAATCAAATGTCTGTGGGTTGAGGAGTATATTTTAACAGTTTCTATGCTGTTACCGGGATTTTGCTTGATATAATTGTATTTATATATTTTTAGTAAGTATGTCATATTTAGCTTTCTATGACATAGTTTAATTTCCATGAGTGAATACTTAAAGGAGTCCTTCATTTCACAATGAAGAGAAGTTCAACATATTTTTTTCTATGCTGTTACCTTATGATACGGTAACAGCATAGAAAGAATAAGTAACAGCACAGAATGGTATTGCACAATTTCATGAATTATTATTTTCTTTCATACAAGTGATTTATCCTATTAAATGATTACATGTTTTTATGACGTGAGACCTCAAATTTTAAAGAAAATACTGAAATGCATCAGCATTGTGACTGAAATTTTAATTCAGTAACAGCACAGAATTTTCAGTAACAGCATAGAACATTACAGTTTGAAATTTAGTATTAAGATTTATAAATGCACTCAAGTTCGAAATAGTATGTTATCACAAATATGCATTATGCCAATAAGTTGCCTGTATTGGAAATATGACATCAGCTGACTATGAGCAGTACACCAACGGTAACAGCACATAATGATTCAGAAACGGCATATAAAATTACAATTTGAAAAATGTGTTTTGTTACCTAATTAACTTATCTTTACTGAAGATAATGACATCAACATGATCAAGAATATCAGCAAACTACTTCATTAAAAATCCTTTCCAGGCAAAACCGTCACGGTAACAGCACAGAATCATTCTTTAACAGCATCTTTAGAACTATTCATAAGACATTTTCTTGGCTTATGTCAAAACATGACTTGACTTATCGTAGTCAGAACATTTGCCAAGTTCTCTAACAACATCCCATTTATTCCTCTTACAAAATACAATGTGAGAAATAGTTGAAGAAGGGCCTTAAAACAAGAAAGCCCAAAACATACATAGGTATTTGACAGATTCTTGCTTTGTCAAATGTTTTGCAAATGTTTTGATTTGCAATCTATCCAAAACATAGAAACCCAAATGTTTGTAAAAATTTAAATAGTCTGATTGCATCAAGCATACAGAAATCTGCCTGCACTGGACATATCATGTTATATATTGTAGTTATTAATAGTTAAGAATATGCTTTGTAAGAATGTCAAGACAATTTACCCTATCAAGACATGTCCAGGTTGAGTGTGTACTAACTTCCAGTTTGATAAGAAAATTGTTTCCTCTGACTGAAAAATAAAGGACAGTTGCTGGTATGTGTCTGACAATATCACTGCAGTAATCCCCCCCTCCCCAGCTTATTGAAGGAACATGCTCCCACTATGCAGTGAGATCACCTTTGTGGGAATATATCCTAGACTGTCCAAAACATATGTCTATAGTGTGAACTTTCTCTGCTGTTACCAAAATTTCCATGCTGTTACCGTAATTGTAGGTAAAACAATTATAAATAGCTATCACTTTTCTCAGTCAAAACATTTTAACATGGATAGCGAGTCATAATAAAACGTTTTAGCACTGTGAATTAATTAAATTCTCTGATAAAACATGTGTAAGGGTGGTAACAGCACAGAAAATACTTTCTCTGCTGTTACCTCAATTTCTATGCTGTTACTGTAACTTGACAGTAAAAAAATATAAATAATGATAACTTTGTCTCCGCTAAATACTTGTTCACCTAAATAGTACATCATGTTAAACCACTTTAGGTGTGAAAATATCTGTTTGGGAATATGTCGGATGAAATATCATTTTTAGCTCATCAGGCCTGAAAGGCCCGATGGGCTTATGGCATGGGATGGCGTCCGTCCGTCCATAATCTTTTCACTTTTTCGACTTCTACTCCAGAACCAATAACTCTAGAGATCTGAAATTTTATGTACAGACTCCTTGGCCAATGGGGATTCTTAATTGTAGATTTGGTGACCCTGTGACCCCAAATAAGGGCCCCAGGGGTCATAACCTTAAAAGCTATTTTCATCTTCTTCTCCAGAGAGCTGAAATTATATGTACAGACTCCTTGGCCAATGGGGATTCTAAATTGTAGATTTGGTGACCCTGTGACCCCAAATAAGGGCCTCACAGGCCATTACCTAAAATCCTGTTTTCATCTTTTTCTCCGGAACAAAAAGATCTAGAAGGCTGTGATATTGTATGCAAACTCTTTAGCCAATGGGGATTCTAACTTGTAAATTTGGTGACCCTGTGACCCCAAATATGGGCCACAGCCTAAAAAACCTTTGAAAATGAATTTTGAACTGATATTTTATGTGCACTTCATTCACTTTATTTGAAATGTATGTCGACTTGAGATAACAATCTACATTGTGGACATGTTTGTCAAATTGATGTAATCAATGTGAAATGAGAACTATTGAATAGCCTTTGAATTGAAAATTGTGACAAGTCATAAAGGACTAAATTGAAGAGGAGTTAAGAATTATTTTATTTTACATGAGATATGTGAACTGCATATGACTGGTGATGAAATGATAAAATAAGATTATTTTCATCTTCTTCTCCAGAACGAAAAGACCTAGAAGGTTGTCATGTTGTGTAATGAGTCTTTAGCCAATGGAGATTCTAAATTGTAGATTTGGTGACCCTGTGGCCCCAAATAAGGGCCTCACAGGCCATTACCTAAAATCCTGTTTTCATCTTTTTCTCCGGAACAAAAAGATCTAGAAGGCTGTAATATTGTATGCAAACTCTTTAGCCAATGGGGATTCAAACTTGTAAATTTGGTGACCCTGTGACCCCAAATATGGGCCACAGCCTAAAAAAACCCTTTGAAAATGAATTTTGAACTGATATTTTATGACACTTCAATCACAATGATTTGAAATATATGTCGACTTTAGATAACAATCTACATAGTGGACATGTTTGTCAAATTGATGTAATCAATGTGAAATGAGAACTATTGAATAGCCTATGAACTGAAAATTGCGACAAGGCATAAAGGACTAAATTGAAGAGGAGTTAAGAATTCTTTTATTTTACATGAGATATGTGAACTGCATATGATTGGTGATGAAATGATAAGATAAGATTATTTTCATCTTCTTCCCCAGAACGAAAAGACCTAGAAGGTTGTCATGTTGTGTAAAGAGTCTTTAGCCAATGGAGATTCTAAATTGTAGATTTGGTGACCCAGTGGCCCCAAATAAGGGCCTCGCAGGCCATTACCTAAAATCCTGTTTTCATCCAGAACAAACTAGAAGGAATATTTTGTTCAGAATGTTTAGATGTTTGGATGACAAGGCTTAGAACCGAGATTGTTTAGCCAAGGTGATTCTAAATTGTACTATGTACCATGAGATTCATCACATTGCCTGTTCTCTTTAAGCCTTATACAGTTAGATCAGTGCCGCCAGTGTTTAGTGCAAGCAAGAGTCTATTACATAATTTGGCGGTAAAACACAAAAAAACACAGCTGGCTTGTAACCAGAGCCAAGGGATCAGAATATTGCATAATCTCCTGTGTGTTGACCTTGCTGAGTGCTCTCTCTCAATTTCAAGAATAAGATTTGTCAGAGTTAGGGATCGTACATTATATTGAGACAACATATTTCTGTCTTCATCATCAAACAAAATAAACTCTGATGAGCTACAGAGCCCATGGCTCTTTTTTTGGAATATTGTCTTGTCACAATTGTTTAAGAAACTGTTTGGTTAATGTTCCAAATTATTGACAAGATGATATGATTCGTTTTTACCTGATGTAAAAACTGTTAATATGGAAGGAATTCCTAATAAAAACATAGTTATCAGTTATATGAATTTATTACTTTAAAAAAAATAAATTTAAATGGTGGTAACAGCACGGAAGTCTTTCATTAATTTTAATTAATCAGTTGTTGTAAATTACCAAACAAGTTGTCGTTAAGCTTGCATATTTATATTTTTTAATTTGGAAATGAACCATGTTTCAATTCTGACATTAAACTATCAGTTTCCAAATGATTTGATGGATTTTTGCGGTATTTCCCTCTCTTGGTTTTGTCAAGATAGTGAATCGCTACACCAGAAATGCATAGCGGGCCTGGATTTCTAAACACAGATATTTTAAGGAAATACTGCAAGGCCTAAATCAGCCACTAATGGAGACTGGCAAGAGTTGTGCCTTGCATTGGGAAGTTGGCTTTCTACATGGTGGATACCTATTTCTTATTAAGTTGTGTACACAATAACGAATACATTAGGAAAATGATACATTTTGTGAATGTTGGAGGCTGTTTTAGTGTACTGCGGCGTATATAAATCCAAAACTTGCTTTGCTCATCGACCTATCGACAATTTTGATGCGACATTGATGTTTGACATGAAAATTTGGAAAAAATATATACAATTTTAAAATAAAAATCACTGTTATGCATAACTTGACTTATGCAGACCTGCCATGGGAATGGCTTCAGGTTGTTTTCTAGAGCGGTTCGAAATAGTATGTTATCACAAATATGCATTATGCCAATAAGTTGCCTGTATTGGAAATATGACATCAGCTATAATGAGCAGTACACCAACGGTAACAGCACAGAATGATTCAGAAACGGCATATAAAATTACAATTTGAAAAATGTGTTTTGTTACCTAATTAACTTATCTTTAAAATACAACATTTTACTGAAGATAATGATATCATCAACATGATCAAGAATATCAGCAAACTACTTCATTAAAAATCATTTCCAGGCAAAACCGTCACGGTAACAGCACAGAATCATTCTATCACAGCATCTTTAGAACTATTCATAAGGCATTTTCTTGGCTTATGTCAAAACATGACTTGACTTATCGTAGTCAGAACATTTGCCAAGTTCTCTAACAACATCCCATTTATTCCTCTTACAAAATACAATGTGAGAAATAGTTGAAGAAGGGCCTTAAAACAAGAAAGCCCAAAACATACATAGGTATTTGACAGATTCTTGCTTTGTCAAATGTTTTGCAAATGTTTTGATTTGCAATCTATCCAAAACATAGAAACCCAAATGTTTGTAAAAATTTAAATAGTCTGATTGCATCAAGCATACAGAAATCTGCCATGAACCATGTTTCAATTCTGACATTAAACTATCAGTTTCCAAATGATTTGATGGATTTTTGCGGTATTTCCCTCTCTTGGTTTTGTCAAGATAGTGAATCGCTACACCAGAAATGCATAGCGGGCCTGGATTTCTAAACACAGATATTTTAAGGAAATACTGCAAGGCCTAAATCAGCCACTAATGGAGACTGGCAAGAGTTGTGCCTTGCATTGGGAAGTTGGCTTTCTACATGGTGGATACCTATTTCTTATTAAGTTGTGTACACAATAATACATGTACCATGTATGTTATCATGAGGTTCCCTCGAAATAGGCTTATCAGTTTCTGGCATTTTAAAAAAAACGCCAACACACTGATGACTCATTGATTTGCACTACGAAAGAATATGATTCGTATGGTTGCAAAATCTGTCCACGAAATAATAACACCAGAGAACATCAGCTAAAAACAGCAAAAATGCGATAGTACAGATCGGAAACTGGTCAGCTGACAACAATGAACGACAAATATATTTTTGTAATTGTCAATATTCTTTTAATTGTTCTGTCACACAAAGGGGCATTTGTGTATTCTCTGTGACATCATCCTTCTTCAACATGTGTATCCTCATACTCTTTGACCATTTCTGTTTGACCTATGGGTAAATGATTTCCCTAAATGTATCGATTAGTATTTGACTAATAGAATCATTCCAGTTTAGCGCGAGTAACGTTTACGTATCTGTGTTATGACAGAACTTTGGGGTACTTTCCACTACAAAAGCGAGCTTCAGTTACTCGAGTCTTTGCTGCGATGTTAATAGAATATCTCACTATTTGACAATATTGTCATCATTTGAGTCAGGAATATTCACAAGCAGGCAGTGATCACCATGTACTTTGGTGTTTTTTTAATCATGCCCTGGAGGAGTGTTATCTGCAAACACGGATAGATTCTTGATCTACATTGATGGGATATGTTTCTTTCATGTCTGATATTATTCTGTAAAGACATTTTGGATGCCTCTACTCAATCTTTTTCGGATCAATATTTCTCTTTTAGGGTGTGTTGAAACTTTAAAGGCATGGTTGGTAATGTCATAAAAATATCCTCCTTGTCACAGTTCTTAAAATATACATAATTAATATTTAATTTGTCACCTCTTTGAGATTTGGAAATGAAGGATACGGATGATACAGATGATTTACGTTATTCCGTAAAATTACTACCAACGGTTCACAAGATATCTACAAACTGTACACAAAGGAAAACCCACACCGATGCTTTACAGACTTAAATAACAAACTTGAATAGCATATTGGTTCAAATCACACTGCCGTAAGTTAGTATTGTGCTTAGTCAAGACATTTCTCGTGTAATTCAAGCAAAATGTAACATATACTTTTAAGAAATGATTAAACTAGTGCACATATGCCACTAAAAATGCAACCTCCAGACTGAGCAACGCGAAAATACATTGATATACGTAGGCCTATATATATAACCCACAAGCAAGTCTGTTCTTTATCTATACGCAAATGGAAAACAATTAAAGGCAAGCTTTATTGTGATAATTATCCGTCCTTGATGTTATTTCCAAATAAAGGGGAAAATGTAGCTATTTTACTCCTCTCTACAAACATACCATCGATGTACACCTTTCTACACCTAGTGTACGATGATACACAGCGTTTCAAATGAACCCAATGTCATGTCTGAGGTACCATAAATAATGAATTTAGAGAATTTTATATATAATTCATCGTTTTGTAATTAAGCATGTTGCTTCCCTGCTTGGCACTCAGCATTATAAGGATAGAACATCGCATGATCTGGCGCTGCGCTGTGGCTGCCGGGTACCAATGGTACAAAACGAATTTCCGAATTTACATTGTAATGAGGACAATGAAGTGTTATTATTAACCGTGTTTCGAAGGCACGCAATAATTCAAATGGTTATCTTTTAAACCAGAGACCATAACATAAAGGGACTAGACTCGACAGTAGATTATCATCAACTATGTGTGCCTCGGCCAGATGTGTAATCGACCCGACTTGAAGTTCTGCTGTGATTGCAAAAAGTCAACACTGGAAGCATCATGTAATATTTATAATACACCAAATGAAACTTTGTCATATCTATTTCATAAATCCTGGTAACTAAGGAAATGTTTTTTATTAAATGAGTTATATGAGAAACAGAATCGGCACTTTTGAATTTTTCCCGGACGTCATCTTGTTCTAGCGAGGCACACAAATATTCCCGCCTGCGGCTGAGTCCAGTCCCTTTATTGTATGGCCTCTGTTTAAACTTTAGGAATGCGAATGTATTTTAATTCTACAAATTAGGCCTACCTTTTGTTGTATGAAAAGAAATCAATTTTGCTCTTCATCCTGTTTTAGTGAAAAGGGGGTCAAAAGAAATGAATTTGACAATAAAGAGTTATCTCCACTGTAGCCTACATAGAATTTGATGAGTAACACATTTAAACATAAATTGTTGATTTTAAGAAAGTTAATTGATGTGTAAATTAATTCATATTGCCAGTTTTTCGACGGTTTAATTACAGATCAATGATGAAGTAGAATCTTTCATTATAAACAAGCACATGCTGACTATAATAGGCCAACAAGATATAGCATTTACTTTTGATTGACGTAGGCCTAATGTGTTCACTCAGTGCCTGCCAACATGGCGACTTGACTAGAGTAGCTTCAGGACACATTCTTCTTTAAAAAAACAACCAAATTGTACAAATGTCAAATGGCACCCCGCATAAACAGTCTAATAAACAAATGCAGTAGATTCTATGTTTATATCTTGGAAACTAAATATATAGTACTTTTACTTATATTTTATTTCCCCTAATTCTAATTTGAAAAGAAATACTTAACACGCTATCTACCTTGGCACGAAAGCTAATTATTCTATTTGACACAAAGCTCTTTATAATGACGGATGAGAAGAGTGACAATTGTGTTCAAAGTTTGTGGACTGGGGCGATCCCCGCCAGGAAACGTGACACATCTTCAGCGATCATGTGACTGGCAGTGATCACGTGATCTAAAATGGCGGCTGAAGGTTTTACAGTGTTGTACGTCGCTGTTGGAAAAATCTTCACGTAATCACTGTTTGTTAAGTGACAATGTTGTCACCAGAAATCGTCAAAACGATTGTTCTTTTTGTTTTGTTTCTGTTGACATTTCTGCTGGGGATTATTCCAATAAAACTTGTGAGAGTTGTTCGGAAGAGATCTGCCTCCGCAACTCGACCCCGCGATCTCATTTCTGTGTATTCGTCTGACAATACTGTTGTGGACTCGAGGCCAACGTACAAACGCGTCATCAGTTTCCTCAGCTGCTTCGCGGCTGGCGTCTTCCTTGCAACATGTCTCCTGGATCTGTTACCCGACGTGCGGCGTGTTCTCATGAATGTGTTGGATGTAATGAAAATATACACAGGATTTCCAGTGGCAGAATTTGTCATGGTCTTGGGCTTGTTTGCCATCTTGATAACTGAACAGATAGTGTTGACAGTGAAAGAAAGACATCCACCCGCAGAGTCAGACAACTCACGCACACCACTGCTTGCAGACGATAACTGGCCAAAGAGTGCGACACAATCCATCTGCAGCGAACACGCAATCGAGGGAATCAGTGACAGGCCCTATCTGGAACGCTCGGACAGTCAGGCATCAGACCTACATCGTGAGGATGTATGCCAAGCACCTGTTTCAATTGATAATAATGACCATCATCACCACCACCATGATCACCTGTCACACGACATATCGGATCACCCACACTCGCCACTGAGAGCGTTTTTGCTTCTCATTGCTCTGTCCCTCCACTCAATATTCGAGGGATTAGCGGTCGGACTGCAGAAGCAGGCCAGCGATGTCTTGGGTATATTTGCAGCCCTTGTTGTACACAAGAGCATTTTGAGTTTCAGTTTGGGAATGAATCTCGTTCAGACTAATCTATCAATGAAATCAATGTTTCGATCCATCCTACTATTTTCTGTGACTGCTCCGATTGGTGTTGCTATAGGCATCGGAATAATCAACTTGTGGGAGTCGGTAGTGTCGAATCTCGTACAGGGTTTGCTCCAGGGAGTGGCATGTGGCACTTTCCTCTACATCACGTTCTTCGAAGTGTTACCCCATGAGTTCAACTCTCATCATGACAGAATTCTCAAACTCCTCTTCCTGTTGCTAGGTTACAGTGCAGTGACAGGAGTTCTGTTTCTCAGTGACAGTGTACGTAAGCCTTTCTGCCCCATTGCACAGACGAACGGAACACAAACCGGTTGATTCTACTGGAATTTAATAACTCAAATAACTTTGTGAAAGTGATTTGTTTATGTCCACAGTAGATGATAATAATATATTTACTTATTGTTTGAAATGAATACAACTGATCACTTACAACTTATAACTTTAAGTTGATTCTGCTAAATGGAGACAATCAGACGGACTTCCTATCAAGCATATTTTATTTACACATTAATATTGTAAACATATATATACTGATAGTGTTGTGTTGCTTTTGCACTTTTTTTAAAGGTATTTGATTTTTTAACTTTGACCACAAATATATTGTCTTTTATAGGAAGTTAAAAGTCTTAAGTTTAAAAACAATGAGACCTTGAGATGTATCACATGATGTTTCTTAAAGGGGTGGTTCTATGGGGATCCATCAGGTTGACATTATTTACAACTCTTCAGTTTTTATGACTTTATAAATAAAAACAGTTGCAGGAAATATATTTTAAAATGAAGAACTCTAAATTTAATTTTAGTATTTGTTTCAATATAAATCCAGAAATGAGTATTTTAGTAAAAATAGTAATTGTCAGAAATATAGCTGTCATGAATTGCCCAGGGAGAGATGTCAATCAACATGAGACTTCCGCTTTGTCAATCTAATCTCGTACACAGGCCTCGTTCCTCACCTTTCCTCTTTTCTCTCGTTAACTCACCTTTATTTTATGTTGTCTCGTTAACTCACCTACCTGTATTTTCTGCCATTTTGTAAATCTACCTTTCTTTTCCTCCACTCCAATGACTTCTCCTCTAACAGAAACTGTTTAAACTGGTGTTCAATATCTATTATATTGCCAGATTGTTAACTGTTTTTGTCTTTATGCTTAGTCTTTCAAGGTAGAAAATTGCTTTTTAAATTTATAAGACTTGCACGAGTTTTATATCTTCATATATTCTCTATGGTTTATGCTTTGCATACCAATGTTTTTCATCCACAAATCTTTGATATAATTGACTGATATGTTGACTTCTCCACAGTGTTTGTAGTGCTTTTCTTATCACTGTTTACTCTGGTAGTCTGAATGTAGTTGGTGAGGGCAAATAATCATGAAAATGTTATAAAGATTTGTAGAAATTTGTCATGTTGAATATCACTTACCAAATTATTTTAAAGCCAACATATTCTATTTATCATAATTATGCATTCCTGAATTTGTTTTATAGGTTAGTCCATTTGTTTTATGTTAATTTCCTTCTGGTCAATAATGCAGAGAAAATTTTGTCTTCATTAGGAGTACATGTAGTATTTTCATTCTTAAGAATCTCAAATATTTCAGCTAAAAATTTACAGCCAACCATGGCATTTCATCATGTAATTTTATGATTGTAAAAAAAACGGCTATATATTTTCTGACTAAACTAGATCTCAGTGGCGGATCCAAGGGGGGGGTTCAGGGGGTCCGGACCCCCCCCCTTTTCAAATCCATGTATAAGTTGGGATATACATCTACCCCCCCCCCCCCCCCCCCCCCCCCCCCCCCCCCCCCCACTGAGTGGAGAAAAATTGTTTTGGGACCCCCCCCTTTCAAAAATCCTGGATCCGCCCCTGGATCTGATGTAGATCATCCCATTGACCTACCAAGTAACACTATGTGAACATACAGGTGTGCTATTGTTCTATATCCATCTGTATTGTGAGTGATGTTATTGAATAGATCACTCACATGTGATAACATTGTACTGACTGGGAATACAAGAAGACTATAGCCATATAGACTATACAATACCCTACTCTGTATGAAGCATTTAAAGTGGAGTATGAATGGCAGCAGTTTTGTTGGTTTTATTAGCTGAGGCAGTTGCAGAAGGAGCTAGCTTGCCAGTCCGACCTATTGGACTTTGTAAAGTATAGATTAAAATCAGCACTATTCTGAGAAATAACAGTTTCAAAATATTACATCAACGGGATGCAAATAAACTCCTCTCACTGAAAGATTTCCTCCCTGAGAAAAGGAGTCTACTGAAACAGTTCAAATTGCAGTAGAAGCATTATTTTGAAACTTCTCCGAGATGGTCGGTTTTATTCAGAGCGAGTTCATCTACACATTGGTAAAGTTAGAGAATACTGACTTGAATAATGGAATAATCATTTGATTCACTGAATAGAAAAGATAAAACATTGTATATGAACTAAAAATATATGAATTATCCATTAACGATTCAAAGTGTTCATCAATAAAAAAAACATTAACCACAAGACCAACACTCCGAATGTAGATATTGATTGATTTTGTACAAGGGACATCTAATATTGAAACCAGTGTTGGATACCGGTAATAAACATATTCTGACCCTTGCACTCAGAATCTGCACACTCAATCTACAAATTTCAACTTCTGACATGGAGAAATAGTTTTGAAGTCTTGTGCTAGGTCAGTTGTCTTATCTTGTACGTACAGAATGTGACTCACTGTGTTCATGCTTGTCCTGCTCCAGGTATTCAGTGTAAACATGAAGGATCGATCTTATGCTGATGTCTTTACCCCTTTATTTTGTGCTTGAAAATGCATTCAGTATGTATTCAACTCCCAACTATTATGTTTGTAAATCAAGGTAATGCTGAGAAAAGTTGGGATAAGAGTTGAGACTGAATCAAATTGAATATTATTTTATGAATAAAAAAATATTGATATACCTGTTGTTTTTGTGTATCTGTAACTGTTTACAACAAATTCATATTTCAGCAATAATTCAAGTTTTTTTTAAGTTCAATTGTCTGTGGTAGTGTGGTCAATTGTCTGTGGTAGTGTGGTCAAGCAACCAATCTCATTAAAATCAGGTCAAACACAACACTGATACCTTGCTGCATACGAATACTGCTCAGCAAGGATGCTGTCTTGTGACCTTTCACTTTCACATCAACCAGACAAGGGCTTATCACTTGAATTGCCATTTTTAGCTCCTCTGGCCTGAAAGGCCCGATTGGCTTATGGCATGGCATGGCGTCCGGCGTCCGTCCGTCCATAAACTTTTCCCTTTTACAACTTCTTCTCCAGAACCAATAACTCCACAGAGCTGAAATTTTATGTGCAGACTCCTTGGCCAATGGGGATTCTAAATTGTAGATTTCGTGACCCCATGACCCCAAATGGGGTCACAGGGGTCACATCCTTAAAAACCTATTTTCATCTTCTTCTCCAGTTCCATAAGGTCTAGAGAGCTGAAAGGTTGTGGGCAGACTCCTTGGCCAATGGGGATTCAAAATTGTAGATTTCTCGACCCCATGACCCCAAATATAGGTCACAGACGTCATGGCCTGAAAACCTATTTTCATCTTCTTCTCCAGTTCAAAAAGGTCTAGAGAGCTGAAAAGTTGTGTGCAGACTCCTTGGCCAATTGGGATTATAAAATGTAGATTTCGTGACCCCATGACCCAGAATGGGATCACAGGGGTCACATCCTTAAAAACCTATTTTCATCTTCTTGTCCAGTTCCAAAAGGTCTAGAGAGCTGAAAAGTTGTGTGCAGACTCCTTGGCCAATGGGGATTCTAAATTGTAGATTTCGTGACCCCATGACCCCAAATGGGGTCACAGGGGTCACATCCTTAAAAACCTATTTTCATCTTCTTCTCCAGTTCAAAAAGGTTTAGAGAGCTGAAAAGTTGTGTGCAGACTCCTTGGCCAATGTGGATTCTAAATTGTAGATTTCGTGACCCATGACCCCAAATGGGGTCACAGGGGTCACATCCTTAAAAACCTATTTTCATCTTCTTCTCCAGTTCAAAAAGGTCTAGAGAGCTGAAAAGTTGTTTGCAGACTCCTTGGCCAATGTGGATTCTAAATTGTAGATTTCGTGATCCATGACCCCAAATGGGGTCACAGGGGTCACATCCTTAAAAACCTATTTTCATCTTCTTCTCCAGTTCTAAAAGGTCTAGTGAGCTGAAAAGTTGTGTGCAGACTCCTTGGCCAATGGGGATTCTAAATTGTAGATTTCGTGACCCATGACCCCAAATGGGGTCACAGGGGTCACATCCTTAAAAACCTATTTTCATCTTCTTCTCCAGTTCAAAAAGGTCTAGAGAGCTGAAAAGTTGTTTGCAGACTCCTTGGCCAATGTGGATTTTAAATTGTAGATTTCGTGACCCCATGACCCAGAATGGGATCACAGGGGTCACATCCTTAAAAACCTATTTTCATCTTCTTGTCCAGTTCCAAAAGGTCTAGAGAGCTGAAAAGTTGTGTGCAGACTCCTTGGCCAATTGGGATTATAAAATGTAGATTTCGTGACCCCATGACCCAGAATGGGATCACAGGGGTCACATCCTTAAAAACCTATTTTCATCTTCTTGTCCAGTTCCAAAAGGTCTAGAGAGCTGAAAAGTTGTGTGCAGACTCCTTGGCCAATGGGGATTCTAAATTGTAGATTTCGTGACCCCATGACCCCAAATGGGGTCACAGGGGTCACATCCTTAAAAACCTATTTTCATCTTCTTCTCCAGTTCAAAAAGGTTTAGAGAGCTGAAAAGTTGTGTGCAGACTCCTTGGCCAATGTGGATTCTAAATTGTAGATTTCGTGACCCATGACCCCAAATGGGGTCACAGGGGTCACATCCTTAAAAACCTATTTTCATCTTCTTCTCCAGTTCAAAAAGGTCTAGAGAGCTGAAAAGTTGTTTGCAGACTCCTTGGCCAATGTTGGAATCTAAATTGTAGATTTCGTGATCCATGACCCCAAATGGGGTCACAGGGGTCACATCCTTAAAAACCTATTTTCATCTTCTTCTCCAGTTCTAAAAGGTCTAGTGAGCTGAAAAGTTGTGTGCAGACTCCTTGGCCAATGGGGATTCTAAATTGTAGATTTCGTGACCCATGACCCCAAATGGGGTCACAGGGGTCACATCATTAAAAACCTATTTTCATCTTCTTCTCCAGTTCAAAAAGGTCTAGAGAGCTGAAAAGTTGTTTGCAGACTCCTTGGCCAATGTGGATTTTAAATTGTAGATTTCGTGATCCATGACCCCAAATGGGGTCACAGGGGTCACATCCTTAAAAACCTATTTTCATCTTCTTCTCCAGTTCAAAAAGGTCTAGTGAGCTGAAAAGTTGTGTGCAGACTCCTTGGCCAATGGGGATTCTAAAATGTAGATTTCGTGACCCCATGACCCAGAATGGGATCACAGGGGTCACATCCTTAAAAACCTATTTTCATCTTCTTGTCCAGTTCCAAAAGGTCTAGAGAGCTGAAAAGTTGTGTGCAGACTCCTTGGCCAATGGGGATTCTAAATTGTAGATTTCGTGACCCCATGACCCCAAATGGGGTCACAGGGGTCACATCCTTAAAAACCTATTTTCATCTTCTTCTCCAGTTCAAAAAGGTTTAGAGAGCTGAAAAGTTGTGTTCAGACTCCTTGGCCAATGTGGATTCTAAATTGTAGATTTCGTGACCCATGACCCCAAATGGGGTCACAGGGGTCACATCCTTAAAAACCTATTTTCATCTTCTTCTCCAGTTCAAAAAGGTCTAGAGAGCTGAAAAGTTGTTTGCAGACTCCTTGGCCAATGTTGGAATCTAAATTGTAGATTTCGTGATCCATGACCCCAAATGGGGTCACAGGGGTCACATCCTTAAAAACCTATTTTCATCTTCTTCTCCAGTTCTAAAAGGTCTAGTGAGCTGAAAAGTTGTGTGCAGACTCCTTGGCCAATGGGGATTCTAAATTGTAGATTTCGTGACCCATGACCCCAAATGGGGTCACAGGGGTCACATCCTTAAAAACCTATTTTCATCTTCTTCTCCAGTTCAAAAAGGTCTAGAGAGCTGAAAAGTTGTTTGCAGACTCCTTGGCCAATGTGGATTTTAAATTGTAGATTTCGTGATCCATGACCCCAAATGGGGTCACAGGGGTCACATCCTTAAAAACCTATTTTCATCTTCTTCTCCAGTTCAAAAAGGTCTAGTGAGCTGAAAAGTTGTGTGCAGACTCCTTGGCCAATGGGGATTCTAAATTGTAGATTTAGTGACCCCATGACCCCAAATGGGGTCACAGGGGTCACATCCTTAAAAACCTATTTTCATCTTCTTCTCCAGTTCCAAAAGGTCTAGAGAGCTGAAAAGTTGTGTGCATACTCCTTGGCCAATGGGGATTCTAAATTGTAGATTTCATGACCCTGTGACCCTAAATGTGGGTCACGGGGGTCACGATCTAAAAACCTATTTATTGCTTGTTTACAATGTTTTACCTGAGATAACTCAGACATTTGACCTTAGATAATAAATCAATGAAATCCTGATGAGCTACAGAGCCGATGGCTCTATTTTTATGTGAACACATTAAAATGGCCGCTCGAAAGGAAATGGACTCGCATGGCTTAATCTAACAAACATATTTTCATCACTGAAGTTATTACTATAGTTTGGCAGGAAAGTAAGTGACACCCCTATTTTGTATAAATAATTACAAAACCAGGCAAACTAGCAAACTCATCCTTTGCCAATCTTAATTTTATGTTTGTACCTAATAGGATTCTAAATTTGAAAATTTTATTAAACGAAGTGAAAAATCTGTCTATATAACCATCATATGAAATCTAATGTTAACACGCGAGTCTTGTAGAGGGTGGTGTCCAGAGTTTAAAACAGCCGCAGGTTGCTATTTTAGGATGTGCTACGTCACAGCAACTAGGACAGAGGACTGTTTTGTTTACACACAGCGATTATTCAAGGCAGGCGATTATTCATTTTAGGTACACCCAATGAGAACCTGATAGCACAAGAACTTTTCAAGTTATTGTGTTTATATTTTTTGGTGATTTCAGAACTCGTGATCTTGACCTTTGACCTTGAATTTGAACATGTCAAAAAAAATCCCATGGGGTATAAGTAAGAAGTTATGTATACAAGTTCATGGAAAAAAGTTGTAGCCGATACAAATTGCGGCAGTGGAAACTGCACAAAAACTGATAGCAGCCTTAGCCGGGGCTGCTAATGAGGTTCATTAAGCACATAACTTGTTCTTCACAGCACTTACTTCTAAAGTATCTCTCAAGGGACTTACAAACTGATGAAATATTGGCGACTCAGCAAGGCAGTACTCAGATCAAGAAGCTAGCGAGGTACGACTCTTACATTTGATCCACTTTAATGAGGTTAAGGTCAGCATCAAATCCAAACAAACAGACTTCCCAATAACCTGAACAAGGAATGCTTTATTAACATGAGTGTAAACAAAACGAATTGACAATCCCGTCATGAAGGTGCAGACACACACACACTGAGAGCTATGTCCTTGACCTTGTCTAGTGTGTTGGTGGTGGACACCTCCAGAAGCGCGGGGATCACGATGTCGGGTGCTGCCCTCTGCAGGAGGTGAAGACAGTCTGTGGAGCGAGACAGCATCTCGGTCTTCACACTGTCCGGTGTTCGAGTTTGATCGGTGCAAATGTCGTACAGCAATCGGAGCAGTACCTTGAGAATACTAGTTGCGTGGGCAGGCACACGTGGCCAACACACAAGCAAAATGGTCTCAAGACTGGTAAGTGCACTCAGTCGTGCCACTTCCTCCGGGCCGTCGTCGATCTGCAGGTAGTTGGAGAGGAGTTGGAGCATGCTCTTCATGTGGCGGACAGACGTGACTCCTAGGAGGCGGAGGAAGTGATGGAGGTTCTGGGTGAGGGCGCGGCGGAGCGACAGGTTGTTCTCTAGCTCGGCATCCAGTACTATCATCCTCAGCACTTCATCACACCTGAACAACAGTAAATGGCCATGTTGAATTAACCAGCTTAAGTTTAACTTGCAGAAAATATTAATATTATTTTTTAATATAAGATACCTACGGCAATACAACACAGGCGGTCAATGGGACCTACAGCGTGCTTTATGAGACAATAAAACATGCTCGTGATTTTAGACGTCAGTTAGAGCGTCGCTTAGTAAATGACGTCACATTTTACGTCACTTTGATTGTTCAATGGTAGGGAATGTGTTCTACGACGGGAGGCATAAATATTTTCAAAATATAGTTTATACAAACAACATAATATCTCCACATTTTTTATAGAAAAGCGAGCAACTATTTAAGGACATCTCATATAAAAAATAGAAGACTCGTTGTTGTGCTTTATGCTCCCTGCTATGTTTTATTCAACGATAAAGCACGCCAACTCGTCTTCTATTTCTTAAATAAGGGGCTTACTGTGATTATTGTTTACAACTCTAGTTTAAGTATTAAGTAAAGTAGAACTTCACATCAACAATGTAAAACATATATAAATTTCTATAAAAATACATCAGTCACACATATATACTGGACAAAATAAGTTTGGGATAGTTTAATTGTTATGATAATTATTCTATCAGTGTGTCAATTAATGTCAAAAGCTAACAATCAGAAAGGTTTCAATTTTTTTCTGAAAATTCATCAAAGTAAACGTCAGATTACAATCTTACAAAGGTTAAAGAGAAGTAACCTAGTTCTATTATTGAGTTCCCTCACAAAAAGAGCAGTCGTCACAGAGCAAGCTGTGATCTAAGGGAGATAACTGTGTATTTAGTACTTGAACTGAATATTTAATATGATCTCTTCTTAATCTTAACTGAAATATGCTATTAACTTCAAGAGTTGTGAAACATCAAAGGGGGGGTTTACACTACTTCCGAATAAATCGCATTGCGTTGACGCATGCGATTGAGGGGTTTACATTACACACGTTTTGCATGCGATTTTAATGCGAATATCATAAGTGTGATTGTTTTAGGACCCTGTTATAATGTATGTACATGTATATGTATGTACAGATGCATGTAATTACTGTAGGTGCATGTACAATGGGTGAATGTACAGGTTTTATTTATAGAATCTCATGTTTGTATGTACAAATGTGTGTATGTAGGGGTCAATGTATGTGTGAATGTATACAGGTCTGAGTGTATGTGTATGTATTGATGTACAGATATCTGTTGGCTTAATTGTTTATGACTTCTTTGCCTACCCGTGTTTGGAATTCGCCTTTCAGATAATGAAAATATGACGTCATATAGGAATTCCATGCGATTTTGAATGAGATACGAATAAAATAGAACAGGTACTATTTTCTTCGCATCGCATCGCAACGCTTGAAAAAAACGGACGTAGTGTATGACAACTCATTGAAAGTAACAGGTTGCGTTCTTGTGCGATTATTTTTAACGCATTGCATCCAAAAAACGGTCGTAGTGTAACTGTAAACCACGCCTTACAGTTGGTAAAAATGTTCTGTATAGTTGACAAAATAAATCTTCATTTTGAAAATGTGACTTTTGTTCACAGAATCGAGAAAGTAGATTGTTTATGTATAGGCTTATTTAAAGATAAATGAACCTGATCCTATATTCTTAAAATCACTAAGGGGAATCTGCATTTATTGGCACTGAGTTACAATCAGGTTTAATCATATTGGAACAGTAAAGGAATGTTTCCAAATGTTCTGATAGCAACTATCTCCAGGGCACCTGTTGGGCTCTCTAGACGAAGTTCCAGATTCCGTTCTCTCCACAGTCACCAGAATACTAAGAATAGCAGGGTGTAGAACTTCAATAAGTGTTGCATGTTTCGTGTACATTTGATGTTTCAGTGCTTCATATACCACATCTGCACGACCATACCAACGTAATTCCTCCCGTGAAACGTTCTCCATTATATGATGAAGACATTTGACACCTAGAATTTTATTTTCAATGTTAAAATCGTCCACCATGTTCAGTGGAAAGGGGAGAACTTCATCCAAGAATTCACTCAGATTCGGAGACTTAAGTTGGAGCAGAGACCAGCAGAACGAAGCTTTGTTTGCTGGATTGTTCTTCCACCTGTCTCGAGTCAGACTCTGTCGTGTGAGAGCGAGGTAGTGGTGGTAAAGAGAGGAGGATGTAGATTCCATCCCATCTTTCTCATCAAGACTCACAAGCAACAGTTCGCGACATGTCTCCACCCTGTATATGTCTTTCAGTGTCTGCAGAGCGAGTCTGGCTTGGTGCTCCGACTTCTTACTGGTCCATAAGTTTCTCGGGATGTTTGCGCTAATCAGCTGTAACAACTTTGGACTGATTGTCTTTATGGCAGTGGGCACCTTGTCCTCTCCACCCTCCTCACATCTCACTTGGGACAGGAGAATGTCGAGACATTCCAGTACTTTCTCACAGTTAGCCGCGCACCCCTTGAAGTGGGTCGCAGTGAACTCGGTGTCTTCCAAAACATTGATCTGCCCCACCCACCCAGAGTCGATGAGCTCGCTGAGGGTCCCGGCCGCGGGGTATGTCGCGAGAAAGGCGGACACTCGTGCTGACTCGGAGTCTGACTTCAACTCGTCGTTCAGACGACCAAGCTCTGATGCGAAACTCGATGGAGATGAATTCTTTTTAATAAGTAATTTGCGTAGCGCCTCTAATTTGTCTTCTGCCACTTGTGATGAACTCATTGTGTGTGTACGCAAATGTTAACGATCATGGGACACAAAACAACATCACAACTAAGCTTAAAATCCACCATGATCCATATTCTTGTAAGATTAGAGTTACCCCCCTTCCACTCCTCTTTGGCCGTGTTTGATTCATTCAAACGTCGTATACACCGATCATGTGACCGGCGTACGCTGCTCCGGTTACAGACTCCAGTCGAATCTTACTTGCGCATCGGTTTACAGACACTGAGACAGGAAATAATATAATGTAGTTTGAATGACCAGAATGAAGCGTTATACATGTACACTCATGTATATGGATAACAACTCCTTAATTCATCCATGATATGTGACGTTTCGACTCAGATTTGTGTCGTCGTCAAGTGAGGTGAGGTGAGGTGAGTTAGGTTTTAACGCCACTTTCAAGAGTATTTCACTTATATCGCGGCTGCTAGCAGGGAGAAAGCCCGCAACGCCATGTGGCTATGCATTGCGGTGAAACCTGCGAGCATAGGCTGGAACTAGCGAACCATGGTTGGTACTGCAATGAAATTCAGTGTAGCAACGTTACTGCGTGCAGAACAGTTCTCTACTGCAGACAAAGTTGCCGTGGCGGGATTCGAACCACGGACTTCTTGATCCGAAGCCGAACGCGATAACCACTGCGCTATCCCGCCCCAGTGTCGTCGTCAAGTAGATTGACGGTTAATGAGGGACGATGGTGTAACACCAACAGAATTCTGAGACAATGTCCTTGTTGTGATCTGGGAATTGAGGACGAATACCATTTTACCTTTATTTGTCCAAGATATGCTGATTTACATCGTAGATATTTGCCAACTGAATTAAAAACAAATATGTTTAGCTTTAAAAAACTCCTTACAACAGATAATATTCATACCTTAAAAATGTTCAGTCTCTATATTATGCACTCATACGAACGCAGATCTAATATATTACAAGAATAATAACAGCACTGATTACTATAACATTTTGTCTATCATATCAAAATACATTTCATCATATTTGTTCATTTCATCAATACCGATTTGCAAAGTATATCTATGAAAATGTGTAAATATATATGTTAGCAGATGGGCGTGTATATACGAGGGGCGTTCAATAAGTGTTGCAACTTCAATATAAAACCAACTCGCGTAGTCAATTGTTTACTTTTATTTTTCAATATAGTTACCCTTCACCTCAATACACTTATTCCATTTCTCTTTAAGACTTTTGATGCCGCTTTTGTAGAAGTCTTCCGTTTGCCCTGCCCTGCCTGCCTGACCGTGGGTCATCGTCTAAGGACTCCCTGCCCCGCTTGAACTGAAGAGACCAGCGACAAACTGTTGAAAAGTTAGGAGCATCCTTACCCATCACATTACACATACGATTATGTATTTCTGTAGCTTTGCATCCCTCTTTAGTAAGGAACTTGATCACAGCGCGTTATTCATGTTTGAGAGAATCCATGATTATGGAGACCCCTAGGTCAGCGCAGCTATTATATCTAAATAATTGTTATGTCTAGAAATTGTTTTGACATGTGTCAATGTTATGTTTTGACTATAGTAACACCTGCTATAAGCTGACACTGTTTATGTAAACACCAATGTCCCGCTTGCAACACTTATTGAACGCCCCTCGTACATTGAATATATATTGAATGTATGAACTTTGTAAATGTATATGGGCCCGATGGCCTTCATACGGAATAAAGGTTTGATTGATTGATTGACAGATGACGGAGGTGCACATGTATGTTCAGACAACGGGAACAGGCGAAAATGTTCCACCTGACATGCTTTCATTGTATGGCCATTTAAACTTTTTCTATGGCCATTTTGACTTTTTGGTTTGGCCATTTTGACTAGGGGTCTGTGGCCATTTAGACTTTTTTTTATGGCTATTTTGACTTTCACATTGTGTGGCCATTTTTTCGTATGGCCATTTTGACTAGGACCCCAGACAACATTAGGTGTAGGCAACATTTTCATAGTTTTAATGTGTACATTAATTCAGTTTGACAACATTGTACATGAAACAATGAAATGATAAACATGAGATATGTTTCCCATAAAGACAATGAGTTGCACAAATACTAAATTATATATAAACATTATGCATATCAATAATAGTAGGTGTTTGTGGTAAATAAAGACTTTTATTATTTACAGACAATGAACAAAAATCATTGTCATCTTTAAATGTGCAGTATCATGTAATATAATTGCGTTGATATAATGTTTTATTTCTTCCTCTGACTCCGAGAATTATCTTCGAAATTGTAAATTTTATATACATTTTGAGCTAACAAAATGATATTTTGTATATTCCACTTGTGTTAATCATTGATTTATTTTCTCCAAAATGCAGCGAACATGTTACTTATTTCGATTAACATCAACTGTGGTTGAACAGGACGGCTTTGCATGGAGGTTTTAACACGGGGTGGTTCACCGTTTGTTTCGGAAAATCCATTTCAAGTTCACAAACACATTTATAATTCACAAGTACATTTCAAATGACATACAACTTGATACAAGACGTAGTGTTTTAACTCGGATATCGTATGGTCAAGGAGACTGGGTTAGACAGACAGCTAATAGTACGTACTGAAGTTGACGGATTTTAGTATTTTATGGGCGCTTCAATCAGTACCACATTCGATATGCAACTTTTCCCACCTACACACTCTGTGGGAGAGGATGAATAAAGAGATCTGATCTGTTAATTGTTTAAGCTATTTTTAAAAATTCTGCATACCTCTTTTAGCTTAGTAACTAATCAATCAATATTTATTTCGTTAGTATTAGTGTATATGGAGTTTTGAATCGGGGGATTTAAAAAATATATGTAAGGTAAATACAAGCATCTTATATTTTGATAACGTTACATTTACATACCAGCGTACCATGAAATTCATTTTCAATAAGGTAAATTTTGCATACAATATAACATACGCTATTTAATCTGGTTGGTTGATTTATCGACCGGTTTCAATTTAGATGCAGTGCGGAGAACATTAAGCAAGGGCTGATCGAAAATTCGAAATTGACAAAATCTTTAATGTAAATTTCAACACCAAATGTGATTTAAAAATCAGAATAAAGTGAACAGTTTGAACTATTTACAAGTGATGTGTGCTACTCCTGTCCATAGTTAACTTTTAGTGTAAAACCACATTCTGATGTGAGCCTTGAATTCATTATACTAAACATTAAACTAAACATGCATTTTATGAGACTATATAAATTATACGGTATGTGAAACATGCATTTTATGACACTATATATACGGTATGTGAAACATGCATTTTATAACACTATATATACACGGTATGTGAAACATGCATTTTTTGACACTATATATACAGTATGTGAAACATGCATTTTATGACACTATATATACGGTATGTGAAACATGAACTCTATGACACTTAATATACGGTATGTGAAACATGCATTTTATGACACTATATATACGGTATGTGAAACATGCATTTTATGACACTATATATACGGTATGTGAAACATGCATTTTATGACACTATATATACGGTATGTGAAACATGAACTCTATGACACTATATATACGGTATGTGAAACATGCATTTTATGACACTATATATACAGTATGTGAAACATGAACTCTATGACGACTTTATATACGGTATGTGAAACATGCATTTTATGACACTAAATATACGGTATGTGAAACATGAACTCTATGACACTATATATACGGAATGTGAAACGTGCATTTTATGACACCATATATACGGTATGTGAAACATGCATTTTATGACTTTATATACGGTATGAAACATGCATTTTATGACACTATATATACGGTATGTGAAACATGCATTTTATGACGCTACATATGGTATGAAACATGCATTTTATGACGCTATATATGCGGTACATGAAACATGAACTCTATGACACTATATAAACGGTACATGAAACATGAACTCTATGACACTATAAATACGGAATGTGAAACGTGCATTTTATGACACTATATATACAGTATGTTAAACATGAACTCTATGACACAATATATACGGTATGTGAAACATGCATTTTATGACACTAAATATACGGTATGTGAAACATGAACTCTATGACACTATATATACGGAATGTGAAACATGCATTTTACGACACTACATATACAGTATGTGAAACATGAACTCTATGACACTATACGGTATGTGAAACATGCATTTTATGGCACCAAATATACGGTATGTGAAACATGAACTCTATAACACTATATATACGGAATGTGAAACATGCATTTAATGACACTATATATACAGTATGTGAAACATCCATTTTATGACACTATATATACGGTATGTGAAACATGCATTTTATGACGCTATATACGGTATGAAACATTCATTTTATGACGCTATATATGCGGTACATGAAACATGAACTCTATGACACTATATAAACGGTACATGAAACATGAACTCTATGACACTATATATCTATGCAATGTGTGAAACAAGAACTCTGAATGACTGCTCATCTCCGGTTAACTCGGAAGCAGACACTGTAAACGTGTAATTTACGATAGCTGCACTTGTGACTTGTGTGGAAAATCCTGGAGTATGTATAGCTTACTGCGATTGCTAGCAGAATTATAAGTCTCCACCAATGGCTAAAGTAAATGACCCATGTATGGCTGAGACTGGCGCGAGTTGTGATCTGTGGGGCGAGTTGGATAACAAGGAGAGTATAGACGATAAACTTATGACAAACCAACAGTTCACAAGTGTGCAACTACCCCGGGAAATACCATACATTGTTTTGACAGATGATCGTTTAATGGCATCCAGGTTTAAATAATTACTTACAAAATACACGAACCAACGCAGTTCTACAACCAGTTGTACATGTGAGACGTCACCTTGCTCCATCCGGGTATCTGTATCTATATGACTCAAACAATCCCCTGATTGCGTAATCAGCTTTCGTCCCGTATCACTGAAGGTTAGAGACTTACCGCTATATATAACATGTATGGTGTCAGCCAATGAAATGTGATTGGAAATTTAACATCGCTTATCAATGTCAATACCACTCGATTTAAAGTTGTCTCATTGGCTGGTTATTTATAGCGCCATATACGAGGTTAAAGCTGGAATTAGCAGAGTAGCATCCTGTGAGATTCAGGTGAACACAATGTGCTTCTCTGGGTCCATTTATCGGTTTATGCAGGTGCTTCATTTATTGAGCCTGTTCAATTAGGAACATTCAAGTTGTTGTGGTAGCGTTGACTCATGACATCTAGTTCTCCGTCTTAAGTGAAGATACGTGCTCACCGACTGTTCAGTAAGAATTTCACACATCTAGTGAATGCAATAAACACAGTCGTCTTTCCAAGCTCAAACAGATTGGGCACGGTTAGGTAATCGACTGTAGAAGATAGCTGGTTTATTGCGATACCGAGCCTCTTCTCTCCTAATGTATCCTCACACCAACAACGTGTTTGCAAGTGTATCGAATACATGTTTATGCATTCAAGTATCGCTCCCATGTGTGTACATCTTCTCCTAACCAGGTGCATTTCTGTGCACTTTCCACGAATTGTTTTCAATTATAGAGGCCGTGAACTAATCCCAGATTAATTTGGTACGGATAATTTAGTATATATAACCGGCGACGGTGAGCCACCACACCTTCCATTGTGATGGCCTATAACCGTTACATGTATTACAACTTAAATGTGACATCTGAATGACACATGTATGTGTATCTATATATGCGCATGTATTTTTATGTCAATGCTGTTATAATGAATGGAAATGTACCGAAAAATGGAAATAAATTTTAAAAAAAAGTACATGTATTATATTATTATTATTATTATTATCATTTGCCTTTCAACAAGTGAGCTTTGACATCCACATCCTGCTCAAAGTCATGCTGACGCATAGCAGATTTGCTGTTACATGAATGCATTCAGTTACACAATGAGCAATATTGCACGCATGTGTAAAAGTTGAGAATCCGAATAAAGCTGACAGGAGCTCGCTCGCAGCGATGCATTGTCAGGTTTTGGATCAAAATAGCGGCTTTACTCCTTTCTACTGCCACGTGGTACAATACTGAATCGACTATCATTAGAATAGCAACTTAAAGCAACAGTCAGAACCTCTCGATAAAACGACACGACCATTGATAACATTTGACATATCCGACTCGAGTAAAATACTCTTTGTCACTTGAAGTCGTGGGTTTCATATATATTCAAAATTGGTATTCCCCGCTATTCTCCGCTTCTCAGCCCCCCCCCCCCCCCCCCCCCCCCCCCCCAAACGATAATACCACGCAATACAATACAGTTTGTATATTATCCTGTGGTTTATAATCCTTACCCCCTCACAGTATGTGTATGTTTGAAACCCCACATGTTCTTCCAGTTCTACTTTCGGTTTCCTGAGTGAAAGTAAACACTTCCGTCCACACATCATTCAAACATTGTACCAAGTAATCTCGGTCTGTAGTCCAAGCTACAACCTGGGGACCTGGGACCGCAGACGAAACTACGTGTAATTGTTGAACGGAAGCTCAGTGACACCGCATATAAACATGTATATTTGATGTATATATAATGCATTGATAAGACTGATATCATAAATATTTATTGTTTTTAATTTATATATATATCTATATGCGGAACTAGACATTTTCAAAAAAAGGGTTCGTGTAAAAACAATGTATTCGTCCACAGGGGCTTGCTTGTATTGTCGAAAAACTAGCGACTAGAAAGCCTATAAAGTCGACGATTCAGTCCATGCATGGGCAGGTAGACCCCAGCCTCCCTTTCAAAATTCCTGGATCCGCCACTGCAATCCCTTAGTTATAATATAATTTTGGATCGTCGACTTCATATGCTTTCTAGTCGAGCCCTTGTGTCTTCGTGAAAGGGAATCAAACCGAGAGTCCTAATCGAATGGTTTAAATAACCTTATTTAAAAGAGAGCACTATTCAGCTCACTTCTATCCGTCATTTAATACGAATACAAAATAACATATAAACTATCATTATGAGTGATTAAACTGTCTTCAACTCATTTCATAAGAATGGTATTAAATGGAAGATCGTTTAGTATCCTCCCCTATTTATTCGACACATTTCATATTGACACCAGGGGCGGTAGACTCAGCTCGGTGTCCAGGGAAACCCTTCGGCTATTCATAACTCGCCGCGTCCCGTGGATCGCTGTTTTCTAGGAACCCTCTGCATGTTCTATTGTTAGTCAAGCCTGATTCAACTAATCTTAAACTGCTCCACCCGCAGCCGTTATACACTTTAGCTACAGCGGTACGAAGGTAACGTATTCACTTTTATAACTAAGTTTTGAAAATAATAATAAAATTCATCAAAGTTATTGTAAATTAACACTTATTATATCGAAACCATCCACATCAGCATTTCATAAATGCGCATTTGTTGATATGAACTTGTCAGGGAATTTCTAATTGTTTTTTCGTAGACTCGTTTACTTGTTATAATTTTCCTTTGAAATGTTATGAGTCGACTGAGTTTCGTGTTATTCTATTGAAAATCCTTGGATTCCACGCTGCTACTTAACGCTGGAGCGTCAGTTTGAAGTTACTAACTAAACTCATCGGCAAAAGAAACTTATCACCTCGGTTGATTTTATCATATGTATGATTTTCAATTACAAATATCTCAAGTTTTCGAAAGGATAATCTAAAACTGAAAAGTACAGGTGTTTACTCAGCAGTCAATGAATACTTCTACATGTATTTTTAATTTTAAAAAAATATATGAAATTTTAAGTTTTATACTTCTTCAAGAATTAGTGTTGATGATACACAATTGTCCATTGACATAATATTATAAGACATATTCTAAGTGAAAATTGATAAATGTGCCGGATTCTACACACATTTACAACATTTTAAACATGGTAGGGATCATGTTGGTGGAAATTTCATTTCTTACCCTGTCTTGATTAAACAAAGAAAGTTTAACTAAAATGTAACCACAGTCACCAATTGATTCATCCAAACTACTGCAGATAAGTATTATTGTAATCTTGTCACAGTCAAATGCATCTGATTTCTTTTAAATATTGCATTAATCAAAACCAACTGAGGTGATAAGTTTCTTTTGCCTATGAGTTTAGGAAAGGATTTGACAGTGCAATTGTTTTCATAAAGTTTCATAAATCGTAATCTCTTTCTTGTTTTTTTTAAACGTGAAATTTCTTTCTTATTATTTTTCAAGTGAATTACCCATGTTATGTTGCTTTGATTCATGACAATGTATATCTTTCAAAGAGACCAAGAAGTACAATTTTTAATAGCGATCACTTTATACACTAGCAGTGTCGTGCTATAAGTTAACGGACGGTGACGTTATTTCCAAGGACTTGCATGATAAGTTAGCCCAGGATAAATAATTTCCAGAGATAGGAATTTTGTCTGGTCCTATTCGCATTTATCAAGTGAGAAATCATCTTGGATACAACTAAATTAACATCTAAGTCTATGGAAATAACTTATAGCACGACACTGTGTATCCCGTTATTACACAGTATTTATTGACACAAATTGTGTTGTAAAATATTCGAGTTGATGTCAGCCAGGTTAGACTGACATTGTTTTACCTTCCGTGTTGCTCGCTTGTCACATGATCCTTGCTCACCGAGCTGCCATCGGGCCCTTTCGTATACTCTGTCACGTGAAGGGTTTTTTAACTTGCTGTCCTTGGTGCAAGCACTTGCTTCCGAGAACTTAGCTTTATTCAAAAGCAGATTAATCACCTACCATGGAATGTCGCATTTGTCTTGACGTTTAATATGACCGCCGGGGGGTGGTTGGTTTTGTAAAATTTGTTGTTTTCTGCAGTGCTTGTTCTCTCAGCTGTTTTCATAAAAAAAGCTTCTGAGAAATAATTTCAAGAGCAGAGTTAAAAAGCAATAAGTCCCGGCTCAATGTCACTTGTTTTGTCAAGTAATAAGCATATGTAAATATACCCTTTGGACTTTTATTTTTTTAGATCTGATTTTTTTTACTGTTTCTATGGAAACGCAGTTTACAAATATCAATAGCTGCCCGTTCGACTTTAAATTAAATTTAGAGCTAATATGATTCCGTTTTTTGCCGATAACTTTTAAACACAGTATGTTTATCTCCTAATCAAAACATTAGTTTACAAAAGTAGTGCATATTGATTTTGTGTAACCTATATTTACTATCTGTATCGACATTTCACCGTTTATCGATTGATTATTGATTGAATAGTGTTTGTGTATTTCTAAAATATTTTGACACACACTATATATCACATGTAAACGCTACTACCATCGCGGCTTCAACTTAGAGATTATTAGCAGCTCCGACTTAGTTTCCACCGCCGCCGCCGCGTTTTGTATTGGCTATAACTTTTTTTCCTAGAAGATTTTGAGAACTCAAATACATAACTTCTTATACCCCTGGGGAATTTTTTTGACATGATCACATTCAAGGTCAAAGGTCAAGGTCACGAGTTCTGAAATTCCTAAAATAATCCTTGTAAACCCGATAACTTGAAAAATATTTGTGCTATCAGGCTCTTTGGTGTATATCAACTATGGAGAAGTTTTGAAAGGTTTTCACTAACATCCGTCAAAGGTCAAGGTCACAGCGAGGTAACAACTTAAGCATGCATTTACGAACATGCCTTATTTCAACTATTAACATTTGAATCATTACATGATTGTTACAGACAGTGAAAAGCTGTCATTGACTGCGTGACCTTGAAGATCCAAGGTCAAGGTCACGAGATATGCGGCACAATGCGCCGAGACATCGCCTGTCGCCCACTATATGGCTAAAGCAGTACGTGCAGCACGTGCAGCACGTGCACCTTGCCTATAACACCTGCTTCAGATAGCCCAGCCATAGTTTCGTTCACGGAGTTTCACTGTCAAGTACTGGGTTCAAATGATAATGACCTGACAATATGCAGTATTTTAACTATGAACACTTTGAGTCATTGCATGATGCCACGTTAATCCTTTGATCAAATTTTGAAATAAGAAATAGGTTTTAAGAACAAACTTGTGAAAAGTGACCCCAGTGATGTTAGTAATATTCCCATTTTAGTGATGCTGATGAGAAGGCAGGGAAAGGCGAGACCCTAAGTTTCGGGGCTGCTCTGCTTTTGCGGTGTCCCGAATCTAGTTTATTTCAGTTTTATGTCATTCAGCTTAAACTAATGTGTATGTGATGTCAATGAAACTACTTATCAACATGAAAACATTAACTTAAAAATACAGCGGAGTAGTTGCAATATCATTAAGTTCAATCTAGTTACAAGAATTCATAAATTTGTAATCACTATGAACCATTCATAATGAGATGCAGTTACAAACCCCTTTTGCCCCTAAGTTGGTGCTGGGTGTGAGTGTGAGCAGACAAATGAAATTGAAATATTTGTATCACTTTAAAGGGACAGTAGCACGTTTTTTCGCTCAAATAAGTAGATGAAATGTATTTGAAAAATAATGTCACTAATAGTAAAACACCCTTCTCTATTCGGAAAATCAAGTGTAAAATGAGTGTACATGGTTCGGTAAACCCATGGGTGACATTTTATAATTCGAAATAATAAAAAGTGTTAATACAATACAATTTTTTGCGTTATACGCAACACCGTTATCACCAGTACGGATAATTGGTTTGTGTGATAATATGTTTTACCCTCTAAAGTAAATTTAAATGACATAAACTATCATTATAAATGATAAATTTGAAATTGTTTTGCCAAAAACGTGCTAAATCCCCTTTACAGGCATCATGGGTATCGCGAGTGATAGTTATGACTGAATGGAATGGATTTCGACTCTGTCCATGGACAGTTTCATTTCCGGATTAGAAATCACAAAACGTTTCTTATATGTTTCTGAGACTTGTAATTGCCATTGTGTATTATCCATTCCTGAAGTCCTTTAATATAGTTGGATTTGTACTGTATATACATGTACATAGTTCATTTCGAGACCAGATATAAAATGGTCCGATGTATCTTTGCGCGGATATTTCCTAGGTAGTGCAACAGATTGTTTTGTTTCCATCTGGAAATGTGGACTTGCAGGGATACCTTTGTTTTTAGAGCAGCAAAAAAACTGTTCATTATACCTTTCATTTCTAAATCGACATATTTGAATTTCCATTTTTTTGTTAATGTTTCAATGAAAACAAGCGAGACCAGAAGCTTTGTATTTACATCTGAGAACTTTAACCATGTTTTACAAACAAACTTGGCTTTTAGTTGAAACAGGTACTTAGATGTTCTATACACGTTTTTTTCTCATTTTCGTCATATCTTCAAGTTTTTGTAATTTATTATTTTAAAGTTCTGTATATCTAAGGATGTTTAGGGAATCAATGTCGCATGTCACATTGCCGCTTGCATAAGGTTATCAGCACCAGTAGGGATCCCATCATTCTTGTAAAACCAATGTGTGGTCACGTTATGGAAAGGCGCCACCATATCAGATGGATTTCCCATCACGCACTTTTAAAATGTGAATGTTGCATCGCTATCTGAAGAAATTTGGGCCTAATTTCATCCTCTAAAACGTGTACTGCTGCAGTGGTTTCAGGGTTGTCATGTTTCACCAAACATATGAAACACCAAAATTGTAGAAGCTAGGGGAGGTAATGATCAATTCACCAAGTCACCAGCAAATAACATATATGACTCTCAATTCCTCTCAGAAAATAAATAAATGTTGATGGTTGGCATAGTTTTTGCCCGATCCCAAGTCCTGACACCCTCTACTCGCATCCTCCTTGCTCCTCAACCCCATGTGTTGTTCATCTCTTACCATCCTGGCTGCACTTTGCAGCACTGGTATCTTGGCCAGGAATCACGTTCATTACACACATTCATTTCTTTCTCTTCAATTCGAAATTTGAACACTAATTTGTTAGACATACATATTCAGAAATAAATGATTTACACCCTTATTCCGCCCAGATCCGGAGATAATGGCTGTTTGCTGTGGTGACTGTCCCAGACGGTATGGCGTGGTCGCCCTGGGCTTCGTGGGGCTGCTTCTCTCCATCGGGTACCGGGCCTGCTTCGCGCTCGTCATGGTGCACTTTGTCGAGTCTCACCCCGGACAACCTGACTCGGAGTCCATCTTTCCTAATGTGAGTCCAGCAACACGGCAGGCTTAGCTGACATGTTGTCTTGCAGAGTTCCGTCCCAGCCAGAATGACTTGAGGTTTAACCGGAATGGTTTCCAACAATAATTTTAAAACAGAAAAGAACTTGACGAAATTAATTGAAAAATATGACCAATGGTTATTTCATAAAATGACAAGTTAGTTATTTAATATGTGCATTGGTTTCCTGAGCTGAAATGGAGCACGATACTTCTCGATTGGATGACTCCATCTCACAGACAGGATTTCTCTGTAGAAAACTATATGCTTGATCTGTTATTTTAGAAGAGTACATGGCCCATCGAGATATATTTTATTAGCGCTTCCACGATTCTGCTTTTCTAAAGACCTGATTGCACTTTTTCACGGAGATCTCTCTTAATTTCCCTCTCCGTGTGTGTTTACAGTTTCATTCAAACATTGGAGGCGTGTTTTATCCTTTATAGATTACATATATTCTCCTCAATTGTAAGTTAACACAAAATCCAAATATACTAACAAGAACGTCTCCAAGCATTAACCCCTATTCCGGAGATTTTCTTCTGAGTTGGTATTATTGTATTTTGACCAGTGCACGACCAACAGTACCCTCGACCAAAAGATGCTGGCGGGCAAGTGGACGTCCGGTAGGGTCCAGCTGTCTCACACCTCCTACTTCGCCGGCAGTTTCCTCACCCAGCTCCCGGGGGGAGTGCTCGCCACCAAGTTCTCCTCTAAACGGTCCGTGTCTCTCACAGCCCCTTGACTCATTGTTATTCAGACGCTTATTATTAAAAAAACAATTAACACGTACCCTGACTTCATGTTCAAAATTACAAAGCTTAGAATTATGTTAGGAGGCCGTCTCAAATTTAAGAAGTTTATAGCTTTTCGCGTCAGGCTCCAGTCTGATTAAAATCGACCTTGTTCCGAGGAATAAGATTTGCAAAATAATGCATCTACCGGGATACGAACATGTACTGTAGATTCCTCGCCGTGGAAACCTCCGAACGATGTGAGTTCGTATCCCGGTAGTGTCACTATTTTGCAATTTGTATCCCTCGGAAAACCGTCGATTTTAATCAGACTGCGTCAGGCTCTTTCCCAGAACAACCCAGAAACATACAATGAAGAAAACGTTGTAATCCATATATAAATACATGCAGTTGTCTTGTACAGCTTCTTTCCCATTGTAACGTATGGAAACTGACCTCTGTCACCTCCATGCTATCTAACCCATGACAATCTGCGCGTACTTGCAGGAGTAGAAGAGACATGTGTTCCTCCTGGAATGCTTTTGTCCTTATGTTATTATTAAATAGGTGCCAAATAGGACTTTAATCGCCATTTATTACGTTTACCAATGAATAAGTAAGTTTACTAAATGAATTAGTTATCAGTCTGATTAAAATCGACCTTGTTTCGAGGTATAAGATTTGCAAAATAATGCATCTACCGGGATACGAATATGTTTTGTAGATTCCTCGCCACAAGGTCTGAGAACACATTGGCGCGTGTTCCGAACCATTTTTATGCAGTCGAAGCCCAGTCAAATAGCTGACCAATCACATCATAGTTTCTAAACGGTCGCCGTTTTGAAAGCATTCGTAACAGACGAAAGGATAGCTGTTTGGAGTTATCTGCCCGTAGCTTCTCGCACCGAAAGCTTTTGTTGGATGCCTTGCGATTGGTTAACTGAATTGCGTTTGAACATAGGAGTCTACGGGCTGTTTTCAGACGGTTTTGCGAGGAAACCTCCAAACGATATGAGTTCGTATCCCGGTAGTGTCACTATTTTGCAATTTTATTCCTCGGAAAACCGTCGATTTTAATCAGACTGAATTAGTAAGCTCACGGAATTAGTAATTGGGTATGTCCTTTGAGTTCCCATCGACTTCTCTGAATAAACAACTTAATGTTGCGTATATAGCCTATAGTACTGGCTAAGTTCTGTTACTGTGACACCAGGGTGTGCGGGTTGAGTATCCTCATCAGTAGCGTCCTCTTCCTCACCCTCCCCTCCGCTATAAAGAACAGTGAACCGGCTGTCTTCGTTATCCGGGTCCTTCAAGGGCTCGTCGAGGTGAGTTTTCCTCCTCTTTCCACACACATGACTTCTTCCTCAGCTTTTGTCCTGCTTTTGTTATTATATAGTAAACTGTGATACATAAGTACATGTAAGTCACGGATTCACCCGTGATACAATCATATCAGTGAATATGATATGTTGTTGATGGTTACTGAAAGAAACACCTGCCTTATGTTTTCAGAGACTAATTTGATTATGAACGTTGTATTTTCCAGCTTTTGTGTTTCGTTTCTCCCTCTTTATTTTGCTTTAAAATGTCTTCGTTCTAATGGCATGCAGGGTTGCTCTGTGCCAGCCCTGAACGGCGTGATATCGGCCTGGGCACCTAAAGCTGAGAAAGGACGGCTGATAACTATCGCTTATGCAGGTGCGTGGGAGATGTCTGCTGTATCTCACACCGAGTTGGTCAGTTTGACCCCCATTATTTACTATGTAAAAACTCGATATCACACGGAGATAAACAATATTACCTACAAAACTTACACCAACAATATATGATGATGTCATACGAACAGTGACCAACAGTATCCCCCAAACATATACCGACAATATATGTTGATGTCATACCAACAGTGAACAACATTGTCTTCTAAATCATATACATGTACCGACAATAGGCTATCTGTTGATGTCATACCAACAGTGACCAACTTTAACCCCCAAACATATACCGACAATATATGATGATGTCATACCAACAGTGACTAACATTTACCTCCATAATATATACCAACATATATGATGATGTCATACCAACAGTGACTAACATTTACCTCCATAATATATACCAACATATCTGTTGATGTCATACCAACAGTGACCAACGTTATCCCCCAAAAATATACCGACAATATATGTGTTGTACATCCGATGAGTGAAAGGCGCTGTAGCACGATTTTCTTACCGAAATAAAGTGCTCTCACAAAAATATAAATAAGTTTTACCAATGGGTAAATACTCCTACATCAATGAAAAAGGACTTCTAAAACGAATGTACATGGTTCGATTAAGCCATGCGTGTCCATTTGCCATGACCGCTCGAAGGTAGTTCAAGTGTTCTGACTGATGTAGCGATACCTAAACACCCAGAGTAGAGTTTTGAATAAGTTACAGTGATGGAATGGTCATCCATCTTGCTGTCCGAACTCTCAAATCCACATGAGACTTACAAATCTACCCCTCACAATGAATGTTTCACACCACTGTCGCTTTATACGTCGCACCATTTTCTTCCAATACGGATAACCGTTTCCTATGGATACGACTAATCGGGTCGTGTAATTAGATGTTTACCCATTAACGTACCAATATATTGTATAAACTTTAATAATAAAAAGCACATTTGAGAAAACATGATTTGAAAAAAAAACGTGCTACATCACCTTTAATCACTAGTGGTGTAATATCCCATGTTCTTTCGCCTGTGCAGGTGCGTACATCAGCCCGGCGGCGGGGCTAATCTTCACCGGTCTGTGCACGTGCTACGTCGGCTGGAGCAGTATCTTCTACATCTACGGTTTGTTGGTGCTTTGTATAATTCGTGTAACATTTCTTTTTATCTTTTTTTAATATTTCTACCCTGTGTTAACATTTCTACGCTATGTAAATATTCCTACCCTATAAAAACATTTCTACCCGATGTAAATATTTCTACCCGATGTAAATATTTCTACCTTGTGTTATCATTTCTATTTTCTGTAATCAGTCCAATTCTGAGGCACACTTCTACCTTGAGGATTCAGTTGTTATTTCGTTACAATTTTTCGAAAGTGAATTTTCTGAACAATATGTACACGACAATTACAAGTGTCAGTGACCATACTTCACAATCACTAAGGTTTGAAAGTTATGACCTCAGTGAGAGAGAACTTGTTTCTTCACAGGCGGCTGCGGGGTAGCCTGGGCGTTAGTGTGGTTGTTTGTCGTGTCCGACAGTCCGAGTTTAGTTTCCTCGCTCGGAGAGAAGGAGAGGAAAATGTTCAACATCCAGGATGCAGCTGTAACAGACGCTCCTAAACCAGAAACTAAACAGGTGAATCTAGACTGGCGTGTATTGTATACTGCACATAGTGTGTGTTATTCATCGGAGCATGTACGTTTACCTTCGAGTTAAGTTTGAAATCTGTCGCACATTGAACCACAAACAATTAGAATACCCATTTGCTATTTAATTCTTCCTTTGCATACAAGTTTTAAATTTTTATTATATTTATTTTTCGATTTTTTGTATATATATTTTTCTCTGTCTAGTCATGCTATTAGAATACTACCAGTTGTAAAACCTCCTAATCATGTATATTATAAGAAGAAACATCAGGTTAGGGTTGGGGTTAGGGTCACTGAACACATTTAGATCTATAAGTAGGAGATACATTTTTCTTTAAAAGAAAGCCATGATCCCGTAGTAGAGTATAAGAGCGACTCATACAGTGAGTGCTCTCTGTATCCACTAGTTCCAGACGTTGCTCGCAAGTTTCACCGCAATAAATATCCACATTGCTTTGCGTGCTTTCACCCTGCAATAATACTAGCAGCTGTGATATAAATGAAATACTCTTGAAAGCGGCGTTAAACCCTAACTCACCCTCCTCTCTGTATCCAGAAAGCTCCGATCCCGTGGCGAGGTGTACTAACCTGTTGGCCCGTGTACGCCATCATCGTGGGCGCGTTCTGTCGCAACTGGATCTTCTCCATGCTCATCACACAACAGCCCCAGTTCTTCAAGGACGTCTTCGGTATGAAGTCAGCAGATGTAAGTGTTTAGCAGCCAGCAGATGTAAGTGTTTAGCAGTCGGCAGATGTAAGTGTCTAGCAGTCAGCAGATTTAAGTGTTAAGCAATCGGCAGATGTAAGTATTTAGCAGTCGGCAGATGTAAGTATTTAGCAGTCGGCAGATGCAAGTGTTTAGCAGTCGGCAGATGTAAGTGTTTAGCAGCCAGCAGATGTAAGTGTTCAGCAGTAGCAGATGTAAGTGTTCAGCAGTAGCAGATGTAAGTGTTTAGCAATCGGCAGATGTAAGTGTTTAGCAGTCGGCAGATGTAAGTGTTCAGCAGTCAACATATGTAAGTGTTTAGCAGTCAGCAGATGTAAGTGTCTAGCAGTCAGCAGATGTAAGTGTTTAGCAGTAGCAGATGTAAGTGTTCAGCAGTAGCAGATGTAAGTGTTCAGCAGTAGCAGATGTAAGTGTTTAGCAGTCGGCAGATGTAAGTATTTAGCAGCCAGCAGATGTAAGTGTGTAGCAGTCGGCAGATGTAAGTGTTCAGCAGTAGCAGATGTAAGTGTTTAGCACTCAGCAGATGTAAGTGTTTAGAAGTCAGCAGATGTAAGTGTTCAGCAGATATACGTGGTTAGAAGTCAGCAGATGTAAGTGTTCAGCAGTCAGCAGATGTAAGTGTTTAGCAGTCGGCAGATGTAAGTGTTAAGCAGTCAGCAGATGTAAGTGTCTAGCAGTCAGCAGATGTAAGTGTCTAGCAGTCAGCAGATGTAAGTGTCTAGCAGTCAGCAGATGTAAGTGTTTAGCAGTCAGCAGATGTAAGTGTTTAGCAGTCAGCAGATGTAAGTGTCTAGCAGTCAGCAGATGTAAGTGTCTAGCAGTCAGCAGATGTAAGTGTCTAGCAGTCAGGAGATGTAAGTGTCTAGCAGTCAGGAGATGTAAGTGTTTAGCAGTCGGCAGATGTAAGTGTTTAGCAGTCAGCAGATGTAAGTGTTAAGCAGTCAGCAGATGTAAGTGTTTAGCAGTCAGCAGATGTAAGTGTCTAGCAGTCAGCAGATGTAAGTGTTTAGCAGTCAGCAGATGTAAGTGTTTAGCAGTCAGCAGATGTAAGTGTTTAGCAGTCAGCAGATGTAAGTGTCTAGCAGTCAGCAGATGTAAGTGTCTAGCAGTCAGCAGATGTAAGTGTCTAGCAGTCGGCAGATGTAAGTGTTTAGCAGTCAGCAGATGTAAGTGTTTAGCAGTCAGCAGATGTAAGTGTCTAGCAGTCAGCAGATGTAAGTGTTAAGCAGTCAGCAGATGTAAGTGTTTAGCAGTCGGCAGATGTAAGTGTTTAGCAGTCAGCAGATGTAAGTGTTCAGCAGTCAACATATGTAAGTGTTTAGCAGTCGGCAGATGTAAGTGTTTAGCAGTCAGCAGATGTAAGTGTTAAGCAGTCAGCAGATGTAAGTGTCTAGCAGTCGGCAGATGTAAGTGTTTAGCAGTCAGCAGATGTAAGTGTTTAGCAGTCAGCAGATGTAAGTGTCTAGCAGTCAGCAGATGTAAGTGTTTAGCAGTCAGCAGATGTAAGTGTTTAGCAGTCAGCAGATGTAAGTGTTAAGCAGTCAGCAGATGTAAGTGTTTAGCAGTCAGCAGATGTAAGTGTCTAGCAGTCGGCAGATGTAAGTGTTTAGCAGTCAGCAGTCAGCAGATGTAAGTGTTTAGCAGTCAGCAGATGTAAGTGTTTAGCAGCCAGCAGATGTAAGTATTTAGCAGTCAGCAGATGTAAGTGTCTAGCAGTCAGCAGATGTAAGTGTTTAGCAGTCAGCAGATGTAAGTATTTAGCAGTCAGCAGATGTAAGTGTCTAGCAGTCAGCAGATGTAAGTGTTTAGCAGTCAGCAGATGTAAGTGTCTAGCAGTCGGCAGATGTAAGTGTTTAGCAGTCAGCAGATGTAAGTGTTAAGCAGTCAGCAGATGTAAGTGTTTAGCAGTCAGCAGATGTAAGTGTCTAGCAGTCGGCAGATGTAAGTGTTTAGCAGTCAGCAGATGTAAGTGTTCAGCAGATATACGTGGTTAGAAGTCAGCAGATGTAAGTGTTCAGCAGTCAGCAGATGTAAGTGTTTAGCAGTCGGCAGATGTAAGTGTTTAGCAGTCAGCAGATGTAAGTGTTAAGCAGTCAGCAGATGTAAGTGTTTAGCAGTCAGCAGATGTAAGTGTCTAGCAGTCAGCAGATGTAAGTGTTTAGCAGTCGGCAGATGTAAGTGTCTAGCAGTCAGCAGATTTAAGTATTTAGCAGTCGGCAGATGTAAGTGTTCAGCAGTCGGCAGATGTAAGTGTCTAGCAGTCAGCAGATGTAAGTGTTTAGCAGTCAGCAGATGTAAGTGTTTAGCAGTCAGCAGATGTAAGTGTTTAGCAGTAGCAGATGTAAGTGTTTAGCAGTCAGCAGATGTAAGTGTTTAGCAGTCAGCAGATGTAAGTGTTTAGCAGTCAGCAGATGTAAGTGTCTAGCAGTCAGCAGATGTAAGTGTCTAGCAGTCAGCAGATGTAAGTGTCTAGCAGTCGGCAGATGTAAGTGTTTAGCAGTCAGCAGATGTAAGTGTTTAGCAGTCAGCAGATGTAAGTGTCTAGCAGTCAGCAGATGTAAGTGTTAAGCAGTCAGCAGATGTAAGTGTTTAGCAGTCGGCAGATGTAAGTGTTTAGCAGTCAGCAGATGTAAGTGTTCAGCAGTCAACATATGTAAGTGTTTAGCAGTCGGCAGATGTAAGTGTTTAGCAGTCAGCAGATGTAAGTGTTTAGCAGTCAGCAGATGTAAGTGTCTAGCAGTCAGCAGATGTAAGTGTTTAGCAGTCAGCAGATGTAAGTGTTTAGCAGCCAGCAGATGTAAGTGTTAAGCAGTCAGCAGATGTAAGTGTTTAGCAGTCAGCAGATGTAAGTGTCTAGCAGTCGGCAGATGTAAGTGTTTAGCAGTCAGCAGATGTAAGTATTTAGCAGTCAGCAGATGTAAGTGTTTAGCAGTCAGCAGATGTTAGTGTTTAGCAGTCAGCAGATGTAAGTGTTTAGCAGTCAGCAGATGTAAGTGTTTAGCAGTCAGCAGATGTAAGTGTTTAGCAGTCAGCAGATGTAAGTGTTAAGCAGTCAGCAGATGTAAGTATTTAGCAGTCAGCAGATGTAAGTGTCTAGCAGTCAGCAGATGTAAGTGTTTAGCAGTCAGCAGATGTAAGTGTTTAGCAGTCAGCAGATGTAAGTGTCTAGCAGTCAGCAGATGTAAGTGTTTAGCAGTCAGCAGATGTAAGTGTTTAGCAGCCAGCAGATGTAAGTGTTTAGCAGTCAGCAGATGTAAGTGTTCAGCAGTCAACATATGTAAGTGTTTAGCAGTCGGCAGATGTAAGTGTTTAGCAGTCAGCAGATGTAAGTGTTAAGCAGTCAGCAGATGTAAGTGTTCAGCAGTAGCAGATGTAAGTGTTCAGCAGTAGCAGATGTAAGTGTTTAGCAATCGGCAGATGTAAGTGTTTAGCAGTCGGCAGATGTAAGTGTTCAGCAGTCAACATATGTAAGTGTTTAGCAGTCAGCAGATGTAAGTGTCTAGCAGTCAGCAGATGTAAGTGTCTAGCAGTCAGCAGATGTAAGTGTCTAGCAGTCGGCAGATGTAAGTGTTTAGCAGTCGGCAGATGTAAGTGTCTAGCAGTCAGCAGATGTAAGTGTTTAGCAGTCAGCAGATGTAAGTGTCTAGCAGTCAGCAGATGTAAGTGTTTAGCAGTCGGCAGATGTAAGTGTTTAGCAGTAGCAGATGTAAGTGTTCAGCAGTCAGCAGATGTAAGTGTCTAGCAGTCAGCAGATGTAAGTGTTTAGCAGTCGGCAGCTGTAAGTGTTTAGCAGTAGCAGATGTAAGTGTCTAGCAGTCGGCAGATGTAAGTGTTTAGCAGTCAGCAGATGTAAGTGTTTAGCAGTCAGCAGATGTAAGTGTTTAGCAGTCAGCAGATGTAAGTGTTTAGCAGTCAGCAGATGTAAGTGTCTAGCAGTCAGCAGATGTAAGTGTCTAGCAGTCAGCAGATGTAAGTGTCTAGCAGTCGGCAGATGTAAGTGTTTAGCAGTCGGCAGATGTAAGTGTTTAGCAGTCAGCAGATGTAAGTGTTTAGCAGTCAGCAGTCAGCAGATGTAAGTGTTTAGCAGTCAGCAGATGTAAGTGTTTAGCAGTCAGCAGATGTAAATGTTTAGCAGTCAGCAGATGTAAGTGTCTAGCAGTCAGCAGATGTAAGTGTCTAGCAGTCGGCAGATGTAAGTGTTTAGCAGTCGGCAGATGTAAATGTTTAGCAGTCAGCAGATGTAAGTGTCTAGCAGTCAGCAGATGTAAGTGTCTAGCAGTCAGCAGATGTAAGTGTCTAGCAGTCGGCAGATGTAAGTGTTTAGCAGTCGGCAGATGTAAGTGTTTAGCAGTCAGCAGATGTAAGTGTTTAGCAGTCAGCAGATGTAAGTGTTTAGCAGTCAGCAGATGTAAGTGTCTAGCAGTCGGCAGATGTAAGTGTTTAGCAGTCGGCAGATGTAAGTGTTTAGCAGTCAGCAGATGTAAGTGTTTAGCAGTCAGCAGATGTAAGTATTTAGCAGTCGGCAGATGTAAGTGTTTAGCAGTCAGCAGATGTAAGTGTCTAGCAGTCAGCAGATGTAAGTGTTCAGCAGTCAGCAGATGTAAGTGTTTAGCAGTCAGCAGATGTAAGTGTTAAGCAGTCAACATATGTAAGTGTTTAGCAGTCAGCAGATGTAAGTGTTTAGCAGTCGGCAGCTGTAAGTGTTTAGCAGTAGCAGATGTAAGTGTTCAGCAGTCAGCAGATGTAAGTGTTTAGCAGTCAGCAGATGTAAGTGTTAAGCAGTCAGCAGATGTAAGTGTCTAGCAGTCAGCAGATGTAAGTGTCTAGCAGTCGGCAGATGTAAGTGTTTAGCAGTCAACATATGTAAGTGTTTAGCAGCCAGCAGATGTAAGTGTTTAGCAGTCGGCAGATGTAAGTGTTAAGCAGTCAACATATGTAAGTGTTTAGCACTCAGCAGATGTAAGTGTTAAGCAGTCAGCAGATGTAAGTGTTTAGCAGTCAGCAGATGTAAGTGTTTAGCAGTCAGCAGATGTAAGTGTTTAGCAGTCAGCAGATGTAAGTGTTTAGCAGTCAGCAGATGTAAGTGTCTAGCAGTCAGCAGATGTAAGTGTCTAGCAGTCAGCAGATGTAAGTGTTTAGCAGTCGGCAGATGTAAGTGTTTAGCAGTCGGCAGATGTAAGTATTTAGCAGTCGGCAGATGTAAGTGTTTAGCAGTCAGCAGATTTAAGTATTTAGCAGCCAGCATATGTAAGTGTTTAGCAGTCAGCAGATGTAAGTGTTTAGCAGTCGGCAGCTGTAAGTGTTTAGCAGTAGCAGATGTAAGTGTTCAGCAGTCAGCAGATGTAAGTGTTTAGCAGTCAGCAGATGTAAGTGTTAAGCAGTCAACATATGTAAGTGTTTAGCAGTCAGCAGATGTAAGTGTCTAGCAGTCAGCAGATGTAAGTGTTTAGCAGTCAGCAGATGTAAGTGTTTAGCAGTCGGCAGATGTAAGTATTTAGCAGTCGGCAGATGTAAGTGTTTAGCAGTCAGCAGATTTAAGTATTTAGCAGCCAGCAGATGTAAGTGTTAAGCAGTCAGCAGATGTAAGTGTTTAGCAGCCAGCAGATGTAAGTGTTTAGCAGTCAGCAGATGTAAGTGTTTAGCAGTCGGCAGCTGTAAGTGTTTAGCAGTAGCAGATGTAAGTGTTCAGCAGTCAGCAGATGTAAGTGTTTAGCAGTCAGCAGATGTAAGTGTTAAGCAGTCAGCAGATGTAAGTGTTCAGCAGTCAGCAGATGTAAGTGTCTAGCAGTCGGCAGATGTAAGTGTTCAGCAGTCAGCAGATGTAAGTGTCTAGCAGTCAGCAGATGTAAGTGTTTAGCAGTCAGCAGATGTAAGTGTCTAGCAGTCAGCAGATGTAAGTGTTTAGCAGTCAGCAGATGTAAGTGTTTAGCAGTCAGCAGATGTAAGTGTTTAGCAGTCGGCAGATGTAAGTGTCTAGCAGTCAGCAGATGTAAGTGTTTAGCAGCCAGCAGATGTAAGTGTCTAGCAGTCAGCAGATGTAAGTGTTTAGCAGTCAGCAGATGTAAGTGTTTAGCAGCCAGCAGATGTAAGTGTTTAGCAGTCGGCAGATGTAAGTGTCTAGCAGTCAGCAGATGTAAGTGTTTAGCAGTCAGCAGATGTAAGTGTCTAGCAGTCAGCAGATGTAAGTGTTTAGCAGTCAGCAGATGTAAGTGTTTAGCAGTCAGCAGATGTAAGTGTTTAGCAGTCGGCAGATGTAAGTGTCTAGCAGTCAGCAGATGTAAGTGTTTAGCAGCCAGCAGATGTAAGTGTCTAGCAGTCAGCAGATGTAAGTGTTTAGCAGTCGGCAGATGTAAGTGTTTAGCAGTAGCAGATGTAAGTGTTCAGCAGTCAGCAGATGTAAGTGTCTAGCAGTCAGCAGATGTAAGTGTTTAGCAGTCGGCAGCTGTAAGTGTTTAGCAGTAGCAGATGTAAGTGTCTAGCAGTCGGCAGATGTATTAGCAGTCAGCAGATGTAAGTGTTCAGCAGTCGGCAGCTGTAAGTGTTTAGCAGTAGCAGATGTAAGTGTTCAGCAGTCAGCAGATGTAAGTGTCTAGCAGTCAGCAGATGTAAGTGTTTAGCAGTCAGCAGATGTAAGTGTCTAGCAGTCAGCAGATGTAAGTGTCTAGCAGTCAGCAGTCAGCAGATGTATTAGCAGTCGGCAGATGTAAGTGTTTAGCAGTCAGCAGATGTAAGTGTTTAGCAGTCAGCAGATGTAAGATGTTTAAGTATCTGTGTTTATATTTAGATTTCTTCCTCTGTATATATCTGTGTTTATATTAAGATTTCTTCCTCTATGTGTATCTGTGTTTATATTTAGATTTCTTCCTCTCTCTATATCTGTGTTTATATTCGGATCTCTTCCTCTCTATATATCTGTGTTTATATTCAGATCTCTTCCTCTTTATGTATCTGTGTTTATATTCAGATCTCTTCCTCTCTATATATCTGTGTTTATATTCAGATCTCTTCCTCTCTATATATCTGTGTTTATATTCAGATCTCTTCCTCTCTATATATCTGTGTTGATATTCAGATCTCTTCCTCTCTGTATATCTGTGTTTATATTCAGATCTCTTCCTCTCTATATATCTGTGTTTATATTCATATCTCTTCCTCTCTATATATCAGTGTTGATATTCAGATCTCTTCCTCTCTATGTATCTGTGTTTATATTTAGATCTCTTCCTCTCTATATATCTGTGTTGATATTCAGATCTCTTCCTCTTTATGTATCTGTGTTTATATTTAGATTTCTTCCTCTGTATATATCTGTGTTTATATTAAGATTTCTTCCTCTATGTGTATCTGTGTTTATATTTAGATTTCTTCCTCTCTCTATGTCTGTGTTTATATTCGGATCTCTTCCTCTCTATATATCTGTGTTTATATTCAGATTTCTTCCTCTTTATGTATCTGTGTTTATATTTAGATTTATTCCTCTCTATATATCTGTGTTTATATTTAGATTTCTTCCTCTCTATGTATCTGTGTTTATATTTAGATTTCTTCCTATCTATATGTCTGTGTTTTTATTCAGATCTCTTCCTCTCTGTATATCTGTGTTTATATTCAGATCTCTTCCTCTCTATATATCTGTTTATATTCAGATCTATTCCTCTCTATATATCTGTGTTTATATTCAGATTTCTTCCTCTTTATGTATCTGTGTTTATATTTAGATTTCTTTCTCTCTATATATCTGTGTTTATATTTAGATTTCTTCCTCTCTATGTATCTATGTTTATATTTAGATTTCTTCCTATCTATATGTCTGTGTTTTTATTCAGATCTCTTCCTCTCTATATATTTGTGTTTATATTCAGATCTCTTCCTCTCTATATATCTGTGTTTATATTCAGATCTCTTCCTCTCTATATATCTGTGTTTATATTCAGATTTCTTCCTCTTTATGTATCTGTGTTTATATTTAGATTTCTTCCTATCTATATGTCTGTGTTTTTATTCAGATCTCTTCCTCTCTATATATCTGTGTTTATATTCAGATCTCTTCCTCTCTATATATCTGTGTTTATATTCAGATCTCTTCCTCTCTATGTATCTGTGTTTATATTTAGATCTCTTCCTCTCTATATATCTGTGTTTATATTCAGATTTCTTCCTCTTTATGTATCTGTGTTTATATTTAGATTTCTTCCTATCTATATGTCTGTGTTTTTATTCAGATCTCTTCCTCTCTATATATCTGTGTTTATATTCAGATCTCTTCCTCTCTATATATCTGTGTTTATATTCAGATCTCTTCCTCTCTATGTATCTGTGTTTATATTTAGATCTCTTCCTCTCTATATGTCAGTGTTATATTCGGATCTCTTCTTCTCTTTATGTCTGTGTTTATATTGAGATATCTCAGTATTTTTCTCTTTGTTTATATTCAGATGCTCTATATATTTCTCTATTTATCTCTGTGTTTATATTGTACATATGTGTTTATACTCAGATGCTCTAGATACATATCTACCTCTCTCTATCCTTGTTCACATACATATTCTATCTCTACCTCTCTCTCTATCCTTGTTCACATACATATTCTATCTCTACCTCTCTCTCTCTCTCCTTGTTCACATACAGATTCTATCTCTACCTCTCTCTCTCTCCTTGTTCACATACAGATTCTATCTCTACCTCTCTCTCTATCCTTGTTCACATACAGATTCTATCTCTACCTCTCTCTCTATCCTTGTTCACATACATATTCTATCTCTACCTCTCTCTCTCTCCTTGTTCACATACAGATTCTATCTCTACCTCTCTCTCTATCCTTGTTCACATACAGATTCTATCTCTACCTCTCTCTCTATCCTTGTTCACATACAGATTCTATCTCTACCTCTCTCTCTCTCTCCTTGTTCACATACAGATTCTATCTCTACCTCTCTCTCTCTCCTTGTTCACATACAGATTCTATCTCTACCTCTCTCTCTATCCTTGTTCACATACAGATTCTATCTCTACCTCTCTCTCTATCCTTGTTCACATACAGATTCTATCTCTACCTCTCTCTCTCTCCTTGTTCACATACAGATTCTATCTCTACCTCTCTCTCTATCCTTGTTCACATACAGATTCTATCTCTACCTCTCTCTCTATCCTTGTTCACATACAGATTCTATCTCTACCTCTCTCTCTCTCTCCTTGTTCACATACAGATTCTATCTCTACCCCTCTCTCTATCCTTGTTCACATACAGATTCTGTCTCTACCCCTCTCTCTATTCTGTTCACATACAGATTCTATCTCTACCTCTCTCTCTATCTTTGTTCACATACAGATTCTATCTCTACCCCTCTCTCTTTCCTTGTTCACATACATATTCTATCTCTATCTCTCTCTATCCTTGTTCACATACATATTCTATCTCTACCTCTCTCTCTATCCTTGTTCACATACAGATTCAATCTCTTCCTCTCTCTATCCTTGTTCACATACAGATTCTATCTCTACCTCTCTCTCTATCTTTGTTCACATACAGATTCTATCTCTACCCCTCTCTCTTTCCTTGTTCACATACATATTCTATCTCTATCTCTCTCTATCCTTGTTCACATACATATTCTATCTCTACCTCTCTCTCTATCCTTGTTCACATACAGATTCTATCTCTACCTCTCTCTCTATCCTTGTTCACATACAGATTCTATCTCTACCTCACTCTCTATCCTTGTTCACATACAGATTCTATCTCTACCTCTCTCTCTATCCTTGTTCACATACAGATTCTATCTCTACCTCTCTCTCTATCCTTGTTCACATACAGATTCTATCTCTACCTCTCTCTCTATCCTTGTTCACATACAGATTCTATCTCTACCTCTCTCTCTATCCTTGTTCACATACAGATTCTGTCTCTACCTCTCTCTCTATCCTTGTTCACATACCGATTCTATCTCTACCTCTCTCTCTATCCTTGTTCACATACATATTCTATCTCTACCCCTCTCTCTATCCTTGTTCACATACATATTCTATCTCTACCTCTCTCTATCCTTGTTCACATACAGATTCTATCTCTACCCCTCTCTCTATCCTTGTTCACATACAGATTCTATCTTTACCTCTCTCTCTATCCTTGTTCACATACAGATTCTATCTCTACCTCTCTCTCTATCCTTGTTCACATACAGATTCTATCTCTACCTCTCTCTATATCTGTCTGCCGGAGCAGATCGGGTTGCTGTCGGCCGTACCTCACGTTCTCATGATGTTCGTTGTGATCTGTGGCGGTTTCTCAGTCGACATGCTCATCAAACGAAGACTCTTCTCAACAACTGTTGCCCGGAAATTTGCTGAGACTATTGGTAAGATGAAAGCATTTTTTGGACTGCTAGTTAGGTGGAAATCAATTTGTGATTCTTGGGAGGAAGAATCAATTCGAGACTGTTGGTAGGAAGAAATCAATTCGAGACTGTTGGTAAGATGAAATCAATTCAGGAATTTCGGTAGAAATCATTTCGAGCCTTTGGGTAAGATGAAATCATTTCGAGACTGTTGGTAGGATGAAATCAATTTCAGACTGTCAGAAAGTGACAATGATTTCGAGACTGTTGGTAAGATGAAATCAATGCTAGACTGTTGGTAAGATGAAATCAATTCGAGACTGTGGGTAAGATGAAATCAATGCTAGACTTTTGGTTGGATGAAATCAATTTGTGATTGTTGGAAGGATAAACTCAATTCGAGACTGTTGGTAAGATAAAATGATTTCGAGACTGTTGGTAAGATTAAATAATTTCGAGACTGTTGGTAAGATTACATGATTTCGAGACTGCTGGTAAGAATAAATCAATTCGAGACTGCTGGTAAGAATAAATCAATTCGAGACTGTTGGTAAGAATAAATCAATTCGAGACTGTTGGTAAGAATAAATCAATTCGAGACTGTTGGTAAGAATAAATCAATTCGAGACTGTTGGTAAGAATAAATCAATTCGAGACTGTTGGTAAGATTAAATCAATTCGAGACTGTTGGTAAGAATAAATCATTCGAGACTGTTGGTAAGAAGACATTATTTCGAGACTGTTTGTAGGTTGAAATCAATTCGAGACTGTTGGTAAGATGAAATCAGTACGAGACCAATCGGATTAATATTTTCAGATATTGCCCTTGACTTAGGCACTCAACTTTCCGATTTCCGACTGTCATTGACTTTTACTTCGTCAGCATTTGAAAATGTTATTTATCCAATGTCACACACTGAGGTTATAACCTTGACCTTGATGTAAGATCCATTTTGTGAGAAACTTTACCATGGCCATAATTTTTGATTGATTGGTGATAGGCCTTCGATTCTTGACATGCTTATTTATTTTCAATAGGTCATTAAATTACCCTTCAATTTAAACTGCTTTTTTGATTGAAGGATAAGGAAAACGGGGGTTTTGTGCTCCCGGAGAACTCTTGTGGTAGGATGAACTCATTTCGAGGCTGTTGGTAAGATGATTGTTTTTGAAATGTTGAGTGAAGGACCTGACTAAAACGATGCCGTGTCTTGTGTTTCAGGCTTCGGGGTGGAATCAGCCTGTGTGTTTGCTATCGCCTTTGCTAAAACAGAACAGGACGCATGGAGTACCGCTTTTGTACTCTTGTGTATCGGAGTGGGCTTCAGCGGGCTTGCCATCTCAGGTGGGTAGACTCACATCAGGGTTGGATAGTAAACTCACATCAGGGTAGGTTAGACTCACTTCAGGGTAGGGTAGACTCACTTTAGGGTAGACTCACTTCAAGGTAGAATAGACTCACTTCAAGGTAGAATAGATTCACATCAGGGTAGTGTAGACTGAGATCAGGGTAGGGTAGACTCACTTCAAGGTAGAATAGACTCACTTCAGGGTAGAATAGATTCACTTCAGGGTAATGTATACTGAGATCAGGTAGGGTAGACTCACTTCAGGGTAGGGTAGACTCAGATCAGGGTAGTGTAGACTCACATCAGGGTAGGGTAGACTCAGATCAGGGTAGTGTAGACTCACATCTGGATAGGGTAGACTCAGATCAGGGTAGTGTAGACTCAAATTAGGATAGGGGAGTCTCAGGTCACAGTAAAGTAGACTCGTACCAGGACATGGTAGACTCACATCAGGGTAGGGTAGACTCACATCAGGGTAGGGTAGACTCACATCAGGGTAGGGTAGACTCACTTTAGGGTTGGGTAGACTCACATCAGGGTAGGGTAGACTCACATCAGGGTAGGGTAGACTCACATCAGGGTAGGGTTTACTCACATCAGGGTAGGGTAGACTCACATCAGGGTAGTGTAGACTCACATCAGGGTAGTGTAGACTCACATCAGGGTAGGGTAGACTCACATCAGGGTAGGGTAGACTCAAATCTGGGTAGGGTAGACTCACATCAGGGTAGGGTAGACTCACATCAGGGTAGGGTAGACTCACATCAGGGTAGGGTAGACTCAAATCTGGGTAGGGTAGACTCACATCAGGGTAGTGTAGACTCACATCAGGGTAGGGTAGACTCACATCAGGGTAGGGTAGACTCACATCAGGGTAGGGTAGACTCACATCAGGGTAGTGTAGACTCACATCAGGGTAGTGTAGACTCACATCAGGGTAGGGTAGACTCAAATCTGGGTAGGGTAGACTCACATCAGGGTAGTGTAGACTCACATCAGGGTAGGGTAGACTCACATCAGGGTAGGGTAGACTCACATCAGGGTAGTGTAGACTCACATCAGGGTAGGGTAGACTCACATCAGGGTAGTGTAGACTCACATCAGGGTAGGGTAGACTCACATCAGGGTAGGGTTTACTCACATCAGGGTAGGGTAGACTCACATCAGGGTAGTGTAGACTCACATCAGGGTAGTGTAGACTCACATCAGGGTAGGGTAGACTCACATCAGGGTAGGGTAGACTCAAATCTGGGTAGGGTAGACTCACATCAGGGTAGGGTAGACTCACATCAGGGTAGGGTAGACTCACATCAGGGTAGGGTAGACTCAAATCTGGGTAGGGTAGACTCACATCAGGGTAGGGTAGACTCACATCAGGGTAGGGTAGACTCACATCAGGGTAGGGTAGACTCACATCAGGGTAGGGTAGACTCAAATCTGGGTAGGGTAGACTCACATCAGGGTAGTGTAGACTCACATCAGGGTAGGGTAGACTCACATCAGGGTAGGGTAGACTCACATCAGGGTAGTGTAGACTCACATCAGGGTAGGGTAGACTCACATCAGGGTAGTGTAGACTCACATCAGGGTAGGGTAGACTCACATCAGGGTAGGGTTTACTCACATCAGGGTAGGGTAGACTCACATCAGGGTAGTGTAGACTCACATCAGGGTAGTGTAGACTCACATCAGGGTAGGGTAGACTCACATCAGGGTAGGGTAGACTCAAATCTGGGTAGGGTAGACTCACATCAGGGTAGGGTAGACTCACATCAGGGTAGGGTAGACTCACATCAGGGTAGGGTAGACTCAAATCTGGGTAGGGTAGACTCACATCAGGGTAGGGTAGACTCACATCAGGGTAGGGTAGACTCACATCAGGGTAGGGTAGACTCAAATCTGGGTAGGGTAAACATCTCGGACACAGGATAGGGGTATGTGATTGGGAGGTGATTACGATTGGCGGAAGGGGATACGATACCAGGCGTATGTAGCATATGTGTGAGGGGGGCGCATACGTTGTGGTCATATGATAGTTGAACGGCATATGAGAACAAGACAGAACAGAGTTTATTTCGTATATTTGGCCCCCACCCCTCCCCATAATCCCCAATGTCCTGCATTAGCCAATTTCTTCCAAACCCATAACTAAAAAGTATATATCTAACAAAAGAAAATCCAATTATTATTCATCATATTTACCAAGCATTAAATAACACTGTCTGTTTGCCCACTGGCATTCTTAGCAGTCTAATCCAAAAGTGTATAACCTTCATTATACCATGAGCACCATTCTGTAATCACCGAACTTTGACTAGTACCTGGACATCATCTTATATTTCAACCTCGCTATTGTAAATTACGCTTTCCCGGGCCATCAACATAGCTCCTTATTCTTCCCATTTCATCCAGTGCATAGGCCCTATATGATTGCGATGTGGTTATGATTGACGGGGATGGAGGGATGCATTAAAATGTCTTTAGTTCGTATCTTATTGGATAACTCACCTCACCAAGTGTCGAATCTTTGTGACGAGCTCACCTCACCATGTGTCGAACCTTTGTGACGAGCTTCACAGTTCAGGTGGGTATGTTTAGGAGAAACATGGCTCTGAAGTCTTCTGCTCTGAGAAAAATCTAAAGTGAAGGATTAAGAAATTAGGATTAACTGCCTTAGCCCGATGGGTTAACCCGACTTTGAGGTTTTTCTTTTAGCAGAAGACCGAGAAGTATTTTCTCCAAAGTTTAAACCCTCATATGTAAAAAATTACAATTTATAATGTTTGATTCCTAAATCCTACGTTATAAAGAGTATGTCTCTGACTAACGTTATATTGAGGCAGAGAACGTATGACTTTAAATAGAGTAATTCAAGTCTGTAGTTTCAAGTTCCCCAGTAGCCTTGAGGTAGAGAGTGCATTTGAAAGAGGGAAGGGTTTCAAGATCGTACCCTGCGGTCCTCGTTGGTCTGACTAATAATTCTAAGTCAACTTTGTAAAACCTCCAACATGTACCAGGTCTTACTTTCAGAATAAAATCTCGGACGGGGTTATTCTCAGAAATAAATCTCCTAAGACTTTATTTTAAGCAAAGAAGCCACCTACAAAAGAATAGGCAAAACCCGACCTTTGGATTAATAAATTCACATCTCGGTTCGGTGGCCTCATACTATACGTGGATAGCTTTTCATTTTTGCGTTGATAGTTTCTCCATTTTCAATTTCTAACTTCGCTTATGTTAATGAGTGATGGATGACTCTTCTCTGTGTGTGACTGATCATTATTCCACCACCAGGGTACCAGGTGAACCCACTCGATCTGGCGCCTCAATACGCCTCCGTGTTGACCGGCCTCTCCCGCCTTGGAACGCTCGGAGCTATCCTCAGTACAACCGTCGCCTCGCAGCTCATCGGAGGCATCAAGGTGAGTGGCAATATCCCGACCCAAGGGGACCCAAAGAGTAGGTATAATAAGCAGTTCTGGATCACTTAATTAGCATCTATTTTTGCATATGGATAGCTAAAAAAATGCGAAGTATTTTGTCTGCTTTTGTAATGCAAAAATTGGAAGGCGGTTTAGCGATGGCCCAGAACTGCTAATTATACCAACTCAAAGGCACCAAGGTTAGTGCCTATACCCCGAACCAAGGAAAATATACCCCGACCCAATGGAAATATACCCCGACCAAGGAAAATATACCCGGACCAAGGGAAAGGTGTACCGGACAGTGTTGAGCACTCGTCTTCCATCACCAATGTGTATCCTGATTGATGCGGATGTTTCCGTAATAATCAATGTAAGACCACATACAATCTAATTTTTAAAATTAAGTGACCGCCCTGTCCCCTCCCCGCCCACATGATCACGACCAGCTGGTCAATACTTGCTCATATATCTAGATTCTTAAAGCTATATTCACTTTTCTGTTTCCTCCCTGTCCACAGGATCACGACCAGCTGGTGAATACTTGCTCTTATATCTAGATTCTTAAAGCTTTATTCACTCCTCTGTTTCCTCTCACCCACAGGAGCACGACCAGCTGGTGAATACTTGCTCATATATCTAGATTCTTAAAGCTTTATTCACTCCACTGTTTCCTCCCACCCACAGGATCACGACCAGCTGGTGAATACTTGCTCTTTTATCTAGATTCTTAAACTTATATTCACTCCTCTGTTTCCTCCCCGTCCACAGGATCACGCCCAGCTGGTGAATACTTGCTCTTATATCTAGATTCTAAAAGCTATATTCACTCCTCTGTTTCCTCCCACCACCAGGAGCACGACCAGCTGGTGAATACGTGCTCTTATATCTAGATTTTTAAAGCTATATTCACTCCTCTGTTTCCTCCCACCACCAGGAGCACGACCAGCTGGTGAATACGTGCTCTTATATCTAGATTCTTAAAGCTATATTCACTCCTCTGTTTCTTCCCACCACCAGGAGCACGACCAGCTGGTGAATACTTGCTCTTATATCTAGATTCTTAAAGCTATATTCACTCCTCTGTTTCCTCCCCGTCAACAGGAGCACGCCCAGCTGGTGAATACTTGCTCTTATATCTAGATTCTTAAAGCTATATTCACTCCTCTGTCTAATCTCAGGAGCACGACCAGCTGGTGAATACTTGCTCTTATATCTAGATTCTTAAAGCTATATTCACTCCTCTGTTTCCTCCCACCACCAGGAGCACGACCAGCTGGTGAATACGTGCTCTTATATCTAGATTTTTAAAGCTATATTCACTCCTCTGTTTCCTCCCCGTCCACAGGATCACGCCCAGCTGGTGAATACTTGCTCTTATATCTAGATTCTTAAACTTATATTCACTCCTCTGTTTCCTCCCCGTCCACAGGATCACGACCAGCTGGTGAATACTTGCTCTTATATCTAGATTCTTAAAGCTATATTCACTCCTCTGTTTCCTCCCACCACCAGGAGCACGACCAGCTGGTGAATACTTGCTCTTATATCTAGATTCTTAAAGCTATATTCACTCCTCTGTTTCCTCCCTGTCAACAGGATCACGCCCAGCTGGTGAATACTTGCTCTTATATCTAGATTCGTAAATCTATATTCACTCCTCTGTCTAATCTCAGGGGCACGACCAGCTGGTGAATACTTGCTCTTATATCTAGGTTCGTAAAGCTATATTCACTCCTCTGTCTAATCTCAGGAGCACGACCAGCTGGTGAATACTTGCTCTAATATCTAGATTCTTAAAGCTATATTCACTCCACTGTTTCCTCCCACCACCAGGAGCACGACCAGCTGGTGAATACTTGCTCTTATATCTAGATTCTTAAAGCTATATTCACTCCTCTGTTTCCTCCCCGTCAACAGGAGCACGCCCAGCTGGTGAATACTTGCTCTTATATCTAGATTCTTAAAGCTATATTCACTCCTCTGTCTAATCTCAGGAGCACGACCAGCTGGTGAATACTTGCTCTTATATCTAGATTCTTAAAGCTATATTCACTCCTCTGTTTCCTCCCCGTCCACAGGATCACGCCCAGCTGGTGAATACTTGCTCTTATATCTAGATTCTTAAAGCTATATTCACTCCTCTGTTTCCTCCCCGTCCACAGGATCTCGACCAGCTGGTCAATACTTGCTCTTATATCTAGATTCGTAAATCTATATTCACTCCTCTGTCTAATCTCAGGGGCACGACCAGCTGGTGAATACTTGCTCTTATATCTAGGTTCGTAAAGCTATATTCACTCCTCTGTCTAATCTCAGGAGCACGACCAGCTGGTAAATACTTGCTCTAATATCTAGATTCTTAAAGCTATATTCACTCCTCTGTTTCCTCCCACCACCAGGAGCACGACCAGCTGGTGAATACTTGCTCTTATATCTAGATTCTTAAAGCTATATTCACTCCTCTGTTTCCTCCCCGTCAACAGGAGCACGCCCAGCTGGTGAATACTTGCTCTTATATCTAGATTCTTAAAGCTATATTCACTCCTCTGTCTAATCTCAGGAGCACGACCAGCTGGTAAATACTTGCTCTAATATCTAGATTCTTAAAGCTATATTCACTCCTCTGTTTCCTCCCACCACCAGGAGCACGACCAGCTGGTGAATACGTGCTCTTATATCTAGATTTTTAAAGCTATATTCACTCCTCTGTTTCCTCCCCGTCCACAGGATCACGCCCAGCTGGTGAATACTTGCTCTTATATCTAGATTCTTAAAGCTATATTCACTCCTCTGTTTCCTCCCACCACCAGGAGCACGACCAGCTGGTGAATACTTGCTCTTATATCTAGATTCTTAAAGCTATATTCACTCCTCTGTTTCCTCCCCGTCCACAGGATCACGCCCAGCTGGTGAATACTTGCTCTTATATCTAGATTCTTAAAGCTATATTCACTCCTCTGTTTCCTCCCCGTCCACAGGATCACGCCCAGCTGGTGAATATTTGCTCTTATATCTAGATTCTTAAAGCTATATTCCCCCCTCTGTTTCCTCCCCGTCCACAGGATCACGCCCAGCTGGTGAATACTTGCTCTTATATCTAGATTCTTAAACTTATATTCACTCCTCTGTTTCCTCCCACCCACAGGATCACGACCAGCTGGTGAATACTTGCTCTTATATCTAGATTCTTAAAGCTATATTCACTCCTCTGTTTCCTCCCACCCACAGGATCACGACCAGCTGGTGAATACTTGCTCTTATATCTAGATTCGTAAAGCTATATTCACTCCTCTGTCTAATCTCAGGATCACGACCAGCTGGTGAATACTTGCTCTTATATCTAGATTCTTAAAGCTATATTCACTCCTCTGTTTCCTCCCTGTCAACAGGATCACGACCAGCTGGTGAATACTTGCTCTTATATCTAGATTCTTAAAGCTATATTCACTCCTCTGTTTCCTCCCCGTCCACAGGATCACGCCCAGCTGGTGAATACTTGCTCTTATATCTAGATTCTTAAAGCTATATTCACTCCTCTGTTTCCTCCCCGTCCACAGGATCTCGACCAGCTGGTCAATACTTGCTCTTATATCTAGATTCGTAAATCTATATTCACTCCTCTGTCTAATCTCAGGAGCACGACCAGCTGGTGAATACTTGCTCTTATATCTAGGTTCGTAAATCTATATTCACTCCTCTGTCTAATCTCAGGAGCACGACCAGCTGGTAAATACTTGCTCTTATATCTAGATTCTTAAAGCTATATTCACTCCTCTGTTTCCTCCCACCACCAGGAGCAAGACCAGCTGGTGAATACGTGCTCTTATATCTAGATTTTTAAAGCTATATTCACTCCTCTGTTTCCTCCCCGTCCACAGGATCACGCCCAGCTGGTGAATACTTGCTCTTATATCTAGATTCTTAAAGCTATATTCACTCCTCTGTTTCCTCCCACCACCAGGAGCACGACCAGCTGGTGAATACTTGCTCTAATATCTAGATTCTTAAAGCTATATTCACTCCTCTGTTTCCTCCCTGTCAACAGGAGCACGACCAGCTGGTGAATACTTGCTCTTATATCTAGATTCTTAAAGCTATATTCACTCCTCTGTTTCCTCCCACCACCAGGAGCACGACCAGCTGGTGAATACTTGCTCTTATATCTAGATTCTTAAAGCTATATTCACTCCTCTGTTTCCTCCCACCACCAGGAGCACGACCAGCTGGTGAATACTTGCTCTAATATCTAGATTCTTAAAGCTATATTCACTCCTCTGTTTCCTCCCTGTCAACAGGAGCACGACCAGCTGGTGAATACTTGCTCTTATATCTAGATTCTTAAAGCTATATTCACTCCTCTGTTTCCTCCCACCCACAGGATCACGACCAGCTGGTGAATACTTGCTCTTATATCTAGATTCGTAAAGCTATATTCACTCCTCTGTCTAATCTCAGGATCACGACCAGCTGGTGAATACTTGCTCTTATATCTAGATTCGTAAAGCTATATCCACTCCTCTGTCTAATCTCAGGAGCACGACCAGCTGGTGAATACTTGCTCTTATATCTAGATTCGTAAAGCTATATTCACTCCTCTGTCTAATCTCAGGATCACGACCAGCTGGTGAATACTTGCTCTTATATCTAGATTCGTAAAGCTATATCCACTCCTCTGTCTAATCTCAGGAGCACGACCAGCTGGTGAATACTTGCTCTTATATCTAGATTCGTAAAGCTATATTCACTCCTCTGTTTCCTCCCACCACCAGGAGCAAGACCAGCTGGTGAATACGTGCTCTTATATCTAGATTTTTAAAGCTATATTCACTCCTCTGTCTAATCTCAGGAGCACGACCAGCTGGTGAATACGTGCTCTTATATCTAGATTCGTAAAGCTATATTCACTCCTCTGTCTAATCTCAGGAGCACGACCAGCTGGTGAATACGTGCTCTTATATCTAGATTCGTAAAGCTATATTCACTCCTCTGTCTAATCTCAGGAGCACGACCAGCTGGTGAATACTTGCTCTTATATCTAGATTCTTAAAGCTATATTCACTCCTCTGTTTCCTCCCACCACCAGGAGCAAGACCAGCTGGTGAATACGTGCTCTTATATCTAGATTTTTAAAGCTATATTCACTCCTCTGTCTAATCTCAGGAGCACGACCAGCTGGTGAATACTTGCTCTTATATCTAGATTCGTAAAGCTATATTCACTCCTCTGTCTAATCTCAGGAGCACGACCAGCTGGTGAATACTTGCTCTTATATCTAGATTCGTAAAGCTATATTCACTCCTCTGTCTAATCTCAGGAGCACGACCAGCTCGTGAAGCACTGGCAGACTCTCTTCATCGTGGCGGCCAGTATCCACATGGCTGGGGTCGTCTTCTACGCAGTGTTCGCCTCCGGTGAGCGGCAATCCTGGTCCGTGTCCACCGTCACCATGAACCTACCCTCCGCCGCCTGCAGCGACTATGAAGAAGCCAGCCGTGAGACCGAGAAGCTTCTACGTCAGCGCCTGCGACATCGCCGGCCTCATCTCCTGGACGATGATAGTGACGAGTTTGGATCCACTATGCGCTTTCTACACACGATATGATCTGCCATATAGTTTTGATCCACGGCGCAACGTTATCAGTTGTCTCATTATGTAACATTGTTATTTATCAGCCCTTGGTTTGCCAGTTTTCAACATGGTTGATTTAGGATCAGTTTCCAGCAGATAAACATTAATATTTCACGACGACGTGTATTGTAACCACACATGATGTTAATCAATGTAAATGTAAATGTACAGTAGGCCTATACTGACGTTTGATTATGACTGTTTTCATTCTCAAATCCAAGGGAATATATGTTATATATAGTAAATTGCAATGAAGTTCACAAGGCCTCCTCCTCAAAGGCCAGGTACTACAATATCACTATGTCAAAACCACTCTTACATCTTGTTCTTTAAATAACGTTTACATAGGGCGAATTTATATCGGCCTCAAATACAGCGACTGTTTGATAATAAGCGCATGATTTCCAACAAGCGCCGTATGTACAATACGTGCCTATATAATCTATATAATGGTTTGATAGGGGTGACAGACAGACAGACAGACAGACAGACATTTTATTTCAGTATATAAGGCCATGGCCCATATTATAATGGATTTTACAGGAGCTGGTAAACCAGTAACAGCATACAGAAATTTGGTGAAGCGTCCATAAAATATATTTGGGTTGACAGCTCTGTATGGCATTGACATAATTTATGATGAAATTAATAATTATTTACATGTTTCTGATTTACGAACCTTTAAAATAAATTTAGCAATTTTCACCAAACCACTACATTTTTGCAAGACATTATTCTTACAAAATCCTCTTTACATGGATTGTATTCATAATGGAAATACTTTTTTCTTGCATCCTTGTACTGTTGACAAACCATTAATAGGTGAAATTCATCTTCAACTAATGATAAACCTCTATCTTGACAATATAAACAAAGTCTATTACAATATTTTATATTATTGTGCCTACCCATTTCAACTGCAAGTTTGAAATTATTACATCTAAATTGGCTCAAAACATGCTTGTAGTACCATGGAATGTCTGAGGAAAGATATTGTTCAACATGCAACATGGTCTTAAATTGACAGTAAGTCTGACATTTACTTAATTCTGAAACCATATTATGCCAATCTTGGCTAAAAAAATCAAACAATCTTTGTTGAAAAAGTGAAATAAACATTTTTATATTTCCTATGTCCTGGCTTATCCTAAGGATCCCGAAGCCAAATTGAAATAAAATAATTTTAATATCTGATGCCCATGTTCTTCTCCTTGCATCATCAAGTGCCTTAAGCATACAATAAGTTTCATAAGGTAGTCTATCATTTCCCATAGTAATCAATTTACACAAACATTTTAAAGGTTTTATCAAATAATTATATTGAAGGGGAACCCTGCCACATTCTCCCAAAGCCATAACATTACATGTATATTTACTCAACCTCAAAACCCTCTTACATAGCGAAGTTTGTACCTTTTCAATGATTTGTGAATAATGAACTCCCCATATCTCTGCTCCATAGGTAACGATAGGTAAAACCATAGTATCAAAAACCTTAAAAACATCTGTACAGGAAACTAGTCCATGTTTACGCTGATAACCATAGAATGACATTAAAGCTTTATTTGCCTGAGAAGCTAGACAACTCTGTGCCCTAGTCCATGATAGAGTAGGAGTAAATACAACACCAGGACCCTAGTCCATGATAGAGTAGGAGTTAATACAACACCAGGACCCTAGTCCATGATAGAGTAGGAGTTAATACAACACCAGGACCCTAGTCCATGATAGAGTAGGAGTTAATACAACACCAGGACCCTAGTCCATGATAGAGTAGGAGTAAATACAACACCAGGACCCTAGTCCATGATAGAGTAGGAGTTAATACAACACCAAGGTATCTGTATCTATTTACAACCTCAATGATTTTACCCTTAAAGTACCACTTTTCATATGACCTAAGGGGACCCCCTCTCCGAAATACCATCATTTTAGTTTTGTTTAAGTTAACTTGAAGACGCCCTGTATATATGGTTTGATAGGGGTGAAGACGCCCTGTATATATGGTTTGATAGGGATGAAGATGCCCTGTATATATGGTCTGTGTGAGTTCGTATCCCATGTAGACACACATTGTGCATCTGTTATTCCTCAGAATAGGTCGACTTTAATCAGACTGCGTCAGGCACTTTTTGGGGCGGCTTTATGATACATTTAATCTGTTGCACATGACCAACTTGTCGATTACGCTGAATTGTAAATAAAGGTATTGTAACTTGATATAAAAAAAAAATTCTATTTTTTAAAAACCTGCAACTTCTATTATTAAAAAAAACCTCGAAATACATAATATATATATGTACATAGTGTATGCCAATATGTGTGTTGTAAAATACAATTATATGTGAAATATCTTATATATATACTTGTTTTAGGACTGCTCATGTGGTATTTATATTTGGTGAAGAGTACATTGCTGCTGGTGTTGATAATGATGTATGTACACTTATATGTATGTAATAAACGTTAAAAGGATAAATTGTATCGTTTATGTTCAGGAAATGTTTTGGCGGGACAATTGACAATATTATGAAGTTGAAACTGAGAGTGACTTTTGCTAAATGGTAGTTACTGCAGTTGTCTTCTGTTCACTTTCAATAGAATTTTACGTCTTTTACTACTACCATATCCCCCTTTAATCTCAGTACAACACTCATAATACTCACTTTCAACTGCAACCAACTTTTACTTCACTTTAATTAAAAATGCTATTATTTCTGTACGTAGATTTCTTAAATCAACACTATCCAAACAATGTGAAGTTTCCAGATGATTACGATAGACTAAAACATTCATGTTGATACACTTGAATAGATAGAACAAAGCTACGTGGACAAGTCTATACCCATATGGCGGACAGCTCGTCTGGGATGCGTGCAGGACTCAACTAGGAGGACGCGAGTCTCTGATCCACGTTACCTCTGGTAATTTTAAACTAATCGGATTTTTGTTTTTATTGTATTTCATTGTGAAGTGTGATATTGTGTTTATGGGATAGTGTATGCCTTGAGTTAATCTTGTTTTCAAATAATACTGTTGACCAAAAGTATGGTCATGGAACATCTTTTATCCGTAAGATCTGTTCTAATTTTGTGTATAGTTTAAAAAGGCTGTAGCACGTTTTTTTTGCAAACAATTTGGGGCAATTTTCAAATTTAAATGAAATTTTATGTCATTTATATTTACTTAAGAAGGTAAGACATTTTATTAGACAAAGCAAGTATCCGTAGTAGTAATAACGGTGTTGCATATAAAGCCAAACTTGCATGGCAGATATGAACACATATATATTATTTAGAATTACAAAAATGATGTCCATGGCTCTACCGAACCATGTATGCTCATAGACAAGGGTGTTTTACTTTTGGTGACATTTTTCTTCAAATACATTTCATCAACTTTTTTGAGCAAAACAAAAAAGTGGTACTGTCCCTTTAATGCAGGTATCTGTTGATTTTACATGAGAGACATGGAGAAGTTTTACACAGAATAATATAAAAGTAAGATTGCTCAATTATAAAAAGAAATGAGTAACAATATTATTTTTGAAAATTATATATTCAATGGTCAAATGCAGCATTACTTATTTTATATAATATTTTCATGGAGTAAAGTATTACATTTTATTATACCCAATGAAATAACACTTTCAACCATTTGAATACTTTGTTACTGATATATAACAAAATTATAACAATATCATATGATTAGATGATGCAGTCTTGGATAGTTAATAATAAATTAAATACATCACATAATAATTAGAAAATTTAGATTTGATTGTGAATACATCATATAAATATTTAGACCCATGAAATAAAGAAATCTTATTCACTAGGGATATTCAATGGAAAGTATTGAATTTCGAACATTGTTGTTTTTAGGATCACACAAAGTATAACACTGATACATTTGTTGAATTTTGTACACTATCTTAACAGCATGTATTACAAATTCATTTCTTTTATTTTGCCTAAGTGAGAGAGACATTGCTAGCCTATTTCTGCCCAAGGTAACAGTGAGAGTTTCAGTTGCTGTATGGAAGGCTTCATGGCCCAGAGTACAAAATTGGGTATAATCCAATGTATAAATCACACTATATGAATTAACGAATGATATACATTAGGCCAACAGTTCTTGACTAGTGTTAACATATTTAATTCAATAAATGACTTAAAACGAATGGGTAAACATCCAAAATTTCATGATTAAATTTTTTGCACTGAAACTATTTCCTAATGCCCTTTTTACATGCACACATTACTCTCAGGAGTATAATTACACCTAGGAGTATATTTACTCCCAGGAGTAAAAGTATATTTACTTTACGTTCCATTGGAATTTAAGGACCCTTAAGTAAATTTGGTTTGCTTACAGCTAAAACGTCATTCTGATAAGAACTAACAACTGCGTATCCAGAAGTGAAGAAGAGATTATCAATATGTTATGTGTAAGGCTTTGTGCTTGGTCTGTTAACTGACAAAAATAAGTGGTCGAAGCATTCTCAAATACGGTGAAATGAAAATGTAAGAAGGAGTTTTAATGATGAACAGTGAAACTAAAAGTTTAACAATGACAAGAAAAACATTCTATGTATTATTGAAAGAATCAAAACATTTTGTCCTAAGAGTGCGGCACCGTTCGGAGAACCAATTGGTCTACATTATAATGTTGCTATCGTCGTGTACTGGCTTGCATCTATTGCTTAAAACCGAACTATCAGTAACCTATTTGAAGTATTTGAAAATCTCCATAGATAAGTTAATTCCCCAAATGGTGTAGAAGTGCAGGTTGTAATCAATTGATATGAAGATCACTGGAGATTTTCCAAATGGGTAGGTGCCATAGACTGCACCCACATGTCAATAGTAACACCAGTTTAAGCTGACGGCCACTGTCTCAATCGTAAGGAATGGTAATATGTAACTACAGTACTGCACTTAAAGCCTCCCACAATCTTTTCAAAACAAGAATGATGAAGTTTTTTATAATGTTAGTTTATACCTTCATCCGGGTGACTATTTGAGACACATTTGCGACACATACAGAAGAGCTCGGATGTAGATTAGAATATACATGTACAGTTACAATTGTTAAGTGAGATGAAAACCCTTATGACATAGAGATTGAACTTGACGATGGCCCCAATGACGCTGATGGTTACAATAATGATGACCCGTTGCTGGGTGCTTAAAGAGCTGCACACCCACTTGGCTGCTTAATTTGTCAATTCATAAATGGCATGTCTTTGAAGCAAAATAATGTTATAATGCCCTGCTATTGTTCAATGTGGGAATATAGTTCAAAATGAAATAAAGACTATTGTTGTTTTGATATGCTTCAACTAAAATAATGATAACTATTAACAATGACATTATAACAAACTCTAAGAACAATATAGATATATACACTAACACCTATAAGACACACATATTAGGAACCAAGTGAAATTAGACATGTTTATATTATATTGTATTATAAAAAATCCATTTATGAAAAAATTCTATAGCTGACAGAAACTTTGTAAATACAAAATAAAAGACCAAAGACAATAAATAGTTAATTTACAAAGTTTAAAAATATAAAATTATGTCAAATTCTAGGATTCTGCATCAGTTTGCTTACAGGAGAAAACAGAAAATACTTTTACTTTACCTCTTGAGGTAGAGTATTTAACTCCTAGGAGTATATATACTCCTGTAAGTAAATGTGTTTTTGGACTGTTTACATGACACGTTTACTCCCTGTAAGTATATTTACTCATATGAGTAAATATACTCCCAGGAGTAAACGTGTGCATGTAAAAAGGGCTTAAGAAATTAAATTTGATTATTTTTTTCTTAAATGTTAATATCATTATTACACAATTGATTGGTGATCCATGTTTTCCCCTTTTTTTTATACATTATTATACATCTTCTGCTTACAACAAAACAAACAATGATGATTTGAAAAAATATTACATACCACGAAACCGGATCTGTATTTGAGTATGACATTTTTATATTTCCCGCAAAAATAACTATTTACAGAGTTATCTCCCTTGGTTCTTCCAATTCCAACATTTCGACATACGTTTTTTTAAACTACTAAGAAGTTCAAGGAACGCGACAACACACCACATTAATATAGATTGTAAAGTTTAATGCAAAATGGGGTTATATTTATTCTAAGTATCCCTGTTTATTCACTCCGTAAAGCGGAAGTTTGCGAGTGAGAATGGAGCCGAAGAATGAATTTAGAAGCGTCTCTGGGCGCTTAAAATAATTAATTGTAGGCCTATATGTTTTACGTGAGTAAATGTAACTTATGGGGTTGGGATTAAGAGAGCATGGCCCTGTGTTCAAATGGGTGTCGAGTTTGAATTTTGGGACAATGAATTTTGACAGTTGAAAATTTGAGTCGAGAGATATACGTTGCCAACCTTTGCTCACTTTGTTCGCACGTGGGGAAAACTGGTCGTTCATCTCTCTGTTGGGCAACATATTTGCGCTAAACTTCACCTGTGCTACAATACAACTGCTGATATTTGAGAACAACACTGCAAAAAGTCAGTAGGCAAACTGAAAGTAAAAAAGCATCAAAATGCAGATGCATCTTCATCTAACAGCGTATCCCCTGCAACTAAGAAATCAGTTTTCGTGAGAAAAAAATTCAAGCCATCTTCAGTCAAATATCTTCTCCAACTATATTTCGCGGCAACTTTGCGCCTCATGTCGAAACTTTTAAGTGAGGAGAATTTTATTTAAATCACTGATACACATTGCAACATGTTTCAGATACTTGAATGAGAGAGTGAGTTATTGTTGAACGCGGCTTGAAACGGGTTATACTTCCTTAAACTTGTATATTACTTATTTGCTGAAACTCCTTTGGTTCGTTGCGTGCAACGTGCAACTTTCATAAATGTGTAATTCAGTAAACAAAGTGTAGGTAACACTGTATACTTTATGCATATGCTGAGAAAATAGAATAAAAATATGGACACAACTCAAACTCCGATTTAGATTAAAACAGAAACATTGTTACACAGTCCATTATATATATAACTTGGTTTTGTGTAGTTTTGGCCTTGTTACGAATTGGTAGAGTGCTCAACATTTGTAAAATGGAGCGTGATAAATGTAGAAAGTTTAGTCAGTTATCTACAAAAAAACATTCATTGTGTATCACTTCAGCTCTGTTTCTTGCGCGTAGCAATTGTCAAGTGATAGCTTGGTTGGTCTTCTGGCCACTTTTGTTACATGTGCGCTTGGGCTTGTTTGCTGATAGAGTCCCTGTGGCTGTGTTTTGGCTATGAGTTCCTGTGTTTTTGGGAGTGCTGCCAAAAACAAAAACCAGCCCCAATACGCAGCACTCCCAAAAACATAGGAACTCATAATTAATAATGTTTACATTAATCTCAAAATTCCTTTTGAACAACGAGTTCAACACACCACGTATAAACACTACTCGTTTCTTACTCCGATAAAGGACAGAAGTAATATTTTGTTGTGGAATCTGTTGAATATTTTGTGTGCTTTAATTTTACCTATATTTGATAACACGTGGCGTGCATGGCCGATAGTCGTGAGGTGCGTGACCTTAAGAAACATTAAGTCAACATACGATGTCCAAGGACAAATGCCACTCTATCGTAGTAACAATGATGTTGCTTTCTATATGCGCTGACGACCAGTAGAATGTTGACTTTTGCTAACGTTCCCCATTTCAACTAATAAATAGTTTTTATAAGACATATGCTAACAGTAATGAATAAATATCCGTGCCCCTATACTATGTTCTCTGCCCCTATACTATGTTCACGAAATCCGCGCCTAACTATCGATATGTACCTATTCATGACCTGTCATCTTATGGCCCACACCCCATATCGCCTACACCCCATATCGCCTACACCACTAACAGAATAAATTTATGAATGAGAGAACACACACTTGTTCCCTGATCCCTTAAGAAAAATGAACTCTTCCAACAAGACAGCAAAGTCAGAATAACTAAATAACCAGGCGCAAGTTTAGTAAACACGATATGACACGGTATCTCTTATATTATCCTCTGTTTAGAAACTCGGGCTTCCATGGCGTCGAAACTTTCGATTTCTTGATTGTCATTCATCTTACAACATTCAAATGGTTAACGTGTAACATTGGTACAAACTATGGTTAAAACATCAAACAACACCCGCACTGTCGGACCAACGATAGTTGGTTAGGCATTAACTTACTATTGCTATTCCCAGGACAGCAAACCAAAATCATATATATTCCTGACACGAACGGAAGTTATCATATTAACTTTTAAATATTTAAAGAAATTTATTAGATGCTATTTTTTTCTACATGAATCCAATGTGTGTATGTGTGAATTGTGATTTATAAGCTATCAAGCTTCTGTAATATATAACAAGATAAACACAACGGATATCATAACACAAGATGACAGCTAGTCTACACGCCTGGGTCTGAATTCAAATGAATGAAAGTCAACGTGCCGTATTCAGTCTTGAGAGTGTTGAGCGAGTGACCTGTCACCTGACCTGTGACAACCTCGTTGTGTGTCTTCATATCCATAGCACAAACACGTCGCCCTCACACTCTCTTACTCTCTCTCTCTCTGTGAACAGGTACACATCTGTTTGGCCTCTCTACAGACTTACCTGCAGCTTCATCACTAAGGGGAGTTAAGGTGCAGTTTAACAGAGACATACGCTGCAGTTTAACCACTAAGGGAAGAGTCATACTGTGCAGTTAAACACTGGAAGAGACACACGCTGCAGTTAAACACTGGAAGAGACACACGCTGCAGTTAAACACTGGAAGAGACATACACTGCAGTTTAACCACTAAGGGAAGAGACATTCTTTGCAGTTAAACACCGAAAGAGACATACGCTGCGAGGAGAGAAATATGTAGTAAGCATTTGAAGAGACAAATACGCTGCAATAAGACAATACATGGTTACATCGAAAGTTTAACCCCTAGAAAATCAAACCGTGCAGTTTAACCATACAATAATCAACACGTATATTTTGACCCTAAAACAATCAACACGTGTAGTTTGACCCTTTGAAGAATCGATTGACACATGCAGTCAACAAGTTCAGTTGAACACTTGAAGAGTCAACACGTGCAGCTTAACCCTAAAACCCAGTATGTGCATTTTGATCCTTTGAACACTGAACATTTAAAGAATCAAAATATCAACTTTGACGCCTGAAGAATCCACACGTGCAGTTTGCCGCCATGGGTCGTGAGAATACCGACGGGTTGTTCGACTCACTGCTGACAGCGTTGAAATGGAATGGAAGGTACCAGGTGCAACAGATGATCTTAGTCATGTCCTGCAGCCTGCCGGTCGCCTTCAATGTGTTGAACATCGTCTTCATAGGTGAGTTATTATCCTGCAGCCTGCCGATCGCCTTCAATGTGTTGAACATCATCTTCATAGGTGAGTTATTATCCTGCAGCCTGCCTGCCTCTCCAATGTGTTGAACATCATCTTCATAGGTGAGTTATTATCCTGCAGCCTGCCTGTTTCTCCAATGTGTTGAACATCATCTTCATAGGTGAGTTATTATCCTGCAGCCTGCCGGTCTCTCCAATGTGATGAACATCGTCTTCATAGGTGAGTTATTATCCTGCTGCCTGCCTGTCTCTTCAATGTGATGAACATCGTCTTCATAGGTGAGTTATTATCCTGCAGCCTGCCGGTCGCCTTCAATGTGATGAACATCGTCTTCATAGGTGAGTTATTATCCTGCAGCCTGCCTGTCTCTCCAATGTGTTGAACATCGTCTTCATAGGTGAGTTATTATCCTGCATCCTGCCTGTCGCCTTCAATGTGATGAACATCGTCTTCATAGGTGAGTTATTATCCTGCATCCTGCCTGTCGCCTTCAATGTGTTGAACATCGTCTTCATAGGTGAGTTATTATCCTGCATCCTGCCTGTCTCTCCAATGTGTTGAACATCGTCTTCATAGGTGAGCTATTATCCTGCATCCTGCCTGTCGCCTTCAATGTGTTGAACATCGTCTTCATAGGTGAGTTATTATCCTGCATCCTGCCTGTCTCTCCAATGTGTTGAACATCGTCTTCATAGGTGAGCTATTATCCTGCATCCTGCCTGCCTCTCAGATGTGTTGAACATCGTCTTCATAGGTGAGTTATTATCCTGCATCCTGCCTGTCGCCTTCAATGTGATTAACATCGTCTTCATAGGTGAGTTATTATCCTGCATCCTGCCGGCCTCTCCAATGTGTTGAACATCGTCTTCATAGGTGAGTTATTATTCTGCATCCTGCCTGTCGCCTTCAATGTGATTAACATCGTCTTCATAGGTGAGTTATTATCCTGCATCCTGCCTGTCTCTCTAATGTGATGAACATCGTCTTCATAGGTGAGTTATTATCCTGCAGCCTGCCGGTCTCTCCAATGTGATGAACATCGTCTTCATAGGTGAGTTATTATCCTGCATCCTGCCTGCCTCTCCAATGTGATGAACATCGTCTTCATAGGTGAGTTATTATCCTGCAGCCTGCCGGTTGCCTTCCATGTAACTGTTCCAAAACAGCAGATAAGAATGATCTAATTGTTTTATTCAATGCGAGTTATATATGCTATGTTAACCTTATAAGCTAAACCAATTTACAGTTTACTCTGGGATCACTTTACCACCTTAGTTATGTATGATATGTATGCATACACACAGAGTTTAATCTGTATGGTCATCATATAGCGCCAAGTCTAACAAACAGTATAGTCCGAAGTATATGTATACATGTAAGTGTAATTAGTTCAGGTTACGAATGGTAATGAGCTTAAGTAAGAATCGGTTAATGAACGGTAAGGAGGTACGGCAAAGAAGCAAACAGCATTGAATTGAAAAAAGACCATGTATTGAATGGTTATGAATTCAGGCTAAGCATGGTATTGAGGTATGGTAGTGAAAGGAAACGAGGCCAGAAAGGTAATGGTAAATAGATATGGTAATGAATGGTAATAACTTGAGGTGAGGTAAGGTAATGAGATAAGGCAATACGTGAGAATGAGATCAGGCTATAAATGTTATGAGGTAAGGTAATGAATGGTATTGACTGGTAATGATATCGGGTAATGAATGGTAATGATATCGGGTATTGAATGGTGATGGGATCAGGTAATGAATGGTAATGAGGTAAGGTAATGAATGGTTTTGAATGGTAATGATATCGGGTAATGCATGGTGATGGGATCAGGTAATGAATGGCAATGATATCGGGTAATGAATGGTGATGGGATCAGGTAATGATTGGTGATGAGGTGAGGTAGGTTATGGTTATATTTTCAGGTAACAAGCGGCAATGAGGTCAGGTATGGACTAGTTATATTATCCGGTAAACAATGGTTATATTGTAAGGTAATCAATGGTTATATTGTCAGGTAATGAATGGTTATATTGTCAGGTAATGAATGGTTATATTGTTAGGTAATGAATGGTTATATTGTTAGGTAATGAATGGTTATATTGTTAGGTAATCAATGGTTATATTGTCAGGTAATGAATGGTTATATTGTTAGGTAATGAATGGTTATATTGTTAGGTAATCAATGGTTATATTGTCAGGTAATGAATGGTTATATTATCCGATAAACAATGGTTATATTGTTAGGTAATCAATGGTTATATCGTTAGGTAGTGAATGGTTATGTGGTCGGGAAATGAGTAATAATGAGGTTAGGTATCGAAAGGTATTGAGATCAGCAAATAGGAACATTTTATTGAGGTCAGGTCATGAATTGGAATGAGGTCAGATAGGCAATGGTTATATTGTCAGGTAATGAATGGTTATGTGATCGGGTCATGAGTGGTAATTAGGTCAGGTAACATATGAAATCAGGTAAGGAATTATGGGAATTGGTTTGGGGCCAGGTAATCAAATGTTATGACACCAGACAGTAAATGGTATCACGTCAGGTAATTAATGACAGCTCTGCGTACTTGTCCCAGACCGAAAACAGGTGCTTGCATTGGTTAACGATCATTGGTTAATCAATTTGATTAAGCAATCCAATAGTGCCTACGATCCGGCTGTAAAAAGTGTTTGGTCAAAATCAGCGTAGAAAATTCTCGCCTACCCGCCCGCCCGAGAGGGTCTTTTTTTCCAGCAGGACGGTGAAAGTTCAAAAGCAGCCTGTCCGGTGGTCGGGAAGATATTTGAGTCTTTTACTACATATAACAGGCAGGGTAATATTTCGTCAGGCTTGTGTAATGGTATTGTAAAAAATGAAGTCCAAATTACGATAATCAGCGTCAACGCTTTATATAAACTCTGCACTGCCTTTTATGTACTGATTACAAAACGATACCTATAGCAGACAGCGAATGTCTAGCTTGCTTGTAAAATGAAAAGTCTGTCGCATAATATAAACATTTAGTTCGTTTCAACATTCTAGATCATAATTCTAACGTACTCAATGGCACTTTGCTGAGTGCATATTTTATATTCTTTATTAACTTGACAAATCCATGAACAATGTATCAAAAACCAAAGTCATCGTTTGGAAGGCATGTCTGTGGGCAATGTTTGTAAACTTTGTCGTGTTTGAGAATCCATTTCAGTAAATATGACGATACAAATAGTTAAGTTGGATATACTATCATTTGTAATTTTTATCAGTATATTTCTAAAATGGCTCGTCAGTGTCAAGAAATAATTATTTGCGTCAATGGTCGACTACTGGTGTAATTAATGTAATCGGAAATTCTTATAATTGTCGACCAGATGTCATGTTAGCGGATATAATAGGTAATGCAACATGTTTCAAAGAAGGACTGATGATTCAGCATGATGATATATGATAAAATGAAAATTTGACTGAAATGTAGTAAATTGGCCAGCTGTTGATTAGTAAAAAACGAGAACCATGTTCAACCAAATGTATAACAAATGTTTGGTACTTGCATTAAGTTCTATATGTGACTGTTGAAAATCGGACAGGAAGGTTTTCTTCCGGACAGGTAACTTATTTCAGTTACCAGTCCGGTTGTCTGGATATTCGTGAGTACACTGTCAAAATCCTAGTATTTATGATGCGTTCATGAGTGGCGTTTGTCGCAGGCTACCACGCGGACAGTCGTTGTGCTGACATCAACACCACCGCCGTCCTGCTTGACAGGGGAGACCATCACCTGGACTCGGACTTCACCAACGTGACGTATGGCGCTTGTGACATCACAATACACTCAAACAAGACGGCTGAGCATGACGTACGCTTGGCGTGTTTGAATGGGTTCCAGTACGAGGAACCGAGGGACAGATCCCTAAACTCTGATGTAAGTAACATATTGATATGATGAATATTTTCTAAATATATTCTCCACTTAGAATACTGTTAGAATACCCCGATGCAAAGACGTATATATAACTTCTAATTCCTTGCATTGCCTGATGACACCTGACTACTTTACCTATTGCAGTTTGACCTGGTGTGTGGGCGGGAGAGCCTCAGCGACCTTCTCCAGACGCTCTATACGATCGGGAACGGGATTGGGGCTCTCGTCTTCACCCGCCTGTCGGACCGGAAGGGGCGACGACTCGCGCACTGCCTGTCGGGAGTTTGCTTCTTGGTCACCAGTGTGGTGGTCTCCTTTTTGCCATCTTACCCTGCTCTCGCCGCTGTAAAAGTGGTACAGGGAGCTACACAAAAAGTTGAGGGACCTGGTTAAGGTGTTTAACGGTTGTTCATTGATTAATGATTCAGGTCAGGTCAGGTCCAATCTGTCCGAAGTAAGGTGCAAACTGTCCGAAGTACAGTCAAATCTGTCCGAAGTAAGGTCCAATCTGTCCGAAGTAAGGTCCAGTCTGTCAAAAGTAAGGTCCAAACTGTCAGATGTAAGGTCCAAACTGTCCGAAGTAAGATCCAAACTGTCCGAAGTAAGGTCCAAATCTGTCCGAAGTACATTAAAATCTGACCGAAGTAAGATCCAATCTGTCCGAAGTAAGGTCCAATCTGTCCGAAGTAAGGTCCAATTTGTCCGAAGTAAGATCCAAACTGTCCGAAGTAAGGTCCAATCTGTCCGAAGTAAGGTGCAAACTGTCCGAAGTAAGTTCAGATCTGTCCGAAGTAAGGTCCAAACTGTCCGAAGTATGGTCCAACCTGTCCGAAGTAAGGTCTTATCTGCCCGAAGTAAGGTCAAATCTGTCCGAAGTAAGGTCAAAACTATTCCGAAGTAAGGTCCAACCTGTCCGAAGTAAGGTCTTATCTGCCCGAAGTAAGGTCAAATCTGTCCGAAGTAAGGTTCAAACTGAATTGAAAACTGTTACTCTTTTTATATTTTGTTCAAGTATTTTTCAAGTAGATCAAAATTGAAGAAATAGTATTTAGATAGTGGTTTAAATACCGAAAACGAATTCTGCATAGTATTAGTAATCATCGAAACACTGCCCAGCCTTGGTCAATGTGCCCGTGAGTGAGCAGAGTTTAGCCTTGAGATCGTGATACATTGTAGTACCTATCAATGTCCATAATAATCGTATGATCATAGTCATATGTATCGTTTCTCCCCCACACCATCTCGTTCTAACCCCGACAACAACCTTTAGCCATATGCATCCTGTTTCCTTTAGGGCAAACTCCGATTAAAATATTATGAAAGTAAAATGTTAATTTCAGCAAATAAAATATTAAATATACAGTATTTTACTCGATTTTAACATAAATATGCTGAATATCTATCGAATACCCGAAAAATAACGGTTTCAGTTGCATATACCACTTCGCCCGAGGCTCGGACGGTACCATGTAATGTTCAAGCATGCGTAAATGATTACACTATTTATCAAAATGATTATTAATGTCCAAAAACACATGATGAAAATAGTCCTTGAACAAGAATATATCCTTATTTAAACTACTGGAAGAAATATGTCACTAATACAGAGCATACAAGTAGAACAAATTGAGAGCACCCACATATAACATATTGAAAAGGAAAATGTTGAAATAAACATATTACAGTTATTGCAGTTATTGTTGAGTCCGCTCCAAGTGAAAAGTGTCCGAAGTTCGGGCGACTTCGGGTGATCCGAACCTCGGTCAGTTTGTCCTATATGTTTTACGACCGCAGGGTTTGAGTCTGACCGGAACCACCATCCTACTGGAGACAGTACCGAGTGCCTACCGTGCGCTGATGGGCATGTTCGGCACTCTGGCCTGGGCGCTCTGCGTGGTGCTGTACGCGGCCGTGGCGTACGGGATGCGCTCCCTGTCCTGGAGGTACCACCAGCTGGCCGTCGGACTGACGTTGGTCTTCTACCTTGGGATGCCCTGGTAACTAATGTTATAGTTTTCTACATTGGAATGCCCTGGTATGTAATGCGATGATTTTCTACATTTGGAGCCATTGTAACTAATGCTATAATTTACAACCTTGGAATGCCCCGGCAACTAACGCTATAATTCACAACCTCGGAATGCCCCGGCAACTAATGCTACAATTTACTACCTTGGAATGCCCAGGCAACTAATGCTATAATTTACAACCTTGGAATGCCCCGGCAACTAATGCTATAATATACTACCTTGGAATGCCCCGGCAACTAATGCTATAATTTACAACCTTGGAATGCCCCGGCAACTAACGCTATAATTTACAACCTTGGAATGCCCCGACAACTAACGCTATAATTTACAACCTTGGAATGCCCCGGCAACTAACGCTATAATTTACAACCTTGGAATGCCCTGGCAACTAATGCTATAATTTACAACCTTGGAATGCCCCGGCAACTAACGCTATAATTTACAACCTTGGAATGCCCCGACAACTAACGCTATAATTTACAACCTTGGAATGCCCTGGCAACTAACGCTATAATTTACAACCTTGGAATGCCCCGGCAACTAATGCTACAATTTACTACCTTGGAATGCCCAGGCAACTAATGCTATAATTTACAACCTCGGAATGCCCCGGCAACTAACGCTATAATTTACAACCTTGGAATACCCTGGCAACTAATGCTACAATTTACTACCTTGGAATGCCCTGGCAACTAATGCTATAATTTACTACCTTGGAATGCCCTGGCAACTAATGCTATAATTTACTACCTTGGAATGCCCCGGCAACTAATGCTATAATTTACTACCTTGGAATGCCCCGAGAACTAACGCTATAATTTACTACCTTGGAATGCCCTGGCAACTAATGCTATAATTTACTACCTTGGAATGCCCCGAGAACTAACGCTATAATTTACTAACTTGGAATGCCCCGGCAACTAATGCTACAATTTACTACCTTGGAATGCCCTGGCAACTAATGCTACAATTTACTACCTTGGAATGCCCTGGCAACTAATGCTATAATTTACAACCTTGGAATGCCCTGTCATTCATTTTAGAAGTAGAAGTGTTTAACTATTTGTCGATATTATGAAACCATGTTGCAGGTTTCTTGACGAAACGCTGAGGTGGCTTGGTGCTAAGAAAAAATACGAAGAGGTGGAGCGCAATCTGCAGAAAGCAGCCCGGATGAACGGCAAGAATGAAGAGGACATAGCTGACTTGTTTCGGAAGAATATGGAATCTCTAGACGGCCCGGGGACGAACGATTTCTCAAAGTCTGACAAGGAAAAGAAGCCATTGATTCTCACCTTCACCGACAAACGGCTGCTGGTCCTCAGTCTTACTGTGTGGTTTATGTGGTAAGATGTTTGTCCTCAGTCTTACTGTGTGGTTTATGTGGTAAGACATTTGTCCTTAGTCTTACGGTGTGGTTTATGTGGTAAGAAGTTTGTTCTTAGTCTTACTGTGTGGTTTATGTGGTAAGAAGTTTGTCCTTAGTCTTACTGTGTGGTTTATGTGGTGAGAAGTTTGTCCTTAGTCTTACTGTGTGGTTTATGTGGTAAGAAGTTTGTCCTTAGTCTTACTGTGAGGTTTGTGTGGTAAGAAGTTTGTCCTTAGTCTTACTGTGTGGTTTATGTGGTAAGAAGTTTGTCCTTAGTCTTACTGTGTGGTTTATGTGGTAAGAAGTTTGTCCTTAGTCTTACTGTGTGGTTTATCCGGTAAGAAGTTTGTCCTTAGTCTTACTGTGTGGTTTATGTGGTAAGAAGTTTGTCCTTAGTCTTACTGTGTGGTTTATGTGGTAAGAAGTTTGTCCTTAGTCTTACTGTGTGGTTTATGTGGTAAGAAGTTTGTCCTTTGTCTTACTGTGTGGTTTATGTGGTAAGAAGTTTGTCCTTAGTCTTACTTTGTGGTTTATGTGGTAAGAAGTTTGTCCTTAGTCTGACTGTGTGGTTTATGTGGTAAGAAGTCTGTCCTTAGTCTTACTGTGTGGTTTATGTGGTAAGTTGTTTGTCGTTAGTCTCACAATGTGGTTTATTTGGCATGAAGTTTGTCCTTAGTCTTACTGTAGGGTTTATGTGGTATGATGTTCGTCCTTAGTCTTACTGTGTGGTTTATGTGGTAAGAAGTTTGTCCTTAGTCTTACTGTGTGGTTTATGTGGTAAGTTGTTTGTCCTTAGTCTTATTGTGTGGTTTATGTGGTAAGAAGTTTGTCTTTAGTCTTACTGTGTGGTTTATGTGGTAAGAAGTTTGTCCTCAGTCTCACTGTTTGGTTTGTGGGGTAAGAAGTTTGTCCTTAGTCTTACTGTATGGTGTATGTTGTAAAATGTTCGTCCCTAGTCTTACTGTGTGGTTTATGTGGTAAGAAGTTTGTCCTTAGTCTTACAGTGTGGTTTATGTGGTAAGAAGTTTGTCCTTAGTCTTACTGTGTGGTTTATGTGGTAAGAAGTTTGTCCTTAGTCTTACTGTGTGGTTTATGTGGTAAGAAGTTTGTCCTTAGTCTTACTGTGTGGTTTATGTGGTAAGAAGTTTGTCCTTAGTCTTACTGTGTGGTTTATCCGGTAAGAAGTTTGTCCTTAGTCTTACTGTGTGGTTTATGTGGTAAGAAGTTTGTCCTTAGTCTTACTGTGTGGTTTATGTGGTAAGAAGTTTGTCCTTAGTCTAACTGTGTGGTTTATGTGGTAAGAAGTTTGTCCTTAGTCTTACTGTGTGGTTTATGTGGTAAGAAGTTTGTCCTTAGTCTTACTGTGTGGTTTATGTGGTAAGAAGTTTGTCCTTAGTCTGACTGTGTGGTTTATGTGGTAAGAAGTTTGTCCTTAGTCTTACTGTGTGGTTTATGTGGTAAGTTGTTTGTCGTCAGTCTCACAATGTGGTTTATTTGGCAAGAAGTTTGTCCTTAGTCTTACTGTGTGGTTTATGTGGTAAGAAGTTTGTCCTTAGTCTTACAGTGTGGTTTATGTGGTAAGAAGTTTGTCCTTAGTCTTACTGTGTGGTTTATGTGGTAAGAAGTTTGTCCTTAGTCTTACTGTGTGGTTTATGTGGTAAGAAGTTTGTCCTTAGTCTTACTGTGTGGTTTATGTGGTAAGAAGTTTGTCCTTAGTCTTACTGTGTGGTTTATCCGGTAAGAAGTTTGTCCTTAGTCTTACTGTGTGGTTTATGTGGTAAGAAGTTTGTCCTTAGTCTTACTGTGTGGTTTATGTGGTAAGAAGTTTGTCCTTAGTCTAACTGTGTGGTTTATGTGGTAAGAAGTTTGTCCTTAGTCTTACTGTGTGGTTTATGTGGTAAGAAGTTTGTCCTTAGTCTTACTGTGTGGTTTATGTGGTAAGAAGTTTGTCCTTAGTCTGACTGTGTGGTTTATGTGGTAAGAAGTTTGTCCTTAGTCTTACTGTGTGGTTTATGTGGTAAGTTGTTTGTCGTCAGTCTCACAATGTGGTTTATTTGGCAAGAAGTTTGTCCTTAGTCTTACTGTAGGGTTTATGTGGTATGATGTTCGTCCTTAGTCTTACTGTGTGGTTTATGTGGTAAGAAGTTTGTCCTTAGTCTTACTGTGTGGTTTATGTGGTAAGAAGTTTGTCCTTAGTCTTACTGTGTGGTTTATGTGGTAAGAAGTTTGTCCTTAGTCTTACTGTGTGGTTTATGTGGTAAGAAGTTTGTCCTTAGTCTTACTGTGTGGTTTATGTGGTAAGACGTTTGTCCTTAGTCTTACTGTGTGGTTTATGTGGTAAGAAGTTTGTCCTCAGTCTCACTGTTTGGTTTGTGGGGTAAGATGTTCGTCCTTAGTCTTACTGTATGGTGTATGTTGTAAAATGTTCGTCCCTAGTCTTACTGTGTGGTGTGTGTTGTGAGATTTGTGCCCTCAATGTCCACATGATGTTTATGTAGTTAAATGTTTGCTCTCAAGTTTCCATGTGTGTTTTATGTGGTGAGATGTTCGTCATTAGTCTCCATCTGTGGTTCATGTGGTAAGATGACTGTAGTGTAAAACCAGGACCAAAATCACGACCCTGACCCCTGACCTCTGTGTACTCACCTGTAGGTTAGCGGACAGTCTGGCGTACTACGGGCTGAGTCTGACGTCCACGGAGTTTCACAGTGACAAGTACATCGGGTTTGGACTCAGCGCAGTGATGGAGGTCCTCAGTGCTCCAGCGTTCTGGCTTACCGTCGATAGGTGGGTAACACATCTTCAGATTCACAATCTCAACAAGAAGAGCTCGGATTGGGGTTAGATTCGCCGTTGATAGGTTGGTAACATATCTTCCGATTCAGAATATCAACAAGAAGAGCTCGGGTTAGGTTTAGATTCGCCGTTGATAGGTGGGTAGCATATCTTCCGATTCAGAATCTCAACAAGAAGAGCTCGGATTAGGGTTAGATTCGTCGTTGATAGGTTGGTAACATATCTTCTGATTCAGAATCTCAACAAGAAGAGCTCGGATTAGAGTTAGATTCGCCGTTGATAGGTTGGTAACATATCTTCCGATTCAGAATATCAACAAGAAGAGCTCGGATTAGGGTTAGATTCGCCGTTGATAGGTTGGTAACATATCTTCCGATTCAGAATATCAACAAGAAGAGCTCGGGTTAGGGTTAGATTCGCCGTTGATAGGTGGTTAGCATATCTTCCTATTCAGAATATGAACAAGAAGAGCTCGGGTCAGGGTCAGATTCGCCGTTGATAGGTGGGTAGCATATCTTCCGATTCAGAATATCAACAAGAAGAGCTCGGGTTAGGGTTAGATTCGCCGTTGATAGGTGGGTAGCATATCTTCCGATTCAGAATATCAACAAGAAGAGCTCGGGTTAGGGTTAGATTCGCCGTTGATAGGTTGGTAACATATCTTCCGATTCAGAATATCAACAAGAAGAGCTCGGGTTAGGGTTAGATTCGCCGTTGATAGGTTGGTAACATATCTTCCGATTAGGAATATCAACAAGAAGAGCTCGGATTAGGGTTAGATTCGCCGTTGATAGGTGGGTAACATATCTTCCGATTCAGAATATCAACAAGAAGAGCTCGGGTTAGGGTTAGATCCGCCGTTGATAGGTTGGTAACATATCTTCCGATTCAGAATCTCAACAAGAAGAGCTCGGGTTAGAGTTAGATTCGCCGTCGGTAGGTTGGTAACACATCTTCAGATTCAGAATCTCAACAAGAAGAGCTCGGGTTAGAGTTAGATTCGCCGTCGGTAGGTTGGTAACACATCTTCAGATTCAGAATCTCAACAAGAAGAGCTCGGATTAGGGTTATGTTCGCCGTTGATAGGTTGGTAACATATCTTCTGATTCAGAATCTCAACAAGAAGGGCTCGGATTAGAGTTAGATTCGCCGTTGATAGGTGGGTAGCATATCCTCCGATTCAGAATATCAACAAGAAGAGCTCGGGTTAGGGTTAGATTCGCCGTCGATAGGTTGGTAACATATCTTAAGATTCAGAATCTCAACAAGAAGAGCTCGGATTAGGGTTAGATTCGCCGTTGATAGGTGGGTAACATATCTTCCGATTCACAATCTCAACAAGAAGAGCTCGGATTAGGGTTAGATTCGCCGTTGATAGTTTGGTTACTCATCTTCGGATTCAGAATTTCAACAATATGAGCTCGGGTTAGGGTTAGATTCGCCGTTGATAGGTTGGTAGCATATCTTTAGATTCAGAATATCAACAAGATTGGATCGGATTAGGGTTAGATTCGCCGTTGATAGGTTGGTAGCATATCTTTAGATTCAGAATATCAACAAGATTGGATCGGATTAGGGTTAGATTCGCCGTTGATAGCTGGGTAACACATCTTCAGATTCACAATATCAACAAGAAGAGCTCTGATTAGGGTTGGATTCACCGTTGATAGGTTGGTAACTCATCTTCGGATTCACAATCTCAACAGGATGGGCAAAGGTGAGGGTTAGGTTCACCGCCGATAGAGTCTTGGTAACACATCCTACTCTGGTATCCAGGAACTCTACAAAAATACATTTAAGATCTCCCTAACCTAATGTTAACAAATAACGACTCACCTGTTCAATATTATGATCAAATATACACGCTTAGTGAAACGTCAGAGCTCTAAATATATGCATTTACACAATTTGGACCGAAATTAATCAGTAGCAACTCATAGACTAACAGTACAGAAGATATATATGGTGAGCTATCGACTTGATTATCCTGATGTCCTACAAGTAGAAGCCGACGTCCAACCAAAAACTACGATATACATTTGAAACCGTATTGATTTACATATATATTTATTTTGACATCAACATCTAAGTAAGTGTTCGTTACAAGAGTCTGTTCAATGAACAGTTTCGTTGGAGACATTTCCTGATGTGATGATGTGTAGATTTACCAATTATTTAACAGGAAAACTATGTATTACTATAACAAATGTCAAATATGATGTTATTTGCACATACCGTTTGGAGGTTTATCATTTGGCATTTGACAATATAAATATTACACTCTCTTTAACTGAGGAAAACCTTTCATGTCCTTCTTTTGTCGAAGTTGTTTCTTTCTGTTGGAGAAGGGGAAGCCCAGCGCTTAGGTATAACTTCCACGAGACTGACCGAAACTATGTTGAGTAGCGTAATTGTGTTGCGTGTTGAAGGTTCGGACGAAGACGAACAACGTTTGGTTATCACCTCCTCGGCGGTGTAGCTCTCATCCTGTCTGTTGTCTTCCAGTCCTATCAAGGTAAAGAACTGTTCGAACCGTACTTTGCTATCAATGTTATTCTAACCATTGAGATATGTTCGAACACTTCCCCTTTCAGTCCACGTATGTTCTATTCACAGAGGTTATTTCAAACCCTTGAACACAAATGCCGAAGATAAGATTACACTCAACCGCAAAAGAAACGTCACCATACAAAATACAATATATTTCAATCCACTAGTGATAAATACGACAGAATAATGAGTTACGCATCGGCGAATCGCAAACTGTTTTTACATTAGCACCGTAACTACTCATTTTCATGACAAAAACATATAGTATTGTTGATTCCTTATATCTAGACGCATTCAACACAAGTATTTTAACTTCGATTCATGTAAGGTACGAACTGAAAAGGGTAAAATGTTACTCACCGAAACAGGAGAACCTTCTTCAGATGTCATTTTTATGTGGCAGGCTGAAGTTAGCAAGTTATTAGTTATTAGTTATTCGTTATTCGAATAACGAATAACTAACTGGTTAGTTATTCGTTATTCGAATAATGAATAACTAACTGGTTAGTTATTCACTATTCGAATAATGAATAACTAACTGGTTAGTTATTCGTTTTTCGAATATCATGCTTGCTGCTTATTCATTCTTCAGAGTTGAACAAAGAAGTAAATATAGATATATATTAAGGGTGGAAACTGACAATATGGGGTGGGGAACCTCGTTCATCGATTACATTCAGTAAGCACTGGCTAGCTATTCAATATTCGAATAATGAATAACTAACTGGTTAGTTATTCGTTTTTCGAATAACGAATAACTAACTGGTTAGTTATTCGTTTTTCGAATATCATGCTGGCTGCTTATTCATTCTTCAGAGTTGAACAAAGAAGTAAATATAGATATATATAAAGGGTGGAAACTGACAATATGGGGTGGGGAACCTCGTTCATCGATTACATTCAGTAAGCACTGGCTAGCTATTCAATATTCGAATAATGAATAACTAACTGGTTAGTTATTCGTTTTTCGAATAACGAATAACTAACTGGTTAGTTATTCGTTTTTCGAATATCATGCTGGCTGCTTATTCATTCTTCAGAGTTGAACAAAGAAGTAAATATAGATATATATTAAGGGTGGAAACTGACAATATGGGGTGGGGAACTTCGTTCATCGATTACATTCAGTAAGCACTGGCTAGCTATTCAATATTCGAATAACGAATAACTAACTGGTTAGTTATTCGTTTTTCGAATATCATGCTGGCTGCTTATTCATTCTTCAGAGTTGAACAAAGAAGTAAATATAGATATATATTAAGGGTGGAAACTGACAATATGGGGTGGGGAACCTCGTTCATCGATTACATTCAGTAAGCACTGGCTAGCTATTCAATATTCGAATAATGAATAACTAACTGGTTAGTTATTCGTTTTTCGAATAACGAATAACTAACTGGTTAGTTATTCGTTTTTCGAATATCATGCTGGCTGCTTATTCATTCTTCAGAGTTGAACAAAGAAGTAAATATAGATATATATTAAGGGTGGAAACTGACAATATGGGGTGGGGAACTTCGTTCATCGATTACATTCAGTAAGCACTGGCTAGCTATTCAATATTCGAATAATGAATAACTAACTGGTTAGTTATTCGTTTTTCGAATAACGAATAACTAACTGGTTAGTTATTCGTTTTTCGAATATCATGCTGGCTGCTTATTCATTCTTCAGAGTTGAACAAAGAAGTAAATATAGATATATATTAAGGGTGGAAACTGACAATATGGGGTGGGGAACCTCGTTCATCGATTACATTCAGTAAGCACTGGCTAGCTATTCAATATTCGAATAATGAATAACTAACTGGTTAGTTATTCGTTTTTCGAATAACGAATAACTAACTGGTTAGTTATTCGTTTTTCGAATATCATGCTGGCTGCTTATTCATTCTTAAGAGTTGAACAAAGAAGTAAATATAGATATATATTAAGGGTGGAAACTGACAATATGGGGTGGGGAACTTCGTTCATCGATTACATTCAGTAAGCACTGGCTAGCTATTCAATATTCGAATAATGAATAACTAACTGGTTAGTTATTCGTTTTTCGAATAACGAATAACTAACTGGTTAGTTATTCGTTTTTCGAATATCATGCTGGCTGCTTATTCATTCTTCAGAGTTGAACAAAGAAGTAAATATAGATATATATTAAGGGTGGAAACTGACAATATGGGGTGGGGAACCTCGTTCATCGATTACATTCAGTAAGCACTGGCTAGCTATTCAATATTCGAATAATGAATAACTAACTGGTTAGTTATTCGTTTTTCGAATAACGAATAACTAACTGGTTAGTTATTCGTTTTTCGAATATCATGCTGGCTGCTTATTCATTCTTCAGAGTTGAACAAAGAAGTAAATATAGATATATATTAAGGGTGGAAACTGACAATATGGGGTGGGGAACCTCCTTCATCGATTACATTCAGTAAGCACTTGGTCTGTGAAGTTAACGAATTATTTACACTTCCTTATGTGTTTTTCGAAATGTGAACCTAGCGAAAACAGTTTTTAGCAAATTGAATTTATAATTGTTGTTAGTTCATTAATCAATATTAGATACTGTGAACGATATTAACGTTCCTATATTGTGTATAGATATTCTTATACCAGACAGTCAATAACGTAGTAGCTAAACAGAGCTCTTCACGATGTACAGTAGCCGTTTAAAAATTGTTTTGTTTAAATCTGATTCAATACAATAAATGTAACACTTACTAAAACGTTCATGTGAACTATAATAATGATGTATAAAGGATTAAGAACGTGCTCCGCGAACATAATTATAGGTCAGTTTGAATCCGTCTGTAAGACTGTGAAGTTTGTTACTTTTACGATAATGTCGATTTATGCATAGAATACGTCACTGGCACCCGTTCAGAATACTTAGGTTTATATTGAATCAGCATATATTAGCTTTGTCTCTAGGGTTCGTCTTAGCTATAATAAAGTTTTAGTTATGGCCTCGAACGCCCGTTGTGTCATAGGTTAATCTGAATAATTTGCTGAGAGTGTGAAGTTAACTACTTATTCGAAATAGGCGATTTATGCATGGGCGTCCGTTGAAAAATATAGGTTCAGTGTCGGTCGGTACAAATTAGGATTGGATCGCGGAGTCCTAAGTCGACCGCTCAAATTTCATCGCTTTCGAACAATTTTTTTTTTTATTAAATTAGATTTTTATAACAACTTAAGCATGTAGATGAATATTTGATAATTATTTGTCATGCAACCTACATTTAAGAAAAAATGCCATGGCATTCTGCCATGGCATTTTACCATTCTGCCATGGCATTCGCCAATGCCATAGCATTCTGCCATGGCATTCAATAATGCCATAGCATTCTGCCATGGCATTCAATAATGCCGTGGCAAAATGCCATGGCATTCGCCAATGCCATGGCATTCTGCCATGGCATTCTTTGGCTGCAGCAAAATGCCATGGCATTTATCATTGCTGAAAATTTCAAAATCAAAATATGAAATATGAGTAGTGATATTATATTTTTTACATTGTTCCATTGAAATATTTAGAAGTTTTCAATGGAAATTTGGTTCGATTTCCAGGGTTCAGAGTATGAATATGACTCTAAGAGAATTATGACTTTGTTTTAAATATCAATTTTGTTTGGAATTTAGGTTTAAGAAATGTTGATGTTGGAATTATTAATTGAATCTGGTGAAGTATAACTTTTGTGACATGTTAAGTTTAAAAATTTTTAATTTCTATGAAATGTTGACTTTGGAAATATTTTTTGACTTTGTCGAACTTCAACTTAAATGATATGTTGACATGAAAGTTTATATTAAATTTTGTGAAATGTTGACTAAAAAAGTCATGACTTTCGCAAAAATGTTGAATTGGAAAAAAAAATTGACTTCAAAGAAAAGTGGACTATTAAATATAAATTGAATTTGGTGAAATGTTGACTTTGATATAAAAAAAAAAATCGATTTTTGTGAAATGTTGACTTTGGAAATATTTAATGACTTCGATGAAGTTTAACTTGAATGAAATGTTGACTTTGAAAAATATGATAATCGAAATAATTATTGACTTTTTTGAAAGTTTAATCTTAATACAAATCATCAAATTCGGTGAAATGTTAACTTTCAATAGATATGCATTGACTTTGGTGAAAGTTCAATTTAAATGGCACTTTGACTCTGACTTATATACAACTAACGTCTGGCTTATGGTGTATGTTTCAGACAGTAAGTGTTAGATCACTTACCTGCGCTGTCGCCCAATACACACCTGTCACCAAGATTAACGATGTATACAGAACTGAGTTTGATCACTTGCTGACTTTGATATAGACTTGTGTGAAAATTTCACTTACATAAAACGTTGAACATATTTTGAGTTTAGTAATATGTTGACTTAGAAATAATATTTTGAGTTTATTGAGTTTATTACTATTCTTAATATATTTCTGTTGATATCAAATCAAGGAACATGTATCGTGTGCAAAAACAATATTGGTTCAAAATCAAATTTCAATTAAAAATACGAGTGAAATGTTCACATATATTTAGAGTTTTATTTCAATCATATGTTAAAATATCAACATATCTTAGTTTAATTTGAGTATTAATTATATTTACAACAAAACATTATTACATTGAAGAGAGTTAAAACGGCGACAGCCACTGAAGCGGGGCGTATATCCTGTCATAGCCCGGCGGACCTTACACCTAAGTTGTGTATTCTGCTAATTAACAGATATGTCTCTCACTTCGTTTCATTTCGTAGTTGTCCATTAAAACGAAATGAACAGACAAGCAACTCGCAATATAACTTAAATTCATAATAACATTGATCATCAGACATCTGTTCAATTTTAAAAAGTACGTATTTTTGTGAATTTTGATAGTGCTCGCCTTCGATTATCCCAACACATGTTCTCATTCAAACAACACATACAATAATAATAATGCTAATAATAGATCACAAGTTTGCCTGTGCTGTCTCCCAATACACCTGTTACCACCGCGGTGCAAGATACTTTAATAAACGTGTACCCAGCGAAATGACCGGACTATATCTATAGTGACATAACAACCTATCCCTGTGTATTACCTATCAGAACAATCAGTCTCATTAACGAGGCGTCGATACCCGTCGGTATTACGTAATGTGTATCCGTTCATAAAATAACAAATCACCGACGTGTTAATGAAGTACAGCTTAATCGCAAAATTCAGACTAGCAAGCTTTCAAACCATGAACTTTATGAATACCTAGAATGTATCGCCTATATAAAATAATGCATTTTTACTTGAAATTATAACAAATGCATATCAATATAAAATGTTCATGAATTGTGAACAGTGCAGTAATCTTGTAAACGATAAATGAAACATGATGCCATTATGTGAAATATTTATTAATATATATTGTGTGTGATTCAATGTTTTATAATAATATATGAATGTTAGTTTTCACTAGTCAGAAAAAGCTCTCCTCCCATGAAATGTACATTCTCTACATACCTCTACGATGACTCCAAAGTTACCTACGTGAAACAGTAGGGTAGGGGATAACCATATAAGAGTATCAGTCGGAAGACAAGAGAGCCAGAAATATACTCTTGGCGTCATCAGACAGGTAAACCAATGAAATAGTCTAGAATGCTAATTCCGAGTATAGTAGACTATATAAACGGGAGATTAGAGATTTGCTATCAGTGCGGGCCTTTGTTTTGTATGTGCCCCAGACTCACGCACCTATGTACGGAGATGATTCACAGAAACGGACTTGCATGTGCATGCTGTATTTACTGATAAATCGGGAGATTTATCTCTTTTCACCGGGGGCATATCGCCTTTAGCTTTTATTGCCTTTAGCTGGGGATGTAGCTCTGGCGATTGAGTTTATTCATAGAAGACAAAACACTGAGGTTCTCTCACATCCAAGTCTTTACTGTGAATCATCTCCGTACATAGGTGCGTGAGTCTGGGGCACATACAAAACAAAGGCCCGCACTGATAGCAAATCTCTAATCTCCCGTTTATATAGTCTACTATACTCGGAATTAGCATTCTAGACTATTTCATTGGTTTACCTGTCTGATGACGCCAAGAGTATATTTCTGGCTCTCTTGTCTTCCGACTGATACTCTTATATGGTTATCCCCTACCCTACTGTTTCACGTAGGTAACTTTGGAGTCATCGTAGAGGTATGTAGAGAATGTACATTTCATGGGAGGAGAGCTTTTTCTGACTAGTGAAAACTAACATTCATATATTATTATAAAACATTGAATCACACACAATATATATTAATAAATATTTCACATAATGGCATCATGTTTCATTTATCGTTTACAAGATTACTGCACTGTTCACAATTCATGAACATTTTATATTGATATGCATTTGTTATAATTTCAAGTAAAAATGCATTATTTTATATAGGCGATAAATGCCTATGGATTGACATCACTGTAGTGTTTTTAACATTAAATAGGACAGAGATTGCAAAAGGAAGGTTCTTCTATAAACTACCTTTAGAAGGAGATTTAACACTGGGAAGAAGGATTTAAACATATGTATGTCCATAAATAAATTGGGAAATAGTAGACAAGCTATTAGATATGCTATCTTATCAGAATACCACTCCAGAATACAGAGACATACAGATAAGTCATGGCGGTTCAACAGTACATTACAGGTTTTAACCCCGGGTTCCTTATCCTCCAAATAAACAGTTTACATGTAAGGGCAATTCAATGATTAAATGACTTATTAAAAATAAATAAGCATGTCAAGTATCCCCAATCAATAAACAAAAAAGTATGGCCATGGTTACGTTTTTCACAAAATGGATCCTACATCAAGGTCAAGATCACAAGGTTATAACCTCAGTCTGTGACATTGGAAACAACATTTTCAAATGCTGACGAATTAAAAATTACTGCCAGTGTGAAATTGGAAAAGTCAAGGGCCATAACTCTGGAAATATTAATCCGATCGGTCCCAAAAGAGCACATGCGTATCACCGATGTATATCCAAAGTTGTGTAAAGTTTCAGAAAATGTAGGAGTTGATTTCAGGACATAGGTTACGGACGGACGAGCGGACAGACGGGCTGCGCCACGACATAAAACCCTTCGGTTTCACCCGGGGGTTTAAAACCGAAACAACATTACAAGTATTGATAAATTTCAAATAGTTATTTGGTAAAATATTGCTGATATTAAGAAACAAGCAATCCAGATTTGAAAGAAATACCATTATGGGAGGAATTGCCATTACTTAGGGGGCCCTGATATTGATATTCAGAAGTAGAAAAGTTATGTAATTGTAATCGTTGAATATAATGAAGTATGAGGAGTCATAAATAATCAAATAACTTTGAATAATACACTAAAGATAATAATTCAACTTTCAAAACCATGACTGTATGTGTGTTGAGTTAAATGCAGTACAATGGTAGATTATTAAATACAATAACGGCAACATATTGCTGTAGATACACTTCTTCTGTTTGAGGGAGTGCTGGCGGCTGGTGCCTTACTCTGGTGGTGTGGGCTCGAATCCCACAAGGGACTCGTCCCGAAAAAGTAAAATTCATTACTATTTCAGATAGTGTGATTCCAAATAAGACAATGTTGCATTTGTTCACTGTCTAAATGGAATTATTTTCATGAAGTTCTAGTTTATTTTATCTATTGTTAGCCAAAAGCAAGGGGACCTGAATATTAGAACACTAGATTTATGTATAAGAAATATCGCGAGTGTTTATCGGCTGTAACGTAATTACTGATGTCCTAAGGTGTGTACACTGCGGCTGTTTTATTTGACTTGAACTTGAAATTCAGTATAGCGAAATAGTTCTAAAAGTTTATTTCGCGGCTGATTATAAATAGGAATCCCTTGTTGACACCTTTCCTGGAACTAAAGAACATCCACGAAAATCCACCTTTCATTTCACATCAGCATGCATATGGTCACCTAAGACCTAAACCTTTACGTTTATGATATTGTTTTGATAATTAGATAAGTAACCTTGAGCTCAATACCTATCATACAGTGGGATGCACATATCTTTACCAGTTAGACTGCAGTAAGAGTGCACTCTGACTGCAGTCGGCTGTAAATGGACTGCAGTTTGATCGTTGCCGACTCCATTAAGAATATACTCTGACCGTGACTATGTCTGGCCAAATTGCAATCAACTGCAAACAGATAGTGTTCTAATCGAAGTCGAGGACTATCAAAATTCACAAAAATACGTACTTTTTAAAAATTGAACAGATGTCTGATGATCAATGTTATTATGAATTTAAGTTATATTGCGAGTTGCTTGTCTGTTCATTTCGTTTTAATGGACAACTACGAAATGAAACGAAGTGTTCATTATTATTCATGTAGTCGTTTCTGGATGAATTGACAATAATTGCATGTAATCTGGACATGTTATAAGATGAGCGAAAGGTAAAGTGTTAAACTTTATTGGATGAATTGCCTAAAATAAGTATTAGATACGTTCATTGCTGATTTTTATATGGTCTTCAAATGTATGTCTGACAAAATTAAATAAAATAATTGCGTTCAAAACTCAAACGTGTCAAAAAACCACCAAAGGCAAAGGCGCCGGATATAATGAATATATTGTGTTGTGTTGATGAGGGTATCCGCCTGTTATTTAGACAGTCGTGTCTACGAGAGAGAGAGAGACATATCTGTTAATTAGCCTAATACACAACTTAGGTGTAAGGTCCGCCGGGCTATGACAGGATATACGCCCCGCTTCAGTGGCTGTCGCCGTTTTAACTCTCTTCAATGTAATACACGTTTTGTTGTAAATGTAATTAAAGGATAGATGAAATGCATTTTTCTCAAGAATGACAGATGATTACCTCTACGTATATTGTATATCGGAATCAATTGAGCATAAAATCGAGACAATATACACTTGCAATTGATAATTAAGACGATTTTAATTCACCCATTTTAACACTATCGCAATTTGTTCGGCGAATCCTTTTGAAAATGCTCACTGAGGCGTGACTGTGATAAGCGATAGGCGGGGCGGCTAGATAGCTTCTCCGCCGGTGTCTCGTTAATTAATTAATGATAATTATCACTGCCGCTAAATGAATTTATGAGGTGTATTACATCGCCAAAAAGACATGTTTATGTAATAATTGTGTAATTGTCATCTGCGGAATTACCTAGTTGGATATCTAAACATTCGATATATGGGAAATTTAAGTTGGTTTATTGAAGGTATCTTTGTGAAATTAACAATCAAAATGTTGCGAAATTACGTTGAATTGTGACTATCGCTGAAAATCAAATTCCTCCACATACGTCACAGAAGTCATCCCTTCACGGGTCACACCCCCGCAGACTTTCATTCTGGTCGCCGGGGCTAAATCAGGCGGTTTTTTAAAAAGCAGTATATAAGTAATTTATGGACCGATTTCAGAAATTTAAAATCGAGCAATTATCAAATTGACATCCCATTTTAATGAATCCGATTTGGACCATATGTCATTTCATCCATCCTTTAATACTCAAATTAAACTAAGATGTGTTGATATTTTAACATATGATTGAAATAAAACTCTAAATATATGTGAAAATTTCACTCGTATTTTTAATTGAAATTTGATTTTGAACCAATATTGTTTTTGCACACGATACATGTTCCTTGATTTAATATCAACAGAAATATATTAAGAATAGTAATAAACTCAATAAACTCAAAAATTATTTCTAAGTCAACATATTACTAAACTCAAAATATGTTCAACATTTTATGTAAGTTAAATTTTCACACAAGTCTATATCAAAGTCAGCAAGTGATCAAACTCAGTTCTGTATACATCGTTAATCTTGGTGACAGGTGTGTATTGGGCGACAGCCATGTAAGTGATCTAACACTTACTGTCGGAAACATGTATCTTAAGCCAGACATTAGTTGTCTATAAGTCCGACTCAAAATGCCATTAAAGTTGAACTTCCATCAAAGTCAATATAAGGCCATTATATATACATTTATAATGAGGCAAAGGTGCCGAATATAATGAATATATTGTGTTATGTTGATGAGGGTATCCGCCTGCTATTTATACAGTCGTGTATATGAGCGAGAGACATACATGTAGTTGTTTATTAGCCTAATACACAACTTTGTTTATTAGGTCGCGCTGTGATGGGGCATATGCCCCGCTTCAGTGGTTGTCGCCGTTCTAATTGTTTCTATTTGATTAAATGATTTACAACAAGGCACGTAAAACATGTAAGACTATTTTTCTCCTTACACAATTGACAGCATGTGGTATGCTATTGTTACCTATAAACTATTACAACTCTCATCAATGTGATAAACGTTTTGTTGTAAATGTAATTAATACTCAAATTGATTTGCTTTTATCTTGACATATTATTGAACTAGAACTCAAAATTTATTTGAAGATTTGACATATTTTTTATTTTGTTTTTATTGAAATTTGATTTTCAACCATTATTGTTTTTGCACATGATGCCTGTTCCTTGTTTTAATATCAACAGAAATACATTAAAAATATTAATAAATCAGTAAAATCAATCAGTTCCAAGTCAACATATTACCAAATTCAAAATATGTTTTCAAAATCAACATTTCATGTAAGTTAAATGTTCAACAAAGTCACCAACCAACAATTCACCAAATTTAGAGTCATATCTATATAAAAGTCAAAAAGGGATCAAACTCAGTTGTGTATACATCGTTAATCTTTGAAGTCATTAAATATTTCCAAAGTCAACATTTCACCAAATTTAGAGTCAATAAACTCAAAATATTATTTCTAAGTCAACATTTAACTAAACTCAAAATATGTTCAACATTTTATGTAAGTTAAATTTTCACACACGTCTATATCAAAGTGAGCAAGTGATCAAACTCAGTTGTGTATGCATCGTTCACCTTGGTGACAGGTGTGTATTGGGCGACAGCTCAGGTAAGTGATATAACACTCATGAGGGTATCCGCCTGTTATTTAGACACTCGTGTATACGAGCGAGAGACATATCTGTTAATTAGCAGAATACACAACTTAGGTGTTAGGTCGGGCTGTGACAGGATATACGCCCCGCTTCAGTGGCTGTCGCCGTTTTAAAAAAATGTTTCTATTTGATTTAGTGATTTTCAACAGTGCACGTGAAACATGTTAGACTCTCTGTCTTATGAATGTATTTCTCCTCACAATATTGACAGCATTCAGTATGCTATTGTTACATTTGAACTACCACAACTCTCTTCAATGTAATAATGTTTTGTTGTAAATGTAATTAATACTCAAATTAAACTAAGATATGTGGATATTTTAACATATGATTGAAATAAAACTCTAAATATATGTGAAAATTTCACTCGTATTTTTAATTGAAATTTGATTTTGAACCAATATTGTTTTTGCACATGATACATGTTCCTTGATTTGATATCAACAGAAATATATTAAGAATAGTAATAAACTCAATAAACTCAAAATATTATTTCTAAGTCAACATATTACTAAACTCAAAATATGTTCAACGTTTTATGTAAGTGAAATTTTCACACAAGTCTATATCAAAGTCAGCAAGTGATCAAACTCAGTCTGTATACATCGTTAATCTTGGTGACAGGTGTGTATTGGGCGACAGCGCAGGTAAGTGATCTAACACTTACTGTCTGAAACATACACCATAAGCCAGACATTAGTTGTATGTAAGTCAGAGTCAAAATGCCATTTAAATTGAACTTTCACCAAAGTCAATGCATATCTATTGAAAGTTAACATTTCACCGAATTTGATGATTTGTATTAAGATTAAACTTTCAAAAAAGTCAATAATTATTTCGATTATCATATTTTTCAAGTCAACATTTCATTCAAGTTAAACTTCATCGAAGTCATTAAATATTTCCAAAGTCAACATTTCACAAAAATCGATTTTGTTTTTATATCAAAGTCAACATTTCACCAAATTCAATTTATATTTAATAGTCCACTTTTCTTTGAAGTCAATTTTTTTTTCCAATTCAACATTTTTGCGAAAGTCATGACTTTTTTAGTCAACATTTCACAAAATTTAATATAAACTTTCATGTCAACATATCATTTAAGTTGAAGTTCGACAAAGTCAAAAAATATTTCCAAAGTCAACATTTCATAGAAATTAATTTTTTTTAAACTTAACATGTCACAAAAGTTATACTTCACCAGATTCAATTAATATTTCCAACATCAACATTTCTTAAACCTAAATTCCAAACAAAATTGATATTTAAAACAAAGTCATAATTCTCTTAGAGTCATATTCATACTCTGAACCCTGGAAATCGAACCAAATTTCCATTGAAAACTTCTAAATATTTCAATGGAACAATGTAAAAAAAATAATATCACTACTCATATTTCATATTTTGATTTTGAAATTTCCAGCAATGATAAATGCCATGGCATTTTGCTGCAGCCAAAGAATGCCATGGCAGAATGCCATGGCATTGGCGAATGCCATGGCATTTTGCCACGGCATTATTGAATGCCATGGCAGAATGCTATGGCATTATTGAATGCCATGGCAGAATGCTATGGCATTGGCGAATGCCATGGCAGAATGGTAAAATGCCATGGCAGAATGCCATGGCATTTTTTCTTAAATGTAGGTTGCATGACAAATAATTATCAAATATTCATCTACATGCTTAAGTTGTTATAAAAATCTAATTTAATAAAAAAAAATGTTGTTCGAAAGCGATGAAATTTGAGCGGTCGACTTAGGACTCCGCGATCCAATCCTAATTTGTACCGACCGACATTTTTCATATTTGAATTAGCACATGTTAGGTCTTTCGTTGCGGTGTATCTAAGCTTTGATACTGCTTTATATACGGCCGTAAACGTGCATTGTGGGCTCATTTTGGTCAATCTGTATAGGCAGGGACCTTAAATAGAGGGACTCGTCTCTTCTGCTACTTTCATGATCATTTTTACTGAGCGATGCAATTTGACAAATGCTCGTCGCGCTTCAACGCACAAGCGACTGGGTGCTTGCATAAGCGCTTATTTTGTTATCGCAGTATATTGTTGTTACCAGTTGACGTCTCCGAGTCTTGCCGGTGTAAGACAGAAAATGTACCCGCTTTGAAAACACACCGGCGGGTATAATTTCAACGTTAAATTATGACTCAGGGTCACTTTTCAACACCTTGGGTGTATTTTCAAAGTTGAATAATTATCCGTCTGGGTAATCATTTAACGTTGACAAAAGACCCGAGGCGTTGAAAAGTGACTCCGGGTCATTATTCAACGTTGAAAAAGTACCCGCCAGGTATGTTTTCAACGCGGGTATATTTTCAATCTTACACCGGCTCGCTCGTGCGGCAATCGGCAATCTTTGTATAGTCAAGAAACACTAGTGTAACCTCCCTTTGAGACTGTTGATTGTTGTAATGATATATGAAATATACCAATGTGAGAAAAATGTATTTATTACCCATATATGTATATTCTTGACGTCACCAAACCTTGCTTAGTGACTCGTTCTCAGACTACTTTCACGTGAATCAAATCAAATAAAATGTTTAATAAAGAAATTATTATACTCGAAAGTGTGCTATATGACTTTTACAAAATTTGTGCAAATATGACACAGTTCATCGGGTAATAATCTCTATATTTATATGATACTATATGTACTTTACAAATAATGTTAGGTTTCCTAGTGCTTTGGAATACTTGATGGTATCCACATGTAGGCCTATTATTCTGTTATTTTTTGAGTTGATTACTGTTTATTGTCGTGAGAAAAAAACAAACAGTAATTATCTATTATTTAAACGGTTGCTAAATGAATATTTTAGAAATTATTGATCTAGGTTAAAGTAAAAGTGTAATTTAGATTCCCCTCGAACCATTACATATATCATATACGCTCATTAGAGACAAGATGGCGGACTGACACGCTATTTTAACTGCAAAGTACGAGCGTAGTACATGCTGACTACTTTCCCCTAAAATACCAGCTTGACGCAGATGCATCAGAAAACTATTCATCTTTCGCTAAATTAATATTTTAGAATTTATTGTCTTCGGTGAAAGTAAAAGTTTTGGACCCCTCTCGAACCTTTACACATATAATCAAAAATCCGTACAGACAAGATGGCGGACTGACTCGCTATTTTAACCGCATATAATATTTTAGAATTTATTGTCTCCGGTAAAAGTAAAAGTTTTGGACCCCCCTCGAACCATTACACATATTATCTAAACTCCTTACAGACAAGATGGCGGATTGATTAACTGGATATACTAGTGTGCTACGCAAGTAATTAGCGCAATACGGGCGCCAAGTCAAGATGTGCGTTGGACCATGACGAGGGAAACTCCGCGAGCTAATTGATTAGTTTCTAATCCCTCTATATAAGGTCCCTGATATAGGTTACTGAGAGTGTGAAGTTAATAACTTATTCATTATTGATGATGTATGCATATAAAACGTTACTGGCACCCGTTTCAGAATACATAGGTATATAAGCACATGTTAGGTCTGTCTCTGGGGTATATCACAGCTACTACAATGCTACGGATAAATACATGGGTATGCATGCGTACATCCGATGCCTACGTGCATGTGTGCGTAAGAGGATGTACGTGCGTACAATTATGTACCTGTGTACGCTTACGTACTTGCAAAAGGTTACTTAAGTTGAGTGTATGCGTACATGCGTGTGTGCTTCCATAAGTATGTTCATACATGCAGTCGTGCTTGCCTACGTATTCATTCGTTTGTACTTGCATGCATGCATATGTAAAACATACGTACTTGCATACACATACATTCATGCCTGCATAAGGAAAAATACTTGCGTAAGAAAGTAAATGTTTGTGCGTGCATTTAAAAGACTATACACGTGCGTGCGTGTATAGTCACATGCGTACGCATATACGGACATACATACGCTTACGGACATAAGTGCATATGTGCATGCATGTACGTTTGCATTCGTGGATGCATGCATATGCACAGACTGGTGTAATTATGCTCGTGAGTGAGTGCATGCTTTCGATCAGTGTACAGAAGTGTGTGTGCATGCATGTTTGCTAGCTTAGATATTTGCGAAGATGCTTGTTTATGTTGTTTGAATTAAACATACGTCCTTGCGTGCATCGACGCATCACTTTGATTCTGTCAATAGGTATATGCTTGTCGGCATGCATGCGTATTTAATTTTGAAAGTATGTATGCAACCACATATGTACGTGAGCACACTCGCATCACAGCACACACACATAAATGCATATACAGACAATGACGTATGCGTACCGCGTACGTGTGCATATGCACGTATGCACATTTGTGTACTATGCACTTAATCAATCGCATATGCGTAAGCACTTGCGAAAACATACATATGTACGTATGTGTACGCATTAATTCGTGGCAATGCGTACCTGAATCGCAAACCGGCGTGAATAATTCATTAACTGTACGTGAGTAAGTACCCATGCGTAAAGAAATAACCATATGTTTTGTTATTCCTTCACCCACTCCAGTGCGTGCCAATTGTGCAATCTACTCGTGAACTTGTATCAACTTGTTCGTATCTTATTCCTGTGGTGTCGTGTAACACGTGTACAGTTTTCTTGTGTCACGATAAAGGCAAGACTAGGTTGAGCATGTCAAGCAATTGGCACGCAATTCAGGCAATTGACAACATTCGTGAGTATTTTTCCGTGCTAATGACACGAATATCATCGAACCAGTAAAAGCACTTCAATGATGTTTCATTTTCAGTACTCAGTCTCTTTTTCAAAGTCTTCTTCAATAACATGGCCGAACCAATCAGAAATGAGCATGCATCACCCCCGTATACATAGGTGTCCCAGGAATGGACAACATATAAGAATTTGTAGATATAAACTTAAAGGGCCATAAGTACAATGCTGTGGAATCCCTTGTATTTGTAGTAGAAGGACCCAACACTGGCCGGCTTCTTCATGGCAACATATTTTCCATTCAAAGCTCCCCAGCATTTGTGGTAGTTCCACCTCGAACTGTAACCATGAAACCCTTTAAATTTTCCTGTGGGGTTCTGGGGCACCTTAGTACCTCCACCTTGAACACATCAATGAAGACTCTGCAAACCCCGGGTAGAAACTTGCAGACTCTGCAAACAATACTTCTGAAGTTGTATTGTAGACTTGTGTGGCTATCACAAGTGGCAAGGAAGCGGAATGTGTCTGCTAGTTTTAGTCCAACCTCAAGTGGTTCTCTCACGCAAGTCTTTTTCTTCTCCAAGTGAGGAGTTAACTTATCAAAAATTCCTGGGTTAAAGGTCCTACGGAGAACCATTTTGTTTCTCCACGGAGAAGTTCAGTGAGTAACTGTTCATAGTATCCGAAAGAGTGTCTTTGGTCAATAATTCTCAAACCAAAATGTTCTAGCTTTCCTATTCCGAGGTGAGGTTGCGACATCTTCTTGCTTCCTGTATTATTTCTTCTTCTCCAAGAAGAAGAAGTGTAGCCGATGTCAGATACATGAGCCTTTTTCTTCTCTTCAATAATGGCGATATCTTGTGAGTTGTTCATGGTGTTCACTTTGTGAAAGTAGAGGATGAACTAATTTAAGATGGGGTACTGCCTTTATAGATACTTCCAATGCAGGCAGTACCGTACACCAAGCGTTAATAAAAAAAAGGTCATAATCTTGACAAGCATGCATGATTTAGTCATGCATGTGCCTGCATTTGCACATAATCCGTACCAAAACGCAACTTCATCGGATTATAGACGCAATATATGCGTGCACAGAACCCAACATAGTCGTGGCACTTCGTGTACAATTTTACGAGTCAAATGTGCAACATATACATCAGATGTAATGTCAGGCGAATAATGCGGAGGTGTGCGCATTGTTATGTAAACAAATTATATAATCAATGCTTCACGCATTGGCACACACTGAGGTCTTGAAATGCGGATGGAAAGTTCGTGCAAGTGTAAACGCACTTTTATACACGTATGCACAAACATATGCTTACGCACGCATGTGCTTATATTTGCATACACATATGTGTACGAACCTACAGTTGTTATACAAGCATGCACATATGCGCATATACACATGCTAATACGCAGACAAGTAAACAAGTCAAAACGAACGCAATTGTATGCACGCACGCACACAAATATGAACAAACGCACTCATGGACGCACATAAAAATGTACACATGTGGGTTTTATGTATCGACTACGCATGCTCACCCTAAAACGCGTATGCACTTACTTATTAAGTTATCGTACACAGGTACATCAGCTTTCGCATGCTAGCCCGTAAGCATACGCATGCTAGCCCGTAAGCATACGCATGCTAGCCCGTAAGCATACGCATATGCGAATGAGAAGGCATATACGAATGAGTACGCATGTGCTTATCCATACCCATGTATGAATGTGTACGCATGTACGTATGCTTATACATGAACAGACGCACATATGCCAATGCACGCATGTATGTAAGTATATTCATGTACGTGTGTTTATACACCGTTGCACGTATGCCTATGGACGCACGCCGCAAGCTTGTACCCATGTACCGACGTATATACGCATGCACACCCGCAAATTTCAAATGAATGTATGAATATATGTATGTTTATATTAATGAATGTATGGATTGATGTTGTACCTACGGTAGGACCTAACATAATTCGAATTTCATTATGAACCAATATAATCTGAAACGTTGTCAGCGACGTGATCCATACACAAGAATACAATTTTTAGTAAGTAAAGAACTTGAAAACCATAGGAACGGATTCAGTTTTAAGATCCCACATTGCACTTGCGTAGCCGTTTATAAACAATTGTTGTAGCTGAGATTTAACCTTGAGACAGAATTTTCGATTATATGCTTATTCTAGGATAAACTAAAAGTATGTATTCTGCAACAGCCAATATCGAATAAGTCACTAACTTCACACTCTCAGCAACGGATTCACATTGACCTATAACGAACCCGGCCAATAGTGCACGTTCGCAGCCATATATAGAACATTGTTTCAGCTGAGACATAACTTGGAAATACCTAACAATTACTAATGAAATATAAACCTATGTATTCTGCATAAATCACCAATATCGAACAAGTAACTAACTTGGCAATGGATTGACCTATTACGAGCCCACAAGGCTCGCGGCCTTACAGCCAGCAGCATATTCGAAAAGCGAATAACGTGCCAGTTAGTTATTCATTATTCGAATAGTGAATAGCTAGCCAGTGATTACTGAATGTAATCGATGAACGAGGTTCCCCCACCCCATATTGTCAGTTTCCACCCTTAATATGTCTCTATATTTACTTCTTTGTTCAACTCTGAAGAATGAATAAGCAGCCAGCATGATATTCGAAAAACGAATAACTAACCAGTTAGTTATTCGTTATTCGAAAAACGAATAACTAACCAGTTAGTTATTCATTATTCGAATATTGAATAGCTAGCCAGTGCTTACTGAATGTAATCGATGAACGAGGTTCCCCACCCAATATTGTCAGTTTCCACCCTTAATATATATCTATATTTACTTCTTTGTTCAACTCTGAAGAATGAATAAGCAGCCAGCATGATATTCGAAAAACGAATAACTAACCAGTTAGTTATTAGTTATTCGAAAAACGAATAACTAACCAGTTAGTTATTCATTATTCGAATATTGAATAGCTAGCCAGTGCTTACTGAATGTAATGGATGAACGAGGTTCCCCACCCCATATTGTCAGTTTCCACCCTTAATATATATCTATATTTACTTCTTTGTTCAACTCTGAAGAATGAATAAGCAGCCAGCATGATATTCGAAAAACGAATAACAAACCAGTTAGTTATTCGTTATTCGAAAAACGAATAACTAACCAGTTAGTTATTCATTATTCGAATATTGAATAGCTAGCCAGTGCTTACTGAATGTAATCGATGAACGAGGTTCCCCACCCAATATTGTCAGTTTCCACCCTTAATATATATCTATATTTACTTCTTTGTTCAACTCTGAAGAATGAATAAGCAGCCAGCATGATATTCGAAAAACGAATAACTAACCAGTTAGTTATTAGTTATTCGAAAAACGAATAACTAACCAGTTAGTTATTCATTATTCGAATATTGAATAGCTAGCCAGTGCTTACTGAATGTAATCGATGAACGAGGTTCCCCACCCCATATTGTCAGTTTCCACCCTTAATATATATCTATATTTACTTCTTTGTTCAACTCTGAAGAATGAATAAGCAGCCAGCATGATATTCGAAAAACGAATAACTAACCAGTTAGTTATTCGTTATTCGAAAAACGAATAACTAACCAGTTAGTTATTCATTATTCGAATATTGAATAGCTAGCCAGTGATTACTGAATGTAATCGATGAACGAAGTTCCCCACCCCATATTGTCAGTTTCGACCCTTAATATATATCTATATTTACTTCTTTGTTCAACTCTGAAGAATGAATAAGCAGCCAGCATGATATTCGAAAAACGAATAACTAACCAGTTAGTTATTCGTTATTCGAAAAACGAATAACTAACCAGTTAGTTATTCATTATTCGAATATTGAATAGCTAGCCAGTGCTTACTGAATGTAATCGATGAACGAGGTTCCCCACCCCATATTGTCAGTTTCCACCCTTAATATATATCTATATTTACTTCTTTGTTCAACTCTGAAGAATGAATAAGCAGCCAGCATGATATTCGAAAAACGAATAACTAACCAGTTAGTTATTCGTTATTCGAAAAACGAATAACTAACCAGTTAGTTATTCATTATTCGAATATTGAATAGCTAGCCAGTGCTTACTGAATGTAATCGATGAACGAGGTTCCCCACCCAATATTGTCAGTTTCCACCCTTAATATATATCTATATTTACTTCTTTGTTCAACTCTGAAGAATGAATAAGCAGCCAGCATGATATTCGAAAAACGAATAACTAACCAGTTAGTTATTAGTTATTCGAAAAACGAATAACTAACCAGTTAGTTATTCATTATTCGAATATTGAATAGCTAGCCAGTGATTACTGAATGTAATCGATGAACGAAGTTCCCCACCCCATATTGTCAGTTTCCACCCTTAATATATATCTATATTTACTTCTTTGTTCAACTCTGAAGAATGAATAAGCAGCCAGCATGATATTCGAAAAACGAATAACTAACCAGTTAGTTATTCGTTATTCGAAAAACGAATAACTAACCAGTTAGTTATTCATTATTCGAATATTGAATAGCTAGCCAGTGCTTACTGGATGTAATCGATGAACGAGGTTCCCCACCCCATATTGTCAGTTTCCACCCTTAATATATATCTATATTTACTTCTTTAATCAACTCTGAAGAATGAATAAGCAGCCAGCATGATATTCGAAAAACGAATAACTAACCAGTTAGTTATTCATTATTCGAATAATGGATAACTAACCAGTTAGTTATTCGTTATTCGAATAACGAATAACTAATAACTAATAACTAACTAACTTCAGCCTGCCTTTTTATGTGTGCGTTTCCGGCATCGACCGAGAATTCACGGACATGGCCGATGTCGATACCGATATTGTTCCTTCAGACATCGGACTGTTTGTTTCAGTAATTACCGTGGTTTCACCGATATTGCTGCGATTGTTTCGAGAAAAGAAGCATTTTCTTTCGTAATGGACGCGTTTCTTTCAAATTTGGATTTTCTTCAAAATTGAGGCATTTCCTTCAATTACTTAAGGGGGCCTGACGCCCAAGAAGGTTATTTATGTCGGCAACATCTTTTACTAATTACGTTTCTACATGTTTTAATGTTTTACTTCAATGCCGCAGTTTCTTCCAAATACCAGTGTTGTCATATGCCTATCAAAGACATTTAGAAATCGAAAGTATTCCGTGTTCGTGTTCTTTTGCAGTTGAGTGTAAGTGTTCGGTTGAGTGTAGGTGTTCGCCTGTTTTGCGAGCAACTCAACAGTATTACACATGATAATTTCCAAACCAATGTCTGAAATACACCATTATCATTACCACCATCAAGAGGTTTGGCTGACAGAGCTATGGATACTATTGAGTGTGACTGTATATAATGTGTTGCAGATAGAGTGCCGTCCTTCACAACAGCTGTCACGGCCCTCACCCTGATCGGAAAGTTCGCCATATCAACGTCCTTCAGTATTCTGTGGGTTTACACCCCCGAACTCTACCCCACACCCATCAGGTGAGATATCTGAGATATACCCCACACCCATCAGGTGAGATATCTGAGATATACCCCACACCCATCAGGTGAGATATCTGAGATATACCCCACACCAATCAGGTGAGTTATTTGAGATATACCCTACACCCATCAGGTGAGATATCTGAGATATACCCCAAAACAATCAGGTGAGATATCTGAGATATACCCCACACTCATCATGTGAGATATTTATCTGAGAGATACCCCACATCAATCAGGTGAGATATCTGAGATATACCCCACATCAATCAGGTGAGATATCTGAAATATACCCGACACCCATCAGGTGAGATATGTGAAATGTATACACACCCATCAGGTGAGATATCTAGATATACCCCACATCCATTGAAATATTTGAGGTATACAAACACAAGTCAAACCAGATAACCCACACCCATCATGCCAGAAAAACAATCACTAATCACGCGAGATATATACATGCCCATAAGATCAAATATCTAAGTTCTATATCTGATGTGTACATTTATATAGGTAAAATATATTGAATAGAGACTTCAACGACATAATTCTGAGGAAATTATTGTTTTTATCCAGGAATTTCTCTTTTGGACTCGCATCTGTAGCAGCTCGAATCGGTGGTATATTCGCTCCTTTCTCCAGGACATTGGTAAGTGATGATACCACATGAGGTATAATACATTAACACCATATGCATGTTTACAGGACCTTGATGCGGGGTTTTCTCTTGTGGTGGCCGTCCTGTATATAACTTATCAACTTATCCTGTACCGAACTTACAAGAGATAGTTGTAATGTAATACAAATCGATTTGAACCAAAGAGTTTTGAATTGAAACCACTAGGAATACACTGATATTCAACCATGGATATCTTAACACTAAACAAAATCTGTTTATTCGAAAATCATAAGCGTGCTTTAAAAAAATGAGATTAAATGTATTAGTTGTTTGTCGACATAAACACTTGACAACCCGCTTTGTAGTTGATCAGCTCATCTGTCGCTGTACTCTGTTCCAGCACCGACACTACCCGTGGCTGCTGGGGTCGGTGTTCGGATCCTTCTGTCTGGTGGTGTGTGTGCTGGTCCGCTTCCTCCCAGAGACAGGGGGTCAGGCACTGCCCCAGACCATGGATGATATGAGGCAACTGTTGGACGTTAAGACGCTCGCCCGGAAGAGGAAGAATATGGGGAGTAGTGGGGAGAAGAATTCGGAGGAGGATAAAAAATAGATGTATAGGAAGGAGAGGGAAAACGCACCGTATGAACAGCGCACCGTCTCATGTCCGTATTAGATGCGCCACCATTGCTACTGGAGAAGTTCTTTTGTCACTGAATCTGAAAAAGAATTCATGGACAAAAATAATATTCTTTTCATCTGGTTTTTGTTGCATTCTTGACCCTAGGCTATGTTCCTGGACGTACCAGACAATCAATCGTATTCAGATTAGTAGTTTGAAAATCATTTGATGTTCCACTCAATACGTGTACACCAACTCAAGCTATTGTTAAATAACTCATACTCTCCTCAACTATAATATAAACATTTCGTATATAATCTTCCCTTATTCTTCTTATGTATCACTTGATTGATTGAAACATTGCATATGCATAATAAAGAAGTTGTTTATGGTTTAAACATATTTTATTTCATGAAGAATTGGATTGGTCAACAAGCTATGAGAAGTTGTTTATGGAACAATGTTTCCTTCATTGGTTATGTACATCTGATGTACTTAAAAACAATAATGTTCATGTTGCCTGGAAATGTAAAACAGATAACATATCTAGCTAGAGGCTGTAGGCAAGGTGCTCCACTTTCATCGTATCTTTCCCGTACCTGCCAGACATTTTGACACACATGTTGAAGGGAAATAGTAAATAATAAACACTAAGTATGTACTTTCACAGTCATATAACATGCACACCACTTTTACTGGATGGACGATAAATGATTTCAAGTAACCTCAGAAACACTAAATACATATGCTTATGTTTCTGGTCTTAACATATACAAAGTAAAAAATAATATAGTATGGATTGGTCCTGTGAGATTCTCAAATATAGAATACAACAAGAACTTCAAATTATATTTTTCTCAAGACCCTTTACTTAACTTGGTATCCAGTTTCGACATGTCCAGGCGGATATGGTTGACATAAATAAAGACATTGCCCATGTGATTAGGACGAACCTAATATTAAATTAATATTAATTTACCATGTTGTCAAATCCAAACAATGATACTTATAACAAATGTACAGAAGAAATGTTTTAACTTCGTTTGGAAGGTAAAGCCTGATAACATTAAACGAAATCATTTAATCGTATAAAGCTAGATCTAAAGTACCATCATTTTTTAAACAACACGTGCTCAAAAACTGCCCTGACCGTACCGTTGTAAAACAGCAAAACATACCAAACCTTGTCGTTCCACTAAAAATCAGATTAGAGCAATATACGGCGTTATTCCACATTCTGCGATCAATACTTATTTTTTAAGAGAATTCTCTTCAAATAAAATACCGAAACTTTACTATAGTAATGTATATTATAGTTTAATTGTAGGTAAAATATCTAAGTATATACACACATTATACTTGAAATAAAGAAGGTTAACGTCATTAATGACCTACTGAATATGGTAGACATTTGACATATATATTTTAAATTTTGTGTACATGTAAAGACATTGTGGCAGCAGTTTGTCTACTAAATTGAATATGATGCAAGTATAAGAATAATATTAGATGGAAAACACATATTGTGTGGTTCAAAGAAAAATGAAATGATGATATTTGAGTCTCCGTGCAATGAAATGCTTTTATCATCTAAACCTTTGTTCAAGTACAGGATAAAACATGCCAAAGGTTGTTTATGAGATTTAAAACCCGCAACCCGAGGGATAAACACGAGTGTTTATCCCGAGGGTAAGGGTTTTCAATCTCATAAACACCCTTTTGCATGTTTTATCAAGCTTACAAACCGACCCCATCGTTAAAGTTTATGTTTAATCTATTCTAATTGATAGTGCGAAAAAGTAAAGGAGTCGTCAGTAAAATATCCCCTTTTGGTGGTGAAAGGCAGTAGGGTATAAAGGGAACTTAGACAACAACCTCATCAGCCTAGTCCCTGTACGTGAGTATGGAGGTTTCGGGTTCGAGATGGGCTATTGCAGAAACATTTGGACATTTATGTTTGAATAAACAGTTGTCACAGTTAGATATAACATACACTAACTTTCATCTTAAACTTAACATCTCAGTATTAAATATACATATTTGAAGAGGGCATTGTTAAGATAATTGCCCAGGGTGGAGGAAAATTACGTTAGAAAACCAGGGATTATGTGATAAACCCCGGGATAATACATCGACATAAGAATTATTGAGTATAATGTTATAGGCAGTATAGTGGTGTGACGTCACTGGAGGTTTGTAACACAATGCCCTGTTACTCTCAACCACGTGAGATCACAATGCTTTTGCATAATCGAATACTGTTTCATACTACGGTGTCAAGGCCCTGATGACAGCATAATGCCAATAGGTCGACTGAACGATATGACGTCGACAAATTATGACATCAAGTGAAAATCTAGTGACAGTGCTGTATTTAGTGATGTGCATATCATTGAAAATAATGAAAGCTGATTTGAATGATAAATATTATATGCAAGCTGAGTGAAATTATTTGTATTGTAGACAGAACCTTTAAAGAGCCATTAAGAATGTTAGTGTTTCAAATACAAAATTATTTGTGGAAACTATACTTATAACGTCAATCGCTAGAGAAATCTTTTATCTACAACATGACATGTGATAAATAATTTTCATATCACGACATTGTAATGAAATTTGGTTTAAAAGAGAAGTCACCCTTCGAGCAGCGCGCGCTAAGGGTATCTGACGTCATAAAAAAAGAATCCCGCTTATTGCATAAAACGTACTACATATCAACAATCGTTTCCGAAGCGTGAAGGCTCGTCTTTAGCGCAAGTCGCCTTAGCAACCCATGCGCGTGCTTCTCTTGCAAGTTAGGCTATGCTTGTCATATATTACTGAATGTGACGATTGCTTTGTAAACAATGTTTCTAAATTTCCTGAGAATTTACAAATTATTGCCTGTTTAATGTACTTTTTATTAAGATAAGACCAACAAATTATGACGAATTTATTCTCATTGATTATAAAATTCAAGCAAAATACCTAGTTGGGTAAAACATATATTCCAATATCTGTAGAAAATACATAATTAAATAACCGGCAAAAATTATATATTTCGATTTCTTTCATTGCTCATAAACTTTATTTTTATTTCGTGTCTGTGTATAGGCGTTCAGTGTGTGAGCTGGACCACAATGCTTTGGCCTTGAAAATAATAGACTTGATCTATATTTAGACTGGAAAACACCTTTACTAATTAGTGCAATCTCTCGGCTTATTTTGGGTCGAAAAAATCAATGAAAAATTAAGTTTATATATTTTACGGAGTTAGATTTTTGACAATTATCCGATATGTTCATCAATATCCTTGATGGCTCTTTAAGCGTTTGAAACGTTCTTGAAACGTTTGGTCACTTGGCCTCGTTCTGAAATTAGCCCCGATCCGGCAGTGATAAAAACGAGGATGTCACGTGACTGAATCATTCGACCGGTAAACTTCACCTGAGTCAGGCTGAGTGTCCCCAACACACGGCATCAAAACCAACAGGCACTTAGACCCACCCACGGTGTAGACGGGAGGACCACACGAACAGGAGCTTCTGAAGAGACACCTTGCCGTTAACACAACCGAGAGATAGACCAACCTCTAGCTGCACTTCGGTGAACGCTTGGAATCCACCCGCATTTATTACTGCATCACTGCTGTGCACTCCTTACGGATTATAACTGCATCACTTAAGCCGCTTGGATTTCCCGGATTTACACCTTTTCGGTATGTATACTGCATAGTCATTTCATTGTTTATATCACGGGTGGAGCATCTTGCTCCCCATTCCCCTTCTGGTTCCGTCACTGGTTATTTTATTTCCTGTAAGTTGTTTTTTTTCGAAGTTCAACAACCGACTGCATTCACATAATGCTTGGAAATGTTGATGTTGTTGTATGGATTGTTTACCAAAAAAACAAGTCAAAATGGATCTTAATGATATGTAATTTATAATTATAGAATGATACCTGTCGAAATGTTATGACACCAAGGAAAACCTTGATATGGTGGAATGTTGAATTGACGAGTCTCCGAACCGGACTATACATGACTTGATGTAAAACATGGCCATATGACGAGACTGCAGATGGGTCAGGCTGACGTGTCACTCAGGGTCACTGTGAGCCGCATTCCTCTATTGTCCACATCCACCCGGCATGACCTCTGTTTCTTTGAGCTTACTGTTCTCGGACAATGGGTGGACACTCCTCTTTGTGATGAACATGGCCTGGGGGGACACCTCGGGCCTCCTGGGCTCCTTCTGTACAGGTTCTGTCTCTGCACGGTCAGCTGCGTGCAGACTTGTTTCAGTTTAATGTTAATGAATAGAGTTTTCCCATTGGCATTACACATTCTTAAAAGAATGTCATGAGCAATGAGCAATTAAAACAAGTTTTCAAATTTCTATTATTAATCATTATGTACCAAACATTTGTAAAACGTATGATCCCAATACCAAAAATACGAAGACCACTATTGATAACGATTTCCGTCCAGTTGCGCTGACGTCTTCCTATGAAATGCTTAGACAGAATTGTAAATCACCTTCCACTGAAAGCACCCAAGGAACCTCTTCCATTCGCTTACATGCCTTGGAGTTGGAGCAATGCTGAGGATACTATTATTTTGTTAAACTGTATTTATAAACATTTAGAACTTTCAAATTCCTTCATACGAATTTGTTTGCTGACTTCTCATCAGCTTTTAACATCATTCAGTCTAAGTTTTAGCTCATCTGTCCTGAAAGGCCCGATGGGCTTATGGCATGGCATGGTGTCCATCCGTCTGTAAACTTTTGGCATTTTCGTCTTCTTCTCCAGAACCGCTTGGTCTGGAGAGCTAAAATTGTGTGGTCAGACTCCTTGGCCAATGAGGATGTACAATTGTAAAATTGGTGACCCTGTGACCCCAAATAGGGTTACACGGGTCATTACCTTAAAAACCTATTTTCACTCTCTTCTCCATGGCCAGTTCCAAAAGGTCTAGAGAGCTGAAAAGTTGTGTGCAGACTCCTTGGCCGATGGAGATTCTAAATTGTAGATTTTGAAACTATAGATAGAGTACATTATACAAGAAAGGATTACAACGGCTGTACTTTTTTGTGTCATTTACACTATTTTAAAATTAACACAACCAATTAATCTGAATTTTATTCTTTAAGTCTTTCATTCAGAGTATTTAGGTCTTCAATGTGCATTGTTGCTAGTATGGAGGTCTATCTGTTCAAAAACTTTCTGAAATTGAAAACAAGTTAAGTAAAAATATAGTCGCAAGCGACGATAAAAGGATTCAGCAAATGAATGATTCAATAATTTGAAATATAATGGATTTAGACATATTTACTATTTTATTGCGCATCTTTTAAAACAAGTTACAAGTTTCTAACATGTCCCTAGAACTATATATACCCAATATGAACATGACAAAATCAAAGAATTGTAAAGAAAATCAAAACGCCGACAAAACCACGTAATCTACAACTTCGTCATGATTTACTTTATTGCTCGTAGTGTTATTGCGGATCTTTAGAAAAAAGTTTCAAGTCTCTATGTTGATTTTGACAATTTTTCCCATGTTAAAGTTTTTCTCTATGTCGACCGGAAATGACTGTTAGCGAGCGAGTTTATTATTGATTCATAAAGACCATAGTCAAATCTTACACTGCTGAAAAAATCATAAATTCGATGTATAGGTATTTGAGTTATGTCCCCTTGAAGTTTGCATTTTTCAAAAATTGCCTGACTTTGAAAGGTCACTGTGAAGAAAGTATTAGGAGTTCCCTAAAAAAAGTACAAACTTGTGATTCCCCAATGTGTCAGCTATATAAAAATAAAGCCCCAGCTCTTAGGTGCAAATATCTTCGGAGTGGTGCATCCGCAAAGGTACATGGGGTCCGAAAATTTGAAAAATTTATAAATCCAAGATGGCGGCTAAACCATGTGACTTACGAATTCGCCATGATTTACTTTTTTTCTCGCATTGACTTTACGCATCTTTTACAAAAAGTTGCAAGTCTCTAAGTGCATTTTGAGAATTTTCCCCATGTTAAAAATGGACACTTGGATTCGAACTGGACCTCTAATGGCTGGAGCGAATGGGCCCAAAAGCTTCGCACTACTATTCCACATTAAGGGCTATCAGCATGAAAAATTTGGTAGCATTTTCTTCAGCCGTTTTGGCTGAATCGTGTCCACAAAATTCTTGAAATAATAATAATAAACACCCCAATAACAATAAGGATTCTGCCCCAAAGGACTGAATCCTTAATAATAAACACGCCAATAACAATAAGGATTAATGGTTGCAATTAAAATTCAAGATGTTGGCACAATTTACAAGCAAAAAAACTTAAAAGAAAGCACGAACAATTTTAAATAACAGTATTTCTGGTCGTCCACTGTTCAGACCAATATTCAGAATATACAGGTCTCGAAATTCATTCTTCCCAGCAAGCATCAATGTTTAATTTGAAGTGTTTTTGGTCATTTGGTTAGATATTTGTAAACATTGGTGGATATGGGTGAGCATTTGATGAAACATGGGTTAAAATCTGGTGACACATTGGTGAACATTTGACACAGGTGAAATTCTGATGAAATATTGGTGAAAATTTAATAAAATAAAAATGAAGATTTGATGAAATATAGGTGAGGATTTGATGATATATTGGATAACATTTGACAAACAGGTGAAGATGTGATGAAATGTGGGTAAATATATATGGTGAAAATATATGGTAGTATTTCGTTGTAGAAATATATGGATATATATATGATGAAAATATGTAGCAAAATCAGTATTTCATGTTAGAAATATGTGCTGGAACATTTTATTTTGGTGGAATATCTGATAGAAGTATATTTATGAATAAATAACGACTGTCTGAGTATAATGATTATAAAACGTTTAATTGTTTCAGTGGTGACTATGTTGATCTCGGAGAACATTGACAAAGCAAAGCGGCTGCACGACCTCGTCCCATACACGACCACTCTGCCTGACGGAAGTGACGCCATCGTGACCGCTATGACGGACCGCCAGCTGACGGAAACCTTCACCCTGATCCAAGAGGCTGCGCATACCGGAAGTGGTTTCGGCGTGAACGAGTACGGGTCGGAAAAAGAATTCCGGGAGGACGTAGCCGAAGGATGTAAGTTCGCGGTGATGAACGCCACCACGGGCGAGATGATGGCGGCCTTCCTCCTCGTGCACAGCAAGTATTCCCGGGGCTGCACCGTGGCCGACCCCTTCATCATCGTCAAGCCCTCGCAGCGCGGCAAGCGGATCGGCGCGCTCTGTCTCCAGCTGTGTGTGGAGTTCGCTCAGGAGCTCCTCTTCATGGGCATGTACGTGGACACCTTCAGCAACAACCACGCCATGATCAGAATCATACAGAACGTCGGCGGCTTCAGGCAGGTCGGCTGTCTCCCCATGGGAGGACGAATGAAAGATGGTTCTATCGTCAGCTCTATTATTTTCTACAAGGACCTTAATCCATAAACTCAAACCAACAAATACTGATGCTAACCCATCTACGTCTCAACGTAGCTATATATCATTGCGGCTGCAATGATCGAATCCACGTTATAACCAAACTGACCCTAGCAACAGATCGCGCCGCTTCATCCACTTCTTCATCCGGAGCAAGCATCCTGCTTGTCTATGCCTAAGGGGAGGTAACTCTCGAGTCAATACAGCATTGGGAAGGTGACCCTCATAGGAGAGCTATGGATGGTGTCAACACCAACGCGAATGTCTGATTGAGCAGTTTTTTTCACATATTTCCTAACAAAGCTAATAAAAGAATGAGAGAATGATATCAGTGTGTGTCTTTACTTGAGTTGTAACAATAATACCCTGATCCCACCAGATACAAAAGGATACAGAAGAACCATTCCAAACAGACAAGGGAGACAAGATAGCACAGTGGTCCGTGCGTTCGGCTCCGAATCAAGAGGTCCGTTGGTTTGCTGTACACAACAATAATACCCTGATACCCACCAGATACAAAAGGATACAGAAGGCAAGGGATACGAGATAGCACAGTGGTTAGTGCGTTCGGCTCCGGATCAAGAGGTCCGGGGGTTCGAATCCAGCCAGGGGCTCGGCAACTTTGTCTGCTGTACAGAAAAGTTCTACATGCAGTAAGGTTTGGGTGCAATGCTGAGTAGTACTGTTCTATACAATCTTGGAAGAAAAAATATATTAAGATTTGGCCTATACCATCTTGGAATATTTTTATATTCCATGATAGTATAACAAATCTTAAGATATGTACGGCAATCTTAAGATATGATCAAAACTTGAAACCTCCTGTTCAATCTTGGAATATTTAAATACCTTAAGATTTGTTTGTTCAATCTTGAGATATTGTAATAAAATGACTTTGAAAAGAAAAAAGTGACTTTGGTGAAACATATTGACTTTGGTGAAAACAGTGAATTTGGTTCGAAAAATGATTTGATGAAAAAAAGTATTTGATGGGAGGAAAATGACTTTGACGAAAATGTTGCCTTTGATTAAAAAAGTGACTTTGGTGGGAAAAATTATTTAATGAAAATATTGACTTTTTGAAATTCTAAAACGCTATTCACGACAGCCTTTACACACCGATTGTTAATTAAGGGCGCTCCACAGAAGACATAGTTGCCATCACGGTAATTATCAATAGTAATGCTATGCCTACACAGTGAAGTGTGAACCCAAACCATGAGGCTAATTAGAAAACAAAGAGCCGTTTATATCTTAAGATTTGTTATACCATCTTGGAATATAAAAATATTCCAAGATGGTATTGGCCGAATCTTAAGATATTTTGTCTTCGAAGATTGTATAGAACAGCACCACCCATGGCTCGTTAGTTCAGCTGATGCTCGCAGGTTTCCCCACAAAGCATAGTCGCATAAAACGGTGTTGCGGGGTTTTCTAGCTGCCGTGATATAGGTGAAATACTCTTGAAAGTGGCGTTAAACCCCAAATCACCACATCTAAAAAGGCAAGACTAGAGGTTTTTTTATCATTTGAAAAAAAGGTTCAATCCAGGAAGCTGGTTTGAATCAATATATGGATTAGATTATTCCATAACTTGGGTTGGATAGAATTGGCGAAGTAGAAGGAAACAAAAGAGGACATTAAACATATGTTACTAAATAAAAAAACACATGTAGACAAAATCAAACTATTGATTAGATAAGCACAGCAACCTGTACGACAATATAGAAGAAACCAGGGCCGTGTTCAAGAGAGGTTTCAAAGTAATCGCTCAATTAGCGATTAATTTTAAACCTCTCTTGAACGCGATTGCTCAATGTAGCGCTACGTAGCAAGGAGAGCAAACTTCGAGAAATTTGCACCGTGTCGTTCAAGAGAGAAAGAGCGCTACTTGAGCGCTACTTGAGCGCTACATTGAGCGATCAATGAGCAATTTAAGCGCTCGCTGTTATGGAACGGAGCCCAGTAAATATTTCTTGGAATATTTAACGATGAGCTATTTTCTGAAACACTGATGTTAATGATTATAGGAAAAAATATTCATCATACAAGAAAAAAGAAAACCTGAAAATTAGACACAATATTATATAATGTACTGATGACTTGCAACATAAATCTCATTAAGTCGATATGGACACTTTAATTCGAAAATTAATGAAATTTAAATGTTCAATATTGGACCCTTATGTCTATATATTATGTCAAATTTTACAAACATGCACCACTGACGATCACATAATACGTTTTGAAAGGATTCTTTTACTCATGGCCAATATGCTGATTCATTGTCATTGTATGTCGTGCAATTTTATTGACGTTACAATTTACATGATATTTGCACTAAGATAGGTGAACAAACTGGCAGTATGCAGCTGTATTAAGAATTTGCTTGATTACATACCAATCCCGTTCCTTCTTTTTGGAAAATGAATACGTTTTAACCATCAATATATTTAAATAATAAACCCATTTTTGATGATGGAAATGTACTTATACACACTGTTAGGCCTAAAAATAAAAATATGTTTCTGGTCTTTACAGGCTGACAAAAATGATGCGACGATTTTTTTTAATTTACGACATTATTTGTTTTTGGGATGAAGAGTTAAACAAACAAAATTTATACAATTATTTGTATTAATAAAGCACAAACCCTCTTAATAATGTGTTACTATTCCAAATAGTCAATAATCTCACCCCTACAATCCACCTCAAAAGAAACGAGTGACATTTTCTATGTCCAATGTTTTCTGATGCTAAAAATTACAGTTATCTGCCCCTTACTTTTGAAAACCTTGACGCCTTGCGGGCGGAAACCAGAAACAAATTCTTTTTTTGGGACCTTACTGAAACAACACAATATTCGAGATATTCAAAAGATGTTCTAATCATTGTCCGAATGAAACAATGCAGGTATCCGTACACTCTGGGTGTATAACTGGCTGATCTTCGGACTCGGTTTGTATTTGTCAATCATGCTTATGTAACCTTATTCTAAAAATAACTTTTGAATTAATTGTAATGACAGAGATTCAAAAATAGTAAAATTATAAAAGCTGGATGCTTACAATCTACGTATATCTTATGTAACTAAATTGTGACACTCAAATTACATGTTTCTGTCTGTCTGTTTACCATAGCGACGGACTCATGTATCACAGGTCAGATTAATTAAACACCGCGGTGCTATGGGCCAAAACTATATTCCCGACCCTCAGTGCTATGGGCCAAGACTATATTCCCGACCCTCAGTGCTATGGGCCAAGACTATATTCCCGACCCTCAGTGCTATGGGCCAAGACTATATTCCCGACCCTCAGTGCTATGGGCCAAGACTATATTCCCGACCCTCAGTGCTATGGGCCAAAACTATATTCCCGACCCTCAGTGCTATGGGCCAAAACTATATTCCCGACCCTCAGTGCTATGGGCCAAAACTATATTCCCGACCCTCAGTGCTATGGGCCAAAACTATATTCCCGACCCTCAGTGCTATGGGCCAAGACTATATTCCCGACCCTCAGTGCTATGGGCCAAGACTATATTCCCGACCCTCAGTGCTATGGGCCAAGACTATATTCCCGACCCTCAGTGCTATGGGCCAAGACTATATTCCCGACCCTCAGTGCTATGGGCCAAGACTATATTCCCGACCCTCAGTGCTATGGGCCAAGACTATATTCCCGACCCTCAGTGCTATGGGCCAAGACTATATTCCCGACCCTCAGTGCTATGGGCCAAAACTATATTCCCGACCCTCAGTGCTATGGGCCAAGACTATATTCCCGACCCTCAGTGCTATGGGCCAAGACTATATTCCCGACCCTCAGTGCTATGGGCCAAGACTATATTCCCGACCCTCAGTGCTATGGGCCAAGACTATATTCCCGACCCTCAGTGCTATGGGCCAAGACTATATTCCCGACCCTCAGTGCTATGGGCCAAGACTATATTCCCGACCCTCAGTGCTATGGGCCAAGACTATATTCCCGACCCTCAGTGCTATGGGGTAAGACAAAAACATTCAGAAACAAATGGTAAATATACAGAAACTGAAGAATACTACACAAAGAAAGCTGTCCTGGAAAGAAAGGCTTAGGCGCGACAGACACATAACTGAGCATTTAGAAAACTGCGGACTGAGTTTTAACCTTGCATGTGTAACATGTAGAAATTTAATGATATGGAGTTTTAAATATACAGTTAAATAGAGTTCGATGGAGTAAGCTAATAATCACAACCTAAGTTCAATGTAGGGAGATAATGATAACATATGCCATGACAGAATGTTCAGGATTATCTGCCGTGCTATTTTTCTTATCTTTCTGACCTGGTAACCACCAACTGACATATCGTTGATTTGAGGATATGCTGTAAGTTCCCACCCTAGTGACTTACATGGATATTCTGTAAATTGCCACCCTAGTGACTTACATAACCCTGAAAGATGGAATGCTTCCCGGCTGCTTCACTGCTGTTGGTGGCAGGTAGGCTGAACGAGACTTTTACTTGTATTGGTTTCTCTGCGACTTAATTTTGTACAAATACTACACTTTACAAAAGTAAATTGTTAATTTATTACACATGAGGTATACAAACACTATATATGCACGGAAACTCGGTATGTACATGAGTGTTTTACTAATGCCATTGCTTAGATAGATCAACTGTAAAATGACATTACAATTACTTGCTCCTAGAGATAGTGGTCGTTAGTTCTTTAGCGAGTTATATAAGACATTTATCACGCAATGCAAGGTGTTCAAATTATTAGTTGTTGCTGTATACAACACGTGTGGTATAGTATGCCAACCTGTGAAGGTGTAGGTACGAAGACGAAGTCTTGGTGCAAGTAGATAGACCGCGGGCTTGAACATTTGGAGGTAGCGATATACGGACTGCTTTATCGCATAGCTTTTGAAATAATGATCCGATTATGACCATTTAATCTCCTTTTGTAGGGAAATCATTTAGCTTTCGTACCGTAGTCCTCGACTGTGCCATAAAACTAGTTTTGATGCGAAATAGGACTTTGAATGACCATGGGATGGTTTCGTCGTTACATCCCTTTCCTTCTACATGCATATAGTAATAGGGTAGGGTATATATAGGTTTATTTTTCTAAGCGATACACGCCCCGTGGTTATGGATCGATGGTCAACACTTCAATAATAAGGAATGATTATTGTTATAACTAGGATTGATGCGTCAATACTTTGGCCTTCTTAACACCTTCTTCACCTTGAACCCTATGTTCGATTTCAATTCCACTAAATCAGTTTCTTTGCCTTAAAATGAGCTATCAATAATGTCTCAATCACAATAAGTTTTTGAACAAAACTTCTCCAAAGAAAATTGAAAAATAACACTATTGGACCCCAACATTATATATTCTTCAATTTTACGACAAAACGGTTAACAGTTTAAACGTAAGGTGTGATATAGAAGATACTGTGTTTGTATTGCCACATCACCAGATGTATTCATTATCAAGCTTTATAGCATGCTTGGAGAGTTATGCTCCTCTCAAGTTTGAAGAACGTACTTCAAACAGCGCTGTGACTGTGTTCGTGTTGACTTCCGACTTTACAAAATAAGACTGTCATTTAACTTCGTGTTTTGACTCACTCGATTGTAAACTTGCGCATGCTCAGTTGCCACTTAGCGCGGACGACAACCGAGTATCACAGTTGGTTGTCCGGGGACAAACAATATGGCCAACAGACCATAACAATTATGGTCTCTGATTATATAGACTCAGCATTTAATAAAATTTAATCATACTTACCCTTTCTATTTGTTAATTGTTGAATTATTTTGTACAATTGCATTACCGAATCCAAACCAGACGGGCCCGACCTAAACTAACTGGCGAAAGAAAGTATAACACTCACTTGCATATTGTTTTTCATAATTCGATAAATGAGATACATTTGATTATGGCAAGATACAACACCTTTCGGCGCTTGTTTGAATGACTATATTTGGTGACTGGTTAATTTTTAAATAAGAAATATCATTTAAAAATAGACAGGGGAAAGAAATGGAATTTACACGAACATGACCCCTACCATGTTTAAAATGTTGTACATGTGTGAAGAACGAGGCACATTTATTGATTTTCACATAGAGTAGGTGTTATATGTCGATTAAAAAGTTGTGTTTTATCAAAATTATTTTTGGGGAATTTTAAAATTTAAAACCTAAATTGTGAATTAAACAAATTTTTGGACTAATTTCCAACACTATTCATTTTTTTAATACGACGTCGAAAACACGAGAAATTTGACATTGAAAAGTATACATATGATAAATACAACTGAGTGTTATACTTTCTTTTGCACGTCAGTTAACAATTCATTTTCTGCTCAATCGGTCCATTAATGCATCGGAATACATGTATATATCAGTGAAACTGTAAAATTGTATGGTCTCCGAATCGTATTGCCTACAAACCACATTTTTCATTTTCCAAATCAAAGTCTCACATCGAGTCATTACGAATATGTTCATATATGTAGAGTAGTCGGAGTCTCACTGCACTGCGTTCGTATGGCGTTTTCACTGCGTTCTTCAAATTGGTCTTTTTTTATTCAAAACGCCGTGTGAACCCCGAAAAACATAAAAATACACATCAAGAAGCTTCCGACTCGTCTCAGCTGCGTGTGAGACTCAATTGCCACGCTCTCATACAACCATGTGCGTTCCTTGTGGGTTTCCCTATGCAATCTTACTATGTTGCTATTGCGCTCTGTGAGTGTACACCACGTTCACCAAGTTCCTCATGCGTTCTTACTGGGTTCCTACAACGTGTATAATACGCTTTCAAATACCTGGTCCACTTCGTAGGCGCGGTGATCGCCAGCGAAGTGGGCCGATATTTGAAAAAGTAGTATACACGTTGAAGGAACCCAGTAAGAACGCAGGAGGAACTTGATTCGCCCTCTAACTCTAACTCATTAGTCTATTGCCTATACGACAGACAACATCATGAATGCCGAAGAGATACAACACCTTTGCATTTATAGGCGTTTCGCACGCCTTTTGCTTCCTCTCATTATCATGGGTTTGATGTGCCTGCTTACTTCGCAATAACAAGACGTTGTCTTCTTTAGCCATCATGAGTTATGTGGACTTTGTTGATAAATGGTAATGGTGTTATATCTAGCTGAGAGCGCAAATTGAACACAGAGCAACCTTGTTGTGAACCCCCTAAAACACTTTTAAGGGACGTGATAGAAGTGAAGTAACTGAGCAATATGAACGCAATAGGCGCGTAGTAGCAACCCCATGAATATCCAGATATAAATAGTACGTTTTCAACTCCTTTCCAAAAAAGTCCCACTACGTTTTAAATACGTCCAAGGACTTTCCGTTGGGTTGCCACGGTGACTGAACCGCGTTGGTTGGGGGTTCTTGGTTGTCCTTGAAGTTCCCAGTGGGTCTTTGAGAGCTTCCACTGCGACCCTAACACGTTCTTTTACTGCGCTTCTCCCGAGATTTGCTTTATAGAACCCGTTGGGAACGCCATGAAAACGCATACCCAGTACAACAGAGGGCTTAGTAAGAATATTAACGATTATCGCTGGCCAGTTCGGTGAAAACGCCGCGTCAAATGACGTACTTGCGTTACCCTCACGTCCTCCCTCTTCGTCTTACCAGGAAGGGCCTCGAGTGACTCAAGAGTGCACACGAGTGACACTAGGGTCGTCCGATTAGGAATTTGATCGCACGTACAAAACGAAGGCAGCCTGTGAGTCTCTTACTTTTTTCCCAGGGCCACTTGCTGTACAGACGGCACACTTTAGCACGTGCATGCTGAAGAACCTCGAAGGGCCAGAACCGGTCTGATCCGACTAAATGACATGCATTGAAACGTTTCAAAATGTGACCCGTCACTGCTTCTAGTCAGTTTCTATTTCCAATATTATTATCGCACAAAGGTGATCATGACCCACGCTATTCACACCCAAAGAAAAACATAAATCAACTTTTGAATAAAGAAGCATCAAATGAAGCATGAAATACATACAATCGTACTGTCTATACAAGCGTTTAATTGGTAAACAAATTCAAGATGGAAGATCACTTTGACCAGTGGTCGAAAACAACATGTTGTTCATTCGCTTAAGAGTGTGACATATGAGTGAAAAGATCCCGTCGAGGCATGTCCAAATCTTGATATATTTTTCATTGATAGCTCTCCTCCAAAGTGCAGCGACCGCCTCACCTCAAGAATGCAGCAGTTTCAAGATTTTACCACGTGATACGGAGAGGTCAAAGGACATGATGACCACACATCCGGTATCCAGCATGCCATGCGACGACGTTGACGACGGATGGTACCGGTTCGGCAGCGGAGAGATCGCTACTTCCTGTGTCCCGACCTCCCACTGCGGGTCCAGCTCAACCATCTGGATGAAGGACGGTGTTCCAGACAGCGGAGAGACGAAACTTAGGACTTTCTGTGTGAACCACAGGACGACATCAGACCCTGAACCATGCTGCCTTTTTTCCCTCGGCGTCAACGTCACCAACTGTGGCGGGTACCTCGTGTACTTCTTGCAGAAGAACCAGGTCATGTGTCCTTCCGGCTATTGTACAGGTAAGTGTAGATAGTGTAGTATGTGCAGAATAGTCAGGTGATGTATCCTTCCGGCTATTGTACAGGTAAGTGTAGATATTGTAGTATGTGCAGAATAGTCAGGTCATGTGTCCTTCCGGCTATTGTACAGGTACGTGTAGATAGTGTAGTATGTGCAGAATAGTCAGGTGATGTGTCCTTCCGGCTATTGTACAGGTAAGAGTAGATAGTGTAGTATGTGCAGAATAGTCAGATCATGTGTCCTTCCGGCTATTGTAGAGGTAAGAGTAGATATTGTAGTATGTGCAGAATAGTCAGGTCATGTGTCCTTCCGGCTATTGTACGGGTACGTGTAGATAGTGTAGTATGTGCAGAATAGTCAGGTGATGTGTCCTTCCGGCTATTGTACAGGTAAGTGTAGATAGTGTAGTATGTGCAGAATAGTCAGATCATGTGTCCTTCCGGCTATTGTACAGGTTAGAGTAGATATTGTAGTATGTGCAGAATAGTCAGGTAATGTGTCCTTCCGGCTATTGTACAGGTACGTGTAGATAGTGTAGTATGTGCAGAATAGTCAGGTGATGTGTCCTTCCGGCTATTGTACAGGTAAGTGTAGATAGTGTAGTATGTGCAGAATAGTCAGGTCATGTGTACTTCCGGCTATTGTACAGGTAAGTGTAGTATGTGCAGAAGAATCAGGTCATGTGTCCTTCCGGCTATTGTACAGGTAAGTGTAGATAGCTAGTGTAGTATGTGCAGAAGAATCAGGTCATGTGTCCTTCCGGCTATTGTACAGGTAAGTGTAGATAGTGTAGTATGTGCAGAATAGTCAGGTCATGTATTCTTCCGGCTATTGTACAGGTAAGAGTAGATAGTGTAGTATGTGCAGAATAGTCAGGTCATGTATCCTTCCGGCTATTGTAAAGGTAAGTGTAGATAGTGTAGTATGTGCAGAAGAATCAGGTCATGTGTCCTTCCGGCTATTGTACAGGTAAGTGTAGATATTGTAGTATGTGCAGAATAGTCAGGTCATGTATCCTTCCGGCTATTGTAAAGGTAAGTGTAGATGGTGTAGTATCTGCAGAATAGTCAGGTGATGTGTCCTTCCGGCTATTGTACAGGTAAGTGTAGATAGTGTAGTATGTGCAGAAGAATCAGGTGATGTGTCCTTCCGGCTATTGTACAGGTAAGTGTAGATAGTGTAGTATGTTCAGAATAGTCAGGTCATGTGTACTTCCGGCTATTGTACAGGTAAGTGTAGTATGTGCAGAAGAATCAGGTCATGTGTCCTTCCGGCTATTGTACAGGTAAGTGTAGATATTGTAGTATGTGCAGAATAGTCAGGTCATGTATCCTTCCGGCTATTGTAAAGGTAAGTGTAGATGGTGTAGTATCTGCAGAATAGTCAGGTGATGTGTCCTTCCGGCTATTGTACAGGTAAGAGTAGATAGTGTAGTATGTGCATAATAGTCAGGTCATGTATCCTTCCGGCTATTGTAAAGGTAAGTGTAGATAGTGTAGTATGTGCAGAATAGTCAGGTCATGTGTCCTTCCGGCTATTGTACAGGTAAGTGTAGATAGTGTAGTATGTGCAGAAGAATCAGGTCATGTGTCCTTTCGGCTATTGTACAGGTACGTGTAGATAGTGTAGTATGTGCAGAATAGTCAGGTCATGTGTCCTTCCGGCTATTGTACAGGTAAGTGTAGATAGTGTAGTATGTGCAGAAGAATCAGGTGATGTGTTCTTCCGGCTATTGTACAGGTAAGTGTAAATACTAGTGTGGTAAATCTCAGATCGAAGAAACAAATTTGTCAATTTTAAAACTCGTATTAAACAAACTGATAATGTGGATTTTGAAAATAAACGTCAAACCTTGAATGTGTTGTTTTCGGCTGGTCATAAATGAATATTATCACATTTTGGAGAAAACTACTGAAAGTGGAAATCATGTGACCATGCTACTACTGACACTCATACACTCATTCATAATTGATGTTGTTTATCACCTCTGCAGTCTTTACAATTTAGTAGCAATTTTATTTGACTGTAAGTTTATATGCAGAGGACTCAAATAATGTGTCTCAGCACTTACATTACTAAAGGCTGATTAAAACCAATGCCATGTAAAGCATGGTTCATATTTGAAAAATGTCATCATTGATTGTCCGAGCTGAACTGCTATGCGACAAAGCGCAGTAATAATTGTAACCAACCTACATAACCCCCAATGTGTCTCTCTGCAGGAGACCTACAGCCGTGTGAGAGCGGCAGGACGTCCAGTACTGGCTTCACACCTTGCTCAGGTAATAGATCCATTCATTAATACCAACAGTTTCCATCCATCATACCAATATCAATAGTCTCCAGTACCAGTACAAATAATTTCCATCCATCACTCCAAAACCAACAGTCTATATCCATCACACCAATACCTATAGTTACCATCCATCACACCAATACCTATAGTTACCATCCGTCATACCATACAACAGTCTCCATCATTCATCCCGATACCAACAGTTTATATCCATCATACCAATACCAATGCTTACCATCCATCATACCAAAACCAACAGTTTCCACCCATCATACGAATACCAACACTTCCTTCCATCATACCAATACCAACAGTTTCCTTCCATCATACCAATACCAATGCTTACCATCCATCATACGAATACCAATAGTTTCCACCCATCATAGGAATACCAACACTTCCTTCCATCATACCAATACCAACAGTTTCCATCCGTCATACCAATACCAATGCTTACCATCCATCATACGAATACCAACAGTTTCCACCCATCATACGAATACCAACAGTTTCCAACCGTCATACCAATACCAACAGTTTCCAACCGTCATACCAATACCAACAGTTTCCATCCATCATACGAATACCAACAGTTTCCAACCGTCATACGAATACCAACAGTTTCCAACCGTCATACCAATACCAACAGTTTCCAACCGTCATACCAATACCAACAGTTTCCATCCATCATACAAATACCAGTAGTTTCCATCCGTCATACCAATACCAACACCTTCCATCCATCATACCAATACCAACAGTTTCCATCCATTATACCAATATCAACAGTTTCCATCCATCATACCAATACCAACAGTTTCCATCCATTATACCAATACCAGTAGTTTCCATCCATTATACCAATATCAACAGTTTCCATCCATCATACCAATACCAACAGTTTCCATCCATTATACCAATACCAGTAGTTTCCATCCATCATACCATCACCAATGGTTACCATCCATCATATCAATACCAACAGTTTCTATCCGTCATACCAATACCAACAGTTTCTATCCGTCATACCAATACCAACAATTTCCATCCATCATACAAATACCAACAGTTTCTATCCGTCATACCAATACCAGTAGTTTCCATCCATCATACCAATACCAAGAGTTTCCATCCATCATACCAATACCAACAGTTTCCATCCATCATACCAATACCAACAGTTTCCATCCATCATACCAATACCAATAATTTCCATCCATCATACCAATACCAATGCTTACCATCCGTCATACCAATACCAATGGTTTCCATCCGTCATACCAATACCAACAGTTTCCATCCATCAAACCAATACCAACAGTTTCCATCTATCATACCATTACCAATGCTTACCATCCGTCATACCAATACCAATGGTTTCCATCCATCATACCAATACCAACAATTTCCATCCGCCATACCAATACCAACAGTTTCTATCCGTCATACCAATACCAACAATTTCCATCCATCATACAAATACCAACAGTTTCCATCCGTCATACCAATACTAGTAGTTTCCATCCATCATACCAATACCAACAGTTTCCATCCGTCATACCATTACCAATGGTTACCATCCATCATACCAATACCAACAGTTTCCATCCATCATACCAATACCAATGCTTACCATCCGTCATACCAATACCAATGGTTTCCATCCGTCATACCAATACCAACGGTTTCCATCCATCATACCAATACCAACAGTTTCCATCCGTCATACCAATACCAATGGTTTTCATCCGTCATACCAATACCAACGGTTTCCATCCATCATACCAATACCAACAGTTTCCATCTATCATACCATTACCAATGCTTACCATCCGTCATACCAATACCAATGGTTACCATCCGTCATACCAATACCAACGGTTTCCATCCATCATACCAATGCCAACAGTTTCCATCTATCATACCATTACCAATGCTTACCATCCGTCATACCAATACCAATGGTTACCATCCGTCATACCTATACCAACAATTTCCATCCGCCATACCAATACCAACAGTTTCCATCCGTCAAACCATTACCAATGGTTACCATCCATCATACCAATACCAGTAGTTTCCATTCATCATACCAATATCAACAGTTTCCATCCATCATACCATTACCAATGGTTACAATCCGTCATACCAATACCAATGGTTACCATCCATCATACCAATACCAGTAGTTTCCACCCGTCATACCAATACCAATGGTTACCATCCGTCATACCAATACCAACAATTTCCATCCGTCATACCATTACCAATGGTTACCATCCATCATACCAATACCAGTAGTTTCCATCCATCATACCAATACCAACAGTTTCCATCCGTCATACCAATGCTTACCATCCGTCATACCAATACCAATGGTTACCATCCATGATACCAATACTAACAATTTCCATCGGTCATACCAATACCAACAGTTTCCATACATCATACCAATACCAGTAGTTTACATCCATCATACCAATACCAACAGTTTCTATCCGTCATACCAATACCAATGCTTACCATCCGTCATACCAATACCAACAATTTCCATCCGCCATACCAATACAAACAGTTTCCATCTATCATACCAATACCAATGGTAACCATCCGTCATACCATTACCAATGGTTACCATCCGTCATACCATACCAACAGGTTCCATCCGTCATACCAATACCAGTAGTTTCCATCCGTCATACCAATACCAATGGTTGCCATCCGTCATACCAATACCAATGGTTACCATCCGTCATACCAATACCAGTAGTTTCCATCCGTAATACCAATACCAATGGTTACCATCCGTCATACAAATACCAATGGTTACCATCCGTCATACCATACCAACAGGTTCCATCCGTCACACCAATACCAGTAGTTTCCATCCGTCATACCAATACCAATGGTTACCATCCGTCATACCATACCAATGGTTACCATCCGTCATACCAACATCAGTAGTTTCCATCCATCATACCAATACAAACAGTTTCTATCCGTCATACCAATACCAATGCTTACCATCCGTCATACCAATACCAACAATTTCCATCCGTCATACCAATACCAATGGTTACCATCCGTCATACCAATACCAATGGTTACCATCCGTTATACCATACCAACAGGTTCCATCCGTCATACCAATACCAGTAGTTTCCATCCGTCATACCAATACCAATGGTTACCATCCGTCATACCAATACCAATGGTTACCATCCGTCATACCAATACCAGTAGTTTCCATCCGTCATACCAATACCAATGGTTACCATCCGTCATACCAATACCAATGGTTACCATCCGTCATATCAATACCAATGGTTACCATCCGTCATACCAATACCAATGGTTACCATCCATCATACCATATCAACAGCTTCCATCCGTCATACCAATACCAGTAGTTTCCATCCGTCATACCAATACCAATGGTTACCATCCGTCATACCAATACCAATGGTTACAATCCGTCATTCCAATACCAATGGTTACAATCCGTCATACCAATACCAATGGTTACCATTCGTCATTCCAATACCAATTGTCTCCATCGATCAACCACTACCAACAGTTTCCGCATTAGTTCCTCCATTTTTCCTGCAAGGCCAAGGTCAAATCTGCAACGAATATGTGGATTGCTATATTGACCTTGAGCTCCTTTTGGTTATGAGGCACTATTCGGGTTTGAGTTTAGTTACTGATTTCCGATTGGATGAATTACTCACCTGCGGCAATGTGGGCTGAGATAACGTGTGACGTATTTTTTGTATGTTCCCAAGTCTCCTACCCAACTATGCTGTCACCTCCCAAATAAGGTCTTCCATCTATAACTATTGTTTCTTTTATATGTTCATGGGTCTTCCCACGCTTCACTGATACCTCTCGAGCTAGGTCCTCCAACTATTACCGTTGTTCTTGTATGTTCATCAGTATCCTACACAGCTATGTTGGCACCTCCCGAGTTAGGACCTCCAACTGTTACCGTTGTTCTTGTATGTTCATCAGTATCCTACACAGCTATGTTGGCACCTCCCGAGTTAGGACCTCCAACTATTACCGTTGTTCTTGTATGTTCATCAGTATCCTACACAGCTATGTTGGCACCTCCCGAGTTAGGACCTCCAACTATTACCGTTGTTCTTGTATGTTCATCAGTATCCTACACAGCTATGTTGGCACCTCCCGAGTTAGGACCTCCAACTATTACCGTTGTTCTTGTTGTTGTATGTTCATCAGTATCCTACACAGCTATGTTGGCACCTTCCGAGTTAGGACCTCCAACTATTACCGTTGTTCTTGTATGTTTATCAGTATCCTACACAGCTATGTTGGCACCTCCCGAGTTAGGACCTCCAACTATTACCGTTGTTCTTGTATGTTCATCAGTATCCTACACAGCTATGTTGGCACCTCCCGAGTTAGGACCTCCAACTATTACCGTTGTTCTTGTATGTTCATCAGTATCCTACCCCGCTATGTTGGCACCTCCCGAGTTAGGACCTCCAACTATTACCGTTGTTCTTTGTTCTTGTATGTTCATCAGTATCCTACACAGCTATGTTGGCATCTCCCGAGTTAGGACCTCCAACTATTACCGTTGTTCTTGTATGTTCATCAGTATCCTACACAGCTATGTTGGCACCTCCCGAGTTAGGACCTCCAACTATTACCGTTGTTCTTGTATGTTCATCAGTATCCTACACAGCTATGTTGGCACCTCCCGAGTTAGGACCTCCAACTATTACCGTTGTTCTTGTATGTTCATCAGTATCCTACCCCGCTATGTTGGCACCTCCCGAGTTAGGACCTCCAACTATTACCGTTGTTCTTTGTTCTTGTATGTTCATCAGTATCCTACACAGCTATGTTGGCATCTCCCGAGTTAGCACCTCCAACTATTACCGTTGTTCTTGTATGTTCATCAGTATCCTACACAGCTTTGTTGGCACCTCCCGAGTTAGGACCTCCAACTATTACCGTTGTTCTTGTATGTTCATCAGTATCCTACACAGCTATGTTGGCACCTCCCGAGTTAGGACCTCCAACTATTACCGTTGTTCTTTGTTCTTGTATGTTCATCAGTATCCTACACAGCTATGTTGGCACCTCCCTAGTTAGGACCTCCAACTGTTACCGTTGTTCTTGTATGTTCATCAGTATCCTACACAGCTATGTTGGCACCTTCCGAGTTAGGACCTCCAACTATTACCGTTGTTCTTGTATGTTTATCAGTATCCTACACAGCTATGTTGGCACCTCCCTAGTTAGGACCTCCAACTATTACCGTTGTTCTTGTATGTTCATCAGTATCCTACACAGCTATGTTGGCACCTTCCGAGTTAGGACCTAAAACTATTACCGTTGTTCTTGTATGTTCATCAGTATCCTACACAGCTATGTTGGCACCTCCCTAGTTAGGACCTCCAACTATTACCGTTGTTCTTGTATGTTCATCAGTATCCTACACAGCTATGTTGGCACCTTCCGAGTTAGGACCTCCAACTATTACCGTTGTTCTTGTATGTTTATCAGTATCCTACACAGCTATGTTGGCACCTCCCGAGTTAGGACCTCCAACTATTACCGTTGTTCTTGTATGTTCATCAGTATCCTACACAGCTATGTTGGCACCTCCCGAGTTAGGACCTCCAACTATTACCGTTGTTCTTGTTGTTGTATGTTCATCAGTATCCTACACAGCTATGTTGGCACCTTCCGAGTTAGGACCTCCAACTATTACCGTTGTTCTTGTTGTTGTATGTTCATCAGTATCCTACACAGCTATGTTGGCACCTTCCGAGTTAGGACCTCCAACTATTACCGTTGTTCTTGTATGTTTATCAGTATCCTACACAGCTATGTTGGCACCTCCCGAGTTAGGACCTCCAACTATTACCGTTGTTCTTGTATGTTCATCAGTATCCTACACAGCTATGTTGGCACCTCCCGAGTTAGGACCTCCAACTATTACCGTTGTTCTTGTATGTTCATCAGTATCCTACACAGCTATGTTGGCACCTCCCGAGTAAGGACCTCCAACTATTACCGTTGTTCTTGTATGTTCATCAGTATCCTACACAGCTATGTTGGCACCTCCCGAGTTAGGACCTCCAACTATTACCGTTGTTCTTGTATGTTCATCAGTATCCTACCCCGCTATGCTGGCACCTCCCGAGTTAGGACCCCCAACTGTTACCGTTGTTCTTGTATGTTCATCAGTATCCTACCCCGCTATGCTGGCACCTCCCGAGTTAGGACCCCCAACTGTTACCGTTGTTCTTGTATGTTCCTCAGTATCCTACCCAACCATGCTGGCACCCCCCGAGCTAGGACCTCCAACTGTTACCAGCGACGGACACGACTTCACACAAACCTGCACAATCCAATACAACGCCTCGGAACCGGGTGCGACCTTTGACCTCACGTGGTATTTTGACGACGTAGTGTACAAGCACACAATTCTCCCCGGGACCGGCGTCCTGTCCGACTCGGTTTCAGCTCAGGACTGGAGGGGTCACATCGGACAAAAGGTATGTCCTTCTAATTAATTATCAATCTTTTCATTGCCGATATTGTATGTCAGACTGAATCTCCATTTGAAGCAATCATTGTTTCTTGTCATAATCCATAACACATCCAACTCTATGTTCTGTAAAACATCACTATTGATGTAGCTAACCATATATAATGTGACTAACAATAATCAATGTAACTAAACATAACTCATGTTACTAAACATAACAAATGTGACTAACAATAATCAATGTAACTAAACATAACTTATGTAACTAAACATAACAAATGTGACTGACCATAGCCAATGTAAATCACCTTATACATGTATAACTAATGCATGTAAGTAACATTAACATGAACATTTGTAACAACTGATGTAACGAACAAACTAGCCAGAACAAGCGTAACATTTCTAACACAACAACCCAGAACTAATTCCACGTAACTATAACTAAGGTGGTATCCACAACTAATTTGTAAACCAAAACTCATTGTAACTGAATATAACTAATGTAATTACACATAACTAGTGTAACTAATCATTACTATTGTAAATAACCATAACTCATATGTTTAACCATAACTAATGAAACTAGGCGCAACTAACATCACTCACCATTACTAATTTACATGTACCTAACCAAACCTAAATTTATCATTGATGAAACTAAACTTGAAAAACTTAGGAAATTAGTCTTTAATGATTTAACTAACCTTACTTGACCATTGCTTAAGTAACTAATCATAACCCATGTCCATTTCCTGATGTTGACCAGTTGTCCTGCGCTGTCGTCTCCTACTTCTATTCTGCTGACCGTGACAACCGGACCTACAGCGACGTGTTTTACAGCAAGACCTACCTCGGCGACATTACGGTATGACGTCGCAAAACAGCGAAGAAGATATTTGTGTTATTCTATCATTTCAAAAATATATTAAAACCAGATATGAAAACAGTTTTAACATTTAGCCTTGATCATAAACATAGCTACTCTTGAGACAAAAATATGACAGACAGACTTTACCAAACATAGCAAGTGCTTCACGAGCAAGAATGTGTATCTTAGTGTGTGTTAAAATCAGATATCCCCTGACCCTGTGACCTTTAGTGAGGGCGAGGATCACGTGCTGACCTTGACCTCCACTTTGCCCACTGTCTGCTCCAACGTTGACCGTGACCACTGTAAAATGGCCCTCACACTAGAAGTAAGGACAGGCAATCCAAGTAAGTAACCCTACATAGCATTACTGTGCATCTCGTGTTGAAAAACGAGCAGTTGGCATGCTCATAACTTGAGTATCAGCTCTCAGATCTTAGTTTCCTTTTGTTTCAAGACGATATTCCCAAATTTCACCAAAACAGTGTTTTTTTTCTGAACTGAAATTAATGTTATTCTAATGTGTAAGGAATTCATAAAATGTGAAACAAAATAATTTGAGAAACATGGTAATGACGTAACTTGATTCTGGATATAATTCTCTACAATTTGGTGCATCTTCTATAAGCTTTACGAAAACTGAAAATTAATAGTTCATTCATGTTCATACCAATGATCTGAGGGGCATCACGGTATTTGAAAGTATTTAACGTAGGGACGGCGAATTCGAACTCGGGTCCTTTCGCTTTCATGTAATCACAGCTGTTGGCGAGTCTATCTCTCTGAGTGGCGAGAGTTGCTTCCCTTCCACCCGGTTGCATATGGCGACTCAAATATCACCCGGAAAACTAAACTGAATATTAATTGGAGGGTTCTATCGGGGTATTTATTTGTGGAAACGAAATTCGAGAGGATATTCCTGTTAACACATATATGCTATTAATACATGATTAAAACATAGTCAACTTGAAAGATAGTAATGGAGGTCATATTTTGATGACTTTATATATCACAACTTGATGAACACGAGCGTACATTTGTTAAAAAATAAACAAAACAATGAGAACTGAAGCCATTCATCGGCGCTGCGAGTGGGGAAAGAATCACTACAGCATAAAAGCAAAGTGTTTATTAGTTGTATGACATGCTATGTGTTACTATGTGGACATTCTATCAGTCTATGTCTTTAGTTGCAAAAAGGTACAATTTAGCGTGTTTTCATTATCCAAGTCACTTGTATGAAACAGTGAATATAGACGTTCGGTAAATGAATATGTGACTCAAACTGCCTTTGTTACCTGTGGGTAATGTGTTCGAAATGTTAACGCTTGTGCGCGTCATTTTGATTTGACCTCTGTAATCTGCATCTTTATCCGTATATGACCCCCGCGGATATCGAAAATATCCGCTGTCTTATCCTACCGAGAACACCATACATTGTATGGCAATAACTTTTTTAATGCTAAATATCATGCTCCCACACGATTTGGTCACTTTTACATTTGGCTAATACCGTGACAGTTTATTCGCTTGTAAAGCTATTAAAACAGCTGTGGATCTCTAAACACTGAATACATAAAGCATATTTCGACAAGATCGACCACTGCCTCCACCCTCTGTTTCAGACGACCTGTTCAGCAAGGGCAGCTGCAGCGCGGATCTCTCAACGAGCGACTGGGACCAAACCTCCAGCTCGGCCAGCGTGAAGCACACCATCAGCTCTCTCATCGACGTGGTGGTGAAAACAGACACCGTGTACAGCATCGCCTACCGCGTCATGCCCGACTCTCGTGGACACTCCATCTGGGATCTCTACCTGTCGGAACCCGTCAATGTTAGTTTATTTAAGTTCTCCGTCAAGCTCCGTGAAGAAGTATTGAAAATAGAACTACCGTATACTCGCTCTGAAGCACGTCAACATAAGTGTGCTTATTTAGTAACGACTTCAGTGTGGAAATTAAATTAGAGGTCTTAACTCTAGAAACAGTTGTTTTTTGGAGTGGCTCCAGTGACCGATATTCAGTGATAGACTGATTAAAAATATTATGTACAGACAATCTTACAGATGGTTAGTACTGGAGAAGTCGAAAGAAGGATTTCAGACGTCACCTCTATGAGTTTTACTTCGGGTACATGTAGGTTAGTCGAAAACAATTGACAATTCAAGAAAAGCTCTAGACAGCAAGAAACGTAAGAGGTTTCTATGTTTGTTTTTTTAATTCTAGTGAAGGCGTCGAAAAAAACTTCAGTTTGTGATCCCTGTGGCTTTTATTAGATTATAGTGGTAAATACATCTACAATTTACAAAGTTATGTTCACTGACCAAGAATGAAGGTTCCCTCCAGGTTACAGTGCGAGACGAGCCTCACAACTTCTGCCTCATGTTTGGTGATCCTCACATTGTCGGCTTCAACAACCAAAAGTACGTATCTTGCCATGTATTACTCGCAATGCATGCTTGTGTCCAAATGAAGGAACACATTCGCAAAAAAACCCATAATATCTAACAAGGGGAAATGTTTTAAGTTATCCATCTTACCGAATGTTACTATCATCACATATACATACCAGATTGATCAATTGAATTCCATGGGTCAGGGCAACAAGGTCAGTCAAGTGAGGGTTCAGTGCCTAGCGGAGAGAATGTCGGTCCATCTCCAGAAACGGCTGTCACATAATACACTTATTTTCCCCGTAAAGAGATGTACACAATTTTATTCATGAGAGTGTGATACTTAATAATTTATATCCTTTCAAACACACATGGGGTGCTGCTATTTCAAAGTTTATTTTGGACATAATGTTTCGTATTACGGTATAAAAAAATATTGGAATATGGAAATTATGTTAGTACAAGATCTTATTGGCATGATGTAGCTTCTTGGACTTTAAATCGAGTACGCATCGTTGCTATTTGATGTCAAAAAGCAAGCGAGAAAGCCACATTTCCCTGTTTTTCATAAACATGAACAGATAATGTTTTGAAAATTACAAATTAAGTTTACCTGGCTTTTAGATGCATATTGTAACTGTGGGTCAGTCGTGTCGGTCGTGTTCATCACTCATTGGTTAACATATCTTGCGTTGTTGTACCTATACTTTCTTTTGCCCGTGAGTGTAACATACATTTCTTCTCATTCCGGACAGGTATCGTCACAACACACCAGTTAATGGTTTTTAGTCGCATTAACTCACAGATATATGTCAGACCAAATATATAATAAATAACTTATTTGAAATTAATGGGTTTTATATTGATTTATTTGGTTATTTTGACCATGACTTCAACAAACTTTTGAAACGAATGGCACAAAACTGTTTGCGGCATGAAATGCAGACACCTTGCCCGCCGTACACACACGTTTTCATTGGGCAGGGTATACACATTTACACCCTCAAATTAATGTTTCTACCGCGCTGAAGACAGATTATAGCAGTTATTAGTCAGGGTGACATGGACCAATCAGACAGCGAGAATTAATATATTATCTGAGGTAATATAAATGGAGCTCTCTGGAAGATCGCATCATGAAAGCGCAGACTCTTTTTTGCTAGCTAGGAATAACAGAATAGATACGTCAAGTTTGATTATTTGAGCCCGTTTAAGATGGGAACACTCACCCGCATTTCTTGTGATGGTTATAATACATTACGCAGACGATTTTTATCAAGTGTTCATGATCTAATGTTTTGTGACCATGTTCTACTCTGACAGGATGTATGTGGACACATACCGGTCGTCGAACCTTGTCGTATACAGTGCCATTGATGACCAGGGAAACCTTTTTAGCGTGAGTTCATAGAGGGATGTAAAGCAATATACTATGCGGAAAGCCAACATAAGTAATACATTTAAAGTAATTAGACAATTAAAATCCAGGTTATTTCGTCTTGACGCATATAATGTTAATCATTCGAACTTACAACAGTACAACATCATGAGATGGTAATTATCATACCAGATGGTACCTATCTACAATGGTAGTACAGTTAGCGTTATTATCATACAGAAGGTACCTTTCTACAATGGTAGTACAGTTAGAGTTATAATTCTGCAGATGTCGGCCGCCCTGAGTAGTCCAACCCGGAACGAAGCTGCTGTCGTGTGTAGCGTTGCTGTGAACTACAATGGGTTGATCTACCAAATCAACATGTGTGAGGGAACTTTCAAAGCGCCGCTCGTATCGGCGGATAACACAAATACTGGAGCGATGAGCGTATTTGTGTGTGATTCCAGTTATGAGGTAAAACAACGAAGCTGTACCAATATTGGTTGATGTAAATACACTTTCTATCTAAACTTGACTTGAGTATATGTGTGTGATAGAATTACTTGCGTCTTGTTCGCCCTAACGCACTCTAACCAACTATTATTAACTAAGAACAAGAATATGTTCTCGACACGACGTTTCGGTGTATATACTCACTCCTTCATCAGGTGGAAGTTCCTATTAAAGAATGTGCTATCCAGAAACTAGTCATGTTCTTATGTATGCCAAGTGTATGTGCTCTTTATAGTCCTGATACTATGTACTGAAGCAAACGTTTCTACGCGTCAATATGTGCATGTTCCTTCCGAAATAAAGAACGGAAAATAGACATGTCATACCAACATATAATCATCCCATCCTGGCAAAACTGTGCCTGTGTGTTTCAGTGTGTGACTCTCGGTTGATTTACCTCTGCGTGTTTCGACATGTGTCTCTGGTTTTATATACTCTCACTATTTGTTCAGTTGCCTGCTGGATTAACTCTCTGTATGTTCAGTGTGTGACTATGGTTGTTTCAGTTTGTGACCCCGACGGGTATATCCGTCACTGTTACTGTACAAGAGACGTATCTGGACTTCAGCCTCCACGTCCCACCTGCGACAATTGGATCTGGTCAGCACGGCATCTGCTCATACAATGGTTCCATTGAGGAGATTGGTGGATTGGTGGCAAGATCTTACAAGTAATACTCATACAGTCTGTCAGCATTAATGGCATAACACCTCATTAATGAAATGAAGTAAGACTGATACGATCATGATACATCCTGACCTTAAATATTGATATATAGAGAAGTGTCCGATATCAAATCTATCAACGCTAATTGAAAACAGTTACAAATATCCGAGGCTTGCTGATTTCAGAAGACACGAGGATGATATTAAATTTATTATCCAAAAATCATTGTCCATCTGAGCGGATCCCCGCCACTTGACTTCCAATGCGGTGACGCCATCATGTGTATGACGTCATAAAAATGTGATGTCTTTATACGATGATGTAAAAGTGATGTCGGCGGCTTGGCATTGTGCAAACTCTATTGGCAAAACAATATCTCCTAGGATCACACAAGCGATATCTCCTGTTGAACACAGTATTGGATGATAACGTGATAGATTTGTGACCAAATTCAATGATATACTGAGGTTAAATGACTGACACAGTCATAAAACATTAATGACCTAATTCACGCATATACTGAGGTTAATTGACTGATACAGTCATAAAACATTAGTTACATAATTCAATGATATTCTAAGTTAAATGACTGACGCAATCATATTTTATTAGTGTCCTTATCATTTTCTGTTCATTGCACAGCTTCATACCACTCCCAAATTCAAACAATAAGACACAGCTTGTGAACAACTCCGACCCTGCGCATGCGTACTGTACATGTGGAGGGACGACGCCAACCTGCAGTTTCACTGGTCGAGTTCGTGACCCCCGCTCTCATATCAGCACCGACACACAAGGGAAGGTCTGTATATGTCATGTTTACTTGATGTGGGCAACCTGATTGAACCTGATGATGGCTGATCTTTTTATCAGTATGAACAAAATATTTATTAACATAAGACAAATATATAAAACAAAGTATATATGCCTACCTACACTACATATTTATGACATCATGAAAAGTAAATGACAAAAGTGTAACTTACAGTTTTCCGGTATTCACATTAATCGAAGAATTACAAACACTTATATTCCAAACGTTTGTCCAAAAGAAACAATCCGAATGAATTTCGCAAGTCCATCTTATTCACATGTCCAGATAGGTAGGTTATCCTATAATAAGTCCAAAAGTTGATTGAAGTCCAAATCCTGATGCGGTAGGGAGTCCATAAATAAAGATGATCATGTTCACCAGGATCATCCCGTAGGAAGCGTCCTCTTAAAGTATGGAGCCTGGTATCATCTGGCATTTAGTGTATGAATGTAATCATAAATGATAATACCTCAAATACACACAAATCAGTTCATCCAAATGACATCATTTAAACCAGGTCAAAATATAATATACATTCATTTTGTAACCTCAACAATCAGTACGTGCAGCACGTGCACCTTGCCCAACACCTGCTTCAGATGGCCCAGCCATAGTTTCGTTCACTGAGTCTCACTGTTAAGTACTGGGTTCAAATGATAATGACCTGACAATATATATAAAGTTTCACTGGTCGAGTTCGTGACCCCCGCTCTCATATCAGCACCGACACACAGGGAAGGTCTGTATATATGAAGTTTCACTGGTCGAGTTCGTGACCCCCGCTCTCACATCAGCACCGACACACAGGGAAGGTCTGTATATATGAAGTTTCACTGGTCGAGTCCGTGATCCCCGCTCTCACATCAGCACCGACACACAGGGGAAGGTCTGTATATATGAAGTTTCACTGGTCGAGTTCGTGACCCCCGCTCTCACATCAGCACCGACACACAAGGGAAGGTCTGTATATATGAAGTTTCACTGGTCGAGTTCGTGACCCCCGCTCTCACATCAGCACCGACACACATGGGAAGGTCTGTATATATGAAGTTTCACTGGTCGAATCCGTGATCCCCGCTCTCATATCAGCACCGACACACAGGGAAGGTCTGTATATATATGAAGTTTCACTGGTCGAGTTCGTGACCCCCGCTCTCACATCAGCACCGACACACAGGGAAGGTCTGTATATATGAAGTTTCACTGGTCGAGACCGTGATCCCCGCTCTCATATCAGTACCGACACACAGGGGAAGGTCTGTATATATGAAGTTTCACTGGTCGAATCCGTGATCCCCGCTCTCACATCAGCACCGACACACAGGGGAAGGTCTGTATATATGAAGTTTCACTGGTCGAGACCGTGATCCCCGCTCTCACATCAGCACCGACACACTAGGGAAGGTCTGTATATATGTAGTTTCACTGGTCGATTCCGTGATCCCCGCTCTCACATCAGCACCGACACACAAGATAAGGTCTGTATATATGAAGTTTTGAAGAACCTCGTCTCTGTAGACTATGGCAGTCATGTTGTCGAAGCACGTGTCTACGTGTTTTCTGGTGGTAACTGAAGCCGGCACACGTCATGATGCTGTCAGTGCGGACGATGAGTCGCATGTACCGATTTTGAGCTGGCTTTGATATACTTGGTCATCCTGAATGTGGTAGAATGTGGAAGCATGAAGCCATCATGCTAAACACGCTAAAAGCAAACATTACTTACTTAGCTTGGAACCGTAACAAGCGTTTTCCAGCTATGCTTGCAAACCAACTATCCATTTAATCACAATGTTCATAAATTAGAAAGTTGCTTTTCTTTTGCAGTTGAGTATATTTTCCTTAAAGGTACTAATATACATAATATTACGTAGGAAGTGTGCTGAATGAAATATAAAACTTGAAGAATAATGAGACCGTATGATTTTGTCAATTTTGTTCCAGATGGTATGGAACTCCGCGTGCATACGACCTTCATCTCGCCCTTTCGTCATCCCGAATCAACATGGATTCCATCCCCTTTACCATCACAGTCAGCATCCTTGTACAACTATATTATAATAACAAATTATTATTGTGTAGCCTAACCAACCAATCTCTGCATATATTAATGTCCGAGTAATTATCCATTCTGCCCGAAAATATATTATCCCACTTACATTACACGCAATGTATTGCTTGTTTTTCTATTTAATATACTTTTTTAAAATGAAATTTAGAGGATCAAAACTTGATATTGTCTGAAACTGTACACTGTTTATTTGTGAAGGATCACTATCGTTTCAGAGATTTTGTCAGGGAAGTCAGCCCGTGCATAAGATAAGGGTGGGGTGGCTACAAACAAGATCCATATCCCCAAGGCCAGGGGATTACTTCTTAAATAAAACGAAGTTGGCAATCTGTTACAATACATTATCATGTACTAATCACGACCTTGTAAATGGCTCAAGTGACCGTGAACACATGTCCATATACACCGTCGCTCTAATATCCCGCCAGTGACAATATGGTAATAGCCGAAAGATAGCTTCACAAGAGATATCGATGATAAAATATGGTAATAATAAACCTATCGGCAAAAACACGCTCTCGCGGTTTCTGACTTTTTTAAGTGGAAATGCCGAACTGGCAATGGTCTATTCTTGCAACAGGCGCAAGACATCACTTTGTAAGCGCACAAATTAGGAGTGTTATCGGAAATAAAAGTGTAAAATCGCTTATCTTGTACCCGCTCATAACCGAGCAGGATAAGATATAATATGTATCTGAAAGTTGTGTATCAATCATGTCCACCTTCAGCTACAGATCCTGCCTGCACGTTCGACCTCGGCCCATGTCAATAACACACGCATTGGGAAGGTGTCACTGGCAGATGACAATTGAATAATGATCAAATGCATCCAGAGTAGGAGGGAATACATTTGTATGCGTTATTTGATGACTTTACGTGTCTGCCACTACAAACTAGAACACACACACAGCTTGGATGTGTTCTCCTCTCATACTAGTTGAAATATCAACAGTAAACACCATTGAATCAGTGCAGATACCAATAAGTATCAAGATTATTTCTGAATCATACTCTAGGTCTGGCGGAGCGATGATGTACAGCGAGGTCAAACATCTCATGTTGTCCTTATGGACTGTTTTGTCTTTAAACCCTCATTATCTGAACTACTTAGACTGCCGATTTAACAAGAGAAAAACGAAACCATATTGTTAGTTTTCAAATTTTATGATTGTACTTTTAAGAAAGAAGACCTTTAATACTTTAAAATTCAATAGCCCATTGTTTATAAAACGATAATACCATTTGACAACATGTGTGATTCCAATAACATACGCGGACACTGACACTAAGCCATCAAATCAGTAATTATGGTCAAACAACTGCTGCCAACTTCAGTACATACCTTGAAGTAACTTGAAAACACACTAGAACGGTGTTCAACTTGATCACATGGAACCATTTACCCACCCTCTGAACCTGATCACAATGGTACAACCTACACAGCCTAATCACAGAAAAAAAACCCACGTAGCTGCAACCACCTACTGACCCTCTCTCAACATGTTCACAGGGTACCAGCTGCCCACCTTGTCCCCGCCACTGACTCTGACAGTAAAGCAGCACTGTGAGGAAACCATCAGCAAGACTGTCCCACAGTACTGCGTGAGGAACAACGCCCGGGAACTCCCCAAGTTTGTGCAGGCGTGCGTGGATCAATACAGGGTCAGTGACTAATTCATTACTCAATACAGGGTTAATAACTCTATCTAACTTCATTACTCATTACAGGGTTAATAACTCTATCTAACTTCATTACTCAATACAGGGTCAGTGACTAATTCATTACTCATTACAGGGTTAATAACTCTATCTAACTTCATTACTCAATACAGGGTCAGTGACTAATTCATTACTCATTACAGGGTTAATAACTTTATCTAACTTCATTACTCAATACAGGGTCAGTGACTAATTCATTACTCATTACAGGGTTAATAACTCTATCTAACTTCATTACTCATTACAGGGTTAATAACTCTATCTAACTTCATTACTCATTACAGGGTTAATAACTCTATCTAACTTCATTACTCATTACAGGGTTAATAACTCTATCTAACTTCATTACTCATTACAGGGTTAATAACTCTATCTAACTTCATTACTCATTACAGGGTTAATAACTCTATCTAACTTCATTACTCATTACAGAGTTAATAACTCTATCTAACTTCATTACTCAATACAGGGTTAATAACTCTATCTAACTTCATTACTCATTACAGGGTTAATAACTCTATCTAACTTCATTACTCATTACAGGGTTAATAACTCTATCTAACTTCATTACTCACTACAGGGTTAATAACTCTATCTAACTTCATTACTCATTACAGGGTTAATAACTCTATCTAACTTCATTACTCATTACAGGGTTAATAACTCTATCTAACTTCATTACTCACTACAGGGTTAATAACTCTATCTAACTTCATTACTCATTACAGGGTTAATAACTCTATCTAACTTCATTACTCATTACAGGGTTAATAACTCTATCTAACTTCATTACTCATTACAGGGTTAATAACTCTATCTAACTTCATTACTCATTACAGGGTTAATAACTCTATCTAACTTCATTACTCATTACAGGGTAAATAACTCTATCTAACTTCATTACTCATTACAGGGTTAATAACTCTATCTAACTTCATTACTCATTACAGGGTTAATAACTCTATCTAACTTCATTACTCATTACAGAGTTAATAACTCTATCTAACTTCATTACTCATTACAGAGTTAATAACTCTATCTAACTTCATTACTCATTACAGGGTTAATAACTCTATCTAACTTCATTACTCATTACAGGGTTAATAACTCTATCTAACTTCATTACTCATTACAGGGTTAATAACTCTATCTAACTTCATTACTCATTACAGGGTTAATAACTCTATCTAACTTCATTACTCACTACAGGGTTAATAACTCTATCTAACTTCATTACTCATTACAGGGTTAATAACTCTATCTAACTTCATTACTCATTACAGGGTTAATAACTCTATCTAACTTCATTACTCATTACAGGGTTAATAACTCTATCTAACTTCATTACTCATTACAGGGTTAATAACTCTATCTAACTTCATTACTCATTACAGGGTTAATAACTCTATCTAACTTCATTACTCATTACAGGGTTAATAACTCTATCTAACTTCATTACTCATTACAGGGTTAATAACTCTATCTAACTTCATTACTCATTACAGAGTTAATAACTCTATCTAACTTCATTACTCATTACAGGGTTAATAACTCTATCTAACTTCATTACTCATTACAGGGTTAATAACTCTATCTAACTTCATTACTCAATACAGGGTCAGCAACTAATTCATTACTCACTACAGGGTTAATAACTCTATCTAACTTCATTACTCACTACAGGGTTAGTAACTCTATCTAACTTCATTACTCAATACAGGGTTAATAACTCTATCTAACTTCATTACTCATTACAGGGTTAATAACTCTATCTAACTTCATTACTCAATACAGGGTTAATAACTCTATCTAACTTCATTACTCACTACAGGGTTAATAACTCTATCTAACTTCATTACTCAATACAGGGTTAATAACTCTATCTAACTTCATTACTCAATACAGGGTTAATAACTCTATCTAACTTCATTACTCACTACAGGGTTAATAACTCTATCTAACTTCATTACTCATTACAGGGTTAATAACTCTATCTAACTTCATTACTCATTACAGGGTTAATAACTCTATCTAACTTCATTACTCATTACAGGGTTAATAACTCTATCTAACTTCATTACTCAATACAGGGTTAATAACTCTATCTAACTTCATTACTCACTACAGGGTTAATAACTCTATCTAACTTCATTACTCAATACAGGGTTAATAACTCTATCTAACTTCATTACTCAATACAGGGTTAATAACTCTATCTAACTTCATTACTCATTACAGGGTTAATAACTCTATCTAACTTCATTACTCATTACAGAGTTAATAACTCTATCTAACTTCATTACTCATTACAGAGTTAATAACTCTATCTAACTTCATTACTCATTACAGGGTTAATAACTCTATCTAACTTCATTACTCATTACAGGGTTAATAACTCTATCTAACTTCATTACTCATTACAGGGTTAATAACTCTATCTAACTTCATTACTCATTACAGGGTTAATAACTCTATCTAACTTCATTACTCACTACAGGGTTAATAACTCTATCTAACTTCATTACTCATTACAGGGTTAATAACTCTATCTAACTTCATTACTCATTACAGGGTTAATAACTCTATCTAACTTCATTACTCATTACAGGGTTAATAACTCTATCTAACTTCATTACTCATTACAGGGTTAATAACTCTATCTAACTTCATTACTCATTACAGGGTTAATAACTCTATCTAACTTCATTACTCATTACAGGGTTAATAACTCTATCTAACTTCATTACTCATTACAGGGTTAATAACTCTATCTAACTTCATTACTCATTACAGGGTTAATAACTCTATCTAACTTCATTACTCATTACAGAGTTAATAACTCTATCTAACTTCATTACTCATTACAGGGTTAATAACTCTATCTAACTTCATTACTCATTACAGGGTTAATAACTCTATCTAACTTCATTACTCAATACAGGGTCAGCAACTAATTCATTACTCACTACAGGGTTAATAACTCTATCTAACTTCATTACTCACTACAGGGTTAGTAACTCTATCTAACTTCATTACTCAATACAGGGTTAATAACTCTATCTAACTTCATTACTCATTACAGGGTTAATAACTCTATCTAACTTCATTACTCAATACAGGGTTAATAACTCCATCTAACTTCATTACTCACTACAGGGTTAATAACTCTATCTAACTTCATTACTCAATACAGGGTTAATAACTCTATCTAACTTCATTACTCAATACAGGGTTAATAACTCTATCTAACTTCATTACTCACTACAGGGTTAATAACTCTATCTAACTTCATTACTCATTACAGGGTTAATAACTCTATCTAACTTCATTACTCATTACAGGGTTAATAACTCTATCTAACTTCATTACTCATTACAGGGTTAATAACTCTATCTAACTTCATTACTCAATACAGGGTTAATAACTCTATCTAACTTCATTACTCACTACAGGGTTAATAACTCTATCTAACTTCATTACTCAATACAGGGTTAATAACTCTATCTAACTTCATTACTCAATACAGGGTTAATAACTCTATCTAACTTCATTACTCACTACAGGGTTAATAACTCTATCTAACTTCATTACTCAATACAGGGTTAATAACTCTATCTAACTTCATTACTCAATACAGGGTTAATAACTCTATCTAACTTCATTACTCAATACAGGGTTAATAACTCTATCTAACTTCATTACTCACTACAGGGTTAATAACTCTATCTAACTTCATTACTCAATACAGGGTTAATAACTCTATCTAACTTCATTACTCACTACAGAGTTAATAACTCTATCTAACTTCATTACTCATTACAGGGTTAATAAATCTATCTAACTTCATTACTCATTACAGGGTTAATAACTCTATCTAACTTCATTACTCATTACAGGGTTAATAACTCTATCTAACTTCATTACTCAATACAGGGTTAATAACTCTATCTAACTTCATTACTCACTACAGGGTTAATAACTCTATCTAACTTCATTACTCAATACAGGGTTAATAACTCTATCTAACTTCATTACTCACTACAGGGTTAATAACTCTATCTAACTTCATTACTCACTACAGGGTTAATAACTCTATCTAACTTCATTACTCAATACAGGGTTAATAACTCTATCTAACTTCATTACTCAATACAGGGTTAATAACTCTATCTAACTTCATTACTCATTACAGGGTTAATAACTCTATCTAACTTCATTACTCAATACAGGGTTAATAACTCTATCTAACTTCATTACTCACTACAGGGTTAATAACTCTATCTAACTTCATTACTCAATACAGGGTTAATAACTCTATCTAACTTCATTACTCAATACAGGGTTAATAACTCTATCTAATTTCATTACTCAATACAGGGTTAATAACTCTATCTAACTTCATTACTCATTACAGGGTTAATAACTCTATCTAACTTCATTACTCATAACAGGGTTAATAACTCTATCTAACTTCATTACTCACTACAGGGTTAATAACTCTATCTAACTTCATTACTCACTACAGGGTTAATAACTCTATCTAACTTCATTACTCACTACAGGGTTAATAACTCTATCTAACTTCATTACTCACTACAGGGTTAATAACTCTATCTAAGTTCATTACTCAATACAGGGTTAATAACTCTATCTAAGTTCATTACTCATTACAGGGTTAATAACTCTATCTAACTTCATTACTCATTACAGAGTTAATAACTCTATCTAACTTCATTACTCATTACAGGGTTAATAACTCTATCTAACTTCATTACTCATTACAGGGTTAATAACTCTATCTAACTTCATTACTCAATACAGGGTCAGCAACTAATTCATTACTCACTACAGGGTTAATAACTCTATCTAACTTCATTACTCACTACAGGGTTAGTAACTCTATCTAACTTCATTACTCAATACAGGGTTAATAACTCTATCTAACTTCATTACTCATTACAGGGTTAATAACTCTATCTAACTTAATTACTCAATACAGGGTTACTAACTCTATCTAACTTCATTACTCACTACAGGGTTAATAACTCTATCTAACTTCATTACTCAATACAGGGTTAATAACTCTATCTAACTTCATTACTCAATACAGGGTTAATAACTCTATCTAACTTCATTACTCACTACAGTGTTAATAACTCTATCTAACTTCATTACTAATTACAGGGTTAATAACTCTATCTAACTTCATTACTCATTACAGGGTTAATAACTCTATCTAACTTCATTACTCATTACAGGGTTAATAACTCTATCTAACTTCATTACTCAATACAGGGTCAGCAACTAATTCATTACTCACTACAGGGTTAATAACTCTATCTAACTTCATTACTCACTACAGGGTTAGTAACTCTATCTAACTTCATTACTCAATACAGGGTTAATAACTCTATCTAACTTCATTACTCATTACAGGGTTAATAACTCTATCTAACTTCATTACTCAATACAGGGTTACTAACTCTATCTAACTTCATTACTCACTACAGGGTAAATAACTCTATCTAACTTCATTACTCAATACAGGGTTAATAACTCTATCTAACTTCATTACTCAATACAGGGTTAATAACTCTATCTAACTTCATTACTCACTACAGTGTTAATAACTCTATCTAACTTCATTACTCATTACAGGGTTAATAACTCTATCTAACTTCATTACTCATTACAGGGTTAATAACTCTATCTAACTTCATTACTCATTACAGGGTTAATAACTCTATCTAACTTCATTACTCAATACAGGGTTAATAACTCTATCTAACTTCATTACTCACTACAGGGTTAATAACTCTATCTAACTTCATTACTCAATACAGGGTTAATAACTCTATCTAACTTCATTACTCAATACAGGGTTAATAACTCTATCTAACTTCATTACTCAATACAGGGTTAATAACTCTATCTAACTTCATTACTCAATACAGGGTTAATAACTCTATCTAACTTCATTACTCAATACAGGGTTAATAACTCTATCTAACTTCATTACTCAATACAGGGTTAATAACTCTATCTAACTTCATTACTCAATACAGGGTTAATAACTCTATCTAACTTCATTACTCAATACAGGGTTAATAACTCTATCTAACTTCATTACTCACTACAGAGTTAATAACTCTATCTAACTTCATTACTCATTACAGGGTTAATAACTCTATCTAACTTCATTACTCATTACAGGGTTAATAACTCTATCTAACTTCATTACTCATTACAGGGTTAATAACTCTATCTAACTTCATTACTCAATACAGGGTTAATAACTCTATCTAACTTCATTACTCAATACAGGGTTAATAACTCTATCTAACTTCATTACTCACTACAGGGTTAATAACTCTATCTAACTTCATTACTCAATACAGGGTTAATAACTCTATCTAACTTCATTACTCAATACAGGGTTAATAACTCTATCTAACTTCATTACTCATTACAGGGTTAATAACTCTATCTAACTTCATTACTCAATACAGGGTTAATAACTCTATCTAACTTCATTACTCACTACAGGGTTAATAACTCTATCTAACTTCATTACTCAATACAGGGTTAATAACTCTATCTAACTTCATTACTCAATACAGGGTTAATAACTCTATCTAACTTCATTACTCAATACAGGGTTAATAACTCTATCTAACTTCATTACTCATTACAGGGTTAATAACTCTATCTAACTTCATTACTCATAACAGGGTTAATAACTCTATCTAACTTCATTACTCACTACAGGGTTAATAACTCTATCTAACTTCATTACTCACTACAGGGTTAATAACTCTATCTAACTTCATTACTCACTACAGGGTTAATAACTCTATCTAACTTCATTACTCACTACAGGGTTAATAACTATATCTAAGTTCATTACTCAAAACAGGGTTAATAACTCTATCTAACTTCATTACTCAATACAGGGTTAATAACTCTATATCTAACTTCATTACTCAATACAGGGTTAATAACTCTATCTAACTTCATTACTCATTACAGGGTTAATAACTCTATCTAACTTCATTACTCACTACAGGGTTAATAACTCTATCTAACTTCATTACTTACGACAGGGTTAATAACTCTATCTAACTTCATTACTCAATACAGGGTTAATAACTCTATCTAACTTCATTACTCAATACAGGGTTAATAACTCTATCTAACTTCATTACTCATTACAGGGTTAATAACTCTATCTAACTTCATTACTCATTACAGGGTTAATAACTCTATCTAACTTCATTACTCATTACAGGGTTAATAACTCTATCTAACTTCATTACTCATTACAGGGTTAATAACTCTATCTAACTTCATTACTCATTACAGGGTTAATAACTCTATCTAACTTCATTACTCATTACAGAGTTAATAACTCTATCTAACTTCATTACTCAATACAGGGTTAATAACTCTATCTAACTTCATTACTCATTACAGGGTTAATAACTCTATCTAACTTCATTACTCATTACAGGGTTAATAACTCTATCTAACTTCATTACTCACTACAGGGTTAATAACTCTATCTAACTTCATTACTCATTACAGGGTTAATAACTCTATCTAACTTCATTACTCATTACAGGGTTAATAACTCTATCTAACTTCATTACTCACTACAGGGTTAATAACTCTATCTAACTTCATTACTCATTACAGGGTTAATAACTCTATCTAACTTCATTACTCATTACAGGGTTAATAACTCTATCTAACTTCATTACTCATTACAGGGTTAATAACTCTATCTAACTTCATTACTCATTACAGGGTTAATAACTCTATCTAACTTCATTACTCATTACAGGGTAAATAACTCTATCTAACTTCATTACTCATTACAGGGTTAATAACTCTATCTAACTTCATTACTCAATACAGGGTTAATAACTCTATCTAACTTCATTACTCATTACAGGGTTAATAACTCTATCTAACTTCATTACTCATTACAGGGTTAATAACTCTATCTAACTTCATTACTCACTACAGGGTTAATAACTCTATCTAACTTCATTACTCATTACAGGGTTAATAACTCTATCTAACTTCATTACTCATTACAGGGTTAATAACTCTATCTAACTTCATTACTCACTACAGGGTTAATAACTCTATCTAACTTCATTACTCATTACAGGGTTAATAACTCTATCTAACTTCATTACTCATTACAGGGTTAATAACTCTATCTAACTTCATTACTCATTACAGGGTTAATAACTCTATCTAACTTCATTACTCATTACAGGGTTAATAACTCTATCTAACTTCATTACTCAGTACAGGGTAAATAACTCTATCTAACTTCATTACTCATTACAGGGTTAATAACTCTATCTAACTTCATTACTCATTACAGGGTTAATAACTCTATCTAACTTCATTACTCATTACAGAGTTAATAACTCTATCTAACTTCATTACTCATTACAGAGTTAATAACTCTATCTAACTTCATTACTCATTACAGGGTTAATAACTCTATCTAACTTCATTACTCATTACAGGGTTAATAACTCTATCTAACTTCATTACTCAATACAGGGTTAATAACTCTATCTAACTTCATTACTCACTACAGGGTTAATAACTCTATCTAACTTCATTACTCAATACAGGGTTAATAACTCTATCTAACTTCATTACTCAATACAGGGTTAATAACTCTATCTAACTTCATTACTCAATACAGGGTTAATAACTCTATCTAACTTCATTACTCATTACAGGGTTAATAACTCTATCTAACTTCATTACTCATTACAGGGTTAATAACTCTATCTAACTTCATTACTCATTACAGGGTTAATAACTCTATCTAACTTCATTACTCAATACAGGGTTAATAACTCTATCTAACTTCATTACTCACTACAGGGTTAATAACTCTATCTAACTTCATTACTCAATACAGGGTTAATAACTCTATCTAACTTCATTACTCAATACAGGGTTAATAACTCTATCTAACTTCATTACTCACTACAGGGTTAATAACTCTATCTAACTTCATTACTCAATACAGGGTTAATAACTCTATCTAACTTCATTACTCAATACAGGGTTAATAACTCTATCTAACTTCATTACTCAATACAGGGTTAATAACTCTATCTAACTTCATTACTCACTACAGGGTTAATAACTCTATCTAACTTCATTACTCAATACAGGGTTAATAACTCTATCTAACTTCATTACTCAATACAGGGTTAATAACTCTATCTAACTTCATTACTCAATACAGGGTTAATAACTCTATCTAACTTCATTACTCACTACAGGGTTAATAACTCTATCTAACTTCATTACTCAATACAGGGTTAATAACTCTATCTAACTTCATTACTCACTACAGAGTTAATAACTCTATCTAACTTCATTACTCATTACAGGGTTAATAACTCTATCTAACTTCATTACTCATTACAGGGTTAATAACTCTATCTAACTTCATTACTCATTACAGGGTTAATAACTCTATCTAACTTCATTACTCAATACAGGGTTAATAACTCTATCTAACTTCATTACTCACTACAGGGTTAATAACTCTATCTAACTTCATTACTCAATACAGGGTTAATAACTCTATCTAACTTCATTACTCACTACAGGGTTAATAACTCTATCTAACTTCATTACTCACTACAGGGTTAATAACTCTATCTAACTTCATTACTCAATACAGGGTTAATAACTCTATCTAACTTCATTACTCAATACAGGGTTAATAACTCTATCTAACTTCATTACTCATTACAGGGTTAATAACTCTATCTAACTTCATTACTCAATACAGGGTTAATAACTCTATCTAACTTCATTACTCACTACAGGGTTAATAACTCTATCTAACTTCATTACTCAATACAGGGTTAATAACTCTATCTAACTTCATTACTCACTACAGGGTTAATAACTCTATCTAACTTCATTACTCACTACAGGGTTAATAACTCTATCTAACTTCATTACTCACTACAGGGTTAATAACTCTATCTAACTTCATTACTCACTACAGGGTTAATAACTCTATCTAAGTTCATTACTCAATACAGGGTTAATAACTCTATCTAAGTTCATTACTCATTACAGGGTTAATAACTCTATCTAACTTCATTACTCATTACAGAGTTAATAACTCTATCTAACTTCATTACTCATTACAGGGTTAATAACTCTATCTAACTTCATTACTCATTACAGGGTTAATAACTCTATCTAACTTCATTACTCAATACAGGGTCAGCAACTAATTCATTACTCACTACAGGGTTAATAACTCTATCTAACTTCATTACTCACTACAGGGTTAGTAACTCTATCTAACTTCATTACTCAATACAGGGTTAATAACTCTATCTAACTTCATTACTCATTACAGGGTTAATAACTCTATCTAACTTCATTACTCAATACAGGGTTACTAACTCTATCTAACTTCATTACTCACTACAGGGTTAATAACTCTATCTAACTTCATTACTCAATACAGGGTTAATAACTCTATCTAACTTCATTACTCAATACAGGGTTAATAACTCTATCTAACTTCATTACTCACTACAGTGTTAATAACTCTATCTAACTTCATTACTAATTACAGGGTTAATAACTCTATCTAACTTCATTACTCATTACAGGGTTAATAACTCTATCTAACTTCATTACTCATTACAGGGTTAATAACTCTATCTAACTTCATTACTCAATACAGGGTCAGCAACTAATTCATTACTCACTACAGGGTTAATAACTCTATCTAACTTCATTACTCACTACAGGGTTAGTAACTCTATCTAACTTCATTACTCAATACAGGGTTAATAACTCTATCTAACTTCATTACTCATTACAGGGTTAATAACTCTATCTAACTTCATTACTCAATACAGGGTTACTAACTCTATCTAACTTCATTACTCACTACAGGGTAAATAACTCTATCTAACTTCATTACTCAATACAGGGTTAATAACTCTATCTAACTTCATTACTCAATACAGGGTTAATAACTCTATCTAACTTCATTACTCACTACAGTGTTAATAACTCTATCTAACTTCATTACTCATTACAGGGTTAATAACTCTATCTAACTTCATTACTCATTACAGGGTTAATAACTCTATCTAACTTCATTACTCATTACAGGGTTAATAACTCTATCTAACTTCATTACTCAATACAGGGTTAATAACTCTATCTAACTTCATTACTCACTACAGGGTTAATAACTCTATCTAACTTCATTACTCAATACAGGGTTAATAACTCTATCTAACTTCATTACTCAATACAGGGTTAATAACTCTATCTAACTTCATTACTCACTACAGGGTTAATAACTCTATCTAACTTCATTACTCAATACAGGGTTAATAACTCTATCTAACTTCATTACTCAATACAGGGTTAATAACTCTATCTAACTTCATTACTCAATACAGGGTTAATAACTCTATCTAACTTCATTACTCACTACAGGGTTAATAACTCTATCTAACTTCATTACTCAATACAGGGTTAATAACTCTATCTAACTTCATTACTCACTACAGAGTTAATAACTCTATCTAACTTCATTACTCATTACAGGGTTAATAACTCTATCTAACTTCATTACTCATTACAGGGTTAATAACTCTATCTAACTTCATTACTCATTACAGGGTTAATAACTCTATCTAACTTCATTACTCAATACAGGGTTAATAACTCTATCTAACTTCATTACTCAATACAGGGTTAATAACTCTATCTAACTTCATTACTCACTACAGGGTTAATAACTCTATCTAACTTCATTACTCAATACAGGGTTAATAACTCTATCTAACTTCATTACTCAATACAGGGTTAATTACTCTATCTAACTTCATTACTCATTACAGGGTTAATAACTCTATCTAACTTCATTACTCAATACAGGGTTAATAACTCTATGTAACTTCATTACTCACTACAGGGTTAATAACTCTATCTAACTTCATTACTCAATACAGGGTTAATAACTCTATCTAACTTCATTACTCAATACAGGGTTAATAACTCTATCTAACTTCATTACTCAATACAGGGTTAATAACTCTATCTAACTTCATTACTCAATACAGGGTTAATAACTCTATCTAACTTCATTACTCATAACAGGGTTAATAACTCTATCTAACTTCATTACTCACTACAGGGTTAATAACTCTATCTAACTTCATTACTCACTACAGGGTTAATAACTCTATCTAACTTCATTACTCACTACAGGGTTAATAACTCTATCTAACTTCATTACTCACTACAGGGTTAATAACTATATCTAAGTTCATTACTCAAAACAGGGTTAATAACTCTATCTAACTTCATTACTCAATACAGGGTTAATAACTCTATATCTAACTTCATTACTCAATACAGGGTTAATAACTCTATCTAACTTCATTACTCATTACAGGGTTAATAACTCTATCTAACTTCATTACTCACTACAGGGTTAATAACTCTATCTAACTTCATTACTTACTACAGGGTTAATAACTCTATCTAACTTCATTACTCAATACAGGGTTAATAACTCTATCTAACTTCATTACTCAATACAGGGTTAATAACTCTATCTAACTTCATTACTCATTACAGGGTTAATAACTCTATCTAACTTCATTACTCATTACAGGGTTAATAACTCTATCTAACTTCATTACTCATTACAGGGTTAATAACTCTATCTAACTTCATTACTCATTACAGGGTTAATAACTCTATCTAACTTCATTACTCAATACAGGGTTAATAACTCTATCTAACTTCATTACTCACTACAGGGTTAATAACTCTATCTAACTTCATTACTCACTACAGGGTTAATAACTCTATCTAACTTCATTACTCAATACAGGGTTAATAACTCTATCTAACTTCATTACTCACTACAGGGTTAATAACTCTATCTAACTTCATTACTCACTACAGGGTTAATAACTCTATCTAACTTCATTACTCAATACAGGGTTAATAACTCTATCTAACTTCATTACTCAATACAGGGTTAATAACTCTATCTAACTTCATTACTCAATACAGGGTTAATAACTCTATCTAACTTCATTACTCACTACAGGGTTAATAACTCTATCTAACTTCATTACTCAATACAGGGTTAATAACTCTATCTAACTTCATTACTCACTACAGAGTTAATAACTCTATCTAACTTCATTACTCATTACAGGGTTAATAACTCTATCTAACTTCATTACTCATTACAGGGTTAATAACTCTATCTAACTTCATTACTCACTACAGGGTTAATAACTCTATCTAACTTCATTACTCAATACAGGGTTAATAACTCTATCTAACTTCATTACTCAATACAGGGTTAATAACTCTATCTAACTTCATTACTCACTACAGGGTTAATAACTCTATCTAACTTCATTACTCAATACAGGGTTAATAACTCTATCTAACTTCATTACTCAATACAGGGTTAATAACTCTATCTAACTTCATTACTCATTACAGGGTTAATAACTCTATCTAACTTCATTACTCAATACAGGGTTAATAACTCTATCTAACTTCATTACTCACTACAGGGTTAATAACTCTATCTAACTTCATTACTCAATACAGGGTTAATAACTCTATCTAACTTCATTACTCACTACAGAGTTAATAACTCTATCTAACTTCATTACTCATTACAGGGTTAATAACTCTATCTAACTTCATTACTCATTACAGGGTTAATAACTCTATCTAACTTCATTACTCACTACAGGGTTAATAACTCTATCTAACTTCATTACTCAATACAGGGTTAATAACTCTATCTAACTTCATTACTCAATACAGGGTTAATAACTCTATCTAACTTCATTACTCACTACAGGGTTAATAACTCTATCTAACTTCATTACTCAATACAGGGTTAATAACTCTATCTAACTTCATTACTCAATACAGGGTTAATAACTCTATCTAACTTCATTACTCATTACAGGGTTAATAACTCTATCTAACTTCATTACTCAATACAGGGTTAATAACTCTATCTAACTTCATTACTCACTACAGGGTTAATAACTCTATCTAACTTCATTACTCAATACAGGGTTAATAACTCTATCTAACTTCATTACTCAATACAGGGTTAATAACTCTATCTAACTTCATTACTCAATACAGGGTTAATAACTCTATCTAACTTCATTACTCATTACAGGGTTAATAACTCTATCTAACTTCATTACTCATTACAGGGTTAATAACTCTATCTAACTTCATTACTCACTACAGGGTTAATAACTCTATCTAACTTCATTACTCACTACAGGGTTAATAACTCTATCTAACTTCATTACTCACTACAGGGTTAATAACTCTATCTAACTTCATTACTCACTACAGGGTTAATAACTATATCTAAGTTCATTACTCAATACAGGGTTAATAACTCTATCTAACTTCATTACTCAATACAGGGTTAATAACTCTATATCTAACTTCATTACTCAATACAGGGTTAATAACTCTATCTAACTTCATTACTCATTACAGGGTTAATAACTCTATCTAACTTCATTACTCACTACAGGGTTAATAACTCTATCTAACTTCATTACTCACTACAGGGTTAATAACTCTATCTAACTTCATTACTCAATACAGGGTTAATAACTCTATCTTACTTCATTACTCAATACAGGGTTAATAACTCTATCTAACTTCATTACTCAATACAGGGTTAATAACTCTATCTAACTTCATTACTCACTACAGGGTTAATAACTCTATCTAACTTCATTACTCAATACAGGGTTAATAACTCTATCTAACTTCATTACTCAATACAGGGTTAATAACTCTATCCAACTTCATTACTCATTACAGGGTTAATAACTCTATCTAACTTCATTACTCAATACAGGGTCAGCAACTAATTCATTACTCACTACAGGGTTAATAACTCTATCTAACTTCATTACTCACTACAGGGTTAGTAACTCTATCTAACTTCATTACTCAATACAGGGTTAATAACTCTATCTAACTTCATTACTCATTACAGGGTTAATAACTCTATCTAACTTCATTACTCAATACAGGGTTACTAACTCTATCTAACTTCATTACTCACTACAGGGTAAATAACTCTATCTAACTTCATTACTCAATACAGGGTTAATAACTCTATCTAACTTCATTACTCAATACAGGGTTAATAACTCTATCTAACTTCATTACTCACTACAGTGTTAATAACTCTATCTAACTTCATTACTCATTACAGGGTTAATAACTCTATCTAACTTCATTACTCATTACAGGGTTAATAACTCTATCTAACTTCATTACTCATTACAGGGTTAATAACTCTATCTAACTTCATTACTCAATACAGGGTTAATAACTCTATCTAACTTCATTACTCACTACAGGGTTAATAACTCTATCTAACTTCATTACTCAATACAGGGTTAATAACTCTATCTAACTTCATTACTCAATACAGGGTTAATAACTCTATCTAACTTCATTACTCACTACAGGGTTAATAACTCTATCTAACTTCATTACTCAATACAGGGTTAATAACTCTATCTAACTTCATTACTCAATACAGGGTTAATAACTCTATCTAACTTCATTACTCAATACAGGGTTAATAACTCTATCTAACTTCATTACTCACTACAGGGTTAATAACTCTATCTAACTTCATTACTCAATACAGGGTTAATAACTCTATCTAACTTCATTACTCACTACAGGGTTAATAACTCTATCTAACTTCATTACTCATTACAGGGTTAATAACTCTATCTAACTTCATTACTCATTACAGGGTTAATAACTCTATCTAACTTCATTACTCATTACAGGGTTAATAACTCTATCTAACTTCATTACTCAATACAGGGTTAATAACTCTATCTAACTTCATTACTCAATACAGGGTTAATAACTCTATCTAACTTCATTACTCACTACAGGGTTAATAACTCTATCTAACTTCATTACTCAATACAGGGTTAATAACTCTATCTAACTTCATTACTCAATACAGGGTTAATTACTCTATCTAACTTCATTACTCATTACAGGGTTAATAACTCTATCTAACTTCATTACTCAATACAGGGTTAATAACTCTATGTAACTTCATTACTCACTACAGGGTTAATAACTCTATCTAACTTCATTACTCAATACAGGGTTAATAACTCTATCTAACTTCATTACTCAATACAGGGTTAATAACTCTATCTAACTTCATTACTCAATACAGGGTTAATAACTCTATCTAACTTCATTACTCAATACAGGGTTAATAACTCTATCTAACTTCATTACTCATAACAGGGTTAATAACTCTATCTAACTTCATTACTCACTACAGGGTTAATAACTCTATCTAACTTCATTACTCACTACAGGGTTAATAACTCTATCTAACTTCATTACTCACTACAGGGTTAATAACTCTATCTAACTTCATTACTCACTACAGGGTTAATAACTATATCTAAGTTCATTACTCAAAACAGGGTTAATAACTCTATCTAACTTCATTACTCAATACAGGGTTAATAACTCTATATCTAACTTCATTACTCAATACAGGGTTAATAACTCTATCTAACTTCATTACTCATTACAGGGTTAATAACTCTATCTAACTTCATTACTCACTACAGGGTTAATAACTCTATCTAACTTCATTACTTACTACAGGGTTAATAACTCTATCTAACTTCATTACTCAATACAGGGTTAATAACTCTATCTAACTTCATTACTCAATACAGGGTTAATAACTCTATCTAACTTCATTACTCATTACAGGGTTAATAACTCTATCTAACTTCATTACTCATTACAGGGTTAATAACTCTATCTAACTTCATTACTCATTACAGGGTTAATAACTCTATCTAACTTCATTACTCATTACAGGGTTAATAACTCTATCTAACTTCATTACTCAATACAGGGTTAATAACTCTATCTAACTTCATTACTCACTACAGGGTTAATAACTCTATCTAACTTCATTACTCACTACAGGGTTAATAACTCTATCTAACTTCATTACTCAATACAGGGTTAATAACTCTATCTAACTTCATTACTCACTACAGGGTTAATAACTCTATCTAACTTCATTACTCACTACAGGGTTAATAACTCTATCTAACTTCATTACTCAATACAGGGTTAATAACTCTATCTAACTTCATTACTCAATACAGGGTTAATAACTCTATCTAACTTCATTACTCAATACAGGGTTAATAACTCTATCTAACTTCATTACTCACTACAGGGTTAATAACTCTATCTAACTTCATTACTCAATACAGGGTTAATAACTCTATCTAACTTCATTACTCACTACAGAGTTAATAACTCTATCTAACTTCATTACTCATTACAGGGTTAATAACTCTATCTAACTTCATTACTCATTACAGGGTTAATAACTCTATCTAACTTCATTACTCACTACAGGGTTAATAACTCTATCTAACTTCATTACTCAATACAGGGTTAATAACTCTATCTAACTTCATTACTCAATACAGGGTTAATAACTCTATCTAACTTCATTACTCACTACAGGGTTAATAACTCTATCTAACTTCATTACTCAATACAGGGTTAATAACTCTATCTAACTTCATTACTCAATACAGGGTTAATAACTCTATCTAACTTCATTACTCATTACAGGGTTAATAACTCTATCTAACTTCATTACTCAATACAGGGTTAATAACTCTATCTAACTTCATTACTCACTACAGGGTTAATAACTCTATCTAACTTCATTACTCAATACAGGGTTAATAACTCTATCTAACTTCATTACTCACTACAGAGTTAATAACTCTATCTAACTTCATTACTCATTACAGGGTTAATAACTCTATCTAACTTCATTACTCATTACAGGGTTAATAACTCTATCTAACTTCATTACTCACTACAGGGTTAATAACTCTATCTAACTTCATTACTCAATACAGGGTTAATAACTCTATCTAACTTCATTACTCAATACAGGGTTAATAACTCTATCTAACTTCATTACTCACTACAGGGTTAATAACTCTATCTAACTTCATTACTCAATACAGGGTTAATAACTCTATCTAACTTCATTACTCAATACAGGGTTAATAACTCTATCTAACTTCATTACTCATTACAGGGTTAATAACTCTATCTAACTTCATTACTCAATACAGGGTTAATAACTCTATCTAACTTCATTACTCACTACAGGGTTAATAACTCTATCTAACTTCATTACTCAATACAGGGTTAATAACTCTATCTAACTTCATTACTCAATACAGGGTTAATAACTCTATCTAACTTCATTACTCAATACAGGGTTAATAACTCTATCTAACTTCATTACTCATTACAGGGTTAATAACTCTATCTAACTTCATTACTCATAACAGGGTTAATAACTCTATCTAACTTCATTACTCACTACAGGGTTAATAACTCTATCTAACTTCATTACTCACTACAGGGTTAATAACTCTATCTAACTTCATTACTCACTACAGGGTTAATAACTCTATCTAACTTCATTACTCACTACAGGGTTAATAACTATATCTAAGTTCATTACTCAATACAGGGTTAATAACTCTATCTAACTTCATTACTCAATACAGGGTTAATAACTCTATATCTAACTTCATTACTCAATACAGGGTTAATAACTCTATCTAACTTCATTACTCATTACAGGGTTAATAACTCTATCTAACTTCATTACTCACTACAGGGTTAATAACTCTATCTAACTTCATTACTCACTACAGGGTTAATAACTCTATCTAACTTCATTACTCAATACAGGGTTAATAACTCTATCTTACTTCATTACTCAATACAGGGTTAATAACTCTATCTAACTTCATTACTCAATACAGGGTTAATAACTCTATCTAACTTCATTACTCACTACAGGGTTAATAACTCTATCTAACTTCATTACTCAATACAGGGTTAATAACTCTATCTAACTTCATTACTCAATACAGGGTTAATAACTCTATCCAACTTCATTACTCATTACAGGGTTAATAACTCTATCTAACTTCATTACTCAATACAGGGTTAATAACTCTATCTAACTTCATTACTCACTACAGGGTTAATAACTCTATCTAACTTCATTACTCAATACAGGGTTAATAACTCTATCTAACTTCATTACTCAATACAGGGTTAATAACTCTATCTAACTTCATTACTCAATACAGGGTTAATAACTCTATCTAACTTCATTACTCATTACAGGGTTAATAACTCTATCTAACTTCATTACTCATAACAGGGTTAATAACTCTATCTAACTTCATTACTCACTACAGGGTTAATAACTCTATCTAACTTCATTACTCACTACAGGGTTAATAACTCTATCTAACTTCATTACTCACTACAGGGTTAATAACTCTATCTAACTTCATTACTCACTACAGGGTTAATAACTATGTCTAAGTTCATTACTCAATACAGGGTTAATAACTCTATCTAACTTCATTACTCAATACAGGGTTAATAACTCTATATCTAACTTCATTACTCAATACAGGGTTAATAACTCTATCTAACTTCATTACTCATTACAGGGTTAATAACTCTATCTCACTTCATTACTCACTACAGGGTTAATAACTCTATCTAACTTCATTACTCACTACAGGGTTAATAACTCTATCTAACTTCATTACTCAATACAGGGTTAATAACTCTATCTTACTTCATTACTCAATACAGGGTTAATAACTCTATCTAACTTCATTACTCATTACAGGGTTAATAACTCTATCTAACTTCATTACTCATAACAGGGTTAATAACTCTATCTAACTTCATTACTCACTACAGGGTTAATAACTCTATCTAACTTCATTACTCACTACAGGGTTAATAACTCTATCTAACTTCATTACTCACTACAGGGTTAATAACTCTATCTAACTTCATTACTCACTACAGGGTTAATAACTCTATCTAACGTCATTACTCACTACAGGGTTAATAACTCTATCTAACTTCATTACTCACTACAGGGTTAATAACTCTATCTAACTTCATTACTCAATACAGGGTTAATAACTCTATCTATCTTCATTACTCAATACAGGGTTAATAACTCTATCTAACTTCATTACTCATTACAGGGTTAATAACTCTATCTAACTTCATTACTCACTACAGGGTTAATAACTCTATCTAACTTCATTACTCACTACAGGGTTAATAACTCTATCTAACTTCATTACTCAATACAGGGTTAATAACTCTATCTAACTTCATTACTCAATACAGGGTTAATAACTCTATCTAACTTCATTACTCATTACAGGGTTAATAACTCTATCTAACTTCATTACTCATAACAGGGTTAATAACTCTATCTAACTTCATTACTCACTACAGGGTTAATAACTCTATCTAACTTCATTACTCACTACAGGGTTAATAACTCTATCTAACTTCATTACTCACTACAGGGTTAATAACTCTATCTAACTTCATTACTCACTACAGGGTTAATAACTCTATCTAAGTTCATTACTCAATACAGGGTTAATAACTCTATCTAACTTCATTACTCAATACAGGGTTAATAACTCTATCTAACTTCATTACTCAATACAGGGTTAATAACTCTATCTAATTTCATTACTCACTACAGGGTTAATAACTCTATCTAACTTCATTACTCACTACAGGGTTAATAACTCTATCTAACTTCATTACTCATTACAGGGTTAATAACTCTATCTAACTTCATTACTCAATACAGGGTTAATAACTCTATCTAACTTCATTACTCAATAAAGGGTTAATAACTCTATCTAACTTCATTACTCATTACAGGGTTAATAACTCTATCTAACTTCATTACTCACTACAGGGTTAATAACTCTATCTAACTTCATTACTCAATACAGGGTTAATAACTCTATCTAACTTCATTACTCAATACAGGGTTAATAACTCTATCTAACTTCATTACTCACTACAGGGTTAATAACTCTATCTAACTTCATTACTCACTACAGGGTTAATAACTCTATCTAACTTCATTACTCCTTACAGGGTTAATAACTCTATCTAACTTCATTACTCGTTACAGGGTTAATAACTCTATCTAACTTCATTACTCATTACAGGGTTAATAACTCTATCTAACTTCATTACTCACTACAGGGTTAATAACTCTATCTAACTTCATTACTCATTATAGGGTTAATAACTCTATCTAACTTCATTACTCGTTACAGGGTTAATAACTCTATCTAACTTCATTACTCATTACAGGGTTAATAACTCTATCTAACTTCATTACTCACTACAGGGTTAATAACTCTATATAACTTCATTACTCAATACAGGGTTAATAACTCTATCTAACTTCATTACTCACTACAGGGTTAATAACTCTATCTAACTTCATTACTCACTACAGGGTTAATAACTCTATCTAACTTCATTACTCAATACAGGGTTAATAACTCTATCTAACTTCATTACTCAATACAGGGTTAATAACTCTATCTAACTTCATTACTCACTACAGGGTTAATAACTCTATCTAACTTCATTACTCACTACAGGTTTAATAACTCTATCTAACTTCATTACTCATTACAGGGTTAATAACTCTATCTAACTTCATTACTCGTTACAGGGTTAATAACTCTATCTAACTTCATTACTCATTACAGGGTTAATAACTCTATCTAACTTCATTACTCACTACAGGGTTAATAACTCTATCTAACTTCATTACTCATTACAGGGTTAATAACTCTATCTAACTTCATTACTCGTTACAGGGTTAATAACTCTATCTAACTTCATTACTCATTACAGGGTTAATAACTCTATATAACTTCATTACTCAATACAGAGTTAATAACTCTATCTAACTTCATTACTCACTACAGGGTTAATAACTCTATCTAACTTCATTACTCAATACAGGGTTAATAACTCTATCTAACTTCATTACTCACTACAGGGTTAATAACTCTATCTAACTTCATTACTCACTACAGGGTTAATAACTCTATCTAACTTCATTACTCATTACAGGGTTAATAACTCTATCTAACTTCATTACTCGTTACAGGGTTAATAACTCTATCTAACTTCATTACTCATTACAGGGTTAATAACTCTATCTAACTTCATTACTCGTTACAGGGTTAATAACTCTATCTAACTTCATTACTCATTACAGGGTTAATAACTCTATCTAACTTCATTACTCGTTACAGGGTTAATAACTCTATCTAACTTCATTACTCATTACAGGGTTAATAACTCTATCTAACTTCATTACTCAATACAGAGTTAATAACTCTATCTAACTTCATTACTCACTACAGGGTTAATAACTCTATCTAACTTCATTACTCACTACAGGGTTAATAACTCTATCTAACTTCATTACTCATTACAGGGTTAATAACTCTATCTAACTTCATTACTCGTTACAGGGTTAATAACTCTATCTAACTTCATTACTCATTACAGGGTTAATAACTCTATCTAACTTCATTACTCACTACAGGGTTAATAACTCTATCTAACTTCATTACTCATTACAGGGTTAATAACTCTATCTAACTTCATTACTCGTTACAGGGTTAATAACTCTATCTAACTTCATTACTCATTACAGGGTTAATAACTCTATCTAACTTCATTACTCAATACAGAGTTAATAACTCTATCTAACTTCATTACTCACTACAGGGTTAATAACTCTATCTAACTTCATTACTCAATACAGGGTTAATAACTCTATCTAACTTCATTACTCAATACAGGGTTAATAACTCTATCTAACTTCATTACTCATTACAGGGTTAATAACTCTATCTAACTTCATTATTCAATACAGGGTTAATAACTCTATCTAACTTCATTACTCATTACAGGGTTAATAACTCTATCTAACTTCATTACTCATTACAGGGTTAATAACTCTATCTAACTTCATTACTCAATACAGGGTTAATAACTCTATCTAACTTCATTACTCATTACAGGGTTAATAACTCTATCTAACTTCATTACTCATTACAGGGTTAATAACTCTATCTAACTTCATTACTCATTACAGGGTTAATAACTCTATCTAACTTCATTACTCACTACAGGGTTAATAACTCTATCTAACTTCATTACTCATTACAGGGTTAATAACTCTATCTAACTTCATTACTCATTACAGGGTTAATAACTCTATCTAACTTCATTACTCATTACAGGGTTAATAACTCTATCTAACTTCATTACTCATTACAGAGTTAATAACTCTATCTAACTTCATTACTCATTACAGGGTTAATAACTCTATCTAACTTCATTACTCACTGCAGGGTTAATAACTCTATCTAACTTCATTACTCACTACAGGGTTAATAACTCTATCTAACTTCATTACTCATTACAGGGTTAATAACTCTATCTAACTTCATTACTCACTACAGGGTTAATAACTCTATCTAACTTCATTACTCACTACAGGGTTAATAACTCTATCTAACTTCATTACTCATTACAGGGTTAATAACTCTATCTAACTTCATTACTCATTACAGGGTTAATAACTCTATCTAACTTCATTACTCAATACAGGGTTAATAACTCTATCTAACTTCATTACTCATTACAGGGTTAATAACTCTATCTAACTTCATTACTCGTTACAGGGTTAATAACTCTATCTAACTTCATTACTCATTACAGGGTTAATAACTCTATCTAACTTCATTACTCAATACAGAGTTAATAACTCTATCTAACTTCATTACTCAATACAGGGTTAATAACTCTATCTAACTTCATTACTCACTACAGGGTTAATAACTCTATCTAACTTCATTACTCATCACAGGGTTAATAACTCTATCTAACTTCATTACTCACTACAGGGTTAATAACTCTATCTAACTTCATTACTCACTACAGGGTTAATAACTCTATCTAACTTCATTACTCATTACAGGGTTAATAACTCTATCTAACTTCATTACTCGTTACAGGGTTAATAACTCTATCTAACTTCATTACTCATTACAGGGTTAATAACTCTATCTAACTTCATTACTCACTACAGGGTTAATAACTCTATCTAACTTCATTACTCATTACAGGGTTAATAACTCTATCTAACTTCATTACTCGTTACAGGGTTAATAACTCTATCTAACTTCATTACTCATTACAGGGTTAATAACTCTATCTAACTTCATTACTCAATACAGAGTTAATAACTCTATCTAACTTCATTACTCAATACAGGGTTAATAACTCTATCTAACTTCATTACTCAATACAGGGTTAATAACTCTATCTAACTTCATTACTCAATACAGGGTTAATAACTCTATCTAACTTCATTACTCATTACAGGGTTAATAACTCTATCTAACTTCATTACTCATAACAGGGTTAATAACTCTATCTAACTTCATTACTCACTACAGGGTTAATAACTCTATCTAACTTCATTACTCACTACAGGGTTAATAACTCTATCTAACTTCATTACTCATTACAGGGTTAATAACTCTATCTAACTTCATTACTCATTACAGGGTTAATAACTCTATCTAACTTCATTACTCATTACAGGGTTAATAACTCTATCTAACTTCATTACTCATTACAGAGTTAATAACTCTATCTAACTTCATTACTCATTACAGGGTTAATAACTCTATCTAACTTCATTACTCACTGCAGGGTTAATAACTCTATCTAACTTCATTACTCACTACAGGGTTAATAACTCTATCTAACTTCATTACTCATTACAGGGTTAATAACTCTATCTAACTTCATTACTCACTACAGGGTTAATAACTCTATCTAACTTCATTACTCACTACAGGGTTAATAACTCTATCTAACTTCATTACTCATTACAGGGTTAATAACTCTATCTAACTTCATTACTCATTACAGGGTTAATAACTCTATCTAACTTCATTACTCACTACAGGGTTAATAACTCTATCTAACTTCATTACTCATTACAGGGTTAATAACTCTATCTAACTTCATTACTCATTACAGGGTTAATAACTCTATCTAACTTCATTACTCATTACAGGGTTAATAACTCTATCTAACTTCATTACTCATTACAGAGTTAATAACTCTATCTAACTTCATTACTCATTACAGGGTTAATAACTCTATCTAACTTCATTACTCACTGCAGGGTTAATAACTCTATCTAACTTCATTACTCACTACAGGGTTAATAACTCTATCTAACTTCATTACTCATTACAGGGTTAATAACTCTATCTAACTTCATTACTCACTACAGGGTTAATAACTCTATCTAACTTCATTACTCACTACAGGGTTAATAACTCTATCTAACTTCATTACTCATTACAGGGTTAATAACTCTATCTAACTTCATTACTCATTACAGGGTTAATAACTCTATCTAACTTCATTACTCAATACAGGGTTAATAACTCTATCTAACTTCATTACTCATTACAGGGTTAATAACTCTATCTAACTTCATTACTCGTTACAGGGTTAATAACTCTATCTAACTTCATTACTCATTACAGGGTTAATAACTCTATCTAACTTCATTACTCAATACAGAGTTAATAACTCTATCTAACTTCATTACTCAATACAGGGTTAATAACTCTATCTAACTTCATTACTCACTACAGGGTTAATAACTCTATCTAACTTCATTACTCATCACAGGGTTAATAACTCTATCTAACTTCATTACTCACTACAGGGTTAATAACTCTATCTAACTTCATTACTCACTACAGGGTTAATAACTCTATCTAACTTCATTACTCATTACAGGGTTAATAACTCTATCTAACTTCATTACTCGTTACAGGGTTAATAACTCTATCTAACTTCATTACTCATTACAGGGTTAATAACTCTATCTAACTTCATTACTCACTACAGGGTTAATAACTCTATCTAACTTCATTACTCATTACAGGGTTAATAACTCTATCTAACTTCATTACTCGTTACAGGGTTAATAACTCTATCTAACTTCATTACTCATTACAGGGTTAATAACTCTATCTAACTTCATTACTCAATACAGAGTTAATAACTCTATCTAACTTCATTACTCACTACAGGGTTAATAACTCTATCTAACTTCATTACTCACTACAGGGTTAATAACTCTATCTAACTTCATTACTCAATACAGGGTTAATAACTCTATCTAACTTCATTACTCATTACAGGGTTAATAACTCTATCTAACTTCATTACTCAATACATGGTTAATAACTCTATCTAACTTCATTACTCATTACAGGGTTAATAACTCTATCTAACTTCATTACTCATTACAGGGTTAATAACTCTATCTAACTTCATTACTCATTACAGGGTTAATAACTCTATCTAACTTCATTACTCATTACAGGGTTAATAACTCTATCTAACTTCATTACTCATTACAGGGTTAATAACTCTATCTAACTTCATTACTCATTACAGGGTTAATAACTCTATCTAACTTCATTACTCATTACAGGGTTAATAACTCTATCTAACTTCATTACTCATTACAGAGTTAATAACTCTATCTAACTTCATTACTCATTACAGGGTTAATAACTCTATCTAACTTCATTACTCACTACAGGGTTAATAACTCTATCTAACTTCATTACTCAATACAGGGTTAATAACTCTATCTAACTTCATTACTCATTACAGGGTTAATAACTCTATCTAACTTCATTACTCATAACAGGGTTAATAACTCTATCTAACTTCATTACTCATTACAGGGTTAATAACTCTATCTAACTTCATTACTCAATACAGGGTTAATAACTTTATCTAACTTCATTACTCAATACAGGGTTAATAACTCTATGTAACTTCATTACTCATTACAGGGTTAATAACTCTATCTAACTTCATTACTCATTACAGGGTTAATAACTCTATCTAACTTCATTACTCATTACAGGGTTAATAACTCTATCTAACTTCATTACTCAATACAGGGTTAATAACTCTATCTAACTTCATTACTCATTACAGGGTTAATAACTCTATCTAACTTCATTACTCATTACAGGGTTAATAACTCTATCCAACTTTATTACTCACTACAGGGTTAATAACTCTATCTAACTTCATTACTCAATAAAGGGTCAGATACGGATGGTTTCTCTGACAAAGTCTTGAGATGTAATGGTATCAGGTCTCTTCCTCTGACTGATGGTCGCAGTTCACTGACTAATCAAAACTACTATGGCAGTCCTCAGGCACGTACAACTACGTAGACAGCGCAGCGCAGGCCTTCCTCTGGTCTTGTCAGGAGAATGTTCTCCGCAACCTCAGTAACTATGGAATTGGTCCAGGCGGGGACCTGACCCCACCAACGGAAGTGACGTCATCATTGTGTCCCGGACTCTGTAACAGTGCTGGGAGCTGTGTCAATGGGACGTGTATATGTCGTGCCGGATACGAGGGTTCCGACTGCTCCGTGAACAACTCTCAGCCCAAATCCATTTCTTCGATCGCAGGGTGTGTTTCTCTTCTAATGCAAAGGCTAATGCTGTTTCTCATCCTAATGCATTTTGATTTGAGGTTTTCAAAGATGAAGAGGATTAGTTCAAGTGCATATATTCTTTCACGGTTTTGCTTATTATCCCCCACCACAACGAAGTTGTCCGTCCATCCATCCTTCCGTCCGGGTTTCGCTTCCCGACAAGAACTCAAAAACCATAAGGCATAGCTCTATGCAACTTTATATGGGGAACAGTCATCATGTGCAGATGTGCCTTTTGAGGGTTTTCGATTTCTTTGGAATTAAATGTTCAGCCTTTTCCATGGACACATACTTTAAAATTTCGTTTCCGGACCAGAACTAAAAAACTGTAAGGCCTAGCTCAAAGAAACTTAGTATGTGGAATAGTCATCATGTGTAGATGTGCCTTTTTGGGTTTTCGATTTCTTTGGAATTAAATGTTCAGCCTTTTCCATGGAAACATAACTTCAAATTTCGTTTTCGGACCAGGACGCAAAAACTGTAACCCTAGCTCAATGAAACTTAGTATGTGGAATAGTCATCATGTTTAGATGTGCCTTTCGGGATTTTCCACTTCTTTGGAATTTGAATTTTCGTCATTTCCATGAACAAACATCTTCATCTTGATTCCGGAGCAAAGCTCACAATGCTTTTTACAATTTTGCTTACAGAACAGAACGTTATTGTAAGACAGAGAGTAATACATAATTGTGGAATCTCCTGTAGCATGAAGATTTTACTAATAAGTGATTTAGGATTTATAATAGCATTAAGCTCCATTATCAGTGTTCAATTAAGATATAAAAATACTGTGTTTTTAACTTTTTATGAGTCTAACGTAGATTCGATACCGATTTTTATCATTCGGAGCCAAACGCATCAGCATGAGGCTTCGAATGATAAAAATCGAATCTGCGTTAGATTAAACAAAAGTTAAAAACACAGTAGGTTTATCTCAATTCTACCATGACGAGTTATCAGCGTATTTTAAACGTGTTTCTTTGACACTGTGGAAGTAAGCTGAGTTATGCCGCAATCGGTTGAACCCATTTTTCGGTGGAAATTAAATCAACAGTGATTCATTCATTCATATTCAAATATGATGTTTAAGTGATAAATATATATTTTAATCAAATAGAACCTAAAGGTTGGTAAATTTCAACGTATCGCCGCCTAGAAATTCATTCCTTTACAACTTATCAAATTCGACGTGACCATTTCCTGTGACGTTATAGCTGATTGAGCTTATGACGTAATTGTATCCGAACCCAAACCGGTTCGATCGTGCCTTATCGCGTTGACTCCTTTCGCTACTGTAGTTTCACTGTTCAAAACATCGGTCCAAATTAGAAATTATTTCCCAAACAGATACGCAGATTAAATTGCAATGCGAAGATAACTGATATACGCATGTTTATTTCAATGATATAGTTTGGCCTAGAATGTTACGTCATAATGTAATAATCACAGCAAATCGCCTATCACAAAAATTAAATAAACCAATCAAAAACAAGGATTTTAAAATGTTTTAAAATAGAATATATTTTTTTAAATTGTTCAATTGGCGGTGGATATAGTAGACTCTGCCTGCTTGTGTTTATTTGTGATTGAATAAACCTGTAAATAATGAGGTAAGGGACATTAAAAAACTCACAAGACTATGTTTAAATGCTAAACCTCAAATACCAAGCTACACTATACACGAAACGTTAATGTATATATTTCATAGAACAAAGTTATTGTTTTGCAGTTAAACCCCAACCCTAACTCGTGACTATTATAACTATTACAGAGGTTTGACGTGTCGCATGTCGGTTGGTTACTGTGATGAGCCGCTCTTGCTGGTGAAGAACATCAAGAACACACCCATGCTGACTGCCAGACTCGACCTCCATAAGGTGACCACAGTCTACACCGACATTTTTCATTTAGCATGTGTTTAAACACTTAACCGCAAAAGAAACGTCATCGTATTTTCAACAGTGTACAACAGTGTACATACAAACGAAAGACTGCTGCAAGAGAAAATCGATTTTGAATTTTAGGGAAATTTGTATTTAGAGGGACATGATTTGTAAGAGGTACTCGCAATTTCATACATCTGGGTTCTGTTCCATAACAGCGAGCGCTTATAATCGCTCATTGATTGCTCAATGTAGGGCTCAAGTAGCGCTCAAGTAGCGCTTATTCTCTCTTGAACGACATAGTGCAAAACCTCAAAGTTCGCTCGCTTGCTACGTAGCACTACATTGAGCAATCGCGTTCAAGAGAGGTTTAAAAGTAATCGCTAATTGAGCGATTACTTTGAAGCCTCTCTTGAACACGGCCCAGAATATAACACTTTAAATTAATGTCTGTTAAAGTACAGTTCGGGAGCTGAAATCGCTTTTTCAACCTTTTTTTACAAGAATATTTGGCATTCAACTTTAAAAATCATAAAATGTAGAAGTTTGATTAATAAAAGAAGTGACATATACATGACTGAGCGTTCCTCATATACAGTGGACTGCAAAAGAAATGTAACCTTTAAAATTCACAATAATGTAAACCGCGAGTGATAAAGGGTGTACACAACCCTCTCTTGTGTATCTTGTATACAGATAGCATAGTTGAAGGGTGTACACAACCCTCTCTTGTGTATCTTGTATACAGATAGCATAGTTGAAGGGTGTACACAACCCTCTCTTGTGTATCTTGTATACAGATGGCATAGTTGAAGGGTGTACACAACCCTCTCTTGTGTATCTTGTTTACAGATAGCATAGTTGAAGGGTGTACACAACCCTCTCTTGTGTATCTTGTATACAGATATCATAGTTGAAGGGTGTACACAACCCTCTCTTGTGTATCTTGTATACAGATAGCATAGTTGAAGGGTGTACACAACCCTCTCTTGTGTATCTTGTATACAGATAGCATAGTTGAAGGGTGTACACAACCCTCTCTTGTGTATCTTGTATACAGATAGCATAGTTGAAGGGTGTACACAACCCTCTCTTGTGTATCTTGTATACAGATGGCATAGTTGAAGGGTGTACACAACCCTCTCTTGTGTATCTTGTATACAGATGGCATAGTTGAAGGGTGTACACAACCCTCTCTTGTGTATCTTGTATACAGATAGCATAGTTGAAGGGTGTACACAAACCTCTCTTGTGTTTCTTGTATACAGATATCATAGTTGAAGGGTGTACACAACCCTCTCTTGTGTATCTTGTATACAGATGGCATAGTTGAAGGGTGTACACAACCCTCTCTTGTGTATCTTGTATACAGATAGCATAGTTGAAGGGTGTACACAACCCTCTCTTGTGTATCTTGTATACAGATAGCATAGTTGAAGGATGTACACAACCCTCTCTTGTGTATCTTGTATACAGATAGCATAGTTGAAGGGTGTACACAACCCTCTCTTGTGTATTGTGTATACAGATAGCATAGTTGAAGGGTGTACACAACCCTCTCTTGTGTATCTTGTATACAGATAGCATAGTTGAAGGATGTACACAACCCTCTCTTGTGTATCTTGTATACAGATAGCATAGTTGAAGGGTGTACACAACCCTCTCTTGTGTATCTTGTATACAGATAGCATAGTTGAAGGGTGTACACAACCCTCTCTTGTGTATTGTGTATACAGATGGCATAGTTGAAGGGTGTACACAACCCTCTCTTGTGTATCTTGTATACAGATAGCATAGTTGAAGGGTGTACACAACCCTCTCTTGTGTATCTTGTATACAGATAGCATAGTTGAAGGGTGTACACAAACCTCTCTTGTGTATCTTGTATACAGAAAGCATAGTTGAAGGGTGTACACAACCCTCTCTTGTGTATCTTGTATACAGATAGCATAGTTGAAGGGTGTACACAACCCTCTCTTGTGTATCTTGTATACAGATAGCATATTTGAAGGGTGTACACAAACCTCTCTTGTGTTTCTTGTATACAGATATCATAGTTGAAGGGTGTACACAACCCTCTCTTGTGTATTGTGTATACAGATAGCATAGTTGAAGGGTGTACACAACCCTCTCTTGTGTATCTTGTATACAGATAGCATAGTTGAAGGGTGTACACAACCCTCTCTTGTGTATCTTGTATACAGATAGCATAGTTGAAGGGTGTACACAACCCTCTCTTGTGTATCTTGTATACAGATAGCATAGTTGAAGGGTGTACACAACCCTCTCTTGTGTATCTTGTATACAGATAGCATAGTTGAAGGGTGTACACAACCCTCTCTTGTGTATCTTGTATACAGATAGCATAGTTGAAGGGTGTACACAACCCTCTCTTGTGTATTGTGTATACAGATGGCATAGTTGAAGGGTGTACACAACCCTCTCTTGTGTATCTTGTATACAGATAGCATAGTTGAAGGGTGTACACAACTCTCTCTTGTGTATCTTGTATACAGATAGCATAGTTGAAGGGTGTACACAACCCTCTCTTGTGTATCTTGTATACAGATAGCATAGTTGAAGGGTGTACACAACCCTCTCTTGTGTATCTTGTATACAGATAGCATAGTTGAAGGGTGTACACAAACCTCTCTTGTGTATCTTGTATACAGATAGCATAGTTGAAGGGTGTACACAACTCTCTCTTGTGTATCTTGTATACAGATAGCATAGTTGAAGGGTGTACACAACTCTCTCTTGTGCATCTTGTATACAGATAGCATAGTTGAAGGGTGTACACAACCCTCTCTTGTGTATCTTGTATACAGATATCATAGTTGAAGGGTGTACACAACCCTCTCTTGTGTATTGTGTATACAGATAGCATAGTTGAAGGGTGTACACAACCCTCTCTTGTGTATCTTGTATACAGATAGCATAGTTGAAGGGTGTACACAACCCTCTCTTGTGTATCTTGTATACAGATAGCATAGTTGAAGGGTGTACACAACCCTCTCTTGTGTATATTGTATACAGATAGCATAGTTGAAGGGTGTACACAACCCTCTCTTGTGTATCTTGTATACAGATAGCATAGTTGAAGGGTGTACACAACCCTCTCTTGTGTATTGTGTATACAGATAGCATAGTTGAAGGGTGTACACAACCCTCTCTTGTGTATTGTGTATACAGATAGCATAGTTGAAGGGTGTACACAACCCTCTCTTGTGTATCTTGTATACAGATAGCATAGTTGAAGGGTGTACACAACTCTCTCTTGTGTATCTTGTATACAGATAGCATAGTTGAAGGGTGTACACAACCCTCTCTTGTGTATCTTGTATACAGATAGCATAGTTGAAGGGTGTACACAACCCTCTCTTGTGTATCTTGTATACAGATAGCATAGTTGAAGGGTGTACACAAACCTCTCTTGTGTATCTTGTATACAGATAGCATAGTTGAAGGGTGTACACAACTCTCTCTTGTGTATCTTGTATACAGATAGCATAGTTGAAGGGTGTACACAACTCTCTCTTGTGCATCTTGTATACAGATAGCATAGTTGAAGGGTGTACACAACCCTCTCTTGTGTATCTTGTATACAGATATCATAGTTGAAGGGTGTACACAACCCTCTCTTGTGTATTGTGTATACAGATAGCATAGTTGAAGGGTGTACACAACCCTCTCTTGTGTATCTTGTATACAGATAGCATAGTTGAAGGGTGTACACAAACCTCTCTTGTGTATCTTGTATACAGATAGCATAGTTGAAGGGTGTACACAACCCTCTCTTGTGTATCTTGTATACAGATAGCATAGTTGAAGGGTGTACACAACCCTCTCTTGTGTATCTTGTATACAGATAGCATAGTTGAAGGGTGTACACAACCCTCTCTTGTGTATTGTGTATACAGATAGCATAGTTGAAGGGTGTACACAACCCTCTCTTGTGTATCTTGTATACAGATAGCATAGTTGAAGGGTGTACACAACCCTCTCTTGTGTATCTTGTATACAGATAGCATAGTTGAAGGGTGTACACAACCCTCTCTTGTGTATCTTGTATACAGATAGCATAGTTGAATGGTGTACACAACCCTCTCTTGTGTATCTTGTATACAGATAGCATAGTTGAAGGGTGTACACAACCCTCTCTTGTGTATCTTGTATACAGATAGCATAGTTGAAGGGTGTACACAACCCTCTCTTGTGTATCTTGTATACAGATAGCATAGTTGAAGGGTGTACACAACCCTCTCTTGTGTATTGTGTATACAGATAGCATAGTTGAAGGGTGTACACAACCCTCTCTTGTGTATCGTGTATACAGATAGCATAGTTGAAGGGTGTACACAACTCTCTCTTGTGTATCTTGTATACAGATAGCATAGTTGAAGGGTGTACACAACCCTCTCTTGTGTATCTTGTATACAGATAGCATAGTTGAAGGGTGTACACAACCCTCTCTTGTGTATCTTGTATACAGATAGCATAGTTGAAGGGTGTACACAACTCTCTCTTGTGTATCTTGTATACAGATAGCATAGTTGAAGGATGTACACAACTCTCTCTTGTGTATCTTGTATACAGATAGCATAGTTGAAGGGTGTACACAACTCTCTCTTGTGCATCTTGTATACAGATAGCATAGTTGAAGGGTGTACACAACCCTCTCTTGTGTATCTTGTATACAGATAGCATAGTTGAAGGGTGTACACAACCCTCTCTTGTGTATCTTGTATACAGACAGCATAGTTGAAGGGTGTACACAACCCTCTCTTGTGTATCTTGTATACAGATAGCATAGTTGAAGGGTGTACACAACCCTCTCTTGTGTATCTTGTATACAGATAGCATAGTTGAAGGGTGTACACAACCCTCTCTTGTGTATCTTGTATACAGATAGCTTAGTTTACAGCGGCTGTTATGTTGCAGCTTCACTACGGACATCTCTCGCAGAGCATTGAGACCTTCCACCTACCAGCAGTCTACCAGACCCGGTTCACCGTCGTCGTGCCGCTATCACAGTTCGTCTCCACTCTGACAGGTGCGCGCCTCTTCCTATTTCTCTTCCTGGACCAAGTCCAAAAGTCAATTATCCAGTGTCATATATTGTAGTGAAGGTCCGACTTGTCCTATTATGTAATTGACTTCGAACATTTGCACCTGTCTATTAAAGTCATCATCTCGCTCATTGAGTGTCCTCTACTAGTTTAAATAGTATGGTTACAGTTAATGGAACTGATATTGAAATCCAGCTCTCGTATTTCTGGTAAATAGACAACTGAAATTTGTACTTCACATTTAATTTACTTAGATAAAAGGTAAATAAGCATTTTTTTCGTCATTAAAATGATGTTCTGGTTATTTTGTACATATACAAATGTTGCCTTGTTCTTGTATTAGATCAAACAGTATTCAGTCTGGATATCTCACTTTCTGACGACGGCATCAACTACACGAAACCGGTCCACTACATGGTATACGACGATAAGTGCCAAGTGTGCATTCACATCAAGCCAGACTGTTTCCAGAAGGTATGTCAGCACATGTTACGATGCATCAGATAACTTACAGATAGTATAATATAAGTTGGACGCCTCCCTCGAGGGTAATGCGGTCTGATGTACCATATTTGTACCAGTGTATCCCGAGCCTTCGAGAGAAGCATACAACGTATTTATCTTTCCGTCATGTCAACAAAAATAACATTATTATATCCATTTTAGTTTGACTGTCGATGGCGGATAAGTTGGTATCGTTTGAACTGATCTAACTGTTCAAAACTCCGTACACCGTGTGTATCATTATACAACGTCATCTCACCATTATGCGACACCTACTCTTAGCTAGGAGTTGTTACTATGGCAGCGGGGTACATGAAACGTGTACACCGTGAGGCTGGCGGTGTACAAAATGAAAAATATATCGACCGTCAGCCAATCATATAAGGGGACTTTTACTGTAAGGAAATATAAAGGTATATGTACAAGATGCCAAATAGGCAAATGTATTCATTGACAGTGAGTATATTCATTATAATAGAAGAGTGTACGATGTGTACATTGTTAAACTGTTAATATTTTACTAATAATCCCTGATATATCAAGTCACAGAAAACTCGTTTAAGAACCTTTGAATGATTTATTCTGTTTCGTTTGACACTGATTTGACTGTAATATTGTATAGTAAGCTGGTGTATTGTATCGGCAGGCGAACTCGTGTCGTATCGGAGGACGCTGTTACAGTGCCGGGGAGAAGAACCCTGCTAATCAGCAGGAGACATGTGACCCGACTACGGCTGCCTTGACTTGGACTGCAGGTGCGCCGACAGTTACATCTGTACATGACTCCTGTCTGAACACACCCGCTAGCTGAACACAACATTTACCCGTACATATTTTATATTTGACCATAGGTTATATTTGGACATTGCTTCTTTCTGAACACAGTTTTAATCAGTACACTTTTGATATTTGTACAAAGTTTTGTATTAGCCCACATCGACCATCTGAAGATTGCTTCCATCTAAACATTGCTTCTATCTGAACACTGCTTCCATCTGAACACTGCTTACATCTGAATACCATCTGAACATCTGAACACCATCTGAACATTCGTTCCATCTGAAGATTGCTTCCATCTAAACATTGCTTCCATCTGAACACTGCTTCCATCTGAACACTGCTTCCATCTGAACATTGCTTCCATCTGAACACTGCTTCCATCTGAATACCATCTGAACACTGCTTCCATCTGAACATTGCTTCCGTCCGAACACTGCTTCCATCTGAACACTGCTTCCATCTGAACATTGCTTCCGTCTGAACACTGCTTCCATCTGAATAATGCTTCCATCTGAATACCATCTGAACTTTCGTTCCATCTGAACATTGCTTCCGTCTGAATACCATCTGAAAACTGCTTCCATCTGAATAAAGTTTCTCTCTATAGACAGCTTCTATGTATCAATATCTTCTATCTGTAGACCAACTTCCAAAGCAAGGCATAACTCTTGCCAGTCTCCATTACTGGCTGATTTAGGCCTTATATCTATCAATAGCTTCTATCTGTAGACAGCTTATATCTATCAATAGCTTATATCTGTAGATAGCTTATATCTATCAATAGCTTCTATCTGTAGACAGCTTATATCTATCAATAGCTTCTATCTGTAGACAGCTTATATCTCTAATTTGCTTCAATCTGTAGATAGCTTATATCTATCAATAGCTTCTATCTGTAGACAGCTTTTATCTGTAGACAGCTTATATGTGTAGACATCTTTCTTTCTGTAGACATCTTCTATCTGTAGACAGTTTCTATCTATCAATAGCTTATATCTGTAGACAGGTTCCATCTATCAATAGCTTATATCTGTAGATAGGTTTTGTCTGATCACAGTTTTATCTGAACACGACTTCTATATAACACATCTTCCTTCAACCAACAACTAGCATTTTGACAATGTTTTGTTCTTTTTAATATAAAAAAGCTATCCTTGTATTACGTTAGTGAGTGGAAACATCACTGACAGCGTTCAGGATAACAGGTATAGTGTAATGTTTGGACGCTAAAGGTCTTCAGGAAAACAGGTATAGTGTAATGTTTGGATGCTAAATGTTTTCAGGAAAACAGGTATAGTGTAATGTTTGGACGCTAAAGGTGTTCAGGATAACAGGTATAGTGTAATATTTGGACGCTAAAGGTGTTCAGGAAAACAGGTATAGGGTAATATTTGGACGCTAAAGGTATTCAGGAAAACAGGTATAGTGTAATGTTTGGACGCTAAAGGTGTTCAGGAAAACAGGTATAGTGTAATGTTTGGACGCTAAAGGTGTTCAGGAAAACAGGTATAGTGTAATGTTTTGACGCTTAAGGTGTTCAGGGAAACAGGTATAGTGTAATGTTTGGACGCTAAAGGTGTTCAGGATAACAGGTATAGGGTAATGTTTGGACGCTAAAGGTGTTCAGGAAAACAGGTTTAGTGTAATGTTTGGACGCTAAAGATGTTCAGGAAAACAGGTAAAGTGTAATGTTTGGACGCTAAAGGTGTTCAGGATAACAGGTATAGTGTAATGTTTGGACGCTATAATTAATGTTTATGCGAACACATACAAAATAACAGATGTTCCAAGTTCCTTTGAATGATAATATAATAAAGAGGTGATGCAAAACGCTGAAGTTATTTGTTTGCTTTCCAGACCCAGTGCAGCCTGTTGTGATCGGGTGAAGGACACGGAGAGGTCAGCCTCACAACCATCGACCTTGGTCCGAGGAATATAAGTTGCCAACTATTACATCTACCAGTAGAGGAATTTACTCGATAGATTCCTCTCTTCACGGTCTGAAGACGTTTTGTCTTGTGACATGTTCACTACAGACCGACTTAGTCATTAGCGGATCACACTCTATCTTTTTAAATGATCGCAATTTGAATACTTTCGGAAACGTTTATTTACACGTTCCTAATGTTACGGGAACCGGCAACCTGAATTTGTGTCAGAACACTCTCTACACGGACCGTCATCGTATCATTTTGAAAGGAACCCCCAGAGCGTTATGAGTTCGTATACCGGTAAATTCAAAATTTGGAAACGTTCATTCCTTGGAACTGGTTCGATTTTAACCAGATTGACTGGAGGGCTGGCGAGAATACTACGATCCTTTCTTGCCATGTGCTTTGCTTCAATTTCTAATTAATTCAAAGTAATAAGTCTCTATTAAAAAAAAAATTCTTTTATTTGTTGTTGTTCCTTATAATAGGGTGTGAATAATAGTAACCCTGGGGCCTACACACGCAAAGTTTCAGAAAAATATACAACTAGACATGCTTGCTAGTGTAGGGGTAGAATATCAGATGTGAAGCTCACTAAAAGGGATATCATATCCTGTACTATGTTAATCGCTATATGGTTTAAATATATTTGTATTTCAATGAAAAACATGGGATTGGCAAACAAGCAAATACATGCTTATGTCAATGCCCATCCCTTACATATAAACAGTTGCGTGAACAGGGAGATACAATCGACAGAGTACAAAACATGCCAATTTACCTAAATACACAAATACAGAAATATTTGTACAGAAATATAGAAATTTAACAGTTTACAAAGACAACGTTGATGGCTATTGATCCTAAGAAACGGGGCGTTAGTAGTTGAGACACCAGCAGGGAACAGGACGTGCGTGAACATAGAAATAGGTTAGGTGAATGTCGAGATATGATATCATTATGTACAGATTTCAACATTTCGTTATACACCTCGGTTATACCAGGTCGGATTTTGGAGGTGACTACGTACGAAAATAACCCCCTATTGGATTAATTTTGAAAGTAAGACTTTAAAGGAGACTTACAATTATTAAACGTTTTCATATCGTTTAAATGAGAACCCAGTGAAATGTTTAACCAGGTATATCAATTAATTTATATTTTACAGAAGGAAAGAAAAACCTGTAGTTTAGAGAAGATCGATTTACCTCTGATCACTTCGAAAAGCTACCAAACTTGTAACTGTTTACCATGAGTTATAAAATTAGATTATGTTATGAGACATTCGACTTGTCGTCTTATGCAACGAAAATGCAAAAATATAAGTCTAGTTCTCGCGTTGACACGATACTTCAAAGACATCACAATTTACATGATATTTGCACTAATATACACAAGATTGTGAACAAACTTTCGGGATGCAGTTGTAGGAATATTGCACCTCCTGCCCGAGTCAATGAATAAATCACGATTTGCACAGCAAAATCGGATGAAATTAGTAATATAAACTTTAACCATAAACAAAATTAAAGTTTAAATTAAAAATAAAAGACTGAACTGGTTATTTAAGAGTAAAGAAATCTAGCTTTGTGAAAGTTTTGTTTTATAAATAAATACAGATCGGAGTACAATAGGGTGAGATATTTATAACCGACAACAATCACAAAATAAAACAGTACAATAATAAGTGCAATAAGTTGGTTATCTTCCTTTGGGTAAAACAACGATAAAACATATTCACTGTCAGGGTCAGCTCTCGGGCGACTACTCTCTTATCTGGTTTAAACATATTCACTGTCAGGGTCAGCTCTCGGGCGACTACTTTCTTATCTGGTTTAAACATATTTTTATTTCTCAGGGTGAAATCTGGATTGGCGAACAAACCATAAGACTTATTTGAAAGCCGCTCCAGTTTAAAAATGAAAATGTTGGATACAAAATAAGTCTATGAGATTAATTAGGAACTATAAACTTATCACGAAATAACATATATTTAAGTTATAATATCGATTAATATATAATGAAACGTGTCATTGTGCCAAATGTAGCCAGAGTTCACATTTTATGAAATATGAAGTATATTTCTATATATCTTCTGTATCAATAATCAACGGAAACAGTTAGTACTTTCAGAAATGAACTGGTGTAATGAGATCAGAATGTTTTCATTAGTTGTGGTATGAGCACCATACCACACAGAGTAGTTTGAACATCATATCTGTGAATGTAAAAATATATGTTAGTCTTAAATTTTAATGAATACTATATGTGAAAAGTTAGTGGACAACGTCTTTGATGTTTTCGATACGTTTTTCGATATATATAATCTGCTTTCAGATCAAAGGCTTTACTTGACAAAATCTACTTCCGAAATTTAATTCGAAACAAATGAAAATATCTTCAGATTTTAGCTTAATTTTGAATTGATTAAGAGTACTATTGTTAGTAACCTCGACGGGTTAAGAGTTCCATGCAATGGCTTTTGGTAAAAAGGAGAGACTATCTTTGCGTTCTACAATTAATTGTTAGAATGGAATGACTTTTTCTAAGATTATTGTTATTTTGTTTCTATAATCTACTTGATACGCAGTCATTTAGATGATCAGGAGCCATACGATGATACATTTTATAGAAAGTAATGAGTTTAATGCGATAATTTCTTTATTTTATGTGCTGTAATTAATTTCCCTGTAAATCGTATCGTGATTGGTGCCTCAAACTTCTCAGCATACATGTACAGTTCTTGCAGCATCTAAATGAAGATTTTATAGTAAATTTGATATGTCCAATATACAGATATCCCGTACTTGACCGCAGTAATCAAACACTAAACTACTTTCTTATCTATCTGACCTGGAAATCTAACACCAACTGACGTTTTCGTCATTTGACGATATTCTTTAAACTCGCGTGTTTACCCCAGTGAGTTACATAACCCTGTAGGATGAACTGGTTCCCGGTTACTCGACTTCTGTTGGTGGCAGGTAGGCGGAAAGAGACTCAATCTTGTGAAGTAGACACTTGTACTGTCTCTAATACTTTATACCGATTTTATTTAGATGTTCTTTTTACATTTACTCTACACCAGTTAACACATTTATGTAATTTTATAGGCACAATATTAGATGAAGGCATGGATAGAATAGAATAAATTTACTCCATCCTTGACATCCATCATAAAATTTATGGACTCCTGCATCAACTCCACTTACTTCACCTGGAAATAATAATACAACAGATCCATGACTACCGCCCCTCCGAGATCTAAATGGCCAACCAACGTTCTGGCATCTAAACGTAGATTATACCTTTGTCTGTCTTTCTCCACCCGATGACCCAGACGCCTTCCATTACACCTTATCAACTGCCAATATCCCCACATATAGCTTACCATTGAATTAGAAGCAGGGAACAAACTCGCCTCGATGTCCGAGTCCAAAGGGATACCAATAAGCTTGACACCAGAGTATACCTCAAGCACACTCATACAACCATACATCACCTCCATATTGCAAGAGAGTCAAGTGAGGATTAATAGCTACCTACGCTACAAGACGAGTAAAGAAAATCAGCTACACAACTGCATCCCTCAACACGGAGTTGGACACGTATTACAAACCACAATGAATGCCCTGAAAGTACGCCTCTCCAACAAACCGCCCCGTTCACCGCCAGGCTTTCTTACATTTGATCAACTATTTTAGTTTATACAACTGTGTACTTCAACTTCATTATGTTATCGTTATCAACCTTACCTCGTGCACATCAGTTTCATCTACATATATTGTACCATATCTATCAACCGCATCTATTGTACACCCATTCATCGAGCTCCCAAGCACCTCACTAATCTCTTATACAATGTATGTGCATCTCATAATTGATTTCCAACAAATCGCGTATACAATCTATTGTCCCTATTTATTAACATGTAAACAACTCATCTCGAAAACACCAATGTACACAATTCCACACGTGTCGTCATAAGCATCACTTACATTTACACTTACATATACGGCGACATGATACTCTATCTATGTCGATGAATAGATGCTCAAATACATAAATTGTCTGATCGTGTGTGTTTGAACACTTCACTCTATCATATTAAACATTACCTAACATTTTGAAATGATGGAAGGTTTGAAGTGGTTATATCTTGCCCAAAATGCTTGTTTTTTTAAAATTATTCAGATAGATTGGCTGATCAAATTAACCGCAAGTAAATGCATACAAGAGTTGTCTCGGACTACCTTAATATCAAAGCAGTAACTGACTCCTCACATTCGTAAATAGATCCAAATGCTTGTTCATGGAGTGAAATTCAAAGGACATTTTGCAATCCTCCTTTTGGGTAACCACGTCGTCGACTCTGTAAATACATAAAACATTTATCATTGGTAGCCCTCCTCAAAAGTGCAACAACTGCCTCACCACAAGAATGCAGCAGTTTCAAGATTTTACCACGTGATACGGAGAGGTCAAAGGACATGCTGACCACACATCCGGTATCCAGCATGCCATGCGACGACGTTGACGACGGATGGTACCGGTTCGGCAGCGGGGAGATCGCTACTTCCTGTGTCCCGACCTCCCACTGCGGGTCCAGCTCAACCATCTGGATGAAGGACGGTGTTCCCGACAGCGGAGAGACGAAACTTAGGACTTTCTGTGTGAACCACAGGACGACATCAGACCCTGAACCATGCTGCCTTTTTTCCTTCGGCGTCAACGTCACCAACTGTGGCGGGTACCTCGTGTACTACTTGCAGAAGAACCAGGTCATGTGTCCTTCCGGCTATTGTACAGGTAAGTATAGATAGTGTAGTATGTGCAGAATAGTCAGGTCATGATAGAGTCCCTCTCAAGTACATTACTAAATGGTGGATATCACGCATGTAAAAAAACCTACGATGGTCCTTCCGGAAATAAAAAAAGGAGTAATAAAATGTTCCAGCAGATATCGCGACAAAACAATGATTCTAGATCTAACCCCTATGTGTGTCTCTGCATGAGATCTACAGCCGTGTGAGACTGGCATGTCCTCCAGCACTGGCTTCACGCCCTGCTCAGGTAATCTGGTTCCATAGATCATTACATTCCGGGCTCGGATTTCAAACTTTTTTCACTTGATTTAGCGTCATAACATCATACTCTATAACAACATTCCGTGAAAGTAGTTTAGAATAATTTTAACGAGATGATTATACACAGTAACATGAATCCCGAGTGACAGACTTCTGTGAAAGGTGAAAGGGTTATCAACAATGTGCGTGTGTATATTTGTATACAGGGGTTGTAAAATGCTCATAAAGCTTGTCATCGGGGGAGGGGACACATGTACAATGCCTGATTGTATATTCGTATCGTTACCCATGTGTCCAATGTATCCACGAATAAGATAATGCAATGACCTCCAACTGTTACCGTTTTACTTTTATATACTTCAGTATCTTACCAACTATACTTTCACCTCCCGAGTTAGGACCCCAAACTGTTACCGTTGTTCTTGTACGTTCCTCAGTATCTTACCCACCCCACAACAACCCCCCCCCCCCCCCCCCCCCCCCCCCCCCCCCCGAACTAGGACCTCAAACTGTTACCGTTTTTCTTGTATGTTCCTCAGTATCCTACCCAACCATGCTGGCACCCCCCGAGCTTGGACCCCCAACTGTTAACATCGACGGACACGACTTCACACAAACCTGCACAATCCAATACAACGCCTCGGAACCGGGTGCGACCTTTGACCTCACGTGGTATTTTGACGACGTAGTGTACAAGCACACTATTCTCCCTGGGACCGGCGTCTTGTCCGACTCGGTGTCAGCTCAGGACTGGAGGGGTCACATCGGACAAAAGGTAGGTTCTAATTTAGTCTTCAGTCTTGATCTAGCCGAAATATTCATGTCAGACTCAATCGCCGAACAGAACTCCGAGAGGCTAATATGAAAATAACAATGAGGATACGTATACCGCACTGAACTCCACGCCGCGGAGGGCATGCTCGAAGCACACACCCATTATTACCCAGGGTCTCCTCTCACAAAGCTACCTTAACTAAGGTTCACCTTAACTCCCATTATTTAGCATTGCACTAAGGTTACCTGAGTGAGTTACGATCACCTTAGGTCTTTGTGAAAGGAGGCTCCGGTGTATTGACTGATATTGTTCCTTTGTATACTTACTGGGAGAATGCAACCTAGCTGCCAATTAAGGCGCTTTTAAGATGATCTCTCAAATTGCCTTCACTTCCATACCATGCATGTACTCAATTGTACTGCTGAGGGAACAGAGACACACCTTGAATAAAGTCACTTGCCGAAGGCCATGATTAAACGTCTCTAGTGTAACTATTCTCAATGTAATAACCCTAACTGATGTAATTAACCCTAAATAATGTAAACTAATTATAACCCACGCCCATTTCCTAATGTTTATTACAGCTGTCCTGCGCTGTTGTCTCCTATTTCTATTCTGCTGACCGTGACAACCGGACCTACAGCGACGTGCTGCACAGCAAGACCTACCTCGGCGACATTACGGTATGACATCGCAAAAACAAAATAAGCGAACAAACCTTTTTTGGTTAGTAGTTAACAACCTTTTTCTCAGATTTTCTCTCGCCATATCATGTTTCATATGTCCCGAAATTTATTATTTGTTTATGTTTTTATTCCGAAGAAATCATATTACGTGGCATGTCATGTCATGTCAAGTTAAAGAGTGTTGACAATCTTCATACACAATGATATGGCCTAATCATTGTAAACAGTATTTCCTGGCTCATGGTCATTATGTATAAGGTTATGTGGAGTGATGACCAAATCGCAAATAATTTTGTTTTCATTGTTCGAATAATAAATGTATTTGCATAATTTATAGTATTTTCTTATTTCATTTTTAATATGATTAAAATGTTCTTTTCTGCTTTATTGTAAATGGGGTGTTTCACAATCAGGCAGATTACCTTTAAGGGGTTGTTATTTTCCCCTTTAAAACCAAAAAGTATATTTTCAAGATTTAATTCAATATGTCCTTCACTCAAGGTTCCAAGCCATGATGCCAACTCTCTCCACACTCCATATACAATGCTACATTCAAACAGTAAATGCTGTACAGATTCTTGCGTCTGTTTACAGAATGTACACAGTGGTGAATCAATTAAACCAATATTGTACAAATACTTATGTAATAGATAGAGGACGAGTAGCAGTACATATTATCGGGATATAAATGTACGGTTTTGAGAGGATTTAAAGGGGCAGCAGCACGTTTTTTCGCTGAAATAAGTCGATAAAAGGAATTTGAAAAATAATGTTATCAACAGTAAAATATCCGTCCCTCTTCAGAAAATCAAGTTAAAAAATGAGTTTGCATGGTTCTGTAAAGCCATGGGAATCGTTTTTGTCATTCGAAATAATAAAATGTGTTCACAATAAAATGACCGCCATGCAATATTTGCTTTATACGAAACACTGTTATTACCACTATGGATAATTGGTTTGTGTAATAAAATGGTTTATCCTCTTAACGAAATATAAATGTCATAAGCCATCATTTTAAATAGGAAATTTGAAAAAATAAAATTTGCAAAAAACGAGCTACTACACCTTTAAACCGTACATTTATATCCCGATAATATACTGCTACGAGTTCTCTATCTGTCTTTGAACACAGCTTGAGTTGTGAAAAACATGTCTTAAAATGAATATATTTCAAATGAATTGTCAACAAATTCGGGAAACATTCTCTCGAACACAACGAGCAAAACAATGACATTTATCATTTCCATATGCAAATTTTAAGAACATTGACGTCATCTTCGGTACTGCGAGCACTGATTTTCCTAATTTGTCCGAGGTGCATGAGGCGTACATTTCATATAAAAAGTACGAGTCGTGCTACAGCATAAGCGTCGTGCTTGAATCACGAGCATGCACGATACGGACGTTTTTGTTCAGAAATATTGAGCACTAATACATTTCATTGCCTAAAAAAACTGAGTGGTTTTTAGAATGAATCAGTTCACACAATGGTTTCATCATGGACAAGTACACTATTCATTCAGGAAAGGTAACTTTAGTTTTTTACTCCATACTTTTTAAAAGTTTATTTTAAAAAGTCAATACTAATTTTTATTAAATTTGTTTATTTAACAGTTAGTGTTTGTACGACATATGCGACCTCCAGTACGACAAGACAACATATGCGACCTCCAGTACGACAAGACAACAAATGCGACCTCCAGTATGACAAGACAACATATGCGACCTCCAGTACGACAAGACAACACATGCGACCTCCAGTACGACAAGACAACATATGCGACCTCCAGTACGACAAGACAACATATGCCACCACCAGTATGACAATACATATGCGACCTCCAGTACAAGACAACATATACGATCTCCAGTACGACAAGACAACATATGCGACCTCCAGTACGCCAAGACAACATATGCGACCTCCAGTACGACAAAACAACAAATGCGACAACCAGTATGACAAGACAACATATGCTACATCCAGTACCAGACAACATATACGACCACCAGTACGACAAGACAACATATGCGACCTCCAGTATGACAAGATAACATATGCGACCTCCAGTACGACAAGACAACATATGCGACCTCCAGTACGACAAGACAACATATGCGACCTCCAGTTCGACAAGACAACATATGCGACCTCCAGTACGACAAGACAACATATGCGACCTCCAGTATGACAAGACAACATATGCGACCTCCAGAACGACAAGACAACATATGCGACCTCCAGTATGACAAGACAACATATGCGACCTCCAGTATAACAAGACAACATATGCGACCTCCAGTATAACAAGACAACATATGCGACCTCCAGTATGACAAGACAACATATGCGACCTCCAGTACGACAAGACAACATATGCGACCTCCAGTACGACAAGACAACATATGCGACCTCCAGTACTACAAGACAACATATGCGACCACCAGTACGACAAGACAACATATGCGACCTCCAGTATAACAAGACAACATATGCGACCTCCAGTATGACAAGACAACATATGCGACCTCCAGTATGACAAGACAACATATGCGACCTCCAGTACGACAAGACAAAATATGAAGACAACATATGCGACCTCCAGTATAACAAGACAACATATGCGACCTCCAGTACGACAAAACAACATATGCGACCTCCAGTACGACAAGACAACATATACTACCTCCAGTATGACAAGACAACATATGCGACCTCCAGTACGACAAGACAACATATGCGACCTCCAGTACGACAAGACAACATATACGACCTCCAGTACGACAAGACAACATATGCGACCTCCAGTACGACAAGACAACATATGCGACCTCCAGTGCGACAAGACAACATATGCGACCTCCAGTACGACAAGACAACATATACTACCTCCAGTATGACAAGACAACATATGCGACCTCCAGTACGACAAGACAACATATACGACCTCCAGTACGACAAGACAACAAATGCGACCTCCAGTACGACAGGACAACATATACGACCTCCAGTACGACAAGACAACATATGCGACCACCAGTATGACAAGACAATATATGCGACATCCAGTAGGACAAGACAACATATACGACCTCCAGTATGACAAGACAACATATACGACCTCCAGTACGACAAGACAACATATGCGACATCCAGTACGACATGACAACATATGCGACATCCAGTACGACATGACAACATATGCGACCTCCAGTACGACAAGACAACATATACGACCTCCAGTACGACAAGACAACATATGCGACATCCAGTACGACAAGACAACATATGCGACCTCCAGTACCACAAGACAACATATACGACCTCCAGTACCACAAGACAACATATGCGACATCCAGTACGACAAGACAACATATGCGACCACCAGTACGACAAGACAACATATGCGACATCCAGTACGACAAGACAACATATGCGACCTCCAGTACGACAATGAAGACCTTTGGCAAGAGAGCACCGAGACCTATTGAAGTTCTCCAGGGCATTCCGAGTGTGTTAAATAACTGACGATGCTAATGGTTACGATAGAGTCTTAAATTAGACGCCATCTCTCCCATACTAAAACTGTAATCGGGAAAGTACGATTCACTGTCTTTTTTTCTTTTTTTTTTATCTAGGTCCATCGTCAGTCAGTCAGAGAGAAGAATTAAAAGTCATGTAAAGTGACATTTTCGATTAACAGACAGTTTGTTTTGATTTAACATAGATCACAAAACATGTTGGACAGTTTATTTTAGCAACCTGTGTTTTTTAACAAAAGTAATTATCATCAAAGAGTACGGTTTTGTCAATATTTTATGGATGCTTTAACGTTGATGCACGTCCTAATTTCTTTACTTCTATATTCGTGCAGAGTCGTGTTCAAACGATGTAGCGAATACGAACTATAGCTACCCAAGAGCTGAGACAAGTTGATATTGCTGACTTCATTGAAGGGGAATTATTCAAAACGGACCAATATCGGGACCAACCTGAGTAGAAAACAACTGAGAAAAAAAGTTGTCTGAGTCAAGCATGGAAGCTAGGGCTCTAGCTACCCCTTGTGCCTTTCATGTCGAAAATATCTTAAAACAATAAATGAAAACATTATTTACATAATTCCTTGGATAACGTAAACATAGCAAACTATGGGGAATAAATATGTGTATTTTAGTGTGTGTTGAATTCAGATATCCCCCGACCCTGTGACCTTTAGTGAGGGCGAGGATCACGTGCTGACCTTGACCTCCACTTTGCCCACGTGCTGTTCCAACGTTGACCGCGACCAATGCAAAATGGCCCTCATACTAGAAGTAAGAGCAGGCAATCCAAGTAAGTAAAACTATTTGTCATTTATATTATCCTTAATTTAACCATTTCTCCATCTCCTCAGCTTCTTCAAATGGTCCAAGGTGGAAGTGCAGTTTCACTGAATTGTGCATGTCGAGTCAATGAGAAATTTTACCTTAAATTTTTTCCATTGGATTTTAAAACATCAATGTTCTACTCATGTGTAACGAATAAAATATGCATCAAATTATCAATATACCTCTCTGAATGGTCAGAAGTAATTCTAACAAACCTTATTCATACCAATAATCTAAGAGAATTTAATATCTGTATTTGATATGAATGGTTTTTACTTATATTATACGGGGTTTCATAACAATCTCTTATGACACTTGTGTGTCTAAACACTTTCAAATAGTCTGAGGAGCTAACGGACAGTTGGACACCCTCTGTTTCTGTTCCAGACGACCTGTTCAGCAAGGGCAGCTGCAGTGTGGATGTCTCCACGAGCGACTGGGACCAAACCTCCAGCTCGGCCAGCGTGAAGCACACCATCAGCTCTCTCATCGACGTGGTGGTGAAACCAGACACCGTGTACAGCATCGCCTACCGCGTCATGCCCGACTCTCGTGGACACTCCATCTGGGATCTCTACCTGTCGGAACCCGTCAATGTTAGTTCTATAAGTTCTCCGAAGTATTGAAAATAGAACCTCTAGGACTGTAGCACGCCAGGATTTGTGTTCTTGTTTGGTAGTGTAGACAGTGTATACTATGCTGGTCCATACAGTTACAGTAAATACACTCATAAGGCTTATCAGGCAAGGGACAAACACACAACGTTTCTCTCTCTGAAACTCTTAGTTCTAGAAAGGTGGAAACGTTGTTTTGAGGACATGGCTAAAGTGGCCTTGATTCAGGATTGGCTGGTCAAGAGGAATTTGTACACAATGTTACTTGAAATAAGGATTTTAGAGTGACCACTATGGTTTATATTTGGGGTCGGTTAGTCAGAAAGTCTACATTTCATTATAATATTTAGACAGCAAGAAACCTGTACAGAAGGTTTCTGTTATTTCAAGATTTTGGGCCGATGGAAGGTCTCGAAAAGACAGTTAATTCGTGGTCTCTGTAGCTCTTATTAGATTATAGTGGTAAATAAATCTAAACTTTACAAAGCTATAATGTTCACTGCCCAAGAATGAACGTTCCTCTCCAGGTTACAGTGCGAGACGAGCCTCACAAGTTCTGCCTCATGTTTGGTGATCCTCACATCGTCGGCTTCAACAACCAAAAGTACGTATCTTGTCTTAAACGTGTATTGTTTATACTAGTGTTAAGTGTCGATCGAAAGATTCCTCATGTTACAGTTAGACAATCGGATATTTCCTCATGTTACAGTTAGACAATCGGATATTTCCTCATGTTACAGTTAGACAATCGTATAATTCCTCATGTTACAGTTAGACAATCGGATATTTTCTCATGTTACAGTTAGACAATCGGATATTTCCTCATGTCACAGTTAGACAATCGTATAATTCCTCGTGTTACAGTTAGACAATCGGATATTTCCTCATGTTACAGTTAGACAATCGGATAATTTCTCATGTTACAGTTAAACAATCGGATAATTCCTCATGTTACAGTTCGACAATCGGATAATTCCTCATGTTACAGTTCGACAATCGGATATTTCATGAAGCTACACAATGAAATACGTCTTGAAGTTTAGAAAACCATATATGTTTCAATTACTTCCTGTTGCTAGACCATAAACTATTCCCTGATGCAAGATTTAAGACAATTCAATAATATTTTATAAGAAAAAAGTTCATATCTAACTAAGTGCACTATTGTCTAACCATAACATAAGGAAGTATTTGATGTCTAACTGTATCACCAATAAGTGCTCTATTGTCTAACCATAGTATAAGGAAGTAGTTGATGTCTAACTATATCACCACTAAGTGCTCTATTGTCTAACCATAGCATAAGGAAGTAGTTGATGTCTAACTGTATCACCAATAAGTGCTCTTTTGTCTAACCATAGCATAAGGAAGTAGTTGATGTCTAACTGTATCACCACTAAGTGCTCTATTGTCTAACCATAACATAAGGAAGTAGTTGATGTCTAACTGTATCACCACTAAGTGCTCTATTGTCTAACCATAACATAAGGAAGTTCTTGATGTCTAACCATATCACAACTAAGTGCACTATCGTCTAACCATAGCATAAGGAAGAAGTTGATGTCTAACTGTATCACCAATAAGTGCACTATTGTCTAACCATAGCATAAGGAAGTAGTTGATGTCTAACTGTATCACCACTAAGTGCTCTATTGTCTAACCATAGCATAAGGTAGTAGTTGATGCCTAACTGTATCACCAATAAGTGCTCTATTGTCTAACCATAGCATAAGGTAGTAGTTGATGTCTAACTGTATCACCAATAAGTGCTCTATTGTCTAACCATAACATAAGGAAGTAGTTGATGTCTAACTGTATCACCACTAAGTGCACTATTGTCTAACCATAACCTAAGGAAGTAGTTGATGTCTAACTGTATCACCAATAAGTGCTCTTTTGTCTAACCATAACATAAGGAAGTTCTTGATGTCTAACTGTATCACCACTAAGTGCTCTATTGTCTAACCATAGCATAAGGTAGTAGTTGATGTCTAACTGTATCACCACTAAGTGAACTATTGTCTAACCATAGCATAAGGAAGTAGTTGATGTCTAACTGTATCACCACTAAGTGCTCTATTGTCTAACCATAGCATAAGGAAGTAGTTGATGTCTAACTGTATCACCACTAAGTGCTCTATTGTCTAACCATAACATAAGGAAGTTCTTGATGTCTAACCATATCACAACTAAGTGCACTATCGTCTAACCATAGCATAAGGTAGTAGTTGATGTCTAACTGTATCACCAATAAGTGCACTATTGTCTAACCATAGCATAAGGAAGTAGTTGATGTCTAACTGTATCACCACTAAGTGCTCTATTGTCTAACCATAGCATAAGGTAGTAGTTGATGTCTAACTGTATCACCACTAAGTGAACTATTGTCTAACCATAGCATAAGGAAGTAGTTGATGTCTAACTGTATCACCAATAAGTGCTCTATTGTCTAACCATAACCTAAGAAAGTAGTTGATGTCTAACTGTATCACCACTAAGTGCTCTATTGTCTAACCATAACATAAGGAAGTAGTTGATGTCTAACTGTATCACCACTAAGTGCTCTATTGTCTAACCATAACATAAGGAAGTTCTTGATGTCTAACTGTATCACAACTAAGTGCACTGTCGTCTAACCATAACATAAGGAAGTAGTTGATGTCTAACTGTATCGCCACTAAGTGCTCTATTGTCTATCCATAACATAAGGAATTTCGTGATGTCTAACCATATCACCAATAAGTGCACTATTGTCTAACCATAGCATAAGGAAGTTCTTGATGTCTAACTTATCACAACTAAGTGCACTGTTGTCTAACCATAGCATAAGGAAGTAGTTGATGTCTAACTGTATCACCAATAAGTGCTCTATTGTCTAACCATAGCATAAGTAAGTAGTTGATGTCTAACTGTATCACCAATAAGTGCTCTATTGTCTAACCATAGCATAAGTAAGTAGTTGATGTCTAACTGTATCACCAATAAGTGCTCTATTGTCTAACCATAGCATAAGGTAGTTCTTGATGTCTAACCATATCACAACTAAGTGCACTATCGTCTAACCATAGCATAAGGTAGTAGTTGATGTCTAACTGTATCACCAATAAGTGCACTATTGTCTAACCATAGCATAAGGAAGTAGTTGATGTCTAACTGTATCACCACTAAGTGCTCTATTGTCTAACCATAGCATAAGGTAGTAGTTGATGTCTAACTGTATCACCACTAAGTGAACTATTGTCTAACCATAGCATAAGGAAGTAGTTGATGTCTAACTGTATCACCAATAAGTGCTCTATTGTCTAACCATAACCTAAGAAAGTAGTTGATGTCTAACTGTATCACCACTAAGTGCTCTATTGTCTAACCATAACATAAGGAAGTAGTTGATGTCTAACTGTATCACCACTAAGTGCTCTATTGTCTAACCATAACATAAGGAAGTTCTTGATGTCTAACTGTATCACAACTAAGTGCACTGTCGTCTAACCATAACATAAGGAAGTAGTTGATGTCTAACTGTATCGCCACTAAGTGCTCTATTGTCTATCCATAACATAAGGAATTTCGTGATGTCTAACCATATCACCAATAAGTGCACTATTGTCTAACCATAGCATAAGGAAGTTCTTGATGTCTAACTTATCACAACTAAGTGCACTGTTGTCTAACCATAGCATAAGGAAGTAGTTGATGTCTAACTGTATCACCAATAAGTGCTCTATTGTCTAACCATAGCATAAGTAAGTAGTTGATGTCTAACTGTATCACCAATAAGTGCTCTATTGTCTAACCATAGCATAAGTAAGTAGTTGATGTCTAACTGTATCACCAATAAGTGCACTATTGTCTAACCATAGCATAAGTAAGTAGTTGATGTCTAACTGTATCACCAATAAGTGCTCTATTGTCTAACCATAACATAAGGAAGTAGTTGATGTCTAACTATATCACCAATAAGTGAACTATTGTCTAACCATAACATAAGGAAGTAGTAACTAACCAGAACCACGAGAAGCATATTTGTCATAGAGGTATTTATGCCTTATCCTTTCATCAATAAGAAGAAGAGGAAGAACAAGAAGTGGAAGAATAAGAATCGTAAGTGATTGACGAACCTTGATATTCCTCCACGGCCCACACTTGTTATGACTGGGCGGATACAAGCACCTGTCCTCCTACCAGCAAGTTACAGACTCGAGGGTCGGGAGGTCATATCAGTTTATACTCACCATCACGTGGATCAGTCAGGCATCGATATTTTTAGATGAGTTGTCTGGGTATCTGGAGCTCTGTCTTAACGCCGTTTCATATCTTACTTCAATTGCATAGACAAACTGTTAGATCAGCATAAAAACTTACGTATGACATGTTTGATTCATTAAAATGAGAACTCACTTACCCACATTCCCTGTGATGGTTCAAATAAACACATTAAGGCAGACATTTATTATCTGCCCATGATCTGTTTGGCGACTGAACATGTTTCTACTCTGACAGGATGTATATGGACACACACCCGTCGAACGTTGTGGTGTACAGTGCAAGCGATGCTCAGGGGAACCTTTTTGCCGTGAGTCCATACACACTACCTGACACTACACTACGTAAGAGATATAAAGGAGTACACTACGGAAGATATATTAAACAGTAAATACGGAAGAGATAAAAAGCAGTAATTAAGATATGTATAATCAATTACAATATTTAGCATGTAAAGTCAATAATCGATTCAAGGTCACGTTATTTATTCTTTACAAAACTCGTCTTAACCTAACGAAGTTAAAATAGAAGACAAGTTTATTGATAGACACATGGCTGATACATAGTACTGCTCAGCAGCTGACTGCCACCATGTCCAGTCCCAGCTATAGGGAAGCCGCTGTTGTGTGTGCCATTGGAATCAACTACAACAAGATGATGTACTTCGTGTCCATGTGTGACGGATCTTTCAAGGCGCCGGTAATGAACGAGAACGGCAACAATACCGGTGCGATGAGCGTCTTCGTTTGTGACTCCAGTTTCGAGGTAATCCAATGATGTTATTAAATGTATAGCTGTACCAATAGGAGCATCGATGGAGTTGAAATAATGGCCGCTCATCTTGTACATCCAGTCTGGCGTAGTTGTTCGTCAAATACTCCCATTTATCAACCTACCAGCCATTTATTGTGATACTTGAAACGACCTTTCTAAACCGTATCACACGGTACGAAGGACTTACAACATTGTAATTCCCTCCAGGAGAGTTTACACAGACAGTTGTAAACCCTGTTATAAGGAATTATAATGATTGTAAACCCTGATATATTGATAAGATAAGATGACGGTTGATAATATAGATAACCCATTCTACCTCGGATATGGTAAGGTTGTAGACCCTGATATTCAGAAAAAACCATCGGATGCTTCGCATCCTCGGGTTTTTCCTTCCTATCAGGGTCCACAACCTTACCATATCCTCGGCATCATGGGTCTCCGTATGTTTAAGTATGTAACCTTATCTAACCCTATGAAGTCAGCGTATGTTTAAGTATGTAACCCTATGAAGTATATGTATGTTTAAGTATGTAACCCTATGAAGTCTCCGTATGTTTAAGTATGTAACCCTATGAAGTCTCCGTATGTTTAAGGATGTAACCCTATGAAGTCTCCGTATGTTTAAGTATGTAACCCTATGAAGTCTCCGTATGTTTAAGTATGTAACCCATGAAGTATCCGTATGTTTAAGGATGTAACCCTATGAAGTCTCTGTATGTTTAAGTATGTAACCTTATGTAACCCTATGAAGTCTCCGTATGTTTAAGGATGTAACCCTATGAAGTCTCCGTATGTTTAAGGATGTAACCCTATGAAGTTTCTGTATGGTTCACTATGTGTCCCTGGTAAATTAACTCTTGCTATGTTTCAGTTTGTGACCCCGACGGGTATATCCGTCACTATTGCTGTACAAGAGACGTATCTGGACTTCAGCCTCCACGTCCCACCAGCCACAATGGGAAACGTTGTGAACAACATCTGCTCATACAATGGTTCGTTGGAGGAGATGAATGCCAGCTCATCAAAGTCTTACATGTAAGATCTTAACCTTCACTGACTAGAGATTAGGAGTTCAAAGGCAATGTAGCACACAGTCCTTACAGAAGTAAAGTACTCCATGAAAAGATAAATAAGTGCTACAAATGGCTAAATAATACTCCTCCATCAATCAAATGAGTTCTAAAACGAATGTACATGGTTCGGATAACCCATGTATGTCCATTTCCCTCCGAGCGGCCATTTTAAGGTATTTACATTAAAATATCCGCTGGAAGGTTTTTCAAGTGATCTGATTTATGTAGGGATACCACTCAGAGTAGAGTTTAAATATGGTAGATTGATGGACTAGTCAACCATATTGCTTTTTTGTATTTTTAGCGCTTTTTCGCTATCTTTGCTAACCTGCTACTTCTTATTCATTAAAGAGGTTGTATCATCGTCTTATCTACATTTGTCGTTAACAGGTTGTTTTAGACAACCTGTTTTATGTAGGTGTTGAGTTAATAAGGGGCCTTGTTGACATGTGCTAGGTGTGCTCTACCTAGCTGGTAGCTGCATGCTTTGCACGTGCAATTCGTGTCTTTTGTTTTCTCTCGGCTTCGTCGGGTGACTGCTTGGTTCACACAGCCTTGGTGGTGCCCTCCGCCAGTCCCTTTGTCTTCTAGATCAGGTGGGTCTTCCGATAGCTCGTCGTCTGCTTCGGTTGGCTTTCATTTTCGACTCGACTCGTCTAGACTCGTCAGTGACTCGACTGTCACTCGCCTTCGGCCTTCGACTCGAGTCGGCTCGCCAGTGACTCGCTTCGCCAGTGTCTCCCCTCGCCAGTCACTCGCCTTAGCTATCGGAAGGGTTGCTTCTTAGTGTCAGGACTTAGTTCTTACACTACTATACTTAGGTGTCTCGCGTCAGTGACTCGACTGTCATTCACCTCGTCTAGATTACGCGAGTTAGTGGCTCGCCTGTCGCTCACCTGTTAAGTGACCCGACTGTCACTCACCTCGTCTAGATTACGCGCGTTAGTGGCTCGTTGTCACTCACCTGTTAGTGACTCGACGGTCTCGTCAGTGACTTGACTATCACTCACCTCGTTACCTCGCTACCTCCGTATTTACTTCACTATGTACTCTGCATTTTGTACAAATTGCGTAGGTAGGCAGTCTGCTAACAAGGATCCGCACTTGCTTGTAGGAAGTGCAAGGAGGGTTTTCGTTGTAACGAATTAGTCACTCTTTCGACTTCCGAGCGTATGTTTCGGCCATTCGTAAGTCCGTTACTGATAGGGCTTCGTTTAGGAAGCATTCAGTTCCGTCGGGTGACTCGGGTCAATGTAGGGAGATTTCTCCCTTTTCGCACACCTCTCCAGAGGAGGTGGTGGACATAGTACTCACCAAACGCTCGGATGAGTTTGACCGTGAGTCGCCGGTGTTGTCCGAATCCGGTAGGGGTTTGAGAGATTTGCTCTCACCCTGTTTCTCTTCGCGTTCTCGCTCTCAGGCTCGTCGCGCTCTGTCTCCTCCTTTACCTTGGGAGGATGACAGGCGTATGTCGCCTCTTAGACTTAAGGTCAGCGAACCCTTCACTCCCAAGAGCAAAAAGAAGAAGAGCAAGAAAGCCAAGTTTGATAAATTCAAACCTGTGTTTCTTCTTGCGTCCGTTAAGGAGATGGTGACTTCCTTACTTGATGCTCGTTTTGGTCCGCTTGGTTTACCCGACCCTACCACCCCCGCTGCTACTCTAGGTCGTGACCCAGATGCGGACCTCCAGGTCGGCTGCCTCCTCGCGTCCTTCTCACACCCCCACGCGCCGTGTCATGGTGGCGCCGCCCACCTGTGACTCCTCTCCAGACTCCGATGACGGTGAGGCCTTTGTTGACCCTCCGTTCATCAGTGTAGTGTCAGATGCGGAGAGTACGGGGTCATCAGATGACCCTCCGGTCGTGGACGCAGTCGCCATGTTGACTGAGGTGGCCTCGTTCGGGGAGGTACCACTCAATCAGGTCAGCGTCAGGGACCTCGGTCCTCGGTAGCCAGGAAGGCTTGCTTTTGTCCCAAAGGTGACAAAGCTCCCGCGCGACTCACTCTTCCGCCTCACAGGCTCCTGCTGGACGCCTCGGAGGATATGGAGCATGTCATCTCGTCTGCTGCCGTTAGTGATGTCAGAAAAACGCCTGCGTCAATTGCCTCTGTACCCGACTCGCTTTCAGATCGTCCCGCCTGCTCTTGATCAGGATCGTCTCGCCTGATTTCCCCCGAACCGCCCCATCGCGTTACTGATGCGCAGCTCACGCATCTCGACAGAGAGGCTCGCACAGTGTTGGGATTGGGCAATCACGTGGCGTTCACCTGTCAGGCAATGCTTAACTGCGCCAAGCAGGTTGACATGGAGTCGGGTGACCCGGTGCTCTTCAAAGGATGTGGCCGCGGACCTCGCACAGATCATGCTATCGGCTTCGCAGATATCCTCAGGGATTACAGTCCTGCGTAGGGATAACTACTTGCATCGTTCGGGCCTTAACTCCGACCAGAAATCTTTCCTCCGGCAGGCCCCTGCCAACTCTGAATCTCTCTTTGGGGGTCGTATCCCCGAGGTTCTTAGAGTGCGGCAGGAGGCTCAACAACAAGACCTCACCAATCGGCTTGTGGTGAGTCAGATGCAGACTACGCCCAAAAGCCCGGTGACTAACTACCGTCAGGGTCAAGGTCACGGCCAAGGTCAATCAACCGCCAAGAAAGCCAAGACGGACTTTCGGCGGGGAGGGCGTGGTCACGGGTCAATCTCCCAAGTCCCCCCGTCCCGGCGCCGGGGGTCGTACCCCTCAGAAGGGGAAGCGGAGGAAGTGACTCATGGTCACCACCTCTGCTTCCTCCTCCACTCGTTACGTGGTCGGAGGGCTCGGTGGGGGGCCGGCTTCAAAGCTTCGTCAGCAACTGGGTGCAGTTAGGGTTAGACCCTTTCGTTTGTCAGATCCTGGGTCAGGGATTCCGCATTCCCGTCTGGTCTCCTCCTCCTCTTACCTGTGCTCCAAGGGAGCGTCCCTTGTCACGGGACCGGCTCCAACTAACCTTGGAACAGGTGGAGATCTTAATCTCCAAGAGGGCGGTGCAGGAGGTCCTGACCCCGCATCTAACTCCGGGGTTTTACTCCCCAGTGTTTGTCATACCCAAAAGGAATTCGAAAAAATGTCGGCACATTCACGACTTGAAGGTATTCAACTGCTCCTACCTCGTTCGGCAGCCATATTTTCGACTCTTGACTCTTCAATCTGTGATGCAATCTCTGGAGCGCTCAGACTGCATGGTGTCTCTCAATCTCCAGGATGCGTACCTGCACTTTCATATTCACTGTCGGGATCGCAGTTACCTCCGCTTCATTCTGGACGGGAGACACTTTCAGTGGTGCGCGCTCCCGTTCGGGATCTCGTCCGCCCCCTGGCTATTCACACGAGTGACTCAACCTATCGTCCAATTCTTACACCAATGTGACATTCAGTTTCTAATGTATTTGGACGATGTGCTCGCTCACGACTGTTCTCCCGTCGTTCTCGAGGCACAGCTCAGGTTCACAGTAGACCTGTTCCGTCGCCTAGGGTGTTTAGTAAATTTAGAGAAGTCGGACTTGGTCCCGACGACTTGTCTGAAGTTCTTAGGGGCTATCCTAGACACTCAGCTGTTCCGTGGGTTTGTCACGAGGGAGCGGATGGCACGTTACGATCACTTAATGGATCGCGCCCTCGATGTGTCGCTCTCCTTACGTCAGTGGCAAAGAGTGTTGGGGTTGCTAAAGTCAGCGCAGGACCTGACCCGCAGGGCGAGGTTGTTCCTCCGCCCATTACAGATGTTCCTGAACCCCCACATCAGGGAGACTCGTTGTCATCACGCCATAGCTCTGACCCCGGATCTTCATCACTTCCTAGCTTGGTGGCGGATGGACGAGAGTGTTTTCTCCGGGGTTCCACTTCGCCCTCGTCCCCCCTCAGCTCACCTGTTAGTAGACGCCTCCACTCAGGGGAAGGGGGCGCATCTGGGTCACGAGCAGGTGGCGGGAGTCTGGTCTCTGTCAGAGCAGAACTCACACATCAACGTCCTCGAGTTGGACGCAGTCCTTCTAGCCATTCAACACTGGCAGGCCCCCTTGCGAGGCCAGTGCCTACTAGTCCACACGGACAGTTCAGCGGCTGGCTTGGTCGATAAACAAGCATGGGTCCACCAGGGCAGAGTCTCTGCTACGCATGTCGCTCCGGCTTTTCGAGCTGGTGGACGAGGTGGCCCTGAACATTCGAACAGTCCACATTCCAGGTGCCAAGAACATCTTGGCGGACGCGCTTTCGCAACCAGATGCCCCTCCCCCGACGGAGTGGCAACTGAACCCGGCAGTCTTCAGGGGGTTTTGTCTCCAGTTTGGCACCCCCCTGATAGACCTATTCGCGACAAGCCTCAATCACCAGTTGCCAACCTATGTCTCTCCAGTACCAGACCCGCGAGCGATGGGCTTAGACGCGCTGTCGTTAGGGTGGGGGGGGGGGGGGGGGGGGGGGGGTCGGGGGGGATATACGCCTATGCTTCTATGCCGCTGGCCATCCTCTCCCAAGTGGTAGCCAAGATAGGGACAACTCGGGTCCTTCGACTTCTTCTGGTCGCCCCCTGGTGGCCAGCCCGACCGTGGTTCGTTCCTGTCCGGCGGCTCTGTCATCAGGAACCTGTTCCGATTCAGCCACGGAGAGATTTGCTCCTCAGCAGGCCAAGCGGAAGGTTACACGAGAACCCTCAGGTGTTCTGCCTTCACGCTTGACTTGTATTACAGTATTACAGCAGTGGTTACTCAAGGTGCGTCACCAATGCCATAGATACCTCTCATAGGAAGACTACTAGGAAACTCTATGATTTTCAGTGGCAGGCCTTGCCTCCTTCTGTGCTAAGCGGGATTTCATCCCGGCAGAGGCCTCCGTTCTTCAGGTGGCGGAGTACTTAGTGTACCTACACAACACCAGGAATCTTAAGGCGTCATCAATCAATACCAACATGTCTGCTATCCTCTCCGTTCTCAGGAAGAGGTCGCAAGGTTTAGATGTGTCGGTCCTCAAGGGCCTCATTAAAACCTTCCGTTCTGTTAACTAAGGACTAAGCTTCGTCCACCTGAGTGGGACTTAGCCATTGTGCGCAACCATCTTCGCTACAATATGTATCAACCGCTCTCCGACGTTCCCCTCCTCCCTCTCACCATCAAGGTCATTTTTCTGGTAGCCAAGGCCTCCCCAGCTCGGATTTCTGAAATCCATGCGTTGCAGACGGGCCTTCTACGTTTTGAGATCAGGGAGGGGGTGTCAGCCTTACTTGGTTTAGCTTCCGACTTTGTCTGCAAAAACCAGGCATCTGATGAGGCTGGCCGTACCTTCTCTATTTCGACTCTGGGTTCTGACTCGGGAGAGATCCACCTCTCTCTGTGTCCGGTTAGGGCATTGAGGGTGTACGTGCAGCGTACCCGCAGGCTGTGGGATGGCAGGCGTCTTCTGTTCTTGCCTCACTCGCCGAGGAGCACCAAAGAGCTGGACAAGCGAGCGTTGGGGGTGTACCTGAGGTCGGCAGTCATTGATGCGTACAAGGCCGCTGACCTGCCTCCTCCATCGCATTCAAACCCGCATGAGATCCGAGCAGTCTCAGCCACGATGGCTTACCACTGTAACATCGGACATGGTGTTCGCTAACCACTACTTACGCAACGTGTCTACCGTAGATCTGGAAGGCGTGGCGAGACTGGGGCCTCAGGTGTTCGCCCAGCAGCGGACCTCCTCGGGACACCCGTTCAGGGATTTCCAATTGTCACGTTAAGGGGTTCGTTCTCTTCTTAAGTGCGCCTCAATAAACTTCAAATCGCACTTTTCTTGGTTGTTGTCGTGTTTTTTAGTAGTTAGTTGGCGACCCCTATGGTCTGGTACCGCCGACCACACAGGGGCGGGGGTAAAAGAACCCTTAGGGTAAATGTCACCTCCTCGCCTTGTTCCATTTGCGTTTCCTGCTGGTCGCAGCTTGCGGACCCTCTCGCTACGGTGAGTTATCAACTAGAATATGTAAATAATAGTATGTTTTTGATTAAACGTCATTATTTAAACTCACCGTTGATAACTCACCGGTCTTTATACCCCTCCCACCTCCCCTCCTGCGAGTCTGAGAGCTGCCTGCGTCCAGGCTCCAGGAGGAACGAATGACGTCACTGGGTAAGCCACCTAGCGGGGAGCAAGGGTGAGGGAGGTAATTATTTTTATTCTTCAGTGTTATATCTGGTCGAGTGTTTAATTGAGAGGAAATCAATTGGCTACGGTGAGTTATCAACGGTGAGTATAAATAAGGACGTTTTAATAAAAAAAAACGTACTATATTGTTCAATGGAGACAAGTTTCTCGGAAACTATTTGACCTTGATATTTGAAAATAATTTTGACAAAATTATTACATTAACCATTAACAGATTACACATCGTGTCATTAACAGCTTTAATCCTCAATGGACAGATAGCGAATGTTGGGGGTATGTGAGTCATGTTCACTGTTATCTTGTTTTTCTCTGTTTATTGCACAGATTCCGGCCTCTCCCAATTTCAAACCATCCAACAGAAACTGTTAACGACTCAGATCCTGCGCATGCGTACTGTACATGTGGAGGGACGACGCCCATCTGCAGTTTTACTGGTCGGGTCCGTGACCCCCGCTCTCACATCAGCACCGACACACAAGGAAAGGTCTGTATAGTGATGCAAACGTACACGGGTCTGAACAAATGCAATAATACACAAAGACATGTTTGGACATTTGCAGTGATACACAGGTAAGCTTGAACATCTGTAGCAATACACTAAGTCAGGATTAAACATACAATATGTGCAGTAATATACACCGACATGTTTGTACATTTTGTGGAGTAATACACATATATGTCAGTCTGTACACGAAACGTTTTACACACAAATGCAGGTACAAATGTACACACAGTTTCGAGTTGATGTGTGACTTCACATAATATATACTAGCCATAAACGTGGAAGTGTGGTTCATGCAATGTTTGATATTAGCCTGTTTGACCGACTGTATTGCATCCTCGGTTACCCATGGTTTTATATATGCTCCGTTACTCTCCACTATATCACCCACGGGAAATTTCATCATAGAAATCTGTACTCAAATTACCCGCCCTTGGCCGACGTGAGCCAACCAAACAGCTTGGACCTGCGAGCCAATGACAATTCATATTACTTCGTTGCAAAGCACGCGAGGTCATTTTGTTAGCCAACCGTCACCGGTTATCTCCCTTGACCATTTCCGTCTTATCGTATTGAATATTTTCTTTGGTTACTGACTTCGTCACGCTGGCCAAGGGCGGGTAATTTTAGTACAGATTTCGCTGACAGAGTTTCCCATGGGTGATATAGTGGAGAGCATATATAAAACCATGGGTAACCGAGGATGACTGTATTGTAGATGGTATGGAACTCCCAGTGTATACGGCCTTCATCTCGTCCTGTCGCCACCCCGAAACATCACGGAATAATGCATTTCCCTACCTACCTTCAAAATGCAAGTAAGTCATGCTCATTGTCTAACTATTGTGCTATGTTGCTCTCAAGTCCATCTTCCTAATACTTACTTCGACCACATACCCTAGAGGCTGGCTACCTACCCCTGTGTTCAGAAAGACCGTAACCAGGGGCGGTTACAGCTTTTGTTAGAAAGGGGAGGGGGAAGGGCAGTGATGGCTTAGACGAACGTATAGGACTCACAAAATTCACAAGAGGTCAATAGTTAATAAATCGGCCACTTTGCTCCAAACACTGGGATATCGGAATGGAATAAACCGGATCGTCTATGAGTTCAACAGATAGCTGGAACCAATAATCTGCATACATGCCATTTAGATAGTGAACAAGTATAACATGGTTGGATTTTAGATAGCACCGCCTTCAATAGTACAAATTCTTGTACTTTCTCGAGCCGTGTCCCTTGCGGGATTAGAACCAACGCCCCCAGAGTAAGGCAACTATCGCCATCACTAACAGCTAACCACGAGGCTGAATACATTAGAAATACATGCCATTTAGATACTGAACAATATTACAACCTAAATGTACCAACCCTCTTTCAACCTGATCGCAGGGTACCATTAACCCACCCTCTTTCAACCTGATCACAGGGTACCATTAACCCACCCTCTTTCAACCTGATCGCAGGGTACCATTAACCCACCCTCTTTCAACCTGATCACAGGGTACCATTAACCCACCCTCTTTCAACCTGATCACAGGGTACCATTAACCCACCCTCTTTCAACCTGATCACAGGGATTAACCCACCCTCTCTCAACCTGATCACAGGGTACCATTAACCCACTCTCTTTCAACCTGATTACAGGGTACCATTAACCCACCCTCTTTCAACCTGATCACAGGGTACCATTAACCCACCCTCTTTCAACCTGATCACAGGGTACCATTAACCCACCCTCTTTCAACCTGATCGCAGGCTACCATTAACCCACCCTCTTTCAACCTGATCACAGGGTACCATTAACCAAACCCTCTTCCAACCTGATCACAGGGTACAATTAACCCACCCTCTTTCAACCTGATCACAGGGTACCATTAACCCACCCTCTTTCAACCTGATCGCAGGCTACCATTAACCCACCCTCTCTCAACCTGATCACAGGGTACCAATAACCCACCCTCGTTCAACCTGATCACATGGTACCCACCCTCTCAATTTGTTCACAGAGTACCATCCAATTATATCTCAACCTGATAAAAAAAAGACAGATAATGGCTACCAATTACCGACCCTCTCTCAACTTCACAGGGTACCAGCTGCCCACCTTGTCCCCGCCACTGACTCTGACAGTAAAGCAGCACTGTGAGGAAACCATCAGCAAGACTGTCCCACAGTACTGCTTGAGGAACAACGCCCGGGAACTCCCCAAGTTTGTGCAGGCGTGCGTGGATCAATACAGGGTCAGTGACTAATTCATTACTCATTACAGGGTTAATAACTCTATCTAACTTCATTACTCATTACAGGGTTAATAACTCTATCTAACTTCATTACTCAATACAGGGTCAGTGACTAATTCATTACTCACTACAGGGTTAATAACTCTATCTAACTTCATTACTCAATACAGGGTTAATAACTCTATCTAACTTCATTACTCATTACAGGGTTAATAACTCTATCTAACTTCATTACTCATTAAAGGGTTAATAACTCTATCTAACTTCATTACTCATTACAGGGTTAATAACTCTATCTAACTTCATTACTCATTACAGGGTTAATAACTCTATCTAACTTCATTACTCATTACAGGGTTAATAACTCTATCTAACTTCATTACTCATTACAGGGTTAATAACTCTATCTAACTTCATTACTCAATACAGGGTTAATAACTCTATCTAACTTCATTACTCATTACAGGGTTAATAACTCTATCTAACTTCATTACTCAATACAGGGTTAATAACTCTATCTAACTTCATTACTCATTACAGGGTTAATAACTCTATCTAACTTCATTACTCATTACAGGGTTAATAACTCTATCTAACTTCATTACTCATTACAGGGTTAATAACTCTATCTAACTTCATTACTCATTACAGGGTTAATAACTCTATCTAACTTCATTACTCAATACAGGGTTAATAACTCTATCTAACTTCATTACTCATTACAGGGTTAATAACTCTATCTAACTTCATTACTCATTACAGGGTTAATAACTCTATCTAACGTCATTACTCAATACAGGGTTAATAACTCTATCTAACGTCATTACTCAATACAGGGTTAATAACTCTATCTAACTTCATTACTCATTACAGGGTTAATAACTCTATCTAACGTCATTACTCAATACAGGGTTATCAACTAATTCATTACTCATTACAGGGTTAATAACTCTATCTAACTTCATTACTCACTACAGGGTTAATAACTCTATCTAACTTCATTACTCACTACAGGGTTAATAACTCTATCTAACTTCATTACTCACTACAGGGTTAATAACTCTATCTAACTTCATTACTCATTACAGGGTTAATAACTCTATCTAACGTCATTACTCAATACAGGGTTAATAACTCTATCTAACGTCATTACTCAATACAGGGTTAATAACTCTATCTAACTTCATTACTCATTACAGGGTTAATAACTCTATCTAACGTCATTACTCAATACAGGGTTATCAACTAATTCATTACTCATTACAGAGTTAATAACTCTATCTAACTTCATTACTCATAACAGGGTTAATAACTCTATCTAACTTCATTACACATTACAGGGTTAATAACTCTATCTAACTTCATTACTCATTACAGGGTTAATAACTCTATCTAACGTCATTACTCAATACAGGGTTATCAACTAATTCATTACTCATTACAGAGTTAATAACTCTATCTAACTTCATTACTCATAACAGGGTTAATAACTCTATCTAACTTCATTACACATTACAGGGTTAATAACTCTATCTAACTTCATTACTCATAACAGGGTCAGCAACTAATTCATTACTCATTACAGGGTTAATAACTCTATCTAACTTCATTACTCAATACAGGGTTATCAACTAATTCATTACTCATTACAGAGTTAATAACTCTATCTAACTTCATTACTCATAACAGGGTTAATAACTCTATCTAACTTCATTACTCATTACAGGGTTAATAACTCTATCTAACTTCATTACTCATAACAGGGTCAGCAACTAATTCATTACTCATTACAGGGTTAATAACTCTATCTAACTTCATTACTCAATACAGGGTCAGCAACTAATTCATTACTCATTACAGGGTTAATAACTCTATCTAACTTCATTACTCATTACAGGGTTAATAACTCTATCTAACTTCATTACTCAATACAGGGTCAGCAACTAATTCATTACTCATTACAGGGTTAATAACTCTATCTAACGTCATTACTCAATACAGGGTCAGCAACTAATTCCTTACTCATTACAGGGTTAATAACTCTATCTAACTTCATTACTCATTACAGGGTTAATAACTCTATCTAACTTCATTACTCAATACAGGGTTATCAACTAATTCATTACTCATTACAGAGTTAATAACTCTATCTAACTTCATTACTCATAACAGGGTTAATAACTCTATCTAACTTCATTACTCATTACAGGGTTAATAACTCTATCTAACTTCATTACTCATAACAGGGTCAGCAACTAATTCATTACTCATTACAGGGTTAATAACTCTATCTAACTTCATTACTCAATACAGGGTCAGCAACTAATTCATTACTCATTACAGGGTTAATAACTCTATCTAACTTCATTACTCATTACAGGGTTAATATCTCTATCTAACTTCATTACTCAATACAGGGTCAGCAACTAATTCATTACTCATTACAGGGTTAATAACTCTATCTAACGTCATTACTCAATACAGGGTCAGCAACTAATTCCTTACTCATTACAGGGTTAATAACTCTATCTAACTTCATTACTCATTACAGGGTTAATAACTCTATCTAACTTCATTACTCAATACAGGGTTATCAACTAATTCATTACTCATTACATAGTTAATAACTCTATCTAACTTCATTACTCATAACAGGGTTAATAACTCTATCTAACTTCATTACTCATTACAGGGTTAATAACTCTATCTAACTTCATTACTCATAACAGGGTCAGCAACTAATTCATTACTCATTACAGGGTTAATAACTCTATCTAACTTCATTACTCAATACAGGGTCAGCAACTAATTCATTACTCATTACAGGGTTAATAACTCTATCTAACTTCATTACTCATTACAGGGTTAATAACTCTATCTAACTTCATTACTCAATACAGGGTCAGCAACTAATTCATTACTCATTACAGGGTTAATAACTCTATCTAACGTCATTACTCAATACAGGGTCAGCAACTAATTCCTTACTCATTACAGAGTTAATAACTCTATCTAACTTCATTACTCATTACAGGGTTAATAACTCTATCTAACTTCATTACTCATAACAGGGTCAGCAACTAATTCATTACTCATTACAGGGTTAATAACTCTATCTAACTTCATTACTCAATACAGGGTCAGCAACTAATTCATTACTCATTACAGGGTTAATAACTCTATCTAACTTCATTACTCATTACAGGGTTAATAACTCTATCTAACTTCATTACTCAATACAGGGTCAGCAACTAATTCATTACTCATTACAGGGTTAATAACTCTATCTAACGTCATTACTCAATACAGGGTCAGCAACTAATTCCTTACTCATTACAGAGTTAATAACTCTATCTAACTTCATTACTCATAACAGGGTTAATAACTCTATCTAACTTCATTACTCATTACAGGGTTAATAACTCTATCTAACTTCATTACTCATAACAGGGTCAGCAACTAATTCATTACTCATTACAGGGTTAATAACTCTATCTAACTTCATTACTCAATACAGGGTCAGCAACTAATTCATTACTCATTACAGGGTTAATAACTCTATCTAACTTCATTACTCATTACAGGGTTAATAACTCTATCTAACTTCATTACTCAATACAATGTCAGCAACTAATTCATTACTCATTACAGGGTTAATAACTCTATCTAACTTCATTACTCAATACAGGGTTATCAACTAATTCATTACTCATTACAGAGTTAATAACTCTATCTAACTTCATTACTCATAACAGGGTTAATAACTCTATCTAACTTCATTACTCATTACAGGGTTAATAACTCTATCTAACTTCATTACTCATAACAGGGTCAGCAACTAATTCATTACTCATTACAGGGTTAATAACTCTATCTAACTTCATTACTCAATACAGGGTCAGCAACTAATTCATTACTCATTACAGGGTTAATAACTCTATCTAACTTCATTACTCATTACAGGGTTAATAACTCTATCTAACTTCATTACTCAATACAGGGTCAGCAACTAATTCATTACTCATTACAGGGTTAATAACTCTATCTAACGTCATTACTCAATACAGGGTCAGCAACTAATTCCTTACTCATTACAGGGTTAATAACTCTATCTAACTTCATTACTCATTACAGGGTTAATAACTCTATCTAACTTCATTACTCAATACAGGGTTATCAACTAATTCATTACTCATTACAGAGTTAATAACTCTATCTAACTTCATTACTCATAACAGGGTTAATAACTCTATCTAACTTCATTACTCATTACAGGGTTAATAACTCTATCTAACTTCATTACTCATAACAGGGTCAGCAACTAATTCATTACTCATTACAGGGTTAATAACTCTATCTAACTTCATTACTCAATACAGGGTCAGCAACTAATTCATTACTCATTACAGGGTTAATAACTCTATCTAACTTCATTACTCATTACAGGGTTAATAACTCTATCTAACTTCATTACTCAATACAGGGTCAGCAACTAATTCATTACTCATTACAGGGTTAATAACTCTATCTAACTTCATTACTCATTACAGGGTCAGCAACTAATTCATTACTCAATACAGGGTTAATAACTCTATCTAACGTCATTACTCAATACAGGGTAAGCAACTAATTCCTTACTCATTACAGGGTTAATAACTCTATCTAACTTCATTACTCAATACAGGGTCAGCAACTAATTCATTACTCATTACAGAGTTAATAACTCTATCTGACTTCATTACTCATTACAGGGTTAATAACTCTATCTAACTTCATTACTCATTACAGGGTTAATAACTCTATCTAACTTCATTACTCACTACAGGGTTAATAACTCTATCTAACTTCATTACTCACTACAGGGTTAATAACTCTATCTAACTTCATTACTCATTACAGGGTTAATAACTCTATCTAACTTCATTACTCAATACAGGGTCAGCAACTAATTCATTACTCATTACAGGATTAATAACTCTATCTAACTTCATTACTCATTACAGGGTTAATAACTCTATCTAACTTCATTACTCATTACAGGGTCAGCAACTAATTCCTTACTCATTACAGGGTTAATAACGCTATCTAACTTCATTACTCAATACAGGGTCAGCAACTAATTCATTACTCATTACAGGGTTAATAACGCTATCTAACTTCATTACTCAATACAGGGTCAGCAACTAATTCATTACTCATTACAGGATTAATAACTCTATCTAACTTCATTACTCAATACAGGGTTAATAACTCTATCTAACTTCATTACTCACTACAGGGTTAATAACTCTATCTAACTTCATTACTCATTACAGGGTTAATAACTCTATCTAACTTCATTACTCAATACAGGGTCAGCAACTAATTCATTACTCATTACAGGATTAATAACTCTATCTAACTTCATTACTCATTACAGGGTTAATAACTCTATCTAACTTCATTACTCTATACAGGGTCAGCAACTAATTCCTTACTCATTACAGGGTTAATAACTCTATCTAACTTCATTACTCATTACAGGGTTAATAACTCTATCTAATATTACTCATTACAGGTTTAATAACTCTATCTAACTTCATTACTCAATACAGGGTCAGCAACTAATTCATTACTCATTACAGGGTTAATAACTCGATCTAACTTCATTACTCACTACAGGGTTAATAACTCTATCTAACTTCATTACTCACTACAGGGTTAATAACTCTATCTAACTTCATTACTCATTACAGGGTTAATAACTCTATCTAACTTCATTACTCATTACAGAGTTAATAACTCTATCTAACATTACTCATTACAGGGTTAATAACTCTATCTAACTTCATTACTCAATACAGGGTCAGCAACTAATTCATTACTCATTACAGGGTTAATAACTCTATCTAACTTCATTACTCACTACAGGGTTAATAACTCTATCTAACTTCATTACTCACTACAGGGTTAATAACTCTATCTAACTTCATTACTCATTACAGGGTTAATAACTCTATCTAACTTCATTACTCAATACAGGGTCAGCAACTAATTCATTACTCATTACAGGATTAATAACTCTATCTAACTTCATTACTCATTACAGAGTTAATAACTCTATCTAACTTCATTACTCATTACAGGGTTAATAACTCTATCTAACTTCATTACTCAATACAGGGTCAGCAACTAATTCCTTACTCATTACAGGGTTAATAACTCTATCTAACTTCATTACTCAATACAGGGTTAATAACTCTATCTAACTTCATTACTCAATACAGGGTCAGCAACTAATTCATTACTCATTACAGGGTTAATAACTCTATCTAACTTCATTACTCATTACAGGATTAATAACTCTATCTAACTTCATTACTCATTACAGGGTTAATAACTCTATCTAACTTCATTACTCAATACAGGGTCAGCAACTAATTCCTTACTCATTACAGGATTAATAACTCTATCTAACTTCATTACTCATTACAGGATTAATAACTCTATCTAACTTCATTACTCATTACAGGGTTAATAACTCTATCTAACTTCATTACTCAATACAGGGTCAGCAACTAATTCATTACTCATTACAGAGTTAATAACTCTATCTAACTTCATTACTCAATACAGGGTCAGCAACTAATTCATTACTCATTACAGGATTAATAACTCTATCTAACTTCATTACTCATTACAGGGTTAATAACTCTATCTAACTTCATTACTCACTACAGGGTTAATAACTCTATCTAACTTCATTACTCACTACATTGTTAATAACTCTATCTAACTTCATTACTCATTACAGGGTTAATAACTCTATCTAACTTCATTACTCAATACAGGGTCAGCAACTAATTCATTACTCATTACAGGATTAATAACTCTATCTAACTTCATTACTCATTACAGGGTTAATAACTCTATCTAACGTCATTACTCAATACAGGGTCAGCAACTAATTCCTTACTCATTACAGGGTTAATAACTCTATCTAACTTCATTACTCATTACAGGGTTAATAACTCTATCTAACTTCATTACTCAATACAGGGTCAGCAACTAATTCATTACTCATTACAGGATTAATAACTCTATCTAACTTCATTACTCATAACAAGGTTAATAACTCTATCTAACTTCATTACTCATTACAGGGTTAATAACTCTATCTAACTTCATTACTCAATACAGGGTCAGCAACTAATTCATTACTCATTACAGGGTTAATAACTCTATCTAACGTCATTACTCAATACAGGGTCAGCAACTAATTCCTTACTCATTACAGGGTTAATAACTCTATCTAACTTCATTACTCATTACAGGGTTAATAACTCTATCTAACTTCATTACTCAATACAGGGTTATCAACTAATTCATTACTCATTACAGAGTTAATAACTCTATCTAACTTCATTACTCATAACAGGGTTAATAACTCTATCTAACTTCATTACTCATTACAGGGTTAATAACTCTATCTAACTTCATTACTCATAACAGGGTCAGCAACTAATTCATTACTCATTACAGGGTTAATAACTCTATCTAACTTCATTACTCAATACAGGGTCAGCAACTAATTCATTACTCATTACAGGGTTAATAACTCTATCTAACTTCATTACTCATTACAGGGTTAATAACTCTATCTAACTTCATTACTCAATACAGGGTCAGCAACTAATTCATTACTCATTACAGGGTTAATAACTCTATCTAACTTCATTACTCAATACAGGGTTATCAACTAATTCATTACTCATTACAGAGTTAATAACTCTATCTAACTTCATTACTCATAACAGGGTTAATAACTCTATCTAACTTCATTACTCATTACAGGGTTAATAACTCTATCTAACTTCATTACTCATAACAGGGTCAGCAACTAATTCATTACTCATTACAGGGTTAATAACTCTATCTAACTTCATTACTCAATACAGGGTCAGCAACTAATTCATTACTCATTACAGGGTTAATAACTCTATCTAACTTCATTACTCATTACAGGGTTAATAACTCTATCTAACTTCATTACTCAATACAGGGTCAGCAACTAATTCATTACTCATTACAGGGTTAATAACTCTATCTAACGTCATTACTCAATACAGGGTCAGCAACTAATTCCTTACTCATTACAGGGTTAATAACTCTATCTAACTTCATTACTCATTACAGGGTTAATAACTCTATCTAACTTCATTACTCAATACAGGGTCAGCAACTAATTCATTACTCATTACAGGATTAATAACTCTATCTAACTTCATTACTAATAACAAGGTTAATAACTCTATCTAACTTCATTACTCATTACAGGGTTAATAACTCTATCTAACTTCATTACTCAATACAGGGTCAGCAACTAATTCATTACTCATTACAGGGTTAATAACTCTATCTAACGTCATTACTCAATACAGGGTCAGCAACTAATTCCTTACTCATTACAGGGTTAATAACTCTATCTAACTTCATTACTCATTACAGGGTTAATAACTCTATCTAACTTCATTACTCAATACAGGGTTATCAACTAATTCATTACTCATTACAGAGTTAATAACTCTATCTAACTTCATTACTCATAACAGGGTTAATAACTCTATCTAACTTCATTACTCATTACAGGGTTAATAACTCTATCTAACTTCATTACTCATAACAGGGTCAGCAACTAATTCATTACTCATTACAGGGTTAATAACTCTATCTAACTTCATTACTCAATACAGGGTTATCAACTAATTCATTACTCATTACAGGGTTAATAACTCTATCTAACTTCATTACTCATTACAGGGTTAATAACTCTATCTAACTTCATTACTCAATACAGGGTCAGCAACTAATTCATTACTCATTACAGGGTTAATAACTCTATCTAACGTCATTACTCAATACAGGGTCAGCAACTAATTCCTTACTCATTACAGGGTTAATAACTCTATCTAACTTCATTACTCATTACAGGGTTAATAACTCTATCTAACTTCATTACTCAATACAGGGTCAGCAACTAATTCATTACTCATTACAGGATTAATAACTCTATCTAACTTCATTACTCATAACAAGGTTAATAACTCTATCTAACTTCATTACTCATTACAGGGTTAATAACTCTATCTAACTTCATTACTCAATACAGGGTCAGCAACTAATTCATTACTCATTACAGGGTTAATAACTCTATCTAACTTCATTACTCAATACAGGGTCAGCAACTAATTCATTACTCATTACAGGGTTAATAACTCTATCTAACTTCATTACTCATTACAGGGTTAATAACTCTATCTAACTTCATTACTCAATACAGGGTTATCAACTAATTCATTACTCATTACAGAGTTAATAACTCTATCTAACTTCATTACTCATAACAGGGTTAATAACTCTATCTAACTTCATTACTCATTACAGGGTTAATAACTCTATCTAACTTCATTACTCATTACAGGGTCAGCAACTAATTCATTACTCATTACAGGGTTAATAACTCTATCTAACTTCATTACTCAATACAGGGTCAGCAACTAATTCATTACTCATTACAGGGTTAATAACTCTATCTAACTTCATTACTCATTACAGGGTTAATAACTCTATCTAACTTCATTACTCAATACAGGGTCAGCAACTAATTCATTACTCATTACAGGGTTAATAACTCTATCTAACTTCATTACTCAATACAGGGTTATCAACTAATTCATTACTCATTACAGAGTTAATAACTCTATCTAACTTCATTACTCATAACAGGGTTAATAACTCTATCTAACTTCATTACTCATTACAGGGTTAATAACTCTATCTAACTTCATTACTCATTACAGGGTCAGCAACTAATTCATTACTCATTACAGGGTTAATAACTCTATCTAACTTCATTACTCAATACAGGGTCAGCAACTAATTCATTACTCATTACAGGGTTAATAACTCTATCTAACTTCATTACTCATTACAGGGTTAATAACTCTATCTAACTTCATTACTCAATACAGGGTCAGCAACTAATTCATTACTCATTACAGGGTTAATAACTCTATCTAACGTCATTACTCAATACAGGGTCAGCAACTAATTCCTTACTCATTACAGGGTTAATAACTCTATCTAACTTCATTACTCATTACAGGGTTAATAACTCTATCTAACTTCATTACTCAATACAGGGTCAGCAACTAATTCATTACTCATTACAGGATTAATAACTCTATCTAACTTCATTACTCATAACAAGGTTAATAACTCTATCTAACTTCATTACTCATTACAGGGTTAATAACTCTATCTAACTTCATTACTCAATACAGGGTCAGCAACTAATTCATTACTCATTACAGGGTTAATAACTCTATCTAACGTCATTACTCAATACAGGGTCAGCAACTAATTCATTACTCATTACAGAGTTAATAACTCTATCTAACTTCATTACTCATTACAGGGTTAATAACTCTATCTAACTTCATTACTCAATACAGGGTTATCAACTAATTCATTACTCACTACAGAGTTAATAACTCTATATAACTTCATTACTCATTACAGGGTTAATAACTCTATCTAACTTCATTACTCATTACAGGGTTAATAACTCTATCTAACTTCATTACTCATTACAGGGTCAGCAACTAATTCATTACTCATTACAGGGTTAATAACTCTATCTAACTTCATTACTCAATACAGGGTCAGCAACTAATTCATTACTCATTACAGGGTTAATAACTCTATCTAACTTCATTACTCATTACAGGGTTAATAACTCTATCTAACTTCATTACTCAATACAGGGTCAGCAACTAATTCATTACTCATTACAGGGTTAATAACTCTATCTAACTTCATTACTCAATACAGGGTTATCAACTAATTCATTACTCATTACAGAGTTAATAACTCTATCTAACTTCATTACTCATAACAGGGTTAATAACTCTATCTAACTTCATTACTCATTACAGGGTTAATAACTCTATCTAACTTCATTACTCATAACAGGGTCAGCAACTAATTCATTACTCATTACAGGGTTAATAACTCTATCTAACTTCATTACTCAATACAGGGTCAGCAACTAATTCATTACTCATTACAGGGTTAATAACTCTATCTAACTTCATTACTCATTACAGGGTTAATAACTCTATCTAACTTCATTACTCAATACAGGGTCAGCAACTAATTCATTACTCATTACAGGGTTAATAACTCTATCTAACGTCATTACTCAATACAGGGTCAGCAACTAATTCCTTACTCATTACAGGGTTAATAACTCTATCTAACTTCATTACTCATTACAGGGTTAATAACTCTATCTAACTTCATTACTCAATACAGGGTTATCAACTAATTCATTACTCACTACAGAGTTAATAACTCTATCTAACTTCATTACTCATAACAGGGTTAATAACTCTATCTAACTTCATTACTCATTACAGGGTTAATAACTCTATCTAACTTCATTACTCAATACAGGGTCAGCAACTAATTCATTACTCATTACAGGGTTAATAACTCTATCTAACTTCATTACTCATTACAGGGTTAATAACTCTATCTAACTTCATTACTCAATACAGGGTCAGCAACTAATTCATTACTCATTACAGGGTAAATAACTCTATCTAACTTCATTACTCATTACAGGGTCAGCAACTAATTCATTACTCAATACAGGGTTAATAACTCTATCTAACGTCATTACTCAATACAGGGTCAGCAACTAATTCCTTACTCATTACAGGGTTAATAACTCTATCTAACTTCATTACTCAATACAGGGTCAGCAACTAATTCATTACTCATTACAGAGTTAATAACTCTATCTGACTTCATTACTCATTACAGGGTTAATAACTCTATCTGACTTCATTACTCATTACAGGGTTAATAACTCTATCTAACTTCATTACTCATTACAGGGTTAATAACTCTATCTAACTTCATTACTCAATACAGGGTCAGCAACTAATTCATTACTCATTACAGGATTAATAACTCTATCTAACTTCATTACTCATTACAGGGTTAATAACTCTATCTAACTTCATTACTCATTACAGGGTCAGCAACTAATTCCTTACTCACTACAGGGTTAATAGCGCTATCTAACTTCATTACTCAATACAGGGTCAGCAACTAATTCATTACTCATTACAGGGTTAATAACGCTATCTAACTTCATTACTCAATACAGGGTCAGCAACTAATTCATTACTCATTACAGGATTAATAACTCTATCTAACTTCATTACTCAATACAGGGTTAATAACTCTATCTAACTTCATTACTCACTACAGGGTTAATAACTCTATCTAACTTCATTACTCATTACAGGGTTAATAACTCTATCTAACTTCATTACTCAATACAGGGTCAGCAACTAATTCATTACTCATTACAGGATTAATAACTCTATCTAACTTCATTACTCATTACAGGGTTAATAACTCTATCTAACTTCATTACTCTATACAGGGTCAGCAACTAATTCCTTACTCATTACAGGGTTAATAACTCTATCTAACTTCATTACTCATTACAGGGTTAATAACTCTATCTAACATTACTCATTACAGGGTTAATAACTCTATCTAACTTCATTACTCAATACAGGGTCAGCAACTAATTCATTACTCATTACAGGGTTAATAACTCGATCTAACTTCATTACTCACTACAGGGTTAATAACTCTATCTAACTTCATTACTCACTACAGGGTTAATAACTCTATCTAACTTCATTACTCATTACAGGGTTAATAACTCTATCTAACTTCATTACTCATTACAGAGTTAATAACTCTATCTAACATTACTCATTACAGGGTTAATAACTCTATCTAACTTCATTACTCAATACAGGGTCAGCAACTAATTCATTACTCATTACAGGGTTAATAACTCTATCTAACTTCATTACTCACTACAGGGTTAATAACTCTATCTAACTTCATTACTCACTACAGGGTTAATAACTCTATCTAACTTCATTACTCATTACAGGGTTAATAACTCTATCTAACTTCATTACTCAATACAGGGTCAGCAACTAATTCATTACTCATTACAGGATTAATAACTCTATCTAACTTCATTACTCATTACAGAGTTAATAACTCTATCTAACTTCATTACTCATTACAGGGTTAATAACTCTATCTAACTTCATTACTCAATACAGGGTCAGCAACTAATTCATTACTCATTACAGGGTTAATAACTCTATCTAACTTCATTACTCATTACAGGATTAATAACTCTATCTAACTTCATTACTCATTACAGGGTTAATAACTCTATCTAACTTCATTACTCAATACAGGGTCAGCAACTAATTCCTTACTCATTACAGGATTAATAACTCTATCTAACTTCATTACTCATTACAGGATTAATAACTCTATCTAACTTCATTACTCATTACAGGGTTAATAACTCTATCTAACTTCATTACTCAATACAGGGTCAGCAACTAATTCATTACTCATTACAGAGTTAATAACTCTATCTAACTTCATTACTCAATACAGGGTCAGCAACTAATTCATTACTCATTACAGGATTAATAACTCTATCTAACTTCATTACTCATTACAGGGTTAATAACTCTATCTAACTTCATTACTCACTACAGGGTTAATAACTCTATCTAACTTCATTACTCACTACATTGTTAATAACTCTATCTAACTTCATTACTCATTACAGGGTTAATAACTCTATCTAACTTCATTACTCAATACAGGGTCAGCAACTAATTCAGTACTCATTACAGGATTAATAACTCTATCTAACTTCATTCCTCATTACAGGGTTAATAACTCTATCTAACTTCATTACTCAATACAGGGTCAGCAACTAATTCATTACTCATTACAGAGTTAATAACTCTATCTAACTTCATTACTCAATACAGGGTCAGCAACTAATTCATTACTCATTACAGGATTAATAACTCTATCTAACTTCATTACTCATTACAGGGTTAATAACTCTATCTAACTTCATTACTCACTACAGGGTTAATAACTCTATCTAACTTCATTACTCACTACATTGTTAATAACTCTATCTAACTTCATTACTCATTACAGGGTTAATAACTCTATCTAACTTCATTACTCAATACAGGGTCAGCAACTAATTCATTACTCATTACAGGATTAATAACTCTATCTAACTTCATTACTCATTACAGGGTTAATAACTCTATCTAACGTCATTACTCAATACAGGGTCAGCAACTAATTCCTTACTCATTACAGGGTTAATAACTCTATCTAACTTCATTACTCATTACAGGGTTAATAACTCTATCTAACTTCATTACTCAATACAGGGTCAGCAACTAATTCATTACTCATTACAGGATTAATAACTCTATCTAACTTCATTACTCATAACAAGGTTAATAACTCTATCTAACTTCATTACTCATTACAGGGTTAATAACTCTATCTAACTTCATTACTCATAACAGGGTCAGCAACTAATTCATTACTCATTACAGGGTTAATAACTCTATCTAACTTCATTACTCAATACAGGGTTAATAACTCTATCTAACTTCATTACTCACAACAGGGTTAATAACTCTATCTAACTTCATTACTCAATAAAGGGTCAGCAACTAATTCATTACTCATTACAGGGTTAAATAACTCTATCTAACGTCATTACTCAATACAGGGTCAGCAACTAATTCATTACTCATTACAGGGTTAATAACTCTATCTAACTTCATTACTCAATACAGGGTCAGCAACTAATTCATTACTCATTACAGGGTTAATAACTCTATCTAACATTACTCATTACAGGGTTAATAACTCTATCTAACTTCATTACTCAATACAGGGTCAGCAACTAATTCATTACTCATTACAGGGTTAATAACTCTATCTAACTTCATTACTCAATACAGGGTCAGCAACTAATTCATTACTCATTACAGTGTTAATAACTCTATCTAACTTCATTACTCAATACAGGGTCAGCAACTAATTCATTACTCATTACAGAGTTAATAACTCTATCTAACTTCATTACTCAAAACAGGGTCAGCAACTAATTCATTACTCATTACAGAGTTAATAACTCTATCTAACTTCATTACTCATTAAATGGTTAATAACTCTATCTAACTTCATTACTCAATACAGGGTCAGCAACTAATTCATTACTCATTACAGGGTTAATAACTCTATCTAACATTACTCATTACAGGGTTAATAACTCTATCTAACTTCATTACTCAATACAGGGTCAGCAACTAATTCATTACTCATTACAGGGTTAATAACTCTATCTAACTTCATTACTCAATACAGGGTCAGCAACTAATTCATTACTCATTACAGAGTTAATAACTCTATCTAACTTCATTACTCATTACAGGGTTAATAACTCTATCTAACTTCATTACTCAATACAGGGTCAGCAACTAATTCATTACTCATTACAGGGTTAATAACTCTATCTAACTTCATTACTCAATACAGGGTCAGCAACTAATTCATTACTCATTACAGGGTTAATAACTCTATCTAACTTCATTACTCATTACAGGGTTAATAACTCTATCTAACTTCATTACTCATTACAGGATTAATAACTCTATCTAACATTACTCATTACAGGGTTAATAACTCTATCTAACTTCATTACTCAATACAGGTTCAGCAACTAATTCATTACTCAATACAGAGTTAATAACTCTATCTAACTTCATTACTCATTACAGAGTTAATAACTCTATCTAACATTACTCATTACAGGGTTAATAACTCTATCTAACTTCATTACTCAATACAGGGTCAGCAACTAATTCATTACTCATTACAGGGTTAATAACTCTATCTAACTTCATTACTCATTACAGGGTTAATAACTCTATCTAACTTCATTACTCAATACAGGGTCAGCAACTAATGCATTACTCAATACAGAGTTAATAACTCTATCTAACTTCATTACTCATTACAGAGTTAATAACTCTATCTAACTTCATTACTCATTACAGGGTCAGAAACTAATTCATTACTCATTACAGGGTTAATAACTCTATCTAACATTACTCATTACAGGGTTAATAACTCTATCTAACTTCATTACTCAATACAGGGTCAGCAACTAATTCATTACTCATTACAGGGTTAATAACTCTATCTAACTTCATTACTCAATACAGGGTCAGCAACTAATTCACTACTCATTACAGGGTTAATAACTCTATCTAACTTCATTACTCAATACAGGGTCAGCAACTAATTCATTACTCATTACAGGGTTAATAAATCTATCTAACTTCATTACTCATTACAGGGTCAGCAACTAATTCATTACTCATTACAGAGTTAATAACTCTATCTAACTTCATTACTCATTACAGGGTTAATAACTCTATCTAACTTCATTACTCATTACAGGGTTAATAACTCTATCTAACTTCATTACTCAATACAGGGTCAGCAACTAATTCATTACTCATTACAGGATTAATAACTCTATCTAACTTCATTACTCATTACAGGGTTAATAACTCTATCTAACGTCATTACTCAATACAGGGTCAGCAACTAATTCCTTACTCATTACAGGGTTAATAACTCTATCTAACTTCATTACTCATTACAGGGTTAATAACTCTATCTAACTTCATTACTCAATACAGGGTCAGCAACTAATTCATTACTCATTACAGGATTAATAACTCTATCTAACTTCATTACTCATAACAAGGTTAATAACTCTATCTAACTTCATTACTCATTACAGGGTTAATAACTCTATCTAACTTCATTACTCATAACAGGGTCAGCAACTAATTCATTACTCATTACAGGGTTAATAACTCTATCTAACTTCATTACTCAATACAGGGTTAATAACTCTATCTAACTTCATTACTCACAACAGGGTTAATAACTCTATCTAACTTCATTACTCAATAAAGGGTCAGCAACTAATTCATTACTCATTACAGGGTTAAATAACTCTATCTAACGTCATTACTCAATACAGGGTCAGCAACTAATTCATTACTCATTACAGGGTTAATAACTCTATCTAACTTCATTACTCAATACAGGGTCAGCAACTAATTCATTACTCATTACAGGGTTAATAACTCTATCTAACATTACTCATTACAGGGTTAATAACTTTATCTAACTTCATTACTCAATACAGGGTCAGCAACTAATTCATTACTCATTACAGGGTTAATAACTCTATCTAACTTCATTACTCAATACAGGGTCAGCAACTAATTCATTACTCATTACAGTGTTAATAACTCTATCTAACTTCATTACTCAATACAGGGTCAGCAACTAATTCATTACTCATTACAGAGTTAATAACTCTATCTAACTTCATTACTCAAAACAGGGTCAGCAACTAATTCATTACTCATTACAGAGTTAATAACTCTATCTAACATTACTCATTACAGGGTTAATAACTCTATCTAACTTCATTACTCAATACAGGGTCAGCAACTAATTCATTACTCATTACAGGGTTAATAACTCTATCTAACTTCATTACTCAATACAGGGTCAGCAACTAATTCATTACTCATTACAGAGTTAAAAACTCTATCTAACTTCATTACTCATTACAGGGTTAATAACTCTATCTAACTTCATTACTCAATACAGGGTCAGCAACTAATTCATTACTCATTACAGGGTTAATAACTCTATCTAACTTCATTACTCAATACAGGGTCAGCAACTAATTCATTACTCATTACAGGGTTAATAACTCTATCTAACTTCATTACTCATTACAGGGTTAATAACTCTATCTAACTTCATTACTCATTACAGGATTAATAACTCTATCTAACATTACTCATTACAGGGTTAATAACTCTATCTAACTTCATTACTCAATACAGGGTCAGCAACTAATTCATTACTCAATACAGAGTTAATAACTCTATCTAACTTCATTACTCATTACAGAGTTAATAACTCTATCTAACAATACTCATTACAGGGTTAATAACTCTATCTAACTTCATTACTCAATACAGGGTCAGCAACTAATTCATTACTCATTACAGGGTTAATAACTCTATCTAACTTCATTACTCATTACAGGGTTAATAACTCTATCTAACTTCATTACTCAATACAGGGTCAGCAACTAATGCATTACTCAATACAGAGTTAATAACTCTATCTAACTTCATTACTCATTACAGAGTTAATAACTCTATCTAACTTCATTACTCATTACAGGGTCAGCAACTAATTCATTACTCATTACAGGGTTAATAACTCTATCTAACATTACTCATTACAGGGTTAATAACTCTATCTAACTTCATTACTCAATACAGGGTCAGCAACTAATTCATTACTCATTACAGGGTTAATAACTCTATCTAACTTCATTACTCAATACAAGGTCAGCAACTAATTCACTACTCATTACAGGGTTAATAACTCTATCTAACTTCATTACTCAATACAGGGTCAGCAACTAATTCATTACTCATTACAGGGTTAATAAATCTATCTAACTTCATTACTCATTACAGGGTCAGCAACTAATTCATTACTCATTACAGAGTTAATAACTCTATCTAACTTCATTACTCATTACAGGGTTAATAACTCTATCTAACTTCATTACTCATTACAGGGTTAATAACTCTATCTAACTTCATTACTCATTACAGGGTTAATAACTCTATCTAACTTCATTACTCAATACAGGGTCAGCAACTAATTCATTACTCATTACAGGGTTAATAACTCTATCTAACTTCATTACTCATTACAGGGTTAATAACTCTATCTAACTTCATTACTCAATACAGGGTCAGCAACTAATTCATTACTCATTACAGGGTTAATAACTCTATCTAACATTACTCATTACAGGGTTAATAACTCTATCTAACTTCATTACTCAATACAGGGTCAGCAACTAATTCATTACTCATTACAGGGTTAATAACTCTATCTAACTTAATTACTCAATACAGGGTCAGCAACTAATTCATTACTCATTACAGAGTTAAAAACTCTATCTAACTTCATTACTCATTACAGGGTTAATAACTCTATCTAACTTCATTACTCAATACAGGGTCAGCAACTAATTCATTACTCATTACAGGGTTAATAACTCTATCTAACTTCATTACTCAATACAGGGTCAGCAACTAATTCATTACTCATTACAGGGTTAATAACTCTATCTAACTTCATTACTCATTACAGGGTTAATAACTCTATCTAACTTCATTACTCATTACAGGATTAATAACTCTATCTAACATTACTCATTACAGGGTTAATAACTCTATCTAACTTCATTACTCAATACAGGGTCAGCAACTAATTCATTACTCAATACAGAGTTAATAACTCTATCTAACTTCATTACTCATTACAGAGTTAATAACTCTATCTAACATTACTCATTACAGGGTTAATAACTCTATCTAACTTCATTACTCAATACAGGGTCAGCAACTAATTCATTACTCATTACAGGGTTAATAACTCTATCTAACTTCATTACTCATTACAGGGTTAATAACTCTATCTAACTTCATTACTCAATACAGGGTCAGCAACTAATGCATTACTCAATACAGAGTTAATAACTCTATCTAACTTCATTACTCATTACAGAGTTAATAACTCTATCTAACTTCATTACTCATTACAGGGTCAGCAACTAATTCATTACTCATTACAGGGTTAATAACTCTATCTAACATTACTCATTACAGGGTTAATAACTCTATCTAACTTCATTACTCAATACAGGGTCAGCAACTAATTCATTACTCATTACAGGGTTAATAACTCTATCTAACTTCATTACTCAATACAGGGTCAGCAACTAATTCACTACTCATTACAGGGTTAATAACTCTATCTAACTTCATTACTCAATACAGGGTCAGCAACTAATTCATTACTCATTACAGGGTTAATAAATCTATCTAACTTCATTACTCATTACAGGGTCAGCAACTAATTCATTACTCATTACAGAGTTAATAACTCTATCTAACTTCATTACTCATTACAGGGTTAATAACTCTATCTAACTTCATTACTCATTACAGGGTTAATAACTCTATCTAACTTCATTACTCATTACAGGGTTAATAACTCTATCTAACTTCATTACTCAATACAGGGTCAGCAACTAATTCATTACTCATTACAGGGTTAATAACTCTATCTAACTTCATTACTCATTACAGGGTTAATAACTCTATCTAACTTCATTACTCAATACAGGGTCAGCAACTAATTCATTACTCATTACAGGGTTAATTACTCTATCTAACTTCATTACTCATTACAGGGTTAATAACTCTATCTAACTGCATTACTCAATACAGGGTCAGCAACTCTATCTAACTTCATTACTCAATACAGGGTCAGCAACTAATTCATTACTCATTACAGAGTTAATAACTCTATCTAACTTCATTACTCATTACAGGGTTAATAACTCTATCTAACTTCATTACTCAATACAGGGTCAGCAACTAATTCATTACTCATTACAGGGTTAATAACTCTATCTAACTTCATTACTCAATACAGGGTCAGCAACTAATTCATTACTCATTACAGAGTTAATAACTCTATCTAACTTCATTACTCATTACAGGGTCAGCAACTAATTCATTACTCATTACAGGGTTAATAACTCTATCTAACTTCATTACTCATTACAGGGTTAATAACTCTATCTAACTTCATTACTCAATACAGGGTCAGCAACTAATTCTTTACTCATTACAGGGTTAATTACTCTATCTAACTTCATTACTCATTACAGGGTTAATAACTCTATCTAACTTCATTACTCAATACAGGGTCAGCAACTAATTCATTACTCATTACAGAGTTAATAACTCTATCTAACTTCATTACTCATTACAGGGTTAATAACTCTATCTAACGTCATTACTCAATACAGGGTCAGCAACTAATTCATTACTCATTACAGGGTTAATAACTCTATCTAACTTCATTACTCATTACAGGGTTAATAACTCTATCTAACTTCATTACTCAATACAGGGTCAGCAACTAATTCATTACTCATTACAGGGTTAATTACTCTATCTAACTTCATTACTCATTACAGGGTTAATAACTCTATCTAACTTCATTACTCAATACAGGGTCAGCAACTAATTCATTACTCATTACAGGGTTAATTACTCTATCTAACTTCATTACTCATTACAGGGTTAATAACTCTATCTAACTTCATTACTCATTACAGGGTTAATTACTCTATCTAACTTCATTACTCATTACAGGGTTAATAACTCTATCTAACTTCATTACTCAATACAGGGTCAGCAACTAATTCATTACTCATTACAGGGTAAATAACTCTATCTAACTTCATTACTCATTACAGAGTTAATAACTCTATCTAACTTCATTACTCATTACAGGGTTAATAACTCTATCTAACTTCATTACTCATTACAGGTTTAATAACTCTATCTAACTTCATTACTCAATACAGGGTCAGCAACTAATTCATTACTCAATACAGAGTTAATAACTCTATCTAACTTCATTACTCATTACAGAGTTAATAACTCTATCTAACATTACTCATTACAGGGTTAATAACTCTATCTAACTTCATTACTCAATACAGGGTCAGCAACTAATTCATTACTCATTACAGGGTTAATAACTCTATCTAACTTCATTACTCATTACAGGGTTAATAACTCTATCTAACTTCATTACTCAATACAGGGTCAGCAACTAATGCATTACTCAATACAGAGTTAATAACTCTATCTAACTTCATTACTCATTACAGAGTTAATAACTCTATCTAACTTCATTACTCATTACAGGGTCAGCAACTAATTCATTACTCATTACAGGGTTAATAACTCTATCTAACATTACTCATTACAGGGTTAATAACTCTATCTAACTTCATTACTCAATACAGGGTCAGCAACTAATTCATTACTCATTGCAGGGTTAATAACTCTATCTAACTTCATTACTCAATACAGGGTCAGCAACTAATTCACTACTCATTACAGGGTTAATAACTCTATCTAACTTCATTACTCAATACAGGGTCAGCAACTAATTCATTACTCATTACAGGGTTAATAAATCTATCTAACTTCATTACTCATTACAGGGTCAGCAACTAATTCATTACTCATTACAGAGTTAATAACTCTATCTAACTTCATTACTCATTACAGGGTTAATAACTCTATCTAACTTCATTACTCATTACAGGGTTAATAACTCTATCTAACTTCATTACTCATTACAGGGTTAATAACTCTATCTAACTTCATTACTCAATACAGGGTCAGCAACTAATTCATTACTCATTACAGGGTTAATAACTCTATCTAACTTCATTACTCATTACAGGGTTAATAACTCTATCTAACTTCATTACTCAATACAGGGTCAGCAACTAATTCATTACTCATTACAGGGTTAATTACTCTATCTAACTTCATTACTCATTACAGGGTTAATAACTCTATCTAACTGCATTACTCAATACAGGGTCAGCAACTCTATCTAACTTCATTACTCAGTACAGGGTCAGCAACTAATTCATTACTCATTACAGAGTTAATAACTCTATCTAACTTCATTACTCATTACAGGGTTAATAACTCTATCTAACTTCATTACTCAATACAGGGTCAGCAACTAATTCATTACTCATTACAGGGTTAATAACTCTATCTAACTTCATTACTCAATACAGGGTCAGCAACTAATTCATTACTCATTACAGAGTTAATAACTCTATCTAACTTCATTACTCATTACAGGGTCAGCAACTAATTCATTACTCATTACAGGGTTAATAACTCTATCTAACTTCATTACTCATTACAGGGTTAATAACTCTATCTAACGTCATTACTCAATACAGGGTCAGCAACTAATTCATTACTCATTACAGGGTTAATAACTCTATCTAACTTCATTACTCATTACAGGGTTAATAACTCTATCTAACTTCATTACTCAATACAGGGTCAGCAACTAATTCATTACTCATTACAGGGTTAATTACTCTATCTAACTTCATTACTCATTACAGGGTTAATAACTCTATCTAACTTCATTACTCAATACAGGGTCAGCAACTAATTCATTACTCATTACAGGGTTAATTACTCTATCTAACTTCATTACTCATTACAGGGTTAATAACTCTATCTAACTTCATTACTCATTACAGGGTTAATTACTCTATCTAACTTCATTACTCATTACAGGGTTAATAACTCTATCTAACTTCATTACTCAATACAGGGTCAGCAACTAATTCATTACTCATTACAGGGTTAATAACTCTATCTAACTTCATTACTCATTACAGAGTTAATAACTCTATCTAACTTCATTACTCATTACAGGGTTAATAACTCTATCTAACTTCATTACTCATTACAGGTTTAATAACTCTATCTAACTTCATTACTCAATACAGGGTCAGCAACTAATTCATTACTCATTACAGGGTTAATTACTCTATCTAACTTCATTACTCATTACAGGGTTAATAACTCTATCTAACTTCATTACTCAATACAGGGTCAGCAACTAATTCATTACTCATTACAGGGTTAATTACTCTATCTAACTTCATTACTCATTACAGGGTTAATAACTCTATCTAACTTCATTACTCAATACAGGGTCAGCAACTAATTCATTACTCATTACAGGGTTAATAACTCTATCTAACTTCATTACTCAATACAGGGTCAGCAACTAATTCATTACTCATTACAGGGTTAATTACTCTATCTAACTTCATTACTCATTACAGGGTTAATAACTCTATCTAACTTCATTACTCAATACAGGGTCAGCAACTAATTCATTACTCATTACAGAGTTAATAACTCTATCTAACTTCATTACTCATTACAGGGTCAGCAACTAATTCATTACTCATTACAGGGTTAATAACTCTATCTAACATTACTCATTACAGGGTTAATAACTCTATCTAACTTCATTACTCAATACAGGGTCAGCAACTAATTCATTACTCATTACAGGGTTAATAACTCTATCTAACTTCATTACTCAATACAGGGTCAGCAACTAATTCATTACTCATTACAGGGTTAATACATCCATCTAACTTCATTACTCATTACAGGGTCAGCAACTAATTCATTACTCATTACAGAGTTAATAACTCTATCTAACTTCATTACTCATTACAGGGTTAATAACTCTATCTAACTTCATTACTCAATACAGGGTCAGCAACTAATTCATTACTCATTACAGGGTTAATAACTCTATCTAACTTCATTACTCAATACAGGGTCAGCAACTAATTCATTACTCATTACAGGGTTAATTACTCTATCTAACTTCATTACTCATTACAGGGTTAATAACTCTATCTAACTTCATTACTCAATACAGGGTCAGCAACTAATTCATTACTCATTACAGAGTTAATAACTCTATCTAACTTCATTACTCATTTCAGGGTCAGCAACTAATTCATTACTCATTACAGGGTTAATAACTCTATCTAACATTACTCATTACAGGGTTAATAACTCTATCTAACTTCATTACTCAATACAGGGTCAGCAACTAATTCATTACTCATTACAGGGTTAATAACTCTATCTAACTTCATTACTCAATACAGGGTCAGCAACTAATTCATTACTCATTACAGGGTTAATAAATCCATCTAACTTCATTACTCATTACAGGGTCAGCAACTAATTCATTACTCATTACAGAGTTAATAACTCTATCTAACTTCATTACTCATTACAGGGTTAATAACTCTATCTAACTTCATTACTCATTACAGGGTTAATAACTCTATCTAACTTCATTACTCATTACAGGGTTAATAACTCTATCTAACTTCATTACTCAATACAGGGTCAGCAACTAATTCATTACTCATTACAGGGTTAATAACTCTATCTAACTTCATTACTCAATACAGGGTCAGCAACTAATTCATTACTCATTACAGAGTTAATAACTCTATCTAACTTCATTACTCATTACAGAGTTAATAACTCTATCTAAGTTCATTACTCATTACAGGGTTAATAACTCTATCTAACATTACTCAATACAGGGTCATCAACTAATACATTACTCATTACAGGGTTAATAACTCTATCTAACTTCATTACTCATTACAGGGTTAATAACTATCTAACTTCATTACTCATTACAGGGTTAATAACTCTATCTAACTTCATTACTCATTACAGGGTTAATAACTCTATCTAACTTCATTACTCATTACAGGGTTAATAACTCTATCTAACTTCATTACTCAATACAGGGTCAGCAACTCTATCTAACTTCTAGCTTGCTAAACAAATTTCTATAACATAAAAAAAGAGACAACAATGCTATACATTTGTTGAATCGCCTTAATATCATTTTTGCAAGCACGGATGCATGCATTTTACAGACGCCATTAGAATGCCCTACCATTTTTCTTTCGGAGTTTGAGTCAGAATGTGTTTCTTGAAACCTAGAACTTGTTTCGATGTACAAATAACCGTACATGAACGATGTGTGAAGCTAAACGAGATTCCACGGTACCCTGGCTTTATGTAGGTTGGTAAACCAAATGAGGTGTGGTGTGGTGAGTTGGGGTTTAAGACTGCTTTCAAGGGTAAACCAAAGGAAAATAGCAGTCAAATTAGTCTCCCGACTAGCCGTTCATTTAACACGGTTACTGCCTGATGATGTAACGCCGACGACGTCTTGGTAAGTGAATAGTTCTCAGGAAGTTGTTAACGACGTCCTACTAGGTTACGCGTTCTCAGGTAGTGGCCAACGACGTCTTGCTAGAGGAAGAATTCTCAGTACGTTTTCAACGACGTTTGGCTGAAGAGGAGTTCTCGGGAGGTTGTCAACGGCGTTTTGCTAGATGAAGAGTTATCAGAAGGTTATGGAAGACGTTTAGCTAAGGGAAGAGATATCAGAAAGTTGTCAAAGGCGTCCTACCTTGTGGAGATTTCTCACATAGTTGTCAATGAGGTTATGGTAGATGAATAGTTCTCAGGTAGTTTTCAAGGACTTCCTCGTAGCAAGAAGTTCTCAGCAAGTTACCGTTGTCAATGGCATGATGTCTAAGTGTAAAGCTGTTTGATCCTCACTGACTAATTAAAACCACGATAACAGTCCTCAGGCACCTACAACTACGTAGACAGCGCAGTGCAGGCCTTCCTCTGGTCTTGTCAGGAGAATGTTCTCCGCAACCTCAGTAACTATGGAATTGGTCAAGGCGGTAACCTAACCCCACCAACGGAAGTGACGTCATCATTGTGCCCGGGACTCTGCAACAGTGCTGGGACCTGTGTGAATGGAACGTGTGTCTGCCATGCCGGATACGAGGGTTCAGAGTGCACCGTGGCGAGCTCCCAACCCAAATCCATTTCTTCAATCAAAGGGTTTGTGTGAAACTCTGTATGTGGGTTGCTTCATAGGATCACTTCAGTTAAATGTATGACTATCCAGTTCTGGTATTCATGTAAACATTATTCTTTTCGACTTGCTCTGTTTCGTACTTTTTTATATGCTCATTTTTATTGATAAAATATGAAAGTCTTGGAATGAACATTTTGGGGAATCTATCTATCTATCAGATTATAAATCAAACGTTTGGTTTGATATTTGAATTATGAGTTTAGCTAAATGTAAGTGAAACACCATGTTATACATTTTTACGACAAAGTTATTCCTTCTTTGAAATAGTTAACCCCAACCAAAACGTGGGCACATAACGACTATTATAACTATTACAGAGGTTTGACGTGTCATATGTCGGTTGGTTACTGTGATGAGCCGCTCTTGCTGGTGAAGAACATCAAGAACACACCCTTGCTGACTGCCAGACTCGACCTCCATAAGGTGACAACAGTCTACACCGACATTTTACAAGTTATGGTGAATGGTGTAATCTCTGTAGGATAAAGGTGCTGAATGTCGTAATCTTGGAAACGCAAGTCTCAAACTTTGCCAGTCACCAACTATCGAACATAGAGACTATTCGTTGTTTTTCCCGAATATCATTTCTATCTCATCGAGTGGAGTGAGAAAGTGATATTTTCACGAGTGGCGCAGCCACGAGTGAAAATGTCACTTTCTCACTCCACGAGATGAGATAGAAATGATATTCGGGAAAAACAATGAAATAGTCTATTTATTATATAACTTTATTCTGCATAAAAACAATGACATTGAAAGGTTAGAGCGGTCTTCAATTCCGAATTCCATATTTCCAAGTCAAGCGGAATGTTGCAATCATTTGTTCCACCATTTATTTAATTAGCATATCCCGAATATTGGTTTTTTGAATTGAAGAATTAGTAAAAGTAAGTATTAGAACGTTTGAGAAACGTAAATATAAGCGCAAAAAACGTTTGACAATAGAATATATTATAAGCACGAAGAATGTTTTGGGAATGGAATATAAGCCCTAAGATCAGTTTTTATCCAGCCAGGAGAATGGGAACATTGTCTATAAGTAACATCGTTCATATTGCGTTACTATGAAGAATGTACATCCAGTTTATAGCTTGTATCATAGCTTGTATAAATATATTGGTTGGCATGTCGCAGATGCACTTGGGCACATTGTCTCAGAGCACGGTCACCTTCCATCTGCCAGCCATCTACCAGACCTGGCTCCATGTCCTCGTGCCTCTCTCACAGTTCGTCTCCACCCTGGCAGGTGCGCGCCTCTCACTGGATCTCGTCCAACAGTCTATACTTCAATCATTCGTTATATCTAATTGAAGTATTAAAGTAGTAACTGTTGTTTAATGACTATTGACAGTATGGTTATTGTTATCGTAAAAAGGGAATTACACTACAACTATTTCGCATTATTATAAACGGCTTAAGCAACGCTGGCATTTGTGATCTTTTTCCAATCAATTAAACCATGTTTGGTTGTTTCTGATAGATGAACTTGTCGCCTTGTCTTATTAGATCAAACAGAATTCAGTGTGGATATATCCTTGTCTGACGACGGCATCAACTACACGAAACCGGTCCACTACATGGTGTACGACGATAAGTGCAAAATGTGCAGAAACATCAAGACAGCGTGTTTGATGAAGGTATGCCATAACTATGATGGCTGAGAGGGGCCATTTGATTTCGTGTTAACTTTCCAACACGAAATCGCGAAATCGCGAAAAAATCAAAACGAAATCGCGAAATTGCGAAACGAAATCGCGAAACTATGGTGGCTGATTTCTGCCATTCGCGTTTGCTACTTTCTGTTATTCTAAGCTAGGGCGAAATAGCGAAGTGGCGATGCGAAGTAACGAGGTGGCGATGCGAAGTAGCGAAGCGGCGATGCGAAGTAACGAAGATGCGATTTGAAGTAACGAAGATGCAATGCGAAGTAGCGTTGCGAAATAGCGAAATAGCGAAATAGCGAAGGTTTTTCTTCGCTTCTTCGCATCGCTACTACACTACTTCGCATCGCCACTTCTCTACTTCGTATCGCCACTTCGCTACTTCGTATCGCCACTTCGCTACTTCGCATCGCCATTTCGCTTCTTCGCATCGTTACTTAGCCACTTCGTCAGTTCATCATTTCGCCACATCGCCACTTCGCCAATTCGTCATTTCGCCATTTCGCGTCTTCGCTACTTCGCCACTTCGCATCGCCACTTCGCCACTTCGCATCGCCACTTCGCCACTTCGCATCGCTACTTCGCTACTTCGCTACTTCGCATCGCTACTTCGCATCGCTACTTCGCATCGCTACTTCGCATCGCTTCTTCGCATCGCTTCTTCGCCTTACTTCGCATCGCTACTTCGCATCGCTACTTCGCTACCTAGCATCGCTACTTCGCTACTTCGCATCGCTACTTCGCTACTTCGCATCGCTACTTCGCTACTTCGCATCGCTACTTCGCATCGCTACTTCGCTACTTCACCTCTTCTCAAATTCGCTATTTTGTTACATCGTGTCTTCGCTACATCGTCACTTCGCGACGAAGTAGCGAGACACGATGTAGCGCGAAGAAGCAAAGTGGCGATGCGAAATAGCGATGCGAAGAAGCGAAGTGGCGACGCGAAGTAGCGAAGCAAAAATCTTCGATATTTCGCTATTTCGCATCGCTTCTTCGCATCGCCTCTTTGTTACTTCGCATCGCGTTTTCGCTACTTCGCATCACGTCTTCGCTACTTCGCATCGCCTCTTCGCTATTTCGCCCTAGATTATAATAACACGAAGTAGCGAAGAGGCGAATGGCAGAAATCATATTTCGGTGGCTGATTTCTGCCATTCGCGTCTTCGCTACTTTGTATTATTAGAATCTAGAGCGAAATAGCGAAGTGGCGATGCGAAGTTGCGAAGACGCGATGGGAAGTAACGAAAACGCGATGGGAAGTAACGAAGAGGCGATGCGAAGTAGCTATGCGAAAAAGCTAAATAGCGAAGATTTTTGCTTCGCTACTTCGCATCGCCATTTCGCTACTTCTCATCGCTACTTCGCTATTTCGCATCGCCACTTCGCTTCCTCGCTACATTGTGTCTTTGCTACTTCGTCGCGAAGTGACGAAGTAGCGAAGACACGATGTAGCGAATAAGCGAAGTTGCGAATAGGCGAACTAGCGAAGTAGCGATGCGAAGTAGCGAAGTAGCGATGCGAGGTAGCGAAGTGGCAATGCGAAGTGGCGAAGTAGCGAAGTAGCGAAGACGCAAAATGGCGAAATGGCGAAATGACGAATTGGCGAAGTGGCGAAGGAGCGAAGAAGCGAAGAAGCGAAGTAGCGAAGTAGCGAAGTGGCGAAATGACGAACTAACGAAGTGGCGAAGTAACGATGCGAAGTAGTGAAGTGGCGATGGGAAGTAGCGAAGTGGCGATACGAAGTAGAGAAGTGGCGATGAGAAGTAGTGAAGTGGCGATGCGAAGTAGCGAAGCTAAACCTTCGCGTCTTCGCTACTTCGCATCGCTACTTCGCATCACGTCTTCGCTACTTCGCATCGCATCTTCGTTACTTCGCATCGCCACCTCGCTACTTCGCATCGCCACTTCGCTATTTCGCCCTAGCTTAGAATAACACGAAGTAGCGAAGACGTGAATGGCAGATATCAGTCACCATAGTTTCGCGATTTCGTTTCGCAATTTCGCGATTTCGTTTTGATTTTTTCGCGATTTCGTGTTGGAAAGTTAACACGAAATCAAATGGCCCCTCTCAGCCATCATACATAACACTAGTTACAGGAAACATCAAGAAGTTAAGTCATCACACACTTTACACGAACATCAAATCAGGGTGTTTCCAGAAGACATGTCATCACACATTACACACAAAATATCCTATCAGGGTCCTTGGAGAAAGTATATTTATTGCACAATTTACACGGGACATCATAGCATGGTGTTTTCAGAAGGCATGTCATCACACATTATACACAAAACATCAGAGATATAAGTCACAAAACCACTCTTTCTAGATATCTTGAATCAACTGCAATGTTTTATTTTGAACTTTAATAGGCGAACTCGTGTAGTATCGGAGGACGCTGTTACAGTGCCGGGGAGAAGAACCCTGCGAATCAACAGGAGACATGTGACCCGACTGCGGCTGCAAATAAATGGACTGCAGGTGCGCCGATATTCACATCTACTCACATCGATTCACATCTATTCACATTCCTACCATGACATTGTTGGATACTCGATTCTGAAAATTCAAACGCATTCAATTATGGATTGAACTTCCTCTGATTTTCTGAAACGAAATCTGTGAACACTTTATACCTTTATATCACAGCTTAAGTTTTTTAAAATACTTTTTTGTACGTAGTTTGCTTGAAATGTATAATCAAATATGGCTATTATCAAATTATAAAAAAAAAATTAAAAGATTATAATTCCAATGGATTTGACGGTGTCTGCTACAGAGTGTTTAAATTGGGAATTAATGGTTTAAAAGGATATATGCTTAAGGAGAGATGGGACGATGAAACAAAATATTTTAGAATTCGTTTATTTTTTCAAAATAGCATGTTTATTGTGTCTTTTATCCAAAAATGTAAGAATATTTGGGGCTCACCGAACGATTTAAAGAGTTATCGGCATTAATAATAATACTCCCGTCGGCAAATTACGCCATTTTTGACTGATTTGATGCATTTAGATGAAGCGCTCGCTTTCATCGAATAAGCTCAGAATCCTTTCACATACATTTCAGTTACATACGGGGATGCATAGCAAGTCTATATTTTGAAAAGTAATGACACTGGAATGAGAAACAAAATTAAATTAAGCACTTTTTAATTAAAAACGGCATTTTCCCCATCGTTTTTCGCATATTGAACAGGATTTCCCACTGACACACATATTTTAGATATTGCTAAAAATGCAATATAATGTGCACATTTGAATAAACAAACGAATTCAGAAATAAAAATAGGGGGTCACCGGAGGTTTTTCATCACTTTAACGTCATTTTTTAAATTACCTTCATAAACGTAAAAACCTAACGTCACGGCAATTTTGATGGTTTCAAGTGTAACTTTGATGGCCTACCGTGTAATCATTATTGAACATACTATCAATCTAGGAGTGCATGATGGAGGAATAACTATCAGTTGATTATACCAGGCGATTTAAATTCGTCAGTAACTAAAGATACGTATGTAATTCGAATAACACACACAGTAACATATTTACCGCGAATATAGGTGACGATAACGTTATGCGGCATGTCGTAAAATGACCGTTAAAAAGGCGTTACGGAAAATAAGCAGTTTCCGTTAGTGTATGAATAAGCGTATGCCCCAAACAACGTTATCCATATATGTTTAGACTTATTCATTACAATAATTTGTTGTCGCAAATTGTTACCGTAAGCGAGTTCGATTTCTGGGTCCCATCTCTCCTTAAATATTGTTCAAGATTTTGTCAGTAATCAAAGACTTGGACAGATGGTGTGCCCCAAGAATCAATATTAGGCCTATGTCTTTTCATTACATTCATAATTGACATTGGTGATGAACTACATTTGTGTAATTTGATCAACAAGATATGCTGCAGATGATCCGTGTCTTGGTGCTGTATCTATTGAACACACTCTAGTCGATTCTACTTTAAACTCCTACCTACATACAATCAGCTCGTATGGGAGCTTTGGCTGCATAGTGAAATACAAAAATACCGACTGTTTTAATCTTAGAGAGCACATATCTTAAGATAGTTGACGTCTGAACTTTGCTTTTATTTGTTGAGACATATATCTTAACGTGGTTTATACCACAGCTTTTCTGTGGTATCAAATTCAACATAACAAGCTTCCTGTTATTTCTTTGAATGAAGATGTCAAAGAGTTGATGCAAAACGCTGTAGTTATTTGTTTGCTTTCCAGACCCAGTGCAGCCTGTTGTAATCGGGTGAGGAACACGGAGAGGTCAGCCTCACAACCATCGACCTTGGTCCGAGGAATATAAGTTGCAAACTGCTGCATATACCGGGATAGGATAGTTGTCTGATAGATTCCTCTCCTCGGGGTCGTGATCAGTTTAGTACAGACAAACATAGTTATAAGGGGACCAATCACATTCTATCTTTTTAAATAATCACCATCTTGGATACGTTTTAATCATTCTCATACACATTCATCATTTTATGGAAACAGACGAAATAATGACTGCCCAGATTTAATTACCCCTAGTTATTCGCACCGAAAGTTTTGGTAGAAGCCTCGTGTCAGAACATCCATCTGTGCGGATCATATCATCTAGAGAGTACACCCCGGGGGATATGAGTTCATATCCCGGTATACGCAACAATATTCATTTCTCGGAACAGGGTCGATGTTAACTAGACTGCACGGAGACCTCGAGAATATACAACGAGCCTTCCTTTTCATGTGCATATGGATATCTGTTAAATTGATAATTATTAAACAATAAAAAGATATGTTAACCAAATCGTGTTTTTTTCATTTACAAAATAATGTGTCATTGGTTAGTTTTGAATATCATCAATATTCCTTTACGTTAGGGATACATTTTGTCACCAGTAACAAGTTACAAATAACGGTTACTAGCCATCTGACGAGGGAGGTAAACATCCTGCACCCGTTGGTCCCGAGCCAGTGTTATTCACTCATTATAAACAACAAAAATCCCTAAAATCGAATCACTAAAAGCCACAACAACTTTTTTAGACGGTCTTGTTAAATGGACGGCTCCGCCCGCAGTTTCCATTCTAAGCTACCCGGAGCCATTCAAGTCAGTTGAAACATCGCCATGGTCACTCATATCTACTGCATCCTGCACATTCCCCTCGAGAACCCTTGTGTTAAAATATGAAGATAATCTGATCCCTCGGCCAAACTAAACTCACAAGTTCCCAGGAAAATCAAAGTTGTCAAGATCATCAAAAGGTAACGACCCCTGTGTATTCTTTAGAAACACAAGATATGAAAAGAATCCAGTGAACAGTCCATGAAAAGTGTGTCACCTTGAAATGAAGGCCAAGGTTACAGTTGCTGCAGTCCGCATGATATCTGGAAACCAAGAGATAGAATATCTGCGCAGGCCTATTTGTGACATGTTTTGCCTGAAAGCACGTTGTCCAACGTTCCTTTATACAATGAAAGATCATTATTACGACCCACTTCCGGCCTCGTTTCTATGGTTTCCTTTGTTATAAGTGTCAGTGTATTAGCCGATGCACCTACACTACTTATACTTTTATACTTATACGTAAACTATCACTCACATGGTCATAAAAAATGCAAATGCAGTTGTGTATATATTTCTCATTAATGTTCTTTAATACCTTTAAGTAAACTTGAATACCAGGAATGTGATTTGAGAAATGCTTGTGACATTTCAAAATGTAGATAGTATTTAGTTTGTTTTGTTTAAAACATGCAAGAAGTAACATGTTACATGCAGACGTTTCAGTGTTTCATGGACCAGCATTATGACTGCCAGTGCGTTAGTTTCGGGCCAGAGTCTTTTTAAGAAAGAAATAATTTGTATCATCATGTTGCATATAACCCCTACAATCGCTCTAACTGCTTGTTCAAACAAGCGTTCCTTTCCAAACCCGGTAAGTATCAAACCAAGCGACTGGTCACACTATACAGAATCTCAGCCCCTAGGACCCAGACTGTGTGAGAGCAGGTGCGTGGAGAGGACGAGATGTCGGGCTGTGCGCTTTGAGGACACCGCACTGTCGTGTAGGCTGATGTCGTCTCCTTGTCCACTTCTGGTACATAATCTATTCACACACATCAATAATGGTCTTCGGCTCAAGGTAATATACTTGATATAAAAATAATCAAATATTTCATTAACTTATCTGAATTGACAATCGTGAGAGTATTAAACAGTATACTACGTCACGTATTGTAGGTTGAACGAAGTACACTACGACTGAATGTTTTAACCAATTGCAATACGACTGTGTTGTTTATTCGTAGGTCCATACATGCCATTGCAATTAAAAAACATCAAGACAGAAAAAATATCTATCTTTTTCCTTCTTTCTAAATATATACACCCATTTTCAAGAACAATATAACCTGCAAATGGGTGTTTGGAAAATCATGTTCAAATTACAATACTGTTTATGATTGTTTTCGGTTGATGTTAGAAATCATGGTGTGAGAAACTGAAGTGTTCACGGAGAGATGTATGCCTGTCCCACAACGGGAGGAAAAGCTGCGTACAAGAAGGTTTGTGTTGTATAGGACCTTAGATGTGCCCTTGCTGTGTTTGTTCTTAATGGTAGCAGAGAAATAACGTTAGTGGCATCTTGATCAACACTTCCTGGCCCATATCGGTATCCTCATCTTAAGCATTTTGCATATTCTTTTTAAATGAGTGACAGCACATTAGCACACACTTAATTGAATCGATTATTAAATTAAACAAAACATTCTGAATGTCTTACATTATATTACACATTTATACCTGTTTATTTTAGTGTTGTATCTTTCACATAAAACAATGCATATTCTCTGTCTCATTTAACGTTAAACCTCTCAGACATCAAACACGAGTGAATAATGTTGTTAAAAGATATACAGACGGCTTGAAAGGAAATATGTGAAACTCTGAACCACGAAACGTACAGATCCTGATTGACCTGTCCTGTAGTGCAATGTCAGTTTTGTTTTTAATCTGATATAACAATTGTTGCAGGACTGTCGGAGGGATTAAACAAGCCAAGTAAGTTAATTCACACAAAGCTTATAGTCTCCTAGCTCCCAGCCTCCTTGCAGTGCCCCTAACAATCACATCATACTACTGTATTCCTTTGTTACAATAGGTTCATGATTAAACCGATACAACACGTTTTAATGCCATGTAACTTACATAAAATTAAATTTGTCAAATATGCGTATAGCATTGCGCGAATTTTGTTTTAAAAGTATTTTATTCCATGAAAAGGATCGGATCGGTAACAAGCCTGATGGCTTAAATAAATACCTCTCCATTGCGCGAATTTTATGCAAAATATTTCGATAGAGGCAAGTGAATAATTGATTACCCTTTTAGATATTAATTATTATTATATCATTATTTTATCAATGATTTTCTAAAAATACTTTCATGAATCTAGTATCAATATTGTGATTTTGGGAATTTGTAGCTTTTCACACATCATACAAATTGACTGCATTGAAACATGTGGAATATTAATTCTAGAAATAATACGACAGAAGAGAAAATTAGCTTTCATCGGCATTCACATTCATCCTATCAATGTCGAATTCTACTGTTTCAAAAGTTTTGATTAATATTACAATCACATCACGCACAGTGACATGTACCGTGTAAAGCAAGTGAATCGAAAGCATAATCAGTGGACGATCAAGTCTCGTAAAGAAGGTAAAGGGACACTTGAATTTCAATCGTTTTTCATCATACTGTTCTCCAGTATTATGAATAACTTGAGTGGAAATACCTCTTCCTTCAAAATAAGATGTGAACCACTTTTATAAACTGGATAAACTTGAAATTCTTCACTGTTCTAACCGGAGCCATCTGCCACACAGACAATTTCAATAAAAAAAATACAACTGACACTGCAATGCACACACCCGTCGTTTTCATCCACATGACTGCGCAACAAGAGTTAATCATAAACAGGCAGGCCTAATTTGTACAGTAATTTTTCGCGTAGAAATTTCCGACTGTTCAAACAAACAAGAGTTTTGTACTTTATTCTCATTTTCGATAATGTATTCACGACAGGCATTCTTTTCTCTAATCGGAAAAGGTCAAGTGCCAGGAATCCAGGTGCCAGGAATTTTGTCGGTCTGTGTTGTCGATCAGCCGACAGCATGGCTTGTCACATTACAATCACTCATACCTCACTACGTTCCTGATCTGAGTACTGTTTGACAAGAGTCATGTCATGTGATCTTTCACTCCAGCCAATCAACGACAAGTCTAGGAAGTTGTTCGACCGATTCGTTATTTGACAAGGGCTGTGATTGGTTGAATGTGAAGGTTATAGGTCACAGACGTGACCCTGGTGAGGTGTACACAGATCTAGAACGCAGCGAGGTACGAGGCTTTAATTTGAATGAGACTGGGTGGCTTATTTATCAACACTGCCTTACGAAAACATCGTTTTCAAGTCGCAAATGTCTGCACTGAAGAGTTCCACAAAATTGACACTTTATACGTCGCACCCTTTTCGATAAGCAATTTCTATGTATACGGCTTATCGAATCGTGTTTTACACTCTAAAGTAACCATATATTGTATAAACTTTAATAAGAAATGACAAATAAGAAAAACATTTTTGCAAAAAAAGTGCTACAGCGCCTATAAGTAGATCCGTTGATTAATTAACAATCTTTTTTATTTCCAAAACGTACTCCAGTTATAGAAGGAGTAATTTTATTATTTCAGGTCACAAAAATATCTAATTAAGTGTGGACACACATGTTGGTGCTGTTATTAAATTGCAGTACTATTATCTTATTATCTCCAGAGTGTTGTCAAATAAAAGGTTGCTGTGGAAATGGGTACACGTTTATTGACAAGAAGAGGATATGTGTAAAGCCGTTCTCAGGAAAGACAGAGCGAGAGGCTAGAAGAGTATGTGAGTCTGACGGGGGCCACCTCCAGTCCGGAACCGACAAGGTGAAGAGGTCATACAGTCATACGCCCATGTTCAGTGAGCTGAGTTGCATTTTCTTAATTGTTAAGTTTGTAAAACACTAATTCCCCAGGTTATAGACATGCCACATAGAAGACTCACCCCTCAACTATCAACTGATCAATAAACTGATGTTTTTGACGAACATCATGTCCTTTTTTCGATTTTGGGGTCATAAATATTATCTGCTGACAGGTGTTTTTACCTCTGTTGTGAAACCGGTCTGTCAGTCCTTTCCGGAAAAAGGGTACCTATCTTCTGATCAATCTTTTGGAAACTTTACATATGGTCATAGGCACCATATCCTAAATATTTATAAGTATACCTACCTATCTATATAACATACAAAGAAGGTATGACACGTTGGACCTGCCATAGAACCGGACATGGTTAAACTGGTTTTATGGCTCAGATACGCTTTGTAGAGTTCGTAGACTGATCCAAATTTCCCTGTCGATGACGGCAAGGCTTTGTTACGTCATTAACCATGACGTCATTTAGTGACATTGCAACTGAGCGATTGCTATAGATCACGTTTGACTAGGTTTCTCTCATTCTGCGATTATATTTGCAATTAAAACGAGTTGTTTATTCAGGTCAAATTTTCCTTTTGGGAATAAATCAGAATCTTACTGAAAAAAGAGAGTTAGTAGATGCGACAATCTTGAAGAGGTGAGCAGGTTTATGAATGGCGTATGAATATACACTCTGCATTAAACAATCTGACTAAGATCATCGCGCTTTGTTTTTCGATTTTTACGCATGAAAATGAATTAAGGTAAGAAAAATAATAACCAACACGTTGCTCGGAATTACGAATTATCTGTCCCTCGTGAATTATTATGTCAAACTCCTCGCTAAAGCTCGGAGCTTATCACAATAATTAACCTCGGACAGATAATACGTAACTCCTCGCAACTCGTTGATTATTATAACAGTACTCCCATAAAGATGCAGCATAAAATACAATAATAAAGGATAGTACCATCTACTTTAAAACGATTTTAGAATTTTAATATTTGTCATTGTTCTGTGAAGCCAAATGACAAGAAAATGTTGGTTTTTTTTTCAGGTTTAAATAAGAACAGGCATGGGAAAGATTTTGGTGGCACTTTAAACTGTAAGAAAAGACCCTTGCCGAAATGTCCTTGACGGAAGCTTCTGATAGTAATTCATTCAACAAGGTATGACACTGTGACAATTTAGGAGCAGCAAACACCACCAGAGATAAAACATGTCTTTTTTCATAATAAGTATCATGAGTGAACACTAGAAAAAAGGTTCTCTTACAATATGCAATTGTGTGATATTAAAGTATTGTAATTAATAATAAACAGTGTTATGTTGCTATCAGAACCGTCCATAGCACCAATAGGAGGACATCGGAGTTTTAATGAAACGTAGAAAAGTTATCAAGGATGTAAATTAAGACGACACATTCATGAACTGACAACAGCAGACAGTAACCGACACAACCCACCGAGGGTTGTATAAGAAGACGATGAAGAAGAGACTGTGTGCATTCATCGCTTGTAAACTAATGAACTAATTGAACATGCATGAGACCCTGTGTGAGTGAATTAAAATGTTAACAATCAATAGTTGTGTACATGCAGGCTATTATCATAAGATTTCATTCCATACTGTAGGATACAATGTACACCATGCGTGTATCGTAATGGATCCACTTGTTCTTAGCATTCCACAGACATGCAAGTGAGACTCCTACATTTAATTTCAGACACTGTGAACAATGTGACCCTGTTATCTTAAATGTTAACTGTGTCTTATATGTGTTTGCATACCACATCATTTATTAAAGTTTTCCACGACATGCGAGATGCTACTACTTACTGATATGTGATGTTGATACTGTATTCCACGAACTATTTTCGTTTTTTAGTTTTTAGTTTTCGATTTAGTTGCGGGTGAACATTATTCTTTGAGGTTTTACATACATGTATATGAAGCTACTGTCTCCTTGGTACTGTAAATTCATAGGAGTATTAGGAGTGTTGTCGCCTAGACCAATTAAGATGCGAAGTCGGAGAACTGAAAAAAGAAATGGCCCTGGGACGATACAAATATTCTATTAAGCTACTATCTACTTCACACCGGCACTATATTGTTTGTAAGAAGAAACTACAATTTACGATGTTAGTCGCTCACGAAAAGTCCTTAGTAGATCCATATCTTCTCTGCCATGTTAAAATAAGTTCAGAGCGATGTTTTTGACATACAAGCAGTTCAATTCGGTTCAAGGTCAATTTCAGTTAATTGTTAACTTACGTTTCATAACGTGCCAAGTCCACATGTCCCCGTTTATAACTAGACTTTCATTCTCAGAAAACTCTCACAACTGTAGACCATGGCTGGTGAAGAACATATCAAACAAATCCGTCTTAGTCGAATACTGGGCCCCTTATGGTCAGTCCTGAATTTCGAATATTCAAACCCACCGTTCTTCTGTTGTAATAAAGACGTAGTAATTGTAAGAATTTCGTGAAGGGTGAGTGAGAAAACTCTACACAACATATATGATTTAATGACAACCTTGTGATATCACTATTTGCAGGAAGTTGTTTTCAGTTCCATGTGCAGCAACGGGTGCAATTGTGTGAACAACTCAGTGAAACTACGTATTTCTTTCAGACTGCTCAAGTAAATCCTCTTTTACCTCACTGAAGAGTACTGTTCTTTATGAAAAGGGAACACGTGTGCAGATGTTTTAAAGCAAACGTTACCTTCATGCACTGAAACACATTCTTTCTCTCAAATTAGGAGATCAGAAATAATGATCATGCTTAAATTTTCAGAAAATGCAGGTGAAATGTTATGACCTCAGTATGTGACATAGAAAACATGTAATTTTCCAAGGTTTCTACTGACAATTTAAAAGTTATGGTTGCGTCTTTCATTAGATCATTGCTGAATCAAAAGTGTTATGGGCCAAGCTTGGTTAGCTTAGTCTGGAATAGGAAAGTCAAGTGCTGAAAGTATAACTCTGAAAATAGTAATTCGATTGGTCCCAAAAGCGCACATGCGTATCGCCGATGTATATCAACAGCATATTGTTATGATAATGTATTTTCCATAAATTACATTAAATAGCTAAGTTTAATTGTCTTTGGGTCACAAAAGTTTAGTTGTAGGGATCACTAAGGTTTTGAACCATAAACGCTGATAACAGTGAAGGATCTAAAAACAATCAGTTCAAATAGAGTTGCTTCCCTTCCCTTCCTTTCACTTCCGAAAGTAAAAAGAGGTTTCTGGAATATGTCGGAAATATGATGTTAACAATCTTTGCAGAGATATGTAGTCCAGAGAAGCTTCTCATACATTCAAGAGACATATATAGAGACTGTTTTGGGGAATGACTGACACTCGTATGTTTCCTTCGGATCAACACTTGACTGACACCACTGGCACTGCCTCGTTTCATCATTCAAGATACAAGACTTGTGACTTCTGTGCTGTGTGGTGACTATTGATTGGCATTGATGGCTCAATTATTATCTTTGTGACCCTATACTAACTCTATTATATCTCTATTATATCTGAAAATCTGAATTGTTAATCTGATTACTTGTTATATTAAGTCAATATAATTTGAATAATAATATGACTGGTTTGTGTTTTCATTTGCTGATTTCCTATTGGAACTTCATTGTTAATTCACTTATTGTAAGAATAGGTAGAATTTCAAAACCATTGATCAGTAAATGTGGGATTAGTTGATTTCAAAACAAAGATACCCTTTTCTCATTTTCACTCGGGGGTTAAAGGTGCGACCATTGTGTTTCATAAAATTTTATTTGCCTTTAAAAAATTAAGTTTCCAAAATTACGTTTCACTAATTGACGCGCTCCAGGAACAGTGCATTGTCCAGAAATCGTTACGTTTACCTTTATATAGTCGGTATACTGAGTCGACTAAGATCCAAATGGCATTTTTAAGTACTTCTCGAACAAATAACATAATTTATAACGTTTAGCATATGTGACCCAATACAACACAATGGATGCACCTTACAAAGCATGATAAAAATAATTAATTGAAATACTTTTTTTAAATTCATAACATGGTCTTGTTAGCATCTTGTTTTGCATTAACTGAAGTAATGTATAAAGTATTTTGGAAGGGCATTCAAGAGAAATTGTAGCCTATAAAACCAAGATGTATTGATCACAATTTCTTTATTGTAAACAAGCAACACTTTTCGGAATGCTTAGTGATTTAGGACATACATAGCGAAAGACGTGTTAACATTTGTGAGGGAAAAAATATGTAATACAATGAGGATTTGTACTGCAAATACATGTTGTCGAGTCAGAGAATTGTATTGAGCAATAATTCAGTCATTCTGGTTCTCACAGTTAGTTCTTATTTCGTCTCCTGTTTATAAAAGTGATGGTATAACTATACATTTTTTATCTGTCTGAGTAATTGTTCACACATGAGTAAAAACCGTCGGTTGAACATCACAGCTTATCTAATAATTTTTTGTTAAGTGTATAAAGTGATTAGAAAGTTCCTGGTTATACACATCGTTCGCTAAAATCGAACAAGAGTCAGCCGTAGACAAAATCATATATCATCTGTTGAAATCAACTAGGGGTTGTTCTAAACCTTGATATTATTATTGGACATAGCATGACTCTTTGACACTTGGGGCATTTCACAAACGTATAGCTTCTTTAGGTACTTTGTTTCAGAGTGTTGCCCATTTTCTCGAGTACAGCAGACACGGAAGCGCCTGTAAATTCCTGCGCAACTTTAACAAAAGTATCTGTTATGGCTGTCTGCAAGAAGCTCCACTTGTCACATTTCCTAGAGTTCTCGTCTGCATCCTCAGTGGGTGCGATTCTGGTTCCACCCCCGGGAACATCGAGTGAGCGTGACATCCGCACAACATCCAGTGTCACGTTGAGAGCCTCAACAGAGCTCCGAACTCTGCTGTTGTACTTTCTGTAATTATCCATGCAGATTTCGTCTGTAACTTTGCTCAAGTCGATGCGATGGATCCTCTCAACGTTGCCATTTATAGCAAGAACCAATTTATTTGACTCTTGGTATAGGTCGCGTAAAACTGCACTTGCTTCCCGTTTTTCCTTTTCGTAATTTTGCTGAAAAACATTGCAAATTGGCTATGAGCTCTTTAGCTCATCAAGGTATACATTTTTGTATGTTCAAGCCTGAAATAGATTGTTCTCCAGATAGAGTACAATTACTAGACATGACTTTTTAAAGAAAGCCATGGACACCGAAATTGTTCAGTGTCAGTGCATAAAAAACTCCATTTTTAGGAAATTGGTTGTCCAAGTATCACAATTACTGAAATTATCATGAAGAGAAGGTTATTCTTTCAATCCAAATTGTATGACTAAGACATATTTCCCAAATTATGTTACAAGTGGTAAAGAAATCGGTGACAAAAACATTTCCTACTAAAATTACTATGCTTAAATGTGTCGCACTACATGTAGAGAAGAAACACACAAAGCCCAGGGAGACTTTAAATAAATTCTGGTCTTACGGGCGCTCTTCACTCACGTTTATGTTTAAAGATAAAATCACCAATTATATGAAAGTGTCTCCGAAACTGAAGAGGTTAGTCATAAATGTACTTGTGCACCTCACGAGTACCAAACTTTACCAAAATTCGGACAGTATATGTAATGGACGGACATACGCCGTTTATATTTTGGAATACATTAATGCAGGCCAAATCCACATAGTTCTTGTTTGATGCAAACATTTATTTAATTTCTAGACTCACCTTATCCGTCTCCGTAACAGAACTTAGTGCGGTTGTAGCGGTACCCGCTAAGAACCCGCCTATTCCCGGTTTCGCTATCCAACAGAATGCCAGAAGCCCCTCCACAACTGAAAGAATGAGACCGTTCCTTTCTCTAGAGTGAAGTCGAGCTGCAAGGTCGACTAGCTTTTCCCCTGCTCTACCCTGCACGTGTTTGTACCGACGGGTCGTCCTCTTCAAACCTAAGACAGGAACTGCAAATTGGATCATAGGTATCGTGTATGCTGTAAACATTTCCAAAACCTCATTTAGTCTAGTGGCAGAGTCATTTTTGTAGAAACCGATTTTTGAGATATAACAGATGTTTTATTGTTTTATATGGCAGATCAGACATTCCCTAAAGTAATCCAGCCGGGTGCAGTGACCGCACCCTTGGGGGAAAATGTGATGAGCAAAATTCAAAATGGCCGCCATTGCCAATGAGAAATATCCTGAAACGGTTATATCTTGCCTTCTAATTGACAAATTGACCTAGTTTATGGGACTAAATATAGGTTTTCTCTGTAGAGGAAGGCGGTGATATAACCCTTATCATCATATCTCATCACCTTATTACCTATCATCAATTTCAGAGGTTGCGGAATACGAACCGTCATATTTTGGTTTCTTACGGCCACCCAGACCTTCTTTTCTTGGCTAGAATCTATTTTCAATGTCACACAAGACAAGAAGTGTAAAATCTCTTAATCAGCAAACACAGTTTATTGTACAATGTCTTAAAATATGGAAATATCCATCTCGTAATGTTCACAAAAACTGACCTAAAGTGATTCTGCCTCAGGATCCCCTTCCAAATCAAATTCCAAAATAAATTGTTTATGGTTTTTGCTTTAAATTATACAATCATGCCATGCACAAAAGACAAGAGAAAGAAATTCGACCATCCAAGCAACTACAACTAGCTGTAGAGCAAGGTTCAGAAGATGAACAGCCACATTTGATCATTCTCAGGACGGACTACGGAGCAGGGGATACACCTTCTGCCATAGAGATTGGTTCCAACTTGTGAGTCTCAGCATTCATGGTCCATCCATATTGCATCAAGTCCACTTCTCCAGATGGCAGCTTGAAGGTTGGTTCTGTGCACATGGTGTTCAAAAGCTTGACTTGTGGGTGGAAGAACTCGCAATTTAGGAGCAGAGTTAAGCTTATGATTGGCCATCTTGTTTCTCCAAACCAAATACCGCAGTGATGTCATATCTGATTCATGTTGATGTCCATAGCAAGATGCATTGAAAGAGATGCATTGTAGCATAACATTTCGTCACTGTCTGTTGTGTCGCCAAGTTCGTTGAGACTTTTCTTTTCAGATGATTTTAGAAATGTAATGACAGTTCCCTTTCCTGTTCGCCATTACGCTGAGACAGTGTCGCATCCAGATAGCACTTGGGCGGCAACAGATCATCAATGATGTTGGGGGAAAGTGTTTCATGTCATAGCTCTTTATTATTGTAAATGTCATGTTTTATGATTATAGATAGTAATAGGGTTCAGGGTTTTTGTGTCCAGCTACTTATATCCCCTGATCAGCTTTTACATATCGCTATTTATAGCATGTGTCTTGTCAGCAAATAAAACTATACATAGGAAATGTATGCCCGTTGTAATCACTACATGTACACGCGTCTTTCTGAAACTATATCTAAAAGGTACCTGTGACACAAACCGAAACTGAAAGTGGTTCAGTGCTTGCTATTGTATATTTATCGACTTTACGTCATCATGCACACAATAGCATCAATGGCTGATATCAACTGTAAACATTCCAATTCATTCATATGGGCGTCCACGGCCACCATCTGTTAAGCTGCTAGTGTAAGGATATATAAATCAATCTTTATTTTCATACTGAAAGGCCTCAGGCCTGTAGTACATATTACATTTATTCATTTGATGGTAGCAACACAGTTTGTCCAAGAGTAAAAGCTTTATGGATGTAGATGGACAAATTTTCTATTTGAACTTTACAAGACGTTTTCATCAATGATATAAACTTAAAAGTTTCAGGGTGTTCATAATAGTATGTCTTTATATATACAGTTCTTAAAGATAAGTATGCTGGGCAAACACACACAAAATGATACTCACCTTCGACATTATTCAAATTGCACATTTGACACATTCTTTTTTCTTTTTAATTTGTGTTTTATCTCCCAGTTTCAATATATAAATCATGCGAAGAGCAGCGTAGTCTTGCCAATGAAGATTTATATTTCCTTATTGTCAAGATCGAAAGGTAATGTTCTGCATGAATTGAATCTTTTAACATTTTGTAGTAGAAACATTTGTTAGACAATAATCGACTTTTTAACCAATATTGCAGAAATATATCTTTAAGTCTATGTTTTACTAAGAAGACAAAATGAGAGTGGGATTCTACAAATTGATCATGCCAGGCATTACCGAAGCCGATAGATGATAACAAGTGGTTCGTGTGTGTTACCCAGTTAGTTTTACCGTGGCTATCATAAAGTAACATCATATCATAAGACTTCCTCGGTATTCTATATGAAGGCATTTTTAATAACCTTAACCAGTATCTAATTGTTTTTATATTAGACTCAATGTACAATGGGTATCTGCCACATTCTCCATAAACCATACAATTAGAAGTGGCTGTTTTTACACCAAGGAATGTTTTTACATGCATACAAATTAATTTTTTACCTCATTACTCAGTTTGCGGACGATAGCTCTTTAACTTTAGATGGGTCTGAAGCATGCCTCCAAGCGACACTACAGACACTGACACAATACGCCTCATTCTCAGGTCTTAAAATCAATACAAGTAAAACACAAGTTTTTTGGTTTGGTACATTAAAACACTCTAAGACGATATTGTGCAAAGATTACAAACTCGACTGGTCGAAAACAGAATTTACAATTCTTGGCATAACTTTCACACACAACTTGGCAGAAATGGTAGAGAGAAATTGTAAAGACAAGCTAAAACAGATTAAGATCATTATGAACCAATGGCTTGGAAGAGATATATCGCCACTTGGAAGGATAACAATTTTAAAAAGTCTTATCTTACCTAAACTAAATAACATTTTCTCTATACTTCCAAATCCTAGTGAAGGCATCTTAAAGGATCTTGAAAAACTCTGTTATAATTTCATTTGGAAAGGTAAACCAGATAAAATAAAACGGAAAATAATAACTAGTGATTATAAAGACGGTGGCCTTAGAGCTCCCGATATAAGAAATACAATCTTTTCACAAAAAATAAGTTGGGTTAAAAGACTTTTTAATTTTGATAGCAACTCAAAATTAAAGAAACTTTTTTATATTCACGTATCTCCAACATACAGGGAATTTTATCAATATAGTGCAACAACCCTGATCGAAAAGTTGTGTACACCAAGAACAAACGATTTTTGGAAAGACGTCTTAAAAGCATGGGGATGCTTTATTACGCAAAAGGGGTTATTTGCAAAAACCCAATCTGAATTACTCTCGCAGCCAATATGGAATAACGACAACGTAAGAATAAATAACAAGACAATACATTATAAGCACATGTCAAACTCGGGCATTCATTTCATAAACGACGTAATCAATATAAACGGAAAATTTCATAATTGCATAGAATTAATTCAAATGTACCAATGTAAAACGAACTTTCTCGAATACGCTGGTATCATCAATGCAATCAAAGTGTATTTAGTCAAACTCAACATTAAAATAGAGAGAAAACTAGAAATGCCGTTATTCCCATATTTTATTGAAAACATTGCTAGTAAGAAAAAAGGATGTCGGATATTTTACGATATATTACAATATTCAGTAAAAACACAGAGTTTGTACAAAAACAGAAAAAAGTGGGAAAGAGATCTCAAATGCCAAATAAACAAAAGTGAATGGAACACAATAAACAAAATGCCTTTTGTGTGTAATCTGTCTTCGAAAACAAAATGGTTTCAATATTCCATAATACATAGAATTCTCCCGACAAATGATCTTTTGCATAAGATGAAATATAAAGATGAAAATATATGCAGCTTCTGTGAGGAAGAGATAGAAACAATAAGTCATCTCTTTTTCGAATGTCCAATTGTTAAAGATATCTGGAGTAAAGTAAAAGAATGGATAGAGACACGTACGCAAGCAAACATAAATCTATCAAAACGAAACATCTGTCTTGAATATCCTGAATATAGGAACAGAATACTTAATTAACACGATAATCACAACCATTAAGTACACCATTTTCAAAACAAAACAAAACGGCTTGAAACCAAATTTAACCTACATTAAAAATGACATTAAGAAAACTTACAATATCGACAAATATAACGCTTATTCTGCATGCAACTACTCCAAATTTATGAATTTTTGGTCAACTTGTCATTTACTATTTGACTAATTAAATACATCACTCTATCTTTACCTTTGTTCCTTCTTAAAATGAAAACCCTCAGAAATTGTAACACAAAACGGAGGGTTTGATTGCTTAGAATTTATGTGTGTTTATTGTAATATGTTGTACTCAGAATGTCACTTGTAAATTGTTATGTGCATGTACCACAAAAAAGAAATAAATAAATAAAAACATTTAGAAGTGGCTGTTTTTACACCAAGGAATGTTTTTACATGCATACAAATTAACTTTTTCGATAAAATCAAATGATTTAAGACTCCATACTACCGCACCATATAACAATGGAATGATTTTGGTGTCAAATATTTTGAAAAAGGAGTTGTAGGACAAGTCACCTAAGATATTTTATTATACCTATTAATATTTTCTTTGCTTGAATAGATGCCTGCACATGTGTTGTATGGACTGACCATGAAAGATGGTTGGTAAAATGCACACCAAGGTATTTATATGAAGTGGTTGTTTCTAGTGTTTTTCCTTTATAAAACCATTGTTCGTTTTTGGCGAGTTTGCCTCCGTTTTTAAATCGTACCCCTACGAATGTCGAAGTGACAGCGGCTTCTGGGAATAAAATGATATAAGACGAAGTTGTACCTTAAAGGGGCAGTAGCACGTTTTTTCACTGAAATAAGTCGATGAAATGTATTTGAAAAATAATGTCATCAAAAGTAAACACCATCCTCTCTTAGGAAAATCAAGTAAATTTTTTTAGTGTACATGGTTCCGTAAAGCCATGGGAATCGTTTTTGTCATTCGAAATATTAAATTGTGTTCACAATAAAATTGCCGCCATGCAACTTTTGCTTTATAAGCAACACCGTTATCACCACTACAGATAATTGGTTTGTGTGATAAGATGTTTTACCCTCTAAAGTAAATATAAATGACATAAACTATCATTATAAATGGGAAATTTGAAAAAATAAAATTTGAAAAAAATCCCTTTAAATCGTTTAGGAATACTGATAGCAATGGGTGTTATTTTCGAATATTAAAATAAGAACACATCGATCTAACTGCTCTTGCAAAGTAACCTCGAGTTCCAAATATCTACCTCCATCTTCCAATGTATAATCGGGTAGTTGACGTGTTAATGCGTCTCTGTAAATAGTATCGTAATGCACTGTTTGCTTTAATCGACTTTACTTGTATCAGTAAGGTAAAAAAAAACTCAAATAAAATATGTTTCCAATAAACATGTACCAACATCAAGGTAGTTAATAAATATTAACTTACTGTTGCCCATCTCTGTGAAAACAAGACAGTAGTCGCGTACTCTCTCTCCCGATTCAGATGTATTTGTTGGCGGCTAAGCTTGTGAGTTGTAGTTATAAATAATGATAAACTGTTATGACTCGACTGGCAATATGACACACGTAAGGCTTCTTAGTAATCGATGAATTGAAAAAAAGTTCCGGCTTTATGCAGTGCACCATATTGCACCAATTGATTAGAGCTCTAAATGTTCATTTAATCCTATAATCGAAATAAATAATGCTTAGAGATAAATATTTCAGAAATGTATTTCAGTTTCATTTGTTTCGTTTCCGCTCATCGTGCCTATGGGAAGCCCAGCATTCACATTTGCGCTTCTTAATAAAATGCTGCTTCCCGAAAGTTGAAACTTTGTAGGGACATATTAATAATTATCATCAGATAATCAAATATCACTTATAATTTTTATGTAACTTTTTCTATTTTGTTTCATGTCTAGTTCTTGTGAACTTTATTTTCTTGTATTATACTGGTGCGGTATTTACAAAATCAAAGTTTTGCTTGTTTGCCAAAGCAGATTCTTTATTGAATAAAACTATGTTTAGACCAATATCATTATATGTTAAATTTAAATGCACTCAAAAAACATATTTTAAGAAAGAAATATTAAAAACATAATTTCATTGAGTTCAACCAGAATGTGTGCTTTCCTTAACAAATAATAAATACATATATGAATGCTAACCGACGCTATTACGAAGCGTTACCCCTTATATGGGTAAGCCCTACCCAGCCTGCCAAACCGGTAGCATTTGCCTCTCGTCAACAACCTTTTTCTCGACAGACGGTTGTTTTTCAACTGGGTACCGTCGGTTCCCGGAATTGGTCAGTTTTAAATCTTTTAAGCCGGGATAAGATAACTATAGCATGTAAATGGTCTGGAGTTTTCTGATATACTCCTTTATGGAAGTGACGTTCAAATTTAGTTTGTTTGAAAACCACAAAACCCTCTTTGAAACGATTATCTTACCGACGTTTTTAAAGGGAAATATTCCTTTACAACAAAGATCTTACTATAAATGGAAAATCATGGTATAATATAAAACTACTCCCCTTAATTATGATGCTGCAAGCTTAGATTGCTCCACCGAATGTTATTTACAGTTAATTTACTTTCTGCAAGGCTGAGGTAGAACCAATCCAACATCTATATTTCTTGGACTGTAGTGTAAGGCGAGTAAGCTATATTGAGCGCAATATAGCGCAAACATTATGACATGACGGACATTGTAATTGATATAATACCAGAGTTTTTATGACACAATGTACAACTATAAATTACTTTACATGAACAATATGGCATAAACTCATACATAGGCAACACATATAACATACACTTATGTAAGAACAGTAAAGATTTCATTACATAAGTCATAAAACAGGATGAACAATTTTAGCTTCTACGACTTGATAATTCACATTTATTAATTTCACGAATACTTGGTATGAAGGATTGTCTAGCTCTGTTTGTTTTTAAAAAGGGTAATCGAAAGCGGCGCCCAGGACAACATATGGGAACTATCGATTCTTATTTTGGTAGTTAAGGATTCAGCATTTATGCTGAATCCTTATTGTTATTGGCGTGTTTTTTTTGGTTTTTTTTTATCATTATTTGCACCGATTTTGTCTCCACCAGTTTGGCAAGAAAGAACGCAGCTAGTACAACCAAACTTCACAGGTTGATAGCCCTTACTATGTAGTTGTGCCGCGAAGCTTTTGGGCCCAATCAGTTCACCCATTAAAGGTCCAGTTCAAAATGCACCTAGAGACTTGAAACTTTTTCCAAAAGATCCGCAATGACCATGCGAACAATAAAGTAAATCATGGCGAAGTCGTCAGTCACGTGGTTCAGCCGCCATCTTGGATTTTTTAAACTTTTTCCAAATTTCGGACCCCATGTACCTTTGCGGAATCACCATTCTGAAGATATGTGCATCTAAGGGCTGAAACTTGGTTTGCTATACAGCTGAAGCATTAGGGAATAACAAGTTTGTTCTTTTTTGTGCGAATTCCTAATACTTTTTTCACAGTGACCTTTCAAAGTCAGGCAAATTTTGAAAACCGCGAACTTTCAGGGGCGATTATTCAAAAACCTACCTATCGAATTGAACGATTTTTTCAGGAGAGTTAGACAGGACTATGGTCTTTATGAATCAATAATAAAATCGTTCGCGTACAGTCATTTCCGGTCATAATAAAGAAAAACTTAACATGGGATTTAAAAAAAAAATCCACTTAGAGACATGAAACTTTTTGCAAAAGATGCGCAAGAACAATACAAGCAAAAAAGTAAACCATGGCGAATTCCTAGGTCACGTGGTTTAGCCGCCATTTTGATTTTCTTTAAATTATTCTGATTTTGACATGTTAAATTTCAACCCCAGTGAGATACTAGAGACTCGCAACTTGTTTAAAAATATGCTTAATAACTAGACAAGCAAAATATGTTACCATTGCGGAGTCAAAGGTCAAGTAGTTTCGACGCCATATTTAAATTTTAACGTTTTCAAATGTTTTAACCCTTTGCATTTTTGCGGAAACACCACGCCGAAGATATTTGCATCTGAGAGCTGAAACTTAGATGTATAAGCAGCTGATGCATTGGGGAACAACAAGTTTCATATCTTATTAGCGAAATCTTATTAACTTTTTCAACATTTATTTTTCAAAGTATAACTTTGAATGTTTCCCTACAATGTAGGTTCTTAAAAAAAGAATCGAATTTTCTTATTTCTCCAAAGATATAAAATTTACAGAGCAATAAGTCATACCAGTTCGAGTTAAAATCTATTCTACGCGTAATGTGAGGTAAAACCTGTTCGAAATTCATATGATATTTATACAATAGTCGATTTCGAAGATTTTGCAAGTGTAAAGAATCATGCTAAGACACGAATAACCGGACAACAGTCTCAACACTGTCTGGTTCATCGTGGCCTTACTGGAATTCTTTAAAATTCTTATTTCTCCAAAGATACACATGCAATTAAGCTTTAAGTCATGCCAGTTCGAGTGGAAATGTATTCTACGCGAACTGAGATATACATACTGGAAGGAATTCATATGATATTTACACACTAGTTGAATTAGATGATTTTCAAGTGAAAAGACTCATACTTAAACTCGAATAACCGGACAACATGTACAGTATCGACAATGTCTGGTTCATCGTGGCCTCCCGGAAACGTTTCATATTCTAATTTCTCCACAGATATACATGCTACTATGTACTAAATCATACCAGTTCGAGTGAAAAGCTATTCCGCGCGAACTGAGAGATACAGCCTGGAAAAAACTCATACGATATTTACACTGTAGTCGATTTAGATGCACCAAGTCACAAGTCAAGCTCAAAACCGGCTCCGAATCCGACCTTTTCAGTTAAGCTAAACTGTGACGTCAGTAATACGGCTCGAAACATCGAAGTTTTCCTTAAAGGTACATCCATTGTGTTGTTGGGGGTCAAATATGCCAAACGTTATAAATGGTCTTACTTTATCGAGAAGTACCAACTGTTACCGAAAACTACTATTTTGATGATACTCGACTTAGTATATTGGCGATATGAAGGTAAAAGTGTCGATTTCTGATCGAAAACCGGACAATGCACCACGTGTGGCGCGCGCCAATGAGTCAAACGTAATTTGGGAATCTTATTTAAACCAGATAAAATAAAACATTTGGGTTGATAATGTTTATTAGGTCATATAACTACTGTGCGTGGTAAAAGGGCATGCACTTTCGGTTTCTGCACATGCATAATGATGTTACTCGATTTTAATTGGAAACTAGTAATTATGATATATTTGGCGATTTGGGATGAATATGCAAGCTTAGTGAATTTGTTTGTATTGTAAACAGCACATATGGTGTGTTCGAAAGTATTAAAGCCAAATCAAATTTTATGAAACACAATGGATGCACCTTTAAGTGAAATTGGTGGTTTTGGATCCCCTTTTTGAGTTTTTTTCCATGTTTCAGTTGAAGCCGTGGGGCTTCTGTTTGGGGTATACCTTCACCCCCAGTCCCAACCCCGACCCCCAAGCCACGTCGCTTCACTTCTTATCTTTACTATCATTTAATATTAAAAAAATTCGTGCTGTCTTTTGGACTTAAACATTTAATTTACTCACCACCCTTTTTATATTGTTTATGGAGTTGTACTTACACTTTGAAATTTTCTGTTTTTATGTTTTATAGCTTTAGGCGTAAGTAAGTAAATTATTATTCCCAATCGGCGAAATCACCAATGGTGGAAGCAGACGTTAAACTCCTATCCAACAACAACAGCCTATTTTTGCGTTGTAGCCTACACATTGTCAATGGGGCTGGTTCCCTATGGCAGGTGGGATGAGGATGCAGTGTCTTCATGTACACGTTGGACTATGTCTTCCAAGTCAGACTTGGTAAGCCAAATGGATTTGTCTGTACTGGTTGAGTGAGTGGTACATTCCATACGGGTAGTTGTTGTACTCCCGGAATAGGTTCACTCTAAATGGGAGAATCATTAATATTTCTTTAATAGGCCTGCAGTTAAACAGATCGTTACACCACTTTGAAGATATTTGCATCTAAGCGCTACAACTTAGATTTACATGCAGCTGAAGCATTGGGGAATAACAAGTGACATTAAATAACTCCTAACGTCCTGTTCACAAGTACCTTTCATGGTATGAACAAGTTGGATATGATTTTATTGAAGCGTCATGTGGAAGAGTTGCTTCCCCTTGACCACCCTACGATGCTGCGAGCAAGCATCAATGCCTCATCAGATAGACACAACATCACCCCAACTGGAAAAATGGCCATTAGCACGATAATTTATATGGCTAATGAAATTTAAATATAAGTTCATCAAATTTGACTTTCATTTTAATGTGTGAACAGGAAATTCACACTTTCGTTTCGGCTGGCATTGTGTTGTTTGGGGTCAGGCCTGTTATATATGGTGTTATTGTATCGAGAAGTACTGAATGTTGCCGAAAATTACCAATTTTTCAAGACAGTCGACTCAGTATAGTGACGATATATATGTAAAAGTAGTTCTGGTCGAAAACCGGACACTGCATCACGATTAACGGACATCTATCAGCCAAAGAAAAAGACAAATCTAGGTTGATTATGCTTGAAAGATCTGTGCATGTAAATCGGACTGTAGTTTCGGTTCTTCAAATATTGTATATGGTTCGCATAGAGTGTAATGCATACAGACATTGGTATGCAATTTGTTATCTTTACATAATGGAGAGTTATTAAGGAACGTAGCACGAGTCAATGAATTTCCACTTCATTCATTCATAAACAAGATTTTACTATTGTCATAGTACGCTAATTCCATATAAGGCAAGGTGGTTTTTTCATGAGCCAAAAGAGTTCCGTGTCCATCATTCATACATTACGCATGTGGCAATTGATTAACAAACTCATCAATGAAACTACTCTCGTTTTAAGCAAGTCTTTCACACAGTATACCTATTGTAACCATTCAATGCGTATTATAAAACCAGCTAAGGGTAACGGATTTGAGACATCATTGTCTCCTATCCACAGACATTTATTCTGCCCTGTTCTACATCTTCATTGTCCTTGCATTTCTAAACTATTTCAATTCTATTCCTTCTCTTTTCCTTTTATTCAAACATTATTATTATATCATATTCTACCTGACCAGTACGCCAATTGCTCCCTTTTGAAAATAGGTCTGAAACAACCACTTCCGGTCTATTTATTTACGTAAGTACACGCTCACACAATTCTATATAGTCACACAATTGTTCGATTTTAACATGTGAACTTTGGGTCTCAATACTCCTACAGATATGCTAGAGACTTGAAACTTGTTTTAAAAAATACGCAGCAACATAAGACAGATGTCTTTATTAAAACAATTGAAACGCTGAATCCGCCTTTTCGTCGCTTGCGACTATATTTTTCTTTACAATCTCTCGCTCATAGATAAATGGAATGTTTTCGAATGGTACTCCACTGATTTTGCTCGCAGTATTAACAATTTTGAAAAGTTTATTTTTGTTGCGAACAGACAAACCTCCATTCCAACTTAGAAATTTAGAAGTCAATACACTGGAAATGAAATGTACACGAACATGACCCCTATCATGTTTAAAATGTGTACAGAATGAGGCACATTTATTGATTTTTATATAGAATGTGTCCTATATGTCGATGAACAGTAGTCATTTATCCAAATTAATTTATCAAAAGAATTTTAAATTTCAGTTTTGAAAATAAAAATAAAAATGACGTAGAAGTATTCTTTGACTGATGACTACAGGCCTATTTTCTTCCCACAGAGGTTACTCCCTTCAGATTTCCGATCCTTATGATCGCCTTTGTGACTACTAATATGCACCTGGGAAGTAGCATATACCGTATCAATATCTGGCATCAGATCAAATACATTAAACTTAGCTGAATGAGTCCTCATGTGATCATTGACCATCACTTATCAAAGTGCTTCTCAAAGATCTTCCATCTTCTGCATTGGTATGAAGCTTTACATAGCAGTGATTAAGTGGCACCAATAGGCCCCCTTGGCTTCAGATGGGTGTAGACAGATCTCTCAAACTGCTCATAGGACAAAAGGGAAGGGGTGGATCCGGCAAGATCCGAAAGATAGATTCCACCAGTTTTTGTCCTGTGGTTCTGTTCAAGTTTAATCCTCTGTTATCTCAGATGCAACCTCACTGATTAGAATTGTTTTTTAATTTGGGTGACATAACACAGGGGCCACGTATGCATGAAGAATTATGGTTTCAATTTTCAGACTTTTATCCGCCTGTCCATCACACGAAGTATTAATTATAGAAAACCAATATGTTCTCTTTACCAATATATGTTATTTAATCTCACGACTATTTAACTTGTTGATATACACCGAGGGGCAAGGATATGATGCCAAAGTCAAACTGAAATTATTTATGCCGGGTAAAATCGATTTTGAATGTCTGTCATGAGGATATATCTCGTAAACGAATGCATGGGAGTATGATACCTAATATTTCAAATCTGTTCGAATACATATGGGGTGCTGAAATGGTAGTTTAAAAGAATGTTTTGGACATATTGTTTGCTATTTAGGGTAAACTTTTATGAAATATGGAAATTATGTTAGTATAAGATGTCGTATATATCACTCGTGGAATCATTTCTTTTGCCCTTGGGTGTAGTTCTTTTGAGGCACAAACAATATTTACACAAATCTAATGTATTCGTTACCTGTTACATACAACAATACATTATCTGGATTTAAATCGCCTATACAGCACAAATATTTTTATAAAAGAAAATCTCATGCAATACTTCTTTTCACATTGGAATTCAACGTTGACACGAGTAGAGGGTTCTTCAGGTCATAACTCTGAATGAGTGGCTCGTTACGGTTTCTATGATTATTTACATTGTACATACAACTGCTGCTGTATTGGGGAGAAACTTGTAATAAACAACCTGTCTGTCTGTCTGTATACAATCACGGTAATTTTAAGTGTTTTATATTGTTTAAGTGGCTCTTAAACACCCAACAGGTGAATACAAGCTTTAGAACCGTTCGTTTTTCCGAAGAGTTGTAACTTGAATGCACATTCATGCATTTTATCTGTGTTAATCGACAAATGGTGAAAAATTTGAGAGCTTTTTACCAATCTGAATCCTTAAAAAAGTGTAACAAATTATTTGTAATTATAAATGTATATCCTGTTCAGGCACTTTGTTTCAAAGTGTTTCCCATTTTCTCCAGATAACCAGACACGGAAGCACCTGTTAATCCACGCACGACGTTAACAATAATATCTGTTATGGCTTTCTTCAAAAAGCTCCACTTGTTACATTTAGTAGAGTTCTCGTCTGCCTCCTCAGTGGGTCCGATTCTGGTTCCATCCCTGGGAACATCGAGTGAGCGTGACATCCGCACAACATCCAGTGTCACGTTGAGAGCCTCAACAGAGCTCCGAACTCTGCTGTTGTACTTTCTGTAATTATCCATGCAGATTTCGTCTGTAACTTTGCTCAAGTCGATGCGATGGATCCTCTCAACGTTGCCATTTATAGCAAGAACCAATTTATTTGACTCTTGGTATAGGTCGCGTAAAACTGCATTTACTTCCCGTATTTCCGGCAAGATCCGAAATATAGATTCCACCAGTTTTTGTCCTGTGGTTCTGCTCAAGTTTAATCCTCTGTTATCTCAGATGCAACCTCACTGATTAGAATTGTTTTTTAATTTGGGTGATATAACACAGGGGCCACGTATGCATGAAGAATTATGGTTTCAATTTTCAGACTTTTATCCGCCTGTCCATCACACGAAGTATTAATTATAGAAAACCAATATGTTCTCTTTACCAATATATGTTATTTAATCTCACGACTATTTAACTTGTTGATATACACCGAGGGGCAAGGATATGATGCCAAAGTCAAACTGAAATTATTTATGCCGGGTAAAATCGATTTTGAATGTCTGTCATGAGGATATATCTCGTAAACGAATGCATGGGAGTATGATACCTAATATTTAAAATCTGTTCGAATACATATGGGGTGCTGAAATGGTAGTTTAAAAGAATGTTTTGGACATATTGTTTGCTATTTAGGGTAAACTTTTATGAAATATGGAAATTATGTTAGTATAAGATGTCGTATATATCACTCGTGGAATCATTTATTTTGCCCTTGGGTGTAGTTCTTTTGAGGCACAAACAATATTTACACAAATCTAATGTATTCGTTACCTGTTACATACAACAATACATTATCTGGATTTAAATCGCCTATACAGCACAAATATTTTTATAAAAGAAAATCTCATGCAATACTTCTTTTCACATTGGAATTCAACGTTGACACGAGTAGAGGGTTCTTCAGGTCATAACTCTGAATGAGTGGCTCGTTACGGTTTCTATGATTATTTACATTGTACATACAACTGCTGCTGTATTGGGGAGAAACTTGTAATAAACAACCTGTCTGTCTGTCTGTATACAATCACGGTAATTTTAAGTGTTTTATATTGTTTAAGTGGCTCTTAAACACCCAACAGGTGAATACAAGCTTTAGAACCGTTCGTTTTTCCGAAGAGTTGTAACTTGAATGCACATTCATGCATTTTATCTGTGTTAATCGACAAATGGTGAAAAATTTGAGAGCTTTTTACCAATCTGAATCCTTAAAAAAGTGTAACAAATTATTTGTAATTATAAATGTATATCCTGTTCAGGCACTTTGTTTCAAAGTGTTTCCCATTTCCTCCAGATAACCAGACACGGAAGCACCTGTAAATCCACGCACGACGTTAACAATAATATCTGTTATGGCTGTCTTCAAGAAGCTCCACTTGTTACATTTTCTAGAGTTCTCGTCTGCCTCATCAGTGGCTCTTAAACACCCTACATGTGAATACAAGCTTTAGAACCGTCCGTTTGTCCGTTTGTTCGTTTGTCCGAAGCATTGTAACTTGAATGCACATTCATGCATTTTATCTGTGTTAATCGACAAACGGTCCCATGTTTTTGAGAGCTTTTGACCAATCTGAATTCTTAAGATAAGTGTAACAAAAGTACATGTAATTATAAATGTATATCCTGTTCAGACACTTTGTTTCAGAGTGTTTCCCAATTCCTCCAGAGTACCAGACACGGACGCGCCTGTAAATCCAAGCACGACGTTAACAATAATATATGGTATGGCTGTCTCCAAGAAGCTCCACTTGTCACATTTCTTAGAGTTCTTGTCTGCATCCTCAGTGGGTGCGATTCTGGTTCCACCCCCGGGAACATCGAGTGAGGGTGACATCCGCACAACATCCAGTGTCACGTTGAGAGCCTTAACAGAGCTCCGAACTCTGCTGTTGTACTTTCTGTAATTATCCATACAGATTTCGTCTGTAACTTTGCTCAAGTCGATGCGATGGATCCTAGCAACGTTGCCATTTATAGCACGAACCAAGTTTTTTGACTCGTGAAAAAGGTCCTGTAAAACGGCTGCTGCTTCGCGTATTTCCTTTTCGTAATTTTGCTGAAAGGAATATAATTTTTAAAATTGGTTTCTCAATTTTATTGATGAGTACGAATGTAACACAAACATGCTATACAAACACTAAAAGTATACTCTAATGCATAATTAAGACCCTCCCTGTATTTTACGTTCTTCGTGTACCAACTGCAACCCCTAACTTCCCTCAAAATGTAAATCCCCCAATTATATGAAAGTGTCTCTCAAACAGTTAAGTTGAAAATAATAAATGTTTCTCTATTGCAAAATTAATTTAAATTCGATAAATGTGTGTTTACAGTTACGAGTACCAAACTATTATTAATTACAGTATTTATTACAGTATCTGTAACGGACGGAAATACACATGTGTGCGTTTATATTTGGAGTACATTGTACATTGCAGATTAGAAGCACATATTACTTATTTAATAAATTATTTTCTAACCTTACCTTATTTTTCTCCGGAATAGAAGTTAGTGCGGTTGCAGCAGAAGCCGCTAAGAACCCGGATATTCCAACAACTGTTTTCGCTTGACAAACGACTGTCAAAGCTCCTTTCACAACTGAAAGAAACAGACCCTTCCTCTCTTCAGAGCGCACTCGGGATGCAAGGTCGACTAGTTTTTCTCCTGCTGTGTGCTGCGCGTGTTTGTACCGACGGGTCTTCCTCCTCAATCTGTAGACTGGAACTGCAAATTGAATCATATGTTTCGTGTAGGCCGTGGGCCGAAGCCTGTATCTTGCAATTGTGCTGCAGTGTGGTGGGTGAAAGCAAGAACTTCATTGAAATAAATTCTAGTAACTAATTTATCAATGAAAATACAATGTTCAAGTAAATGTTTACAATTTTTAATTAAAAAATGGCAATTAAAGTCGCTTTACTAACACACTATTATTAGCCAATCAGAAGTCTCGATTTCGGTTGGGCCCGGTCCTAACAACAATGGCTGCCCCCTTGCAGCAGTACATCTGTCACATTGTGGAGGGGAAAACAAGCCTTTTACAGCTTGTTCTTACTTTTCTGGAGCCAAATTAGCAAATCTATAGATGTAGAGTCTAACATGCAGCTAAACTGTTGAATGTAACTTGTTTGCTGCGGAAAAATGGGATGACACAATGAAGTGAAGAAAGGTTACCGTGACCCAGTCACGCCAGTGTTTATTGTCGGTCAAAATATAAAGATGAAGGTGAAGATGGATTCATAGACGGGTTGAACACTTGGATTTGTAGACATTCACAAAATGAGTATGGTGATTATATTGAATACTAACAAACATTAAATATGACTGATAAAATCACGGTGATTGTTTGATGTTTAATGTAAACAGAAAATGTAAACAAATCACATTGTGTTGCGCCTGATAACTGTTGTTGTTTTCATGAGTCTTTTGAATAAATAAACAAATCTGATAACTATATTTCATTAAATGCTTTTACCATTAATCAGTAAATATAAGTATGAAATTTGGAGCTATTTAGGCCTAGTAATTATCCCTAAGGTAAAGACATAAAGTAACACATTTAATAATAAAGAATTGTCCAGTCACCAAATTTACAATTTATAATCCACTTTATTCAATCTCTCTCAATACAAAATTTCATAGTTATAGATATTTGCATCCTAAATAATATAGCATATTATTTAAACAGGCATATTTACAGGCATGACACCTATTGTATTGTCCTTTGTCCGTTAGAGCTAGGCTAGTTCAACCAAGGGATCAGTCTCACAAAAGCGCAGAAGCTTGTAATATGATAGCCTACTCTCATAACCAGTTAGGAGTCGAAATAAGTTATAGTTTGCTCAATGTTGATTCTACACACATAAACATATTAACATGAACAATATTTATAAAAACATAATAGTTGAATGCTAACTCCCAGGGGCAGCTATCCAAACAAAGTTTATATATGCACCTGAAGTTTGAGATGTGTCCTCTTTGGATTACAGAATCTGCATTTATCTTTAATATGTCAACTTTTATATTGGAATAAATGATTTCCAAAAAGCAAATCTTGTCAATCTACCTACTTTATTAGGGTTACATAGAGAAATTAATTAAGGTCATAGAAAATAAATAAGTAATAATAATAAATATGTAAATAATAAGGAGACGGTTCATTGTTCTAATGGATGTGTGTGTCGGCATAAATTTCGTCTAGGGGTTTTCCACACCTGTCAAAAGATTAACAACAATGGGTTTCTTTTTTAAATTCCTGAAATATCTATGCTAATGAATTACAGATCATGACTGAGTGTTATGTTTAAATTATACTGAATATGTGAAATTATACTTGATTAAAACAAAGTTACGTAAACATTAGGATAGTTTTGTGATCGTAGTTTGATGATAAAAGTCTCCAATAGTTTACTAATTTATGAAAAGTCTCCAATAGTTTAGAAACCGAGACCAAGAATTGTTCCCGTCAGATCGAATGCGCTTGAACGCAGCCGCCTGAATCCCGAGAAAAGTAGAATAGTCAAAAACCCGTGCTGACCTTTCACTGTGTACAGCCTGATGACAGAATACTAGTAAGAAATTTTACGGTCATGCCAAAATGGCGAGTTTTTATCTCTTGTTTTCATCTCTACGCCTGTATATAAGAGTTCAAAATAATCGTGGGTATTTTGATAATCCTGGTGGTGTGTCACCTGCCTCACATTTAAAGTACTAAGTTACTGAAATAATTTATATAAGGTGTGTGAAAATATACGCGATGATGACCGTATACAAGATTTCTCTTCAAACAAGATGACAGTAAACTATTTCCGATGATGACCGTAAACTGAACAACGACAGTATTTATTCGATGTTTGCTGTAGAGTTATTCCCTTATTGTTACAAGTGTTTAAATGGAGAAGTAAGCCATAATGAGAACTCTCCTTATTCCAACAGAATGAAAATTTAATCAAATATTAACTTTGTTACCCAATTTAAAGTCACAATTGCACGTCATTTAAGTTTTGTTTATAGCTAATCTACAGAGAATGCAAATCTCTCGATATAACGATATTATGATGTAATCTACCTTAGAAGTCAGGCACTACGTCCGATTATTTTTGCGATGCGTCATGCGATGCGTTTTTCCCCGCACACTACACACGTTGCGTTAGATATTACGTTTTATTTTTTTTAAATTCAAATAAGGTGCTGTACATCTCTAGTGTATTGTATTCTACAGATGTGGATGCTAACATAGCTATATCAAAAAAATAGTCTTACAAAACATGTTTAAGAAATTTCAGTATTATCTTCAAAACAAACAATATGTACATGTATATGTCGGCACTAGTAATATAAAAAAAAATAATTCAAAGTTATATCAAAAGCGGGATTTGTAATTATGGATCAAGACATAATCATAGCACTGGTCAGTTCGTACTAAAACCAGTTCACCCCAGGGACGCTTCGTACCAGAGCCAGTTCACCCTAGGTCGGTTCGCCCCAAACATCAGTTACATGTATGCATTGTAAACCTACATTAATATTTTGATTACATATGATCATATAATTACGAATGAGTTCGGTAATATAAATTTGACTGATCCTAACCATCGCGAAAAAAGGGAATAATTGGCTAATCATTCTCTTTCCACAGAGGTTACTCCCTTCAGATTTCCGATCATAACCTCTGTTCTACTTGGCCTGAATGCGACGGCGAACACGTCATACTGATATCATAATCGTAAGATAAACGTTTTCTCATTTAACGTGCTTTCCTAAAATATGCTTTTTGATTCTGTGACAATAATTGATCATAAACATGCTGATAAATAAAGAAGACCGAATCAGAAACACATACCAAAAACAGCCCATTAGTGTATACGGACATATGCTAATAAGAGTCAAATGAGTCAAATCGGTCGACATGGCATCTGAAAGATGAGTTTTCTTTGGTTAAGGATGTCAGCTCCTTCCTGTTGAACTTCAAAAATGAAATATGATTAAGTAAAGATTTTTTCTCATATTTATTTACTTCATGATAATCTACATCATCTACATACTTTTAAAAAAAACAAATGAAATAAAGAAAATGTGATTTTAGAACCTCTCAAAAGTGCTTAAATAGCATATGTTGGCCTAAATTTGACTAAAAAGGGAGGTTTTCAGGTACATTTAGTGTCACAGCTTAAAAAAACCCACACTACTATATATTTTTTTTCATCGATTTCGGTAGGGTAACATGAACTTTGAAACATATCAAAAAAGGAAAAAAAAATTTAATACTAGAAATGTAGTATTTTAAAGTTTTTAGCAGTTTTTTTCTTCTCATTTTCCCATAGACTCCCATGTTAAAATTGTACTTCAACCCACTAACTTACAGGCGAAATATCTCGAAAAAAAAAACACACTACCCCCTATTTTTTAATGCTGATTTTCCAATCATATACTTTGATCTTTTAAAAATTATAAGTTAGAAAAAAGTTTAATACTATAAATTTGAGGAGCGAACATCCTTAAGAAGCAGGGATACAGTATGAGGTTCCCCTTCTCCCGCTAGGGAATTTTGCTGGAATTATGGCCTTCTAGAAGAGAGGTAAGGATCGGGAATCTGAAGGGAGTAACCTCTGTGGGCTAACAAGTAACCTGATTTGATAGTACAGTAAAAACAAAAACATTTCCAAATTCATAAATTACAATTATAACTTAAACAGTTCTGTCATCTCAGCTACATATTTAATCAGACATTGTCAATGAATTTGACCACTTTTAATCATGGCATCATTTAATCATGTCCACAGTACATTTTAATCATGTTCAGGTTTTTTCTCTTTTCTATTGATTCATAAATATTGATGACGGAAATATGATGTTTTTGGAAGAATTGAATGGTAAATATTACTGAATATTTCAGAAAGAGGAACATTTAAATCATACACAAGCGGTTCATGAGTTTTCCTATTGTACCATTCAATATTTCAAGAATATTTATAAGTACAAAGGTTGTAAATTGCTTAACCGATTGAGATTTGATAAATCAACTGGCCAATTAAGATGGAAGAAATATTTTACAAATAAAACAGAATGAATGAGAAAACATTAATTAGATGGCTAGTACAATGTAGATGTACTCAGAGTAAAATGGTTTCAGTACAAGATGAATCAGAATATTTTAACAAAAACGATGTTTATACTATGCTATGCTTTATTGTATTTATCGTATAGATATATCAGGGCAAACCGACCCAGGACGATGCGACCCGGAGTGAACCGGTTTCGGCACAAACACACACAACAACTTCATTATATCAAACATCAACATTTACTAGGGCGAATCAACCTAGACGAAACTAACCGGGGTGAACTGGTTTTGGTACCCCATGGTACATAGGCCTACCTAATTTCCTCCCATGTGGTTTGAGTGGGGAAAACCCCTTGAGACGTGTAAAATCTGACGTAAGATAGGGATTCCTCCATGCGATTTCGGTTTTGCGATAAAATAGGTGCAGCACAATAATGAAAAGAACCGCATGTTAGTTAAACTAAAATGGTTTTTTTTGTGTAAACTCAAACCGTGTGTACATGAGCAGATGAAAGTCAATATATACATGTCATTGCTTGTGTTTATTTTCATTGAAAGAGTGTGTTAATCTTCCACAACACCTTACGTCTCACTCTAAAACAAAAAATATAACGGAATGAATTAATGGTTGCAATTTCATTTGGAGTTAACTATGTATTCAAAGTATTTTGAAAGTAGTACATGTGCGGTTTTGAATTTTAATCATTAATTTCCCATAATAAGTGTTTTTAGACATTTGACAATACCACATTCGAAATTCATTACAAATAATGTATAATGTTTAAAAAACAACGTACAATCTGAAAAAAAGTGTGTCCAATATTAAAAAAATAAAAGTATGCATTTTTCTGTCCAAATACAAGTAGGCCTAATAGTGTCATTTATTGATTGACATTCAATAAGTTAAGATGATGAAGAGACATTTTGTTATGGACAAACACCTTCTTTCTTCTCTGTAGGCGGCGTTTCGACATAGTGGAATGAGAAGAAACTTGGAGGAACTAAATATACATGCGTTTTGTTTTCATTCGTCTCTGTACTTCATGAAGCTGTAAATATCAACAAGAAAGCTTCCTCTCTAAACACAGACGACGGATATTTAAGTTTTAGTGCCTTCAACCTTTTGCTGATCTATATTCAATACTTATATTTCATATTAGGGTGTATTTCATCAATACTATTTAAGTGTTTCTACCTAATCCATTTCATGTACAACAAGCTCATTTATTTGATAAACATCCAATCACTCTCAATCTGACATCCAATTAATTTGCTCAAACTCGTACATTATATAACCTCGTACCACAATACTCTTTATTGTATAAACAACGCAACTCCAATTCATTGTAACAACAACTCATGTACCTCTATATCCCTATTTGTTACTGGTAATAGTTAATGAGATGCGCCCACAATCTGTTATCGAAGGAGATGGTATTAAAGAATTCCGCTAGCACAAGTTGTATTTAAAGGTGATCTAGCGCCATTACTCGGCCCGATAAGTCCTATCCATAGAAAACGGTTTTCTGTAATTGAAGAAAATGGCGCGACGTACAATGCCACAATGGTGTGGAACTCGTCAGCGTGAGAGGTAGATTTGTAGGACACGAAATTTCAACCTATATCTTTAAATTTCAAGATAAAAAAATAAAAACAGATGGCCCTAATATGTCACCGTATAATATGCCACCGTAGATGTCAGTCCTGAATAAGACAAACATAGTTGTACGTCTGTCCAGAAAGCGTTCAATGGTTTTATCTTGACAATTCTTGACTTAGTCTAAAGTTAACACTAAGTATTTTGAAAATTCAACTTAATCACGACCATGCTACGCTATTATTTTGCACATTTTACCTTGAAAATTCAACTTGCTAACTCGAAAAATCAAGATCCTATCTTCTAACATAGAATCTTGAAAATTTAACTTGAAAATTTAACTTGAAAATATAACTTTGTATCTTGACAATTCAACATATTTCTTGAAAATTCAACCTGCTTTCTTGAACATTCAACTTAAATTTAAACAATTTAAACTTAACTTATCAGGTACAATGCCAATGATACAAAATTGTAATTACATATTGTATTCAAGTTTTAAAGCTGAATTAAAACATTAAAAAGTATGTGTTATTGTTGTATATTCAAGTTTTAAAGTTGTAGTTTCTTGAATTTTCACGATACTAAATGGAATATTCAACCTTATTTTGTTTAATTTTCAAAATAGTAAGATGAATTTTCTAGATACTAAATTAAATGTTCAAAATATTAAGATGAATTTTCAACTTAGTATCTTGAATTGCAAGAGCTTAAGATTTCAAGATAAATATACTGAATAATAGCATGGCCTAGCCCTAATAGGGTTGATGAATCTGTGTAATCTAAACTTTTAAAAATCAATCTTATCAATATGAAATAGAACACGGTGGTATAAGTAAATAAGCAAAATAAGAATTGCCATTAATTTATCAATGAATTATGAAATACTGTGCATGTTGGTTTCGATTTTCTAATTCGAATTTTTTCTTTTAAGTACAACGTTTCATCATTTATTACTTTAATCTTTCAAAATATAATGTTTACAACCGTACCTTCCACTAGGAAAACGCCTGATGATTTTACATGTTATAACTTGGCAGCAGAGGGAATGCAACTGACGATTCGGAGAAGATCATGAAATACATATAGATTGTAGAGCATAAGTCGCCATTAGTTTTGCGCATGATAAGGTGCGTTGTGGCATACATTTCAGTAGCAAGAACATGTTTACTTAAACGTTGTTTTAAGCAGGAGATTGTCCTAAAACTGGCCATTAGTTTTGCACGTGGAGCATATTTTCGGCCTAACGGCCTCGAACATGGTCCACGTGCAAAACTAATGGCCAGTTTTCGGTCATTCTCCTACACTTACTACTACTTCACAATATATGAGTATATCTTACGACTTTATTAAACATATATCTATTTTACAAATTTCGGACTTGATATTGATAATTTCCACCTTATGATATAATTGATATTGACAATGCATGTTATAGAAACGTTCAGCTGTAATCATGAACGATTTCTTCTAGTTGGACTCAATACTTATCAAACCACAGGAAATTTAAAATAAAGTATCCACGCAACTGTGTATAAAGGAAAAGGTTGGACAGAGATATTCTATCTTCATTGTATATAGAACAGTAAGATAATGCATATTCTTAATTGTCTGTATCATACATTCCAATTAGTTACTAACTTCCCTACGCAAGGCATCACACTTGTCAGTCTTGCTGATTTAAGTTCTGCTGTATTTCCCTCGCTTTTCCGTGCCATTATAGTTGATCGCTGCACCTGAATAGCATAGTGGGCTCTTATTCCTGGCACGGAAGCCTTAAGGAATTACGGCAAGGCTCACATCAGCCAGTAATGATGTCTGTATCTATTTCCTATGCATGGATCTATTGACTTAAGTCTATTATACAGAAATTTACCTAAAGAAATTAAAACTGCACATTATTAACTTTATTACCCTCCCCTGCACCTTCATTTAAATCTCACTTGTGATGTCATTCTATTGTCACTCAATTATTCATTTGCATATTATTTGACAGTTGCACAATACTTGGATTCCATGCTTTAAGTAAGCAATACTTCAAGTGTAGGCTTATGACCTCGTAACTTTCCATTCCTTAAAAATAATGGACATATTTGAAGGAATAGAGAGTTGCATTGACATTATCCTTTTCGTAGTCTATCGGTAGGAGACATGCGCAAAATAAGATGAATAACTTTATAACTGAGGTGAGGTGAGTTGGGAGTTTAACGCCGATTTCAAGATTATTTCACTTCTATTTTGGCTGCTGCTATTATTGCAGGGAGAAAGCCTGCAATGCCATGATAGCTATGCATTGCAGTGAAACCTGCAAACATCTGCTGGAAATAGGAAATCATTGGTGGTACTGTTCAGAAATTCAATGAAATATTACACCCAAACCTTACTGAATGTAGAACGTTCTCCATGGTAAAGTTACCAAGCCCCTGGAGGGATTCAAACCCGGACCTCTTGATCTGAAGCCGAACATGATAAACACGGCACCATCCCGCCCCCTATATGTAAAAGAATGATTATGTAAAAAAATACAGAAATGTTTAAAACATATTGTAAAACCCTAAATCGTTGGTCAATCAGCACTGCACCTCGGCTAGAACTGTATAAATCACATGCAAAAAGAAAAAGACCTGGTGAAAAGTTTTTCTTGAATTGATCGGACACATTTCAATCTATAAATTATGTTATTGCAAAATACATAAACAAATTTTATAGTATTCTGAAATGTCAAAATTGCTTGCAATTCGGTACTATCATCTCATGTTAACTAGTGTAGAAGACTCGAGGACAATTTGAAAAGAATCGGATGAATAGTTTTCCTGTAACTGGTCGGGAAAAACATCTATTCGGGCGGACTGACGGACTTATTCAATTTAGATGTCGGAAAACTTCCTAAGTACAAATTTTTTTTCCCAATAATTTTTTCACAAAATCACTTGTAATTCTGGTCTGTATCTCTTCTAGTAGTGTAGAAGATGTGCATAATTTAAAAATCGAGCGAATAGGTTTTTTTCTTCAATTTCTCGGAGACGGACGGGCAGACGGACTAAACGTTACGTATAATTATAAACCCAGGAACCATTGGTCAGGCTTATAATAATCAGTAACTACAAAACCAAAACTATTAAGCCTTTAATATGTTTGGATGGACCCATTAGGTTTTCACCGAATTCTTCCTCAGATTTCAGCCCAAAATTACCTCTATTTTCAATGTCCACCAATCGGTGTCTGCAAACATATTTTCCCATTTGAGGCAAATAGAGGGTGTAATTTATCATAAAATTTCCTTGAACCTTTTGTTGGGGAAATGAAATCTTTGTGTAAGGAGTTGATATGGTGGGGCTTTACATGTCTGTATTCTTTAAGGGTGCTTTTCCATGAATCAGGTAAAATAAAAAATATATATTCAAGATCCATATATGTACCCCTAATCCTATATTTAGTTTTCAAATACTACTATTATAAAATATGTACCAATTTTGAAAGAGCTAATGTTTTAATAACAGTAATTTTACCCATCAATGTCGAATGTCTTTTTTTCCACGTTCCTAGTAATCTTTTAATGTCCTCTAGCCTTTGTCTAGTGTTGATAACCCACAAATCATTCAAATTTGGAGTAAATTTAATTCCTAAAACCTCAAATTCCTTTCTTTCCCATTCTATTTTCAAATTCTCACAAATTGTATCTCTGCAACCTGCTTTAGATCCAAATCCAATCCAAATAGCCTTAGTCTTATCTATATTAATGTTCAACCCTGACATATTATAAAAAGTATTTATTACATCAATATCAGCATAGAGACTATCTTCTGATCCATCTGAAACGTTAAGTTATGTGTGTTGTGTTGAATGTGTGTGTTTATTAAATGCAATGTATGTTGTGTTGAATGTGTGTGTTTATTAAATGCAATGTATGTTGTGTTGAATGTGTGTGTTTATTAAATGCAATGTGTGTTGTGTTGAATGTGTGTGTTTATTAAATGCAATGTGTGTTGTGTTGAATGTGTGTGTTTATTAAATGCAATGTATGTTGTGTTGAATGTGTGTGTTTATTAAATGCAATGTATGTTGTGTTGAATGTGTGTGTTTATTAAATGCAATGTATGTTGTGTTGAATGTGTGTGTTTATTAAATGCAATGTGTGTTGTGTTGAATGTGTGTGTTTATTAAATGCAATGTATGTTGTGTTGAATGTGTGTGTTTATTAAATGCAATGTATGTTGTGTTGAATGTGTGTGTTTATTAAATGCAATGTGTGTTGTGTTGAATGTGTGTGTTTATTAAATGCAATGTATGTTGTGTTGAATGTGTGTGTTTATTAAATGCAATGTATGTTGTGTTGAATGTGTGGTTTATTAAATGCAATGTGTGTTGTGTTGAATGTGTGTGTTTATTAAATGCAATGTATGTTGTGTTGAATGTGTGTGTTTATTAAATGCAATGTATGTTGTGTTGAATGTGTGTGTTTATTAAATGCAATGTGTGTTGTGTTGAATGTGTGTGTTTATTAAATGCAATGTGTGTTGTGTTGAATGTGTGTGTTTATTAAATGCAATGTATGTTGTGTTGAATGTGTGTGTTTATTAAATGCAATGTATGTTGTGTTGAATGTGTGTGTTTATTAAATGCAATGTGTGTTGTGTTGAATGTGTGTGTTTATTAAATGCAATGTATGTTGTGTTGAATGTGTGTGTTTATTAAATGCAATGTGTGTTGTGTTGAATGTGTGTGTTTATTAAATGCAATGTGTGTTGTGTTGAATGTGTGTGTTTATTAAATGCAATGTATGTTGTGTTGAATGTGTGTGTTTATTAAATGCAATGTGTGTTGTGTTGAATGTGTGTGTTTATTAAATGCAATGTGTGTTGTGTTGAATGTGTGTGTTTATTAAATGCAATGTATGTTGTGTTGAATGTGTGTGTTTATTAAATGCAATGTATGTTGTGTTGAATGTGTGTGTTTATTAAATGCAATGTGTGTTGTGTTGAATGTGTGTGTTTATTAAATGCAATGTGTGTTGTGTTGAATGTGTGTGTTTATTAAATGCAATGTATGTTGTGTTGAATGTGTGTGTTTATTAAATGCAATGTATGTTGTGTTGAATGTGTGTGTTTATTAAATGCAATGTATGTTGTGTTGAATGTGTGTGTTTATTAAATGCAATGTATGTTGTGTTGAATGTGTGTGTTAATTAAATGCAATGTGTGTTGTGTTGAATGTGTGTGTTTATTAAATGCAATGTATGTTGTGTTGAATGTGTGTGTTTATTAAATGCAATGTATGTTGTGTTGAATGTGTGTGTTTATTAAATGCAATGTGTGTTGTGTTGAATGTGTGTGTTTATTAAATGCAATGTATGTTGTGTTGAATGTGTGTGTTTATTAAATGCAATGTGTGTTGTGTTGAATGTGTGTGTTTATTAAATGCAATGTGTGTTGTGTTGAATGTGTGTGTTTATTAAATGCAATGTATGTTGTGTTGAATGTGTGTGTTTATTAAATGCAATGTGTGTTGTGTTGAATGTGTGTGTTTATTAAATGCAATGTATGTTGTGTTGAATGTGTGTGTTTATTAAATGCAATGTATGTTGTGTTGAATGTGTGTGTTTATTAAGTGCAATGTGTGTTGTGTTGAATGTGTGTGTTTATTAAATGCAATGTATGTTGTGTTGAATGTGTGTGTTTATTAAATGCAATGTGTGTTGTGTTGAATGTGTGTGTTTATTAAATGCAATGTGTGTTGTGTTGAATGTGTGTGTTTATTAAATGCAATGTGTGTTGTGTTGAATGTGTGTGTTTATTAAATGCAATATGTGTTGTGTTGAATGTGTGTGTTTATTAAATGCAATGTGTGTTGTGTTGAATGTATGTGTTTATTAAATGCAATGTATGTTGTGTGGAATGTATGTGTTTATTAAATGCAATGTGTGTAATGGTGGATGTATATTTAAATAAATGAATGAATGAATGAACCACGGTTTTTATTCACGTAGTATTTTAGTATTGCTTTAATCGTCTGCATTGTTTCCTATGGTATTGTAAATAGTTTTATTATCTATTATGCAGATGTTGATGGTGATGACGTCATGATGATAATGTGATGTGACGTCTGGTCTTGTTTAAACCCAAGTCCACATACTTGGTGGGTTTTCCTTTTTTATTGCGTCATGTTTTAAATATGCTATCATTGTGTATCATATATTCTATGCCCATGTCATAGGTATTTTTATTGTATCATAATGTGATTTATGATATGATTATCTTCATGCATAACATGTATGTGTGCAATTATGATTTATTTAATTTGTAACCTTGTGTAAGTTAGTACAAAATTGTCAACAACGCATATTCATCTATCATGTATTTAAGAATTATAAATGCTATTGGTTTACAGCCACAAGTTCTTAAATATTGTCATTATTTATATATTTCAGGGTTTTTTCTATTGCTGGCCATAATGCGAACACCAACCTTCGTCTGTGATTTGTTATCATCTACACATTCGACTCGGTTACATTATTATTTGTTGATGTTTTTAAGACGTATTGAATAATGTGATATGTGATGAACTGCAGATCGAGTCACCAATGGCTTCTTTTTAAAAACAAAAGTGCATCCAAAGCTGCGACAGAACTAATTCATCGCGGTAAATGAACGTTTTGGTGCAAGTTGTCCAATGATGCGCTAGATCAAAATATTACTTTTCATTGATGTGTGGCCCTTGATTTTGTGGGGTCTCAGAAATTGTAAATGGGGGAGAAAGGTCACTGAGGAGATTACCCAATATTCATGAACATCGAACCCATATACGGAAGGTTCTACTGGAGTCTTTCTGACGCTGTTTCTAATCGATAAAGGGCCTTGAAAATGAAATAGTTATGCGTTTTGCCGTGTGTTTATTTATCGACTTTACTTCACCATTCTGATATAAACTGTAAACGTTCGGGTTCAATTATATGGGCGTCCACGGCCACTATTTGTTCAGGCGGATTACTTATGACAGGATAGTTTGTATCCCTACGACTGTCGAAGTGACAGAAGCTACTGGGAATACAATCATGATATAAGAATAAAATAGTGCCTTAATAATCATTTCGGAATGCCGATAACAATGAGTATTATTTCCTAATATTAGCAACAAGAATTATTGATCTGATTGCGCCCGCAGTGTGACCACTATTAACACATATCTACACCCATCTTTCAATGTATGTATAGGTTAATCACCCAAACAAGGTAGTTATTTAGATTAACTATGCGAGGGCGTTAGCCCGAGCAGAGTTAATCTAAATAACTATCGCAGTTTTGGGTGATTAAACGGCTTATACCACGTGGGAATATTGTTTTTACGTACGTTTAATGAATGAGATGTAAAGAAAATGATCATTACAAGTGAAAAAAATGTTTTTTTAATTCAAATAATTGCCCTAGGGCGGTTATCAAGGTTATGTGAAATAACCCCTCTGAGAACAATAGACATAACGGACCCTAGTTGTATAAACAACGGGTAGTTGACTTGTTAATGCGTACCTGTTAATAATAGCGCCATGCCCTGTATGCTTTTATCGACTTGAGTCGTATCAGTAAGATAAAAAGGAAACTCAAATTGAATACGTTTCCACTAAACATGTACCAATATCTATTACAAGTAGCTAGATGACGGTACTCTCTCTCGATCTCTCTCGATCTCTCTCGATCTCGAACAGACCAATAAGCTTGACTTGAAGAAATTGCAATTTAGGAGCAGAGTTAAACTTATGATTGGCCACCTTGTTTCCCCAAACCAAATACCGCAGTGATGTCGTATCTGATTCATGTTGATGTCCATAGCAAGATGCAATGAAAGAGATGCATTGTAGCATAACATTTTCGTCACTCTCTGTTGTGTCGCCACGTTTGTTGCGACTTTTCTTTCAAGATGATTTTAGAAATGTAATGACAGTTCTCTTTCCAGTTCCCCATTACACTGAGACAGTGTCGCATCCAGATAGCACTTGGGCGGCAACAGATCATCAATGATGTCCTTCTACTCCAATAATTGGGGGAAAGTGTCTCATGTCATAGCTCTTTATTATATTAAATGTCATGTTTTATGGTTCTAGATAGTGATAGGGTTCATGGTATTTGTGTTCAGCTACTTAAATCCCCTGATCAGATTTCGCCTCGAATCGGTGAAGGTTGTTTACTTTTCGCTATTTATAGCATGTATCTTGTCAGCAAATAAAACTTTACATATGAAATGTATGCCCGTTATAATCACTACATGTACACGCGTCTTTCTGCCACTAATTCTAAGCGATTAAAAGTACCTGTGACACAAACCGAAACTGAAAGTGGTTCAGTGTTTGATATTATAGATTTATCGACTTTACGTCATCATGCACACAATAGCATCAATGGCTGATATAAACTGTAAACATTCCAATTCATTCATATGGGCGTCCATGGCCACCATTTGTTAAGTTGCTTGTGTAAGGATATATCGTATCCCTACGATTGTCGAAGTGACAGGCTTCTGGGAATAACATGATATAAGACGAAGTAGTACCTTAAATCGTTTAGGAAAACTGATAACATTGGGTGTTATTTTCGAATATTAAAATAAGAAAAAATCGATCTAATTGCTCTTGCAAAGTAACCACGAGTTCTAAATATCTACCCTCGTCTTACAATGTATAAAACGGGTAGTTGAGTTATTAATGCGTCTCTGTAAAGAGTATCGTAATGCATTGTATGCTTTTATCGTCTTTACTAGTATCAGTAAGGTTAAAAAAGAAACTCAAATAGAATATGTTTCCACTTAACATGTACCAACATCAAGGTAGTTCATAAATATCCACTTACTGTTGCCCATTTCTGTGAAAACACGACGGAGCCGCGTCCTCTCTCTCCCGATTCAGATTTATTCTTTGGCGGTTAAGCTTGTGAGTTGTAGCTATAAATAATGATAAACTGTCATGACTCGACTGGCAATATGACACACGTAAGGCTTCTTAGTAATCGACGTTTGAAAAAAGTTCCGGCGTAATCAGTGCACCATATTACGCCAATTGATTAGAGCTCTAAATTTTCATTTAATCCTATAAATAATGCTTAGAGATAAATATTTCAGAAATTTCATAACGATGCATGCTGGGTAGGAGAGAGGACGTGTCCCGGGAGCTCTCGACTCACTGAAGAAAATATGATACAATTAACGCCAAATATAAGTGTAAATACTGTTTAAACTTTACACATTGAATACTATATGATTGTACTACACGATTCAACAATAGTCGCCGTCCGATGACTATTTATTGGATTCTCAACGATGGATTAAATCTGTGAATGATAACACTGCAGATACGCCATATTCAATATTCGGATGTGAACTGAGTGTGTACCCTGAATGAACTGTGAACGGATTTCAATTGAAGAGTAAGTAATTATTTTCACTATTGTGCAAAATTTGTGGACGAATTACTAAGATTGTGAATAGCTGACGGAAAAACTGAACTCTTCACAATATGTCCGATGTCTCAACAACAAAATCTATCTAAACGTCGTCGTAGTTCGGACTCCCCTGTGATAAACTCTTCCTTTCCATTCTACAAACGAACAAGGTCGTTGTCAGAGTCTGACACCTCCGTCTTTCTACCGAGTGACGACTTTAACATGGCAACTAGTGGTATAAGTTCAGATAACATTATCGCTCAGATAATTGAAGCTTTTAAATCACCACAGATCATGGACACTGTCGGTCAGTCACTGGCTAGTGCTATTCTCCCCAAAATCAACGATATGATTGATGAAAAGCTCAGTCCTCTACTACAAGTTATTGACAAAAATCAAAGCAAAATAAAAGCCCTTGAAACGAAAGTTGAAGACCTTGATGATAAACTCCGTCACAAGAACGCACAAATCGACGAACTGTACCAATACAGTAGGAGTAATAATGTGCGTATCTTTGGGTTTAGTGAGAAGAAGGGGGAAGACACAGATGATATTGTCTGCAGACTAGCTCACGACATGGGTGTGAAGATGACTGTAAGTGATATAGAGCGGAGTCATAGGACAGGGGACCCGAAAAAGTACACGGGAAACAGAAGTCGTCCCATTATATATCGTGAAGATCATGAGCAACAGGAAAAAGCGCGAGTTGATGAAGAGTATCCCAAAACTCAAAGGCAGAAAACCAAAGATCTTCATCAATGATGATCTCACCAAGGAGCGTTCACGTCTCGCGTCTGAAGCGCGGGCACTTGTCATGAAGAAACGACTAGCTGGTACTTGGGTCAGGGACGGCATAATTTTTGCCAAGAAACTTGATGACAGTGTGTCTTTGATCACTAAACGATCACAGTTTGACGAGCTGATTGAGTCGCTGCGGCTCAGAGTCAAGATTCGTCTGCCCTATGATTCTAGACAACTGCGCGAATACACTGATCAGGAGGAGGATGACGATGACTTCGTGTAAGTGTTCAGTTGCATGTAAACACAGATGTGTACTACGACCACGTGCTTTGAGTTGTAAACAATATATTGTAAACATCGTGCTTACCAACTATTGGTTGAACCTGACGTGTATGTGTGACTCATGAAACCATTAACCAATGAAAACATTGCTGCTTAGACACGCCTATATCGATCTACATGAATTTCAGGGGAAACACGTGTTCTCTTCAACCGTCGGTATAACGCTGCAATGTGTTATTGTTGATGACTGTGCTTGCGATAAGCTGTTCTCCTTGTATTTAGAAGTGTTGACCAAATGTAACTTTGTTTGGTGACAGTCAAACGCATTTTCTACTTGTGTTGTATTATCGTTATGTAAACGATGATATCTGTTCAAGTGTTATTTACAAACTTCAACATTATATTCGAAGGTTGTATTTGAATGTTGTTTTGTGTTGAATATTAATTCATTGTTTCAAATCATTTTATAAGTTTGGATTTCTGGCCTACATTACTTACTTACAGTGGTGACGAGATCACACCGGTTCTCCTTGCATTCTTTTGCTTTACACTGATAGAAAGTATCTATCTGTTTCTTTTAGTTTTCTTTTTTCATTTGTGTTCAAACATAAACTCTAAATGTTTGTTCTTACTTGATACGGCGACAAAACTTATTTATTCCTACACCATGCCATCTATCATTACTGCAAATTGCACACACATCGAAGAATATATCTATACTGACAAATACTATACTGAAACACATCTCAATCAAATACTAAAAACATTGATGCCCCTTTTCTCACAATTGATTGTATTCTCAAGATTATTAGATGGGGGTTGATATTGTACAGTATCGACAGAGAATTGGGGTATTTAATTGTAAATCATGCAATAGAACAAAGGGTAAGATAGATTTGCCTACTTACTACTTGGTGATGTTAGTCTGTACACTTGGGGTTAGGGGTATTCAGATAGCACTATTGTTATTGCTCTGTCCTACAAGATCTAAGTATCGTACATACTAATGTTTGTAGTCTTACTGATAAAGTTGATCTGGTGTATGCAGAACTACATGATTATGACGTTATATGTATATCTGAAACTTGGTTACACGATGGTATTTCAAATGTTGATATTAGCATGCCTGGGTTTCATCCGCCAATTCGTAATGACAGACAAAGCAGGGGAGGTGGGGTTGCTATATATGTTAAAGATTCTATTTATTATAAGCATAGACCAGACTTACAACTTCCCGGGCTAGAGGCAGTGTGGGTACAGCTCACTTGTAAGAATAAGAGTTATCTTGTGGGTACTTTCTACCGTGCAAACACTAGTTCGCATTACTGGGATCTGATCGAAGAATCTATCGGTTTGGCGGCAGATACTAATATTAAGACCGTAGTACTTGGAGACTTCAACGCTAACCTATTGAACAGAACAGACCCTAACATTGAACATATCAAGTCAATCTATTGTATGGAGCAGTTGATAAAAGAGCCAACACGAATTACTCAACAATCGAGGACGCTAATTGATCTAATATTCGTATCTTGTCCTGAAATTGTTAATTCCTCTGGTGTAACTCCCCCTTTCTGTAGTGATCACTGTTCAGTTAACGTAACGTTGAAGTCTACAAAGCAAACAAAGAAAGCCTACTCAAGATTGATATATAATTACGAAAATATCGATGTAAATGCTTTTCGGCAAAATGTAGGTGATATTGACTGGAATTTTATTACTTTATATGATGATGTCAATACTAGTACTCCCATATTAGTAAATACATTAACAGACCTTTGTAAATCAAATATTCCAAATAAAACTGTTACTATTCGCCCTAATGATGCACCATGGATGAACGGCTTCATCCGTAAACTCATGCGAAAGAAAAATAGAATTCACAGAAGAGCAAAACGAAGCAATTTGCCAAATGACTGGGAAAAGTTTAGAAAATGCCGAAAAAATTAATTACTGAGATACGAACATGTAAATCCTCTTATATTGAAAAACTTGACAATGTTGTTAATGCAGAACATGGTAGTAAATCGTGGTGGCGTATTGTTAAGAATTATCTAAAAAAGACTGACAAAATTAGTACATTCCCACACATAAAACAAAATGATATTGTATATGAAGATGATATTGACAAAGCCACCATTTTCAATGACTATTTCTCAAGCATGGCAATGGTCAACAATGCTCTTGATGACGTTATAGATAATAATTCTCATGTCCAAATTGATCAATGTCTCCATGCCATAAGTTTACAAAGTGATGAAATAAGAGATATTTTACTGTCGCTTGATGTCACTAAGGCAACTGGTCCAGACCATCTTAGTAATCGTGTTCTAATTTTTTTATCTGAACAACTGTCAGTTCCACTCTGTAATTTATTTAATATCTCATTGTCAACTTCACGGTTTCCAGATATATGGAAATATGCATCTGTTGTACCAATTCATAAAAAGAATGACGTGCATCAATGTGCTAATTACCGACCGGTGTCACTTACTAGCTGTTTGTCAAAAGTGTTTGAGAAGTGTGTTTTTAAGCATGTATCAAACTTCTTTTTAGATAACGGAACGATCACATCATTACAATCAGGTTTTACCACTGGCGATTCTACATCTTACCAGCTCACTCATTTGTATGATTATGTAGCTAAGGCGATGGATAGTGGAAAGGAAGTTCGCGCTGTATTTTGTGATATAAGTAAAGCGTTTGATAGGGTATGGCACAAGGGCCTTTTGCATAAACTATGGGCTAATGGGATACGTGGTTCTCTTTTATCATGGTTTGAAAGTTATCTTACTAATCGAAAACAATTCACAGTAATCAATGGGTATAAATCAAATGTTAAATCATTAGAAGCGGGTGTCCCTCAAGGATCAGTTTTGGGCCCTCTACTCTTTTTGGTCTATATTAATGATATCGTTGAAGATATCCATTGCAATATCAAATTATTGGCTGATGATACATCCTTATATGTGATAATCGATGATCCTGTCCTATCTTCTAATATGTTAAATGATGACCTTAAACTTATAGCAACATGGGCAAAAACGTGGAAGGTAGATTTTAACCCAAATAAAACAGAAACTATAGTTTTTTCTAGAAAGAAAGCGATAACATTAATGCCTGACCTTGTAATGGATGATACAATTATCAAATCTGTTGATTCTCATAAGCATTTAGGGTTGACTTTGCAAAGTGATGGCCAGTGGAATAAACATATTGAAAATATTATATCCAAGGTTAGTCCTATGATTAATTGCTTGAGAAGCCTAAAATATCGCCTTCAAAGGAAAAGCCTTCAAACCTTATATAGTTCATTTGTTCTACCAATTTTTTATTATTGTGATTACATTTGGAATAATTGTACTAAGACACAAGAAACTTTATTAGAAAAACTTCATTTGGATGCCTTAAGAACCATATGTGGATCCGTTAGAGGAGTAAGTCATTCTAAAATTTATATTGAAACTGGTTTTTCGTCATTGTTTGATAGACGAAAACTTCACAAGATGAGCGTTTTTCACAAAATGTTCAATGAAAAAACTCCGAAATACTTATCAGAATTAATTCCAATAAATATATCCTCTACATCCACATATGAATCTAGGACATCCAATATTCTTCAAAATCCGCTCTGCCGCACAGAAACATATAAAAAGTCCTTCCTTCCATCGAGTGTGCTTGAGTGGAATATGTTGGATGACAATGTAAGAAATATTGATTCCCTTGCTACATTTAAGAAACATGTTGATCGAACCTTACCGTGCAATGTGCACCATGTTATTAAAAACACAGGTACAAGACACAATCAAATTATCCATTGTAAAATGAGATTGGGTTGTAGTGACCTAAATGCCCATAAATTTGATCGTTTTCTTCAAAATTATTCCACTTGTGAATGTGGCTATCACTATGAGGATACCATTCATTATCTATTTATATGTCCACATTTTACTGGAATTCGATCAAGGTGTTTCTTTTATGAACATGGCTTTGACTTAAAATCCATTTTACATGGAAATTATTCACTTTCTGATGAAATTAATCACAATATCGTCACTTCACTGCATTTTTATATTACCCAGACAAAACGTTTCTAATTCAGATGTCCTTGCTATTCTTTTTTTTTTTTTTTTATAAAATACTGTCCTACTAGTATATAACTATGTTCATTGAATGTTGTGCGGTTCTCAGTATTGATGGATGATGTTGTTTTACATGTATGTATACTTTTGTACTGGAGAGGTATTCATATAGGCGTAATGCCTGTTTACCAATCCACTCATGAATAATGAATAAATATTGTTTAAATCATTTCAGAAATGTATTTGAGTTTCATTTGTTTCGTTTCCGCCCAGCATTCACATTTGCGCTTCTTAATAAAATGATGCATCCCGAAAGCTTTGTAGGGACCTATTAATAATTATCATCACATTATCAAATATCTCTTATAATTTTTAGGTAACTTTTTCTATTTTGTTTCATGTCAAGTGCTTGTAAACTTTATTTTCTTGTATTAAACTGGTGCGGTATTTACAAAAGCAAAGCTTTGCTTGTTTGCCAAACCAGATTCTTTATTGAATAAAACTATGTTTAAACCAATAACAGTATATGTTAATTTTAAATTCACTCAACAAACATTGTTTTAAGAAAGAAATATTTTAAAAAAATAATTTCATTGAGTTCAACCAGAACGTGTGCTATCCTTAACAACGTTTTTTTTTTAAATAAAGAAATGTATGCTAAGCGACGATATTACGAAGCGTTACCCCTTATCAGGGTAAGCCCTGCCCAGCCTGCCAAACCGGTATAGTTGGCACTCGTCAACAACCTTTTTTCTCGACAGACAAGTTGTTTTTCAACTGGGTACCGGTGGTTCCCGGAATTGGTCTGTTTTGAATATTTTGAGCCGGGATAAGATAACTATTACACGTTGATTTGAAAGTAGATGGTCTGAATTTTTCTGATATACTCATTTATGGAAGTGACGGTCAACTTTAGTTTGTTTGAAAACCACATTCTTATTTTGGTAGCTTTCTCTACAATCTGGCGCTCATAGAGAGAGAGAGAGAGAGAGAGAGATTCTTTATTTCCTCCAGTTTACACCGAAGATCACAATTATACAAATACATTAATACGTGAAAATGTACACTTTACAAATTGGAGGATATACACATATTTACAAAACTGTTAGACAAGAGAAGTCGCTATTGGACACTCAACATGTAAAACATGTTTATACCAGCTCTATAAAACAAGTGTAGTTAACAAAATATATACACATTGGTAAGCAATCTACTAGTATTGTGTAAGAGAGATAATAGAGAAGATTAATCATTAAGTGTAATATTGTAACAGGTGGCGTCTTATTTTGAAAATATATAGTGAAAAGTTTAGAACAAGTGTGGTGTTCAATATATCGGTTAAAATCAGTTGTGCCCCCGAGAAGGAAAGCTAACATGTCTGCTTCATCTTGTAGTTCAAATGCAACATACGTTTCCACATCAAGAAAATCTATCATAAACGTAAAGAAACTATTTCTGTCACAATTAACATGTTCACAATGTAACAATATATGAGTATCATAGTCGAAGGTATGTTTATGGCAAAGTTTGCACTCTGTAGAAATTTTACCACGTGATGAAATTTGTATGCATACTCGAAGGGCAGATTTAAAGTCAGGATGTAGATATGCTAATTGCCAGAGAATATGATAGGTTAGTTTGTTGTGAACACGTTGGTATAAGCACATATTTGCATTAAAGGATGTTCTCATAATCCATGAATGTTCCTCGTAACTATGTACAGATGTATTTACAATTCGTCGCCATTCATGTTTCGAGGGGAATACGCCTTTTGTAATATAATTTTTGACATGTACATTTAGATTATATTTTGAGAGTATTGATAGCAGATCATTGCAGATTGTAGGGGATGTTGTGGAGATTGAGATTGCTGCACAAAATATATTTTTGGCAAAGTTGTTACAGGAAAGTTTGCATAGGCGTCCAAAAAATATGAGTTTACATTTATCAATATATCCAACAAGAGTCCACAATCCCAAATTTGCAATAGTAGAGTCTGTTGATGATCTGTTATCAAGCCCCTGTACAATACGAGCAAAATATCGCTGCGTAAGTTCAAGTGCAGCTGCTTGTTGACCCTTAATAAAAGGTAATATTTCACAACCATAGAGACTTGTTGTAAGTATCATTCTCAACCAGATTTTAACACATGTAAATGGGTGGAGTTGAGAATGATTAAGTCCAACAGATCTAAGAGCATTTACATTTTGTCTTGCTTTCTGACAATACTTATCAATTCGTGCTTTTGTTGATAATTTATCAGTTAGAAGAACGCCTCCATATACTGTTGATTCAGATTGATAGATAAGTGTATCACCCAGGCGATATTGTGCTTTTGATTCAGTGTTTTTGTTTTTATTGAAGATAATTATTGAACTTTTTGAGGGATTGTACTCGAATGGTACTCCACTGATTTTGCTCGCGGTATTAACAATTTTGAAAAGTTTATTTTTGTTGCGAACACACAAACCTCCATACCAACTTAAAAAATTAGTCAATACACTTTGTATATAAGTTTGGTAAAACAACTGTCATTATGGATTTATCAAGTGAAAATTTCCTTAAGCAGCGAAGAAAATATAGACACTGTTGACCTTTTTTGTAAATGTAATCCACATGTTTTGAAAACGAGAGATTTGAATCTAAAATGACGCCGAGATATGTGTAATGATCAACTCTTCCAATTTCTTCATTATCTATTCTAATAGGCTGAAGAGGTTCCTTATTTCTCCGATCGCGAAAATCAACCATCATTTGCTTAGTTTTCTTTAAATTCAAATTAAGAAACTTATCCCTACACCAGGAACATTTCAACATTTCAGTGCCTTGACGATAATTAAGTTCTGAATCAGCAATTAGACCAGTAAGAGCAGCACCATCTGCGAATTTCACCGTAAACACATCATTTAATGACAACTGACAATCATTGATGTTCATAATAAAAAAACAGAGGGGACAGTACACAGACTTGTGGCGCTCCAGTAGATGTTGGCAGAATAGAAGAACGACAACCATTGACACTAACATACTGAGTACGATTTACGATAAATTCATATGATAATGTTGGAGTTTACGCCAAGATTTAATAGTTTACTTATAAAAAGGTGAGGTTGAATAGTATTGAAGGCTGGAGAAAAGTCAATAAAGAGAATCCTGACATAGGTGTTACAAGTTTCAAGGTGAGAGTAAATATTTTACAAGAGTGTTAGTGTTTCATACTCAATCCCTCAATTGATGAAGATTTTCAAACGTCACAGAGATCTATTACACATTTCATACGGATTATACGGTGTTAAAGGAAGGCCGAAATATAGTATTTTCTATTGAATTCTTAACTGCAATTGGTTCATTAGACTATTTTGTGAAAAATGAGACCCCCCGAAAATCCATTTGTTGTTCCTATATTAAACTACAGCGACTTAAACTTTGCCGAAAACATCGTCTGCTTTTCAGTCTCGAGCAACAAACCAAAAATGGGGCGGTGCTTAGAGAGTTGGAAGATACCGGAAGTGACGTACGTGAAGGGACGGGGTGTAAACATTCGCTTACTATTTACAATGGCAAACACTGGGGAATCGGTCAATTAATCTGTTATATCTACGCTTTGCAATAATGCCACATCGCTGTTCTGCTGTAAACTGTTCGAGTAATATTAGTCATCAAGTTTCACTTCACAAATGTCCCAAAATATCGTTATATATATATCAAATATAAATTATATGAATAGTGAAAGACGGTGGATTCATAGACGTTCGTAGACACAGGATAGATCAATGATAATGAGATATAAGATGACAAAATGAAACCAAGATATGATAATATGAACGAAGTATAGTTGAGACAACGAAATCAAATAGTCGGTGTTGTTGTTATTTTTTTTGGAGAATGCTTGTGTTAAAAATAAAAAACACAAACGTGAGATTAGCAGACTCCGGCGAAGTAGGCCCTACGGTAAGCCATCGACAAACAAAGCACATCACAACATCCTGATTTTTTAACGTCGTTAATCTACCGACAACCTAATTTACTAACAGTACATTACAACAATCAAAGCAACTCACCACATATTTTAAAACACCAAACGATAACAATACGTCTACGAATCCACCTACGAAAACACCGCATCCCAATGTTACAGTTTACGATTTAGTTATCACTTACTAACACATTAAAACATTCAGAATCTAAGTAATAGATAGAGGACGAGTAGCAGTACATTATCGGGATATAATTGTACGGGTTTGAGAGGGTTGGGCGAGGCGTTAGCCGAGCCTAACCCTCTCAAACCCGTACATTTATATCCCGATAATGTACTGCTGCGAGTTCTCTATCTATCTTAGAGCACAGTCAAATGCTTGAGTCGTCAAGAAAATGTCTTTAAATGAATATATTTCAAATGAATTGTCAACAAATTTGGGAAACATTCTCTCGAACACAACATGAAAAACATTGACATTTCTCATTATCATATGCAAATGTTAGGGACATTGACGTCATCATCAGCACTGTGAGCACTGAATTTCTTAAATTGTCCGAGGTGCATGAGGCGTACATTTTATATAAAGCGTATGAGTCGTGCTACAGCATAAGCGTCGTGCTTGAATCACGAACATGCATGATTTAAGCACGTTTTTATTCAGAAACATTGAGCAGTAATACATTTCATTGCCTATAAAGAGTGGATGGTTTCTAGAATGAATCAGTTCACACAATGGCTTCATCATGGACAGTCCAAGGACAAGTACTCTATTCATTCAGGAAAGGTAACTTTACTTTTTTTACTCCTTACTTTTTAAAGTGTATATTTAAAAAAAATAATAAATAACATTAAATTGGTTTATTTAATAAAAGTTATTGTCTTTTGTATTTCAAATATTTGTGTTTGTTTGTTGAGCTGTATTTATCAATATACGAGTTGTAATATATATTGTTCCATATACTATTGTGTATCCCGTCTATATTGCATATGAATTATTTCAGGTTACTGCAGCAACGAAATTATACTCGAACTGTCTATTTGAAAGAATGTAACGTCGTACTGGACATCGCTCGGACGCTGTGTGACGATACAGGGGTTTCATTGAGACGACAATGCAGCCTCCATCCCCTAACACCCCAAGAAGGTACTTTTATATCACTTTCTTCTCATTTTTTATGTCGTTCTATATATCGTGGTTGAAAATATATAAAACATTGGTAACATGGTTTGATGTTTGTCGTTGTTTCACTTACTCATGATATAATTGAAATACACTTGAAAATTCTCAATTGACCTCACATTACTTGCTTTAGTTACATGATATTATTCTTTCTTTTAGGAATATCAAGCTCCTTAACATAGAAGACCCCTATCGACGGAAGCGACTTTTTCCTTTCGGAAAGGGAAGACCGCAGATCATTTGTCAATGTAATAAGTGTTTAATTGTGTATTATCCACATAAATAAAACAATCAGTTGACATTGTTTGTTGTTTTTATGGAAGTCTGTGAACCAGTTTTATGAGCATGATACTCGAACGCAACCAGACAACCGTACATCTATCGGGATATAAATGTACTCCACGTGACCACAATACAATCATATGATTGGACGAAAGCATTTGGCTGTGCTCTAATAGATAATAAAATAATGTTTTCAATAAAATGCGTGGTTAATAAAATCAAATAAACATCGTATTAAATTGACATTTCAGACATTTCATTGAAGACAAACACTCCATGGAAAGTGATATGACAGCAGTTTCGAGATTAATTGCTACAAACATACTATACATAAGCGCAGAATGCACTCCAATTCAGCAGGTCCCAGTCGTTGTAACCATATGAAATCGCTAGTTCAATAGTTGAGTAATCCGTTTATCGAAAATTTGGGTTGTTTTGATAAAATTTCTGTCTTATATGAGCAGTTAATTTTAAGATTAGATTAGCGGCCATAGTGAGACTCCTCCACGTACGTCACAGCACGATACGCTTCAGTAACCACCGCCCGCCCACTTTCATTCTGGTCGCCGGGGCTTAATTAGGCACTTTTTAAAAAAGCCGTATATAAGTAATTTATGGGTCGATTTCAGAAATTTAAAATCGAGCAAATGTCAAATTGAAACCCTTTTTCAAAGAATCCGAATATGACCATATGTCATTTCATCTAACCTATAACACGTTTCATTCATTGACTCAGCTGAATGTTTATCAATATTTTCCATCCATACATTTGCAAAATAAAAAGATATATTTTAAATCTTTTTGTTTATCAATGTATCGATAAGTAATAGGTGATGTATTCGTGTAATCTAACTATAGACACAAGGCAAATCTATACGACTGAACTACAATTGAATAATATTGTTTATATGGGGAACCCAACAACACTTTTTAAAGATCCTTTTATACTTAGTCGCAATGTTATGCATAAGTCTGTAAATTGTATTAAGTGTATTGCAATGGATTTGGAAAAAAAGATTTCTGGCTAAATGTTACAGTAAGAAGTCGACCGTGAGACACGCTTTTTCTGATTATTTGTTTACACTTGCTAAAACGGTTGGCAGTGTAATTTTAAATGGAATGGGTCTTTGTTTGTATTTAGAAACTATTTTGTATATTTGTAGATCATTTTGCTTCGAATTTCTCACTGCCACACTAGACCTGTAAATATAGACCATCTGCAGATATTAATTATTTTATTCGTTAAAAATACGTGACGTTTATAACTACCAATTACAGACTAACATGTAATATATTACACCTGTTGCAACCTTTTGAACGCGTGGAATTTCACACGCTTAGCGGTTTCCCATTTGATACATGAAATACTCGTGTAAATTTTTTCAAAGTAAGCTGTTAATGTATCTAGGGAGATAATTCCATTTATTTCCCCTAAAATGCACTTACGGATGCTAATTTACAGCAGCATATACCGTACTTACTGAAAAAATCTCATACTTCCACCAATCCAGCAGGAATATTTCCCGTGTATGCGAAACACAAAGAAACTATAATCAGTGGTTTAAAAGCAACACAAGTTACCAAAGCTTCCAAAATTACTTCTACATATGCACAAATATCCATTCTATTAGCACCTTTAATTGTCATAACTTGTATTTAAGTTTGAAACGAATTATCCTCAAAAAATCTCTCACTAACGGCCAGTCATAGTGGTTTTGTCATTAAAGAGCCATCAAGGATGTTGATGAACAAAATCTAATCTCCGTGAAATAAATACATTTCATTTTTCCCTAATTTTTCCAACTTAAAATAAGCCGAGAAATTGCATTAATTAGTAAAGGTGTTTTCCAGTCTAAATATAGATCCAGTCTATTATTTTCAACCACAAAGCATCATGGTCTAAGTCACATACTGTATACAAAGACACGAAAGAATAACAAAGTTTATGATCAATGAACGCATTGAAATATATATATTTTTGGCGGTTGTTTATTTACCATTTCATTTAATTTTGTATTTGCTACAGAAATTGAAATATTTTTTTTACCCACTTAGGTATTTTGCTTGAATTTTATAATTAATGAGAGTAAACATTTGTCATAATTTGCTGGTCTTATCTCAATAAAAAGTACATTAAACAGGCAATAATGTATATATTCTCATGACATTTAGAAACATTGTTTGTAAAGCAATCGTCACATTCAGTAATGTGTGACAAGGGTAACTTGCAAGAGAGACACGTGCAGCACGTGCAGCACATGGGTTGTTATGGCGACTTGCGCTAGAGACGAGCCTTCACGCTTCGGAAGCGCTAACTGTTTGTGTAGTACGTATTACGCAAAAAAAGGAGATTCTGTTTATATGACGTCAGATACCCTTAGCGCGCGCTAGTCGAAGTTGTACTTCTCTTTGAAACCAAAATTCATTACATTGTCGTGATAAGAAAATTATTTAACATATGCCATGTTGTAGATAAAAGATTTCTCTGGCGAATGACGTTATAAGTATATTTTCTAAAATTTTTAAACACTAACATCCTTGATGGCTCTTTAAGGCAGCGTGGCCATTAGTTGTGTATGACGTCACATGGCCAGGCAAACGCTATAGCTGTGATGGGGTGTTTTATGCCTAAGGTATTTTCCAGCCGAATATTTACCCACTTTGAACACTTATATCTGTTTAAGCAGACGGCGCTTCGAAACAATTGTTGGTGTTTTATTAACCTGAAAGTATGGTCTATATGAATAAAAAACGAAGGGATTATACTTTCTTTCAGGAGGTTCCACACACTCTGTAAACTCCACTTCAAATTCAAGAAAATATGAAAAAGGGTACCTCACCATTGAAACTGTTCTACTAAGTGGCGCCGCAAACTTTTCGTCTCTTTCTTACACAATTAGAAGTTTTCAAAATATGCAATATTTTGTTTCTTAGTTTTTTCTACATTGATCATTTATCAATTAAAACAGCTTTTCCAAGATAATTAACCTTGTTTAAAACAAAAAAAGTATACGCGTATGAATTTTTTGCAATTTCGTAATTCCGGATAGAAAAAGAAGTTTGTAAATGCAAAAGCTAGTACAGTGACCTACAAATTTTCAGAAAAATAGGATTAAATATATAAATCAATATAATGAAAGAAAAATGGGAGGTCACCATTCTATTTTGTATAATATTTTAAAAGAAACTAAGATATTGTCACGTTTTACTAAAGGGAGATAACTCCAAAGCTTGACTAAGTATTACTTAAATATCATGTTTCACTTTAAATAAATTATAGACAAAAACAATTGTTTCATCATAAAATAACTCGTTTTTCGATTAGTTAACATAAAATGATTTAATGGTCCTATTCCTATAGGGGTATTAAAAATTCCCAAATACATGTATGGTATTTACTATTACTATTACTGAAAATGGACACAGAAGCTACAAGGCTATGTACTTCTCAATCGGACAACTGGGAATGTGCAAAAGCAAGGTGTATCGAACTTCTTTAAGAAAATTTTCCAACAAGATAACAAAATAGATTAACTATCTATCTTGGACAAGCCATTGTTCTAATGCAGCTTTACAAAGAAAAAGGGCTTATTTATTTATTTATTTATTTAGGCTTGGTTTTATATCTCATGAATTATATTTCAAGATATTTGATATAAAATAGTTCCTATTTTGCTTTATGGTTCTCAATCGGGGGATTTTTTCAGAATAATTTTATGAAATCTATGCGCACCATAGCTTGCAAGCGGTTCGTTGGCGTTAAGATCTCTACACCATGTCACAAAGCTCGAGGTGAATGTGGGAGGTATCCCCCCTTCTCGAGGTTGCATACACTATGGGGTGTAGTCGATACGAGGGCAAGCTTTTCATTTATCTCACAAGGGGAGTTCTGATCGAGAGCCGCCAAGATGATTTTTATTTCCTGTGTCACCGCAGCAACAGAACCTCGCATTCCTGATAGACTTAAAATACCATATGACATCATTTTGTTATTAAAAATTAGAAGTATATATATATGGAAGACCACTGTCAACGATCTTTAAGAACATGTGTTAGGTTATCTGAAATCCAGGAACGTCAACTTTCATGTCCGTCTTGTTGTAATCCTTATGCGATCCGATGTAACGGTTAATTGACGTTGCAACACTTCCAGCTGACAAGATATTTAACGAGTTTACAAAACTTCAAACGAATTTTTCGGATTTGAGAAATACTACTATTTAAAGCTTTGACATATCATATATATTTTGTTATTATCAAATCGATTTTAATCTTGTAGGCCTATGTATTAATTGAAAGTAACATGTATTTGGCTTTGAAGTGATAAAGTTGAGGGACGATATTATGAGAATATTCTGAAATATAAATTTAAAACGACATGGGTGTTGTTATCATTACTTCCCTTCACTTTGTTAGAGTATCAGGGGCTTGATTGTCATTGCAATGTTCTTCCTCATCAACAATACTTCATGTCTCACCTACGCCGTCTGACAGTTGGTGAATCGTACGTAAAATGACACAGTGTCGACTCCGCGCGAGAAGATAATGGAATGACAAAATAGATTTTCGATGAATGCAACATTTTCACTATTTCCTTTTTGGAGCTTCGTAGAGGTAGGACATCTTGCCGTAACCAAAACAAGTTTGTAAACGATAGCTGAAATCTGGCACAGAGCTTTGTCCGGTAGGCAGACTCCTTGATTCAGATAAACGTGTAGTAATAGATTAATTTCTTCACTATCCAAATGCCATTTCCTGTGGTGTATTGGGACCTGAAATACATTAAAATCTATTTACGGTCTACTTTTAGAACAGTTATTTGAGGTAACAAATAAATTGGTGAATAAGAACGTTAAATTATATTGTAGTTACATCAAATATTCAGGTCGTAAACATCAAATTTATGTTTATAGTGCAGTCATCCTCTATAAACTAGACCTCGCGCACTGCTGCTTTGCGACATATATTATATGGTTTAAGGTACAATAATGAAACTACATTTTAATTTACGTGTTACTGTAGACATATGTCACGCCGAGTACATTGGTTGATAATTATGGTCAACACCATTTCAATCAAGGTTAAATACACGTGCGATCACCATTAGTATCTGTTGAATGTTAAAGTGTCGTCTGCTGTGATTGTGACATGTCGTCTGCTTGCAAGCGTGTCACACTGTGCGAAGCGGTGACTTGGCGAAAAATGATCATTATATTATCCATGCGACGTGGCTTATTGCTTTCAACACTGGACCGGCCAACGGTGAAGCTTGACCCATTTATACATCGGCGTTCTTGACAACCAAAGATCGCGTGACGTCACATCAGGTGACCTGACCTATGTAAGGAAGACAATGTTATGTTCATTATTTATCTACAAAAGGGAGGTAACTGCTTATAAAACATATTGCATGTAAACATTGAAGCTGCATTCGCACGATGTCGTGTCCCCTATCACGCTATTGTGCACAGTCACAGGGTGAAGTTAGTGAAGCCCGAACAAGGGTAGGACTAAATATACCTGGCGTGATTCCCCGGTGTCCCCGAGATATGCACAGGTAAGAGGGGTGCACTGTAAGACGTGTGGGACGCTAGGACTACATACCGGAGAGTCCGACTTGGCGAGGAGACTAGAGTCTACACTACACGTACCGTACAAATAGGGGATTTACAGCTTGTGCAATTACTTTGTAGGAGTCATAAATCTTCTGGGTCATAACCTACATTTGGTCATAAACCGAAGCGAAAGGGACTAACGGACAAGGCTACCTCTTGGAAAACTACCGTGGTCTGCTGTACAGTTTGCAGTTGGGGCGCATGCACATGTGAGTGTTACTGTCTATCACTGGTCATATCTTCAAAGCTTCACGTATTGAAATGTAATGTATTTGCTTAATTTAAACACGTATAGTTGGCATCATTTGTATATCGATGTCAATACCAGTTATTCAATTTTTACTCACATAATGTCATGTTCTTTTGTATCTATTGAAACAAATATTCACGGAAAAAGAAACCTGACATTACACTGTCCTGACATTTACTGCAAGTCACATTTACAATAGCAACTTGATAAGGCTGTTATCAGATTTAGAAATAAGATATTGCGTAATAGTCAACATCTTATTTCTCTAATGGTGAACTAGATGTCTGACGGGAGGAGATGTACTGTACGGGTTAACGTGGCTGCAAGGGCGAACATGTCATGGTGTGGTTTATCCCTTATCCCTAATTTGTGTGTGTAGAACGGCTATCCCTTGGTGTTTATATTATGTATATAGTTCTTTTGTGTTTTTTTATTTTTTTACTAATATATTCCAAATGATAGAAAATTCATTTCTGTTTATCGTACAACTCGTATCAAACAAGTTGTTAGTAATATGAGCCAAATGATGATAAAGATCTTACGACCATGCTTTCTTATCAAAATAAATCACCACAAATTGTCCCACTGAGAACAATAGCGAGCTGTAATGGCTAATTTGAAACACTCTCGTTGCTCTCATGTTCGCTTCAAGAACTCATTCATTCACAATGGGACTCTTTTTTATTTTATGTTGTTACCACAATAATTATCACTATCGCGTTTCATGAGCGGTGGAACAATAGCGGAAACGTCATACAACACGAACACTGTGTAACTTGTGCTTGAACCACAAGCCACCTCGCACACTGGCGATTTCAAAGTTTGGACTAATACTGGATATGAACTCAAAACTTGTTACTCTTTTTTATTTTATTTCTTTATGTTTCGTTAATTTTTTTCGCTTTCAAGTAACTAGACTAGATGAGTAAAATATTACTATAAACACGGCTCCTGACTAACAGATCTCGTCATACTACAGATGCTGGTGTATTAGATAGATATTCTTTAATGCCTCAACAGATTGGCAGTTTACAGCTGTGCTTGTAACATTATTGACGCAAAATGTGCACGTGTATTAACTGGTTATACAGAGTAAACAATAGTATAACACTTAAAGGGGCAGTAGCACGTTTTTTCACTCAAAAAAGTTGATGAAATGTATTTGAAAAATAATTTCACCAACAGTAAACCATCATTCTCTCTTCGGAAAATAAAGTTTAAAATTAGTGTACATGTTTCGGTAAAGCCATGGGAATCGTTTTTGTAATACAAAATAATAAATTGTGTTCACAATAAAATGGCCGCCACGCAATTTTTGCTTTATACGCAACAAAGTTATTACCACTACAGATAATTGGTTTGTGTAATAAGATGTTTTACCCTCTAAAGTTAATTTAAATGACATTAACTATCATTATTAATGGGAAATTTGAAAAAATAAATTTTGCAAAAAACGTGCTACAGCGCCTTTAATATGTGTACATTTTGACCATTACCATATCGTAACAGTTGTCCATACATCACAGCTAGTCCTGTACTTTGTCTGGGATTCCCCGAGTGAAAAAGCTCAGAAATGTATCATCCTCGTATGTCCATAATTTTACAAATACATGAAGATGACCAGATATTTTAAGGTAGAATATTTATATCAGACAGGTATGCAGAACTTGTCTCCGCCACGTGTAACCTGTTATGTTATGGTACTCTTCCATTATATAACGTCTACTCATAGCTAGCTTTTATGACATCGCTTTGGAAGCTATTACTATTTGAAGTACACAGGTCGAATTGGAGGAACATATTACTTACAGTCGCCTTTAACCGCCTGGGAACCTTGCCCAGACCTAGATAAACTGCATCATAGGACTAGAGTGTTCAACATTTGCTGCCATTGTCACTATTCACTTGAGACGAAGTATGCTGTTTGAATTGAAGGAATAGCCCGAAGTGACCACTTAGTGACCGGTGTGAGCCTTCAGATGTACAGAAGTTAATTCCACCAGGAGACTTGTTAAACTGGATCAATGGTTCCTCATGGCTGACCAGTTTCTGTTATTCTTAACGATTCCTCCTCACCATGCGCTACAAGTTGCTCTTACTTTCAGAACGTTCGTTTACTGTTGGGTAGCTTAGTGGACCATTTTGTTTTTGTTTTGTTGTGATTTACTCGAAACATTATTATGAATTCATTTTTAGCTAACGTCTTGTTCAACATGTATAATATCTCGAACATGTTACAGAATCGCCGTGTGGGCTGTATCACATGCAGAATACCGGTGGTGTATGCACAAAGGTTAATGAGTACATCGCGTGACAAAACATCATTACTAAATAATGAGTTACGTCTTTGAAATATGCTTAAAACTTCTTAGTTGCACCACTCGACAAAAATAATATTGTTGACGCTTGGTTTGAGACAATATAATCTTACTAAATGTTTCACATATAGCATCATTAGATAATAGAGAACGCTTGCGGTTTTCATATTTATTATAATAATCCTTATATACGATTTCTTTTTTATTTTATTGTAAAAGTCTACACATATAAAAAATAGTCTGGACTTGTACTTCCCATCATCAAATTGTTTGCTCTAAGTAACCTTTTCCAAATAAAACCGTGCTACTTTGTACGCTGTATTAGTTTTATAGAGGTCTCTAACGGAAGAGTTTTAGCTATGCAATCTGTGATAAAGGTTAAATCAATTATGACTTTAGGTGCTTATGTGTTGTGTTATTGTGTTGTTTTGTTTTTCTACTTTCTATACTTTGTAGCTACAAATCAATAATGTCATGTACTGAACGTGATTTCCTTGATCGTGTCTGAAGACACATCCTTATACAACAGCTGGATACAACTCCAGCTCTCGTTCACCTCACGTCTCGTATCTGCGAGAGTTCGCTTTCCGTGAGATACACTCTTATATTGTTGTTGTTGCTCATCTTCTTGAAGTCATGTTACCAATTGTGTAAGAATACATGTAGTAACGGGTGAATATAGGAATGATATTGTTCTTATTCATCTATTACATGTAGTAACGGGAGAATATAAAGCTGATATTGTTCTTTTTCACTTCCTACATGTGGCACCGGTTGAATATAAGACTGATATTGTTCTTATTCACTTCCTACATGTGGCACCGTTTGAATATAAGAATGATATTGTTCTTATTCACTTCCTACATGTGGCACCGTTTGAATATAAGACTGATATTGTTCTTATTCACTTCCTACATGTGGCACCGGTTGAATATAAGAATGATATTGTTCTTATTCACTTCCTACATGTGGCACCGTTTGAATATAAGAATGATATTGTTCTTATTCACTTCCTACATGTGGCACCGGTTGAATATAAGAATGATATTGTTCTTATTCACTTCCTACATGTGGCACCGTTTGAATATAAGAATGATATTGTTCTTATTCACTTCCTACATGTGGCACCGTTTGAATATAAGAATGATATTGTTCTTATTCACTTCCTACATATGGCACCGGTTGAATATAAGAATGATATTGTTCTTATTCACTTCCTACATGTGGCACCGGTTGAATATAAGAATGATATTGTTCTTATTCACTTCCTACATGTGGCACCGTTTGAATATAAGACTGATATTGTTCTTATTCACTTCCTACATGTGGCACCGGTTGAATATAAGAATGATATTGTTCTTATTCACTTCCTACATATGGTACCGGTTGAATATAAGAATGATATTGTTCTTATTCACTTCCTACATGTGGCACCGTTTGAATATAAGAATGATATTGTTCTTATTCACTTCCTACATATGGTACCGTTTGAATATAAGACTGATATTGTTCTTATTCACTTCCTACATGTGGCACCGGTTGAATATAAGACTGATATTGTTCTTATTCACTTCCTACATAATTTTTTTTATGGCACCGGTTGAATATAAGAATGATATTGTTCTTATTCACTTCCTACATGTGGCACCGGTTGAATATAAGAATGATATTGTTCTTATTCACTTCCTACATATGGCACCGGTTGAATATAAGAATGATATTGTTCTTATTCACTTCCTACATGTGGCACCGGTTGAATATAAGAATGATATTGTTCTTATTCACTTCCTACATGTGGCACCGGTTGAATATAAGAATGATATTGTTCTTATTCACTTCCTACATGTGGCACCGGTTGAATATAAGACTGATATTGTTCTTATTCACTTCCTACATGTGGCACCGGTTGAATATAAGAATGATATTGTTCTTATTCACTTCCTACATGTGGCACCGTTTGAATATAAGAATGATATTGTTCTTATTCACTTCCTACATATGGTACCGTTTGAATATAAGACTGATATTGTTCTTATTCACTTCCTACATGTGGCACCGGTTGAATATAAGACTGATATTGTTCTTATTCACTTCCTACATAATTTTTTTTATGGCACCGGTTGAATATAAGACTGATATTGTTCTTATTCACTTCCTACATGTGGCACCGGTTGAATATAAGAATGATATTGTTCTTATTCACTTCCTACATGTGGCACCGTTTGAATATAAGAATGATATTGTTCTTATTCACTTCCTACATATGGTACCGTTTGAATATAAGACTGATATTGTTCTTATTCACTTCCTACATGTGGCACCGGTTGAATATAAGACTGATATTGTTCTTATTCACTTCCTACATAATTTTTTTTATGGCACCGGTTGAATATAAGAATGATATTGTTCTTATTCACTTCCTACATGTGGCACCGGTTGAATATAAGAATGATATTGTTCTTATTCACTTCCTACATATGGCACCGGTTGAATATAAGAATGATATTGTTCTTATTCACTTCCTACATGTGGCACCGTTTGAATATAAGACTGATATTGTTCTTATTCACTTCCTACATGTGGCACCGGTTGAATATAAGACTGATATTGTTCTTATTCACTTCCTACATAATTTTTTTTATGGCACCGGTTGAATATAAGAATGATATTGTTCTTATTCACTTCCTACATGTGGCACCGGTTGAATATAAGAATGATATTGTTCTTATTCACTTCCTACATGTGGCACCGGTTGAATATAAGACTGATATTGTTCTTATTCACTTCCTACATGTGGCACCGGTTGAATATAAGAATGATATTGTTCTTATTCACTTCCTACATGTGGCACCGTTTGAATATAAGAATGATATTGTTCTTATTCACTTCCTACATATGGTACCGTTTGAATATAAGACTGATATTGTTCTTATTCACTTCCTACATGTGGCACCGGTTGAATATAAGACTGATATTGTTCTTATTCACTTCCTACATAATTTTTTTTATGGCACCGTTTGAATATAAGAATGATATTGTTCTTATTCACTTCCTACATGTGGCACCGTTTGAATATAAGAATGATATTGTTCTTATTCACTTCCTACATGTGGCACCGGTTGAATATAAGAATGATATTGTTCTTATTCACTTCCTACATGTGGCACCGGTTGAATATAAGACTGATATTGTTCTTATTCACTTCCTACATGTGGCACCGGTTGAATATAAGAATGATATTGTTCTTATTCACTTCCTACATGTGGCACCGTTTGAATATAAGAATGATATTGTTCTTATTCACTTCCTACATATGGTACCGTTTGAATATAAGACTGATATTGTTCTTATTCACTTCCTACATGTGGCACCGGTTGAATATAAGACTGATATTGTTCTTATTCACTTCCTACATAATTTTTTTTATGGCACCGGTTGAATATAAGAATGATATTGTTCTTATTCACTTCCTACATGTGGCACCGGTTGAATATAAGAATGATATTGTTCTTATTCACTTCCTACATATGGCACCGGTTGAATATAAGAATGATATTGTTCTTATTCACTTCCTACATGTGGCACCGGTTGAATATAAGAATGATATTGTTCTTATTCACTTCCTACATGTGGCACCGGTTGAATATAAGACTGATATTGTTCTTATTCACTTCCTACATAATTTTTTTTATGGCACCGGTTGAATATAAGAATGATATTGTTCTTATTCACTTCCTACATGTGGCACCGGTTGAATATAAGAATGATATTGTTCTTATTCACTTCCTACATGTGGCACCGGTTGAATATAAGAATGATATTGTTCTTATTCACTTCCTACATGTGGCACCGGTTGAATATAAGAATGATATTGTTCTTATTCACTTCCTACATGTGGCACCGGTTGAATATAAGACTGATATTGTTCTTATTCACTTCCTACATAATTTTTTTTATGGCACCGGTTGAATATAAGAATGATATTGTTCTTTTTCACTTCCTACATATGGCACCGGTTGAATATAAGACTGATATTGTTCTTATTCACTTCCTACATAATTTTTTTTATGGCACCGGTTGAATATAAGAATGATATTGTTCTTTTTCACTTCCTACATGTAGAAGTGAATAACATGTAGTGAATATAAAACTTATATTATTCGTATTCAGGGGCGGGATAGCGCAGTGGTTAGCGCGTTCGGCTTCGGATCAAGAGGTCCGGGGTTCGAATCCCGCCAGGAGCACGGCAACTTTGTCTGCAGTAGAGAACTGTTCTACACGCAGTAAGGTTTGGGTGCAGTGCTACACTGAATTTCAGCGTAGTACCACCCATGGTTCGCTAGTTCCAGCCGATGCTCGCAGGTTTCACCGCAGTGGATAGCCACATGGCGTTGCGGGCTTTCTCCCTGCCATAATACTAGCAGCCGCGATTTAAGTGAAATACTCTTGAAAGCGGCGTTAAACCCCAACTCACTCACTATTCGTATTCACTTCTTACATGTGGCACCGGTTGAATATAAGAATTTAAATTTCAAGTAGTTTTGGTTATTTTCAAGTCATAGTTTACGTTTGAAGTATGATCTGATCTAATAACTTTAATGACGATTATTTCAATTTGAAGTTGTTATTATTGTGTCTTTAACAGCGTCTTTAGGAGCGACCCATGTCAGTTTGTATTTCCCTGTTGTGTTTTATATCTGCACATGAATAGAATCAGTCCTACGACCTGTCTGTGCACTTCCTTCCCGTCATGCTTATACCTGTACCCGCGGGTTGAGTAATTAATCAAGTTCTTTTGGAAGTTAAGAAGTTCACAATGAGCATATTAACGTACCTGTGTCGATTCCCTGGATATCAATTTCTTGGTAATTATCGCTAAGGAGGACTTCAAAATTATCGGAAGAGCACATGGGAGTAACATTATTTTACGTATTTGCATTTCAATCATATGGCAGGACGTTAATTAGAGGAACCTCTCCACTTCAATATAGAGGCAGAAGAATGTAGCGAGTCGCCGTGAAGAGGTAGATTATATGAGTTATCAGTTATGACTTCGGTTAACAATAGATCATAAAAAAGTATCCTGTGCAAATTACATTGGTTATAGTTTGTAAGAGATCGTCACGGACTTTGAGCTGCAGTCAAGGTCTAACTGTATTCTATAAGCTCTTCTTAAATATGTGTCCCTAAGTTAAGAAAGATTTATATCAATTCATGTTGACGTTTGAAGTCATAAATACCCGTGGTCAGTGTCGCTATACCGCGACCACGCCAGTTCAGTGTCGCTATACCTCGACCACGCCAGTTCAGTGTCGCTATACCGGGACCACGTCAGTTCAGTGTCGCTATACCGGGACCACGTCAGTTCAGTGTCGCTATACCTCGATCACGCCAGTTCAGTGTCGCTATACCTCGACCACGCCAGTTCAGTCTCGCTATACCGGGACCACGTCAGTTCAGTGTCGCTATACCGAGACCACGTCAGTTCAGTGTCGCTATACCGGGACCACGTCAGTTCAGTGTCGCTATACCGGGACCACGCCAGTTCAGTGTCGCTATACCGAGACCACGTCAGTTCAGTGTAGCTATACCGAGACCACGCCAGTTCACTGTCGCTATACCGGGACCACGCCAGTTCAGTGTCGCTATACCGAGACCACGTCAGTTCAGTGTCGCTATACCGGGACCACGCCAGTTCAGTGTCGCTATACCGAGACCACGTCAGTTCAGTGTCGCTATACCGCGACCACGCCAGTTCAGTGTCACTATACCGAGACCACGCCAGTTCAGTGTCACTATACCGCGACCACGCCAGTTCAGTGTCGCTATACCAAGACCACGCCAGTTCAGTGTCGCTATACCGAGACCACGTCAGTTCAGTGTCGCTATACCGAGACCACGTCAGTTCAGTGTCGCTATACCTCGACCACGCCAGTTCAGTGTCGCTATACCGCGACCACGCCAGTTCAGTGTCACTATACCTCGACCACGCCAGTTCAGTGTCACTATACCGCGACCACGCCAGTTCAGTGTCACTATACCAAGACCACGCCAGTTCAGTGTCGCTATACCAAGACCACGCCAGTTCAGTGTCGCTATACCAAGACCACGCCAGTTCAGTGTCGCTATACCGAGACCACGTCAGTTCAGTGTCGCTATACCGAGACCACGTCAGTTCAGTGTCGCTATACCTCGACCACGCCAGTTCAGTGTCGCTATACCGGGACCACGTCAGTTCAGTGTCGCTATACCGGGACCACGTCAGTTCAGTGTCGCTATACCTCGACCACGCCAGTTCAGTGTCGCTATACCTCGACCACGCCAGTTCAGTCTCGCTATACAGAGACCACGTCAGTTCAGTGTCGCTATACCGGGACCACGTCAGTTCAGTGTCGCTTTACCGGGACCACGTCAGTTCAGTGTCGCTATACCGAGACCTCGTCAGTTCAGTGTCGCTATACCGAGACCACGTCAGTTCAGTGTCGCTATACCGGGACCACGTCAGTTCAGTGTCGCTATACCGGGACCACGTCAGTTAAGTGTCGCTATACAGGGACCACATCAGTTCAGTGTCGCTATACCGGGACCACAACAGTTCAGTGTCGCTTTACCGTGACCACGTCAGTTCAGTGTCGCTATACCGGGACCACGTCAGTTCAGTGTCGCTATACCGGGACCACATCAGTTCAGTGTCGCTATACCGGGACCACACCAGTTCAGTGTCGCTATACCGGGACCACACCAGTTCAGTGTCGCTATACCGGGACCACGTCAGTTCAGTGTCGCTATACCGGGACCACACCAGTTCAGTGTCGCTATACCGGGACCACACCAGTTCAGTGTCGCTATACCGGGACCACGTCAGTTCAGTGTCGCTATACCGAGACCACGTCAGTTCAGTGTCGCTATACCGGGACCACGTCAGTTCAGTGTCGCTATACCGGGACCACACCAGTTCAGTGTCGCTATAACGGGACCACGTCAGTTCAGTGTCGCTATACCGAGACCACGTCAGTTCAGTGTCGCTATACCGGGACCACGTCAGTTCAGTGTCGCTATACCGGAACCACGTCAGTTCAGTGTCGCTATACAGGGAACCACCTGGTCTCTTTCTTCTGCTTATTTCCAGGCAGTACCGTTATGGAATCCCATATGTCCGAGGTTCGGCTGTCAGTCTATAACCAACTATTTCGGTATCAGTAATCAAGTTAAGATTCATCACGAAGTACATTTAAGTGAATTCATAGGGCGGTCCGGTCATAGCAGTGTAATCACCGAGTGCGGTAACGTCGTGTCAACATGACATTCAGTATCCTCTCCAATTGACTAAAAACTTCATATTTTCTTACCATCGTGCATTGCTATAATATGATAAAGTACTTGAAATGTGAACCTGGTATTTCTTTGAGGACCACGAAATTGACCTCCAAATCCAAGTTTCATATATGATAAATATATTTCTGAATGTATTTTATTCACTTGCATATAAACGGTTTGAAAGTAGTTAGGGTACACGTCAACAAGCTCTAAAATTTATAAATTGTAAGCCATTGAACAAACACATTATGACATATATCTTAGGTTATCTAAATTGCAAGTACTCTACCATCCTCGGTTCAGTGATAGAGTTTATGATAAGTCTAGTTTCTTCACTGTTGGGCGTGTCGGCGAATGGTTGGTTGATTCAGTGAATGAGTTCATGGTTAATTCAGTTTCTTCACTGTTGGCCCTGAGTGGCGTGAATGAACTGTTAGTTTGCGAGTGACATAAATGACAATGTGTCGACTCTGTATAATGTAATGGACTGTATGTGTATTATATGCTTTATAAAGAGAAATATGTAAGTGTTTATAAAATTGCAATAATCTTGCAATTATATTTGGATGTTTTGCAATGTCAGTTATCAGAAGACAATAACCACTATGTAAACAGCACATGAGAGGAATCTACCTTCTTGTAGAAGGAGCACGTAGATAGGCATTGGTTCACTGTATCGACATGACCTGTACAGTTTGGTATGAAGCCTATCTCAGTAGGAAGATGCTCCGGATACTCGGCAACACATACATGGGGCGTCCGGCAGAGAACATGATAGAACACCCAGACCGAAGAAGATCGACTGGCACTTGCCCTTTGACAACCACCTTTTTCTTTTGATAACTAGACAAGCTAGTTGCTTCACCAAACATAACAAAAGAAAATCAGTTATTGTAAGTGTTGCAAACACAATTGACTAGCCTTTCAGGTGTGTCATGTTATGATTAAAGGTGAAGTAAACGTTGAATAACGCAATAAGGGGCACGAAACCGTCTAGATGAGACGGTGGTATGTGTGTTATAAGATGTGAGACCCTCCACTCCTCAGTGGACACGTGTGTATTATGTTACATCAGACACAGGTCACTGTATAGTGGTGTATAGTGAAAAAGTAGTAATTGTCACGGACAACACTACAAATATATGTTAAGATAAGCAAGTTCCGTTACATAAAGCGTCAACTCAGTTGCACCACGAGTAGCACATGGAGTATAAAATTTATTACAGTTTTGATTCCATACCAAGTATCTGCGTACATGTGTACTGTACTTACCTGTAGTCACACGGACTCATAAGAGGCGCACCTGCAGCCACAGGTACACCTGGACACGTGCATTCGATACAATCTCTCATATATATGGCCCATCAATCAATATTGACGGTTGTGTTTAACTATGGTCTCTGAAGTTAAGAAAATTCTGGGATAATTCAGTTTTACATAGTGCCAGGCAAGTTGACATTTCCTCCGTTACTCACAGGTAGAGAAATGATAATCAGCCCTGATCACGGAAGCTGGTTTCGAGGTTTATGGAATTAGAATAGACAGACGCATGGTAACAAACTTAGACCACTGGAATTGTTTTAAATACTTAACACATTTTCATTTTATGACGCTCAATCGATGCTGTCAGCAAAGTGTTCTCGCATAAAGATAAACATAGTATGTCCTATATATATATGGGCATGTGGCCTTTTTGACAGAATAAACTTTCAGTACAGAGGTAAAATTAAGTCGTTTTCACGCCAGCAAACCCCGACGTTTGAGATGAGGTCAACATCCTCATGTCAATTTTATTCAGATATTAGATCTACCTTACTGTTTAAAGCTATATAATGCTATTATTCCTAAAAAATAGATCAAACTTTCTTCTCGTGCAGTTTCAAAAACTTTCCCAACCACTTGCCGCTACATTGAGTACTGTTAGGCGCAGGAACATTACGTATCCAAAATTACGAAATCAGATCCTTTTTGTACCTAAGTCTTCCACAACATAAGATATATATGTGTTCATAGTTCAGCGCCAAGCGCTATTATATATGTGTTTTAGTTTTTGCACATGTCTTGTTTACATGGAAATTAATTATGCAACACTCTAATTTGTAAACTGAAAGCGGTGCTCTGAGATTGTTAGGATAGTTGAATCATTGCAAACTTTTATGAAAATATGAGGAAAATGTGATGGTACTGAATTTTTACCCAAAATAAATATTGTCTTAGGAGAAAAACCGCACTCCAAGCTTTAGAATTAATTTATTGTAAGCAGCATTTGTGATACCAAGTTGACATTCATACACCAAAACAGCTTTTTATCATACGTGCTAGTCAGACACTAAACTTTGAGTCCTTTTTCGAACAAACATTGAGAAAAAGCCTACAGCCAATTATTTGAATTCAATCTGTTAGTTAAACACTTCTTCTAGCTTTAGATAACGTAAATGATGACCGCATTTGTTCATTAAGGTAATTTTATGGAATTTGGTAGTTTCGTGATTTTGTGAGTTTATACCACCTTACCGAGTGGTTTTTGTTTTGATGAAAAGTCAATAAAGTGCCACCTCTTCACTTCTCAAGAATGACACTTATCACATCACAGCAACAAATATTGACATTCATTTTCAATTACAACGGATCTTGGATTATGACACCAAAATATCGAGCTATTGTAAAAGCCCTTATCCAAAGACAGTGAACCATTAGTTGAGTGAACTTTCGTTTCAACACTGCTTCATGATTGTTCTACCGAATATCATGATCAATCGTTGTTTCCCTGGCCGGTTGTCTTATTTCTTATCGCATTTTGCTGTAAAAAATGTGTCGAGCGTAATTAATGCCTAACTATGTGTTTATACATTTATCAAAGAGTGTACGATGTGTGACACTTAACCAGTAATATATTATTCTTCTGAACACTTGGATACCCCCATAACCTCACGCAAGGACGCACGCAAGCACCCAGTGGTCGACAAGGTTCACAATACACACCCTGGCAACGTTGATCGCCGTCCGTGATGTGGTAATGAAGGCCGGATCGTTGAAGAACCCATGTCAAATGAACGACTGTGATTAACAAATCAATCAATTAGGACGAATAGATAAAATTAAGTTTTATTACCTGAAGGAAATTATAACATTTATTTTGATAAGGCAAGAGTTTCCCTTTTTGCTGAGTTTATGCAAGGGCAGTCGATTTCTATAATATGCATGCTACAAACGTTATTTATTAAATGAGATTATGAGAACGCCGCCTTATATAGCAGACATATGGGTTATAATCTGTATGGAGGAATGAAACCACCCTGACGGGTTCCTTATTTAACTTATCGAGGTTATAATCTGTATGGAGGGATGAAACGATTATAGCCCATTACGACCCTACAGCCCATATTCCCTACACTCCATTTCCCCTACAATTAGTTAAAACAACACAAGCAGTTACCTGTCTGACATAATGAACTCACCCTTACGAGTGATTAAGTATAGAGTAGGAACGAAAGTGATTTAGCTTGAGTGAATTACGGGAATGAAGATGTAGGAAGGAAGGAAGGGTTGGAGAAGGAAACGTTTCACTAAAACAGTTTGAACATCATAACCATTGATACAGAGGATATGTTTAATGAATATTTCCAAGTAAACTCACAATAATCAAATATCGGTAAAATAAATGAGCTACATAAAGTCTGCAATGTTTTTCTCTGTAGGCGATATTTAAGACTTCTCAGACAATAACAATGTAAGTAACTTTCAAACCATGATAAGAGAGAACCTCGTATTCCATTAACCCATAACTTATGTAAGAGACCCTTTCGCTTTTTCTTCTCCTGTAGAAAAAATCAGGCGTTTTTCTAATGAATCGTAAGTTTGTAAACCTTATATTTTGAAAGGGTAAAGTAAAACATGATGACACATTTTACTTATTTGAATAAAGTATTTGAATTAGGAAATCAAAACCACCATGCATAATATTCTTAATTGATTGATAAATTGATGGGCAATTAATATTTTTACTATATACTTATACCACCATGTTTTAATTCATTTTGTTAAGGTTATGACACTTCATCCAATGTATGTTGATTTTAAAAAGTTTAGATTACACAGATTCATCAACCCTATTAGGGCTACGTTATTATTCAGTATATTTTATCTTGATTGATAAATTCAACTTAATATATGAAAAATTATTTTGATATTTTATATTTGATATAATATTTTTTAATCTGGGCCATTCCATTGCATAGTAAGAGGTAACAAGCTAGGGATTAGTAGTGCGGTGGACCGTGAACATGTTTTGATAACCTGTAGGGGTTATGCTGTGTAGGGGTTATGGGAGACTACCGATGAAACAACCATGACGAATTCCTTCTAGAATTTATCGAGGTTGTAATCTGTATGGAGGGATAAAACCACCCTGATGAATTCATTCTTGAACTTATCGAGGTTATAATCTGTATGGAGGAATGAAACCACCCTGATGAATTCATTCTTGAACTTATCGAGGTTATAATATGTATGGAGGGATGAAACAACCCTAACGAATTCCTTCTTGAACTTATCGAGGTTGTAATCTGTATGGCGCGATGAAACAACCCTGACGAATTTCTTCTTGAGGGTGAACTTCTCACCAGACCAGTGAGTCAGCATTTTCTTTTGTCTAGAAGCGTGACAGTGCCGTGATAGAATATGGACAGCTCTACTCTTTGTAGATTCTTGCGGGAGTCGGAAGACTTTTAATTATTGATTGTCAACTGAGGGGCAAAATGTCAAGGGGCAATTGCTCGGTCATACATTGATGAGTTGATGAGGCGGAGGAGAGAAGCGATCAAGGTATGCTTCAGGACAGCTTCAGTGCCATGTTTGTCCTATTCAACTAACAGGTTTGTTCTATACCTTTGTTCTCCAATGAGAAATCAATAAGTCATACACTATCTGCCTTTTAGATCGTGATTTTAGTCATCGATTTGTTCGATTTTTGACGGTGTGTGTTGGGAATCAAGACGATTTGTTTCTATTAGGATGTTATAAATATGTGCTGTGGTCGAAGTTGTTATGTCTTAATCCACAAACCTGACGCAAATATCTAGAACATGAATCGGCACATTTGCTTTGTGTTTAATTTGTTTGTTGATTTATATTAGGTGTTTGCCCCAAGTGAGTATTCAACCAGCATGATTAAATACGTTTTCAAGTCGCCACGACTTCCTTTTGATTGCTGCGACAAGCGTTACTTAGATTACAAACAGTGTTGTTCAATTAACGCCACCGAGTGTTGTGCAAGCCGTCGTGCCGTTTCTATAAATATAACGGGTTAATACCCTTATAGGGGGCGGCATAGCGCATTGTATTCACCTTCGAATCGGAAGGCTCGGGGTTCGAATCTCGCCAAACTCTCGACAAATTTGTCTACCGTAGAGAAATGTCCTACATGCAGTAAGGTTTGCATACATTGCTACATTGAATTTAAAAGCAGTACCAATCGCAATGGCTTTCTCCCTGCAATAATACCAGCAGCCTCGATATAAGTAAAATAACTTTGAAAACGGCGTTCAACCCCAAGTCACCTTCTCTCGCCAACATTGTAATTCTCGTATGACACACAAGTGACGTTGACAGTGTGCGTTGGAAATCAAAACAAATGTTTTCCCATTACGACGTTATAAATATGTGCTCGGCCAAGAAAAATAAAAAAAATGTGTACTATTGAATGTAGTGTTATCATGAATGTAACAATGCCATTTTTGTTCACTATCTAAATGACATGCATTTCTAGTATAATGAGAAGACATTATTATACCCCCGCTACGAAGAAGTCGGGGGTATATTGCGGTGAGCGCGTCCGTCCGTGCGTCTGTCCGTGCGTCCGTTCATGTGTCCGTCCGTCCGGTTTTTGTTCCGCTCATAATTCTGAAACCAGTTGTTCAAATGTTATGAAAGGTGAGATACTTAATCACTGTGATGTCTACATCTTGCCTTTTGTATGTTTCATACCAGCATTTGCATAATTTATAAAAAAAAAAGCCTTCATTTTTCGACTTCGTCTTTCACACTTTTCTGTCCCACGTATAACTCGGACACTAATTGTTCAAATGTTACGAAACTTGATACTTTTAACCACTGATGTGTACATCTGTCATTTGTATCCTTCATACCCCCATTTGCATATTTAATGCAAGTTTTCTAAATTTTCTACATTTTCTTCGAAAACACTCTTACAAGTGTATCTATGAAGACATACAGTGATACTTACTATGAAGACATATATACTCTGCTCTTATAATACTTCTGTGGTCTGTTCATACAAAAGACTAAACATTTATGTCTTTTTTCTTTGACCAATGTTAAAAACGGGGGTATATGAGTGAGCTATGCTCACTAATTCTTTTGTTTACACCTGTATAACATTATGCTCTTAATATTATATACAAATGTATGAACGAGGCCTGGATAATTCATTGCTATGTAACGCTAGTTTCCATATGTGAAAATCACAATGTAGTCAGGAACAGATCATGCGTTTGATGTTGGAAATGTTTTAATTTTTGTTTTATGATTCAATTGATATGACATGTTGGTCAGTAGCCTCTTTTTTAATGTTTGAATTCTAATTTAGTGTATTTATTATTAAACGTGTTATTTTGATAGAAACTTGATTTTATGAAATGATGTATAATTGGTGTATTTACGATTTGATTTAGTTTTTCTGAAAGTTTGTTCTTGTATGAATTTCTCATATATCCTTTGAAACATTATGTTAGATTTCATATCAATAATGATATATCTTATGATGCAACGACAATACAGAGTACCGGAGATGTGTACTGTCACTCGAATCTTTGTTGACAGTTATTCATTCAACATTGATTTTACAATCTTTAAACTGATTAATGGTTTTCTTTGAAGTTGAAGTTTCTTATTTCAACACAATTGAAGCATTCCTAATTTAATTCATAACACAGTTTGTGTCTCAAGTTAACAGCTAGCCCCGTCCCAGGATAGAAACACATCTGCGAAAGAATAACATTGCGGTTCCTTACGCTTGATTTATTCATTCGGTATGGTTTATTACACACTATCAATGGCGCTGTGCTGACTTTCCACGTTGAGGTATTGATCGGAGGCGCTGTTTACTGATGGTACAGTTGAGGTATATAAGTACATATCTGGGAGGGTGATAGATTGGGGAAGCGGGACAAGATAACGCTAATGACGGACCGTCCGCTGGTTGGGGTGATGTATGGTCAAGTCGGACAGTGTGTCCGTGTACTCCATCTCATCACCTTGGCATCTTAATCTGTGTACCGGACTCCTAATCTCTTACATTTGATACACACAACACCGGAGCTAATCTTCAATGTAAATGCATGTAAACGTTTGGTAACATATCCGATTCCAAAGTTTACGCTTGTATTTTGGATGAACTATATATGGACTCGAGTTAATAATGATTATGAGGAAGGATATCTGTCTATACTGTCATAAAATTAAATGACGTTCATAAATATAAAGAATATTCAATAGTGTTGGTAACATATGTAGCTGCGTTTTGCTTTCATTATAACATCTCTTTTTATGGATTTTCCCTTTTTGTATGTTTTTTTTCCGGAGTTGATGGTAGCAATATTAAGCAGAAATATGCATTTATGAGAACAGAAGATCGATCATTGCTTTCTGACATATCGCTGATTTACCGCAGCTGCTCACCTAAAGTACTGCAAAGCTATGTAGGATTTGTGTTACATACATACCTACTTCATTCAACTGTTGCGTTGCATAGTAAGTCGATAACAAGTATAGGAGCAATTCATTTAAGAGATCCGCAATTGTGTTTCTCGTATGTTTTAGCACACACTCTTTAAACCTTATAAATGTTCAATAGTGCCGGAAGACCAATATTTGCAATCATCTTCTCTTGTCGTGTATAATGTTTGACACATGAACCTATTCTTTAGGAAACAAAACAGTCTTGTTATAGCAATATGTTGATTTCCTCTGTCCACCAAGTGTTCTATGGTCCACACACGTATCCAACGATATGGGCCCATTCCTTAAGACGATGTAGGCAGTCTTTGATGGTTTGTTGATTACTACTGAAGGGGATGAATGTCCATCAGACTCCTCTTCTGCTACAATGTATCTTGTAATGGGGACTAAACCGATTTATCGGGTAATGAGTGAATTATCGACCGAGGGCGACACTCATGACTCGATCAATGAGTTCTGTACACCAGTCAACAGGGCCCTGCTTCAAGGTCTCTCGGCAATACCGTCCTTACAGGCAAACATTAAAACCCTTTTAATTGAATTTTCTTATATTGTTTAATTTTTTTAAACAATGCATAACATGAATAAAAGGGTATAATATTTCAGAAAGAATGATATCACGATGAAAAGAAAGAAACTGAAATTTGAAGACACTTGGAAAATATATCGAACTTATTTTTTATTCTTACCTAAGCGGGCACGGATATGCCGGGTATTAAAGTTTTCATAATGGTCATGAGAATTACAGTTTTTATAAATATAACTTGCGTTTTGATTGGTTGACGGAACTACTTTGCTCTCATTCATGAATTATTTAGCTCATCTGTTCAAGCTAAATCACATAATTGAAAATTTCGAGCATACCTAATTGAAGTCACACGTCAGTAAAACATATTAAATATAAAATCATGTTCAACCTAAGTTTCCGAGACCGTAATGACAGTATTAAACTTCCAAGGCGAAGCAGCATGCAAGAGTCGCCTACTGCACTGCCGTGACATCATTGCTTTGTGACGCCATTAACCATGACGTCATTTGGTGACGTAATTACACTACTATCTTGCATTCCAACAGTGCGATTGTTAGTTCACGTTTTCACTAACTTTCTCTCATTCTGCGACATAGTTTACAATATAAACGAGTTGTTTACTATGTCAGTAAACCGTTTTGGCAATAAAGTTCAACAGTTACTTTAGAATAGTTCTGAAAAAATAGAGCAAGTTGCAAACTATTTAGATATGCGCATCTTGAAGGTGTGAAAGAGTTTATGAATGGCGTATGACTACAATTTGTATTTTACAGTCTTATCAAAGATCGTGAATTGGGGTCTTGTTTTTCGTTTGTTATGCATTAAAATGATCTTGGGTAAGAAAAATAATAACCTACTCGGTGCTCGGAATTACGAATTATCTGTCCCTCGTGAATTATTATGTCAAACTCCTCGCTGAAGCTCGGAGTTTATCACAATAATTAACTCGGGACAGATAATCCGTAATTCCTCGCAACTCGTTGATTATTCTTATAATTACTTTGCATGACTAGTACATGTAGTTCATGTAATTCAATGCAGATTGAAGGTGTAGCATTGACTGAAAATATACTTCTAGGAACAAGAACCAAGATATGGTTATTCAATATATATTTAACATATTGAAGATAGATCAGACATTGTAGACTATTTTGCTAACTGTGGTACAAAATTACATAAATCTCAGATTATGATTAATTCGAATAAAAAGTAAGTGTATTCTTGTTATACGTCGTCAATGCTTAAATCAGTGCAAGTGTTCTTTTTTTCTACTGTTAATTGGCTCCATAACTTAACATGCGTCGTTTCCAATAGACACAGGCGCATCTCGGCTTACCTACCGTATTTTCTTTTATGTACATATGTACGTGAATGCTTACTGTTCAAAACGATCACAGAATCAATAGACCCTGCCGCTGTAGACGTTCTCCTGGGATACGCACACGTCATGCGAACAGATAGCATTTCCATAGCGTCTTTCTCTTCTCTTAATGAGACTGTTAAATCAAACGAAACCGTACATTAATTTCTTTATATTCTTTTTTATTAACCGATCTCACGATTCACATTTATGACCCTATGCACGATGGCATTCTTGAGGATATTGAAATAAGCCAATATGTTTCAGGACCAGAAATTTAAAGGTTAAATGTATTTTAAATTCATTTTAAGCAATTTTATTTTAGAATTGTGGACATTTTAATTGACATAGAAAGATGTCCTTATGAACAGAAGTTAACCTTATTTTTGTTTACCAGAGAACGAAAATCATTAAACCATTTAAAACATTTCATTTATGTTTTCCAATCAATTACATTCTTCAAAACTGTTATCTGTGACTATCGAGTTTATAGTTGTATTCGTCGTCAACCCAACAGGTGTTGCAGGTTTAACATTGCGATAGTCAAACCAGGATCATCGAGCTATATGTCACAATCCTGTGTTTCATTGAAATCTAGTTGCTTCACCCGATGGTTCTGAACGGGTACGGCTCTAGTACCACCCTTCCTTTACAAGGCTTATAGACTTTGTACTCGTTTTAACCCAACATACAAACAAACAAATACTCTTAAACTTACTATCGTATAAACTACATGAAGATCGTTAAACGTGGACTTATCGGTGCTACAAGGGGAACCATTTCTTCCATTGTATTTCATGGTTTATGATTGTCCTGCCTGCAATCAGCATACAAGACTTGAATGAGAACTGAACCTTCACGCTTAGAGCACTGCGTATCACCAATCGCTTGTTTCATTTACTATTTACAGTTACATTATTCATCGTCATTAAATTTGCATTATATCCAGAAGAATTTATAGACTCAGATTTAAGGCTAATGGTGGTCTAACGGAAGACATTCGCAAACAGTCAAACAGACGGACAGACAGACAGGATAGTTTACTTCACCGCAAACCTTAAAATAACAAATGGTATCATATATTGTACCAACTTTTATATCAAATTCAATAAATTAATGGTTTGTTTGATTTGTTTCGCGAGGAATGTACGCTACCCACAATGCCTGAACGATGGTACATGCGACTATGAAATATAGGATTTAACGGGGCAGTAGCACGTTTTTCGGAAATTGTATTTTTTCAAATTTCTCATTTATAATGATAGTTAATGTCATTTATATTTACTTTAGAGGGTAAAACATCTTATTACACAAACCAATTATCCGTAGTGGTAATAATGGTGTTGAGTATAAAGCAAAAATTGCATGGCGGTCATTTGATTGTGAACACATTTTATTATTTCAAAAGACATAATACGATTTCCATGCTTTACGGAACCATGTGCAATCATTTTGTAACTTGATTTTCCGAAGAGATACGGGTGTTTTACTATTGGTGACATTATTTTTCAAATACATTTCATCGACTTATTTCAGCCAAAAAACGTGCTACTGCCCCTTTAACAGGTCGATTTGAATATAACTTAAGTATCTGAAATGATGCATTTAATAATGACTTTAAGTTCTTTAAAACCTAGTAATTTTATTACATAATGATTTCCGAGCCAACTAATGGTTTTGAAGATATATCACTTTGTGAAGTGAAACGTAGATTCTTGTTCACCTTACGTCAAATCTTTTAAAGATGCAGGGCTTCCTTAAGGAGCTACATAAAGGAAATAAAGATTATGGATCTCAAGTAATATGTTCGGTGTTTGTGTTCTCACATTCCAGACGATAGAGTTAGCGACATATTCAATCCATTTTCACAAGAAAAGTCAACATGCAGAAATCCTTTTTCGGGGAAAACTGCAATTTGATTAAATACTTTAATATTATTGCTACTGATTGAAACCATTTAAACGTTGCTTACCATAGATGTTTTAGCTTGACTAAATTACAGAGAGTGATCACTCCATTGTCAATTCTAATTTCATATACGCTTTTTTTCGAGGGGGAAGTTGGAATTTTGTATTATGAAGAAAACAATAATGTTACTGGATAAGCACCTGCTTTATTTAACAATGGCGACGTTTCGGTATAGACGCTTGTACCGCGATCAATCCTTGGTAACGTTCTAAATATATACCGAAACGTTGCAATTGTAAAGAAGTTGATTATCCATACACATCCTGTTCCTATCGTTACACGTGTGTATGCAAACAGAGTAGTTCCTTGGTACTTACAGAATCTCAATTCTCTTACTACTGGTTTGACATGCCTGTTGCTTTCTCGGCAAGTTTAGTTTCTGTCATGTTTGTAATGAAACGTTATCAATAATGTTATATCACACATTTGTTTTAACGCTGAGTGGCATGTCTGTGTAAACCTCCATTATACGATGTGATAACAAGACATACTGGATAGTCCTTTCTGTTGCAGTGGGTCGAGCGGCTGACACTTGATGAACTCACAGGACTGAACACTCATATGATATGTCTCAGGTAGGTGTCCACAGATTCCTCCAATACAACATCCATGTTAAACTCGCTACTCTCGACATTTCGATGTTAAACCTGAAGACACCATCATAGTGCGATGACTAGCTCTTAATGACTAGCTCTTAATGACCAGCTCTTGATGACTAGCTCTTAATGACCAGCTCTTGATGACTAGCTCTTAATGACCAGCTCTTGATGACTAGCTCTTGATGATTCTCCCTTCCGTGTAGAGTTGTGCAGATTTCATTAAAAACTAAATCCGAATGATTTTTGTTGATACTCGTGTTGATATATTTGATATTAGAAGACACTTGAATTATTTCTCCACATTGTCCATCACCCGCAAAACTTAGTCAGCGAGGTGTTCATTGGCTGACATATCGTCATTGCTTGAGAACGGCCTTCGGTCGTTTCCTTAGAACCTACGTTGAAAGAGGCGTGTCACGCGTTCTCTATGTTATAAGATTGTCAGTAAATCAATGTGGTATTTGTTCAATGATTTTGTTACATGTAGAATAAACATGAACATTTAATAAATAAATATATGATTATGGTTTAAACAACCAATCAATGTGACTGGTGTTGGTTATATTACCGGAAGTAAATAACTCCTTCTTTATCAGTGAAGCCCTCAAGCTGTCGATACTGGTACACATGCCCTAGTCTTCTAACACTACCCGGGTGCTGTCTCGGTGACTATCTCTGAAGTCATTGACTTTGTCTCTGCTAAGTCAGCATCGTGACACCTAAACTTTGTGTCCTTGAATTTTGAACTCTCTTACTTTTAAGAGAGGCATAAGCCAATAATATAGTATGTTATTTACTGCTATCTTACGCATAGAGAACTTCGATAATCGGTCCCCAGAAGTTCATGTGTACCGAGTCTTGGGCATAAATGTACTTACATACTTATATAGCAAAGTGGATTATGATAGTCTAGTTGCGTGTTAACAGTTTCTGTCAGTTCTGGTGGGATTTGTCAAATCGTCTTACCGGTGTCTGAGTTAATGTTTCATAACCTACTCGTGGTAACACAAACTGACTTCATGTCAGGCATGACCCGATAATATGACATTCGAAGACTATCCAATCGCAGGTTGATATCTTTAGCATGCAAACTCCTTTCGCTTCTACAACACGGACCGCCTTCTGCAAGTTAAGATCGGGGTGGCAGATTGATTGAAGATCTAACGTGGTCATACCGTGACCATCCTATTGGAAGCGCATTGGTTCAAGATTCATAACGATTCATATTCTGGCTGGCCTCCGTAAGTACATGTTGGTTTTGAACAACTGGTTTGTATATATGTGAAGAATAGTTGATACATCTGTGTAGTTCAGAGGAAGCCAGGTCAGTTGGAATCGACATCTGTAGCCTGAGGCGGACAATAGAGAGAATTTGCCTTTTCATTATCCTGAAGATAATAGGACTAATAATGATGGGAATTAGATCTAATCAGACACGAACAATAGCCGTGATTGGTCCACTGAAGTGAGGTAGATGTCCAGTTAACAGTTGCCTATGTTACACTATGTTACACTATGCTACTCTATGTTACTCTATGTTACACTGTTGGTCGCCGGTCGACGCAGGAACGACACCGACTTCGCTAACGTTGTGTAGTTCATTGTCTCGTGTCATGTATGTCACTATCTGTTGTGACTGCAATAGCTAGGTTGTTATATCTGTTATCTACGTGCTGTTTTCTCCGCGCTTGTGTTGTGTTCTCTACCACTTGTGTTCTATTCTCTCTCCTGTCGTGTTTCTCTTTCTCGTGTGTTGTATTCACTATGCATTGTTTTCTATTCTCTATCCTGTCGTGTTTCTCTTTCTCGTGTGTTGTATTCACTATGCATTGTGTTCTATTCTCTCTCCTGTCGTGTTTCTCTTTCTCGTATGTTGTATTCTCTGTGCATTGTGTTCTATTCTCAATCTCGTGTCTTATGAGGCCCGGGGTTCGAATCCAACCAGAGGTTTGGCAACAGTTATTTTGTCTGTCCTACAAGCAGTAAAGTTTGGCTGCAATGCGGCAATGCTATACTGCATTATAACGCAGTACCACCCAGGGTTCGCTAGTTTTGCTGGTTTCATATTAGCCACAATAACATCGCGGGATCTCCCCCTGATAATACTAGCATCCTTGATATCAGTGAAACACTCTTGAAAACTGCGTTATACCCCATATCACCTCAACCCAACTTGTGTAGCTCTCAGTTCACAATGTAGAACGCTAAATTACGTAGTCTCATGTAATTTATATGGCCCAGTTTTTCACCTGTACGTCTGTCAGTCTATCTGGGGTTTTTTTCGAATACTTTGACCTTGGCCATGGTCAATATAAGGGCATTGATATTTGTGTATAGTTTGTGATGAGATCTTTCAGATGAGGTCATAAATCTTTACCTTCAGAACTTGACCTTGGCACAGGAACCATTTTTCGAAAACTTGGCCATATCTTTTCATTGGCCAGAGATAGTTGACAGACATGTGCATCGATTGTGATGAGGTTTTCCAGATGAGGTACTGCGTACATTGTAACAATATCATTCACATGGGGTAGTATCTGTGATATTTTAATTCCAAACTATGCTGGGGTAATCGGTGTTTTAGGCCACGCGTCAGTTTCAAACATCCGCCAAAGAAAGGAGGCAGATAACCCTAATTATTTAGCCTCAAAACATAGGACATTGAAAATGTAACTCGTTTCTATTGAGATTAAGCGTAGGTGTGGGATTATTGACCATTTGGAATAGTAAGAGGATTTGTGCTTTATTTATATAGATCTAAATAATTGTGTAAATTTAGTTTTTTAACCCGTGAATTTTTTTTATTAAGGTGAATATATCTCTTCATTCGAAAAAAAATGTCTTTTAAAAAATCGCGTCTTCGCATCATGTTTGTCAGTCTGTAAAGACCAGAAACATTTTTATTTGATTTGTTTGGGCCTAATCAACACATCTTTATTGGGGTTGAATGTGGAATACGCCTTGTTGTTAATTAGTGTTATAGGTTTAGGATTATGTGTGAGAAGTGAGTAGCCATCGTATGCTTCATGCACTCTCATTACAAATGGAAATGTCCTCATCATTTGATATATACTAAGATATGTCTATGTATCTGAAGGTTTATATCACTTCCATGGTTATAGTAACAACTCCCTCCTGGCTAGACTCCTGTAAAGATCCTGCTGGAATGCTTCGTAAGGCAGTCTTCAGTTTATCTTTCTTACTGAATCTCTCTGTCGCCAGTTTCTCTCTTAATGTCAGGAAAACCCATTAAAATTATATACAGGATTTAGATGGTATGGTATGATCGTATGACATACACCGGTCGTGTATCGAATGATACCTTTCAGTTTTCTTCGTCGGGCCCTTCAGAGGCATAACTTTTGACCTTTTGACCTTGACCTTGATTTAGGATCTATTTTCTGAGAAAGTTAACCATGACCATAATTTTGGATTGATTGGTGATAGGCCTTCGATATTTGACATGTTTATTGGTCATTCAGACAATGTCATAATTTTCAAGCTGATTAAAGACCGTTTCACGTTAAATACAGATCTAAATAAGATCTAATCTTTCTTAATTACCCTTACATTTCAACTGCTTATTTGGAGGAAAAGGTACCAGGGGGTTCTTGTGCTCTCAGAGCAGTATTGTTACCAATTGATGTTCAGGTGACATAACGTGTTTTGTTGGATGCACAAAGTTCAAAGCTAAGGTTAGACATTGTTTTATTATATTGAGAAGAAGGACTGACTTTTGCTGAAAATTACCATTTAAATGCTAATCGGTTCATGGCGCACGCCAATTTGCCAGACATACTTTTTAAAATCTATCATTAGAGAAGAAAAAGTAGTGACAGTACGGACAGCTAGTGTACTGTAAATGGAACGTCTACTTATGTACATGCATACCTCACCTTTCGTTAAAAACAAGTAATTGTCATATATTTGACGTGTGGTGATGAATATTCAAGTCAAGTGAAACTATTTGAGAACATATGCTGTCAGTTCGCACTCGTCGAATGTATGGAACACTTTGTCACTTCAAGGCGAGATGTAAAGATGAGTCAGTGATCTGCAAGAGGCTACCCTGCAATGTCAGGTCATGATAAACTTCGTCCTGTGGACTACTAACCTAGTTCCTGCCTCACACTGCCTATGTTATTCAATACAGCGCATATTACAGAATATTACCTCCGGGATAATGTAGACTGTTGATAAATTTTTACATCGTGGCTTTAATATTCATACAAACTTTTTGTTATCGCCGGCCATATGTAAGAGTATATACATATGACTATCGATGACTCTAATATAAACACGTGTACATTCATTGTTAAATTAAACTCATTCCATTTATCGAGCAATCTTATACATACAATTGTAGAGCGATGTAATCTGGTTACACCATTCAAAAGAACTTGGCTGCAGCTAAACTTCATGGACATCGTAATTATGTTTTAGAAGTTGGCTGCACCTTAACTTCATGGACATCGTAATTATATTTTAGAAGTTGGTATTGAGTTAAAGAAAGCTTTGATTTAAATAATGACAGTTAATGAAGTGTTACAGATTGAATGACATACTGCTCCAAAAGTGGGTGCGGATGTGTGGAAACATATATCCCCAAATACCCTGGATCTGTTTGGTGGAAACATCTATCCCCAAATACCCTGGATCTGTTGGGTGGAAGACACTTGATCTTGTGCTTGTCAGGAACTGAACAATCCCGACTGTTGATCAATTTTACATACACAAGGCTCCGATATATGGACAGTATCAAATGTCTGAAAGTGTGTTAATTGTTCTCCGTGATTTGGATATATACACGTTCTGCTGTATACGGAGACATGTTGCTTTATAGACCCGTTTTATTTTGACAAGTGGTGTTTAGAGGATGTTCTACAGTGCCAAGCGCGGAGCCCTGTTGTTACATAGGATTGTGTATGGACGCAATCTATACAGAACTATGGACATCATTACTGTGACTGGTGGGCTTCAGGAGATTTCTGTAGTGTACAGTGCCGAGATAGACTGCTCGGTTAGGCCACCATTACTGTAACAATGGATGTTCTGAAAATGAGTCTGATTGTGGTATACAATGGTAGTGTTAATGTCAGATCCTTCTCCCAAGTGGTCCCTGTGACTAACGTCCTTTTTATCACCCATAATTTCCCCAGTATTTCCCCGAGATTGAAGCAACTGGGTCGGTGAGTGAGACGTCTAAGTAGAAGTTATATGTATATCGAGGCCGGAGTTGGAGATGTATTTACTGCGACTGAGTAGAACTGTCAATCAAAGCACACGGGGCGCTTTATTCACCTGCACTACTGCTCATCTGGTCGATATACATGCTTAATGTCATTCAGAGATGGTAATTTGCACCCCTCATTATAAATCAGTATTGTCCTCATCAATGCTAAAATATCGTTATTTTATGTCGTGGGAGTTGTGATTAATTAATTACTTTTACTTCAGCGTTATATGACACGCAAAAAATACTTCGACAGGAAATAGTCCATTAATATTCCACACTAACAATACAATAATGTTGAGCATCAATGATGAAGTTGTGTCGCAATGCCATCTTCATGGTCTGTTGGTATCAGTACCCTCTTGAAAGATGCATTCATTGTGTTTCATAAAATTGTATTTGGTTTTGATTCGTGCCAATATACGATATGTGCTGATTTCAGTTCAAATGCCTTCACTCAATTTGCATATTCATCTCAAACGCCAAATGTATAATAATTACTAGTTACTAAATAAAATCGAGCAACATCATTATACAAGTGCAGAAACCGAAAATAAACGTCCCATTGACATGTACAGTAGTTATAAGACTTATAAAACATGTTCAACCCAAAGTTGTAGTTTCCAAAATAACGTTTGACTAATTGACGCGCGCCACTCGCGGGTTAACTGTCCGGTTTTCGATCAGATATCGATACTTTTACCTTTATGACATCTGTGTACTGACTCGACTATAAACAAATGGCAATTTTCGGCAACTTATCGATAGAATAACACAACTTACTACGTTTGGCAAATGTGACCCCAAACGATACAATGGAGGTACCTTTAAGAACCATGTAAAACCTGCTTCAGCAGTAGATGAGGTAGAAGTAAACTCTGGATCAGGATGAATCTAGAGGTCTCAGGGTCACAAATAAACATGAAGGTCAACCTTTCATATCGTATATTCCAGGTGTACGTTAATGGTGATCAGGGTTGGAAAACGTTCTTCACACGCAATAGTATGTTAAAATCAGCCTATTATATTCAATGTAATAAATGCAGGTATGTCCCAATAGGTAGTTGCCCAATATGATTTATATTACCCACTTGTATTCTGCAAGGTCGGGATATGGTAATCGACGCGTGTCTCCCCCTCTGTCAAGCCTCCGTTCATTTGTATTCATTGTTTGTCCCGCATCATCATATCTTAAAAACTAATTAAGTACAGTATCAGGCTTCGTATACTTTCATCGTACAAGCGTTTGGTGTAATTAATATTTAAAAAAAAATGCTCATCAATTCAGAAACAAATATAACAATATGAGCAACAATATACAAGTTGACTACATAATCATGTCTTTTATAACCATTTGTTATTGCTCAGTAGTGCACATAGATCGTACATACAAGTGATAAAAATTGATTAATTGTATATTGATAACTGATAAGATAATTAAACAGCCTATATTGCAATACGTTTATCACCCTCAATGGACTACAATTCCTATGACGTTCTTGTCAGATGAGTAAATATTTTAGTTACACCTCCTGAAGATTTCCTTGTGTAGAGTAATATCATTGTATTTTTTCTCTTATTACTTATTAATGCCGCTTTTATCAAGGATGCGTATTAACAAATTCCAAACAGACGGCTAATCGCCACGAAAAGGCCGGTAACAAAACAAATGATAAAATCCATAGCTACTCATGTGCTGAAATACCCTTAAGTAGTTATTGGAAACTGTGGATCGGAGCGGAACTGTCTTGAACTAGGTCAGCTGGTCGTCAGGGGCAACAACAAACGATGATAAGCAATTTCGAGCCAAGACGTTGTCCTCTATAATGGCCGATAATGAGTCAATGGGCCATGTCGGCTCCAGGAGGCCAGCATTTCGCTTATGTGCTGATCTCGGCAGGGTAGGTGTATCAGCTGGACCTAAAGTGTAGAACGTGTTCAGTCAATTACCGAATTACACTGTCAAAGGTCTTATGCCACTTTTTGCAGTTCCAAAATACCGAAACCTTAATCTCAGATCCCTAATTGATATTGAGATGCTACCCGTGTGGTGGAGTCAGGGGCCCTGATTGCCTGCAACTCCTGTAGCTTCACCGTATTGGTTGATGCCGTCAGAGAAGTTGACGGAACATTTACACCTTTACTTTCAACGTAATGCAATTGATTATAAGTATATTCTCTTGATAAAGCCAATGTGGTATGCTTTGTGATATACCGTTATACAGCCAATATTTGACTGTCCAGTGCGAGTTGGTACCTGGGCACGGACCAATGAGGCGAGAGGGGTGGAGGGGGACACAACATCTCCTGATGAGGCGAGAGGGGTGGAGGGGGACACAACATCTCCTGATGAGGCGAGAGGGGTGGAGGGGGAGACAACATCTCCTGATGAGGCGAGAGGGGTGGAGGGGGACACAACATCTCCTTATGAGGCGAGAGTGGTGGAGGGGGACACAACATCTCCTGTTGAGGCGAGAGGGGTGGAGGGGGACACAACATCTCCTGTTGAGGCGAGAGGGGTGGAGGGGACACAACATCTCCTGATGTGGAGAGAGGGGTGGAGGGGGACACAACATCTCCTGTTGAGGCGAGAGGGGTGGAGGGGGGCACAACATCTCCTGATGAGGCGAGAGGGGTGGAGGGGGACCCAACATCTCCTGATGAGGCGAGAGGGGTGGAGGGGGCACAACATCTCCTGATGAGGCGAGAGGGGTGGAGGGGGACCCAACATCTCCTGATGAGGCGAGAGGGGTGGAGGGGGGCACAACATCTCCTGATGAGGCGAGAGGGGTGGAGGGGGACACAACATCTCCTGTTGAGGCGAGAGGGGTGGAGGGGGACACAACATCTCCTGATGAGGCGAGAGGGGTGGAGGGGGACCCAACATCTCCTGATGAGGCGAGAGGGTTGGAGGGGGACCCAACATCTCCTGATGTGGAGAGAGGGGTGGAGGGGGCACAACATCTCCTGATGAGGAGAGAGGGGTGGAGGGGGCACAACATCTCCTGATGAGGAGAGAGGGGTGGAGGGGGACACAACATCTCCTGTTGAGGCGAGAGGGTTGGAGGGGGACCCAACATCTCCTGATGTGGAGAGAGGGGTGGAGGGGGCACAACATCTCCTGATGAGGCGAGAGGGGTGGAGGGGGACACAACGTCTCCTGTTGGGGCGAGAGGGGTGGAGGGGACACAACATCTCCTTATGAGGAGAGAGGGGTGGAGGGGGACACAACATCTCCTGATGTGGAGAGAGGGGTGGAGGGGGACACAACATCTCCTGTTGAGGCGAGAGGGGTGCAGGGGGACACAACATCTCCTGATGAGGCGAGAGGGGTGGAGGGGGACACAACATCTCCTGTTGAGGCGAGAGGGGTGGAGGGGGACCCAACATCTCCTGATGTGGAGAGTGGGTTGGAGGGGGACCCAACATCTCCTGATGTGGAGAGAGGGGTGGAGGGGGGCACAACATCTCCTGATGTGGAGAGAGGGGTGGAGGGGGACACAACATCTCCTGTTGAGGCGAGAGGGGTGGAGGGGGACACAACATCTCCTGTTGAGGCGAGAGGGGTGGAGGGGGACACAACATCTCCTGATGAGGCGAGAGGGGTGGAGGGGGACACAACATCTCCTGATGAGGCGAGAGGGGTGGAGGGGGAGACAACATCTCCTGATGAGGCGAGAGGGGTGGAGGGGGAGACAACATTTCCTGATAACACCAACATGAATGTGCAGGAAAGAGGAAAAGTGAGGAATTACAGGAGAGATGTTCTTTTTAGACTAATCACTTTTATTGATTAATAGCTTCCGTCTTGCTACTGTATGGTGTTGCGGTCGTGCCCTCATTCAGGTGAACTCTGCTCATAGGTAGCTCGTGATCTGGGACACGATACACGGACCCGTTAAGGAGCTGGACCTATCCGTATAGGAATAAGTTCCCTGATACCTACCGACATTATACCTACCTACCTACCTACCTACACGTGAGTTGAGGGGCTGGCATGCTGGAGATAAGGTACAACTGTTTTACTGTTTAAAGAGTGGGGGAGATAGGAGAGAGCTAGAGGGAGGGAGAGGGGGGGGGGGGGGGGGGGGGTGATATGAGAGTTACAGGGAGTAAGGGACAGTTGCCTTGTTTGTTTCATTGATGCCTTGAAACTTCGAGTATTTTACTACAATATTCAGACTGCATTCTTTGATGTTATATATAGTAATACATGATGTTATGAGACCAGACCTAACAGAACTGATAGCATCATCAGTTTGTATCCAAAGAAATAGTATGTTTTAGTATTTCCATAACAGACTTTAGACTTTACAGTTCATTATACAGGTTAAAATCGATACCTGTTTACACTAGCCGACCTTGAAGAGCCTTTACATAAATCTACTCTAATTTCGTACAAATGTATGTTCTTGATTTTGCGATATTGGGTCAAAGGAAATTTCACAATACACATATTTGCTTTTCCTCTTACTGAGAGTCATCGGTTTCTCGCAGAACGGTCCGTTATATGGTGAAGGAGACGTTAATCGCACATACAAACAATCTAACAGAAAAAGCCGCGGCTAAGCGTCACTAAATGAGCTTTGATACACTATATAACTACCTGTCTGATATTGCCTGTGTGCTTAGTGCACTGAATAAACTGCCTGTTTCCTTGACGGGAGAAGTGAATGAGCTATTATTCTATAAGCAATCAAAGGATAAAGGCCCTGTGTGATTAATTAAACAAGGAGAAGGGGGAGTAGATCGTTTGAGGAAGCAATTTCATGTCACTTTGTAACGTTCTTTAATTAAACTTTGTATTATGAAAATTGAATCTTAGTTTCAGACCTGAATGCTGATATACTGAACCGCAAAAGAAACACAACTTACACCTTTTCAAACATGTCGATTCAAATGTTTTCCCGTATGAAATTAATATAAGCAGAGAGTTGTGTGGCCTTTCCAGTTACTCTTGAGCAGATCGTCAAAACGCGTGTAAAGCTCGAATTTGCAAGTACCACATAAACCTTTAAAGTGCCATCAAGGATATCGATGAATATAAAGGAAAATTGCCAAAAATCTATCTCCGTGAAATATATGAATTTAATATTTCACAGATTTTTTCACCCCAAACTTAAATTGCTCTAATTAGAGTAAAGGTGTTTTCCAGTCTAAATATAGATCCAGTCTATTATTTTCAAGCGCAAAGCATTGTGGTCTAACTCACACGCTGTACACAAATACACGAAAGAATATTAACAAAGTTAATGAGGAATGAAATAAATTGAAATATATAATTTTTGGCGGTTATTTATTTACCATTTCATTTAATTATGTATTTGCTACATATTGGAATAACCATTTTACCAAACTAGGTATTTTTCTTGAATTTTATAATTAATGAGAGTAAAAGTTTGTCATAATTTGCTGGTCTTATCTCAATAATAAGTACATTAAACAGGTAATAGTTTGTATGTTTTCAGGACATTGTTTATAAAGCAATCGTCACATTTAATAATGTGTGACAAGGGTAACTTGCAAGAGAAGCACGTGCAGAACGTGTGTTGTTATGGCCACTTGCGCCAAAGACGAGCCTTCACGCTTCGGAAACGCTTGCTGCTGTGTAGTACGTTTTATGCAATAAGGAATTCTGATAATATGACGTCAGATACCCTTTACGCGCGTTACTCGAAGTGGTACTTCTCTTTGAAACCAAATTGCATAACATTGTCGTGATATGTAATTATTTATCACATATCATGTTGCAGATAAAGGATTTCTCTGGCAATTGACGTTATAAGTATATTTTCCACAACATGTTTGTATTTGAAACACTAACATCCGTGATGGCTCTTTAAGCATTGCTTTCTGGACGAACCCTTAGAAGGCAGGACATTCACATCACACACTAAACGTTTGTCGTGACATCAGTCACAAGCCTCTGGACACGGTATCGTCGTATCGTCGTATCGTCGTCACATACGGGTTACTAACCTACCAAGAAGCAACCCGAGCGACTGCAACCATCCACGGCGACGTCGTATTATGTCTGTAGTGGTGTAGGAACCATGCAGTACCAGAAACCAGCAACAATATAGTTATGTTTATATTCTCCTTGATAATACGATTAATAAAAAACAGTTACTTCAGTATATGTAGGAGTTACATTCATGTAACTGAACCCAATGATAAATACATAACATCAACAACTGTCTTATTTTCATTTCGTGAGTACTCCTTAACTAAAACAGTTTCTATTTTGTTTGTTTGTTTGTTTACAATGTGCAATGTGGGGCCCGAAATAAGGCCACAATGCTGTGCGCTTGATAATAATAGACTCGATCTATGTTTAGACGGAAACACCTTTACTTATTAATGCGAATTGTCCGCTTATTTTGGGGCGAACTTACCTGCCAATAAATAAGTGTATTTATTTCAATGTCATAGATATTTGGTAATATCCCGGTGTTTTGATCAACATGATTAACGAGTGAAACGCGTGTTACATGTAGATCGTGCTTGGTTCGTTCTTTGATCGAGAAACTTCTTTCTTGTCTCTTCTCGATATGTCATTAGTATTAATTAATTAGTATTCCGTCATCAAATGAAAAGCCCTCACTTGCTCAGTATACCACGGAACTGTGCAGCATTCGTTGCTTCAAGACTTTGTCAGGTTGGTTTAATTTTGTTGCTTTCTTTCCTTTGTCGTGGATATTTCGATGCCAAATCCGGTTCGTGTATTATTCTACATGATATGTCTACAACTACTTCATCCTGAAGATTGAAACTGTAACAATGGACTGATAAGATCCCCACTCTGATTTCCGCCGTAAAGGATGACAGATCGCTCTCTCCTTGATTTGGAGGAATAGCGTGTAGAGAATTAATTAATACCTGGCTTCCGTTTATCAATGAACGTTATCAATGAGACACGCTAGTGTCAGACTGGACCGAGATGGCTTGAAGAACGTCAGCAGACGCGCTCTATCAATAGTGTGAACTGGTACAGTCTGATTCTTGGCCTGGCAGTGTCAACCAAAACTCTTCCTCTTAGGTAATCGTGGTCGTGATCGTGTCATATTGAGTGTTGAACGAGGAACACGTGCCCCTGTATGATCTGAAAGGAACAGGTTTTCAGCTTTATTCGCATTGTCCTTATGAGGAAAATTATATTCAATTGGAAATAAAATATATTCATTTGTAACAAGGTTTGTTTCTTTCATGGCTCGTGACGTTTAAGCAACAAGTTTGAGGTTGATTCAAACATCCGTCTGAGGAAATAGTTTCATTTCCATTTGAAACAAATGTTTTCACTTGTCTGAGCAGGAAGTTTGTGATTTATTAACATTTTCCTTCTTCCTACGATCGTTTAATACAGACTCTTGTGAGAAAAGTTGCTTTCTCCAGTCCGTCCTGTTAGCGAGGCAGTGGGAGGGTTAATAGTGGACCCAGACTCCCTGGGGATGAGGTACCCGTCTTCCACATACGTATCTCTGTCTCTCATCCCGGAATCAATCACATACACAGCCAGTGTGGACTACAGGCTTTCTTCATATCAGTAGCCTTTCTGGAGGCACTTGAACACATCGCATCATTGATTTTACTTACTGTGAGGAAAGTAAACATGGGGCGGTGAAATACGAGAAACACTGTAAACAGCCCAATGATGACGACTGAGATATGGCGCATAGCTCTGTTTGATCTGCATACAAATGTGATGTAACGGACGTGGTTACCCATTACCTGAGAGTGCGAGCAAGGTAGCGATTACCTGCAGTCTGTTGATAACACATTGATTTACTTATACTTACGTATATTTGACAAGCTGTAACATAATACATGTATTTACATTTGATAAGTAATGAAGTAAAACCTACATTTATTGAGTAAATCAATAATACGTTAAACTTCATTACTTATGAAGTAATAAGTGTATTTAATAAGTAACTAATTACGCACATCTGAGGAATACTCCTAATAAAACATATTAATCCAACAACATAAATTTGAAATGCAATGACATCCAGGCTATATCGGCTTCTCTACTGTGCTCATTTCGATGATTTAAAAATTACTTTACTAATTATATTCATATGAATTCAAAACATCCTGTTCAATTTTTGCAAGCTTTTTGAGAGAAACAGTTTAACAAAATGAAAAATAGAAAACACCCTTTACTCATCCAGGGGAGCGTGAAGGCTGCATATATATTCTATAGCATGTTCCCATGTAACCAGATATTCATGTTTTTGAATAATTAATAATATTTTATGTTTATTTGATATAACTATTCGTCAGTCAACCTAACGTTTTGCTATCTGCGTGTTTCGCAAATAGCATATTCATGTTTGCCTTCTGTCTAAATAGAGAATACCATTGGAGCGATGTCATACCTCACTAATGACTGAATATACGTATTTCCCGAGCGAGAGCGAGGGTTATACCGATATTAAGGCAGGTATAACTTTAACATAGTATGATATAGACATGCATGAATATAGTGTTAATTTCATAACTGAATCGATGAAATTTAAGAAATACGTTACATTCTACTTTCAGTCTTAGGCTGGTTACTCGCTGTCACCGCATTTAGAACGTCCCTGTCACCGCATTTAGAACGTCCCTGTCACCGCATTTAGAACCTCTCTGACACCGCATTTAGAACGTCTCTGTCACCGCCTTTAGAACGTCTCTGACACCGCATTTAGAACGTCTCTGACGTTACGTTTTTATTGCGGCGACGACCGGGAGTCAGCATATATGCTTGAAAGTAGTTTTAAGCGTATTTTCATTTTATTTTGAGAAATACACATTGAGTTGAATAACTTTAAAGACGTCCCCTTATATCCACACACATGGTAAATCTGACATCAGGTCATGCACGTGCATTGTTACCTTACGCGACCTGCCAGACATTAGACCAGCCGTTCCTACACCCGCCTGTGTAAAATCAAGAAAAAACACAACAAATACAATTTAGTTATTTAAAGAATTTTGGTTATATAATGAAATTAAAAGTACATAAAATTCCAGTTACGTCAGGTAAAATAATTAAGATACGCGTAAAGAATTTTAAATAGATGATAAAACTAAATTAAATATTTGAGATAAAGCGGTCCCAAAAGTAAGGTTGACGGATAATACATTAAAAGTTCATGCACGACTGATTCAGTATATTAATATTCATATATGATATAAACAGCATGTATTTGCATTTTCCATGGTCATTCAGGTGAGAACCCGGAAGTGTCCTAACCGTTCGCGCTCAATCTATTCAAGCATAAACAAGATTTCCTAACATATTCAAATAAACGCATTATTTCTCTTGCTAACTATTCTTGGAAATCACGTGTCAATCCTTTCTAGGAAACCAAAGGTATATTCACGGGGCAGGCCTTCTCACTTGCAGGAGCTTGTTGCGTTACATGCACGGTTGCACGGCAGTGAGCTCAGACAGGTGTGAATGATATTGCAGTTCAGGTAATTAGTGAATAATTAATGTATATGTTGGTAAAGGGTCATACATTCTGCTCGAGTAAATATTTTTGAAATTTGGAAACATTACTGTCGTGATTTACTGTAGAGTCCAAAGTTCAGAAATATATTCTGGCGCTTTTGACTTGCCAAATTAATGTCTCACCCAGACTTGATAATGGTATTGTGTTAAGCATCCTTAGCAAGTGCGTGGATATGATGACATACATCGTGACTTCCATATGGTTTTTTAATATATTAATTATTTTGTAAAATGTTTTGTAGATCAAAATTCGGATGAGTCACTGATGTCTCTCAACATTGATATCAAATATCATGACATGTTTTATTGTTTTAACGAGTATTAGTATTCAAACGAGAAATAATTTCTTCTGTAATAATGCACAGAAACTGCTTTGAAAATATCGAGTTGATGTATCCATATATTCGTATCCATTTTCCTCATAACAGATGTGAAAATAATTTGTGATACACTTTCAAAATATAATACATCAAAACAACAAATACAACAAATATGCATACAGGCTGACATGGACGCTCATTAACTGAATGAATTAATTTGATGCATGTATATATGTGCGTGGGAGAATGCTATGGTTGTTATTTAACCTTGATTTGTGTTGGCCTTATCACAGACATCTTCGTCAATGACTTTTATTCAGTTATTTTCGAGGCCGGATAGTTACCCGGTAAGTTCATTTCTAGTTGACTGATTGTACATCAACTTCATACCTAACGGATGAACGTCTTTAGTAGTCCTGCTCATTGACTGTGTAAAATTAAGAGCCTTTAATACAGTCTAGGTCTTTATTCAGCAAGTCTAGATACACTTATTGAACTGAAAGTATTAAAAATATAAAATCAAAAGGATGAAGGTACAGTAATTATAAAAATTCCCTAGACTTGATTTTAGTCTACGTCTTTATATGTCAAGTAATCTGTTTCTGTCACGTGTATCGTTCTGTTCTCTGTTCTAAGTGCTATTAGTTGATGCTCATGTCAAGTTTTGTCGGACCTTTGTGTATCTATTTCAATATCTCTGTGTTTATTATTACCTATCTATCCTACGCTTTACTGACCGACTTACTTCTCCAGACGTCCAGTCCCACACACGCCCTGCTAGCACCACGTTGTTTTGGTAACAGATATATCGTGCTAGTCTGTAAACACACACTGTATACCTGCATCTTCTCTCCACACCGTCCACTGTCTTTGCCATGCCCTGGTCCAAATGGTCTCACTCGTGGAAGCCGGGGTCTCTTCGTCACGGTATTTGTGTTTTACAGATTTTAAAAAAGAGATTCCGAACGATCCCTGTTTCATCTTTTAAAATCGAAATCGTTTCTTGATTGTTTCTTCAGCTTCAGATGTCTGTACGGTCTGACACTTGCATCAACTCTAAATATCTGGGTGTCAACCTAAATTTTTGTTTTGCTTTTCTTAATAAGTGCTTACTCGTCGGAGGAGTCTCAAGACAACTAGAGTGGGCATTTCTTCTAAGAGGTATATGCGTATTAAAACGTTAAAGGAGGTTTCTTAATATTCTAACTTGTTTTAAAGTTAAAGACATCGCGTGTCTGCCACTAGTTATTGAGAGTGCACAAATAAAGCGCCTGAGATAACATTGAAACCCAGAGAGCTCGTGATGTTTTTATGAATGTAATTTTGATCTATAGACTCCTCTCACCAAAACGGTACATTTTACTAAACTGCAAGATATGTACATATACTGAACAGCAAAAGAAACGCCAGTTTGAATGATTGTAGTTTCTGTTTGCATATCAGTCCATGGTTTGTCATATCATTAGTAAATGTCTGAGAACATGTGGAGCTATTGGTACTGTAGAGTACAGATGATTACCATTGCAAAGTCAAATGGTATCAGTTCACGAAAACACATGTTAAATGTTGTCATGGTAACATGATCTGCATGAGCCTGATCAAATTCAAAGTATGCGTGTTTTAATCCGAGACTTGCTCTGTGAAAAGGACCCTACATTGTGACTCCAACTTCAATGTTTAAGATGTCAATGCTTTGCAAAAAAAACTTTCGAAATGTCGGAAACTGAGATATTGACCGATTGTATGCTGAACAGTTTGCAAGGACTGTAAATTTGCCCGTGGAACACCTTGGTACCGAAAAAGAATGCAATACCTTGAAGTTTTACCAAATTGTATGAGACCCATAAAACAATTCTGAATGAAATTCAAAATGGCGTCATAACGTCAAATCAACATCTGCAAAGACAGGGGTTTTGCTTCAAACAACTTCATGGGACTGTTTGCACAAGTTCCAATTGCATTTAAAAGCACATCGAGCCGTTCATCATCTGAACAGGGATGCGGCTGTTTTCCCAGAGAATGACTATAGCACCAGAAGTTCTACACCAGTATTGACTTATCGTTATGTCTGCATGCTGTTCAACACGTTATTAACATCATGTCAACAAACTTGAATTAATGCTCTGATGTTACAAATCTGCTCAATACAGCGTTATCAGTAATTACGAGATTATTACAGTGGGCAAGCGTTTCTTTTGATGTTCAGTATATAAACGAAGAGTCATTAAGATGTGAAGGAGTTTGTTAGGTTAGTCAAATGAACACTCTATAAAACTCAACGTTCTGTCAATGCTTGCTATTATATAAACGGTTATAACGCGAAAATACAGCTGTTAATATGCAAATATATGATGGCTATAATATATTTGCTCTTAAAAACTTTTAAGGGAGGTTATCGTAGAATGTTCACTAATCAGTTGTTAATGGTTATGAATTATAATACTAAAATTGCTCTGTATAATTCTTGGGTACAGAAGTACAGTCCGTTAGGTAATGGCAATTATTACATTGACTTTAAAAACCTAATTTATGAAAAATCTTACGTTATCTTTGTGTTCTAGTTGCGCCATTCACGTGATCTAGCAAGTTGTCAACTGACCTTGGCTTTGTAACGCTGGCTTATCTGGACGGAAACAGGAGCATATAAATCTGCATTGACGTTTACAGCTGCTTCCAACTCAGTAATAAACTAAGTACTTTACGAGGAAACATACAGTCAAATATGAATTCTAATAAATTATCGTGTTTAGGAGATGGGCGGAGTAATGTTTTGAGTTGTATTCGAGTATATCTCCAACTGCAATAAACGTTGAGGTTATCGTTTGCTGAATAACATTACGCACCTGCTTAGGAGCTCATATACCGTATTCAATCTAGTGAGCTCCAGGCTTAAACACAATTCTTTCAATAGTAAGCGCATGGTTGTCTTTACGTTAACAAGTGCATCTTTTGAATACCAGTGCAAAATCTACATTTGTATCCGTTAAAACTTTAAGCGCCGAGTGTCCAATAAGCGCAAATCTGATGAAGTGAGGAAATTATTACAAGAAATACGATAAAAAGTTTGTTTCCATGTTCAGTTTTAAACTAATTTTTGAAATATACCTTGCTAATTGCCAACAGAGGATTATGAGTCACTGGGGAACATAATGTACCTATATATTATATGGTTTACAACAGGCTCATTAAGTTTGATATATATATATTAGTAGATTGTTGACGTTGACTGTCTAAAACCACGAACATTGTGTTGCAGAGTGTTAAATGACAAACGTAAATAATGCTGATACGGATGAGATTTTATACAAGTCATTTCCATGTCCTGTACTGTTTGCTTCCTTCTGGTGCAATGACATCAAGTATATTCTGAGGTTGATGTCATTTAATACTCATTAGATACATATTCCTCCTAAATGTAATTTATTCCCCTTTGTGCTGCGGGGTTGTTGTGGCCACTTTTATTTTATAAAATGACGTATGTTTTACATCCACTTCTAGCACCTTGTAACTTCATAACACATGTTGACACGTGACTCGAAATGACTCTAAGTGTCGTGTTTATCGTTAGTATATAGGTGTCTAAGGTTTCGTGTCATGTTTAACATCTCCCAATGTCAATACGATATGACCACACATAAACGTGCAACCCTGAAAGCAAACACTGAACTTCCTCTTCTATTGCAATGTATCGTATCCATCACTTCCTCTTATATAACAAGTTATTGGAGCCATCACTTGCAGAAAACTGACACCCTTGAACAAGGATGAGAATATTTCTCACTCTCTATCTATCCGTAGACTTGTACAGTTTATGAGTTAGTAAGGGGAACACATTTGAAAGTGAACGAGTGGTGAGAAGCTGGTTTGTGGCGTGGTTAGAACCACACAATGACGTCATTAGTCAGGGGAGGGCGAGGCCATCTTGATTTATTTCTGTATCCCGACCGCTCCACATCTATCTACCGATCCAATGAAGTTGAATGTCTTCAATACTTACGTCAATGATTTATTCTTCTTTTTAAATAAAATATATTTGATCACAAATTTAGATTAGAACCTGCTGTCAGAAAACCAAAACAAGTGTCCAGCAGAGATGTGAGTTTCTTGTTGCTAACCCGTAGTTGTATTTTACCCATGTGGTTTGAAATAACCAAGTTTATACTTTCGATACGAGCACATATCACATTTGCCTAGCTACCATTGTTTTACCAAGACTTCCAGTATTTCGTCGTCTGTGACGTCATAAAGCAGTTGTTCATGACATCGCTTGAGCTTGCCGTCGCAAGTGAAGTTGTGCCTCCTGACTATTTCTACGTGATTCAAATGGAATAGAATTGGTAATAAAGAAGTTATTACACTCAAAATGGTGCCATATGCTTTTTACGAACCTTGTGCAGTTTCTTTATAGCCCTCGCTCTCGCTCGACCAATGCCAAAAAAATCACTTTCGTCGATGAGCTTCGTTTTTCTGTCCAACCAATCAGTATGTATCCAGTCCAACTAATCAGGTATTCTTCTAAATTTGTGTTGGCGACCATTATTATATATTCAATAAAGATACTCTCCGAAATATATTTCCAAGCATTTTCAGTTGAAGTGATAAAGAAGGAAGTCAGGAGGGAGGGGAGAAGGGTGACGAAAGCGTACAGCGACTAAGAGAAAGTCCACGCTTTAGGTTATCAGTCCCCATATCTGAATAGCCCTTGTCTGCTCGTTAGTCGAGCCCGTATTATACAATATGTATGGGTTGCCTTTACTATGCAGGCGCTGACATTTATAGCATACTAGTAATTGCTCTTCTCCTCTGGTTAAAGAAGATATATGTCCTAATGAATCATCAAACTATGATTGGATAAGTGACGAAGTCTGGTTTAGAGCAATTAGCAATCAAACTTTAAGGTAATGTACGACGTTCCAGCACAACCGTCCAATGCTTTATATTTGTAATATTCTAGGAGGGCTGGAGGGTTCATTATCACGCCGTTCTTTCTGGGACATTTATATGGCCTTCTTGATAAATGAAGTCCTGATCATTTATATTTAGATTTAAATTTGATTAAATGTATAGTGTGTAAAGTATGTAAATTGTATAGTCAACATCTGTTGGAGATTTTTCGAAAGCATTGTGCAATGTATCAGGGCCTCCTCCCCCGGGAGTCTAATGGATCCGAAGTAGACACCAGGTGTAATCAACGTGCTAATTACTTTGGGTTATTTTCTTACAGAAATTCAAGACACCCCTGCGCCCTCTAGCGGAGACTTGGCTTTTCACTCCCCACTAAGGTAAGTTTATTGATTGTACTTTCATGCTCAATCTTTAAACTTTTCGTGTCACAAAATAAACATTAATCGTATTTCTTTAAATATTAACGTTTTTAAACACGAAATCTTTTTTTCTTTTCTTCCCGTAACATTCTTTTTGAATGTCGTAAATATATCTTTTCTCGTCTTCAATCTTGGAATATTGATAGAAAGCTTGGAATCTGGAAATGTGGAAGGAGTAGAACTCCGACTCATGTCAGCCAGTAACCTTCTAGAGTACAGTGCATTCATTTCCCAAAAGTATTCATCTTTCACAATCTACTTGTTGGAAACAACATGTGCTGTCTGTGTGATAGAGGAAAACTGGTCAAATACAGAATAGGAGGAACAGTTTACTAACATCAAATTATTAAAACTATAAAACGTTATTCAATCGGTGACATAATCTATGTTCATCTGAAGACTCCATATCTGAGTTTATTACTTAAAGCTTTATGAATTATCGTTGTAAGTTTTTGAATAACAGCTTCTTCTTGTGAAATTCTCGTTTCGGGGTTTATGTTGCTTATTCCTTTATTTACACGTCTTACAGACAAATTAAAAGAAACATGACCAAAGAAATCTTATTGAACAAATGTAAGTAAAGTCAGACACAGGCACAGCCAGACACAGATGTGTAAAACAACTTGAGGCCAATGATAGTTAAGGTTAAACAATACTAGACATGGGACGTGATCTAGCTCAAGCAGAAGCTGATAGATCATGGTTTTTACTTAAAGCTGACCTTTTGTCAGTCAAGTTAGCAATCTGTGCCCTCCCTCGGGGCGCTGTGTAATCTCTTCAGAAGAAGATGTCTTTTGATTATGAAATCGTTATTGGTTCGTGTCGCCAGCCCGTGGCGCTGATCGTACTATGACTTGATACGATTTGTCTTAATGTCAGATGGCAAGGGTCTTGGTTTATAGTTATATTTCATAATGCGATGTATCATTATGTGGCGGTTCTCTACAAGTCAGATTAGAATGTGAAGGAAGGGTGTTATATTAAGGCTATTACTCGCTATTTCAATCCTGAGCGGGCGTGGTCTTTGAAGTAATCGAGGATGCATTTGTATCTGCTATTCTAATCTATCAGATCTGCGTCTGTTAACTCGGTCAGACACGAAGGCAGCGCGATGACAGATACATATCGGGATGTTAAATTCAAATAAAGTATGAACACTTTCTCAATAGTTTAGTTGGTGCTTCCGAGTATTGATCACGTGATCAGAATAGCGCCAGAAGATTAAATAACGTTGTCTCCACGCTATAGCTCATATTGTTCAATATGGAAGTGATTGTAGAATTAAGATACATTATCTCATCATTCGTTGTGTGTTACTGGTGACAAATTGCTGTTGTAATGACTCGCCAGACACAACGTAGCCGTGTAGCCGGGAGACACATAGGAACAACCACAGATCGTCGATAGACCAGCACGCATTGTGTACAGGGGATAACTGCAGTTAATAACAGTCTCGATCTGACCATGTGTATTATGAAATTGGGGATAACATATTAACTATGTGTGAACAATGAATTTGATATTTTACTGCTTCAAGAAGGGAAGCTCTGGAACGTTATGTGTGTAGTCGCCAGCATGATACTCGTCCATATTAACCTTATGTAATTGTGACATGTTCAAACTAATCTGCATTTCGCGGTGGTATGAGTTTAGAAATAATCAAGAATATTACCTGCTGGTTTTGCACTAATGGTTTGCATTAAATAATCATGGTTGATGTGAAACTTCGCAATGTGAGTGAAAATATATTATTGCTTGTTTTTGAAATATGCATTGTGACTGATCCTACATGTAAACTAAAACCAACCACTAAGCTCTTCTTGCTGGGTATTGGGTTGGGCCGCTCTGTTACTGGTTAAACACCTAACCATCATCACTTCATATATGAAAAAGTTATATGACGTCCAGAGACTGTTAATGATTCCATGGACTCCGTCTGTGTGGCCCTGATATCATGGGTTGCTGTCTGCCAGCACATTACTACCGGAAGTACACCGTAGATGAAGTTGGTCTCTCGATGGTATTAGCTGCTGCTGTTTGAACCTTCTGTTGCTCCGGCTCTGATTACTTGTTACTTTTGGGTTAGTTAGTGATCTCTTATTACTTATTGGTGTCTCATTAATTAAGGAAAGGTCACAGATGTGACGTCAAGACGGCGACGCTGTACATAATCCTGTTCTGGATACCTAGAAGTTACAGGAGAATGACTGATTTTAAAGCAGGATCTTGACTTAAAATTATATATTTACTTCTTAATAGATGTATGACGGTAACGATATGTGAACGACTGAGACTCAATGAAGTCCTTGCTGGGATATAACTGCAAAAGACAATTGGAAGAAACTTTAATTTGATTTGCATACGTAATATAATTAAGGAGAGATGGGACCCAGAAATCGAACTCGCTTACGGTAACATTTTGCGACAACATATTATTGTAGTGAATAAGTCTAAAAATATATGGATTACGTTGTTTGGGGCATACGCTTATCCATACACTAACGGATAGTGCTTAAATTTTCCGTAACACCTTTTTAACGGTCATTTTACGACATGCCGCATAACGTTATCGTCACCTATATTCGCGGTAAATATGTTACTGTGCGTGTTATTCGAATTACATACGTATCTTTAGTTACTGACGAATTTAAATCGCCTGGTATAATCAACTGATAGTTATTCTTCCATCATGCACTCCTAGATTGATAGTATGTTCAATAATGATTACACGGTAGGCTGTCAAAGTTACACTTGAAACCATCAAAATTGCCGTGACGTTAGGTTTTTACGTTTATGAAAGTAATTTAAAAAATGACGTTAAAGTGATGAAAATCCTCCGGTGACCCCCTATTTTTATTTCTGAATTCGTTTGTTTATTCAAATGTGCACATTATATTGCATTTTTAGCAATATCTAAAATACGTGTGTCAGTGAGAAATCCTGTTCAATATGCGAAAAACGATGAGAAAAATGCCGTTTTTAATTAAAAAGTGCTTAATTTAATTTTGTTTCTCTTTCCAGTGTCATTAATTTTCAAAATATAGACTAACTATGTATCCCCGTATGTAACTGACATATATTTGAAAGGATTCTGAGCTTATTCGTTGAAAGCGAGCGCTTCATCTAAATACATCAAATCAGTCAAAAAATGGCGTAATTTGCCGACGGGAGTATTATTAGTAATGCCGATAACTCTTTAAATCGTTCGGTGACCCCCAAATTTTCTTACATTTTTGGATAAAATACACAATAAACCTGCTAATTTGAAAAAATAAACGAATTCTAAAATATGTTGTTTCATCGTCCCATCTCTCCTTAATATATTTTGAGTACTCGAGACCTGCATGTTGGAGTCGTATGCTGAATTACGCATCTCGAACCCGGGCAACTCGAACCCGGGCAGCTCGAACTCGGGCATCTCGAACCCGGGCAACTCGTGAATCTTCTATCGGATAACCTTAAGCTTGTTCTTAGGATCTAAGTTTGAACGGATACAGGGTTAGTTCATGTGTACCTAACTTATCGCAGCGGCTATGTTCAGTTGAGCACGTCGCGGGAAACTGTCAGATACTCCTTCCTGGTCTCCTCTCGTGACGGTAAATGGAGGAAAATTATTTTAACAGAGTTTGTCCTATTTCTAACTAATTTGGGTCCAAATAATATTAATTTACTTCCCCTTTGGTAATCTACTTCCGGGTATCTCTATGTTAGGTTATGAATTTGTATTTGAAAATTATCATTATTATGAGTTATTTATTTATATAAACGTTTACGATCTGAAATTTACTTGATATATAACGACATAATGTGACAAAATTGAATTTAGTTAGGCGCGAATAGTATCACGAACCAATGTTTTGCCGGCTCATTTGATTCTATGATGTTCCCATATATATTGTCTCTTTCTATTTTATTTCCAAACAAATACAACATACCAATAGCAAAATCAAGTTCAGACAGGCAACACGCGAGTTGTCTTGACATTATCGCACAAACCTGAACACTAACTTTAGACTATCTGACTCGCTATTCCCATCCTGAAACGTTACATCGAGTATGGTTATATATATATATATATATATATATATATATATATATATATATATATATATTATATATATGATATATATATGTATAGTGCGAGCCCTCCGTGAACTGTATTTATACTAACGACTCGTTCTCAATATAGACAAATCTATACTCGAGATAGATCTGCCTGTCGTGTGTGAGGCCCAGTTGGTCAGGCTATCCTGTGAGTCAGTCGATAACAGTATCCTAATCACAAGAATCTATCGTTTTACTCGTGTTTCATGCCTGGCCATAATGAAGCCAATGTGAGCTGAGAATCTCGCCTCTACTGCACCTGATGTTTCTGGACCCAAATTAGTCCATACGATATGTATCTCTTATATCCTTGGATGCAGAAATTCTCTGAATATTTTTTTCTGTAAGCAGTTTTGGATAGTCAGTTCTGTGAACTTCTTGAAGGGCAAATCTATACTGCACAAAGTATCCATGTAATGACGGTGTAGGGTAATGGTGAGTTCAACGTTGTGGTGTTGCCTAGTTCCTATTCACTATACTGAAAACAAACATGAGGAAAATGCTAGTATAATACTCATTCTTAACATATGGATGTCAATGCTGCTTAGTAGTGGACCAATGCGGTTATGATGATGCACTGTAGCCATGTATGATGATGCACTGTAGTCATGTATGATGATGCACTGTAGCCATGTATGATGATGCACTGTAGCCATGTATGATGATGCACTGTAGCCATGTATGATGATGCACTGTAGTCATGTATGATGATGCACTGTAGCCATGTATGATGATGCACTGTAGCCATGTGTGATGATGCACTGTAGCCATGTATGATGATGCACTGTAGCCATGTATGATGATGCACTGTAGCCATGTATGATGATGCACTGTAGCCATGTATGATGATGCACTGTAGCCATGTATGATGATGCACTGTAGCCATGTATGATGATGCACTGTAGCCATGTATGATGATGCACTGTAGCCATGTATGATGATGCACTGTAGCCATGTATGATGATGCACTGTAGCCATGTATGATGATGCACTGTAGTCATGTATGATGATGCACTGTAGCCATGTATGATGATGCACTGTAGCCATGTATGATGATGCACTGTAGCCATGTACTTTCATTATTGATCAGCCATATAACCCCGCATGAGACAAGAGAGGTCTGATTGCTATTTATCGCGGGGTGTAGTGTATGATGATTACCTACTCTGCCCACAGGATCTGCTTCATGCATCTAAACAAGGTTTGTTTCCAACATTATTACGAGTATTTTTCGAATATATGACATATTGAAGATTAACTTTCATATAAGTTCATTTCCTGCCGGTTTCACAAACAAAGAGTTCATCAGGGAAACTTATACATAGTACTGCTATTGATGTAGATACGAATAATCATAAGATTCACAAATATGCCGACAGTATATACATTTGGTTTGTGATGATACTGACATTATTAATCACTCTTCTGACAGTGGTAGATATTTGACTTTTCAATGAAAAATATGAAATATATTAGGCTTACCCCTCTAAACTGTACTCAAAATTAACATAAGATGGTTTTGAACTTGATCAACCTTCTTTAATACGATGGGCTCATTTCGACCAGTGTATCGGTCTTTTCAAGTTTGTGTGAAGAACCTCAGTTTGTGTTCTATATAGTATGTTTAGAATGAGATGAGGCTGCACTGTTACAAAGTTACTATTCACTTAAGCTGTGGAGGCTGTGTATACCACTCCATCTTATACCACCCCTCCCCTACATTGGAGCCAGGGGATGGAAGCTATGCTGGGATCTGTCACATGTACTGTTAGAAGTTCTGTAGCTGTTATTGTTATTCGTTCTAGCAGGCTGACCCTGTTTATGACTCGTTTGGGAATTGAAACAACACATTATGTACGACTGATGGAGGAGGGATTGTGTTTGCTCAATGCACAGATCTGTGATGGTTTGAAATACTCAGATCTATCCGAGACGACTTCTAGACTGCTCCTGGCTTATACTCAGATCTATCCGAGACGACTTCTAGACTGCTCCTGGCTTATACTCAGATCTATCCGAGACGACTTCTAGACTGCTCCTGGCTTATACTCAGATCTATCCGAGACGACTTCTAGACTGCTCCTGGCTTATACTCAGATCTATCCGAGACGACTTCTAGACTGCTCCTGGCTTATACTCAGATCTATCCGAGACGACTTCTAGACTGCTCCTGGCTTATACTCAGTCCACATAGTTCAGGATCGCATGGCAGAAAATCACAAACCATTTACATCAAACATGTTATGTCACTACCCTAAATCAAATACGATATACATTAGCCCCTTGTTAAAGCAATACAGGAAATTATTATACCAAGCAAATGGCGTATGACTGAAAACAATATTCTAGGAATATGAAACATTGGTTTTATTCAATTTTTTGCAAATCGGGATAGCTCATTCACCATTACTCACGCACATTAGATTAGATTTCTGAAACAGCATCCTACTCGATCCCTGGGCCTCTGGTAGAGACGAAGTGGAACTAAATGCATAACGCAGAGCGGACCATACCAACACTTTATTCTCATAAATCTCTGTCAGTGCGAATCCCCAGCCATGCCTGGATATCATTTCACTGTATTACCCATATTTTTACAAAGAACCGCGTTATGTTATTGATATGAACACATGTGCACATATCATGTTTGCCTAGCAACCATTATTTTACCGCGATTTCCCGCAAATCGTCGTCTATGACGTCATAAAACGTTCGTGACGTCACTCCAGCTTATCGCAAGAAAAGTGGACCGTTTCCTGGCTAAGTTTACGCGAATCAAATCAAATAGAATGTGTAATAAATAAATTAATACACTGGAAAGTGTGCCATATGCATTTTATTAAACTCATGTAGATTTATGGATAACCCTCGCTCTCGCTCGGGCAATACAAATATGCACACTAGTTTCTGGAAAGTCTGACACAAGTCCTCGGGTAATAATCTCAATGTACTATTCGTAGTCATGGGATATAACGCGATCCTAACCTCTAACAGATCGGTTCGTGTCACTGTGCTCTGGGTCATGTTGTTTGGCAGGTTCCGCACTGGTGCCGCTGAGGCCCGGCCCATTACCAGTTCGCAACTTATATCATCCATGGAGACCATGTGTGTCTTCACCAACCCCACTAGTGTATATATTTACATGACTACTGTCGGCATGCGCACAGAATACTCCAACTCTTGACTCCAACTCTAGTTTCAGTGTAGGCGCAGCTGCTTTTGCCGTTTACAAAATGTATTGTGCAATAGGACACAGACACAGTGAATCAACAGTTTGTATTGTCAGACCGTTCATGACATAATCTAAAAACATATCAATTGATTTTTCAAATTCGACGACAACATGAATGACTTGCTCTGCTCCGTCTCGTGCAGTATGTACTTCTTGATAGAGAAAAGTGTCTCAAAATCTTGCAGTTCCGTCTTTTGCAAACAACCAGTGTTTTTTCGTGAGAGGTGTTTGCATAACAGTTTCTTTTCTAGGTGTTACTTTTACTTATTTACACCAAAGCCATAATACTAAACCAAATCATGCACGTCCATGAATCGATTTCCAGAATCAATGATGAAGAAAAATCAAGATTTTAGGGTAAGAAATTGAAAAAGTAAATAAACTTAGAAATTTCGTGTCTGTTCACAATAAATACTTTATAATCTAGAAAAATTGTTTATATTGCTTAAAACAATATTCGAATACTATATGCCCTTCAAAAACGTAATCAGTAGTTGAAATTTACAACGATGACGGAGACCATCCCTTCACCAACCTCCAGACTCCAGAATGATTATACCCTGACAGTATTGGTTCCAATACGTCCTCCTGATGTCTGGCCCTGCATGCCTCTGTTCTGCCTTCCTTTAACAAATGATGCTTCTCTGGTGGTTTTTATTTATTATATTTGTAGCATTGTCTTGTATATGTTTGATTTGTAAAAAAATTCCGAAAAAGGAAATCACTTTGCTTTCATTCTACGGTGAACACAAGAAACGTGTTCAGTTGGTGTGAGTTGATAACTGCTGATTTCATATCTTTTTCAACCTTGTCAACCTTCAACCAAGTTCAACTGTCCTACATGTCTAATTGAAAGCTCCTCACGATATTATTTCATGCTGTGATATTTGAAACCTTTCCCATTATTCATATTGTCCTATTTTGAACAGTTTTGTCCTTTGAAATTGTTATGAAAGTAAATAGAGAATCTCACTCAAGTGTCTTTTGATATCAAATATATCAACACGAGTTGATAAAAGTTACAAATATCCGAGGCTTGCCGAGGATATTTTTACTTTTATCAACGAGTGTTGATCTATTTGATATCAGAAAACACGAGGGTAAGATTCTATTTATCATCCAAAATCATTCTTATTACGTTTAAGTGAACATAGTGTTCATCTCTGAGCTAATCTCTGCCATTTGACTTTCAGTGCGATGAGGTCATAGCATTGTAACGTCATCATGTTTATGACGTTATAGTGATGTGATGTCATTGCTCTATGATGTAAAAGCATTGTGATGGCATGTAGTTGACGGTGACAGGGCATTGTGCAAAATCTACTGCCAAAACGATATCTCCTTGGAGATATCGCTTGATCTCATACAAGCAATATCTCCTGTGGAACACAGTTTTGGGTGATAAATTGTAATAAGTGTCACGTAACACACATGGTCAAATGAGGTTCGATTCAATAGTTTCTGCATTTGGTTATATTTATTTAAATGGTAAATGGGATATTGCTATGTTTTTTTCTGATCTAATAACGATATGTCTTATGGTTATGTCTATGTTTCTTCTGATGTAATCAAGATGTGTCTGATGGATAGGTCTTTCTTCTGATCTAATCACGATGTGTCTGATGTTTAGGTTTATCTTTCTTCTGATCTAATCACGATATGTCTGATGGTTAGGTTTATCCTTCTTCTGATCTAATCACGATATTTCTGATGGTTAGGTTTATCTTTCTTCTGATCCAATCACGATATGTCTGATGGTTAGGTCTATCTTTCTTCTGATCTAATCAAGATAATTGTGATGGTTAGGTCTATCTTTCTTCTGATCCAATCACGATATGTCTGATGGTTAGGTTTATCTTTCTTCTGATCTAATCACGATATGTCTGATGGTTAGGTCTATCTTTCTTCTGATCTAATCACGATATGTATGATGGTTAGGTTTATCCTTCTTCTGATCTAATCACGATATGTCTGATGGTTAGGTCTATCTTTCCTCTGATCTAATCACGATATGTCTGATGTTTACGTTTATCTTTCTTCTGATCTAATCACGATATGTTTGATGGTTAGGTTTATCTTTCTTCTGATCTAATCATGATATGTCTGATGGTTAGGTCTATCTTTCTTCTGATCTAATCACGATATGTCTGATGGTTAGGTTTATCTTTCTTCTGATCTAATCACGATATGTCTGATGGTTAGGTTTATCCTTCTTCTGATCTAATCACGATATGTCTGATGGTTAGGTTTATCTTTCTTCTGATCTAATCACGGTATGTCTGATGGTTAGGTTTATCGTTCTTCTGATCTAATCACGATATGTTTGATGGTTAGGTTTATCTTTCTTCTGATCTAATCACGATATGTTTGATGGTTAGGTCTTTCTTCTGATCTAATCACGATATGTTTGATGGTTAGGTTTATCTTTCTTCTGATCTAATCACGATATGTCTGATGGTTAGGTCTATCTTTCTTCTGATCTAATCACGATATGTCTGATGGTTAGGTTTATCTTTCTTCTGATCTAATCACGATATGTCTGATGGTTAGGTTTATCCTTCTTCTGATCTAATCACGATATGTCTGATGGTTAGGTTTATCTTTCTTCTGATCTAATCACGGTATTTCTGATGGTTAGGTTTATCTTTCTTCTGATCTAATCACGATATTTCTGATGGTTAGGTTTATCTTTCTTCTGATCTAATCACGATATGTTTGATGGTTAGGTTTATCTTTCTTCTGATCTAATCACGATGTGTCTGATGGTTAGGTCTATCTTTCTTCTGATCTAATCACGGTATGTCTGATGGTTAGGTTTATCCTTCTTCTGATCTAATCACGATGTGTATGATGGTGAGGTCTATCTTTCTGCTGATCTAATCACGGTATGTATGATGGTTAAGTCTATCTTTCTTCTGATCTAATCACGATATGTTTGATGGTTAGGTCTTTCTTCTGATCTAATCACGGTATGTCTGATGGTTAAGGCTATCCTTCTTCTGATCTAATCACGGTATGTCTGATGGTTAGGTCTTTCTTCTGATCTAATCACGATATGTCTGATGGTTAGGTTTATCCTTCTTCTGATCTAATCACGATGTGTATGATGGTGAGGTCTATCTTTCTTCTGATCTAATCACGATATGTCTGATGGTTAAGTCTATCTTTCTTCCGATCTATTCACGATATTTCTAATGGTTAGGTCTATATTTCTTCTGATCTAATCCCGATTTGTCTGATGGTTAGGTTTATCTTTCTTCTGATCTAATCCCGATATGTCTGATGGTTAGGTCTATCTTTCTTCTGATCTAATCACGATATGTCTGATGGTTAGGTCTATATTTCTTCTGATCTAATCCCGATTTGTCTGATGGTTAGGTTTATCTTTCTTCTGATCTAATCACGATATGTCTGATGGTTAGGTTTATCCTTCTTCTGATCTAATCACGATATGTTTGATGGTAAGGTTTATCCTTCTTCTGATCTAATCACGATATGTTTGATGGTTAGGTCTTTCTTCTGATCTAATCACGATATGTCTGATGGTAAGTTTTATCTTTCTTCTGATCTAATCACGATATGTTTGATGGCTAGGTCTTTCTTCTGATCTAATCACGATATGTCTGATGGTTAGTTTTATCTTTCTTCTGATCTAATCACGATATGTCTGATGGTGAGGTCTATCTTTCTTCTGATCTAATCACGATATGTCTGATGGTTAGGTTTATCCTTCTTCTGATCTAATCACGATATGTTTGATGGTTAGGTTTATCCTTCTTCTGATCTAATCACGATATGTTTGATGGTTAGGTCTTTCTTCTGATCTAATCACGATATGTTTGATGGTTAGGTTTATCCTTCTTCTGATCTAATCACGATATGTTTGATGGTTAGGTCTTTCTTCTGATCTAATCACGATATGTCTGATGGTTAGTTTTATCTTTCTTCTGATCTAATCACGATATGTCTGATGGTTAGGTCTATCTTTCTTCTGATCTAATCACGATATGTCTGATGGTTAGGTTTATCCTTCTTCTGATCTAATCACGATATGTTTGATGGTTAGGTTTATCCTTCTTCTGATCTAATCACGATATGTTTGATGGTTAGGTCTTTCTTCTGATCTAATCACGATATGTTTGATGGTTAGGTTTATCCTTCTTCTGATCTAATCACGATATGTTTGATGGTTAGGTCTTTCTTCTGATCTAATCACGATATGTCTGATGGTAAGTTTTATCCTTCTTCTGATCTAATCACGATATGTTTGATGGCTAGGTCTTTCTTCTGATCTAATCACGATATGTCTGATGGTTAGTTTTATCTTTCTTCTGATCTAATCACGATATGTCTGATGGTTAGGTTTATCCTTCTTCTGATCGAATCACGATATGTCTGATGGTTAGTTTTATCTTTCTTCTGATCTAATCACGATATGTCTGATGGTAAGTTTTATCTTTCTTCTGATCTAATCACGGTATGTCTGATGGTTAGTCTATCTTTCTTCTGATCTAATCACGATATGTTTGATGGTTAGGTCTATCTTTCTTCTGATCTAATCACGGTATGTCTGATGGTTAGGTCTATCTTTCTTCTGATCTAATCACGATATGTCTGATGGTAAGTTTTATCTTTCTTCTGATCTAATCACGATATGTCTGATGGTTAGTTTTATCTTTCTTCTGATCTAATCACGATATGTCTGATGGTAAGTTTTATCTTTCTTCTGATCTAATCACGATATGTCTGATGGTTAGTTTTATCTTTCTTCTGATCTAATCACGATATGTCTGATGGTTAGTTTTATCTTTCTTCTGATCTAATCACGATATGTCTGATGGTAAGTTTTATCTTTCTTCTGATCTAATCACGGTATGTCTAATGGTTAGTTTTATCTTTCTTCTGATCTAATCACGATGTGTATGATGGTGAGGTCTATCCTTCTTCTGATCTAATCACGATATGTCTGATGGTAAGTTTTATCTTTCTTCTGATCTAATCACGATATGTCTGATGGTTAGTTTTATCTTTCTTCTGATCTAATCACGATATGTCTGATGGTTAGTTTTATCTTTCTTCTGATCTAATCACGATATGTCTGATGGTAAGTTTTATCTTTCTTCTGATCTAATCACGATATGTCTGATGGTAAGTTTTATCTTTCTTCTGATCTAATCACGATATGTCTGATGGTAAGTTTTATCTTTCTTCTGATCTAATCACGATATGTCTGATGGTAAGTTTTATCTTTCTTCTGATCTAATCACGATATGTCTGATGGTAAGTTTTATCTTTCTTCTGATCTAATCACGATATGTCTGATGGTAAGTTTTATCTTTCTTCTGATCTAATCACGATATGTCTGATGGTAAGTTTTATCTTTCTTCTGATCTAATCACGATATGTCTGATGGTAAGTTTTATCTTTCTTCTGATCTAATCACGATATGTCTGATGGTAAGTTTTATCTTTCTTCTGATCTAATCACGATATGTCTGATGGTAAGTTTTATCTTTCTTCTGATCTAATCACGATATGTCTGATGGTTAGTTTTATCTTTCTTCTGATCTAATCCCGATATGTCTGATGGTTAGTTTTATCCTTCTTCTGATCTAATCCCGATATGTCTGATGGTTAGTTTTATCCTTCTTCTGATCTAATCACGATATGTCTGATGGTTAGTTTTATCCTTCTTCTGATCTAATCACGATATGTTTGATGGTTAGGTTTATCCTTCTTCTGATCTAATCACGATTTGTTTGATGGTTAGGTCTTTCTTCTGATCTAATCACGATATGTCTGATGGTTAGTTTGATCTTTCTTCTGATCTAATCCCGATATGTCTGATGGTTAGTTTTATCTTTCTTCTGATCTAATCACGATATGTCTGATGGTTAGTTTTATCTTTCTTCTGATCTAATCACGATTTGTTTGATGGTTAGGTCTTTCTTCTGATCTAATCACGATATGTCTGATGGTTAGTTTGATCTTTCTTCTGATCTAATCCCGATATGTCTGATGGTTAGTTTTATCTTTCTTCTGATCTAATCACGATATGTCTGATGGTAAGTTTTATCTTTCTTCTGATCTAATCACGATATGTTTGATGGTTAGGTCTTTCTTCTGATCTAATCACGATATGTATGATGGTTAGGTCTTTCTTCTGATCTAATCACGATATGTTTGATGGTTAGGTCTTTCTTCTGATCTAATCACGATATGTTTGATGGTTAGGTCTTTCTTCTGATCTAATCACGATATGTCTGAGTGCTCCGACGGATATAACCGTGATTCGTCTCTGATGTTTGAAGTGATATAAACATACTCTCCTTATTCTCACCGGTTATGATAAACTGGAGCTGTAATGGCCAGGGTACTTTCTGTCAAAGATATCCTCAATGCACAGATCTCGTGCAGGTCTCTCATTATAATCACACGTCGGCCTCACTGTAAGGTACAGGTCTCGATGTCGCAATTATTTCCAGTTTGTTTTGGGAACAGAAATCACTTCATGGAATAACAGCAACAAGACGAAGAACTTATCAGCCAATTCACTTTAAACTGACCATATAAAGTCGAATCTGTGCTTGTCAGTAAATGACTTCGTGTATACATGCGTAGGTGTGTAACTGTCGAGTGCTGACTTCAGTCAATGTACAGGTGTTTAACTGGTGAGTATTGATCATGACTTCAGTCAATGTGTAGGTGTGTAACTGGCGAGGGCTGACTTCAGTCAATGTGTAGGTGTGTAACTGGCGAGGGCTGACTTCAGTCAATGTACAGGTGTTTAACTGGCGAGGGCTGACTTCAGTCAATGTGCATGTGTTTAACTGGTGAGTATTGATCATGACTTCAGTCAATGTGCATGTGTTTAACTGGCGAGGGCTGACTTCAGTCAATGTGCATGTGTTTAACTGGTGAGTATTGATCATGACTTCAGTCAATGTGCATGTGTTTCTTTTCAGGAGTTAAGTATGCGTACATTATGTTGTTTCTCTATACAATGGAACTTTATATATACATTTGTATTTAAAAAAATGTAAGTCATAGCATATTTCGGAAAAGCACTTGGTATTTTAATATGATATTAACTTACTTGATTAGTGACACGTGGTGTATAGTCGCCACTTGTATTGTGTCTCTCAGAGAAGGCATTCGATTAAAAGATCACGTGTATATTGTTCATAAGCAATATAGTAAATGGTACGCAAATGGTACGCCCCTTGTTAATTAATACGCTGATTGAGCTATGGCTATATTGTAAGTGTAATGTCTGTTGTATCGCGTATGTTTCTTCATCACTGGGGGACATAAACTCTTCATCAATCTCACACACTAAAGTGGTGGATAAAAATAAAGACATTTACGTACACACGTATTCCCCTAACCTTATAGCGAAGCAGGTTACCCGGGAATAGGTTACTTGTTATACATCGCCGATATAATGGTTTAATCCATAATAGTATATCAATAACCACGTGTTGTTAGTGATTACATAGTGACAAGTAACCCAATCCTTGAACGTTTTTGGTGGTTGCGTAGTGACATCAAATCCGTCCTTAGCAGTTGTCCCATGTCCCACAACATCGAGAGTCCAGGCTGTGGCTGTGTAAGCGAGACCAGGGTAAGCAAAAACGTGGCTGTGTAAGCGAGACCAGGGTAAGCCTAAACGTGGCTGTGTAAGCGAGACCAGGGTAAGCCAAAACGTGGCTGTGTAAGCTAGACCAGGGTAAGCCAAAACGTGGCTGTGTAAGCGAGACCAGGGTAAGCCAAAACCTGACTGTGTAAGCGAGACCAGGGTAAGCCAAAACCTGGCTGTGTAAGCGAGACCAGGGTAAGCCAAAGCGTGGCTGTGTAAGCGAGACCAGGGTAAGCCAAAACGTGGCTGTGTAAGCGAGACCAGGGTAAGCCAAAACGAGGCTGTGTAAGCGAGACCAGGGTAAGCCAAAACGTTGCTGTGTAAGCTAGACCAGGGTAAGCCAAAACGTGGCTGTGTAAGCGAGACCAGGGTAAGCCAAAACCTGGCTGTGTAAGCGAGACCAGGGTAAGCCAAAACATGGCTGTGTAAGCGAGACCAGGGTAAGCCAAAACATGGCTGTGTAAGCGAGACCAGGGTAAGCCAAAGCCTGGCTGTGTAAGCGAGACCAGGGTAAGCCAAAACGTGGCTGTGTAAGCACCGGTGACCCCAGACCAGGGTAAGCCAATTCATGCCCGGGTCCACCTGCAGAAAGTGCTCTAAACCAAGTACCCGTAGTCCATAGTGATGAAAGGTCTAACAAGCTCCTTGGTCTCAAGACGCGTTGTACACTTGGTTCCGCTCAAAGCTCAATTCACCTGACTATGTCGGCCTATATAGATTTATTCTGATAGCGCTTTATGAGAAGTTAAATGTTGTGTTCTTAGTGAAGTATTCAATTCCCTGCCAACTTCTACAGTTCTCCGATTATTCTGTAAAGAAGGTTCATAACCCCGTACTGACGTCAGATTTGTTTTGAAGATTGTTCTAGTGTTTAGTATATATGTTGAACCCTCGTCCAAGGTTACAACCATTCATTATTTTACGGCCTGTGTTTCATCTCCAGAATATAGGATAGTACAGCTAATGGTCTAACGTTTACAATTCATAATAATTACTATTGATACGTATTGCTATTGAAAGAGTCATGGCCACTTGGCAATGTTCCGCTGTCAAGAGTTCACCGGTGGTACTCAAAAAGCCGTAAATTTCTATATGTCTTGAAAGCACTACCTGTTTGCCACGAATGGGCATGTATTATGTTTATCATATTGTAAAATCGTTGTTATTGCGCCAAACAGTCATTGTCATTGTACTCTACTGTAATCTACGTTCATGGTATTAGACTCGACATTTCATATATGTACATGTAAGTCTATGTAAAGAAATAGATTCTATATACCACCACTTCCTAAATGACACTAAAGATATTAATATTATAAGCATCATATTTAACAATATTTACTGTTTTATAAGAAGCTTTAAGGATATGTAATAGATAACTTTACGTTATGTCTGATGTATATACACTGATGGTGGTGACGTCCTCTCGTTTAGTCATGTACGTGTTTGATCCATTCCTTCATCTGACGAGGTACCTTATTCAAGACCATGTGCTACTTTAAAGACAATGTAGCACGAGGTTCTTAATGAAATAACGTGTTCCTACGAAAAGGAAAATAAGTGTTACCAATGGCTGGATAATACTCCTTTAAAAGAGTTCTAAAACGAATTCTTACCCTTTGCGGGCACAGATATGCCGGGTATTAAAGTATTCATACTGGTCATGGGAATTACAGTTTTTCTTAATATAACTTGAATTTTGATTGGTTGACGGAACTACTTAACACCCATTAATGAATTGCTAAGCTGTGCTATTTTACCTAAAGCACATAGATGAACAATTTTGAGCAAACCAAGTTCAATTCACACGTCAGTAAAATATATAAAGTAGAAAATCGAGTTAAATCTATGTTTCCGGGATCGTATTTACAGTACTTAACTTGCAAGGCGAAGCAGCATGCAAGAGTGGCCGGCTTGTACTGCCGTGACGTAATGGCATTGTGACGTATTTAACATTGACGTCATTTGGTGACGTAATTACACTCCTATTTTGCATTCTAACAGAGCGATTGTCAGTTCATGTTTTGACCAATTTTCTCTCATTCTGGGACATTGTAAACAATGTGAACCGGTTGTTTTCTATGGCAGTAAACCATTTTGGGTATAAAATTCATCAGTTACTTTAGAATATTTCTATTAAAAAAAAGAGCGCAAGTTGCAAACTATTTAGATGTGCGCATCTTGAAGGTGTGACGAGTTTATGAATGGCGCGCGAGTACAATTTGTATTTTACAGTCTAATCACAGATCGTGAATTCGCGTCTTGTTTTTCGACTGTCACTCATAAAAATGATCTCGGGTAAGAAAAAGAATAACCAACTCGGTGCTCAGAATTACGAATGATCTGTCCCTCGTGAATTATTATGTCAAACTCCTCGCTAAAGCTCGGAGTTTATCACAATAATTAACTCGGGACAGATAATCCGTAATTCCTCGCAACTCGTTGATTATTCTTATATTAAGCCATGCGAGTCCATTTCCCTTTGACCGGCCATTTTAGGGTGATCACATTAAAACGACCGGTCGAAGGTAGGTCATCAGATCTGATTGATGTAGTGATACCCAAACACTCGCAGTAGAATTTAAATATGACACCATGATTGAATGGTCAACCGGCTTGCTGCCTGAACTCTCAGAATCGCATGAAGCCTACACATCTACCTCTTACACTTCCACAGACACTTTATACGTACGTCGCACCATTTTCTACCACTACGGATAACCGTTTTCTAAGGCTACGGCTTATCGGGTCTAATAATGAAATGTTTTATCCTCTAACGTAACAATACATTTTATAAATTTTAGTAATAATTGATACATTTGAGATGCAAATAATAATATGCATAATAATATGCAAAATCCATGCTACAGTGCCTTTAAAATATTAACCTAAATCCTCAACATTGAACAAAGCAGCAATGAACACTTAAGAAACTGTTGTCTTATCCGCCCTGCTCCATGTACGAGACGCGCGAGTCAGATATGGAGATACGTCCTGTCATCAGCCCGGTGCTGCTGGGAGCGGTATGCTGGTACAACTTTACACGGTGTCGCTGCAAGCTTGTGATACTGATAAGATAAGATAATTTTTAAAATGTTTAAACATGTTTAAAAAAAAAAAAAAATTAAATTGAAAGAGGATTCGCTTGGACATTTTCATTCTAGACTTGTCATCATTCCATTCACTAACTTTGGCTATGATTAAATAAATAAGAAACCAAGTAATTGTCTTACTCCGGTGGGATGAGTGGGCAATGTAAACTTCCCAATTACATATACACACGAAGATAGATGCTTTTAGACATATATACAGATATTACCCATACGGGTGAAGAGACACAGGTGATTATTTTTGTGATATTTGCACATGTGCTTTCAAGTGATTCTCAACGTTGATTGGTCGGTTACCCGGAGGAAGAATGACTATGACGTCATAAAACAATGGTCTGACGCGACGAATTATCTTATGACGTCACAATGTTACTGTGGCGACGGGTCCTTAACAGCGGCCGCCCAACATGAAAATGTAATAACCAAGCGTAATTTGGTCAATTTAATTGCATAATGCTGAAGCTCGTGGCTGAACATTATTTAGACTCATGGATATTTCCCGTAATCACTCGTACCTCGTTGGTTATTCTCTAAGTAAACAAGGTAAATACAGTATCCTGATATGGAGTCAGTTTTATATTTCCCTCTTGAGTAATGTAAACAAACATTATTTGTCATATACAAGATCGTCCATCATCTTTATATGAGAGATCATGGTAAGGTAGTAAATATACTTACCAATGACTATAACAATACTATTCGTCATTAAGGGACTGACTATGAATGGACGTGACCTTGTTCCTATGACTATGCACTATATTGATACGCCAGTCCACCCTCCGACAGTCGTCTATACCAGGCTGTAACGGTCCCTATCACCTGAGCTCCATGCCACGCCCCCTACCGGGCACATTTCGCAACCGGACCATACAGTGACATTCGACTATCACGCGACGTTTTGTTATGAACTATTGCCGAAACCCTCTCAAGCTTGAACTGCTGTACACAATGAGTTAATTCAGTGTATATGTGTGTGTGTTTTTGTCAGCCGGGTTACAGAACACTAGTTCACTACCCGACACACGCCAGTGTAAAAACTCTCATTAACTTCTAGCCCAGGATACTGCACAAGGTATGATGTTTTCACATGTCTTCTATTCAGTCTGAAACATGTCTTCGATTTCTTAAGAATGTTTTGAAGAAGTTTTATATAATTTAGTATAAAGTATAAGTATGCTTTAGTTGCGATAGGTAGAAATCTGTGTTGATCTTGATGAGAAACGTAGTGTCGTGATTGCTGAGAAAGGGTAATGTCAAGTGGCAGAAGCTGTATTGATAGACGTAGTAGTAGTAGTAGTAGTAGTAGTAGTAGTAGTAGTAGCAGTAGTAGCAGTAGAAGGAGTGGTGGTAGTAATAGTGGAAGCGTTGGCAGTGACAGTACAGTACTCATATTGGTAGTGGGTGTAGTAGTTCTTTTGGCAGTAGTAGCAGTAGTAGTAGTAGTAGTAGTAGCAGTAGTAGTAGTAGTAGTACTAGTGGCAACAGAAGTAGTAGTAGCGGCAGTATTATTATTATTATTAGTAGTAGTAGTAGTAGTAGCAGCAGTGTTAGTAGTAGCAGTATTAGAAGTAGTAGTAGTAGTAGTGGTGGTAGTAGTAGTAGCAGTAGCAGCAGCAGTTGTTGGAGTAGTAGCAGTAGCAGTAGTAATAGTAGTAGTAGTAGTAGTAGTAGTAGTAGTAGTAATGATTATATTAAAAATCAATATTGAAAACATTATCTTATGCTTCCTAATATTGTTATTGAAGGTGAGGAACCTAAACTGCTGGAACATTAAATACATTTAGAAAAAAGGAGTATTTCTTGTTAAAAAATGTTGTATCACATTTCCGTTTCGCTGAAATAGTTACACCTAAGTGAAGGTTTGTATTGTGCAACTCCAGTTGACACTCTACATTGTTCGAAAGTCAGTTCATATGAATATTTTTGACAAAATTATGGCACAGTGACTTAATAAACTTAGTGCATATCCGAATTGGCAAATAGCGGACGGAGGGAGTATATATGCCATGCTAATTTTGTTTTGTCACATAATTTACATATAAATGTGTCATGTTCCTTCCGAACAACGGATTGTGAAAGTAAAGGAAACGTGGGTGCATGTGAAGAGTCCTGTTTATTCAACAAAGTGCTGTCTTCAAATGATTGAATAACATCGATTTGAGTACACTGTACACATGATCTATATGAGGGGGAAGGCCGCTTATATATTCAACTGATCTCTGATCCTTCTTATTCATGTACGTGCACAATAGCTACCAGGAGGCGCTGTACAGCAGGTGAAAGACTTAACGCTTCTTTCTTTCGCTAAACTGAGTGGATCTAACGTAAATAGCCACTGATCGATATGAGTGCCTGCAAGGTAAGTAGAGGTAAATATTTGACGTGTCTTGGGCAATATGTTCAGCAGGCTGACATTACTCCTCAGAATGATAGATCTAATGCTGGAAGATAAACATGGTGATGTGCTTCTGTATGCAGTGTATAGATATGTCGGTACATATAGCAGGCAGGTTCTGGAGATGAAAGTCCAAGATCGATCTACCTTGTATGTCCTCTGGGAGTGGCTGTTCACTGCTCCCCATGTCGCATTAAGAGTATAACCGATCTATGGTACAGTGACGAGAGCAAGGATCATTCGGGACAGGTGCTCGGTATGATTGTGTCTGTTTCTTAGGAAGTATGCAGCTTAAATAATAAGTCGGTCATATAAACAGTACCAACAATAAATAGCTGCATGTCATACCCACCTTATCGGCTATCTGGTAGGTAATGGTTGACTGAGTGTACCCTGCTCGGTATACACCATTAAGAGTATATGAAGCCAGTTATAGCAGGCAGTTACTATAGATGACTAGAGGGTCGACAAAACCAGCATGTACTATAGGTGACTAGAAGGTCGACCACACGAGCATGTACTATAGATGACTGGAGGGTCGACCACACCAGCATGTACTAAAGGTGACTAGAAGGTCGACCACACCAGCATGTACCAGAGGGTCGATCACACCAGCATGATCACACCAGCATGTACTATAGGTGACTGGAGGGTCGACCACACCAGCATGTACTATAGGTGACTGGAGGGTCGACCACACCAGCATGTACTATAGGTTACTGGAGGGTCGACCACACCAGCATGTACTATAGGTTACTGAAGGGGCGACCACACCAGCGTGTACTATAGGTGACTGGATGGTCGACCACACCAGCATGTACTATAGGTTACTGGAGGGTCGACCAAACCAGCATGTACTATAGGTTACTGGAGGGTCGACCACACCAGCGTGTACTATAGGTGACTGGAGGGTCGACCACACCAGCATGAACTATAGGTGACTGGGGGGGTCGACCACACCAGCATGCACTTAAGGTTACTGGAGGGTCGACCACGCCAGCATGTACTATAGGTTACTGGAGGGTCGACCACACCAGCATGTACTATAGGTGACTGGAGGGTCGACCACACCAGCGTGTACTATAGGTGACTGGAGGGTCGACCACACCAGCATGAACTATAGGTGACTGGGGGGTCGACCACACCAGCATGCACTTTAGGTTACTGGAGGGTCGACCACACCAGCATGTACTATAGGTTACTGGAGGGTCGACCACACCAGCATGTACTATAGGTGACTGGAGGGTCGACCACACCAGCATGTACAATAGGTGACTAGAAGGTCGACCACACCAGCATGTACTATAGGTGACTAGAGGGTCGACCGCACCAGCATGTACTATAGGTTACTGGAGGGTCGACCACACCAGCATGTACTATAGGTGTCTTGAGGGTCGACCACACCAGCATGTACTATAGGTGACTAGAGGGTCGACCACAACAGCATGTACTATAGGTGTCTGGAGGGTCGACCACACCAGCATGAACTATAGGTGTCTGGAAGGTCGACCACACCAGCATGAACTATAGGTGTCTGGAGGGTCGACCACACCAGCATGTACTATAGGTGACTGGAGGGTCGACCACACCAGCATGTACTATAGGTGACTGGAGGATCGACCACACCAGCGTGCAACATCATCATCATGTTATTTGCATGGTGGTGTGACCTCATTTTGAACTGAATAATACCAATTATAGCATAAATAAAATATCACAGTCATATTGATCATTTACTTGAACAGTGAAATCCACCAGGGGTATGGAGTTAAGCACGCTAGCTTGAAGCAGGAGAGGTTTTATGTTTCATGCGTCAGTTCATCAAAAAGTCAAATCCTGCTGTCATTCTCTATCACGCAACAATGTGAATAATTAATTTAGTAGGTATGGGCGTACAGACACGCCAAGACACTTTGTAAATATAGGACACATTTAGAAGACTAAATAATTAGATGAAAAAAATAGTAATCAAGTTATGTTCGAGAATGCAATGGTAACGGTTATTTGAAACGGAATTGTCAATTCAGAGAAGTCGATTATTATCAATATAAATATGAACCAAACTTGTTTAATTATTGCGTTAGTCTCACGCATAATGTAATAATGTTCGGGGTACTTAATCTTAAAGCAGCTACTCGACCTGTATCACCAAAACTGTAAGTGTCAGACATTGTGTTGTAATACATACGCCGACCCATAAAACAATGATATTAGCCCCAGATAAGTATAAAGAATAGCGGGAGGGAAGACACACAGTTGAAATGAAGAAAGGATTATGATCCAATTTGTAAATTTATTCAGGTGCAGGGCTAGATATAATCTGGGCAGGTCCCTGTTACTGTATAGTTATATTCTGACGAGGTGTCTCTTTGTGCCGCTCGGTATGAAAAATGATGCACCTCGGGCGTGCATTTGGACAGGAATTTAGTGAAATGCTCTCTCAGCGGGTCGGTGAAGGTTTCCATGGACACGCCTGGTCTTATATTCTGTTTGGAATTGACTTTTAAAGGTAGATAAATGAAATAGATCTTGTGGTAGTATTTTGTTTGAATTAACAATTAATCAATTGTCAAATTGTTATTAATATCATAATGCAATTTGCTTGATAATTCGTTATATAAGTATATGATAGTATATATTACCACTATTCAGCTGTATCTGTGTAGGCAGGCCGGGTGTATATGTGTCCAGTGTGACCTTGTGTATGTAGGCTACTATATCAACCCATCTCTCACACTGTGACCTTGTGTCTCTGAAGTCTCCATGTCATGTCGAGTCTCCTGTGGTAACCGGACTCATTCACGTTTGCTGAGCAATCAGTAAGACACGATTTTCTTCAAGGTTTTTTTTTAAAACTATCAAAAAGTCAATTATGAAGTGCCTTGTCAAGTCCCGTGTTTTGATCTTAACTGTCTCGTTCTTCAAGGTTAATTATATACATTTTGAAAGTCGATTTTAAGTTTCGTCGTTTTATAAGAAACTAATTGTGAAATGTCATGTCAAATCCTGTGTCATAACCTTAAATGACAAGTTCATGTTTCTAAACTTGAGTAAGTTCGATCTTCTTCAAGGTTGTTCTGCATCATACTGACATACTGAATCAGGATTTGGTGTATAGGATTTATCAACACAATAGTGAAATGTAGCGACGTGTACTAAGGGTATACGTAAATGATAATTCAGCTGCGTTGATACAAGACTGGATCGCTCCAGGACTGGATCACTCCATGACTGCCTTCAATGTTCCAGTCTGTATGACTCGGGTGTAGTGAAGCTGGCACCAAGCAGATAGCATGTTGCTTTGAAGGTCGCAGATAGAGAACTTACACATATGATTCGGACACGATTATACTCTGTTCCAGCATGTTGTTGACTTTCCATGGTCTAGTACTCTGTCGTATATATATCAACCCGAAGTTGTCTATACTAATTTGATGTTATCATCCTGAGTATGTCTATATATGTTAACTTGATGCTGCCTATATAATCCTGAGTATGTCTATGTATGTTAACTTGATGCTGCCTATATAATCCTGAGTATGTCTATGTTAACTTGATGCTGCCTATATAATCCTGAGTTTGTCTATGTTAACTTGATGCTGCCTATATCCTGAGGTTGTCTATGTAAACTTGATGCTGTATATTGTTATTATATTAACTTGGCGATGTTTATGTTCGCTATGCTGTCTATGTTATGATATTGTCTGTAGTAACTGTTATTCATATAATCGCAATGTGGGCCAAATTAACGCTATCATCATTTTCCATATTAACGCCATGTCTATGTTCCAGATCAATTTACGCTACAATGTAACCTGTATTGACTCTACCTATAGTGACCATTGTTGCTTCACTTGTTATGGTGTCTACGTAAATGATGACAATGTGATGCGAGTGTTTTCGTATGATCCATTGCTGTCTATTCTAACCCATTCCTGCAGGCGCAATGTGTATCCACGGAGGTCTCCTATAACCTAGTGGTGTTATGACGAAACGAAATATGTCCCTTGGTGAATGTTCCTATCTTATGTTGCGGATGTCTTTTGTAGTTCTGATGGCTGTCTGTTAAACTAACAATGTCTGTGTTGCAGGTGCGTGCTGTACCCCATGCTGTCCATTTCGATGGTTGGGAAGGTTCCAGCACCGATGACTACGTCGGGTCCAGCTAGAGACGCTAACGCAGATGCTGTTGCCTTCATCGGGCATTTGCGCAACAATGAAGACAAACTGGTCGAGCGAACTAAGCGCCTGCTGCGTGAAGACAGAGCCTACTTGAAACGTGTGTTGTGTACTCAGGTGGAAGGGTGGTCCCCCTTTCATGCCTTCGTCATGCGCGGTACAAGAAAACTGATAAAACTCGCCTTCAAGGCGGGCGTGAGCGCAAATTTGGAAATGGGTGCCCCTGATGGTTTGCCCAGTAACTGTACTCCCCTGCATCTAGCAGCCCATCGGGGCGACGTCAGCATTATACAACTACTACTTCAGAACGGCGCCATAGTGAACAAGAGGGACGGCAGCAACCACGCACCAGTCTACTATGCAGTGAACGCAAAGAACACGCTAGCTGCGCGGAAACTGATCAAGTACGGTGGGGACACGTCTGAATTGACCCCTGCCCAGAGACGCATGTACTATGAGCTGACAGAACCCCGGGCCCCCGCCCTCCTGTGCCTCCCCTCCAGGAGTGGCTCCACGAGGGGTGGGGGTAGGGATACATAGCGTGCGTGTCTCGTAGTCAGTTTGCACGCTGAACCAGCATATACTGTGATATAAGTACTTATTGTCCGTGATAATGACAGTGGTATCTGCCCGCCTAGTGACATGGAGCAGGTGTGTCCACACACCAGGTGTAGGTAGCACCAGTGAGGGGTCAGCTCGATAATCAATACCTGGCTGATCCTTCGGATACCAAGATAATCTGGTCATCACGATAACCTGCTGCAGCATCATCACCTACGAAAGCAACTAACGTCGTCAATGTTTTTATTATTATTACACCATGTCATCGTAAAAGGGTTATTCCAAGTTTGTTTCACTTCATTGAACAATCGTAAACATAAGAAATCTTGTAAGACCTTGACATTTATTAACACCTTCAAGGCACGTTTGCTGTTTAGGATATTATTTTTTAAATCGTTTTTGCCTCAATTCTCATTTTAAGTTGAGAGTTTAAGTAACGTTAGCCGTTTTAACTACTATAAAGTATTATTGATACCAGCGACCCTAACAAACGTTTATAGAAGTGTAAGTGATGTGAGTGGTGCATAGAGGAGAAACTCGTCGTGCCATTGGGCGCCACGCCACGCCCATGTTTCTACTGCATCCCTCTGGCCAGGAGTAAAAACAGTACAGTGCCTTATGTATTTGTACATAGTTTCAGTATTGTCAATTTATTATTCGTAGCTTTTCGCAATTTGTAGTGACTATATTCATATGTGTAGATATGAGTGCATTGAAGCAATATAGCAAAAGGATAACTGCGAAGGGTTTTATCAGTGATCCAAGTTGTCTAGTTTTGGCTTCTTTAAGCAGGTAAATAAGATGATGCCCTGATTGGTCCTTCAATGAGAATCAGACTCTGGACTGCGTGACAAGTACGTGTCTTTCGACCAAAGGGTTCCTAACGTGAAGCTTTAAACATTTGGCGTGATGGAACTATCAGAGGACCAAAATGATGAGGATGCTTGATTTTAAAGCAATCTTAGTGCTAAGATCAGTCTTAGTCCTAAGTGGGTTTAGGATTGATTTAGTTTGCCCGTTACGTGATCGTTTAAGCTGTTGCCTGTGCTTCTGACATGGTCTATACTGCAAGATGTAACACCATTAGAAAACCGGAAACCTGCAACCCTTCTGAAGTTATCCTCACGCTTTTCTTTACACCCACCTACACACGGTGTGTTTGAGTTTATCTGGTTTCATAATTACTTACATATTTACATACTAACCTTGCCACCTGTGATATGTCTCCTGCAGTTCACGAGTGCCCTCAAATAGCAGCTTGTTTCTTTGTGTATGACAATCCACATTACCTTCATCGTCACTGAAAACTTACATGAGGTTCAGTGCTTTATGCAATCAATATTTCTATATTTATATTCTTATCCATAATAAGAGCATTGATATTTGACTCAAATGTGTACAATATCAAGAGTGTATAGTACGTTAACTATACATCAGTTATGATTGGTTTTCTCAGTAATGAAGCGCCCTAATGATCTATTGATTGTGTATGTCCTGATGTACCCATGTGTATTATTCTTCATTGCCTTCCTGATAATCAATCATGCCCTAAATGCTTCTTATGAATAATACAAAACCTTAATTGCATGTTTAAAAGTCTCTTCATGAAGGTACAAACCCTAATCACTTCTGAATGGATGGTACAACCCCTTATTTTGGATTTGTGAATGGTACAGTCCCTCAAATCTTATTTTTGATGATAAGACGACCCCCGTGTTATTCTAATGGTTCAAACTCTCAATGATAGTAAACCTCGCTAACTTTGTATGATTGATACAAAACAGGCGTACTTTCGTTCTGCATCTGCTTGAATGGTACATCTTCTTATTGCCTCGGTGTGAATGGTACAGCTTCATATTGCCTCTGTGCAAATGGTAAGCTTCATATTGCCTCTGTGTAAATGGTAAGCTTCATATTGCCTCTGTGTAAATGGTACATCTTCTTATTGCATCTGTGTAAATGGTACATCTTCTTATTGCCTCTGTGCAAATGGTAAGCTTCATATTGCCTATGTGTAAATGGTACATCTTCTTATTGCCTCGGTGTGAATGGTACATCTTCTTATTGCCTCTGTGTAAATGGTACAGCTTCTTACTGCCTCGGTGTGAATGGTACAGCTTCTTATTGCCTTTGTGTAAATGGTAAGCTTCATATTGCCTCTGTGTAAATGGTAAGCTTCATATTGCCTCGGTGTGAATGGTACATCTTCTTATTGCATCTGTGTAAATGGTAAGCTTCATATTGCCTCGGTGTGAATGGTACAGCTTCTTATTGCCTTTGTGTAAATGGTAAGCTTCATATTGCCTCGGTGTGAATGGTACAGCTTCTTATTGCCTCGGTGTAAATGGTACAGCTTCGTATTGCCTCGGTGTGAATGGTACAGCTTCTTATTGCCTCGGTGTGAATGGTACAGATTATTGCTTCTGTGTGAATGTTACAGCTTCTTATTGCTTCTGTGTGAATGGTACAGCTTATTGCTTCTGTGTGAATGGTACAGCTTCTTGTTGCCTCGGTCTGAATGGTACAGCTTCTTGTTGCCTCGGTGTGAACGTTACAGCTTCTCAATGCCTCCGTGTGAATGGTACAGCTTCTTATTGCCTCGGTGTGAATGGTACAGCTTCTTATTGCCTCCGTGTGAATGGTACAGCTTCTTTTTGCCTCTGTGTGAATGGTGCAGCTTATTGCTTCCCGTTGGATACATAACGATATTGCCTCTGCAGCGGATACAGATCCGTTTGCTACTGTGGTAATTGTGCAGACTGGAAACAAAGCTGTATTGTTAAGTTTGAGATATATATATTTTGTCAAAAACTACTGATTTACTTGTTGGATTTTTGTTTGCTTTCATATGCTAACTATATCATCATTTGTGATTCTTTTGGAGACTTGTTTCTTCGAAACTAACGATTTTTATTGAGATGTACATGACACTGCGGAACCTTGACATATATGGCCGTATATCCGCGGACTTCATCCACCAGCTTGCTGTGAAAGAGTTGAATTATGACTTGAATAACAATACACACACACACACATATATATATATATATATCTGCAGAAGACGTATACTTTCTGAATAATTGTGAGATTCTGTGGTGATGCATATATTTATGAATAATTCATATTTAGCTAATAATCTGTTTGCGCAGTGCATACTAATCGATAACACATCGTCCAAGTGATAGACAGGTCATCTCAACTGAATGGAATTACATTTGCCTGCCAGTTAACTATTTAATCCAAGTTATAACACCAACTGCTTCTTTCAGATAGAACATAACGTAGGCCTGCATTAACTCTCTCCGTGCCAAGATCACTATAAGTCACTGCTAATGCGTTGTACTTGAGACAAAGCGCGGAGTGCAGTGAAGATCTAGGTGTTGATCTGGTGAGCGTTTGGTATGGAATAATATTTAGACAGACCAGTTAAAGGGACACTGCGTCGAGGATAAAAATGAGTCCCATCTTTATCTTACTAAGCTGATTAGAATGTCTGCTAACGAGTTATGCTTCACTTCACTGTCTACCTGCCGTAGTTTTTATTACCAATTACGTCAATTGTCTGAAATTTGGTGTCTGTGACTTATTAGCAGCCATATTAATCAGCATAGATAGATACACATGATCTGATTTTTATTGTCGAGGCGGTGTCCGTTTAAAAACTGGCGGTGTGGGGGTTGTATTGCATCGCTTCACTACACCAAGTATAGTCCGATAAACAAACAAACTTCGGTTACATCGCTTTGAGTTATGTTGTAAACTAGATAGCGTTTCGCCTATACGCGACGAACATATTTCGCTTTCGACTTTAGTTGTAGAAGTATAATTTGGATGAAAACTGCCAAAATCGAAACGAAAATATAATCACAGGGAAAAGAATCAACGGGTATTGTTTTATGATGATTTACATTTATCATGGAAATTGTTTTTTATATATGTTCTCACAAACCTAAGACTGACGTATCTGACCAGAGGTCACAAAGAAAGAGAACGCCATCGTTTAGCGCTGAGGGCGAGTTCATGGAGTTGCAACACTGTTGAGTTTCATCTGGGTCACGATAGTAACACACGTTATGCATTCCCACTTGTCATAATATATCCTTGTAAACAAGCACATTCCTTGTAAATTATTCACCATATTATAAAGATATTTTTATGAATCTCTTTGCAATATTTTGGTTTTGGGTGAAATGGAGAATTTATCTATTTTTATTTGATGTATAAAACTCGTTGGATAGTGACAACAAATGAAAACCTGTGTTTATAATGAAAATGATAGAGATTTGGTTCCTTTCTATCATTTTGTTTTCATATCAGTGCTAATGTTTTGTTCTTGATAATAGACGAATGATGTCACGTGTTTCCTTTGAAACCACGATGTTTGATTGGTGTAGAACGATAAAGGTGTTTATTAAATATTGATAATTTATTAAACCATTCATCTTTACTGTCATAAATTATTTTTATATCGGACGTTCGAATAAAATCTACCAAACACTTCCCTGTCCCGAGTTGTTCTTCATCCTTCCTCTTCAAACTGACGCCTGTCTCTCTACCAGACACCAACATCCGGTTTCAGATTCAGACTGACGCCTGTCTCTCTACCAGACACCAACATCCGGTTTCAGATTCAGACTGACGCCTGTCTCTCTACCAGACACCAACATCCGGTTTCAGATTCAGACTGACGCCTGTCTCTCTACCAGACACCAACATCCGGTTTCAGATTCAAACTGACACCTGTCTCTCTACCAGACACCAACAACCGGTGTCAGATTCAGACTGACACCTGTCTCTCTACCAGACACCAACATCCGGTGTCAGATTCAGACTGACGCCTATCTCTCTACCAGACACCAACATCCGGTGTCAGATTCAGACTGACGCCTATCTCTCTACCAGACACCAACATCCGGTGTCAGATTCAGACTGACACCTGTCTCTCTACCAGACACCAACATGTCTTCTGATCTGTTCATGTTTATCCGTAGTAAACTTTGATAAATCCTATTGGGACTTTGGCAACTGCATGTGAGTAACGTTGATAGAACGTAATGAGCCTGAAGGAAGTCCGACTTTAATGTATCACAACTCCCGTTTCTCAAGTCGTAACACGGTCATCGTGATAGACCGTCACATAATCTATCACACCGTATCACAACGTCACATAAGATCATCAGAAGATGACAAAACAAACTAGAATGTCATGTTCCAGTTCGTATCAGACAAACGTAGAGATCGTGAATACTGTAAACCCATCATAAGCTATGTGCATGTGCATGTGCATACACATCAACAAGTAAAAGGATACATTAATTGATCTTATTTCATTTGATGTAACAACGGTATTGCTGGGATCAAAGTTTAGATTTTAAATGCCAAAAGAATCGTTTAAATTCGGTATCAATCCATATATCCTTAATATCTTATACACCATTCAATGATGCTATAGCCAGAACAAGCGTTAAGAATTCACATTTCATTAAAGTAAATGCCATTTCATTGCCTTAATGAACAAAGATTCAAAATGAATTATTTGACACAATTTTCACAGAACAATACACACATGATATAATGTCCAATCTGTAATATGTCAAATACGAAATGGTTTAGAGATAAGGCCAGTATTCCATGGGTGTGTGCGAGAAGAATTAGGTCGACCAAACACCAGCTCCTAACAGAGGAGGAATCTTTACAATATTCATAATGTAATCTATCATATTGTCCCTGTATCTAATGTATCACATTATCAACTCCATGATTAGTATCAATAATTAATCATGCACATCACACTCGTGTTTCGCAGAGGCAAGGCATCACGATTTAATAGACATGTCAGTCATTGTTCAGTAGTCGGATATATGGCTCAATGTTGATATTACATTAGCCCTTCAATTTAGTTGTTTTAGTAACAAATGTTTCAAACGTATATGTACGAATCTTTTCTTGAAACTCTATTGGCATCTATATCGATATCATGGATGTCAATCATTCATTGAATAAAATATTGTGATTGAGTGAGTGAGTTATTGTTTAACGCCGCTTCGGCAGTATTGCAGCCATTAGCGGCGATAAAATATTGTATATAAATCATACATTTGCTGCAACTAACAAGTCAAATTGTATCTTTATTTATTTTTATCACTTGAAAGATAATTCCCTGCGTGCAATGATGAAACTCCGACACGTAGTTTTGAGAAGGCATCAAGAGTTATTTCCCTTTAATAGCAATACCGATGTCTATAATGATGATCACCTAATTTGAATAGGTGTTTGTTAAATATAGTTTACGCAACCAAACTCTAAACACCATCCGAAACAGGATATTTATTGTTTGTTTGTCAATACCCAAACAACCTACAACTTGGTGTGTGCATTCATTTAATAGTTTCGTTGTTAGAGGCTGGCTTATTAATTTTACGAGAGCTTCAATCACTTCCCTATAGACTGGATACAGGGTGGTGATGTATACAGGATGGCGATGTTTGCAGTACATTATCCTACCTCATGTAAGAATGTCGATCCCTGATTGGTCCACATGACCATTAACAAATATAAATAAACAACGTCATACTGGTTGATAAATCTTCCCGAGGGTGATCAATGTTTTATATCCCGCAACATGAATAAAGCATGCATCCACGTCAATCATTCTATGTCACGTGACACAAGTTAAAGGTCATAGTTTGTCGATCGATCAACTGTTTTCTGTCAAAATTGTTTTTTTGTTTTGTTTAAATGATATTGCGGTAAGATATGCGGTAAGATAAATGCGTTATCACATACAATGAGTTGGTAACACACATGTGTGATACCACCGCGTGCTGCCGTAACGTTATATATAATCGGCGCGTGACGTCATAATCGTTTTTGGTTGACGTCATAATGTTAGACGCGCGACTGCAATAGCGGGTGACCTGTTTGCAAGTAAACGTCACTAAAAACGATTTTCTTGCAATTAAGCGCTATTTACATCATTGAGTAATAAATAAAATACTAAACTCGGTCCCGTTTGATAACATATTTATGAAACTCGTGAATGGCATCGGTATTTAACTCGCTTTCGCTCGTTAAAATACCAAACCATCCACTCGTTTCATAAACATGTTATCAAACGGGACATCGTTTAGTATTCTATATTAATGTAACATGTGTAAGAAACGACATCACTAACTGTTCAACTTGCTTCACATGTGGGCTCACTTCATATTGTAGTTTATCTTTTGATGATATGTAAGGCTCTTGCTTTGGGATTGGATTCTCTCTCTCGTTCTAAACGTGTTCCAAATTTTATAACTAATACATAAATTATGATGCACCATTATGCACCTTGACGAGTTGTGCTGACAATGTCGTGTAGGAATGCTATAAGATAAATGTGATGTCCAGTCGCAACGGTTGTTTCAGATAATTTGCATCTCAAGACTTGAAATTGGGTGGAGCTATATGTTGTTGGACCTCAGACGGATGAAGATAATTATATGGACCCCTTGAGAAGCCAGAAGTCCAGTGTGATCTACTAAGTGAAGCGTCTTCGTTATTACCACATGATGCCTTTTGTTAAGAAGCTTATATGGAGATTAACATAAAATAAAGTAAAGATCTCCGTAGCATACTACAGATGACATGGCTGCCTGCACTTCCAGAAATAGGGCAAGAGGTGTACTGACATTTTTGTTGGAACGTGGTAGACATACCCAGATATGGATGCGAATATTCGGTTTGGATTAAAGTCGTGAAGTCGAGGGGATAACTGGTTTAAATATATTGTATTCATGTAATGAATTGGGATTGGTGAACAAGCTATGTAGCTTATATTAACACCGCTCCCATACAACATACGACACAGACATGACTGTAACCATAGACAGACTACTGACCACCGCTGCAATGAGAACGCAACGTCAGAGATGTTATCATGACGCCACGCAGATATGACGCCTATATGATAAAGGCATACATCACGTTATCATTATTAAGATCGAAATGTATGTCCAAGTAGTTGATAATAAAGGTTATCACTCTAGCAAGTATATCATATGGCCATTACGTCAGGAGTATGAACTATTTGCCAAACGAGAACTCCTTTCTTTATGTCCCCTGTTAATCCTGCCTCCTCTACTAGTGAATTGGCACGAATAATCCTGAAATCCGAAATATCATCTAAGGATTCGAAATTATACAGACAATAATGAACAAATGAGATTCCTCTAGTACTAACTGTGTAAATGTATTTCACATAACATTGCTTGCACACTCAATTCAACTAAGATTAACTCATTTAAAGCAGCACTACGTTAGACGTTATTGACATAACGTTGTGATACATGCGTTGCATACTTCTCCCTCGAGTAATACGGTCTGATGTACCATCTGTGTACAAGTGTCAACCCTCGTCTGACGGATCTGGAGACACTAGTTCTAAGATTATACATCAGACCGAATCACCTAGTCTGACATTTAGCCTCTGAAGTGAATTTTTGTTTAAATTTCAAAATTTGAATAAAATAAAATAAAAAGTAGCCTCTGGGATTCATTTTCAGAGCTTTTATTGAGCTCTGTAGACTTAGCTTATTGAAGACTTGCCTCGGCTCTTTAATTGTAAGGGTTCTGGATGTCAGAGTGCGTATCACCCTCAAGAGGTCTGGATGTCAGAGTTCGTATCACCCTCAAGAGGTCTGGATGTCAGAGTTCGTATCACCCTCAAGAGGTCTGGATGTCAGAGTGCGTGTCACCCTCAAGAGGTCTGGATGTCAGACTGCGAATCACCCTCAAGAGGTCTGGATGTCAGAGTGCGTGTCACCCTCAAGAGGTCTGGATGTCAGACTGCGAATCACCCTCAAGAGGTCTGGATGTCAGACTGCGTATCACCCTCAAGAGGTCTGAATGTCAGACTGCGAATCACCCTCAAGAGGTATGGATGTCAGAGTGCGTGTCACCCTCAAGAGGTCTGGATGTCAGACTGCGAATCACCCTCAAGAGGTCTGGATGTCAGACTGCGTATCACCCTCAAGCGGTCTGGATGACGGGGTCGAACTACTTACTAACGTTGAAGCTCCTACCTAAATATGTTGGGTTCAGTGCCGACGTCATCGAAAGCCACCTGAAGACAGCATCCGCCATCTTGGATTTTTGACATTTCGTGAAATGAAAACACGCTTTATTTTACCCAAGTTTAATTTTGTGTAGTAATAAAACATATACACTGATAGAATATTCACACAGTTACACATAACGTATCATAAAAACTAATAAACAATATGCTGTTAGGCCGTAGCGAAGTTTTCCCCACTCGCAGCGCCGATGAATGGCTTCAATTCTCATTGTTTTTATTTTTCAATAAAAGTGCGCTTGTCTTTATCAAGTTGTGAAATGTAAAGTCATCAAAGTATTAACTTCATTAATATCATTCAATTTAACTGTATTTTAATCATCTTATACTAATAGCAGATATGTGTAAACGAGAATATCCTCTCGAATTTCGTTTCCACAAAAAATACCCCGATAGAACCCTCCTTTTAAAGTCGGGACAACGAACAACGGACGTTGTGTTCCTAAGAACATTATAAATATCTCTAACTCATTAGCCAATTGAGTTACATTAAACAATAGGATATCTTCGTCTACATCTAGAGATAAACAAAGTACACATTTTTACAAGTTCGGCAACATCCCACTGAGGAACATAAAGTCTCTGGCCCCTATAAAAACATTACAAGTGCCACAGCGGGAAATCGTTATTTATATAATCAATCATTAAGATGATTGGTTTTATATCATATATAATTTGAACACAAAATGTATATAGTTTGCAAGTACATGTAATTACAAACCCATTCTAAAAATATTAATGAGCACAGAAAAAGGCAAAGAAAATAAATAGTTATGTAAAAAGTTGTTTGATTATAATGTAACACGTGGAAACGTAATGTGATCCTAAAAAAGATAGATTAACAAGGTTATTTTTTAAAATTGGACAATAAAGTTAGTCAGTTACTCTACACAACATGTCACTATTTTTAACATGTTTTAGTCTTATTTTTCATTTGTGGATTAAACTATCTTACATTTCAATTGCTAACGTTTATTTTGAACACTACTTTATAATAATTTTAACAATCTGATTAAAATCCGTGGAATAAAAATTGCAAAATAGTGCTTCTACCGGGATACGAAATGATATCAGTCGTAGGTTCCACGCCAAACCGTCTGATAACAGCCTGTAGACTCGCGTGTTCGAGCGCAATTCAGGTATCCAATCAAAAGACGCCCAACAAATGCTTTCGGTGCGAGAAGCTAGGGGCAGATAACTCAAAATAGCTTTCCTTCCTGTTTCCTGTCTGTTCCGAATGCTTTCAAAACAGCGACCGTGTAAAAACTATGCTGTGATTGGTCAGCTATTTGACTCGGTTTTGGCTGCCCTATACTGGTTCGGAACATTCGCCTATACGGGGTGTTCTCAGACCTTGTGAAGAGGAATTTACAGAACCTGTTCGTAGAACGGTAGATACATAATTTTACCATTTTTTTCCCTCGAAACAAGGTCGATTTTAATCAGACTGATAATTTCAATCACAGTTAATCAAAGTTTTATGAGGTGTTTAGTGCGAAAATCGATCGATGCAAACTTGGTTATGTTAATTATAAGATGAGTCGTGTCCAAAGTGGCATTTGTTTTGAAAAAATACGACTACTTTATCACTTTACAGGATTCCTATTTAAATATTTATAAAAACTTAACATAAAGTGTCTCTACGTTGGCTTTAGGTAAATCTTAAATGTGACACATGTACGGCGCTTTTGCCTGAACATATTAAATGGGCTTCTTGTTTCTATTCTTGGTGAAATCTCGTTTATTGCTTGATTTATGGTTTAAACTTATGAATACAATATCACAATGATAGAAACCTCTATGCAAGTCCGATGACATTAAATGGGTTTCTTTTTACTGCGTTTGAAAGGGAATTTGCTTAAATCTCTTTTCTGGCCTGGTTTATGCTTAAAGGTACATCCATTGTGTTGTGAGGGGTCACATATTCCAAAAGTTATAAATGGTGTTACTTTATCGAGAATTGATGATATTGATATTGATGATAGTCGACTTACATGTAGCATATTGACGATATGAAGGTAAAAGTCGTGATTTCTGATCGAAAATCGGACAATGCGCAGCTTTGGAATGTTATTTATAGCAGACAAAAAAGATTAATTTGAGTTGATAATGTTTAATAGGTCATATATCTACTGTGCATGTAAATTGGACGTGCAGTTTCGGTTTCAGCACATGCTTAATGATGTTACTCAATTTTAATTTGAAACTAGTAATTGTGATATATTTGGCGATTTTGGATACATATGAAGGCTGAGTTAATTCATTTGTATTGTAGACAGCACATGTGATGAGTATTAAAGCCAAATAAAAATTTCTGAAACACAAAGGATGCACCTTTAAAACTATGTCACTATGAAAGAATTCTCTGTGTTCATTTATAACAAACTACTTTTTATTTCGTTTCTGACAAGGAGGAAGTTTCACTCACTTCAGTGTATATGCAGATGAAGTGTTACACTATCTTTGCGTGAACTAGAAAACCTTCACACGACTTAGTGTTCTCCTGCTGTCCAGCTGTAGACTGATGTGTTAGCAAGGCTGTTATATAGGATGAAGAGTTTAATGACGTAGATAAATATCCGAGGTTTACAACGACTTTCGACGGGTTCGGCGTCTTTTCAGTTGAGCCTCATGTCGTCAAAGTTTAATTGACGAATACCCTTTTTACCTGAACGCAGATTAGAACGTTACTGTCCGACAAACTTGAGAAAAATCTAAAACGATAATAAATATAGAGGCCCTGTAACCAGAATAGTTATCATTTTGTTTTTTTTGTACTACATGTACGTTTGGGCATTAAGAAGATGATAATTAAAGAGCCTTAGATGCCATTTCACAAAGCTGTGTTGGACCATCGCATCTTCAGATTGCCATTGGTCATGTGGAAACTTTAGAAAACGTATCAAGCTGACAACTCCATTGGTTGACTGGATTTTAAACAAGAGTTATTTTTAAATGTTGGAGAGCAACCGCCTATTATCATTTTCCCACTAGATCTGGTGAGCATTTAAGCATGGACTAAGCTCGGATATGTGTGAATGAGATCATTAGGGGTATTTCAAACCTATCTTCCTTACACAGGTTAACAACATCGTCCAACTGGTATGATGTAGGTTCCTCTGAATGCTAGTGCGGGAACCTTCAATAAACTCAATTTCAGTTCTCTTTATATCTGCAGGTAGTGAGCAGATATCCCATGTTTCGGCCAGAATGTGACGTCATCAAATCGCATGGTGTTACACCGGAAATGACATTTACACATACAACGAATATTTTTTTAAATCTTTTTTTAGAAAGACATCGGGTAATTTACGAGTACTACCGAAAGTTACCTCTTACAACAATCCATTGTTGTTGCAGACCAAAATTGGGAAAGAATTAATAACCAAATTTAAAAAAATTATGTTATAACGTCTAGTTCTACAATTATGGAAGATTGAAAAGTGAATCGTCCAAGATTTATACATCTTAAACAATGTGCATCTTAAGGATAATTATATCATCGAAATAAATCACCTGAAATATTCACTGTGCATCATCGTACACCGGAAGTAGAGAGATGTACATCGATGATATGTTTGTAGAGAGGAGTGGAAAACCAAACACACAGTAGGTAACCGCCGATTTTTCTATTGCTTATTAAGTTTTGTACACAGTAATGAATACATTAGGGAATTGATACATTTTGTGAATGCGGGAAGTTGTTTTAGTGTACTGCGGCATATAGAAATAGTCAAAAATTGATTCGCTCATCGACCCTACCGACAATGTTGATGCTATTACATTTTGAGGTGTTTTACATGGAAATTGGACAAAAATACATACAATTTTTAACTAAAACTCACTGGTATGCATAACTTGACTTCTGTAGAAAAGAACCCATGCCTGGGAAATGGTTTCAGGTTGTATGTTGCAGTATGTTGTTTTTTCCTTTCGTAGCTTGTGTACCGTTTGTATTATAAATTACTGCTTCGCTGTACCGTTTGTAGTTTCGGCTGATGTACCGCTTGTAGATTTACATAAGTATTCAACATAACATTTCTGACACACGAAAGCAATTCTTCACGTAAAACATTGTTTCTGTATCACTTACAGGTTATGTACGATATAAATGTACTATGGAACTTATTATGAGGTTTCCTCGAAATAGGCTTATTAGTTTCTGGCACTTTCGAAAAACCAACAACACCGATGACTCATTGATGGAAAGAATATGATTCGTATGGTTGCAAAATATGTCCACGAAATAATATAAGACCAGAGAACATCAGCTAAAACAGCAAAATTGTTTCCAGATCGGAAACTGGTCAGCACACAACAGTTTATGGAACAACAGATATTTTTTTGTAATTGTCAATAATATGTTAACTGTTCTGTCACATAAGGGGCATTTCTGTAATCTGTGTGACATCATCTTTTTTCAACATCTGTATCCATTAGGTCACAGTCATCAGATGAGTCAGTAGCAGTATTTTCATTGTTTAATTGTCGCCACTTTATTATGAAGTTAATTGGATCTAATTAGCCATATCATCATAATTATCATGTGATAATTCGGAATTTTGTAAACGTTCACTCTGTGCGTTCTCTGTCTTTGGGAAACTCGCGTAGGCATCAGTGATCTAGAGTTACCTGTGTTTAGATGCACAAAAAAGCTTTTAACGTATTCTTATGAACCAAATTGACTTGTCCAAGAAAGACATAAGAACAAGCAATTACTTATACTCACATTTAATCAACGCTTCTTTTCTACGTAACAGTAACTTTCATTCTATATATATACTCTCTCTCGCACTCTTTCTATCTCATTTGAAGTGACATTTGATAGAAGAACATGTTAAATTTACCCTTTGTTACCCAATGATATTTTATTATTATCTTATTATTATCTATACTTTTCTGACCCTTTCTGTTTGACCTATGAGTAAATGCTCCCCCTAAAGGTATCGATTTGTATTTGACTAATATCATCATTCCAGTTTAACACGAGTAACGTAGCTGTGTTATGATTTTAAGGTACTCTCGACTACAAAAGCGAGCTTCAGTTACTGAAATATTTGCTGCGATATTCATCATTTGAGTCAGGAACATTTTCCATCCTGACCTGGAGGAGTGTGATCTGCAAACACGGACATATTCTTGATCTACATTGATGTTATATGTTTCTCCTCTGTTTAGAACATGTTTCTGATATTATTCTTTAAGGACAGTTTTGATGCCTCTACTCAATCTTTTCCTGATCACGAGATCTCGTACAGGATGTGTTTAAAAGTCATTGTTGATAATGTCATTAAAAGCATATCATCCTTGTCACAGTTCTTAAAATATACATAATGAATACATACATGTAATTTGTCAACCCTTTGATACCTGGAAATGAAATGATTTAAGCTATACCGTAAAAATACTACCAACGGTACACAAAATATCTACAAACTGTACACAAAGGAAAATCCACACCGATCGTTTACAGACTATAAGAACTTTAATAGCATATTGATAGAATTCACACTGTGTTAGGTTAATGTGATGCTTAGTTAAGTTATTTCTCGCGTGAGTGAACCAGAATGTAACATATATCTTTTTAAATGATTAAAAGATGTGAACATATGCTCTTCAAAATACAACCTCCAGACTGAGCAACGCAAAAATACAATGATATACGTATATATAATAACCCATTAGCAATGCTGTTCTTTATCTATACACAAAAGGAAAACATTCAAGGCAAAGTTTATTGTGATAATTATCAGTCCTATCTTATCAGATGTTATTTCCAAATAAAGCTGGAAATATAGCTAGTTTACTCCTCTCTACAAACATATCATCGATGTACACCTCCCTACATCAATATACCCTCCCTATACGATGATATTCCCTCCCTATACGATGATATACCCTCCCTATACGATGATATACCCTCCCTATACGATGATATACCCTCCCTATACGATGATATACCCTCCCTATACGATGATATACCCTCCCTATACAATGATATACCCTCCCTATACGATGATACACAGTGATATTGTGATGTCACTTATCCTGTTCAATAAAGCTAACACAACCACCAGAAGAGCAGCCTGCAGCATCCCAGTATTATCTGCAGCAATCAGCACGTCGTCCGAGCTTCACTGTACACTTCACGACAGGACCGGCTGTTGGCATGTGGGACTGACTCCTGAAATCAATGTATTATCAAATCGAATCAGAATTGTTAAGCCAAGAATAGCAGATAAATATAATCAAGATTCAATTACTGCTTTTCTTCTAAATTTCCGAAGTACAAATTCTCCGCCAACACTGTGCGGCTCGGATAAAGGGAGATGCGCTCTCGACTTAATGTGAAACTCTTATCCGTGATTATTTTTCGACCTGAATACTCTCTACCCAACGTTTGACTGTATGCTTACGACAAAGGGAGGTAAGTGATGAAGTGTGAACAGTGAGGCGGTCGATATGGTAATAGCGTTTCTTGGAGACTAAACGTTGCCATGACGTTCTCAGAAATATCGTGGGATCACGCATCTTGTTGTCAAATGGCACATCCGCTTACGTTTCTTCCTATTCAAGACTTTACCAACTTTTAACACTCGGATAAAAACAACCAACACGGCAAGATACATTTTTCAAGAACAGAGAAATAAGAAAGTGCTTTTCTTGTTCATCTTGGTAAGTACAAATGTATATATATATAATTTAATGTCAGTTTTATAACTCGTTACACCACTGACTGTGACATTTTGGACGGTCATTGTTTTTGTCCTAATTATGTGATTTCATTATTTTTTTAATAATACTTGGTGCGAGAACGGTTTGCCTAACTGGTATTTCATTTTAAATGCCAAAAATATATTTTAAAATGTCTTGGTATTAACATTTAATGGTTCTGCAAAGTCACCTCGCTGTCCTCTGAAGGCGTCTTTTCTTCCAAAATGACGATAAAAAAACCCATTTCCCCCCAAAATAACACTTACAATATTTTACAATATCCTTTTAATAAGACACTCAGTTACTTCTTCTTTGATTATATAACTTTTGAAAAAATATTGAAATCAAATATTTAGAGCTTTGTGCTACTAACGGAAATGTGGTCATTTTTTTTAGAATGTCCCATGAAATATAATATATACACTATTGTGTTGCTTCTTCCTATGTGAATGTAAGGTATTATCACCTTCGTTTTAAACTGGAATAGTTAACACAGTTAAGATCTTTAATTGTTTGATTGTTATTAATAATTTTCCAAATGAATAAAATTCCTTTCGAAAAAGTTGATTTGGATGAATTTGTAAATGTGTCATGATTTTATTTTAGTTTTAGTCATATCTCTAAGTAAATAAAAACATATCATTTAACCCGTGGGTACAATTAATAGCGTCCATGTGTGGCTTTGAGGAAAACCTGGTGTTTGCCATGATATATTATGTTGACTTTCGCTGTGTTAATGACAGGAGATAATATGACTCTTGGCATTTGGCTGTATCATCTGTATAACAGTTTGTTTCACGAGGATATAATGGAGCGTGGTTACATAGTTATCTACAGAAATATATGATAGCCTGAACTCTATATTAAGTCCACAAGTTACTCTTTTTTTAATTCAATCACTATCAATATTTTTTAAACTGAGTTTTAATTTCATTATTATGTCATTTCGTTATCGTAATTTCACAACTATACATGATGAAATACACATTTAGGATTTTTACAAATATCCATTCAATACATAGTTTAAGGAGAAGTAGCACGTTTTTTCGCTCATATAAGTCGATCAAATGTATTTGAAAAATAATGTCACCAAGAGTAAAACACCCTTCTCTCTTCGGAGTACCAAGTTAAAAATGAGTGAATATGGTTCGGTAAAGCCATTGGAATCTTTTCTGTAATTCGAAATAATAAATTGTGTTCACAATAAAATAACCGCCATGTTATTTTTGCTTTCTTTATATCCAACATTGTAATTCCCACTACGGTTATAAAAAAAAGTTGTAATAAGATGTTATACCCTCTAAAGTTAATTTAAATGACGTAAACTATCATTTTAAATGGGAAATTTGAAAAAAAAAAATTTTGGCAAAAAACATGCTACTGCCCCTTTAAGGTTCAGTACATTTAAACGTCAGTAGATTTCATGAATAACAAAATCTAAAGACCTTTTTATAAATTTTGAGTATTTCCTTCGAAACGTTCGTACTTTTAGGAATTATTTAAGTGTACTTGAACGTGCGAGTTACTAAGGTTTCGAGAAGACGGGTCATAAATCTTAGCAGGACTGCTGCTCTTATTGCATTCCCGTAATATCGCAATTGGTCTCCTCTTTCACTGATGCTGACTGACAAGAGAGTATTCATTACACGAGATAAACAGAGGAGATCTGTCTTTCCTCGACCAATACGTAGAGGGTAATGTCCGAGTAACTCTCCATTCCTTAAAAATAATGGAGCCGAGGCCCATTATTTTTAAGGAATGGAGAGTTACGAGGATATTACCCTACTTAAATTACACTCCAAGTTTTGCTCTTTTATCAAATTTGCTTTGGAAATTAAATTTCTACTTAAAAAATATGATGTGATGTGTAACTCTCCATTACTGAAAAATAATGGAGTGAAAGAACAATAGGATGACATCACAAGTGTAATTTAAAATGTTTTTCTCCCCTAGTGAGGTAGGAAGGTACTACTAGGTATCTTACTTGTGGTGTGGTGTTTGTTAAGGAAAAACAGATATATTTTTATTTTATGTCAAAAAGGCTGTTTTCGTAATATGTGTGCCCCTTTAAAACCAGTATAAGAATATCATTGATATATATATTGAGTAACGTCATACGAGGGGTGTCCCAAAGGCATTTGGCCTATTGAACATAGATAATATCTTACTCTTCATTTTTACTATGATAATTTTTCAATTCAATTCTTTATTTCAGTATTTGGGGCCTTAGGCCCAGAATACAAACCTTATACATTCTTCAAAGGTCAATATTATAATGAATACCTTTGCCAATGCACCCCGTCACCAGCGCAAATCTGTATCTGAACTAATAAGGAATTGATATTTCTGTTTGAGCTGAGTTGCACTCCATTACAGAAAGCCGGTTGACAATATCCTCTTACCAATCGACCCAGTCTCTCTGTAACATATGGACAAAATTGATATCTGATATCTTGTCAAGGTGACAAGGTCATAATTTATATCTATATCACGCACTGTACAAATGCATACAGAAACATCATTTTTATCAGCAGAACGTGTGTTCCAAAGGATATATCGTTGATAGGAGATATCGGTGATAGGATATATCGTTGGAAGGATGTGTCGTTGGTAGGAGATGTCGTTGGTGGGAGATGTCGTTGGTAGGAGATGTCGTTAGTAGGAGATGTCATTGGTGGGAGATGTCGTTGGTAGGAGATGTCGTTGGTAGGGTAAATCGTTAGTAGGAGATGTCGTTGGTAGGAGATGTCGTTGGTGGGAGATGTCGTTGGTGGGAGATATCGTTGGAAGGAAATGTCGTTGGTAGGGGATATCGTTGGTAGGAGATGTCGTTGGTAGGAGATGTCGTTCGTAGAATATATTGTTGGTAGGAGATGTCGTTGGTAGGAGATGTTGTTGGTGGGAGATGTCGTTGGTGGGAGATATCGTTGGAAGGATATGTCGTTGGTAGGAGATAACTTTGATTGGAGATGTCGTTGGCAGGAGATAACATTGATTAAAGATGTCGTTGGTAGGGTATATCGTTGGTAGGAGATGTCGTTGGTAGGAGATGTCGTTGGTCGGAGATGTTGGTCGGAGATAACATTGGTAGGATATGTCGTTGGTGGAGATAACATTGATTGGAGATGTCATTGGCAGGAGATAATGTTGATTAGAGATGTCGTTGGTGGGAGATAACATTGATTAGAGATGTCGTTGGTAGGAGATAACGTTAATTAGAGATGTCGTTGGTGGGAGATATCGTTGATTAGAGATGTCGTTGGTGGGAGATGTCGTTGGTAAGAGATGTCGTTGGTGGGAGATAATGTTGATAAGATATGTCGTTGGTAAGAGATTGTGTGAGATAACGTTGGTAGGAGATGTCGTTGGTAGGAGATAACGTTGAATAATTACAAAATGGTTTAGTTACACTAATTTTGGGGTTTCTGATTGGACGAGAGCTCTCAAAAAACTGCTGCCATTTCTCGATGAATGCAGATAAAATGTGCTACCATACCTCGTGCATTCGTACCTTATGACGTCACAATCCATCAGAACAAACGGACGTGTCAGTTGGTTCTTACAACGGAGGGTAACGTTTTGATGCCAAATAATTAAGGCTGTGCAATATTATTGCAATACCAATATATTGCAATACAGAGTTGTGCAATACGCGTATTGCAATACGATTTTCATAGTGCAATATATTGCACCAACAAATATTAAGTCAAATTTATTCATTTATCTTGTAAAAGGCACATTTACTGGCTTAACTTGTACAACGAAAATTATTGAACTGTATTACAAATGATCTTTATAAAGTTCTGAAAGTCATTTTATCAAATGTGTCTTGTTTAAAATGCAAAATGAAGTATAGAAATTGAATGTAGAGTTCATTTAGTGTGTTGCAATATCATTGGCACTAGTTAAAATGGTTTCTAGAGAAATATCTCATTGTCAGAGGATCTTGCAATATATTGTGGTACGTATTGCAATACATTACAGTTCAGCAATACGTATCGCAATACAAAATATGAGGCAATACACAGCCCTACAAATAATATATACACATGTCATTTCGTCTTCAAACCCACGGCAATAACTGGAATATTCATTCCTTTTCCGAATGAGACAATTAATTTCACCGGGAACACTTCATTTTAATCGATACAAGTTCTCAAGCTTGTTCATCCACTAGCGCTTCGCAAACGGTAGCCACGTTTGAACGTCACGTGATATGCTAATGAGGGTTAATCACAAATTGCGTAAACCAGAAAAAACGAACCCTGATTGTATGCATGTGAATGCTGTGAAAACGAAATTGAATCCTCTGCCGTTTTAGATTAAGGATTCCTCAATTTTGCTTCAGCCATGTATTGTTGCGTGTAACAAGCTGCTGCCTCCCGTGATAAATGACAAATATGTTAGATTTGTGTAAATATTTAAAGAAAAACTTGTTGATTTTGTAATTATAAGGATTGTTTTACATGTTTTGTGCCTCTATCGAAGTATAACAGCAACAAATTTCGTATAACATCGCTCCGCTACGCTACGCGATGTTATACGAAATTTGTTGCTGTTATACTTCGATAGAGGCACAAAACATGTAAAACAATCCTTAATTGAAGATGTCGTTGGTAGGAGATAACGTTGGTAGGAGATGTCGTTGGTAGGAGATAACGTTGATGGAGATAGAGATGAAGTTTTGAGGGCAGAAACCTGGACTGCACTTGTCCAACAATTCAGATATCCTGTTCAGATATATTCAAGCCAAGGACAATTGTAATGTATTTATTACCTCCTGTTGAGATCAGAAGATACTTCGGTGAGATTTTCCGTGTGTCTTGTTATTGAGGATGCAACTTCACGTGTGTCTTGTTATTGAGGATGCAATTTCACGTGTGTCTTGTTGTTGAGGATGCAACTTCACGTGTGTCTTGTTATTGAGGATGCAACTTCACGTGTGTCTTGTTATTGAGGATGCAACTTCACGTGTGTCTTGTTATTAAGGATGCAACTTCACGTGTGTCTTGTTATTGAGGATGCAACTTCACGTGTGTCTTATTATTGAGGATGCAACTTCACGTGTGTCTTGTTGTTGAGGATCCAACTTCACGTGTGTCTTGTTGAGGATGCAACTTCCCCTGTAAGTCATAACTCGGGCCAGTTTCCATCACTGGCTAATTCGATCTTTGCTGCATTTCGTCAACATTTCTGTGCCAGCGTATAGACCTCTCATAATGCGCACTGACTTGCGGGAGAAGTTGTTGAGACTGTTGTATTCACGCAAGTGTTTAACTCTTTACTGCCCATGATGAATCTCCAATGACAAGATCACGATATCGAAAGTATCAAATCATTTGCCTTCAACATAGTTTCTAAGAACAGATGGACGCCATATACTTTACTACTATACAGTCATGTACGATCAAAATGAATGTTCTCTGCGTGTGATAATTGTGTAAAAGTTTTATGTTCGTAGAAACCGTATTTGAAATGACATATATGTGTAGAAAGATGTTTAAGAATAACACGAAGTTGCTTAATCCTAGAATTGCGTGATGTTGAAAACTACATAAACATGTGAGACTACGTAATGACGCATTAACGAACTTTATGACATGTTACTTACATAATATATTTGTTCCTGCTTTGACCTCGTTGATGAATGTATTAACCAGTCCAGTTCCTTGAGCAGAGCACGCAACCAGTGCGTGTTGTGTAAGTAAACATCGTACATAGACCTACATTATGTGCCTGTGGTTTGCAGAAAGTGAATGAACCTTCTTTGTTTGTAGCGAGTGCTATATTTGGTTTAATGCAAACACGTATTGACATTGAAGAGAGCAAATATCGACGTTCACGTGCTTCTGTACATCGCTGCTGAAGCGTACAGCTGCCGAGCTGCATATACGGACACGTGTACTTAACGTCTCGGTGAAGATGTGTGACAGACGCAGTCAGTTATACCTCAGTCAGTTGGAGGTTATGTAACCGAGCCGCACAGAGCTAATGATGATTGTGAGTACTATCATGACTAATGTCCATCCATTTAGGATAATATTAGAATTTGTTTGTATTTCTTAACCATGTTTGTTCTTGTCTTGACATTCCTTCTACATCATAAACGATCTGTGATTTAAAATAATGACCCCGTTTAAACATCATTAGCAGTTACCTGCCTGACATAATGAACTCACTCCTACGAGTGATTAAGTATGGAGTAGGAATGAAAGTGATTAAGCTTGAGTGGATTACGGGAATTAAGATTTAGGAAGTAAGGAAGGGTTGGAGAAGGTACGTTTTTTAAACACAAAAAAGACAGTTTCACTAAAACAGTTTGAACATCATAACCATTGATACAGAGTATATGTTTAGATGTTTCCAAATAAAATCACAATAATCAAATATTGGTAAAATAAATGAGCTACATAATGTCTGCAATGTTTTTCTCTGTAGGCGATATTTAAGACTTCTCAGATAATTACAATAATAATAATAATAATAATAATAATAATAATGTATAGTTCTTTTATAGCGCAGTTCTCCTCTCAGAGGACTCTGTGCGCTTCTTCTCTGCTGTGAGATGCTGAATGATGAAATGTTTATGCAAAAGCTTCCTTGAAAAGATGTGTTTTGAGTTCCGATATGAAATGTTGAAGGTTTGGTATATTTCTGAGAACAGAAGGCAGTGAGTTCCAAACAGCAGGTCCGGCACATTTGAAGGCTCGTGCACCTGCTGATTTTAAATTGAACTTCGGTGTGCAAAGAAGTGAAACGTTAGATGATCTCAAGTTGCGTTTTGGGTCATACTGAGAGAGTTCATTTGCAAGAAAAGGTGGAAGTGTGTTAGCAAGATATCTGTACACAATTGTTGCCAACTTGTACATCACTCTGTACTTGATCGGAAGCCAGTGTAGTTCTTGCAGTAGTGGTGTGACATGATCATATTTCCGTTTCCGTAGAACCAGTCGAGCTGCCGAGTTCTGTACTGCCTGGAGGCGATCAAGCTGTTCTGCAGGTAAACCATAGAGGGTAGAGTTGCAATAGTCGAGCTTGGAGGTGATGAACGCATTTACAAACTTTGCAACAGATTCTGTTGTAAGGCTTTTTCGTATTGAGGCAAGCTTCCGGAGTTCGACATAACATCCTCTGCAGATGTTACCTATTTGGTCCTTCATGGAGAGCGTGCTATCAATCTTAACGCCAAGGTACTTGACACTTGATTGAAACTGGATATCAGTGTCTCCGATGTAAGCAGATGTTTCCTCAATTTGCTGTAGTCTGGTCTTTGAGCCTACTGGCATCAGCTCAGTCTTATCTGTGTTCAACTTGAGCTTGTTGCTCGTCATCCAAGACAACACACTTGTAACACATGCTTGTACACCTGTCTTGATTTGTTGAAAGTCTGCAGGAGGACCACTTTTTGACAACTTTGTGTCGTCCGCGTATTTGTGGTAGTCACACTCGTGAACATGCATTACATCTGATAGAGGCTGGGTGTATAGAGTAAATAGAACAGGACCGAGGACAGAGCCCTGTGGTACTCCGTATTGTAGAGGCTTGGCTGAGGATTGCTGACCATAAAGTACAATGGACTTGGTTCTGTTGGTAACATAGGATGCGAACCATGCTAGGGCGGAGCCTTTAATCCCAAAGGTTACTTCCATCCTCTTCAGTAGAATGTCATGATCTATCGTATCAAATGCCGCGCTTAAATCTAAAAGCGCGACAAGTGACACAAGTCAATGTAAGTAACTTTCAAACCACGATAAGAGAGAACCCCGTATTCCATTAGCCCATAACTTATGCAAGAGACTCTTATGCCATTTCCTCTCTGTAGGAAAAATCAGGCGTTTTCCTAGTGAATCGTAAGTTTGTAAACATTATATTTTGAAAGGGTAAAGTAAAACATGATGAAACATTTTATTTAATAGAAACAGTTTTCGAATTAGAAAATCAAAACCACCATGAATAATATTCTTAATTGATTGAAAAATTGATGGGCAATTCATATTTTTACCTATTTACTTATACCAACATGTTTTAATTCATTTTGTTAAGGTTATGACACTTCATCCAATGTATGTTAATTTTTAAAAGTTTAGATTACACAGATTCATCAACCATTTTATGGCTACGCTATTATTCAGTATATTTTATCTTGAAATTTGAAGATCTTACCTTGACATTCAAGATACTAAGTTGAAAATTCAACTTAATATTTAGAAAATTCAAGTAGGTATCCTGAAAACTCAACTTAGCATCTTAAATTTAACTAAGTATCTTAAACAATTGATTTAGTATCTTGATAATTTAATTTAGTATCTTGAAAATTTAATTTGATATCTTGAAAATTTAATTTGATGTCTTGAGAATTAAACTTAATTTTGTTGAATATGTAACCCTTAAATTCAAGATAATTAATTAATTAGTTTGCGACAGATTCATGAAGACGAGCCTGTATGGACCAAATCTATTTTACCATTTGCTGGAGCATATGTCTCAGCAACTAGAGGACAGGCTTATCCGCCCAAATGGCCGATTCAAAGTTCAGGAGTTTTTACCTTCTTCAGTCCATAATATGCCCGAGGACATTGGTATGCGAATATTCACAGAGTTCACTGAGTTGAAAGACAATGCACATGAGCAATAGACGGTAGAAATCAGGCGATGGAAATCACGTTGGCAAGATATTACAGCAGACGAGAAACCGCCGTGATTTGTTGGCAACACTGGAGTTCGCAAAAGAAGATCTTTATCCGAATATCCATGTTGCCCTCAAAACACTTGTGACAATGTCAGTGTCTTCTGCAACGGCTGAGCGTTCCTTCAGCGCAACGAGACGTTTTAAAACGTATCTCAGATCTCACGTGGTAGATGATTTTGCAGAGGGAAAAACTCGCAAAATGGACCTTATCTTCAAGTAAAGTTGATGGCATAGAGTGCACACATCAGATAGCTTCCCGGCTGCTTCAAACAATTTTATAGCTGTTCTTTTTCATGTTCCTTTTTCAACGTTCTTACGGTTTTCAATGTTTCAACATTGTTTATTGTACTTGTACTTTATGGGCAAATGCACAGCATTTGCCCCTATATAACGTTGAAATAGTTACAAATGGTTTCATTGCGTTAGTTATATTCCAGATTATGTTTGTTAGAACCTGCTTGTTTGGTTCGTCTGTTCTTTCACTCATTTTGCAGTGATTCTTTAAAACACTTTTTAGTACAACAATCGATCTGCGTACAAATGATGTTTTCCTAGTTACGCCCCTGCAGGATGAAAATGTGTCCATCACTATGACCCTGAAAGTAAATCCAGTCAAAGCAGTTGAAGCCACTTTAGTCACCACCGCCTAAAAAGGCACGGGTCCAGCCCTAGGCAGGCAGGGTTATGCTCACCGTATTTTGGGATCAGCATGGTGTAATCATGATGAATTCTTTTGGAAAGGGTAGCACAATACTGGGACATACTACGCTAGTTTGCTGCACAAATTGCGGAAAGCTATCAAAACCGAGAGACGCAGTATGCTCACTAAAGGTGTCCGCCTGCTTCAGGACAGTGCTCCTGTCCACACCTCATGTGTAGCTCAGACGGAAGTGCAGACCTGCGGCTATGAACTACTTCCCCACTCACCGTATTCTCCTGACTTTGCACCATCTGATCTCTTCCTCTTCCCAAACATTACGTCATTTTTTAAAGCACTCGTTTCCTTGAAGATGAAACCCTCATCTAATGAGGCCAAATCCTGGCTTTTGGCAAGGTCTGATGCCTTTCACAAGAAAGGCCTAGAAAGCTGCGTCAATAGGAGAAATGTGTCACACTGTGTGGTGCCTATGTAGAGAAAGACAAATTACTATACCAAGTTTCGTTTCTTTCAGTAAAGTAGAAGTCTATCAGGGTAATCTTTATTGAACGCCCCGCGTATTATGTGCTATTATTTCTCTTGATTGATATCATGTATGTTTTGAAAAAGATTGTATTTTAAACAACCATCAACATTCTCTTTACATATTTGAACAGACTCAGATTTAGTTTGTGATGTCATTTTACAGGAGAAAAAACTATAGACAAAGCAAGCAAGATGCGATGATCACTACTGAGGGCTCCGGAGTCAGATGGTAGACGAAGGCGGTTTATTCAACCAGGAAATAGATAATGGAATAGTTTAATAACAGTTATGTCACCAGGTGTTGGCGAAACCAGTGGACATGTCGAACACAACCGGGAGAATCAAAGAGTCACACACACAAATAATGTCAAAAAGAAATGCCGCAAACATTGTCAACAGAGTATAGAAACAAAATTTTAGAAATATTTACAATGATGCATGATCAGACACCGATTGGGTCCTGAAATTACTATTTCAAAGGTGTTTTTGTTTTTACAAAATGTTTTGCATTTAATTTTAAAATTATGGAAATTAAGTTTATAGAAGATGTTGGTGATATAATGTTCCATCGTAGACTCTAATTCGTTGACGAGTCGTTACGGTATAACACCATTAAACAAGTAAGAAAGGCATATTTCACTCTCCTGCCTCACCAAGGTAAGGATATTCCAAAACGATATTTTTCAAAAGGTGTGTTTCTCTGAAACATAACATCCCGCCAGGGGCACGGCAACTTTGTCTGCAGAAGAGAACTGTTCTACACGTAGTAAGGTTTGGGTGCAATGCTACACTGAATTTCAGCGTAGTACCACCCATTGTTCGCTAGTTCCAGCCGATGCTCGCAGGTTTCAAAGCAATGCATAGCCACTTGCGGGCTTTCTCTCTGCCATAATACTAGCAGCCGCAATAAAGGTGAAATACTCTTAAAAGCGGCGTTTAACCCCCTACTCACCTCAGCTCACCTGAAACATAAAAGGGTAAAGTTTAAAAAATGGACGATTTATGTTGTTTGGCTTCTGGACACATGTAACTAGGTTTTTGGTCGTATTTACCATTCGTGGATTAATCTTGCATTTTTGTTGGCAATGTTTCATAAACTGGGTAATGTTTCGCCATTTTTATATGTATGTGACAGACTGAAACGGGCGGACATGATTAACAGGTAAGTAAATCACCAGGTATGTGGCTGTACACCTGATGTAGACCTGATGTACGGGACTGTGATTAACACATGTCGCTTTGTAGCTAAACACCGTGTGTGGTTGGTAGATGGATGATGGGCGGATGTCTGTCTGGTGAGGTTGGTGTCATGGATGGGAACAAGTGATTTCGTAGGAGGGAACGGTTCGCAGAAGTGGTGATTTCATTATTCATTATGGATTGTGTAGAAAGGTACCAACTGTGTTATAAACAGGACAGCGATTGTACGAGTCCTGTGAACTTGGTTGTACCAGTCCTGTGAAATTGGTTGTGTTGTACGAGACATTCACTGATTTACGGAGTCTAGTGAGTTGTGATAGTGGTTTTATGAAAAATGCATGTATAAACTAGGACTTACCGTGTCATGTGAGGTTGGTTGTATATACCATACAGGGATTAACTGTGTATTGCAAGGTTGGTTACATGTAACATAGAGGGATTAACTGTGTACTGTGAGGTTGGTTGTATGTAACATACAGGGATTAACTGTGTATTGTGAGGCTGGTTGTATGTAACATACAGGGATTAACTGTGTATTGTGAGGCTGGTTGTATGTAACATAGAGGGATTAACTGTGTATTGTGAGGTTGGTTGTATGTAACATAGAGGGATTTACCGTGTATTGTGGGGTTGGTTGTATGTAACATACAGGGATTAACTGTTTATTGTGAGGTTGGTTGTATGTAACATACAGGGATTAACTGTGTATTGTGAGGCTGGTTGTATGTAACATAGAGGGATTTACCGTGTATTGTGAGGTTGGTTGTATGTAACATACAGGGATTAACTGTGTATTGTGAGGTTGGTTGTATGTAACATACAGGGATTAACTGTGTATTGTGAGGCTGGTTGTATGTAACATAGAGGGATTAACTGTGTATTGTGAGGTTGGTTGTATGTAACATACAGGGATTTACCGTGTATTGTGAGGTTGGTTGTATGTAACATAGAGGGGTTAACTATGTATTGTGAGGCTGGTTGTATGTAACATAGAGGGGTTAACTGTATATCGTGAGGCTGGTTGTATGTAACATAGAGGGATTTACCGTGTATTGTGAGGTTGGTTGTATGTAACATACAGGGATTAACTGTGTATTGTGAGGTTGGTTGTATGTAACATACAGGGATTAACTGTGTATTGTGAGGCTGGTTGTATATAACATAGAGGGATTAACAGTGTATTTTGAGGCTGGTTGTATGTAACATAGAGGAATTTACTGAGTATTGTGAGGTTGGTTGTATGTAACATAGAGGGATTTACTGTGTATTGTGAGGCTGGTTGTAAATAACATAGAGGGGTTTACTAATAAATGTGAGGCTGGTTGCATGTAACATAGAGGGATTAACTGTGTATTGTGAGGTTGGTTGTATGTAACATAGAGGGATTTACTGTGTATTGTGAGGTTGGTTGTATGTAACATACAGGGATTAACTTTGTATTGTGAGGTTGGTTGTATGTAACATAGAGGGGTTAACTGTATATTGTGAGGTTGGTTGTTTGTAACATAGAGGGGTCAACTGTGTATTGTGAGGTTGGTTGTATGTAACATAGAGGGATTTACCGTGTATTGTGAGGTTGGTTGTATGTAACATAGAGGGGTTAATTATGTATTGTGAGGCTGGTTGTATGTAACATAGAGGGGTTAACTGTATATCGTGAGGTTGGTTGTATGTAACATAGAGGGATTTACTGTGTATTGTGAGGTTGGTTGTATGTAACATAGAGGGGTTAACTGTATATTGTGACGTTGGTTATATGTAACATAGAGGGGTTAACTATGTATTGTGAGGCTGGTTGTATGTAACATACAGGGATTAACTGCTTATTGTGAGGTTGGTTGTATGTAACATAGAGGGGTTAATTATGTATTGTGAGGCTGGTTGTATGTAACATACAGGGATTAACTGTGTATTGTGAGGTTTGTTGTATGTAACATACAGGGATTAACTGTGTATTGTGAGGTTGGTTGTATGTAACAAAGAGGGATTTATTGTGTATTGTGAGGTTGGTTGTATGTAACATAGAGGGGTTAACTGTGTATTGCAAGGTTGGTTGTATGTAACATAGAGGGGTTAACTATGTATTGTGAGGTTGGTTGTATGTAACATAGAGGGGTTAACTATGCATTGTGAGGTTGGTTGTATGTAACATAGAGGGATTTACTGTGTATTGTGAGGTTGGTTGTATGTAACATAGAGGGGTTAACTGTGTTTTGCAAGGTTGGTTATATGTAATATAGAGGGGTTAACTATGTATTGTGAGGCTGGTTGTATGTAACATAGAGGGATTAACTGTGTATTGTGAGGTTGGTTGTATGTAACATAGAGGGATTTATTGTGTATTGTGAGGTTGGTTGTATGTAACATAGAGGGGTTAACTGTGTATTGCAAGGTTGGTTGTATGTAATATAGAGGGGTTAACTATGTATTGTGAGGTTGGTTGTATGTAACATAGAGGGATTTACTGTGTATTGTGAGGTTGGTTGTATGTAACATAGAGGGGTTAACTGTGTTTTGCAAGGTTGGTTATATGTAATATAGAGGGGTTAACTATGTATTGTGAGGCTGGTTGTATGTAACATAGAGGGATTAACTGTGTATTGTGAGGTTGGTTGTATGTAACAAAGAGGGATTTATTGTGTATTGTGAGGTTGGTTGTATGTAACATAGAGGGGTTAACTGTGTATTGCAAGGTTGGTTGTATGTAACATAGAGGGGTTAACTATGTATTGTGAGGTTGGTTGTATGTAACATAGAGGGGTTAACTATGCATTGTGAGGTTGGTTGTATGTAACATAGAGGGATTTACTGTGTATTGTGAGGTTGGTTGTATGTAACATAGAGGGGTTAACTGTGTTTTGCAAGGTTGGTTATATGTAATATAGAGGGGTTAACTATGTATTGTGAGGCTGGTTGTATGTAACATAGAGGGATTAACTGTGTATTGTGAGGTTGGTTGTATGAAACATAGAGGGATTTACTGTGTATTGTGAGGTTGGTTGTATGTAACATAGAGGGGTTAACTGTGTTTTGCAAGGTTGGTTATATGTAATATAGAGGGGTTAACTATGTATTGTGAGGCTGGTTGTATGTAACATAGAGGGATTAACTATGTATTGTGAGGCTGGTTGTATGTAACATAGAGGGATTAACTGTGTATTGTGAGGTTGGTTGTATGTAACATAGAGGGATTTACTGTGTATTGTGAGGTTGGTTGTATGTAACATAGAGGGGTTAACTGTGTTTTGCAAGGTTGGTTATATGTAATATAGAGGGGTTAACTATGTATTGTGAGGCTGGTTGTATGTAACATAGAGGGATTAACTATGTATTGTGAGGCTGGTTGTATGTAACATAGAGGGATTAACTATGTATTGTGAGGTTGGTTGTATGTAACATAGAGGGATTTACTGTGTATTGTGAGGTTGGTTGTATGTAACATAGAGGGGTTAACTGTGTTTTGCAAGGTTGGTTATATGTAATATAGAGGGGTTAACTATGTATTGTGAGGCTGGTTGTATGTAACATAGAGGGATTAACTATGTATTGTGAGGCTGGTTGTATGTAACATAGAGGGATTAACTGTGTATTGTGAGGTTGGTTGTATGAAACATACAGGGATTAACTGTGTATTGTGAGGTTGGTTGTGTGTAACATAGAGGGGTAAACTGTGTATTGTGAGGTTGGTTGTATGTAACATAGAGGGATTTACTGTGTATTGTGAGGTTGGTTGTATGTAACATAGAGGGATAAACTGTGTATGGTGAGGCTGGTTGTATGTAACATAGAGGGGTTAAGTATCTATTGTGAGGCTGGTTGTATGTAACATAGAGGGGTTAACTGTATTTCGTGATTTTGGTTGTATGTAACATAGAGGGATTAACTGTATATTGTGAGGTTGGTTGTATGTAACATGCAGGGATTAACTGTGTATTGTGAGGTTGGTTGTATGTAACATAGAGGGGTTAACTAAGTATTGTGAGGCTGGTTGTATGTAACATAGAGGGATTAACTGTGTATTGTGAGGTTGGTTGTATGTAACATAGAGGGGTTATCTATGTATTGTGAGGTTGGTTGTGTGTAACATAGAGGGATTAACTGTGTATTGTGAGGTTGGTTGTATGTAACATTGAGGGGTTAACTGTGTATTGTGAAGTTCGTTGTATGTAACATAGAGGGATTAATTGTGTATTGTGAGGCTGGTTGTATGTAACATACAGGGATTAACTGTATTGTGAGGTTGGTTGTATGTAGCATAGAGGGGTTAACTATGTATTGTGAGGCTGGTTGTATGTAACATAGAGGGATTAACTGTGTATTGTAAGGTTGGTTGTATGTAACATAGAGGGGTTAACTATGTATTGTGAGGCTGGTTGTATGTAACATAGATGGGTTAACTGTATATCGTGAGGTTGGTTGTATGTAACATAGAGGGATTTACCGTGTATTGTGAGGTTGGTTGTATGTAACATACAGGGATTAACTGTGTATTGTGAGGTTGGTTGTATGTAACATAGAGGGATTAACTATGTATTGTGAGGCTGGTTGTATGTAACATAGAGGGGTTAACTGTATATCGTGAGGTTGGTTGTATGTAACATACAGGGATTAACTGTATATCGTGAGGTTGGTTGTATGTAACATACAGGGATTAACTGTGTATTGTGAGGTTGGTTGTATGTAACATAGAAGGATTTACCGTGTATTGTGAGGTTGGTTGTATGTAACATCGAGATTAACTGTGTATTGTGAGGTTGGTTGTATGTAACATAGAGGGGTTAACTGTGTATTGTGAGGCTGGTTGTATATAACATAGAGGGATTTACTGTGTATTGTGAGGCTGGTTGTATGTAATATACAGGGATTAACTGTGTATTGTGAGGCTGGTTGTATATAACATAGAGGGATTAACAGTGTATTTTGAGGCTGGTTGTATGTAACATAGAGGAATTTACTGAGTATTGTGAGGTTGGTTGTATGTAACATAGAGGGATTTACTGTGTATTGTGAGGCTGGTTGTAAATAACATAGAGGGGTTAACTATGTATTGTGAGGCTGGTTGTATGTAACATAGAGGGGTTAACTGTATATCGTGAGGCTGGTTGTATGTAACATAGAGGGGTTAACTATGTATTGTGAGGCTGGTTGTATGTAACATAGAGGGGTTAACTGTATATCGTGAGGTGTGTTGTATGTAACATAGAGGGATTTACCGTGTATTGTGAGGTTTGTTGTATGTAACATACAGGGATTAACTGTGTATTGTGAGGTTGGTTGTATGTAACATAGAGGAATTTACTGTGTATTGTGAGGTTGGTTGTATATAACATAGAGGGATTTACTGTGTATTATGAGGCTGGTTGTATGTAATATACAGGGATTAACTGTGTATTGTGAGGCTGGTTGTATATAACATAGAGGGATTAACAGTGTATTTTGAGGCTGGTTGTATGTAGCATAGAGGGATTAACTGTGTATTGTGAGGCTGGTTGTATGTAACATAAAGGAATTTACTGTGTATTGTGAGGTTGGTTGTATGTAACATAGAGGGATTTACTGTGTATTGTGAGGTTGGTTGTATGTAACATAGAGGGATTAACTGTGTATTGTGAGGCTGGTTGTAAATAACATAGAGGGATTAACTGTATATTGTGAGGTTGGTTGTATGTAACATAGAGGGATTTACTGTGTATTGTGAGGTTGGTTGTATGTAACATAGAGGGATTAACTGTGTATTGTGAGGTTGGTTGTATGGAACATAGAGGGATTAACTTTGTATTGTGAGGTTGGTTGTATGTAACATAGAGGGGTTAACTGTATATTGTGAGGTTGGTTGTATGTAACATAGAGGGGTCAACTGTGTATTGTGAGGTTGGTTGTATGTAACATAGAGGGATTTACCGTGTATTGTGAGGTTGGTTGTATGTAACATAGAGGGGTTAATTATGTATTGTGAGGCTGGTTGTATGTAACATAGAGAGGTTAACTGTATATCGTGAGGTTGGTTGTATGTAACATAGAGGGATTTACTGTGTATTATGAGGTTGGTTGTATGTAACATAGAGGGGTTTACTGTATATTGTGAGGCTGGTTGTATGTAACATAGAGGGGTTAACTGTATATCGTGAGGTTGGTTGTATGTAACAAAGAGGGATTTACCGTGTATTGTGAGGTTGGTTGTATGTAACATACAGGGATTAACTTTGTATTGTGAGGTTGGTTGTATGTAACATAGAGGGGTTAACTGTATATCGTGAGGTTGGTTGTATGTAACATACAGGGATTAACTGTATATCGTGAGGTTGGTTGTATGTAACATTGAGGGGTTAACTGTGTATTGTGAAGTTCGTTGTATGTAACATAGAGGGATTAATTGTGTATTGTGAGGCTGGTTGTATGTAACATAGAGGGATTTACCGTGTATTGTGAGGTTGGTTGTATGTAACATACAGGGATTAACTTTGTATTGTGAGGTTGGTTGTATGTAACATAGAGGGGTTAACTGTATATCGTGAGGTTGGTTGTATGTAACATAGAGGGGTTAACTGTATATCGTGAGGTTGGTTGTATGTAACATTGAGGGGTTAACTGTGTATTGTGAAGTTCGTTGTATGTAACATAGAGGGATTAATTGTGTATTGTGAGGCTGGTTGTATGTAACATACAGGGATTAACTGTATTGTGAGGTTGGTTGTATGTAGCATAGAGGGGTTAACTATGTATTGTGAGGCTGGTTGTATGTAACATAGAGGGATTAACTGTGTATTGCAAGGTTGGTTGTATGTAACATAGAGGGGTTAACTATGTATTGTGAGGCTGGTTGTATGTAACATAGATGGGTTAACTGTATTGTGAGGTTGGTTGTATGTAACATAGAGGGATTAATTGTGTATTGTGAGGCTGGTTGTATGTAACATACAGGGATTAACTGTGTATTGTGAGGCTGGTTGTATGTAACATACAGGGATTAACTGTATTGTGAGGTTGGTTGTATGTAACATACAGGGATTAACTGTGTATTGTGAGGCTGGTTGTATGTAACATACAGGGATTAACTGTGTATTGTGAGGCTGGTTGTATGTAACATACAGGGATTAACTGTATTGTGAGGTTGGTTGTATGTAACATAGAGGGGTTAACTATGTATTGTGAGGCTGGTTGTATGTAACATAGAGGGGTTAACTGTGTATTGTGAAGTTGGTTGTATGTAACATAGAGGGATTAATTGTGTATTGTGAGGCTGGTTGTAAGTAACATACAGGGATTAACTGTATTGTGAGGTTGGTTGTATGTAACATAGAGGGGTTAACTATGTATTGTGAGGCTGGTTGTATGTAACATAGAGGGGTTAACTGTATATCGTGAGGCTGGTTGTATGTAACATAGAGGGATTAACTGTGTATTGTGAGGTTGGTTGTATGTAACATAGAGGGGTTAACTATGTATTGTGAGGCTGGTTGTATGTAACATAGAGGGATTTACCGTGTATTGTGAGGTTGGTTGTATGTAACATACAGGGATTAACTGTGTATTGTGAGGTTGGTTGTATGTAACATAGAGGGATTAACTATGTATTGTGAGGCTGGTTGTATGTAACATAGAGGGGTTAACTGTATATCGTGAGGTTGGTTGTATGTAACATACAGGGATTAACTGTATATCGTGAGGTTGGTTGTATGTAACATACAGGGATTAACTGTGTATTGTGAGGTTGGTTGTATGTAACATAGAAGGATTTACCGTGTATTGTGAGGTTGGTTGTATGTAACATCGAGATTAACTGTGTATTGTGAGGTTGGTTGTATGTAACATAGAGGGGTTAACTGTGTATTGTGAGGCTGGTTGTATATAACATAGAGGGATTTACTGTGTATTGTGAGGCTGGTTGTATGTAATATACAGGGATTAACTGTGTATTGTGAGGCTGGTTGTATATAACATAGAGGGATTAACAGTGTATTTTGAGGCTGGTTGTATGTAACATAGAGGAATTTACTGAGTATTGTGAGGTTGGTTGTATGTAACATAGAGGGATTTACTGTGTATTGTGAGGCTGGTTGTAAATAACATAGAGGGGTTAACTATGTATTGTGAGGCTGGTTGTATGTAACATAGAGGGGTTAACTGTATATCGTGAGGCTGGTTGTATGTAACATAGAGGGATTAACGGTGTATTGTGAGGTTGGTTGTATGTAACATAGAGGGGTTAACTATGTATTGTGAGGCTGGTTGTATGTAACATAGAGGGGTTAACTGTATATCGTGAGGTGTGTTGTATGTAACATAGAGGGATTTACCGTGTATTGTGAGGTTTGTTGTATGTAACATACAGGGATTAACTGTGTATTGTGAGGTTGGTTGTATGTAACATAGAGGAATTTACTGTGTATTGTGAGGTTGGTTGTATATAACATAGAGGGATTTACTGTGTATTATGAGGCTGGTTGTATGTAATATACAGGGATTAACTGTGTATTGTGAGGCTGGTTGTATATAACATAGAGGGATTAACAGTGTATTTTGAGGCTGGTTGTATGTAGCATAGAGGGGTTAACTATGTATTGTGAGGCTGGTTGTATGTAACATAGAGGGGTTAACTGTATATCGTGAGGTGTGTTGTATGTAACATAGAGGGATTTACCGTGTATTGTGAGGTTTGTTGTATGTAACATAGAGGGATTTACTGTGTATTGTGAGGTTGGTTATATGTAACATAGAGGAATTTACTGTGCATTGTGAGGCTGGTTGTATATAACATAGAGGGAGTTACTGTGTATTGTGAGGCTGGTTGTATGTAATATACAGGGATTAACTGTGTATTGTGAGGCTGGTTGTATATAACATAGAGGGATTAACAGTGTATTTTGAGGCTGGTTGTATGTAACATAGAGGAATTTACTGAGTATTGTGAGGTTGGTTGTATGTAACATAGAGGGATTTACTGTGTATTGTGAGGCTGGTTGTAAATAACATAGAGGGGTTTACTATAAATTGTGAGGCTGGTTGCATGTAACATAGAGGGATTAACTGTATATTGTGAGGTTGGGTGTATGTAACATAGAGGGATTAACTGTGTATTATGAGGTTGGTTGTATGTAACATAGAGGGATTAACTGTGTATTGTGAGGTTGGTTGTATGGAACATAGAGGGATTAACTTTGTATTGTGAGGTTGGTTGTATGTAACATAGAGGGGTTAACTGTATATTGTGTGGTTGGTTGTATGTAACATAGAGGGGTCAACTGTGTATTGTGAGGTTGGTTGTATGTAACATAGAGGGATTTACCGTGTATTGTGAGGTTGGTTGTATGTAACATAGAGGGGTTAATTATGTATTGTGAGGCTGGTTGTATGTAACATAGAGGGGTTAACTGTATATCGTGAGGTTGGTTGTATGTAACATAGAGGGATTTACTGTGTATTATGAAGTTGGTTGTATGTAACATAGAGGGGTTTACTGTATATTGTGAGGCTGGTTGTATGTAACATAGAGGGGTTAACTGTATATCGTGAGGTTGGTTGTATGTAACATAGAGGGATTTACCGTGTATTGTGAGGTTGGTTGTATGTAACATACAGGGATTAACTGTGTATTGTGAGGTTGGTTGTATGTAACATCGAGATTAACTGTGTATTGTGAGGTTGGTTGTATGTAACATAGAGGGGTTAACTGTGTATTGTGAGGTTGGTTGTATGTAACATAGAGGAATTTACTGTGTATTGAAAGGCTGGTTGTATGTAACATAGAGGGATTTACTGTGTATTTTGAGGCTGGTTGTAAATAACATAAGGGGTTTACTAATAAATGTGAGGCTGGTTGCATGTAACATAGAGGGATTAACTGTATATTGTGAGGCTGGTTGTATGTAACAGAGGAATTTACTGTGTATTGTGAGGTTGGTTGTATGTAACATAGAGGGGTTAATTATGTATTGTGAGGCTGGTTGTATGTAACATACAGGGATAAACTGTGTATTGTGAGGTTGGTTGTATGTAACATACAGGGATTAACTGTGTATTGTGAGGTTGGTTGTATGTAACAAAGAGGGATGTATTGTGTATTGTGAGGTTGGTTGTATGTAACATAGAGGGGTTAACTGTGAATTGCAAGGTTGGTTGTATGTAACATAGAGGGGTTAACTATGTATTGTGAGGTTGGTTGTATGTAACACAGAGGGGTTAACTATGCATTGTGAGGTTGGTTGTATGTAACATAGAGGGATTTACTGTGTATTGTGAGGTTGGTTGTATGTAACATAGAGGGATTAACTGTGTATTGTGAGGTTGTTTGTATGTAACATAGAGGGATTTACTGTGTATTGTGAGGTTGGTTGTATGTAACATAGAGGGGTTAACTGTGTTTTGCAAGGTTGGTTTTCTGTAATATAGAGGGGTTAACTATGTATTGTGAGGCTGGTTGTATATAACATAGAGGGATTTACTGTGTATTGTGAGGTTGGTTGTATGAAACAGAGGGGTTAACTATGTATTGTGAGGTTGGTTGTATGTAACACAGAGGGATTTACTGTGTATTGTGAGGTTGGTTGTATGTAACATAGAGGGATAAACTGTGTATTGTGAGGGTGGTTGTATGTAACATAGAGGGGTTAAGTATCTATTGTGAGGCTGGTTGTATGTAACATAGAGGGGTTAACTGTATATCGTGAGGTTGGGTGTATGTAACATAGAGGGATTAACTGTGTATTGTGAGGTTGGTTGTATGTAACATACAGGGATTAACTGTGTATTGTGAGGTTGGTTGTGTGTAACATAGAGGGATTAACTGTGTATTGTGAGGTTGGTTGTATGTAACATAGAGGGATTAACTGTGTATTGTGAGGTTGGTTGTATGTAACAGAGGGGTTAACTATGTATTGTGAGGCTGGTTGTGTGTAACATAGAGGGATTAACTGTGTATTGTGAGGTTGGTTGTATGTAACATAGAGGGGTTAACTGTGTATTGTGAAGTTGGTTGTATGTAACATAGAGGGATTAATTGTGTATTGTGAGGCTGGTTGTATGTAACATACAAGGATTAACTGTGTATTGTGAGGTTGGTTGTATGTAACATAGAGGGGTTAACTATGTATTGTGAGGCTGGTTGTATGTAACATAGAGGGGTTAACTGTTTTTCGTGAGGCTGGTTGTATGTAACATACAGGGGTTAACTGTATATCGTGAGGCTGGTTGTATGTAACAGAGGGATTAACTGTGTATTGTGAGGTTGGTTGTATGTAACATACAGGGATAAACTGTGTATTGTGAGGTTGGTTGTATGTAACATACAGGGATTAACTGTGTATTGTGAGGTTGGTTGTATGTAACAAAGAGGGATGTATTGTGTATTGTGAGGTTGGTTGTATGTAACATAGAGGGGTTAACTGTGAATTGCAAGGTTGGTTGTATGTAACATAGAGGGGTTAACTATGTATTGTGAGGTTGGTTGTATGTAACACAGAGGGGTTAACTATGCATTGTGAGGTTGGTTGTATGTAACATAGAGGGATTTACTGTGTATTGTGAGGTTGGTTGTATGTAACATAGAGGGATTAACTGTGTATTGTGAGGTTGTTTGTATGTAACATAGAGGGATTTACTGTGTATTGTGAGGTTGGTTGTATGTAACATAGAGGGGTTAACTGTGTTTTGCAAGGTTGGTTATCTGTTATATAGAGGGGTTAACTATGTATTGTGAGGCTGGTTGTATATAACATAGAGGGATTTACTGTGTATTGTGAGGTTGGTTGTATGAAACAGAGGGGTTAACTATGTATTGTGAGGTTGGTTGTATGTAACACAGAGGGATTTACTGTGTATTGTGAGGTTGGTTGTATGTAACATAGAGGGATAAACTGTGTATTGTGAGGGTGGTTGTATGTAACATAGAGGGGTTAAGTATCTATTGTGAGGCTGGTTGTATGTAACATAGAGGGGTTAACTGTATATCGTGAGGTTGGGTGTATGTAACATAGAGGGATTAACTGTGTATTGTGAGGTTGGTTGTATGTAGCATACAGGGATTAACTGTGTATTGTGAGGTTGGTTGTGTGTAACATAGAGGGATTAACTGTGTATTGTGAGGTTGGGTGTATGTAACATAGAGGGATTAACTGTGTATTGTGAGGTTGGTTGTATGTAACAGAGGGGTTAACTATGTATTGTGAGGCTGGTTGTGTGTAACATAGAGGGATTAACTGTGTATTGTGAGGTTGGTTGTATGTAACATAGAGGGGTTAACTGTGTATTGTGAAGTTGGTTGTATGTAACATAGAGGGATTAATTGTGTATTGTGAGGCTGGTTGTATGTAACATACAAGGATTAACTGTGTATTGTGAGGTTGGTTGTATGTAACATAGAGGGGTTAACTATGTATTGTGAGGCTGGTTGTATGTAACATAGAGGGGTTAACTGTTTTTCGTGAGGCTGGTTGTATGTAACATACAGGGGTTAACTGTATATCGTGAGGCTGGTTGTATGTAACAGAGGGATTAACTGTGTATTGTGAGGTTGGTTGTAAATAACATAGAGGGGTTAACTGTGTATTGTGAGGTTGGTTGTATGTAACATACAGGGGTTAACTATGTATTGTGAAGTTGGTTGTATGTAACATAGAGGGATTTACTGTGTAATGTGAGGTTGGTTGTATGTCACATAGAGGGATAAACTGTGTATTGTGAGGCTGGTTGTGTGTAACATAGAGGGATTAACTGTATATTGTGAGGTTGGTTGTATGTAACATAGAGGGGTTAACTGTGTATTGTGAAGTTGGTTGTATGTAACATAGAGGGATTAATTGTGTATTGTGAGGCTGGTTGTATGTAACATACAGGGATTAACTGTGTATTGCGAGGCTGGTTGTATGTAACATAGAGGGGTTAACTGTTTTTTGTGAGGCTGGTTGTATGTAACATACAGGGGTTAACTGTATAGCGTGAGGCTGGTTGTATGTAACAGAGGGATTAACTGTGTATTGTGATGTTGTTTGTATGTAACATAGAGGGGTTAATTATGTATTGTGAGGCTGGTTGTATGTAACATAGAAGGATTAACTGTGTATTGTGAGGTTGGTTGTATGTAACATACAGGGATTAACTATGTATTGTGAGGCTGGTTGTATGTAACATAGAGGGGTTAACTGTATATCGTGAGGCTGGTTGTATGGAACATAGAGGGGTTAACTGTATATCGTGAGGTTGGTTGTATGTAACATAGAGGGATTTACTGTGTATTGTGAGGTTGGTTGTATGGAACATAGAGGGATTAACTGTATATCGTGAGGCTGGTTGTATGTAACATAGAGGGATTTACTGTGTATTGTGAGGCTGGTTGTATGTAACATAGAGGGGTCAACTGTATATCGTGAGGCTGGTTGTATGTAACATAGAGGGATTTACTGTGTATTGTGAGGCTGGTTGTATGTAACATAGAGGGGTTAACTGTATATCGTGAGGCTGGTTGTATGTAACAGAGGGATTTACTAATAAATGTGAGGCTAGTTGCATGTAACAGAGGGATTAACTGTGTATTGTGAGGTTGGTTGTATGTAACAGAGGGATTTACAAATACATGGGAGGCTGGTAGCATGAAAGCGAGTCTGATGAGGTTGTTAAGTGAAACATATAGTGATTTCCCAACTGAAGAGAACGGTTTTATGTAACATATAATAATTGACAAGGGTTTTTAAAGTTGGTTTCTTGAATAATGAGACGTAGCTAGTCTGGCACGCTTGGTTTCATGTAACATGTTACTCAGGATTGGCGAGGTTGGCTGCATGGATTATACAGACTTACGGAGTATTGTTGCATGGACAAAACAGGGTGTTCAGAGTCTGCTCAAGTTGACTGCATAGACGTTGGAATTTACCTTAGATGGTGAGAATAAACTTATTTATCCTTTGACTTACAGCTGTGTGAAGATGGCCGACGACCGAGAAAAGAGAAGCAAGATCATCGAGACACTATGGCTCTTCTGGGCCTTTCATTTCGTGGTGAGTAGTCTGGCTGGCTGGTGAGGATGTGCTCGATGCTAACTTGGTCTTTCAGTTTAGTTACAACTCTGATGGTATTTAGGCAGTTAAAACGAAGTTATTATGGATAAAACTATCTCAAAATGACCTAAAACAATCCTTATGGCTCAATTTCGTCCTGACCTACAAGAACCCCTATGTTCATCAATGCAGGGTTTTGTGAACGGCATCATCGGCCCCACGCTACTGGACCTGCAGCTGAAGGTGGGGGCCAGCATGTCACAGATGACCTACATCTTCTTCGTGCAGGGGGCGGGCTTCATCGCCGGGATTCTATTGGCTTGCGTCATCGAGAAATGCATCAGTACGAGGCTCATCTTGACGTACTCACTGCTGATTGGCTGTGTAGCCAACTTCGCCCTACCCTGGGGAATCCACTTTTACTATCTGGCGATTATGTTCTTCGTTTTAGGACTCGCCAAGGGAATGGTTGATTACGGTAAGTGTCGATTTTATGTACTGTTACTCTGACCAATAAAATTAGCTAAGTGAATTAAAGATGAAGCAATCAAGTGAAATCTAAAATAGACTTGATATATAAACACAGCTATCATATAAATGAAATATTCGTTATATATATATATATATGATCAATAAAAATAAATGCACTCTGATTCAAACAAAATACTTAATTTACTTGTTCATGTTTCAGCGGCTCTATCAATCTGCAACCAACTGTGGCAGGAGAGCAAGAGCGTCTCCCTTCAGTTCATCACCCTGGGGGCGGGTATAGCTTCCTTCCTGGCTCCTTTCATCGCTACGCCCTTCCTTGCCAACCCACACGACAGGAACTCCTTCATCGCCGCCCGACTGCGGAACTACACCCTCCCCTCCCAGACCTGTCTTGATGCCCTGTGTACTAATGAAGTGTCCCATGTGCAGTACGCCTACGTTATTCTCGGAGTTTTATGTCTCCCGGCCGTGGTGGCCGCTTCGTACTTCCACAGAGCGCGGGCCGCCTCACCACTCATCACTTACGAGCAGTTCACAGAGGTGACCAGGAGCTCCAACTACACTGGACGGGAACGCTTCTTCCTCCTCCTGCTCTTCCTTTTCCATATTCCTGTGTTTGGGATTCTGTTAACATACAGCGACCTCTTAACTCCCTTTGGGGTCGACATCGACCTTCACCTGTCAAAGTCCCGCATGGTAACCATGACTTCCGCCTTCTGGGGATGTTTCCTGGCAGGTCGATGTCTGAACCTGCTCTTTTCATACTGTCTACCCAGCCTCGTATTGCTTTGTCTCAACTTCGTCGGATGGGTGGCGTCCTGTATAGTTCTTGTTGTCCTGGCAGAGAAACAGGAAGTAGGGCTGTGGATGGGCACTGCTGCGCTGGGGGTTTTCAGTTCGGCGTATCTCCCCATGGTCCTAGCATGGAGCAACGAGCACATGGACCTGTCGGGAGGGATGATCACCGCCTCCCTGGTGGCTAGTGGACTCGGGGAGATCCTCCTCCCATTCCTGACCGGCCAGTGCTTCTCTGTCTATGGACCTCAGTCACTCGTCTACTCCGTGTGCGCTGCTGTGGCGTACGAGGTGCTCATCTTCCTGCTCCTCGTAATATGTGGACGGCGGATAAGAAACTGATGAGTGAATACCTTTTTAGTTGTATTGTGTTATAATCAAACGCCAAATGGATGGGATGGAGCGATGCGAGGCACAAAAGCTGCTGAATCAGAAGTGTGTTATGTACGAACGATGGCTCGAAACAAGTGTCTGATGACAAAAAGAAACAACTTGTTTCAAGCGATAATTAACAAAGACACTGGGGCATTTTTCATAAAACTGCTTATTCTTTACAAAATACGATATTACATTGTAGGGTGAAATGGGTTTTGTTCACATAGCTATACATACAACCATTGTCAGTTGTACTGGGACAATCTTAGAACAATGTAATCAATACATGATCAAGCAACAAGACTTGCTCCAATATTAACAATGTGCTGAAGTCACTCAGCAAGAAGTAAAAACACGTACATGTTTTAAATGTATCACAATAGTTAGTTCCTTTAAGTAACTTTCCACAATATCAGTTATCATTGAAGCAGTACCTGTATCCATAGGGTCTGCCAAGTAGATGGAAATGTTACCATGGTTGACTGGACAATTCATATAAAGCCTGGATTGATTTGTCTAAATATTAAAATAAAGCTTGGGTCTTACTTTCTGCTAGGTTGTATGCTACAGATAACTGTGATGCGATGAACTGTTTCTACGTTGTGTCAATTGAATAACACGGTTTGTAGAAACGATACCTACAACACATATAAAGAAATTTCCTGTGTATATTGAAAACTCCATGGTATATAAAATACGACTCACTGTAAAAATACGACTCATACGACAAATGTTTTGAGTGACATCAATATACATTCAGTGTTTTTAGTAATATTTGATTTGGCTTTAATACGAGCCAAACTGTTATATGTTCTTGTCTCAGTTCAAATAATGCCACTCAACCTGTATATTGATCCCCAATTGTCAAATATAGTGTGTTAATTAATGTCCATTTGACTTGAGCAGGGGTTGGATGTTCCATTAAACATTACCAACCCATACGTATTTTTGTCTGTTGAAGATAAGTTTACAAAACTACGTTTGACGAAATGATGCACGTCGACCGCGGTGCATTCTCCGGTTTTCCATCAGAAATCACACTACTTTCAGAGCACTTCAGGGAATCAGGAAAACACTGGTCAATGGGAATGTTCAGTTGCATGTGGCCTAAGGGTAGGCAGTCAGGAGCTCTCCCCAACTTCACTCACAGCATTCAGAGGTTGTTCAGGCGAATATCGGTAAACGTGTATGTTCAGTAGTAGTTGACCTCTGGTCCCCGAGTGGAGAAAGCGCTCCTGTGTGACTTGGTCTCCCAGGCCCCCTCGGTGATGCGGCGCTCCTCGCGGTGAGACCTGCCCCTCTTGACGAAGAGACAGGTGAGGAGGAGGAGACTGATGATGGAGAGGAGGATGAGCCACACGATCAGACCAATCACCGTCGACCTGCTCAGTATCCCCTCCCGAGTCTCGCACTCCTCGCTGCTGGACGCTGGAAATATAGAGATAGTTCATAGACTGGCATGGATATAATTGATATTTCATTATTAGTTCATATTATATTATATCGTCACTGGACAAATTGAGAATGTAAGATATCGTCACTATATATTGATACAAGTCATTTCACTGATAACTTTCAGTATTTAATTGCCTTTTATATAATAAAATTTGATTGATGAGAATTACACTTATAGGAAATGTGAAGCTGAAGAACTCAACAGTATCAAAACTGACAAACTAGTATAGGACTAGTACTATTATATATGTTCGAAGTTCTCATAACGATAAAAAAAAAAATAACGAGCACCTTGACCAATATTGTTTTTTCATTAAAGGGTTTATGAAAATCTCGTTGAAATACAAAGACAACCTGTTCATCATTAACTGTAGTTATCTTATTTAAAGTGTTATTAATAATCAACATCCACTATCTACATAGAGTCTTAAGTTGTGTTTGATAACATATCAAATGAAATATAACATAACCGAAAATTGTCATATGAAGGGAAATAGATATAAATATTAAATTCAGTTTTAGTATAAAAGCGATCTAACACAGAGTGAATCACGAAAATACAAGAAGATAAATGTGTTTTGATCGAGGTCTGACATATGTCTGCTTTATAAGTTATGGAGGGTAGTTAATGTGTGTATACATCATGCTACAGAATCGTCGACATTAGCAAATTGGTTTACAATGCAATTAATAGAGTGGTTACTATGTATTAATTTGGCTTAAACGGAAGATCATGACATTAGTTTGTCAGGGGCCGTTTGTCTTAAAGAAGCATGGTTTCCTGCTAGAACAGAACATGAACCGGAGGTTAAAGGGTAAAATTGGAGATGGGGATTGGCTAGGCATCGGCAGATGGTTGACCTTGGATCGGGCACAAAACTGCGTGATCGAGTGTGTTTGCGACAGACACACTGTAGTGCGGGAATAAGACAGTGACAGAGTCCAGGGCAGCAATAAGGGACCGGCGGGGTCTGAAGTATGGGATCGGAGTCGGAGACCGAGTAGGGGTTTGGAAGTGAAGCCTCGACCAGGAGGATGGAAAGGGAACCAGGCTAGGACTCTCAAGGAGGAACTGAGTTGGGTAATATCTTAGGATAGGATGATCGTTAATATTGATAGATAGGAGGATTGTTCTTATAATGATGTAGACGTGCTTGTAAATATTTTTGTAATAAAATGTTGAAAACGTATCGTAATTATAAATGAAGTAAGTGTAAGACTGAGTCAAGATTTCGGGAAGAAATGGTACCTTCGCTTAAACCAAGCGAGTTTAAGAAGTAATTGAGTAATCCCCAGGGTAAATACTATTTATATAATGGCGCGGTAAGACCCAATATAACAAAACAAGCAAACACGTGAGCATGGCTCACTAATACCTCCGACTGTTAGTTTGGGTTAGTTTGACATTTATTTTACTTATAGAGAGAGGTGTTTGTACAGGATTGATTAGCTAGAACATGTAATTGCTAAGATTAAAGTGTTTGTGGAAAGTTTCTTCGTTTACAAAATGTAGTTTTTGAAAAGTATGAGTAAGAAAAACTTGAAACGGTAGGGATACCATAATACACTACTGGCATGACCACCGATTTCAACTATATTTTGGAAATTAATCGATCATAATGATTCATTCGACCCCTGCACTATGGTTTGTTTCAATGGTCATTTACTTGCGGACTTTCATCAAAGCAAATTGACATCAAGCAATATTGTACGAAGGATATGAGTTATACGATTGGGAGTTCGTCGGGGAAAGGTGAGCGTTAAATACTGGAAACTCAAACACGGCTGCCTTCTTCTAACAAGGAGGAAGTGGAGGTTACGCGGGATAGGACTAAGGCAACATGTGAAGTTCAGGTACAAATGATACAAGTTCGATTTCTAGACTTGCTTGAAGGTTACCTTTACGTTTGTAAAGGCAAAAGTGTAAAAATGGCTTAGGGTTTAACGCCGCTTTCAAGCGTATTTTACAGCTGCTAATATTACTGGAAGGAAAAAGCTTGCAACACCATTGTGGCTATGCATTGCGGTGAAACCTCCGCGCATCGACTGGAACTAACGAACCAAGGGTGGTACTACCCTGAAATCCAGTGTAGCATTGTACCCAAATTAAAAAATGTAGAATATGTCGCTAACGAGCCCTTCGCGGGATTCGAACACAGAAATATTGATCACTAACCACTGCGCTATACCGCCTCTAAACAAGGGGAATGCATATATTTGATCACAGTCTAATAATCTAATAATCAAATAGGCACAAGAATAATTTGCACATAAAATTTCGATATGATATATCTAAGGTCATAAAGGCATATAGTGGACATATGGCACTCGTTTCTATATACAGCTATGAGGTTAACTGAGCAGAATAAGGATTAGGCGAAATACATATCACTGAGGGATAAGAAGTGGAGATGTCTAGCCAAACCGTGAAGAAACAGTAACAAAATATCTTGGGAAGTCGAGAGAAAAAATAAGGGACGAAATGGAAATATCTAGGCAAATCAAGAAAAAAGTTAGGGACGAAATGGAAATATCTAGGCAAGTCGAGAAGAAACTAAGGAATTCAAAATACCAATGTATAGAAAACGAAAAAAACCAAAGAGACAGTCAATAAAAAGAGCAGAATTTCTGCCGTCGGAAATGTACAGGCATCAAATAGCAAGACCTGTCCAGTATCTTATATCGAACAACAACATGGAACAATGTCACTTCGGTTAACAACCCTACGATATACATACACTTACACGCCGAAACCACAGTTAACAAGACAGCGGATTGGACAACTGAAGTGGTTGGATTAAGGCAGATTCTTGTGATCACTTTTATAATTCCTTTGAAATTCAATTACCAAAAGTCTTGTTGCTTCTTACTTCATACTCAACAGAACGATTGAACTGGCCTATATTTTGGCGACAGGTGCCACGAGCAAAATGAGTTTCCTAATAGCCAATCCGTGTAACTATTTAACAAAACCATCAAGTTGAAATTTAGGTATGCGTTGAAAGGAGAGAAGATAAAAACTCCAGTGGATTACCTGCAGCCTGTGGAGTTTCCAGTTCTTTCCGGAGACAGTGAATGGAGCCGGGGGTGTTGATACAGACCTGTAGTTCTGTGCACCCTCCTGTCTGGGACCTGCACTCGTCCACATCTGCAGTGGAACACAACGCTGTTACATTGGAACACGACACGATAACATCTGCAGTGGAACACAACACGGTTACATCTGCAGTGGAACACAACACGGTTACATCTGCTGTGGAACACAACACGGTTACATCTGCAGTGGAACACAACACGGTTACATCTGCAGTGGAACACAACGCGGTTACATCTGCAGTGAAACATAGTTACATCTGCGGTGAAACACAATGCGATTAAATCTGAATTTCTGCTCAAGTTACTAGTAATTAAGATTATTTGGAAACTACAAAAGTGACGTCACGCTACACATTGCTTACCGATACATGAGCGTCGGTCTGGTCCGATGTGGTACCCGTCCTGACAGGAACAATCCCACGTGGTCTCCTTGTTGGTACACACGTGCTGACACCCGCCATTGTTCTCCTCACATTCGTCCACGTCTAGCAAACATCACATTTTGTTTCAAAATGGCTTTCTCGATAAAAATTAATAAATGCAAACCAATATTATTATTTCAATATACATACCTGCGCATGTCTTATTATCAGACGGATCCAGACGATATCCGGTTTGGCATGCGCAAAGGTATCCTTGAATGGTGTCGACGCACATATGACTACAGCCATGGTCTGTTCCAGCGCATTCGTCTTTACCTGGGGACAGTGAGCGCCATATACTCTCCGTAATCCGCTAAATGTCACCAACAGTCGCAACGTTACGTACATATATAGAAATAGAGCCATTATACATCTGCATCGTCATATAATCTGACTCTTAATAATATTGAAACACTATTGTTATCAACGCAGCCATTTAATGTGAGGCATTCGTTACCGTAGAAATGGTTACAATAATACAATAATTCAAATTGGAAATCATGAAACGATTTATTAACCCTCACAAACTCCATGTCAATAACAGGCAAGGGATCCACAAGATGGCACATTATACTGATACTCTTGAGAAATGATCCCTATAGTAAGTTGTTGTTTATTCGGCGACTTTATCCTTTGAATCATCACTGTACAGCTAATGTACGAATGAAGAGCAGATGCTTGGAGAATGGTGAATGCATCTGAAGGAACACTTGTCATCTCCATTACTTCGATATTCTAGATTAGTATAATTTATCTCAAACATTTCCTATCACTCTGCTATCTCTATAAGGCCCACAAAAAAATAATTTGTTTCTGGTTTCCGCCCACGCCTCAGGTCTTTTTTCTCTAGTTATTAACAAAAGAAAGGGGCAGATAACTCAAATTCTTTACCCTCAGAAAACTTTTGATATTGAAAATGGAGGGGAGGGGTGAGATTATTGACAATTTTGAAAAGTAACACATATTTAAGAGGTTGTGTGCTTTATTTGTGTCTGAATTTGTTTTTTAACTGGTGAGAAGTTTTTTTTATAAAATCCAATTTATCTCTACATTCGGAAAAAGATGAAGTAAAAAATCGCATCATCGCATCATTTTTGTTAGCCTGTAAAGACCAGAAACATGTTTGTATTTGTTGGGCTTAAATACACCTACCCGTGAAGGCGGGACCAGGGGGACCGGGGATTCCACTCTCCCCTGGGGCTCCGGTTGATCCCGTCACCCCCGCCGGGCCGTCCTGTCCCTCCTCCCCCTCCTTCCCCGTGGGCCCGGTCGCTCCATGGGGTCCTGTAGCACCCACCACTCCCCTCTCCCCCCGGGAACCTGCCTCGCCCTCCTCGCCCGGGGGTCCTGGGTCTCCTTTAGGCCCTTCGTCTCCCTTCTCGCCTTTCGGACCTCGCTCGCCTGGATTGAGAGGTAATTCACGTTAGTTGATTGACAGATTAAGTGCGAATCAAATTTAGTTCTATCTCCCCTGTACTTCCTCAAGCAGGTACTCTCCAAGTTTAACTAACGTTAACCTTCTACAGTATATCAAGCAGGTACCCTCCAAGTTTAACTAATGTTGACCTTCTACAGTATATCAAGAAGGTACTCTCCAAGTTTAACTAATGTTAACCTTCTACAGTATATCAAGCAGGTACTCTCCAATAAAGTTTAACTAATGTTAACCTTCTACAGTATATCAAGCAGGTACTCTCCAAGTTTAACTAATGTTAACCTTCTACAGTATATCAAGCAGGTACCCTCCAAGTTTAACTAATGTTAACCTTCTACAGTATATCAAGCAGGTACTCTCCAAGTTTAACTAATGTTAACCTTCTACAGTATATCAAGCAGGTACCCTCCAAGTTTAACTAATGTTAACCTTCTACAGTGTATCAAGCAGGTACTCTCCAAGTTTAACTAATGTTAACCTTCTACAGTATATCAAGCAGGTACTCTCCAATAAAGTTTAACTAATGTTAACCTTCTACAGTTTATCAAGCAGGTACTCTCCAAGTTTAACTAATGTTAACCTTCTACAGTATATCAAGCAGGTACCCTCCAAGTTTAACTAATGTTAACATTCTACAGTATATCAAGCAGGTACCCTCCAAGTTTAACTAATGTTAACCTTCTACAGTGTATCAAGCAGGTACCCTCCAAGTTTAACTAATGTTAACCTTCTACAGTATATCAAGCAGGTACCCTCCAAGTTTAACTAATGTTAACCTTCTACAGTATATCAAGCAGGTACCCTCCAAGTTTAACTAATGTTAACCTTCTACAGTATATCAAGCAGGTACCCTCCAATAAAGTTTAACTAATGTTAACCGTCTACAGTATATCACGAGCTGCCTATGTTTCGTGGTCAGAACAAACTAATGATGTAAAAGGGAATGAACTTCTGAAAACTAAAATAAACTTGCACTTAATTGATGTTGAGAAGCAAACTAATAGTCCAGTTAGAAGACACATTGTTTTAAGTTATAATTAGATGGCCCCCAAAGTCTCCGTCAGTTTTGTGTGCAGGCTCGTCCTTGGTCTAACGGCCCTTTCGCCAAACAGATAGAGTATTTACACACCATATCTTATAATAATAATATTGATTACATATTGATCAATACCAAGTACGTAATATAGACGTCAATATATGTACTTGATCTGAACAAACATGTATCTTAAGATTCATTCAAGGATTGGACTCCTACATCCAACGTAAAACAGTCCTCCTCTCCAAGGATCTGTAGAGAATAGGCTACCATGCTCATGTTTCATCAACACATATAACACTTCACGTGCGAGGACAATGGTTTCTCACAATTGAAGGTGGACCAGAAGGTTGAATTTGAGAATTTAGATCAGTAGCAACGTCAGAGTAATGTGCATTCAAGCAACAGCTTAGAGTTGAGCGTTATCTGTATTAACTTAGGGACCGGTCATTTATTACAGGGGGGGGGGGGGGGGGGGTGGGCCGGGGGTTTTCAGGGGAGGGTCATGAAAAAAATTACAAGGAGTTGGGGAGGGTCATGAAAAAATAGACTTTAATAAAACAATCTTTATTACATACTTGAAAGAGGATCTGAGGATGATTGTAAAGCAGTTGATAAAAAAGCATAGACAGCTGGATATTCAAAACTGATGCTAGTATTTAAAAAATCCCCATGAGTTTTCTCCTTTGTTCGCGGAAACAAAAGAAGAAAAGTAAAACTGACACTTTTTTTCCATGCAGGTAGTTTATTTTCAAGACTTTTGTTTCTGTTTGATATATTTTGATAGATACATATCAAAAGTCACTATATAAGCTAATAAAGTCAGTCAAATTCATAATCTCAATGATGCAGTTATGGATATGATACAAAGGAAATACGACACCTATTAAAACTCCTGAAACCTTTGTAAAATTCCTTGATTTTTTGACATTTTTAACTTCTCCTCCAAAACCGTTGCACCCCCAAAATTGAATTTCTGTTGGGAGATACCTTTTACTTTAAGTAAGGGATCATTTGGTCCTGATCCCCCTCAAATATTGAAGTGGCAGGCATTTTACCTAAAACAATCTTCTCAGAAACCAGTTTACATAGAAAGCTGAAATTTTCTGAATGACATCTTTGTTACATAAAGACTTAAGTTTGTTCATTTGGTCTTGATCCTCCTCGGATATGGGCAAATGCAGAGTGTCCACACTGAAATGTTCTTTCGACAACTAGTAAGTTAAGAAGCTAACATTTTGAGGATATCAACTTTGTTGGATAGAGACTAATATTTGTAACTTTTGTTGTCCTGTACCAATACCATTTGGTCACTATACCCATTGTCTGTAAAGATAAATCCAAAAAAATGAATCAAATCTTATTGTCAAAAGTACACTTGTTTTCGAAAAACAATAATTATTTGGGTGACAGTTGTTCTTCAAAATCATTTCTCAATATAGCAATCAATTTGGGAGCATTTGCTTCCTGTAATTTTGAGTAAGGAAAAAAAATTCAGAGTCAGCTTGAAAATTCATATCTGAATGTAAAATAACCCACCTTTTCTTCAAAATGGTATTGACTATAAGCTACCTAAAATATTTTCCTGCTTTTATTCATAGATAGAGGTATGTTTAGCAATCTAACTTTTTTAGTGCTCCTTGAAATTTTATTTTGCTCTCAACAATGTGATTTACCTTTTTTTACTGCTATAAGATGTGCTATGTAGAGGTGTATATTGACTCATATTAGAGGGAAGGGGGGGGAAGGGGAAGGGGAGAGAAGGGCCATACCAGGAGGGATGGAAAGTAGGGTTAGGGTCAGGGAAGCAGTGATATATTTACCAAATACTCATAACATTTGGAAAGGACTCCTAAAACTTGAAGCTGCGAGTTACCAGGACACAAGGTTTTTTGGGGGGTTGTATTTGCCTAATTATTGAGGGAATGACTGTAGTGACTTATATCTGGGACTGGGACTCCCACTAGTGTGTAGTAGCAAGTTCTTGGACTATGCAGTCATATTTGTAAATTTATCACTGGGGAAGGTGTAAGCAGTGGGGGAACTTAGAGGTTATTGTGGTACCATTGTACAAACCTCTCACAGACAAAACAATAGAGGTCACATCTTTAAAATTTAAGTGTAATACAAATTATTATGAATCTCAATTTCTGGTTCCTTCCCCCTTTTTCAGGAAAATGGTGAACTTTAGAAATATATATGTGTTACTTCTTCCTTAGAATGTAAAAGTCTATGATAATTAAAATTGTGTGTTGACAGTGGGGATTATAAATTTTGTGACTCGGTAATGCCTTATCATTTAAGATGTTAATAGTTTTTACCTAACAGAGATAATGTAATACCTGTAATAATGTGTACCTGATGAGCTACATAGACAATGAATATGTTGTTCTACAGATACTTTTAACCCTAGATGTTACACATGTTAACCCATAACTGGTATATATTCTATAACCTTTTTTTTTCTCGAGAGAACCTTTCTTTAAAGTGTCAAAAGAAAAATATTTCCAATGTAGAACCGAATATATCTTCAGAAGTCCAATTTCAAGACAATTTATATATGTATGTTGGGGGAGGTTCGTGAAAAAAAATACACTAAAATGGGGAGGGCCATTTAAAAAATTACGACAAGCCGGGGAGGGTCATATTTTTATGTACAAACCCAAGTAAAAATCTCCCGAAAATTAACCGTCGAGTAAAACTATTGATCTATTTTCTTTTCAATTTAAATATATTTAAAAGTGAACGCAAAGAACTTCAATCAATTGTAAGTTGTAGACTTACCTTTCTCGCCCTGAGTTCCAGTTTCGCCCTGGGGTCCCTCAGGTCCGGTAACTCCAGCGGGCCCCTCCGGACCAACAACCCCCCGAGGTCCGACCTCTCCCTCAGGTCCCGAGGCCCCCTGGGGGCCTGTAGCCCCGGTCTCCCCAGCTTCTCCTTTCTCCCCCATGGGGCCGCGATCTCCCTTGGGTCATACAAATGTTATAAACTTTCAGGGTAAGTTTGTAGTATCTGTATTTAGATATATGTAACGATCGTGGCTAATATATAACATTTCTTTGACAGATAGGCAAATCGATACATGGCATCTAGGGTGAAAACTTTCACAAAGTTATCAAAGTTTCAATAATCGCGTTGTCTTTACGATCCCTTAATATGACGACATGTTTGGTTGACGTGGTTTTATTTGTAAAGGTATTACCTTACATACAAAATATTTGAACCATAAATTATATTAATCCATAGTGCTGACGAGAAAAAAATGGTAAGTAAGACACATATATAGAGCTGTATTTTGGGAAGCCCCTTTTCAAGAGAGAGCTTGTAGTTTGAAATTCAGTTTCATTGTGATTCGACAACACCATCGGCATGTATACGATGTTCCATAAACACACTACGATGATAAACGAATGTTTGTTTAAACTCTTTGCATTGTATTAAAATGGAAAAAGATTAGCATTCATCTCTTTCCCATGATATCAATTCCTTTCTTCCCATACCTTCTTCCCTGTCTCCCCCTGTTCCCCCTCCTGGCCCCGAGGTCCGGACTCCCCCTGAGGTCCCGTCTCGCCCCGGGGTCCTGTCGCTCCCGTCATACCCTCCATCACGTGCACATTCCCGCTAGATGGCGTGGTACCGGCCGGACATCCTGTAGTCAACACATTCAACACAACGGTTCTGTGTACTCAGTTAGACACAGTTTAACCTTCACTAACATTGAAAAGTGCAAGTATTACGTTTAAATGCAATTTTCTTAACATAACTTAACCGTCAAGTTATAAAAAATACCAAAAAGATTGAAAACTGTATGTTATTATTTTGTTAATGTTCATTATAACAATCAGAGTCAACTATATTACCCACCAAATGGGGAAAAGTTTAAAACATAGTGAACAATGATTATTAAGCTTATATTATTTAATAAATCCTAAATCACGCTTTAGTACTAAATTCATATATACTTCCAAAGATTTATTAATCTCTGTCTAACAGTTTTAAAGATATGCTCTAGAAGTGAAATTGTAAAAAGCATTTTGATTTTTGTTCTGGAATCAAGATAAAGATGTATTTCCAAGGAAATAGCTAAAATAGAAGTCCGAAAAAGGTAGAAAAACAAAAACGCATCTTCACATGATGATTGTTCCACACACACAAGTTAGGCCTTACAATATTTTAGTTCTGGTTTGGAAACAGTATGTTAAGTTTTGTTTTTAAAAAAACAGCTAAAACAAAAATTTAAATCTACTACTGACCTGGTTGGATGAAAGACATAAGTGTACTATTGACCTGATTGGATAAGGGATATAAGTCTACTACTGACCTGGTTGATAAGGGATATAAGTCTACTACTGACCTGGCTGGATAAGGGATATAAGTCTACTACTGACCTGGCTGGATAAGGGATATAAGTCTACTACTGACCTGGTTGGATAAGGGATATAAGTCTACTACTGACCTGGTTGGATAGGGGATATAAGTCTACTACTGACCTGGTTGGATAAGGGATATAAGTCTACTACTGACCTGGTTGGATAAGGGATATAAGTCTACTACTGACCTGGTTAGATAAGGGATAAAAGTCAACTACTCACCTGGTTGGATAAAGGATATAAGTCTACTACTGACCTGGTTGGATAAGGGATATAAGTCTTGTAGTGACCTGGTTGGATAAGGGATATAAGTCTACTACTGACCTGTTTGGATAGGGGATATAAGTCTACTACTGACCTGGTTGGATAAGGGATATAAGTCTACTACTGACCTGGTTGGATAAGGGATATAAGTCTACTACTGACCTGGTTAGATAAGGGATAAAAGTCAACTACTCACCTGGTTGGATAAAGGATATAAGTCTACTACTGACCTGGTTGGATAAGGGATATAAGTTTACTACTGACCTGGTTGAATAAAGGATATAAGTCTACTACTGACCTGGTTGGATAAGGGATATAAGTCTAGTAGTGACTTGGTTGGATAAGGGATATAAGTCTACTACTGACCTGGTTGGTTAAGGGATATAAGTCTACTACTGACCTGGTTGGATAAGGGATATAAGTCTACTACTGACCTGGTTGGATAAGGGATATAAGTCTACTACTGACCTGGTTGGATAAGGGATATAAGTCTACTACTGACCTGGTTGGATAAGGGTTATAAGTCAACTACTGACCTGGTTGGATAAGGGATATAAGTCTACTATTGACCTGGCTGGATAAGGGATATAAGTCTACTACTGACCTGGTTGGATAAGGGATATAAGTCTAGTAGTGACCTGGTTGGATAAGGGATATAAGTCTACTACTGACCTGGTTGGTTAAGGGATATAAGTCTACTACTGACCTGGTTGGATAAGGGATATAAGTCTACTACTGACCTGGTTGGATAAGGGATATAAGTCTACTACTGACCTGGTTGGATAAGGGATATAAGTCTACTACTGACCTGGTTGGATAAGGGTTATAAGTCAACTACTGACCTGGTTGGATAAGGGATATAAGTCTACTATTGACCTGGTTGGATAAGGGATATAAGTCTACTACTGACCTGGTTGGATAAGGGATATAAGTCTACTACTGACCTGGTTGGATAAGGGATATAAGTCTACTACTGACCTGGTTGGATAAGGGTTATAAGTCTACTACTGACCTGGTTGGATAAGGGATATAAGTCTACTACTGAGTGAGTGAGTGAGTTATTGTTTAACGCCGCTTCGGCAGTATTGCAGCCATTTGCGGCGTCTACTACTGACCTGGTTAGATAAGGGATATAAGTCTACTACTGACCTGGTTGGATAAGGGATATAAGTCTACTACTGACCTGGTTGGATAAGGGATATAAGTCTACTACTGACCTGGTTGAATAAGAGATATAAATCTACTACTGACCTGGTTGGATAAGGGATATAAGTCTACTACTGACCTGGTTGGATAATGGATATAAGTCTACTACTGACCTGGTTGGTTAAGGGATATAAGCCTACTACTGACCTGGTTGGATAAGGGATATAATCAGAGCCAGTGGTATCCAGATCATCATGGCGGGGTGTCTGAAACATGAATGGGTTTGAAAACAGTCACCGTGATATCACTTTAGTTCGTAAAAGGAAGAGCAGTGTTTACATTAAGTGAGTGAGTGAGTGAGTTATTGTTTAACGCCGCTTCGGCAGTATTGCAGCCATTAGCGGCGAGATATTTAATTTATTACCCTGTTTACATTAAGGTGAATTTGTCAATTCAACCATCAGTAGTGTCAGTATCTATTATCGTTACACACACGTACATGTATATACTTAATCCACCATCCACGTCTTCCATAAAGGGACATATAGAACATACACAGAATTAACAAGTACAAACTGATACATTCAATTTGACGATGACGAACTGTTTCCACAAATTACACTTTGATGGGGACAATGTAATATAACGAATTGGCCCTCGTCGGCCTTATTGCAAGCCATATCATATGATAGAATAAACAATTTATCAATAACTGAAATAGAACCTTCACAATTATTTGATAAAACCTATGGTTTCACGTAACTATCCGATTCATGATAGTAAGTTAGATTATTGAACAATAAAACAACATTTTGATTGTACCCGAAAATCGTAAATCACGATGGTTGATTCTTATTGAAAGGTCTGCCATCTCAGTAATCGTGGTTATGATATACAATACAAAATTACAACTTGCATCATTCAGTAACGCAATAGATATCTTCAGACAGAGGTTACGATCGGTTATGATATATGGTACCAATAGTAATAAATTGATGTGAAGAAAAAAATGTACGTACCGTGCAGATCACAAGATTAGAATATCGATGTTGTCAGATGTCAACAAATGTATGTAAGCTGTTGGGATCTATCTAATGATTGACAATCCTGTGCCATCAACAGCTTGCCGATGTCATCGTATTGTACAATCCAGATCTGACTTGAGGGACCCACAACACACACGTCTACCCTTGTCTTGCACCGAGCCACGGGATGTTGTCAACCAGGCATGCGCGACGCATGCATGAAATGCACGTGCATGATATGGACATGAAACTGACATCAAGTTCAGGTGAAAGGTCAAACTAATTACACAAGAAGCAAACGTATAAATTGGTGATCGTATTGAAGATAAGATAATTTGATAATCAATTGTTTAAAACATTAGGGTGTTGTTTCTGAATTTACTTTTATCAAACAAATACTATGATCGTACATTGCATTTTTAAGTAACTTTTATTGCAACTTTAAAGAAGCCTCCCCATGAAGATTATTGAAATTATTACAAATCCTTCATAATTCGTAATGTTTGGACAGTATAAATTTCATTTCGATAGTATTCTAATGATTTACCCGATATGCATGAAACAACAATATAATCAAACTAAATGAAAAATTGACGCAGGAAATCTTGCTTTAAGTCATCTGAATTGACCAAGCATATTCATTATCCATTTCAAATGATTACGTTTGTTAGCGTTAGACACCAGGCTCAAGGATCACGTAACAATAACCAATCTGTCAGCAACTTTCTTATTGTCAATTTGAATTAAGTAAACGTTGTTTTTGTCATACACTATCATTGTCACATTACCTGGTTCTTCGCTCAATGGTGAATTTGTGCTGCAAAAGAATGATATTGGCTAAGCAGACCAAATGACCGAGTGCTTGTATGAGTTGAAATGTGCGTAAGTATTTATTTTCGATAACACCAAAAGTTTATCAGCGCGATAGAGAAAAGGCCCATTCACTATACAAATCGGATTAACAGGATGTTCTAAAATCCGCAGATAGAAATTCGTCCATTTATCGATGATCATGTCCGAAAAATATAGCAAAGTTGGGACAAAAGTGTCACTTCAGGGTTGAAGAAACGTCAAATAGCCAAGAGGTTTTGTTTACGGCAATAATGATTATATTATTAAGCTACTGAAGTAGACTTTTACAGGAGTTTGTCCGTGTTATCAGGGCCCCGTTCCATAATCGCTCATTGATTGCTCAATGTAGCGCTCAAGTAGCGCTCATTCTCTCTTGAACGACATAATGTAAATTCCTCGAAGTTTGCTCACCTTGCTACGTAGCCTACATTGAGCAATCGCGTTCAAGAGAGGTTTAAAGGTCAATTCTCTTGAACACGGCCCAGGTGTCTTCATTCTAAGGAGGTGAGGTGAGTTTGGGTTTAACACCGCTTTCAAGAGTATTTCACTTATATCGCGGTTGCTTGTATTATGGCAGGGAGAAAGCCCGCAACGTCATGTGGCTATGCATTGTGGCGAAACCTGCGAGCATTGGCTGGAACTAGCGAACCATGGGTGGTACTACGCTGAAATTCAGTGTAGCATTGCACCCAAACATTACTGCATGTAGAACAGTTCTCTACTGCAGACAAAGTGTGCCCCTGGCGGGATTCGAACCCCGGACCTCTTGATCCAAAGCCGAACGCGCTAACCACTGCGCTATCCCGCCCCCCTCATTACATGAAAACCATTTGCTTGATAACATATATTTAAACATCTCAGTAAAATCAGTGAAGCGATCATTGTAGGAAAAGGCTTGTTAATTTTCTAAGAATATGCTTTGAATGTCAGAGATACGTAGTTTGACTCGCTTTCACAAGGTCTTATTTTTCATTCTCACTGTGCTCACATGAAATCTATTAAATATAAACACGGATGCCCCCGGATATACCAAAGTTATGGCCAAGGTTAAAGTTTTCTGAATATTGTCCACTGCGGCAAGGTCAAGGTCACAATGTCAAATATGATGTCCTCATCTGAAAGGTCTCATCACAAGGTATGCACATGCCAAGTATGAAAGCCATAGCTCTGAGCAATCCAAAGTTATGGCCAAGGTTAAAGTTTACTGAAGATGTCCACTGCGGCAAGGTCACGGTCAAGGTCGCAAGGTCAAATATGATGACCTCATCTGAAGGTCTCATCACAAGGTATGCACATGCCAAGTATGAAAGCCGTAGCTCTGAGCAATCCAAAGTTATGGCCAAGGTTAAAGTTTACTGAAGATGTCCACTGCGGCAAGGTCACGGTCAAGATCGCAAGGTCAAATATGATGACCTCTTCTGAAGGTCTCATCACAAGGTATGCACATGCCAAGTATGAAAGCCCTAGCTCTGAGCAATCCAAAGTTATGGCCAAGGTTAAAGTTTTCTAAAGATGTCCACTGCGGCAAGGTCAAGGTCACGAGGTCAAATATGATGACCTCATCAGAAGGTCTCATCACAAGGTATGAACATGCCAAGTATGAAAGCCATAGCTCTGAGCACTCGAAAGTTATGGCCAAGGTTAAAGTTTTCTAAAGATGTCCACTGCGGCAAGGTCAAGGTCACGAGGTCAAATATGATGACCTCATCTGAAGGTCTCATCACAAGGTATGCACATGCCAAGTATGAAAGCCATAGCTCTGAGCAATCCAAAGTTATGGACAAGGTTAACGTTTTCTAAATATTGTCCACTGCGGAAGGGTCAAGGTCACAAGGTCAAATATGATAACCTCATCTGAAAGGTCTCATCACAAGGTATGCACATGCCAAGTATGAAAGCCCTAGCTCTGAGCAATCTAAAGTTATGGCCAAGGTTAAAGTTTACTGAAGATATCCCCTGCGGCAAGGTCAAGGTCACATGGTCAAATATGATGACCTCATCTGAAGGTCTCATCACAAGGTATGCACATGCCAAGTATGAAAGCCATAACTCTTAACAATCAAACGTTATGGCCAAGGTTAAAGTTTTCTGAAAATGTTCATTGCGGCAAGGTCAAGGTCACAAAGTCAAATATGATGACCTCATCTGAAAGGTTTCATCACAAGGTATGCACATGCCAAGTATGATAGCCCTAGCTCTGAGCAATCCAAAGTTATGGCCAAGGTTAAAGTTTTTGTGGACAAACACACAGACAGACGGACAGATGGACAGGTGAAAAACAATATACTCCCGGAATCTACGATTCGGGGGCATAAAAAAATTCCAAAGTTTTAAGGATTAATATGAATCTGCATCAACACTATATAGTGATGAAATAATCCATGTGAGACGATCATGATCAATGAACTGTTCTCAACGGCACCAAAGTACCAATTTCCAAACCATCTGTTAGAATAACAGATACAGGTAGAGATAAAGGTGGTACAGGCAGAGGCTCAAGCGATGCAGTGACACAGCCACAGTTCCTACACCTGCTAAAGGTGCTCCATTCCATGCTCTCTGGTGGTGGATCCATGTTGTAGTAATCTTAAGTATCAGGGGGCCATTCCACTAAGTCTTAACAGAGGGTTTGTGTGTCTAGGTGCACTGTCCTGGTTATATACAGAAGGATTTTGTTATCTCAATAGTATATCTAACCTCCTTACCTCAAACATCAACTGTGATTGATCAACAATTGATACCAGAAAGATGAACTCAAGGAAAAAATACACACTTTACTTTTGATTTTTTATTCATTTGATGATTTTCATGTTTGACAGGGAAATCTCTTTCCATATTTTAACATCCTCATTCACACACCCAAACACACCAAACAACTTGTGTATCATCTGTATCATTGAAGTTGATTGTTTCAATGTTTTTTTTTACCTAACAACGACTGGTATGCAGACAAAACAATAAATGAACATTGTTGAAGTGGGTCATCCTCAGTGCTTGGTCACAGGTCCATTACAAAAGAGTTTCTATAACAGTTAAGACAGGGATGAAGTGATGAGATTTGATGTTTCAACACCACTTTCAAGAGTATCTGACCTTAAAGGGACACTGCGTTGAGGATAAAAATGAGTCTCATCCTTATCTCACTACGGTTAGCTGATTAGAGTGTCTGCTAACGAGTTACGCTTCACTAGACTGTCTTCATGCAGTAGTTTTTATTACCAATTACATCAATTGTCTGAAATTTGATGTCTGTGACTTGTTAGCACATGATCTGATTTTTATTGTCCCTTTAATGTCACGGCCGCTGGCATTGTTGCAGTGAGTAAAACCTGCAATTCCATTGTAGCTATCTATTGTATTGTACGAACAAATGTAAAATGGGAACACTAACTGAGAGGTGGAAGCTGCTTACCACTGCACTCTCTGACCCTCATTGACAAATTATCATTACATGGGATGAGTCGTAATAAAACGCTGACACACTGTTAATGAATGTTTAAATCTTCTAATGCGTTAGTGAAGTAGGTATTGACATACCAAATGACATAATCCATCAACCTCAATCTATGCACTTTTCTGCTGATGTTCACACAGGTTTTATTCAGCGTATTTGGATTTCACATTCTGTTTTCTGATAAAGAACTAAACACTTATTTAACAATAAATCAACAAATTTCATTATAAGTGACTTTTTATACAGAGTACAAAAATACCATTGTTTGTTCACATATAAACATCTATAGTACAACATTTTCAAACGATGTTGTTTAGTTAATATCCCCTGCAGTCTGCGGTGACTCAGAGCTAATGAGTCTTGATTGATGCAAATTTGTGTGAGATATATGATAACAAGCTGTCAGTCCTTGAACACTGAATACACTTCTCTCCTCACACAATGCAAGTCTTCCCGATTCAGCACAACAAGGACAAGAGTTCTCTGCCCTTGACAAGTCACTTATAGTCCATAATAACAAGTCCATAATATTCAGTGAACCTGACATCAAGGAAGCTTTATGATTGGATACACTTTGTGCAGGCTGAAGTCAAACTCGGGAGAATCCTGAAATGAAGATTAATACAAATCACGATTAAGACATTACCGGTACTTATGTTATTCAATGGGCACATACTATTAACAAGACTTTACTTCTGGTATTTAACCATTGATTTGGCCTAGAGAACAATCCCTTTTAGAGTTTCCTTCTGATCTATCTGGTTGATAATGAAGTTTCTGAAAGACTTTCAATCATATGCTACATATATAACACTATGTTTCATTTCTATTATGTTTTTGGGTAAGATCAAAGTTATTGTTTTTTAGTGCAATCACGACATCCAAAACAATAGTGTCAAGAGTAAATGATGCGGATTTAGGATCTGTAATTAACTTCAAAGTTTGTATCTTTAAGATAACATAAGATTGGTGAACTGCTAGTGAAATGAGTTTAAATCACCTCAAGGTCATCAGCCTCGAGATTTAACTATAAAAGTTCAGGGCAAATGGTACTGTTTTGCCAAACATGATATTTAGTAGCATTTACTGCTTACATTGTACATAGACTCACACATCTAATACTTACAGTTGAATTCTTCTTGTGTCCACCAACTAATAACTTCATGACCACAAAGTTGGTTTTAGCTATCTTCGTTAATATTTGAACCTGAAATTTTACAATAAACCTCTGTTCATACATTGTAGGCTGGGATATTTGAATTGCTTAAGATGTTGTTATAACCATTGACATTTCACATGGCATATAGAAGAATTGATCACAATTCTATACAGCACATATTTAGGACAGGTATATTTCACTAGACTCACTGAGGAGTTACTGTATTTACCGGCACAAGGAGAGTATTAACTAGAAATATGTGCATAAGATGCACTGTGATGTCCCCCACTTCAACTTTCAATCCACTCCATCACTAGGTCTAACCACATACCATGTTTCGTAAAGGTAGGAAACTAAAGCATTTCGGAAGGAAGGAATTACGGAAAACGGACAGAGGCGAAAACATTATGTCTCCCGCAAAGCTTAGTGACAGACATGCAGATACACCGAACTAACCTCTTCAGAAGGTGATGTGATGCTCTCGTATAGGGTCTTGGCTTGATGGAAACATTTACAAGCAGCTGCATACAGGTCCTCAGCACTTGGTTCTGGTTCATACCGCCGCAGGTCGGACATTTCCTGGGAACAGATAACGAGAGAGTGATAGAGTCAGTAAGAGTGGGTAGCACCTAGAGTCAACATTTCAGCCTCGATAATACAGTGATTATTATTATCCTTATCAGGAAAGAATGGTTGAGGAGCCAATCAGCTGCTGACCTTGTACTGCGCGTAGTGCACCATGGGAGGAGTGACCACGTTGGAGAAGGGAGAGAACCGGTGGCTGTATCGAACCTCTTCACTGTCAAACTCAAAATCGGGCTGCTTCATCTTCCCGTCCAGACGGAATCCAAGCACGGCCTGTGATAGGATATGCCTTTTATAATTTCAAAGTTCACTGGTAATATGACATATTCTAAATAAAACAAATTGTTGTATTTGTTGGGTGTGATAATCTAAGTCTAAGGTAGGTAAGTCATTCAGCTTGATGACAAATATAATGGGTGTACCTCTTGGCTAAACCAGGTTTATTGACTTGTTTGAGAAATCCCTCAATGAAAATATCAATGTTTAGGGCCCACTTGCAGTGCTCTCTCAGTAATAAGGTGTACTTCATTCAACCGTACTAGTAGGGGCTACTGTTGCAGGGAAAGAGTTAAAGCCTAAATAGCACAGCTAACAGCAACATATTAGTGGAGTCACGTCCTGACCTTGTAGTAGCCTCCACACATCTGCTGCTGTGTCTGCGCCATGATGATTTCCCGACTCAGAGTCTTGGAGCGCTTCTTCTTCTTGTTCTTCTTGTTGCTGCGACCCTTCTGCTGCTGCTCTGTAGTGGGCAGATATAGAGGTTATCATGAGAGTGTGCTGCTCTGTAGTGGGCAGATATATAGGTTATCATGAGAGTGTGCTGCTCTGTAGTGGGCAGATATAGAGGTTATCATGATTGAGTGCTGCTTTGTAGTGGGCAGATATAGAGGTTATCATGAGAGTGTGCTGCTCTGTAGTGGGCAGATATAGAGGTTATCATGAGAGTGTGCTGCTCTGTAGTGGGCAGATATATAGGTTATCATGAGAGTGTGCTGCTCTGTAGTGGGCAGATATAGAGGTTATCATGATTGAGTGCTGCTTTGTAGTGGGCAGATATAGAGGTTATCATGAGAGTGTGCTGCTCTGTAGTGGGCAGATATAGAGGTTATCATGAGAGTGTGCCGCTCTGTAGTGGGCAGATATAGAGGTTATCATGAGAGTGTGCTGCTCTGTAGTGGGCAGATAAAGAGGTTATCATGATTGTGTGCTGCTTTTTAGTGGGCAGATATAGATGTTATCATGAGAGTGTGCTGCTCTGTAGTGGGCAGATATAGAGGTTATCATGAGAGTGTGCTGCTCTGTAGTGGGCAGATATAGAGGTTATCATGAGAGTGTGCTGCTCTGTAGTGGGCAGATATAGAGGTTATCATGAGAGTGTGCTGCTCTGTAGTGGGCAGATATAGAGGTTATCATGAGAGTGTGCTGCTCTGTAGTGGGCAGATATAGAGGTTATCATGAGAGTGTGCTGCTCTGTAGTGGGCAGATATAGAGGTTATCATGAGAGTGTGCCGCTCTGTAGTGGGCAGATATAGAGGTTATCATGAGAGTGTGCTGCTCTGTAGTGGGCAGATATAGAGGTTATCATGAGAGTGTGCTGCTCTGTAGTGGGCAGATATAGAGGTTATAATGAGAGTGTGCTGCTCTGTAGTGGGCAGGTGCAAGGTGTTGGGTACAAGGTACAAGGTATTGGGTGTGGGATGTAAAAGTGATATTCGGGCGAGTATGGTAAAATTATACATTTGCAAGTCGGAATGGTAATTTACAGTCACTCTTTTTTTGCTAATTCAGAAAATTTCATCCTCAACCAAATTCCAATTCCAATTTGAAGTCTCAATTCCTTGCAGTAGTTCAACATTTCATTATACAAAAGGAATATCAAAATGACTACAAAAGAAAACCTGCTTCATGTACGAGTTGAAGTAAACCCATACCAATTTCAATTTCTTTATTATATAGATGTGGCCTCTGGCCTCTTAATTCAAATGATAAGAAATCTTTTACTGAGTAACGATTTTGGAGTGATACCTAAGCAGGTATATGTAAAACTAAATAAACCTGAAGGGAGCATAGCCAACTCACCAAGGAGAGTCTCATGCTCCAGCAGGAAGTTGTCGGCGCGATGCAACGTGGACACCAGCCATGCGTACAGCAGCTCGTACAGGTACCTGCAAAATGCCCACCAGTGAAGTTAGGTAAAATCATGGTACCCGCTGCCTTCCAACAGTAATTCACTAAAATTGTGGACACAAGTATTGTTACAAGAAGAAAGTCATCAACATCATTCAACAAAGTTGCAAGACATAGTTGAAACTACCAAACAAAGAGCTGTACATATGCATTGTACCTAAACACAACTACCTGTACACCAGGGTCCATTTCACAAAACCTAGTTAGCCTAAGGTTACTCAATGTTCTAATCAAGTGTAAAGGTTGGCCTAAGAAATAAGTGGGCCAATTTTTCTACTACAAAGCCCCTGTTGGTATTTCTTGAACCTGCATGCTACAGTATTTATCAATCTGATTCTTGTAATATGTTGAGACAGACTGTTGGTGCTATACATCACCCACAAGACCCACCTCCCCACTACTCACCAGTACACATAGTGGTACTCATAAGGGGCGTACAACTCCAGCTCGAAGCCAGCGAGGGTGTAGTAGATCATGGCCTGAAGAGTGTGGTACAGCACCCACGTCCCGAAGCAGGCCAGGTGGTTCCGACTTGGTTCCGTCTTCACCAGGATACCGTGCAGGAATGCGTCCACTTTGTCAGCCTATAAAGGAAAGAGAGAGTATTACTAAAATTAAAATGTGATGAGGAGTAATACGGGTAAAGATTTTTATCACGTCTAGAGCAAATGAGCATAGCACAACTATAAATGGTAAAGAATTCTTTTTTATTTATAATCTTCCAAAAATCATTAGATTAGATTAAATCATGAAAACCAAAAAATAAGCTTGTTTCGATAAACAAAACCCTGGTATAAGATTTTCAAAGAAGGTCAAATATTCACATTGCTTCACAACTATACCAGAACTGAGAGATTATGAAATTGAGGCACTTAACCTCTAGACCAATCAAATCCAAGAAAACAAATTATCCTACCTCCTCCTGTAGAAGAGCGAGATCCTCAAGCACATGCGCCCACTTGTCCCGCTGTCGAGCCCGGTTGTGTCCTGTGATCTGGAACAGCGTGCAGATCGGACGCACAGCGTGGGTCAGCAATGCGTCTACATAGTCCTTTGCCTGGGGATTGTTGTACAGCATACATCTGGAGATACAGTGGACCTACATTAAACCTGCACCACACAAATGTTAACCTGTACCCCTCATAACTGCAACAATGCATAAAGAATCCATAAACCGCTATGTCAATGAATTGTTTAAAATTATTGCAAGTGAACAAATTTGAATATTTATTAATTCATTACCTAACTGCAGTACTTAAGGTGTTATCGTTGTACCATTGACCAATAAGAAATAAAAATAGCTTAATATCTTAACGTATGATGCATGAGAGATTTCCAGTGTCAAAGGGAGGTAACCACTTACTTCTGAGAGAGAGCCGGTGGGGCTATGAAGCTTCTGATGGTTTCCTTCATGAAGTCAATCACCAGGTGGATGCCGAATATACGTCGGTTCACAGGGAGTAGGGTTTGCTGCAAACAACGACATTGACACATATATACATGAATATGTTGTACACAAACTCTAAAACTAAATAACCTAATCGACACAATGTCCATTATACACATTAAGTTTGCAAACCTACCTGTAATATAGATCTGGCCAGGACACACGGACCCGATTTGCTGAACTCAATAAATGTCTCCTGAAATATACAACATATTCAAAATCAGTCAGTCTTTTCTGAATTGAACTTCATGAACAATGATCTGTTAAGACAGTTAAATGTAAAACTGCTCATTAATTGCTTTATTCAGTACATTACACCTTGTTAACAAACATAAAGAGATTTGTTGTCTAGACCACGCTTACAGCACAAATAACAGATTACCATCAACAGTAATGGAAGCACCTAAACATACCAGTAGTTTAGAATTCACTCATGATGTCATGACTCTACTCTCTAGCTCAATTATTTTGCAGTTATATTTGTAACAACAATGTTTTTACTTTTTTAATTTTTTACAAGAATTAACAACAGTTACAGTGTAATTGCAAGCGGTTATTTTGTCATAAATCTCCTTTCCACAAACATGATGAAGACTGAGACTTTGTACACAAGAGCAATAGTCTTCTCATGTGATTTTGACTTTTGTCATGACTTACTGCCCTCCTTGCAAACTGGTTGGAGTTCAGCCAGCTCCGAGACCACAAAAGAAGTATTCACTTCACTTCAATATCTGATAGGAAAGGCGAGTCACCTGGCCATTAACCTATTGTACTTAAAGGGAGGGATCTATCAGGATGTTTTTGTGGAAACAAAATTTGTTTGGAGATTCATGTATAATTTATGTATTAATGCAATTAAACAAACATGTATAAATAGCAATGTCGTTTCAAATTTCATTTCCATGACAAAACCCGCCCTTTAACTATCGAATATTTTTTGTGCGAACAAAATTCATGGGGAGATTCATATATAGTCTGTCAATAAAAAAATATATATAAACAGGAATGTCAATTCGATATAGGACGAAGAAGAGGCAGAAGCAAGAACTGACGAGGAGAGCATGGAGGGATCCGATCTCCGGCAGTGTGGTGACAGTCTGCAGTCTGAGCAGCAGGTTCTCCATGTAGTCCATCGCCTTGTCTCGACTCTTGATCACTGTGTACCGTGGGAACGTCGGCGGCAACAGGCGCTGGTTGATCAGAGGTTCAAATCCCATGATCGTTGGGTAATCTGAGTTTGAAAATTAGTTCAGTATGAAATATTTTAGCATTGAGGAGACAACTTTGAGGAGATTAAAATATAAATCATACGTACTATACTTCAAAGTACGTATGATTAATGTGCAATGAAGATTATGATCTAAATTATGTATAAAAACATTATTAATACACAGCAAGGAATAAACATCTCCAAGAAATCACATCACAATCTTCGATTGGTGAGGTAAATTCAGGATACATAAACTAAAATAGAGTAAATAAAGAAATGAACTTTCAGTTTAGACAGCACACATAATACAGACCGTTCTTGGTGGCCTCCCTGTCCGCGGGCTGTATGCCGAGATCGAGCGTGACTTTCATCTGGGGGATGAGTTCCAGCAGCTGACTCACCAGCTTCTGGGCCTGCGGGATGCCCTCGCACTGGGGTGGTGGAGGGCAATCATTTGGTTATTTAGTGTAATTATTGAAGGATCAAATCTGGGCCGGATGCCCTCGCACTGGGATGGTGGAGGGCAATCATTTGGTTATTTATTGTAATTATTGAAGGATCAAATCTGGGCCTGCGGGATGCCCTCGCACTGGGGTGGTGGAGGGCAATCATTTGGTTATTTATTGTAATTATTGAAGGATCAAATCTGGGCCTGCGGGATGCCCTCGCACTGGGGTGGTGGAGGGCAATCATTTGGTTATTTATTGTAATTATTGAAGGATCAAATCTGGGCCTGCGGGATGCCCTCGCACTGGGGTGGTGGAGGGCAATCATTTGGTTATTTATTGTAATTATTGAAGGATCAAATCTGGGCCTGCGGGATGCCCTCGCACTGGGTATTGGAGGGCAATCATTTGGTTATTTATTGTAATTATTGAAGGATCAAATCTAGGCCTGCGGGATGCCCTCGCACTGGGTATTGGAGGGCAATCATTTGGTTATTTATTGTAATTATTGAAGGATCAAATCTAGGCCTGCGGGATGCCCTCGCACTGGGTATTGGAGGGCAATCATTTGGTTATTTATTGTAATTATTGAAGGATCAAATCTAGGCCTGCGGGATGCCCTCGCACTGGGTATTGGAGGGCAATCATTTGGTTATTTATTGTAATTATTCCCTTTCACATATGGAGATTTAAGAGATTGAAGGATCAAATCTCAGGATTTTCATCTAACTACTTTATAGTTAGTAGTCAGTAAATTCAATACAACTTGGTAATTAAAGATAATTATTGGTATTGGTATTGAAGATAATTTGAGATTAATTTTGTTTAATATTAAAGATGATACTCATGATCAATCATACCTCTGATAACATAATGAAAGATGTTTTCAGGGATTTAAAAAATGATAGTCTGAGTTGGTTGATTTACCACAAATGTTTACCTGTTATGGAGAAGTTGAAAAAGTGTACGGACGAGGGGTGATGCTAGATAGACGGCTGACAATGTCAGGAACACAGCCTATGCCATAAGGACTAATGAGCTACAGCTAATGACAAGTCTTTATGGACAATAAACTTCTTTAGTTATCTATGTCACTCTCTTATATCAAAAGAAACAAGCAAAAAAGTGAGCGTGGCTCACTAATACCCCCGACTGTTTAAGTTTGACATTTTTATTTTACTTAAAGAGAGAGGTGTCTGCACACCTAAGGATTGATAAGCTTTGAAATGTTATTGCTAAGATTAAACTGTTTTTGAAATGGTAGGACAAGTCTCGATCTTCATGTGAAAAAGGTGGTTTAAGTCAAAAAAGGAATAAAAGTAACTTGAAAAGGTATTGGTAATATAATACACTACTGCTATTACCACTGATTTCAACTTTATTTTGGAAATTAATCCATCATAATGATTCATTCGAGTGACTTTAAACAACAGGTACATGGAAGCACACCCCTGAAGGCACAGTGAGAGATATACAGCAGTTGATGGCTGAAAGGAAAGAAAATTTAACTTTTCCCAAAATATAACCAGTGGAAATATAAAAAGTAAAATCAACGAGAACACAGAAGTAGCTTTTGATGAAAGTTACATGAAAAAGAAAATGATGAAGTCAACAAATCACAATACAGAAGTAGCTTCAGTCATTCTAGCTATGATAAAGTAAAAGAATATAAAAAATTGCCAAAAATTCAAAAATTCACCAAATCGTGTTACATTTTGCAATGCACCTCTCCTAGTGGTGAAGGAGACATGTGCCAAATTTGAAAAGGATGAGATGAATAGTTTTTCTGTAATCGGTCGGACAAAAAATGCTCCGAATTTGACTAAGTTAAAAAATAAAGGAAAACCAAAAGAGGATAATTTAGCCAACAATCTGAGCCACCGTGCAGTTGGGACGTGTGGAGCTCAAAAACCACTTTTATGAAGAATGTGTTTTCTTCCGGTGGAAGTTTTCAACTTAAGCGCAATTTTGACTTAAGTGAACGATGACTGAAAGTTTGCAGTCGTTGAATGCCATTATTTTATATTTTAAATAAAAAATATATAAAGTATAAGAAGACGAATTTGTTCTTCTTTGTAAATATTATGTTAGTAAAGTACTGGATTTATTTTTAAAAAATTCTTAAAAACGTAGTAAATAGTTTCTATCACATAGCTGTGTCTGGCTGTAACTTTACCAGTGGAGGTATATCAAAAAGCTGAAATGGCCAATTGAGATTTCGGAACCCGAAGACCTGTGTTGTGACAGCACGTTAGCTTGACACTGATTGACGAACTTGAGATTTAATTGTCAGAGTTGTTGCGTATATTTGTCAACAAGGTAGAACAATAAAGCCGTGGGTTGGGGCTGATTGTCAAGCTTAGGTGAGTTTAAGCTTAAAATGACCAAGAGGATAATAGATACTCCCCTAAGTAAACAACATGTGGATAGTGGAAACGTACTTTACAGTGTCAGGACCCTTTCAAATTTGAAAGGAGTTGTGACTAATGGCAGAGAGCTTCAAGTCAATAGAATAGAATTACTTATAAAGGAGAACTAGATTTTGTTCTGCACTTGTTATGACAAGGAGTTTTTTCCCGCCAATTTTCATGCCCATGATTTAAAGGTGCGCGCATGCTCAGTCCCGGAGTGGAACCAGCTGGAGGAAAATAGTCACCTGTAGTTCCGGTGCGGTGGAACAAATGTTTAGGTGACAAGTAACTATTGGAGTACGTTTTCCAACAAATCAAGAATTTTGGGCAGCTGAAATAAGTAATTAAGGTACAACATCGAAGTTTGGGATGAACTAAGAGTGTAAGTTTTAACTGCTTTGGTGGCGGTGTAACACCAGCATTATCTGAGTCTGTGCCGCATGTAACTTGACGGCGAATTAGCTCGGAGTGTTCAGTCCGGTGTGACTGAACTGCGGTGGTATTGCTAAAAGATGTAGCAAGTATACCACCGCCGGTGTTAAAACGGTGGGCATCTTGTCCAGTGCAGTAGAGCAAGAATATAAGTACAGACGACGGTGGGGACTGCACCGGAGGAGATAGGCTATAATTTGTAGCCAGTGGGGTGGTGACCGGTTTCGTTCACTGTTGTGAACTCATCAGACCAAATGGGACTACAGGACTGAGTGTGTGTTTATATAGTGTTGAAGATGGTGGCGGCGTTTGTGACGTCACAGTTGCTATGCTATGGACGGTGGCGGTGGAGGTGACGCGCCAGTGATTGTAAGACCATAGTTATGTCTTTTAGGTTCGCAGTGAACTTCCTGGAGACCTGTTTGACCCGGAGATCCCGTGGTGTAATAGCAGAAAGAGGGTGAGAACGTATGTGAAAATAGACTGAGATTATCTATAAAGTTTGCATGTGATATTGGCGGTTATTACTCGCTTTAAAAATAATTGTATTACAAATTGAATACAGTGTTGTTTATGCAAGGAGAAAATAAAGCTGGAGTTAGCTACAATTGAAAAACAATGTTGTGTTCTTGTTGTATTTTAAATATAGAGGTCTCTGTTTGGAGAGACTCGGGGACCTCATTTATTGGATTGAGTAAAGAGGTAAAGACACACTAAGAAATATCAACACTTTATAGAGGTGACGGAGTAAAGGTACACTTCAATCACAATTATGTTCTACTAATTTGCAGACATAACTTATAAATTCATGTGTGAATTTGCGAGAGGAGTAAGTTTGACACACCCAATGTAAATGTGATTTTAACATAATTGTTAAATATTACAGTCCTACGTGTTCGTTATACTGCATTTGAGTGTACGAGTGAGTGGTTGTCACTGTAGTGTCAATGTGTATTGACAGCTTGTTGTTGTGACATCATAATACTAATGTGTATTATGGTAGGACTGTGTGGAGCCTGTGTCTCCACCTTGATTGTGGCTAAATATATCAGAGAGTATACAAAATGTATACAGAGTATAAAGGAAAACCAAAAGAGGATAATTTAGCCAACAATCTGAAAAAATACAAAAATTTGCCAAAAATTCAAAAATTCACCAATTCGGTTTAAACTTCGCACTGCACCTTTCCTAGTGGTGAAGAAGACATGTACCAAATTTGAAAAGGATGAGATGAATAGTTTTTTTGTAATCGATCGGACAAAAAATGCTCAGAATTTGACTAAGTTAAAAAATAAAAAAAATCGCCAAAAATTCAAAAATTCACCAATTCGGTTTAAACTTCGCACTGCACTTCTCCTAGTAGTGAAGAAGACATGTACCAAATTTAAAAAGGATGAGACGAATAGTTTTTCTGTAATCGATCGGACAAAAATTGTCTTCAGACGGAAGGACGGACGGACGGAAGGACAGACGGACGGAAGGACGGACGGACGGACGGAATCGTTGGTATAACTATATACCCCCAACCGTTGGTCGGGGGTATAATTATCCTTATATCCCCATAATAAAGACTTGTCATTATTTTAGTTCCATCTAATTTTGCTGCACTTACCTTTTCTTTACCAAAGGACATGAGCATCGAATGCAAAAGTCTGTAGAATTTGATTCTGATGAAGGCTGCGACAGCAAGTTCATGCTGTAAACAGATGAGTCAGCAAAACGTTATGAATAAAACAAGACTAAAACTAGGTAGTTCAATATGCTCGTAACACGACTACAAGGGACTACGTTCGTATTTGAGTCATTGATTTTACTCAGTACATAGGGTCAGTAAAATTATTAGCATCACCTTTAGAGATGGCAAGAAAAACTGGAGTCCGTGGATAGAGGATATTTGACACTTTTCGTCGAATACCATGTATGTTATCTCATGAAGTAGAAATGTATATTTATTGAGTGGCACAACCTGTCGTGTAGTTATATGTCATCCTTTTGATATGACATCAAACGTTTGGAAGTGTTATTTCACTGAGTAGAATAACATTTTATTTCACTCAGTGAAAATACCACTTTTAATTTAATTGATAAATGGCCTATTTTCCCACTGAAAATACAGTAAATGCTTCTATGCAAATGTTTCGCAAAAATACCTCTTGTTCAGTTGCTGAGTCACGTTCCTCTCCAGGCTTGCTACGAGTTGTCTGAAAACAAGTAAAATCAAATATCTTTACTTCTAGACTTGCAGCCAAGCAGTCTGCATAACTGTTGATAAACAATAACCACATACCAAGAAAGGTCTTGTTTACCATCTTATCAGATAAATCTCAGTTTGTTTATGTACATACGGAGTCAGCATGAAATCATTATACAATCAACTTACATTATGAAAGTAAGACTTCAAAACCTACCCATATTTGCTAATGAATTAGACAAATCAGATGAACATTCACACAGTTAGTGAATTACAAATTAACTCATTTCATTAAATCTGTATATAAAAGACCTTAATTTGTCTGTTCAACTCGTCCTCAACCTCCCTCATCATGCCCGAGGTCCGTGCGTCTGTCACCTCGGCAGCCATCTTGAAACCGTATGACATTGGCTGAAAGTCCTCCTGGAACAACATATATACCTCATTTATCAAACAACAAAATATTTACATCATTTACCTACTCCCGCAGTAACATTCTGCTTGTCCCTATCCTCATAGCCTCTGCCCGACCCTGGTTTCCAACTGAAGTAATTTCTTATCCTTGAATCACACATGAAATAGACAGTAGTAAAACGTTGAAAAAGTTAGCTATGCTGAGAATATAACTGCATTATGAAGCAGTTTGTCCTCATAGTTTGTGGATGTTCACAGGGAAATTTGAATATCAAAGATCAAGGATAAGAAGATAGAAGCCTGGGCCTAGATTTTCGAGGTTCTCTTAGCACTAAGATAGTCATAAGCCAATGTAAAAGTATGGTACTTACGACTGTCGTAGCGCTGAGAGAGCTTCGAAAATCTAGGCCCTGGATTACAGGCATTCACATTTACTTCCTAAATCAAGAACATTCTAGTCATCCCTGGTTAAAGATCTGACTGAACCTGGATGACTTAGGTGTTGAACAAGTTAAGATTCCTATAAAGCTATCACTCAGAAAAGGTTTGTCACTAAACATTTCAGCATGTAAAGTGTGAAAGATCTGCGGCCTACTCTCCTGAGAAGATTCAACATTAATATGAGCCAATGAAAATGACTCCTACAAAAGTTTTCCCAATTCGCAGCGTCGATGAATGGCTTCAATTCTCATTGTTTTTATTTTTCATCAAATGTGTGCTTGTCTTTATCAAGCTGTCAAATGTAAAGTCATCAAAACTTTAACTTAATAAATATATTTCAATTTGACTGTTTTAATCATGTACTAATAGCATATATGTGTAAACGGGAATATCCTCTAGATTTTCGTTTCCACAAAAAATACCCCGATAGAACCCTCCTGTGAAGTGTGAAAGATCTGCGGCCTTCTCTCCTGAGAATATTCAACATTAATATGAGCCAATGAAAATGACTCCTACAAAACACACATGAAAAGGTAAAAAAGTAATGTTAGTAAACAGAAAGATGTGACTACCTCTTCAAAAACATTAGCTCTGTTGATCTTCTCCCGGATGTTGTCCACAATTTTGAGACTGCACAGAGTGAACGCCTTGAGACAGCGGTCCTCGATTAGATACGGGTCGTGTAGGTAGAGGTTGGTGAACACAGTCTGGGCTAGCGAGTGACCTTCCAGCCATGTAACCTGGGGGAGATATACTGCGGGTTCTTAGTTTACATATACATTTCAAGAAAGTTCCCCATTTTATTACTTTAAATCATCATTATTTTTAGTGTTCTTAAAGGTATCTTGAACATGTTACTCAAATCATACTACAAGCAGAAGGTTTTTTGTCTATGAAAATAGAGATTTAATCAATTGAAAAAAACTTTTTCCTTCATGCAGCCTTGTGTGGAAACGAATAAAGCGTCATTTTGTAAAAGATGACTGCATAAATATTTACATTATACATATGATATTATTATTTACTTTCTTGTTCGGAAATGACCATACCATCGTATAAATAAGGCAAAATATATAATATTTGACAATTGATAACTTCTGAACATTCTGAAGGTCCAAACACATGCAAAATTGTGTGAGTTTATGAATTAAAGAATCAAGATAACAACATCTCGATAAATTGATGGTGATACTTGAAATGAAGAGCATTATCTTACCAAACAAGCTAGAGTGGAATCCATTATTCCAATCTGTTCTGGTGCTGTTAAATCTTTAATCTTGATTGTCTTGGCCTGATTAAAAACATAACAATACCATGACATAAACATGATAAATATAAACAAGTACCACTAGACGTCACTCTGTAACAATATTTGAATCTGTTCAGATGTACCTAGTTCTATTGAGATTATAAAAGAAGTGCGTGAATTAATATGATGCTATGTGGAGGTATAAAATGTATGGAAATGAAAGTCTCTCAATATAATCAGAAATTGATTCTTGACCTCCACTGCCTGTTCCAGACTGAAGACTTTCCTCTTGATTTGGTTGCACATCATCCCTGCATCCATTTTAGGATCCATCATTTCGATTGCGGACATCGCCTCAAATAAACCAAACCTGAAAACAAAAACATTTGTCAAGCATCAGTGTTTATTTATAAACAATGATATATGAATGAGTGAGTGGCTGTAGGTGAATTCCTAGACCAGACCGATTCGTAGACGTAAATGTCCGGTGGATTCGTAGAAGGATGGGCGGTTGATTTGTAGACGTTCGTAGAATAGAATAGATTCAGATTCTTTATTACTTTTATCTTTACAGATTAAACAACTAACAAGACTTATCCCGCGATAAATTCCTGGAATCCTTCTATCCCCTTTAGGAATATATCAATGCGAATTTCAATAAAGCAATCAGACACACAGTGTTGTTGTTGGAGAATGTTTGTGTTTGAAATGAATAAAGAAATAAGGTAAGTATAACATCTAATCCATTTTAGATTACCCATATACATGTACAGCATCAATCAACAACAAACAGGAGATTAGCAGATGTCAGCGAAGATGAAGAACGGTAAGTCATTGACAATCAAAACACATCACACCAACAGGCTGGGGAAAAAATATGGATACGCCTACACTATATATAACAAGCCTGTGATCACACCATCCTGTCCTAAACCGACAACTTTACTAACATTACATATATTACTTGTATATATAAATTGTTGTATGCTGAGAAGATCCACTTTCATGCATGGTATATAAATAAGCTACAAATTAGAAAGTGCAATTCATTATCAACCATGGCTCACTGAAAGTATTTCATAATTTCGTATTTCACCCAATGCATGGTGTACTTTATAGCGTCTATAGTCGAATAACATAATACAGATATATCATTATACTACTTCTACGAATCCACTGGTTACGAATCCACTGCGTCTACGAATTCACTGCATCTACGAACTGGTCTGGTGTACGAATTCACAGCATCCCGAGTGATTTTTGTTTAACGTCGCTTCGGCAGTATTGCAGCCATTAGCGGGCCAATGATATATGAAGAAACAAGGCTAGTCAATCAACATTGTATTCAGCATTTCAATTTCTTTTCCCTAAGTGTTTTTTCATTGGTCTCTAGTTAGTCAATTATCAACTCTCGTTTAAGAAATGACAATAGAGTTACGACCTCTCCTCTAGAGACTATTCAAAGTGCAAAGAGATTGAAATGTTGACCTCAACACAAACGGCTGTAGGTGAATTCGTAGACCAGATGGGTTCGTAGACGTATATTTCCGTTGGATTCGTAGATGGATTGGCGGTGGATTCGTAGACGTAGAATTTTAATAAAGAAATCAGACACTCAGTGTTGTTATTTTTTGTTGGAGGATGTTTGTGTTTGAAATAAATAAAGAAATATGGTAAGTATAATCTATAATCCCTTTTAGAATACCCATATACAGGAATAAGCTAGCAGGTAGTCCAGTCATTATAAATGGAGATGTTGTTGAAGTAGTTAGTAGTTACAAATATCTTGGAACTCAAATTGATAATAAGTTAAATTTCTCTGAAAATACCGATCGTATTTATAGCAAGTGTCAATCTCGCCTTCACTTCCTCAGGAAGCTCCGATCTTACCACATTGACTCAACTATTTTGGCTCTTTTCTATAAGACATGTGTTCAGTCTATTCTCATGTTCTCTATCCAATGTTGGTTCGGCTCCCTTTCACTTACAAATAGAAACAAATTAAATAAGATAATTAAACAAGGAGAGAAAATTTCTAATCGTATCTTTAAGACATAAAATGAACTTCATGAAGGACAGGCTCAAAATTTGGCTTCAAAAATTATCTGTGACCCTTCACATGTTTTGCATGACTGTTTTGAATTGTTACCCTGTATAATGTACCGACGTGCAAAACCAAACGTTACAAAATGTCTTTTGTACCAAAGTCAATTTCTCTTTTGAATAAGCGTTAATTTTCCCATCATCATACTCTTTGTCCATGTTATATAACAATGTATATATTCTATGTATTTATTATAAATGAATGTGTATAATTTTGTATTTATGCTCACTCAGTTGTGAAACAAATTCCCTAACGGGCAATAAAGAATTATCTTATCTTATCTTATCTTATCAATCAACAACAAACGGGAGATTAGCAGACGTCGGCGAAGATGAAGTACGGTAAGTCATTGACAATCAAAACACATCACAACATCCTGTTTTTATAAAGTCGTTAATCTACCGACAATCTAATTTACTAACATTACATTACTTTCAAGTTGTGAATTACACCAACTACAATCAAAGCAACTCACAACATATTGTATATTTAGTTGTTTTATACTGAGAAGATCCACTTTCATTTCATATACAAACATGCATATATGTATATATTTCATACTATTTCATAGTTTCATATTTCACAAAATATACAGTGTCTATAGTCGCAATACATCTTACGGATATACTATATATTTCCTACTTCTACGAATCCACCGGTTACGAATCCACCGCGTCTACAAATTCACCGCATCTACGAACCACTCTGGTCTACGAAATCACCGCATCCCACACAAACAATGCCATCCGACAGGCCTTTATCTTTATGTATGTAAGTTATATCAAATTGCTACAAACACTTGTGGTTTAGTAAGCCAAATATATGCCCGTCATAGGTTTGTAGGTAGATGATGTAAACAAACCTACGACGGGCATATGTTTGGCCTAGTGGTTTAGGTATATGCTGAAAATTTAACAAAGTCTTGTACAATTCTTTGGCATTAAACTTACGATGCATCATGAAGCAACTCTCCCAATTCCAGTTCAGAAACTGCCCCAACAAAATCATCTGTGACATCCCTCCAGTTGTAAGACAGTTTCTCCTGTTTTTCAGCTTGAGCTTCCATTCTAAAACAATAATTAGACATACCGTATTCGCCGTGATAGAAGCCCTGGGCGTTTAAAGAATTGTAAAAAGGGGAAGTTTATTAAAATTACTTTAAATATTCGTAAAAAGGGGGGCGTTTATTAAAAAAAATGTTTGTTAATGTCCAAAAGAAAAAGAAACATTGATTTTATTTCAGAGTTTTAATCAAATAAGTGTATCAAATAAATGTCCCTTCATTATTCTTATCCAATGAAACTTTAGTTCGCTAGGAATCTAAATATAACCACCAATGAACGGCAGCATAAACACAACGGCAGCATAAACACAATCAGCTGATAAGCAAATGGTGCAGAACGAGTATGGAAACACTATTTCCGGGTCATGATATTCTTTATTTAAATCACATTGACAAATACACGTGAACAAAATAATGTTCATGACAAATTCGCGGTCAGTGTGCCAGCGTCATCTGTAGTTGTGGGACATCTTCCAGGAAATTTTCCTGTTTCTTAAAACATGGGGGTCCATAGAATGTGTAGTGACTGATCGTTACAGACATTCGAAAATTTCTGGGTGACTGGAAGTACCATGTACCTTACACTTACTGGACATAAGAGGTTGATAACAAGATTGAAAACTCTTCTTCAGTGAAACATCAGTAAGGTAAGTCGATACAAAAGGGGGGCGTTTATTAGGGGTCATTTTCCGCGAGTCAAAAATGGCTTTGGGGGGCGTTTATTAGGAGAGGGTGTTTATTAGGATGAATACGGTATTATATGTTTTGTTTCGATAAAAGTTGCTGTTCAATTGATAGAATCGCATTCAAGTTGAACTGAACAGTTGTATTTGTACTTATTGTAAATAATAATGCTTCTAGTTCTACTAATCTCATTTACCGAAAACGTAGAACTTAAGTTAATATTCTAAAATATCAATTCCTTGCAAAATGATAAATTTAAAACATTATGTTATTGTCGTTTCACTAACTTCCTACTGGTGCTGTAGAGATCTCATCGGTAAGTCAGGGTGATTTGATTTGTTTATTATATTTAAAAACATCTGATATGAAGAATATCACACGTTGATTTACTATTTCAAATAATACATACGTGTAAAAATGAACCAATACAAAATTGAGTAGATTTCCAGATTTTGGTAATGAATAACAGAGGGAATATTCATAAACTTTCTCGCAACATGAACGAGTCAACACAAGTGATTCGTCGCCATGTTTTCCGCTGAACTCTCAACATAGCGTTTATCGTATCACTCGAACAATCAAAACTAAGGAGCGAGTTCTACGACGCTGCACAGAGTCTCTTAAAATCCGGAGAATTCGGAATTTCGTCTGCTTCATGTTCTATTGGCAACAAGCAAAAAAGTGAGCGTGGCTCATTAATACCCCCCACTGTCACAGTTTGACATTTTTATTTTACTTAAAGAGAGAGGTGTCTGCACACCTAAGGATTGATAAGCTATGAAATGTATTTGCTAAGATTAAACTGTTTGTGAAAAGGGTAGGACAAGTCTCGATCTTCGTGTAAAAAAGGTGGTTTAGTAAACATAGGAATAATAGTAACTGAAAAGATAGGGGTAACATAATACACTACTGCGATTACCAATGATTTCAACTTTATTTTGGAAATTAATCCACCATAATGATTCATTCGAGTGACTTTAAAACAACAGGTACATGGAAGCACACCCCTGAAGGCACAGTGAGAGATACGTACATCAGTTTATTGCTGAAAGGAAAACAAATTTAACTTTTCCCCAAATATAACCAGTGGAAATATAAAATAGTAAAATCAACAAGAACACAGAAGTAGCTTTTGATGAAAGTTACATGAAAAAGAAAATGATGAAGTCAACAAATCACAACACATAAGTAGCTTCATTCATTCTAGCTATGAATATGATGAAGTAAAAAAAATATTTTTAAAATCGCCATTAATTCAAAAATTCACCAAATCGTGTTACATTTTGCAATGCACCTCTCCTAGTGGTGAAGAAGACATGTGCCAAATTTGAAAAGGATGAGATGAATAGTTTTTCTGTAATCGATCGGACAGAAAATTGCTCAGAATTTGACTAAGTTAAAAAAAAAAAATTCACCAATTCGGTTTAAACTTCGCACTGCCACTCTCCTAGTGATGAAGAAAACATGTACCAAATTTGAAAAGGATGAGATTAATAGTTTTTCTGTTATCGATCAGACAAAAATTGTCTTCGGATGGAAGGACGGACGGACGGAATCATTGGTATTACTATATACCAACGACCTTTAGGTCGAGGGTATAATAAATTTATGATCGTCCGGCGTCAAAAAAAAAAACAAACGACAATTTAGATTTGTATAAAATTTAAAAAATCTGTAGACTATCCTTTTTAACCCTTGGATCCCTTTCGACGATCGTTTAGGGTTAGTTTGTCGAGCGTAAAGCCCCTGTCACACTTACGTTAGTTAACGTAGTGGTGCGGAACGTAGCTTCACGTAGTTAACTGTACTTAAAGAGCCATCACGGATGTTAGTGTTTCAAATTTTTGGAAAATATACTTGTAACGTCATTCGCCAGAGAATTTTTTTATCTACAACATGGCATATGTTAAATAATTATCATATCACGACAATGTATTGCAATTTGGTTTAAAAGAGAAGTATCACTTCGACTAGCGCGCTACGGGTATCTGACGTATATAAACAGAGTCCCCTTTTTTGCGTAATACGTACTACACAAACAGCAAGCGCTTCCGAAGCGTGAAGGCTCGTCTCTAGCGCAAGTCGCCATAACAATTAACCCATATGCTGCACGTGCTTCACGCGTCGCTCTTGCAAAGTACCCTTGTCACACATTACTGAATGTGACGATTGCTTTACAAACTATGTTTCTAAATGTCCTGAGAATATACAAATTATTTCCTGTTTAATGTTCTTTTTATTCAGATAAGACCAGCAAATTATGACAAATTTTTACTCTCATTAATTATAAAATTCAAGCAAAATACCTAGTTGGGTAAAAACATTATTCCAATATCTATAGCAAATACATAATTACATGAAATGGTAAATAAATAACCATCAAAAAATTATATATTTCGATTTCTTTCATTGCTCATATTTTTTGTTATTCTTTCGTGTCTTTGTTTACTGAGTGTGAGCTAGACCATAATGCTTTGCGCTTGAAAATAATAGACTGGATCTATATTTAGACTGGAAAACACCTTTACTAATTAATGCAATTTCTCGGCTTATTTTAAGTTGGAAAAATTAGGGAAAAATTAAGTGTATTTATTTCACGGAGATAGATTTTTGGAGAAATTTTGATATTTTCATCAACATCCGTGATGGCTCTTTAAGCCTAGTAATCCGTAGTTAACCTTGGTTATCCGTATTTAAAACGTAGACATAGACGTGAGATAAACGTAGTTTGTGATTTAACTTTTGAACATGTTCAAAGTTTCGTAATTTTAAACTACGTTTTAAGAAACGTAGTTGAATGTACTTGGACGTAGTGAATTGATACGTTGAACTTAGTTCATTGTAGTTAAACCTAGTTAACACGTTGTCCCCGAAGAACTACACCTTACTATGTATTTAAGTCCGTTTTACTACGTTTAAATGCATTCCAGTACGTCGTACTACGTTTGACTACGTTATACTACAGTAAACTACGATAGTAGCATTTAAGTTGAAGAACGTTTCAAAACAGAAGACTAGGTGTTAGTACGACTGAATACGTCATCAACAAATTTAAATTACGTTTTGGTAGGTTTGTAATTGACGCATTGACGTTAAAGTAGGTTCCTAAGTAAGTATAATTACGCTGAACTACGATAAACCACGCCTATCTAGGTACAAGTAGTGAACCATGTTGTAATGAAACATTAACGCAGTTGCGAAAAATGCACAATGTTCCATCAAGTTAGAGGTGTTGTGGCTACGTTCAGTGAACTAGGTTAAACTACGTAAATTAACGTAAGTGTGACTGGGGCTTGAGGGTAGGTAGTGCAGTGCAGTTGATAATTACTAGTGCCCGGTAAAGTGCAGTTGATAATTACTAGTGCCCGGTAAAGTGCACTTGATAATTACTAGTGCCCGGTAAAGTGCAGTTGATAATTACTAGTGCCCGGTAAAGTCCAGTTGATAATTACTAGTGCCCGGTAAAGTGCAGCTGATAATTACTAGTGCCCGGTAAAGTGCAGTTGATAATTACTAGTGCCCGGTAAAGTGCAGTTGATAATTACTAGTGCCCGGTAAAGTGCAGTACTCCATAGTCATAGTTGTAGTAAGAAAAGTTAACAAAAGAAATACAGAAACTAAATTATGTTGTTGAGGAATAATCAAAAATAAAAATTATATGTCATGGGCCTATCTTCTGAGTTTTTTTAATACTGATGGAGATATCTCTTCACTGTAAAATTCTATTTTTTATTATACCAAAGGTTATAGAGCAACTATTTTTTTTTACCAAAGCATAAACCATTTCATACAACCATAACACTATCTCATTTCTTTATTAGTATCCAAATATAATTTTCGTGAAAAATTTACCTATATTGTATTAAAGTTCAATAAGTATCTTACGGTTAAAACCTGACAATTGGAGATGTGCGTGGGCAATTGGTAGGAACGTCTCAACATCAATCCATGAGAAACTTTAATTTCGTTCGACGACCTGATCGTCATCAAGCGTAATTCGACAAAAACATGGACACAGCCACTGGAACCCTTTTGTTACTATAGGTTTGTAATAAATACTGTTTGTTATGATTTATAAATCTGTATTAAAGGCTTCTTCCTCTCAGAGTTGTACCTGGCTTAGGTTGCAGAAATCATCAATGCATTTAATAAACCACGAGGTCAATAAGACAATTTCATCTAGCAGTATAATTAGAGATCTGTTTTGCAATGGAAGTGAAGGCAACGGGAATGGTCCTCGCTCGTTCTGCATACGCTTTAGGAAATTGAGAATCAAATCGACGGATTTAATATTGCTGTTGTTATCGCTGTTGATTTTGTGTTGATGAATAGTAAAAGGGTGATGTGACACAAATTGACCCATCTTTAAAATGTCACAAGGTGAAAATAGTTCACATTATTTATCTTGATATTTATCTTGTGACATATTCACTCACTCTGCCCCTGCGGCGGGCACGTCAAGTCACAGTTCCGCTTGTCGAGGGACTTACGTGAACAATGTAGATAACATGGTTACACTTGTCTTAATTAATTGCCCTGATAACAATGTATGGTTCATGTTGGTAACGTGTACATACCACAGCAAGAGTAAATATGGTGGCTACATGATACAAGTAAGTGGCATTAAGAAATTTTAAAATATATATTTACAATCTTCTGATCATCATTCTGTTCCTATTAAATATTAGAAATGGTTATTAATTTGACCAATGAGACTGTCGTGGTTTTATATTTCTTATTGCTTCTTTCTATGAAAATGTCAGCTTGATCAACCAAATCAAACTGTCAATCACATAAAAGACCATGTGTTTTCTTTAAGGGGTAAGATAATTTTGTCTCTGCATGCACATCCTTATAGTTGTCATGTTTAGATTTTGCGTGGCCTTGTATCTTTTGTGTCCATAGTTATTAACAGTGTATTGTAAGCACATTAGAAATTCCAATGATTGTTCTTATTTCGTATAGGATACGATTGTATTATATTTGTACGAAACATTTTTGTCTTATGAAGTTATGATATAATATTCACTTTGCCCTATAGTCTCTTGAAAACTGCAACATATAATTTAAGAAACAGCTCTGAATTACAAGAGATTTAGAGCCGAACTTATTCTTACCCAAGATCATTTTTACCTGACACATATACAATAAATTTATGGAATGCTCTTCCACATTCAAAACAGGCATGCACTTTGCCAGAATTTAAAACATCAATTGAACACTGTCGCCTCAGACTCGGATGTAGCGATCTCAACTCCGACAAATATAACCGACATATATTGAATTGTTCATGCTGCTCTTGTGGATATCAGACTGAAAACGCTAACACTATTTTTTCACATGCAGTAATTATGCTCACCTCATACCAAATATGTACTTTTATATTACAGGTTATAGCCTGGAGACCATTTCATACGGAACTTAAGAACTTTCTCATCATCAAAATCAGCAAATAGTTGATTCAGTTCACAATTTCACTAGCAAAACACAACGATTTAAATTTTGACATTCACGTGATTGATATATTTATATGTCTACATATGAGTCTTTGGACACACTGAACCGTAAAGTTCTATGTATGTCTACTGGAGAATATTATTAGATCTTTTATTTCTTCAGATGGATTGATAAACACAACAATTCCAAACGCAATTCTCCATGATTACTAGATAATATTACTGTTAATCTATTTGATACATGTATACCTTTTGTCATTTACCATTGACGTCACATTTGTATTTCACTCTGTGTCATATGTTGTATAGGAGCAGTGTTGATACGAGCTACACAGCTTGTTCACCAATCCCAATTCATTACATGTTCTTTATAGTTTATGTATCTATTTTGTTTAAGTTCTTATATTTCTGAAAGTGTGAATTCCTACATATTGACTTGAAAATCTTCTGTTTGATTTCATATCAATCCTGAAATATATTTATAAAGAAACTGACTAATAAAAGGGAATGTTTGTTTACTATAGCGGGAACTGAGGGTTGACGGAATCCTTTCAACACTCGATGCCAAATGTTTGTGTAAGTAGGTGCCAATTGTTGAACAAATGCACTGGTGACTGATTTAGATTCAGGACACTTGTTACGACAGGATAATACCAATTTAAGACATTTCTGGAAGTTTTGCAGTTTGTATCCCACCCCTTTAATGGCACAATAAATGGCATGACAGATCAAGCAGTGTTCTCTTTATCCGTCGTATTGTTTTTAAACTACAGAAATAAGTTTGGAACCGATATACCGAATATGCCCTGTAGTGTCATCTTCCGATATCTGTTTGCTTGATTTATCCTAATTATTTTCATTTGAATAACATACAAATAATGTTCGACGATATTCATTTCAGGAGTAGTAAAGCTGGCAATGCAAACCTACGTCTTCGATGATGTCTCTGTTGGTGATGACGTTGTTGTCATTTGGGTTGTCCTTGTCTGACTCCAAGGTAGCATATTGTCTAACTCCGGCATTCAATGTACACTTGAAGATTCGCATAAACATATGTATAATGCTCCGGTGAAAATTAAAACTGCTACTGTCTACTGTCGTAGAAAATATATGCAGACACTTTTTATGCCTTTTAACAGAACATGGTTTATTAAGAAAAACATGATAAAACCTCTGAAGCATGGTAAACTAACTGAAATGTAAAGTTCTTTGAACGAGGCCTCGATATGATGATGGATTTTGTGTGAATTGATTTGAATGAGGCTATGTGTATTTTGGTAATATTTAAGAGCCACATTTAGTTGATTGGCCAATCATGAGCGCATGGTTCATCCGTTACGTCACCCTGTAGAGGTAGACAAGTCTAGTTTCAGTACCGAAAATGTGCTTTTGGCTTATTAAATTGCAAGAATATCTTTGAATGAAAACTGAAAAATCATAAAGTCAAACTGAGTAGGTCTTTGGAAATAGTTGGTTCTTGATTGTATTTGGTCATATCGAGATTATTCAAATGTTTTAATTGTTTATTGATCTTTTGAAAAAACAGAGATCCCTGTACATTTGTCGACTCGTCAAATGTACATCGTTCACTCTATATATACAATTTAATTGATTCATGAACTAATCTACCTAATTATCATATCATGTAATTACATTGTCACTGGATATCAATTGCAAGCTGTAGACACATGAACTAATAAAATGGATAATGAAAGGTCAAAGAGTTCTATACAAACCTATCGGATGTGCCTATAATACATTCTGATGAACTGTTGACAGACCCCCACACCCCAAGTTGGATCTGTCATAGACAGCGCCTCACTGGATCCACCTGTCACCAATCTGCAGGTGGGGGCGTGTCGCTACAAAGCAGGTGTCTTGTATATCGACCTCAGGTGGACTAGTCCAGCGTACACAGGTTGGTTACTGTTATGTTACTCTTTAAAGTAGCATTTTAAATATAAAAAATGCCCTTAATATCGCACCAACACAGGGCCAAGGTTTTCGAAGCTCTCTTAGCGCTAAGTAATAAGTCGCCATTACCTTTCGATCATCTCAGTGTAAAAAAGTCTTCGAAAACCTAGCTCAAGGAACTGAGGTCTCAGGCTACTAATCATAGTGACCAATATACCATGAACATAATTTGCCTGATCTTCAGTCGGTATAAATCACAGTTTAAGTCTCATATGTACGAGGAGAGGAGTCCCATCGGTTGCTGGCCTTACCATCAAAAATGGAAAAATCTAATCAAATTTATTTTTCAAATCTGGGACAATAAACATATGGGACAGCTTTTCTCATGATAACAGCTACTCTGTTGTTAAAAGCGACGTTCTGATTAACGAGTCAACTCCGAAACATCGTGTTTATCACAATAATACCAAACGTTCCTTCTCTCGTATCATATATGTATTTCTTTCTCTGACAGTCAGCAGGTATGACATACGGGTGGCACCAAGCGAGAGTCTGATTAACAACTTCAGCGCTGCACCGAAGCTAGAGCCTGGTTTGGTTGTTCACGGCTCTCTGACACCATCAGGACCCGGCACACAGGAGCAACTCACAGCCAAACTTCCTATAAAGGCAGTCTGGCAAACGTATGTGTTCGCGCTTAGAACATTTGACCTCACCAACCAGCCTTCTTTAGTCTCCAACAAGGTCCAGGTGACTCAGACCGACTGTCTCTCCAGCACATCTACTTCCTCTCCAGACACTCCCAGTACACCAGCTGGGAAGTATCACGAGCAGACGGAGACCGGCTCAGTTCTAGGACCCGTGTTGGGCGGAGTGCTGTCTCCCCTCGCCATTATGGGTCTGCTTGTTGTTGTGGTGAAGAAGTATAAAGCCAACAAACGCATGATAAACCCAGAGTATGTCTTGGATAAAGAGATGACTGAACCAAGTGTGGCGCCCAAACACATCACCTTGGCGGTCTGAGCTCAGTGTGTCCTTGCACAGAGAAACTTCGATTCTGAAAAAACACTCTGTTGACAAACCGTGGAAGCAAACACTTTCAAAATGAATTTAATTTGCCAGGAAATCCATGTGTCAAATCTGAAGGAATATTTTGTTTATGGTGTACATATATGTGTATGACATCACTGAAAGGGAACGTGTTCGGGATGGAAGCTGACAACAAGATGTGTTATGATGACATGTATATTCAAAGTTTAAAGTCCGGTATATTTTTAGTACTTGTTTTGCCCACCCTGAAATAACATGCTTTCTAGTATTCGTGAACGAGCAATATCACTTCTTTAGACACTGTAGGTGATTGAGAACACGTGCATTACACGAGCATTAGATGCTGATACAGGATGATTTCGGTGTGAATTTGGGTCAGCTATGTCTAACAGATTATATTCGGCAAGTGGTTGTGTGAAATGGAGAACGAGGAAATGTTAATTGGATTCATGCGGAATGCAGAATTCTGTGTAAACCATGTTCAGAGGTTTCAAATAATTTTATGCTATTCATATTTTGTAATTACTATGAATTCTGTTAAAGAAACTTAAAGGCAAACTAAGTTGATTCAATTAGCTCTGATTCATGACATTGCCAAGTATTCCAGTCAATACGATTATTTCATTTTCATTTGAAAATAATCGGATAAGATTTTCTGCATTTGGTCGGGCAAATCTAGATCTCAGAAAATGACTTAGTAAAAAAAAACCCACAGAAATTCGTTAAAACATATCCCTCAATCATCACTGCACCTCTATTGGTAGTGTTTGGTAGTATAGGAAATTTGTGCAAAGTATATTGTTTTCTGAAACATGGTACAAGGTTACTGTTAAATTTAAGTATGTAGAATAATTTCATTTTGCTGTATTATATTATTGAAACATTTGTAAATAATAAAAATAGGTTTAAATATAAATTTCGAAAAAATAAATGATACACTGACTATCTGGAAAAATATAAGGCATATATATTCCTATATCCAAAATCCCTAACTGTTCAGTATTTGTAATACTGAATGAGTTATTTCAGTTTGGAAGTCATGAGATCGTTTATGTAGATCTTCTTATATCATGTTTATTTGGGGATGTCAGCTGCTGTCATTGAAGTATAACGAGATTACAATTTACTGTGATTGTTTAGACCAGACTTTGTGAGTATGTATATTATAAATCAACCCTCGTGGTGTAATTAACTGTGCAATTGATCTGTCTCTTACATAAGATATTTTATTATCAGTTCCTGTTTTGAGGACAGCTGTGCTTTATTGCTATGACTGGTTGATTGATTAGATAACGCTCTTGTTGATTAAAGCTATTTGTGTGTTCATGATTGAAGTTACAAATAACTTCTTTTATAATATATTTGTCAGACTAGCATCTTACTAGAAAACAACTGCGACTATTCATTAATCATTACTCAGATTAATGGTATGAATGACGAATAATGTTATCGTATTTAGGGTAACTATCGGGGAGGAAGTTTACATTGATGCCAAAAAAATTAAGATGGCCCTCTCCAAATATCTTGATATAGATGGTTCTCAGAGGAACTTGTCATCCGTATATATGCGTTTCAGCGATGACATATCCTGTTGGTTCATACATTTCTATAAACAAAATCATCGAGATTCAAAATTTGTTGCTTTCACGTCGGACAAAGTTATACTCGATAATGGTTCATTGCATGCGAAATGTGTTATTAATTGACATCTGTTTAGGTACGTAATCTGTTAGCATATGCGCTTACTATACCTTTCTTTATATGGATTATGACGAATACACATTAATCTCTTGTTAGTTGTCACTCCAATATGGTCACGATACAGATATATCAAACGCCTGAGATCTATTGGTTGACACGTAGGAAAAAAGTATCTAAGAATAATTATTTCCATTAATCTCAAAATGTACAACTTGCAATCAACAGTCATGATTTATTATTATCACATTATTATTTTGTTTTTATTCATAAAGATAAGATTACGAAATGAATTCTAATTACCACGAGCTTCAAGCTTCTGTTGAAATATATTGCAAAGACAATGAGTTGTCCTTCTATGTCAATAACAATATATTTCGCACATAAGTTTCATATTAATATATATAGGAGCTTTTTCTATTTAAAAAAAAAAGAAGCAATGATGAACATCGCACTTGTTGTGGGGAAAATACATAATTTTAAATGATAAAAGCCACTATGATAAGGAAAACCTTATTAAAAGTATTTTGAATAAGGTCAACTATAAAGACAGGGTTACATTGTCATCGTTACGTTATCATTTCTACATATGGTCAAATTTAGATACCATTCCAATATTTATCATAGATAGCATGTCAAAGTAATAAAGGTGAAAACAGCATGAAAATAAACCTCTGGGTCGATTTCCATGATTTCACTTATCCACTCGATGTGTCCCGCAAATACATAATTCTGTACAATATCTCCTTGATGGCCGACAAAATCAGGCTTTTCTTCCCTCTATATGACTACAGGAATTTCGAAATAAACATGTGCTTGGAGAACAGAACCTAAATGTGTTTTACACTCAAACAACGATTCTAGAAATATGAGGTACAAAAGTACAGTATAATACATAATAATAGGGGATAAGTCATTAGCTGGAATATTTGACAATGTGTTTATTTTGTTTGAATACAGATGTGTCTATTGCACAAAAAGCGCCATCACTGCCCATCTGATAATTATCTAATGATAAATCCTCCTGGTCAACATATTAAAAATGATCGCACCACAAGCGAACCCTAAATGCTTCAGACTCAGCAGCGAAACGAAGCGTGACTCGTTAGCAGACACGCTTATCAGCTTAGGTTGATAAAAGTGAGATCATCTTTATTGTCGACGCAGTCAAACTTTAACTGTAACAATGAATCTCTGAAGGAGAAAAAACATTACACTTTAAACAACCAGTACCAATGACAAGAGCAGTCCCAATTGTCGCACAAGTTTGGGTAAATTCTGAATCGTGGTTCCAGCAAAAGACTGTATACAGTTTGAAATAACGTGGTTTACAAAGCATTCACCGGGCAGAGGACTTATTTACACGTGGAAGAACAACGTGTAACTCTCTCTCCCGAAACTGGATTGATTTTCCAACGAAGCTTTATGATGCAACCCAGGTAGAATTGGTGACATCAAATCTACGTATGTGTTTACCAGGGTCAAAAGCTTCATGTGCAAGGAAATTACCTGGGCGAAGTAATCCATAGAAAGCTACCAAACAGACTGACCAGAACACTGTATCTCTGGCTAGGTTTAAGTTCAACAGTTCCTTGATGGTGAGAAACAGCTCAGGCGTGACAGGGTGGACAGGGTGGACAGGGTGGACAGGTTGTTGCGCTCTACCCAAAGAGCATGTCATTTCACACTATATAGGTGAAGTGAGGCAATATAGAACAACGTGTTGACTTGTAACCGTGGCATCGGCAATTTATTACTTTGTCGACGAGAGATGTGTTTGCCTAAAGTAGTACGTCCACTAGCTACAAAGCAAGAAAACCATATGCAGTAACAGTTATGTGATATCTACGCTCAATAAAGCGATAAATTCAGGAGGATATAGAATATATCCAAACGGTAGCTTAGTATCACACATGTATGTGGGAGAGCCATGTCTATGGAACCAGAGTGCAACACAGTTAGAAGGGTGGATGTTTACTTACCTTTACTATATACTATACCTATATAGACGAAATATCCACTTTCGCTAAGTAGAAATTGCGATTTATGAGTTCAGTAGCTACTTTAATGTCCATTTTTATGAGCAAGATGTGTTTGACACAAAATCATTTACACTGTTTTCTGAGGGGCAACTTACGTCATCAGTGTAACGAACTCTTTGGAGTAGCCACAATAGCACTACACGTGGCAACTGGTTTATCAGTCACAACATAACTCCTACGTACAAGTTCATCTTGTTTCTGCTTTTCCTCCGTGTTCTGGAAGATCGAGTGATAGAAGTTCTCCCACTTTATCAGACAGACAGACAGACAAACAGAGAGCCATTGGCCCAACATACAGACATGTATCAAACATGTATTGCATGAGCTTTACAAAAAACAATCAGATTTTTTTTGCATGATATAAAAATAGGCATAAATAATACAAAACATTTATATTTGTTGACGATATGAGATTAACAAACCTGTATTGTGATAATGGGTGTCTCAAATATATTCCTTATATCTAGGTAGGCCTCACAATAAAGTAGGACATGTACTTCATCTTCAATTAGAATAAGATTAGATTTTTTTTACAATTATACATACTCTTAATTCATAGGGGACATTGCTATATCTACCAGTCTCTGAACTAAGTTTAAATCTACCACATCTTAAATGTATCAAACAATTTTTTAAATAAAGGGGGTGATATGTTTCAACATTGAGGAAACACTTAAAATTATATAATCAGAGCATGAAGTTGTATTTTGAAGAGATGAATACCAATCTTGTGAAAGATTATCAGATAGTGTTTGTTTAAAGACAGAAATAAAACCATTAACATCTCCAACATCCTGAGATATCAAAATACAACCAAACCCAAATTTAAATAAAATATTGCTGATATGAGATGCCCATGTAATGCGACCAGATTCATCCAAAGACTTAAACATTAAACAAAACTGATGAGATAGTCTTGAACTTGGAAGTTAAAAGTCTACACCAAAACAAAATTGCCCGTCTCATATAAGTAAGTTGAAGAGGGAATCTGCAACACTCACCAAGAGCCATATTGTTACAAGTATTTTCCCTACTTTTAAAAAAGTTTTGCATGTTTTATCAAAGTCAATATGAATACCTTCGTTCACTGCCTGGAATACATATTCTCGATCAGGGCCATCAACAGTACACAGCCTTTCCCACTCGCTCGTCGATGGTGTCCTGTTTAGCGAAGCACACCCCCTTTTCAATATATTGCTTTAAAAACAATATATCTAGATAAGTATATGTTCTATCGCCAACAACTATCATACATATGAAATAATGTCAAGTTGTATAATACAGCTTGAAAATATTCTAACAAATATTTCGTAAGTATCTGTATTTGGTCACACATTTATATTCCTGTATAATTCAATGAACTATTAATTGTAATCAGTGTCTGATAACAGACGCATGCCTGTAAGTTGTAAATTGTATAGGTGTATATGCTCTTGTACCACTGAATGTGTTTTTGAGTAATAAAAACAGTTGAAACAGCTGACACGGTAGTCAGGAGATGGTCGATACCTCCCCCGAGTGGAGTTTCCCTGGTGGATCTTTTCTGGATGGAGCTGATGACATCGAGACGGGCAAATATACATGTCTGGGCTCCGTTCCATAACAGATTATGATTGCTCATTGATCGCTCAAGTAGCGCTCAAGTAGCGCTCATTCTCTCCTGAACGACGCGGGGCAATTCCTCGATGTTTGCTCGCCTTGCTACGTAGCGCCACATTGAGCAATCGCGTTCAAGAGAAGTTAAAAAGTAATCGCTAATTGAGCGATTACATTGAAACCTCTCTTGAACACGGCCCTGATTTACACAGGTATCAGAATGTAATCGTCTTCAAACCTCTTGGCAGGTGGGGAAGAATGGACTCGTAGATCTTAGTTAGGTATCAATGGTTTTAGGTTCAAGACGAAAGTCATTGGTGTCTGGAGGTTATGTGCCCCAATCTAACGATTCATCAAGTTGCGTTTTTCGATTCTATGTGCCGTAGCCATTTGTATTTGTGAGTTGATCTGGAAAATACCTTACGTGTATCGGAGATATCTTAATATGGTTAATTTATACCAGTTTTCCTTTCCTATCAAACATAATTTAAGTAAGGTCAGTTTTGAACGATAATTTATTTTGTTCTGAAATGTACCATATTACAATTTGTGCTGGTTAAGGTTATTATATGTTATGTTTCAATGAAAACGAAATTACGGTCTTAAACATGCATAGTAGCTGACAATTATGGCTCTATCTCACGTATGTACTCGTTATAAGATCCATTACACGTGATTGAAGCGAATCTGTCTTCCTAACTACTTCTTCCAAAATTACGTTTGACTTAATGGCTGCAGCAAACAAAGGCCCATTGTCCGGTTTTCTATCAAGACCGCGACTTTGAATGATTGTATTTTCGTCACACTGAACTGATTGACCTTAAACTGGTTATTTTCGGTTAAAGTTGATAATTTTCAATTATATATCACAATTTATAACATCGGACATATATGTGACCTCACTAACATGATTATGTCCCTTTAAAGAGTAGGAATAACCTCTGGTCGAGATACTTGTTGTGAAGTAGGTATCAAACCCATTATAACTATTTTGACTTCTTTATCTTCAATGGACATTTAGCTTTAACAGAGCCTGTGATACCTGCTTGTGTCGGAGTGAGTAGTCGATCTGCCGTTACCGCTACGGCATAGGTGCGACTTGTTGATGCGATGAAGCTTGGGAGTTGCGACATCGTTTAGAATTGTTCTCTTGTTGCAATTGGGTCAGTCTTCCTACGAGTTTAAGACCCTAATTTCTCCCTCCAGCTTGTTGCATAGCGCCATTACACTAGTAAAACCTTGATCAGATGTGCGCAATTTCTATTTCGGCATTTGTTAAATTAATTTTGATGAGATATATCATATTTACATTATGTAGTTTGATGAAGCTATCATTCTATTGTTACAGGCGTTCGAAGTGATCAAGCGTGTAATGTCCTCTTAATTTTCAATAATAGTTCCGTCACATGACCTCTGACGCAAACGGAAATCTAAAATATCCTATTGGTTTTATGTTGCCGTGAGTCACTGACGGCAATTATGAAAATCCTGGAAAATTTATTGAATATCCTCAAGAAAATATTAACTACTCTGAAGTTTATAATTCCCTCAAGAAAAGGAACAATTACTTTGAAGTTTACAATACCCTCGAGAAAAGAAAAGGAACAATTACTTTGAAGTTTACAATACCCTCAAGAAAAACATCAACAACTCTGAAGTTTTAACAACATATTTCGTCTCAGGAATGCGGTTTCAGATCACGACGGCCGACAGTAGATAGAAGATAACCCTTACAATATGCTTACTGGCATTCAAGTCGAAGATGGACTCACTTCCCACAGAATTTACTCCCTTCAGATTTTCGAACCTAAGGCATCGTTATATAATTTTTAAGGTAATAGGCTAAAGAGTTTCCACTTCAGGAAACAAGTGGAGGTCAGATGGTGTTTTGCCCCCAACTTAAAGGTGATAAGGGCCATGAAAATACGTCTTCTGTTTAAATTAACCCTTACACTTGGCAGTCAATCTGCAAAACTCGTGTATCCCTACGCAAAGTACAGAAGGTGGAGTGATCCATTTAGTTAGTCACCTGCCGTGTCCGATTGATGTTAGGACAGACATAATTCATTATTTAAAGATTCATTATATGAAACACAGTAACTAAATCGTTAGATATTGAAGAGGGTTAATTAAGCATCAACTCCTTACATTATCGTCAGAGGAGGAAATTCTGGTCAGCACCTTAACCAGAAAACAAAGAAACATAGGAAATTGTCCTATAAAAAAATAAAAGAATATTGATTTTAAATTACTTTCTGAATGTTACTTGTATCTTTCTATACTACTTGTATGATTAATCAGCATACAATTCTGTTGAGAATCATCATCAAGTTAAAAATAAAACCATAATAATATGCATCTTTCATAAAAAAAAAATTCGTTTTACAAGCTTTTGTAAGATGTTACATCAAGATAAAAGATTAAACATCATCTATTATAAAGGGACCACTTAGGCGTAAAACTACCTTGTGCTAAGCTCAACTATCAATAGGAAATAATCAATAATATAAATTGTAAATCACTTGCAAATACATGCATATCTTATGAACTTATATGAAGCAAATCTGCGATCACATCTGGATATTTGTACCGTACTGGTGACGTTTAAATGCTGACTCGTGCAACGTAATGCTCCGGAAGTAGGTACAAGTAGCGCCGTCACTGAGAAGGCTGTTACGCTGCAGACTTCAATGAACCTTGCTCGGCGAAGAGAATTCGAACATAAAATATCTACTAGAGCAACAGCACGATTGCTTCAAAATAAAGTGATATGCAGCATAAACAGCTCCTCCGACCAATGGTACCTTTTTGGTACCTTTTAATATCAATGTTTTTTCGTATTTTATAGCAGCAAAGTTGGCAATTAGAAACTTAGCACATTAAGAAGAGATGTTCATATTTATAGTATTAAACTTTTTTCTAACTTATATTTTTTAAAAGATCAAAGAATATGATTGGGAAATCAGCATTAAAAAATAGGGGGTAGTGTTGTTTTTTTTCGAGATATGACGCCGGTAAGATAGTGGGGTGAAGTACAATTTTAACATGGGAGTCTATGGGAAAATGAGAAAAAAACTGCTAAAAACTTTAAAATAATACATTTCTAGTATTAAACTTGTTTTCCTTTTTTGATATGTTATAAAGTTCATCTTACCCTACCGAAATAGATGAAAAATTATATATGGTAGTGTGTTGTTTTTTAAGCTTTGACACAAAATGTACCTGAAAACCCCCTTTTTTAGTCAAATTTAGGCCATTTATGCTGTTTAAGCACTTTTTAGAGGTTTTAAAGTCACATTTTCTTTATTTCATATGTTTTTTAAAAGTATGTAGATGATGTAGAATATCATGAAGTAAATAAAGATGAGAATTTTTTTTTACTTAATCATATTTCAAGTTCAACCGGACATCCTTAAGGCTCAATTTTAATCAACAACAAATCGTTAAGAGCCTATATCTCTTGAACCAGAATCGACCAAGTGATCCCTTTTCCGGTAGCCTTTCCCATTTCTCAACATAAGCACGTAATGAGACCACGTAATCACTAGCGCCCTCACCTGCCCAAGTACGGCGAGTTATGACAGTGACACATGTATATATGTATTATTTGTAATTTGATATTTTCCTGTGTATTTTGTGTATCAACATGTTCAGGTTACTTAGTTTAATTCTCATATGACACTGTCCATTTGTCTCTTGTAGTTATCACCTTGGGCTATCACCTATCTGCAGGTTTAATGTTTTATGCTTCAGTGATTATCCATTCTTCATTGTAGATCACTTTAGGCAGTGAATATACAGCACTTGTTTCATTTAGTAATTAGGAAGTATCCTTCCGATCAGACCATATGATGACATTTATTTGCTTTATGGATCTTTAGGGTCCTATGAGTCCCTTAAATAGAGCCCTCTCAGTGACAACAGGCAGATGGAAACAGAGATAGACTTAGACTAAGATAGAGATAGAGAAGACCAGCGACAACTAGACCCCAGAGAAGACCAGCGACGACTAGACCCCAGAGAAGACCAGCGACGACTAGACCCCAGAGAAGACCAGCGAAAGCCAAATACAACTACCATGATGCAACAGCCAAATAAAACATCATCTCCATGACGTCATCTTTTATGTGTCTCTCATCATGCGCTCTCCCCAGAACGTCCGAGGTTTGCTCCTATAGAATCAAGCTGATTCCCTGGGATTAACGACGCAGACAGGCGTTGGCTCGCAAGTTTGTGTTAGAGTTATCATTCGCAAAGCAATCTCCTACTCCACAATGAATGTTACTTACAGACAAGACCCAGCTTCATAATCAACCTTTCAAGCTATAATTGCTATTTTTTAGAAACATACGTTGGGTAAACGTTTCTTCTTGGACAGCGCAATACTCGTCGTAAAGTAAAGCGCTATTGGTTGATTGTTGAATTTATAACATAGACATTTGTAGTTTTTAATACAACCCGTCGCAATAAAATAAGACTATTCAAATTAGCATAACTTGTTTGAACAGTTATAAGATTTGGTAAGATACAATTTCGCAAACAAGAAATCAAATCACAATCACCACATGTTTTTAAACGTTACACATTTTGTATTATTGGTATGTAGATCAGTAATAAATATTTGAGAATGTTTAAAAGAAATATGATGCCAAACGCGTTTTATATGGTATTTTATATAAACAAAATATTGTGAAATCATAAAAGGTAGTTTCATTTAAACTCAACTCTTGATCACAGTTCGATTTCGTTGTGATGTTTGTAAATTAATAATAAAATGTGCTAGTTATTTTTCAGCTTATGACTATTTTAAAACTATGACAACAAAACGATACATGTAAGTGATAACACGCGCAAAATCATACGCACAATGAATGTATCAATTTTGGCAGTCATCATGACAGTGCGTTCTGCAGTTTTACATTGTTATCACTTTTAATTATTACAGGTTTATAAAATCGAATTGTAATTATTTCATTGCATAAATAGAAAGCTTTCTAACATTTTTAAAGAACTCGATCGATGAAAACTATGTAGTCGATGTGAAGTGTGTTTTCATTGGATAAAAAGCAGGGATGTCATATATGAAGTATCCCAGGGATGCCGCCAGGTTATTTTGATGGAAAATTCCCTCAAGTAGATATTAGAACCGAAAGTCGGAAGGGAGTAAACTCTGTGGGAAGTGAATGAAGGAGGTGTTGACATATATACATGATATACAGGATCTATTAGAAAGTTTTCCGAGGAATAAAATTTGCAAAATAATGCATCTACTCGAGAAAAGAAGCACTTTCTTCCGTAATGGGCGCTCTTCTTTCAAGTTTGGATGGATTTTCTTCAAAATTGACGCATTTCCTTCAATTACTTAAAGGGGGGGGGGGGGGGGCGACTTAGCTATGCACTGGGCCAAGTTTCCGCTATTACGCATAGCAATCTTTACCCGTTATTATTATATAGGATAAATTAAACTGATTGCTAGTCTCTTTTTTTGCACACCTTTTGTTTGTAATCTTGAATTTAATGCCAGCATTTGGTATGTTATTCATTATTCGTCATTCGAGATTAAGGGATTCAGATAATCTTTTCATAATAATATGTTTGGAGTATTAATTTGAAACTGTTTGCCATCCATGGTGTACCTTACTTTTCTCTTGTTCAGAAACGTTCTAAAACATCAAACAACATATCTAGGATAATTTTATAAGAGCCAAAATAAGGCTAGCGTTCTCCAGGCAGAGAGATGTCCACCGGCTCCCTCCCTACCCCCTGTCACACTGGGCATGCGTCATCAGTGCGTTCCTAATGAGTTCTAAAATGAAGCAGAACGTATTAGAGTCGCAGTGGAAACTCTCAAGGACACACTGGGAACTCCAAGAACGACCAAGAACCCAGAACCCCTGCGTTTGTTTTGAAATATTACAAAAACGTAGATGTTCGGGGTTCTGGCGGGAGCGCCGGGGGAACGCAGTGCAGTCACCGTGGTATCCCAACGGAAACTCCCTGGACGTATTTGAAACATAGTTGGAATTTTTTTGGAACGAGTTGGAAACGTACTACCTCGGTGGGGATATTCATTGGGTTGCTACTTCGCGGCTATTGCGTTCCTATTGCGCTGTTACTACATTTTTATCACGTCCTTTGTGTGTTCAAACAAACAAGCAAACATAAATCTATCAAAAAGAAACATCTGTCTTGAATATCCTGAATATAGGAACAGGATAATTAACACGATAATCACAACCATTAAGTACATCATTTTCAAAACAAAACAAAACAAAACGGCTTGAAACCAAATTTAACTTACATTGAAAATGAGATTAAGAAAACATACAATATCGACAAATATAACGTTTATTCTACTTGCAACTACTCCAAATTTATGAAATTTTGGTCAACTTGTCATTTACTATTGACTAATTAAAACAGCATTCTATCTTTACTTTTGTTCCTTCTTTAACTGAAAATCCCCACAAATTGTAACACAAAACGGAGGGTTTGATTGCTTCGAAACCATGTGTGTTATTGTAATATGTTGTACTCAGAATGTCACTTGTAAATTGTTATGTGCATGTACCACAAAAGGAAATAATAATAAAAAATTAAAAAATTAATCCAATCAGCAGAGAGCATATCACTTAAATTTCAAAGTCTGAATTTATTCAATAATGATAATTACCGGGAAGGAATTTGAAAACAAAGAACCAAACTAAAATCATCTTGAATGTGGAAAATGAATAACCAGGATCTAGTGCCAGCACTGGGTTCGGGATTTGAATAACGAACTCGTTGCCAGCACTGGGTTCGAGATTCGAATCACGAATAATGAATACAGTGAACCTGGTGCTAGCACTTAGAAGCTAATTTTAACTGTATTAAAAAAATTGATATTATAGTACGTTTTTGATTAAACGTAATTATTTATATTTACCTGTTGACTAGACCTACTTTGCCTACCTCCTCTCTAGGTATGCTATTTCAACCTTAACACAGACGAAACTTGAACAGTGGAGTAAGGGATGCGTAAAATCCCTATCCAAGGGCAGGTAAGTCTGCATGGTCTCGTGACGCCACTACCGGAATATGCCACTCTCCGAAAGTCCCAAAAGGCAAGACAGACCAAGTGGGGAGGATGGGCGGGCCTAGCGTGTAGGTCTAGTCAACAGGTAAGTATAAATAATTACGTTTAATCAAAAACGTACTATTATTTAAATACCTATCTGTTGACTAGACCTACTTTGCCTAGAATCCCACTGCATGGAGGCGGATGAGTAGATATGTGGTAGTGACGAGACCAGCAACAAGCCCTGAGTGTAAGCTAACCTACGAGTCCTCCACCCTGTGGTGAGGACAAGTCACAGCCCGGGAGATACCATCTCTACCGCTGAGCGGATCGAAGAGACAACCCAGCCACTCAACTTCTGATCAACACACTGCCCCAAACCCCAACGGGGAGGGGGTGTTAAAGCGAAGCTACAGAACAACAACAGACAAGGAGCTAACAATGCAAACAAGGTTTATTAAGATGAGCATCTAAGCTCCTAAGATGGCTGACCCCTTCTTGGTCTGGTTGGGGGGACCACCTTCGACTGAGCGAACACTTGTGCACCCAGCCTATAGATGCCTTCAAGATCTGCTGTGGAGACATCTCGTAGGAAATGGTTGGCGAAAACCTCTGAGGAACGCCAAAAACACCCCGCCATGACGTCCGAAAACGCGATGTTGCAGTGGTAAGCCATCGTGGCTGAAACTGCACGGATCTCATGAGGGTTGGAACGCGAAGGAGGAGGCAGGTCAGCGGCCTTGTAGGCATCAATGACCGCCGACCTCAGGTACACCCCCAACGCTCGCTTATCTAGCTCCTTGGTGCTCCTCGGCGAGTGAGGCAAGAACAGACGACGCCTGCCATCTCTCAGCCTGCGGGTACGCTGCACGTACACCCTCAAGGCCCTCACCGGACACAGAGAGAGATCCATCTCTCCTGAGTCAGAACCCAGAGCCGGAATAGAGAAGGTACGGCCAGCCTCATCAGCTGCCTGGTTTTGCAGACAAAGTCGGGAGCTAAACCAAGTAAGGCTGATCCCCCCTCCCTGACCTCAAAGCGTAGAAGGTCCGCCTGCAAAGCATGGATCTCAGAAATCCGAGCTGCGGAGGCCATGGCCACCAGAAAAGAGACCTTGATGGTGAGAGGGAGGAGGGGTACGTCGCAGAGCGGTTCATACGTATCTGAGCGAAGATGGTTGAGCACAATGGCTAAGTCCCATTCAGGTGGACGAAGCTTAGTCCTGCCGTCAACAGAACGGAGGGTTTTGACGAGGTCCTTAAGGTCCGACACATCTATCCCTGGCGACCTCTTCCTGAGAACAGAGAGGATAGCAGACATGTTGGTATTAATCAGAGTAGTCTGCCTCTGACTCACTAGACGATTGGTGAGGTCTTGCTGTTGAGCCTCCTGCCGCGCCCTCAGAACCTCGGGGATACGACCCCCAAAAAGAGATTCAGAGTGGGCAGGGGCCTGTCGGAGGAAGGATTTCTGATCGGGGTTGATACCTGAACGGTGTAGGAAATTGTCTCTACGCAGTACTGTAATGCCCGATGAAATCCGCGAAGATGATAACATGATCTGCGCACGGTCCGCGTCCACATTGCCGAATGCTTCGAAGAGCACCGGGTCGTCCGACTCAATGCCAGCCTGCTTTGCACAGGCAAGCATTGCCTGACAGGTGAAAGCCACGTTGTTGCCCAACCCTAACACTGTGTGAGCCTCTCTGTCGAGATGCGTAGGCTGCGCATCAGTAACGCGATGGGCGGTTCCGGGAAAATCAAACGAGACGAACCCTGATCAAGAGCAGGCGGGACGAGATGAAAAGGAGTCGGGTACAAAGGCAGTACACCTAGGTAGTGTAGCGTAAGAACAACAACCCTTCCGATAGCTAATTACTCCAACACCAATAGTGTAAACTCACAAAGAACGTAGACGACGAGACGATTAAGTGAGTAACACACAAGGCAAGACGACAGAGGCTATCGAGAGTGTTGAATGTAGAGGCTCCGAACCCGAAGGGAACGAAGTCAATATCAACTACTGGCCAGACAATGTGATTGACTGGCGAAGCGAATGACTGGCAAAGCGAGTCACAGACGAGACGCGGTAAAGCAGTCGAGTCGAACAAAGGCGAATGATTAGCTAGTGACAGGCGAAAGCGAGCGACTGGCGAGGCAAGACACTGGTGAGACGAGACACTGACGAAGCTAAACACTTGCGAGACGAGACGAATCAACTACATTAGAAAACTGTAACGTAACAAGTAGATACAAACCTGAAGTCTAAAGACTGGCGAAAAGAATGACAGGCGAAGCGAGTCACTGGCGAGACGATGCTAGTCAAGTCGAATCGAGCCTAACTCGAATGACTGGCGAAGCAAGTGACTGGCGAAGCGAGTGACTTGCGAGACGATGCCAGTCAAGTAGAATCAAGCCTAAGGCGAATGACTGGCGAAGCTAGTGACTGGCGAAGCGAGTCACTGGCGAGACGATGCAAGTCAAGTAGAATCAAACCTAAGGCGATAGACTGGCGAAGCGAGTGACTGGCGAGACGATGCGAGTCAAGTAGAATAGAGCCTAAGGCGAATGACTGGCGAAGCGAGTGACTGGCAAAGCGAATCACTGGCGAGACGATGCGAGTCAAGTTGATTCAAACCTAAGGCGAATGACTGGCCAAGCAAATGACAGGCGAAGCGAGTCACAGGCGAGACGATGCGAGTCAATTACCAACTGCGAGTGACAGCTCAAAAAAGCGTAGACGACGAGACGCTTAAGCGAGGTCACTGACGAGTCGAAGACAAAGGGACTGGCGGCAGGTACGACCTAAAGCCGTGCGAACCAAGCAGTCACCCGACGAAGGTGAGAGAAAAACAAAAGACACAAATTGCACGTGCAAAGCATGAAGCCACCCGACAGCTCGCACACAGCTAGCACATGTCAACAAGGCCCCTTGTAACTCAACACATACCTAAAACATGTCGAAACAACCTGCTAACGACGAACGTTGATTAAGGCGTTGAAACTATCTCTTAATTAAATAAGAATAGCTAGCAAGTTAGCACAAAAGCGCTAAAAATACCCAGTCACAGAACAAAACAAACACGTCTGTCTTGCCATGCAACTGAAAGGAGAGTGGCATATTCCGCTAGTGACGTCACGAGACCATGCAGACTTACCTGCCCTTGGATAGGGATTTTACGCATCCCTTACTCCACTGTTCAAGTTTCGTCTGTGTTAAGGTTGAAATAGCATACCTAGAGAGGAGGTAGGCAAAGTAGGTCTAGTCAACAGATAGGTATTTAAATAATAGAAACTATTTAATTTCTAATGCACTTTTACATTAAAAAAACCAAGTTATTATAATTGGGATAATCTCGTGGAGTGAGAAAGTGACATTTTCAGCGCCACTCGTGAAGATAGAAATGATATTCGGCAAAAACAATGAAATAGTCTCTATATATTTGGCGTGTGTTATGAGAGGTATGACAATGCCCTTAACACAATGAAACGGTAATACACCACTACAGATAACGCACTTATATAAGACACGTGATGCATTTACACTATTCTGTAAAATAGAATGATAATAACCCGTGATGATGGAGTAAAATACAGTGATGTGATATACTTATGTACATAGAGATTATTAACCAAGTGTGTTTCCGTATCATTAATATCATATTTTTGGAATAAAAATTGTATTATGCGAGCCTTTGGCGAGCATAATACATTATTTTTTATTCCAAATATATGATATTAATGATACGGAAACACACGAGGTTAATAATCTCTTTATCATATATGTCATTATTAAAATAAGCGTGTTTTTGTAGTAAAATTGGATAGAGAATTGACCTAGTTTTAGCGTAGTAATATCATAGACGGTACATCAAAGTGATGGTCACGACAACGGCTGTGAAGTGCCTAGAAATAGTTCTTAATTAAAAAATAAAATAAAACACGATGTGCTCGTTTATTAAAAAATCAACAATTGGTCGCTGATTTCTTATTCATGGAGATATTTTCAATCAATTCATATGCACCTATCTAATAATTAAAAAGCACTCATCACTTGGTCACGTCGCTAGAACAAGGGAAGTAACTCTAGTTTCAACGTTTTGGAAGCTGCGTTGCAGGGTTGATTCGGATTGCTGCATAACAGTATCTTTCACACTTAAACGTTAATTATTTGTGGGATGAGGTTGTTTCTTTCGTTTATGACAATAAGTACCTATAAATGTATCTAATACCGTATGCTCAGCCCTCAAGAACTGCCGAAACGCTAGTGCGATCGACGAGGCGTGTCGGTTTGACGCTGACACATCAAATTCATTTTGTACACAGGACACTGCAGCTACTTGCTGATTCTGTTGGCCAATAGCGCACTGAAGTTTTGAATGATTCTTAGATTAAATCTACAATTATCTTTACTTTGTTAAAACTAAAAATGCACAGTTTCATATCAGATGAATTTTTTTTTCGAATGTCCATTCTTTCAAGCGGAAATACACGGATAAACTCCCGGTTACGCTTTCCAATGATTCGTAAACAGTTTTAGGATTCGCATGAAAGATTGGAATTTTTCCGAAAGTAGTTCGTGTAATTGACCTTTGACCTGTTTTGCATATTTATCAGATTTGGATACCAAGTTTATCAGATTGCTTTATTGCATCGATAACACCCGCCATTATATGATAAATATGTATATCCTGTTTATTATACAAGGGTGCACATTTTCTTCTCAAGAATCACTATACATCCTTAAAGCTGACATTTTTGGGACGGTCTTTGCACCAAGGGATCAAACTTGTTCTTTCTATTAATATCTATTCGGGAAGAACCACAGTTGCGGATTCTGGGGAACCCCCTTGCAAATGGATCCACTTTGGACTAAGAAACTGAGTGAATATGGATGGTCAACGACAGTTCCGTTTCTCACAGAGGCTGGATTAACGGGCCCCCTACCGAAATGTATATCAATTGTGTAAGTTAATTACTTGGATTATCACTGAGATTTTTACCACTGAATGGCATCGTAAACGTCCTATTCCGACCAATAGGAAATGTACATTTGATGTTTAGTGCATTACATAATATCATCGTATAACAGGTCATTTTGCCTATTTTACTCACATTACGGAAGATGCAGAATACTGCTGATCATTCTGTATATGATGCAAGCCGGATTTGCCAGTTGCAAACCGGATTTGCCTATTTGACATTTGAAGAGCGACGTTAGATGTACATAAAGAGGTTGTTGTAGCACTTGAAACGGTTATACATTTATAACCCACATACACTTTGTATGCAGCACATGTGTATCCATAACTATGACATCTCCAGCACGTGTGTGCGTCCTGATGGTGAGTTGGTTGATCCAGACTGCTGGAGCTGATCACCTCCAGATCCACAACAACAGATATGATAACCTGGTCATCGCCATCTCACCGGACATCCAGAAGAACCCCGCCATCATCGAGCAACTAGTGGTTCGTAGAAATACTCTAAGTACAATTTAGAATGTTAAAGGTGCATTAATTTTAAATAAAAATATACATACAATTCTGATGATAGTCGAACAGATGAAGGTAAATGTGTTGATTTCTGATCGGACACCGGGTAATGCACTGAATGTCCGTCGGTACAACATAGGATTGGATTGCGGAGTCCTAAGTCGACCGCTCAAATTTCATCGCTTTCGAACAAAAATTTTGTTTAATCAAATTACATTTTTATAACAACTTAAGCATGTAGATGAATATTTGATATTTATTTTTCATGCAACCTAACTTTAAGAAAAAATGGAATTCTGCCATGGCATTCTTTGGCTGCAGCAAAACGCCATGGCATTTATCATTGCTGCAAGATTCAAATTCAAAATATGAAATATGAGTAGTGATATATACTTTTATTTACCCATATGGTTGAAAATAACTGAGTTAATATTTTTGATATGAGCACGTGTGCACATATCACGTTTGCCTAGCAACGATTGTTTCACCACGACTTCCCGTATTACGTCGCCTGTGACGTTATGAAATGATTGTTCGTGAGGCCACTATTTCTTGCCGTCGCAAGGGAAGTGGGCCGTTACCTGACTAATTTAACGCGAATCAAATGGAATAAAATGGGTAATAAAGAAATTATCACACTCGAAAGTGTGCCATATGACTTTTATGAAACTCGTGCAAATTTAAAAACATATTTTGAATTTGGTAATATGTTGACTTTGAAATGATTGATTTTATTTATTGAATTTATTACTATATTTAATGTATTTCTGTTGATATTAAAACAAGGAACTGGCATCGTGTGCTCGAACAATATTGGTTGAAAATCACATTTAAAAAAATACAAGTGAAATCTTCAAATACATTTTGAGTTCTAGTTCAATAATGTGTTAAGATATAAGCAAATCAATTTCAGTATAAATAACATTTACAACAAAACGTTTGTTACATTGATGAGAGTTGTGGTAGTTTAAAGGTAACAATACCGTCAATAGCATACCACAAGCTGTCAATTTTATAAGGAGAAAAACATTCTTACATGTTTCACGTGCCTTGTTGCAAATCACTTACCCGGTAATCAAATTGAAACCAACAATTAGAACGGCGACAACCACTTAAGCGAGGCGTATGCCCCATCACAGTGCGACCTATTAAACAAAGTTGTGTATTCTACTAATTAACAAATGTCTCTCGCTCATATACACGACTGTCTAAATAACAGGCGGATACCCTCATCAACATAACACAAGATAGTCATTATATCCTACACCTTTGCCTCATTATACATGTATTATGCCTGTATATTATCATTGGTGAACGTTCAACTCTAATGATATCTTGACTCTGATTTATAGACAACTAATGTCTGGCTTAAGATACATGTTTCAGACAGGAAGTGTTTGTTAGGTCACTTGCTTGCGCTGTCGCCTCATACAAGAAGAAGAAGAATAAGAAGATTTTACTTGCGTGTCATATGCTGTACATACATAATGATATTGAGATATGAAACATGATTATAAAAAAAAACAGCACCCAGCCTTCAAGCTTACGAGACACGATTTTCATTAAAAATATATCAAATTTACACGACAATAAATACCCAGCGAAATGACCGGACTATATCTATAGTGACATAACAACCTATCCCTGTGTATTACCTATCAGAACAATCAGTCTCTTTAACGAGGTGTCGATACCCGTCGGTATTACGTAATGCGTATCCGTTCATAAAATAACAAATCACTGACGTGTTAATGGGAGTACAGCTTAATCGCTAAATTTTCAGACTAGCAAACTTTCAAACCATGAACTTTATGAATACCTAGATCGCCTATGGATTGACATCACTGTAGTGTTTTTAACAATAAATAGGACAGACATTGCAAAAGGAAGGTTCTTCTATAAACTACCTTTAGAAGGAGATTTAACACTGGGAAGAAGGAATTAAACATATGTATGTCCATAAATGAACTGGGAAATAGTAGACAAGCTATGAGATATGCTATCTTATCAGAATACCACTCCAGAATACAGAGACATACAGATAAGTCATGGCGAATCAACAGTACATTGCAGATTTTAACCCCCGGGTTCCTTATCCTCCAAATAAGCAATTTAAATGTAAGGGTAATTTAATGACCTATTACAAATAAATCAGCATGTCAAGTATCGACGGCCTATCACCAATCAATAAAAAAAAAGTATGGCCATGGTTAAGTTTCTAACAAAATGGATCCTACATCAAGATCAAGGTCAAATGGTCAAAGGTTATAACCTCAGTGTGTGACATTGGAAACATAACATTTTCATTTCATTCATTTTACTGCCAGTCTGAAATTGGAAAAGTCAAGGGCCAGAACTCATAACTAATATTAATGCGATCGGTCCCAAAAGAGCACATGCGTATCACCGATATATATCCAAAGCATGTGTAAAGTTTCAGAATGATTGGTCAAAAACTGTAGGAGGAGTTGATTTCAGGACACATGTAACCCACAAGTACGGACGGACGGGCGGACAGACGGGCTGCTTTCACTCGGGGGTTTAAAACCGAAACAACATTACAAGTATTGATAAATTTAAAATAGTTAATGGGTAAACTATTGCTGATTTTAAGAAACAAGCAATCCAGATTTGAAAGAAACACCATTATGGGATGGATTGACTCAAAATCAACGTATTTCCTCCCATTACTTAGGGGTCCTGATATTGATATTCAGAAGTAGAAACGTTATTAGAAATACTTGCCATTTAGATAGTGAGGAAATATAATATGGTTATATTTGGGATAACACTACCTTCAATAGTACAAATTCTTGTACTTTTTCGGGCCGAGTCCCATGTGGGATTCGAACCCACGCCCTCAGAGTAAGGCAACTATCGCCAGCATTGACTGTACCAACAGCTTACCACACGACCATTTCGCCATTTCGTCGAGGCGAAATGGTTACATGCAGTACAGTGGTAGATTATGAAATACAATACCGGCAACACATTGTTGTAGATACACTTCTTCTGCCAAATGTATGTCTGACAAAATTAAATGAAATACTTGGGTTCAAAACTCAAACGTGTCAAAAAATCACCAAAGGCAAAGGCGCCGGATATAATGGATATATTGTGTTGTGTTGATGAGGGTATCCACCTGTTACAAATTTTCTCCTTGGCGGACACCCTGTTTGCACAGAAAGAGGAGTTGCGCATGCGCGAGATTGTTAAGACGTGTCTCATCTCGGCTCTCGCAAATTTGAATTTTAAAGAATTTTAAAGAAGATTTTTAACCAAATTGAATGTGATCTGGTACCTAGGACTGAATATATATATTAATCGTAAGTCGATAGTTGATTTTCACGCAAAAACTGTGGAGAAAGTGACTCTTTCATGGATCGTGTGTCCTCACAAGATTTCATGGACTCAGTCATGGCAGTTCCCGCCATGTCAAGTCGATCGACAGAGGACCGCAAAAGACACCTTTCATCGGAGGAAAGTGTCACCGACACAACACACAAAAAGAAAAAAGGTGAGGATCTGAATAATGTGATGCCTGTGATTGAAAACTTGAAATCGACTTGTTCATCATCTTGCACGAAAACTGTCGCCGATGTACTCGAAGCAGTAAAGAAGTTAAATGAAAGTATGAATGAACGTTTTAATTCCATGGAAGAGAGAATATTGACTAAAATGAAGGTTTGTGTTAATGAAGAAGTGAAGAAAGTTAGAGAAGAATTAACAAGTCAGGTGCGAGATGTAAATAGGCAAGTGACCAAGTTACGTGATCAACAAGCTACAGTGAATGAACGAGTTGCGCGTGATATTGAAGATCTACGTTCAGCGGAAGCACGGACTACCTCAGGTGAAAATGACTCTTCACAATTTAACATTGTGGTGAAAAACTTGCCGGAGTCACAGACAGAAAACTTGGTCGGTAAGGTGAATGCTATGATTAGAGAAGATCTGAAAATAAGAGATGTTGATATTGCAAGTGCAGAGAGAAAACCATCATCAAACAGCCGGTATGATGGTGTGTTGTGGCAAGGTGTCGGACACTAGAATAAAAGTGCATTTTGAGAGAGAAGAAAGCACTAAGAGATAGCAGGAACTATAACAATGTGTACATCGAAAGTGATAAACCTATACAACAATGTATACAGGAATCAAACATCAGGATGCTGGTAAATGCAGTTGGAGGAAACCTTCTATACAACGGGGGACGTATCCAGCATGTCGACTGTGATCGACAGGACAACCGGGGCGGCGCGTGGACCACTGTACGACGGGATAGAGGAAGCAGGGGAGGATACAACAACCGCTGGATCGGCAACGACAGTGAAGAACGACGACGTGGAAACAAAGCTGACAACACCTGAGACGAGAGAGAAGCACGTGGCGGTGTTGACATTGTAACGTTCTTACTGATAATTTTACTTTGCGCGAATCTCTCATTAACTTCCTTGATCTTGACATTATTGGTATTGCCGAATCACATCTTGTTGGAGAGTGTAAACTCAGTGTTGATAATTATACATGGTTCGGGCACAACAGACTCAACTGACACAGAGACGCCAAACGTGGTTCGGGTGGGGTGGGTTTCCTTGTGAAGAACACTGTACTTGATACGTATAATGTTGACATTCTGGACAATAATATGGAAGGTATATTGTGGTTGAAACTAAGCCATAAGACATTTCATGAATATGTATCAGCTATGTGTGTGTGCTATCTCCCTCCTGAACATTCTGCACGTGATGTAGATGCAGCTGTATATTATGAAACTTTGTTGTTACAGATTTATGATTATCAACGTTACAATATACGATATATTTGTGGTGATTTTAACAGTCGATGTGCAGACCTACTCGACCATATTGAAGGCGTGGACTTTTTGCCGAAGAGAGACGTTATTGATATGAGTGTGAATAACCATGGTCACATGTTGTGTGATTTTTTAACTAGTGCTAGTATGTGTATTGTAAATGGGCGCACAGGTATGAATGATTTTACCTATATAAGTACAAGAGGTACATCTGTTGTCGATTTTTTTTTTTGTAACTATGAAGCGTTCGATTGAATTACAGATTTTAGTGTTATTCGTCCCAACTCACTCGTAGAGGGGGCGGGGCTGAGTGGTGTGGTCGATGCGGAAGCTGTATTGAAGTTGGATCATTCTATACTTGTGTGGAGTATATCTCTTAACTCGTGTACTTCGGGAAACATACAGGATGATGATGTGGACCATGTATATCGTATGAAGTATGATACCAGACATATCCCAGGTAATTTCTTATCATCACGAGAGATCCAGGACAAACTGAGTGATATTATTTCGAAGCTAGATAAATCTCAACAAGAACAGTGTGACTTAGATTAAGCTTGTATGTGTTTTAAAGATACAGTTTTAGATGAAATGCGATGTCAACTCCCAAGCAAAAGAATGATCCTATACTCTAATAAATGCAACCAGAAAAGGAAGATAAAGAAGGAATGGTGGACCCCTAACCTGTCTGATATGTGGAATGACATGTGCGTTGCAGAGCGAGACTGGTGTAGGAGTCCAAGGAAAAGAAATCTGAAAGCTGTATATACCCGAAAACGGATCCAGTTTGATAAAGCGATAAAATCTGCAAAGAGGCTTCATTAACAGAAAACTTTACAGGATTTGGAAAACCTTTGTGATTCTGGGTCAAGCTAGTTTTGGAGGGAAATAGGTAAAATTGGTGTTGGATATGAAAGAAAAAAGCAAGTTCCGATGGAAGTCCGACTAGAGGGTGGTAGTATCTCAAGAGATAGAGATGTTGTTCTTAATACTTGGAAATGTGCCTACGAAACTCTTTTAAATTGTAATGATGAAATTATAAGTGATAATGAATTTACTGATTCCCAAGGAGACAGTTATCTTAACAGTGAAATAACATTACAAGAAGTTCAGTACTCTTATTCAGGCCAGGTCGGGGAAGGCTCCGGGGTGTGATGGGATCCCAGTTGAGGTGATAAAAAATGAAGAATCAAGCAAGTTTTTACACAGTCTCTTTAATGAATGTTTTAGAAAAGGAATGATTCCGAATGAGTGGTCTAAAGGTATTATAAACCCTATACCGAAGTCAGGAACTGAAGACCCGTGTAATCCCCTATCATACCGAGGCATCACATTAGCATGTTCGACATATAAACTGTACTGTGGAATACTGAACAATCGACTTTGTGAACATGTTGAAAATAATGGACTATTTTGCGATGAACAGAATGGTTTTAGACAGAAGAGATCAACGACGGAACTCATTTCAACACTTACGTCATTAGTGGAAACAAAGAAAAGTATGGGAAAACAAACGTTGGCTGCTTTTATAGATTTTAGAAAAGCGTATGACTGTATTGACAGGGGAATTATGTGGACAAAACTGAGTGATATCGGTATTACAGGAAACCTGCATAACGCCATTACCTCACTCTACAAAAAATTTACAATCGTGTGTTCGGATTAACGGTTTATATACCTCTTTTTTTCAATGTCAAGTGTGGATTACGTCAAGGATGCCTGATTTTTCCGATGCTTTTTAGTCTATACATAAATGATCTGATTTTTACTTTGAATGCTGTTGGAGTCGGCGTGATGGTGGAAGATAAGTGCATAAGTGTTATGGCCTATGCCGACGATATAATTGCAGAAAATGAACAAGATTTAAATACTCTCTTGGAGGCGCTGAACAGCTGGTGTGATTTGAATAAGATGACAGTTAATTCCAGCAAATCCAAAATTGTGCATTTTAGAATGAATTCTTTGGAGAAAACTAAGTGCAACTTTTGCTGTGGAGACATTAATCTAGAGGTGGTAGAAAGCTATAACTATTTGGGACTTCTGCTTACCGAGCACTTGGACTATATGCGGATGGGAAAGGCAGTGGCAAGTTCGGCATGTAGAGCCCTTGGATTTCTCATATCAAAGTACAAAGTAATCGGTGGTATGCGATTTGTTACTTTCAGTAAACTATACGATACCATGGTTTGGGCCACCATAAACTATGGAGTTGCTATTTGGGGAACTTTTAATATACCTGCAATACAGTCCACAACCGTGCTATGAAGTTTTTCATGGGAGTAAAGAAACACATCAAACAGTGCAGTCTCGGGAGATATGGGATGGGTGCCACCGGTTGTCCGACAATGGAGGTTGCAAGTGAAAGATGTCCAGATAGACTGTTCTCGGTTGTGTTTAAGTGGGCAAACAGGAATGCGTTAGCTAACAAGCGTAACCGGAACTTTCGTATCCATAGGAAGTATAGAATTTTGGAGTTGGACAATTTCATCCCCATAAACAACACTTTCTTCGTTAAATTTATTAATACGGAAGTTACAGGAAAACTTGAACAAAGATTTTTTACGGAGTGGAAAGCTACACTAGATTCGCCAAACAGCAAGAGCGGACAAGGTGGGAACAAGTTACGACTTTATCGACTTCATAAGAGTACATACGGTACAGAGGAGTATTTGCAGAGTTCTCTCCCTTCTACATATCGATCGGCGTTGGCGCAATTCAGATGCGGGGTAGCTCCAATACGAGTTGATACGGGACGTTATAGCAATATGCCTTTAGCTGAGAGAGTATGTTTTAATTGTTCTAACACTGTTGAAGATGAGTGCCATGTTTTATTTTATTGTCCACAATATTCAGATCTTAGACGAGAGATTTTATCGAAGAGTGTTGAAATATGTCAAGATTTTAGTACTTTTAATGATTACGAAAAGTTTAGCTTCGTAATGTCCAGTCCTGATGTTGTATTTATTGCTGCCAAAACCTGCAGACTTATTTTAGAACGTCGAAAATTTGTTTTATATAAAGTTTAATATATGGTACCTTTTAACATGTTTTACACTATTGTATTTAGCCTATGTTTATTTTTTGTTTTAGTTTCTCATAACCCTCAATGGGTGGCTCTTAACCTATGTTTTACCTGTATATATATTTGTATTGCTAAGAGGTGAGACTTAAATCAAATATTTGTCTGTCTGTCTGTCTGTCTGTCTGTCTGTTATTAAGACGAGCGAGAGACATTTCTGTTAATTAGCAGAATACACAACTTAGGTGTTGGATCGGACTGTGACAGGATATACGCCCCGCTTCAGTGGCTGTCGCCGTTTGAATTGTTTTTTGTATTTGATTAAGTGGTTTGCACCAAGGCACGTGAAACATGTAAGACTCTCTGTCTTATGAATGTATTTCTCCTCACAAAATTGACAGCATTCAGTATGCTATTGTTACACATGATTGAAATAAAACTCTAAATACATGTGATAATTCCACTCGTATTTTAAATTGAAATTTGATTTTGAACCAATATTGTTTTTGCACACGATACATGTTCCTTGATGTAATATCAACAGAAATGCATTAAGAATAGTAATAAACTCAATATTATTATTAGTAAATCAATAAAATCAATCATTTCAAAGTCAATATATTACCAAATTCAAAATATGTTTTCAAAATCAACATTTCATGTAAGTAAAATTTTCAACCAAGTCATTAAATATTTCCAAAGTCAACATTTCACCAAAGTTAGAGTCAATAAACTCAAGATCTTATTTCTAAGTCAACATATTACTAAACTCAAAATATGGTCGACATTTTATGTAAGTTAAATTTTCACATAAGTCTATATCAAAGTCAGCAAGTGATCAAACTCAGTTGTGTATACATCGGTAATCTTGGTGACAGGTGTGTATTGGGCGACAGCGCAGGTAAGTGATCTAACACTTACTGTCTGAAACATGTATCTTAAGCCAGACATTAGTTGTCTATAAGTCAGAGTCAAAATGCCATTAAAGTTTAACTTCCACCAAAGTCAATATATGGCCATAATATACACATATACATTCTAATGAGGCAAAGGTGCCGGATGTAATGAATATATTGTGTTATGTTGGTGAGGGTATCCGCCTGCTTATTATTAGTTCATATATGCAGTTATCTTGCTGTACATTCTATGTATATTACATTATATATACTCATGTACCACCGATGGTGGATCTTTTTGAGTAATAATAAACGAGTGATGATGATGGCTATTTAGACAGTCGTGTATATGAGCGAGAGACATTGTTGTTAATTAGCCAAATAAACAACTTTGTTTATTAGGTCGCGCTGTGATTGGACATACGCCCCGCTAAAGTGGTTGTCGCCGATCTAATCGTTTCAATTTGATAAAGTGATTTGCAACAAGGCACGTGAAACATGTAAAGATGTTTTTCTCCTTACAAAATTGACAGCATGTGGTATGCTATTGTTACTTTTAAACTATCACAACTCTCATCAATGTAATAAACGTTTTGTTGTAAATGTAATTAATACTCAAATTGATTTGTTTATATCTTGACATATTATTGAACTAGAACTCAAAATGTATTTGAAGATTTCACTTGTATTGTTTTTTTTTTATTGAAATCTGATTTTCAACCAATATTGTTTGAGCACACGATGCCTGTTCCTTGTTTTAATATCAACAGAAATACATTAAAACTATTAATAAATCAATAAAATCAATCATTTCAAAGTCAATATATTACCAAATTCAAAATATGTTTTCAAAATCAACATTTCATGTAAGTTAAATTTTCAGCCAAGTCATCAACCAACATTTCACCAAATTTAGAGTCATATCTATATAAAAGTCAACAAGTGATCAAACTCAGTTGTGTATACATCGTTAATCTTGGTGACATGTGTGTATTGGGCGACAGAGCTGGTAAGTGATCTAACACTTACCGTCTGAAACATGTATCTTAAGCCAGACATTAGTTGTCTATAAGTCAGAGTCAAAATGCCATTTAAATTGAACTTTCACCAAAGTCAATGCATACCCATTGAAAGTTACCATTTCACCGAATTAAACGATTTTATTAAGATTAAACTTTCACAAAAGTCAATAATTATTTCGAATATGATATTTTTTCAAAGTCAACATTTCATTCATGTGAAACTCATCAAAGTCATTAAATATTTCCAAAGTCAACATTTCACAAAAATCGATTTTTTTTTTATATCAAAGTCAACATTTCACCAAACTCATTATATATTTAATAGTCCACTTTTCAGTCAATTTTATTTCCAATTCAACATTTTTGCCAAAGTCATGTCTTTTTCAGTCAACTTTCACCAAATTCAATATATACTTTCAAGTCAATATATCATTTAAGTTAAACTTCACCAAAGTCAACATTTCATAGCAATTCTAATTTTAAAAGTTAACATGTCACCAAAGTTAAACTTCACCAGATTCAATTAATATTTCCAAGATCAACATTCGAAATCGAACAAAATATCCATTGAAAACTTCTAATGGAAATATTTCATTCGAACAATGTAAAACAAATATCAATCACTACTCATATTTCATATTTTGATTTGGAATTTTGCAGCAAAAGAATGTTATGGCAGAATTCCATGGCATTGGCGAATGCCATGGCATTTTGCCGCGGCATTATTAAATTCCATGGCCTAATGCCATGGCATTGGCGAATGCCATGGGAGAATGGTAAAATGCCATGGCAGAATGGTGAAATGCCATGGCATTTTTTCTTAAAGTTAGGTTGCATGAAAAATAAATATCAAATATTCATCTACATGCTTAAGTTGTTATAAAAATGTAATTTGATAAAACAATTTTTGTTTCAAAAGCGATGAAATTTGAGAGGTCGACTTAGGACTCCGCAATCCAATCCTAAGTTGTACCGACCGACAATCCTGCGATTGACTCACGACAATTAGTCCAACGTAATTTAGGTTGTTAAATATGTCTTTTATACCTATTGTGGATGTAAATGGAACGTGTTGAAATGATCTCCACACTGATTGATTTCTATCACATCTCTGAAACATCTCAATGTCCGTATTAATTTAGTTGAACTAAATGTTTGCAGAACATGACGAAGGAAGCGTCTGTGTTCCTGTACGAAACGACGAGGAAGCGTGCCTATTTCGGAAACGTGAAGATCCTGGTGCCTGAGACGTGGAGTCCTGATCCGTCCTGGGGACGTGCTACTTTGGAGACGTTTGAGGAGGCAAACATCAGAGTGGACAAACCTCACCCGAGGTATGGACCAGACCCCTACACCTTCCAGCCAGAAGGATGTGGAGTTCCCGCTAAATACATACATCTTACAGAGGAGTATGTTCTTGACACGGATGGAAAGAGGGCTGCGACTTGGGGACCGCCGGGTGAGAAACAACAGATTCGCGTGGAAGTCTACTGTTCTGTGTATTGTATCTAGAGATAAGGCTTTTTAAACCTAAATAATGATATGATGAAGAGTTTGTTAGTTCGTGGGAAAGTCTACGGTTCTCTATACTTCAGCTACAATGTAAAGAAAGGGAGTTTCAATCATAAGCAATGATAGGATGATGAACCACATTGAGGTACATTGGTTTGTTAATTACAAAACTATTAAAACCAAATTCAAAAATCATGAAACGATTGTTTTGAGTTTGCGTTTTAATTGACAGTCATATAAAAGTAAAACTTTAACGCAAGCTGCCGTTCATTGTAATAATGAGGTATTAAGCATTTTAAGAAGGCAACTTTGTCAGTTCTTAAGCTTTTCGCTTCAACGTTTAAATTTTTGATTAAAGGTTAATGATTGAGGCGATTGATAACTATGTCATTGCATGAATAGAACGCCTAAAGGTGTATACAAGGCATAACAACTGGACTGTCCAAAATATTGTCAAAAGGTGTGTGTTATATTTTGATTTAATGTAAAGGATGATTTCAAGGGTTTGCAATTTTAAGGGAGAACAATCGTCCACGAATTTGCCCATCTTCGTTATGGAGTGTTTGATGAGTACGGTCTTGGAACAAAAGAGTATCCCAACTTCTATATTGACGACACCATCGCCTTTGCAACTGCCTGTACTTACACTATCACGGGACGTGTGAAAGGGAACTGCACCTTAGATCCTGCTACCAATCTGCCCATAGATCCTAAGTGTTACTTCTCGGGGGACGTGAACCAGAACAGTGCCAAAGTGTCCATCATGTACGATCCTGCCATAGAAACGGTGAGCCTAGATAGAGATATACTCTTACCCCTGCCTTTGACCTAATACTACAGCTCGCCCATAACCCTTACTCTGAACCCAATCGTAACTTTATCCCTAAGCATATATACACACAATCAATATCCTAACATCCTAACTTTAACCTACCTATTGTTTCAAAAGTTAAACCTATGATAAGTAGACTTGCTGTGAGTTGTCACAAATTCTTAAGATATGCTAAACTACCTAAATTATTCATGTATTATTTCGTTAAGATGACATTCTGTGAGAGTAATACCAACGACCCGGACATGACCCACAACATTCTGGCCCCGAACCAGCAGAACAAGATGTGCAATAAAAAGGGCACATGGGACGTCATCAAAGATCACGTGGACTTCAAGGAAGATAACCTGCCGGTCAACAAGTCCGTGTCTGAACTGGAACCAACCTTCACCATCATTCAGAGAACCAAGAGGACGACGTCCACGGGAACGGAAGTGTGTGGGAGACCCGTCGTGCTGGTGTTGGACGTGTCTGGGTCTATGAGAGGGGTGTGTGAAATATATTAGACTAGTTAGTAGAACGGAATATCATCTGACCTCAATATAAATGATTTTATGTTTTGATATAAACATTCAATTCACATAAATTATTCTAAATACATCTTCGTAATCAAGCATAAATCAAGTTGATTGTATGACAAATGGTTAACATACTCATCTATCTAATTTTGTCTTTACTTCTAAGACACGGATATTTAAGCAAAGACAGACTGCTGTCAAACTGATCAAGGACATCCTACCAGTTGGGACAAAGGTGGGCGTGGTCAGTTTCTCAACTTCTGCCCAGACTCTGCAATCATTAACTTCATTATCAACAATGGCTGATAGGACCATGGTTGCAAATAGTGTTCCTCAGTCTGCGAATGGTGGAACTGGCATTGGACTTGGTCTTCTGAAAGCCAAACAGGTATTCTCGTCAGGGATATCATTGATTATGATATTCTTGTATCTGGTATTCGTCATAAGCTCTTGTCCTAAAGCTTGATCCGTGGACACAATGGCTGAGTGTTAAATGAACCACATAACGTGTTCTGACCAATTTACTGGCACCTTGCCTGAGTGTTGAATGAAACACATTGTGTTCTGACCAATTAAACCAATGTTTTCAGTTATACCCCACTTTCGGTCTTGTGGCTATTATTTGTATGCCAGAAAAGTGTAGGTGTATTTTTGGATATACCTTCATTTCCAGAAAGTGTAGGTTTATCCTAGATTCACCTACACATTTGTTGACAGACGTTTAGGTGTATTTCCGCACAGTCATCTCCGGATCTTTCTCCTTCTCATCTGCGCACACACACTCGTCAATCAACTCAACGAAGGAAGAAACGAGCCTCCTCATTAAACATGTTGTGACACCATTGTTATGCTCCCTTGTTGCGGTGCTGTTTTTACGATATGTCCCGGTGATTTACACCTTGTCATAATCATTATCATTTTTGTGGGCATACAGCCTAAAATTAGATGTGTATGACCATGAGGTATATGACGGCAATATAATGATAAGACATCTCAATCGTCTATAACCCATTGCTTATTGGAACACAGATGCTGGCAACTGCGGGAGCTCTTGATGACGGTCGTATATTGCTGATCACTGATGGAGAGGAGACGGAGGAGCCTTACGTAAAAGACATGATGGGTCAGATCACCAGCACCGGGATCAGGGTCCATACTGTGGCCTACAGCAGAGCAGCCGCAAAAGAAATAAATACACTTTCCGCATCGACGGGTTAGTTGTCCCTTATTTTGATGAACGTCAACTTATGTGGGCAACATAGTATTGGGGAGCACTTTAATTTCCTGAAATTTAACTTATGTAGGCAACAATTTTTTGAAAAGCACTTATGTGGGCAACACAGTATTGGGGAGGACTTTAATTCCTGGCGTATTTTTTTACCTGAAATTTATCTTGATAATCAGTCTCCAACTTTAGATATTAAATAATTTTGTAATAATGTGTCGACCTTGAATACGTACATGTACATGTGTGACATTAATAATAAACGGAAATAATCAAAATTGCTCTGATATAATCGAAATTTAGAAAATAAAACTGATAAGACTGAGAATGAAACGTTTGCCCCAACCAGAATGATCTTTACATAAAACATAAGATTGTATCCGTCCATGAACTTTTCGTTTTTTCGTCTTCTTCTCAAAACTGAATTTATAAATTTATAATCGATAACAAATCTATTTCATCTTCTTCTTCACTATACGAAAAGCCCAAGAAGCCATTTGTTTCTCCTAATTAATAATTAAAACAATGATGCAACTGAACCGATGTAAAGGAAAAAATATCCATTATTTACCAAATATTTGATGCTGTATGCACTTTACACCAGGTGGTCAGTATGCCTTCTACTCTGAATCTGCAGCATCGACTGTGCTGGACTCCGCCATGGAGAATCTGATGAAAGACATCTCAATCTGCAACCATGTTGCAAGGCACGAGGTAGGATCTCAGAACTGTTTTATTGGAAGGTGCCTGAATCGAATTGTATGAGCATGATCATCTATGTGCATTACCTCGACTTGATTTGTTTATCTTTTTCTTCTAAGGCTGTACAGTGTTGTTCCTTCCTCTGCTTTTATTGCATTGAAACTTCGGGAAGTGGGCGATGACCTTACGTGGACAAGCTGCCAATTTCTTATATTTATAAACAATCTTGTGAAGAATTGCTAATATACTACTTATTCATGAAGTCCTTGCATAATGTCCATGATCATTGTTTGACTGATAGAAAAATGATTTATTTTTTGGAGGTAGACGTTTAAGGTACACACATTTTCTATATTGTCATGATTTGTTTAACTATTTCTCAAAAGAAACAGGAAATGAATATCCACTGATTTTATTATATCCACTTATCTATATTTATTTAGATTGCAAGAGTATCTGACATCCTTAAACCCAACAGCAGTGTTGGCTTCGATGTTGTTATAGACGCAACCCTCACCATCGATACACTGTTCCTCTTCACACTACCACAGGACGTTCCTGTTACTGTGAGTATATCAAACGATTTTTTAAATCTGTTTTGAGCTGTTTATTATACTAGGAGTCTTATTTGCACAATAGTCCTAAAAGTTATATATGGGCCTATTTCTATGATGTTGCTTTAGAGTTTTATTTTCTTGATATTTAGAGCATATCTTCAATTGATAACGGGATAGGCTCTTTTACACCCTAATGTCGCCTTTTTATAAACACGTGGTTACTGGGGGAAGAGGTTATATAGCTACCGTTCTGCAGCTACCCTGTCATACGAGTCATAACCTTGATATACATCTATCTTTCAATTATATAGTCATATGGAAAGTAGTCTTCAGTAGAATAAGATGTATAGCTAGTATGTCTATGTTCAAGATTACTCTGACGTCGCCTGATGGACAGACTTTCACTTCCTCCAGTAATGAGTATTCCTTCGATTCGAGTCTCAATATCGTCAGGTTCATCTTTAAACAAGCAACGGTAAACATTTTTCATTCTTCACCCGGTGGCTTGGGAGACACGGGTACAAAAATGTACATCAGATCGTATAACCATGGAAAGAACCATACACCATTATTTATATAAAGCAAACGAGCAAGCAGCTGTATTTCTACTCAATCATTTTCTATATCAAGGAAAAAACTCTATTCAACAACTTAAGATTTATAACAGAGACTTCTTGAATCTTTCACGATTGTAGTTGATATTTTTATGGATGCATTGTCTCTTCTTACGTTCAAATCATTATTGTTGCACCATCAAGACTGATGTCATGGATAACCTAAGCTAAAATCCATAAAGTGTATTGTAATGCATTATGCAGGTAGGCAAGTGGCACTTCACACAGAAAACTACATCTTCCGGGGCCGTGTCCGTTGTTGTGAGGGCTCTCCCGGGAGGTGGGGACCCTTATGAGACAACGTCCTGGCTTTCATCAACCTCTGCTGACCTCGGGAATTCAAACTCTGCAACGGTCGTCTATGTGCACGTACATAAAGGATATTCTCCGGTTGTATACGCTGACGTTACAGTGATAGTGGAGAGACCGAAAGGAGCTATCGTTACCCTCAAACCGAAAGACGATGGAATACGTGAGTTCAACTTAATACAAACTATCGGACCTTCAGACTATCAATTAATATATATATATATATTGTATACAACGAGATCTTTTGATTCTCATCCAAAATTATTGTAATGAATGAATCTAACATGAAACAGAACTCTATTGAAACAACCCATGAATGAAATATGTTGACCTTAAACTTTAACAAGATATCACAGTTCCAGACAACTTGCCGAATGATGGAGTGTACTCCATCTACTTCACCCAATACAACGACAACCAGAGGTACTCACTAGACGTGGCTGTTAAGAACATCTGGGGAAAGACCTCGGTTATAACGCAGGGGAATTCTACATACGGCGCGGCCATGAGAAGAGACAGAGGTATGGTTCATAAGTTTTAAGTTTTATTTATCAATATTCTTAGACTTTCGCTCCCCTTGATCGATATTTTGATTATATATAACTTGATACACTGATATAACTTGACACACTGTAATTTTTCTATTAGCTGCACTTATAAGTTGTTAAATTGTCTGATATGTTTCTAGTTGACGAATTGCTATCATTTGAATGAATATATTGGTCAAGCAATAAACCAAAACATTGTTTTTACCTTCAGAAAATTTACCACCTGTCAAAACAAAGCTGACGGGCAACTTCACGCGTAGGACATCCCCGGGTGCTATGGACGTGAAGGGGTTTGTACCCAACAAAGACAACTTCCCACCAAGCAGAGTCACAGACCTGACAGTTACAGCCTTCAGCAAGGAGTCCTCTACTGTGACCTTGACCTGGACAGCTCCCGGAGACGATCTTGATCAGGGCACAGGTGAGTTATAAGTCTTTGGTAGTGACAAAGTGAATGATGAAAAATGATGTACTAGCGTCCAAAAGAAACAGCATCAAATTTCCAACACAGTCAAACAAAATACTTCCAAGGGACATAGTTAAACGTGAATGTCTTGGATAATTGTATGTTTCGTACATATGATATCTAATTTATAATAATACAAATATTACAAATTTCACTCATCAAGGTAAATTACTTATATATTTTTTTAACAAAATGGTTAACATTTAAGTTTAAAATCACAATATAATTCGTTGATGCATCGTTACTGTAGGACGTCATAAAACAAGCAAAAAGCCACTGTCCTATCTCAGCTAGTTAAAGCGATTCCAAAACGATGATATTTTAAATGACGAGCTTTTCAGAAACACAGTAAGATGTTTCAAAAATGGAACATTGAGGTAGGTTAACTTTTGGACACAAAATGTAACATGTTTCAGTCGTATTTATCTACTGTGTTTGAAAATCAGAGACACTTTGTACTGGATTGATAGGGAGTAAAGTAATAACTGAAACACAATGCATGGCATGTAAATATACAACACTGAACAATAAATTTGATGTGAAGTTGATATTATATTTCAGCAACAAGTTATGAATTGAGGATGTCCAACACGTTGAATCAACTCAGCAACTCATTTGACAAATGTCTGATCGTAAGTCCTGCTATGCTGAAGGAAGGATCGCTAATCCCTGAACCTGCAGGAAACCATCAACGTATTTCCATTAAGACACCGAAGAACTGGACCACCATCTACTTTGGTCTACGAACCCAAGACGAGGCTGGTCATTCTTCTGATATGTCCAACTTCATCACAGCAACCTTCAAAAAGGTCACCTTCCAAGGGCAGACAACTCCCGCTCCTCCACCCATACCCGAAGATCCTTCACCAGACGGCCCTGAGATCGGAATCGTTGTTGCAGTTGTTTGTGGTCTACTGGGTGGGACACTGATACTTGGACTTTCTGTTCTTGTTATCTACAGAAGAAAGAAGAGTAACACTGAGGTATATTTGCCGCAGAATCCGCTTGGTGCTGATGGGACTGAACTCAACATTCCAGCAGCCATCACCATTGCAAAGTGACTTGCTGCTCCTAGATAACCTTTTTATTATCAGTCTACTCGAAATTTGAGTTGTCGTCGAAGGCACTTACTTAATGTTCATATCATTTTCTCATCTGACTGTTAGACGATGTATTTATTTGATATGTAGTCTTAAGTTGACATTGTTACTCATGGTTAGTACAGCTTCTAAACAAAAGTTTGTTACATTGCTTTGTTTACATGACTTTGGAGACTTCAGACACAAATAACAAGTTTATAAATGCTTGTATTGAAGCACTATTTGATATATCACAAGAAAGTACGTTCAATAAGGAACATTAATCCCTTTTGCGTTTCCCAGTGCCTTCATTTGTTTAGGCATGGGTTCCCGGGCAAAACAACAGGTATCTTTATTAAAAATACCAACATTTATTTACCAACTTTCAAACCACCTTGCTTGAAGTAGGCATTCCCCGCGCAGCTGTTTTACCAATAATATCCCAGAGAGTCTAAATAGGGTCTATGTCCTAGGAATTCAAAGGCTTTTCCAATTATGGTATGTTCTGGAAAGCCAAAAATGAAAAAACACGCATAGAAAAATTAGCATTGTTTTTATTTTGGTGAAATATGATGTTTTAATCAGAAATACAAGACATTCACATCTGGTTTTAGGTCATCGATGATCACATTCTGACATTTCTGGGAATTAAAGAATACCAACCAACTTCTAAGATTCCAGGTGTCATTTTCTGACCATTTCCTCAAAATTGGGTTTGGGGAGTGGGTGTTTTACAGTCGCCTCTGAACAATTACTTGGATATCTCTTACTTTTGGGACTCCTTACTTACATGGTAGGACAATTACTAAAATAATTCAAAACAGATTTGTCGGCGAAAGGAACATGGTTCCAATCCTGCCCAAAGTAATATCTGAGTGCTCTTTTCCACTCTCCTCTATTATTTTTATCCAGCCATTGAAAATGAGTTTTCAGCTCGGAACGTAGCATTTAAACCCAAATTGTTGTAGATGTCTGGAGATTGACATGTGAATGAACCGAAAACCAACCCTTTTTCTCCATAATACCCCTCGGAATGTTAGGACTTGATTTCGTATCCATTGGTCCTATCCATGAATTGTGCATCATGGTTTGCAGGATCTTCATGCATCAAAAACTTCTTCTGTGGCATGATTTTTTTTAATCAACTTTTTCATACCATGATTTGTGACCCTGCAATGTATATTTCGATCATTACTTTTGAACTTCTATCTATTTCATTCCGCTGTGCCTGACGATGACAATCCAGCTACTTTCACTAAAAGTTGAATTTCTTCGCTTCAATATATTCACTGCATCATATGTTGAAATAACCAGTTGTCTGAGACAAGTGTGTCAATGAAAGCAGATTAATTATTCATCGACAATATAAATTCTTAAAAATAACAGACATCAAGTTATTTTCAGATTCTTTGTAAAATGTTATAACTTCATATTGGATTAAATAATGTATATATTTCATTATAAAGCAAATTTTGTGTGGAAGATATATGCATTGTTGGAAAACATTTTGAAGTTCACCGCAACGGACTGTTGATACCTATAGTATTCATCTATGTAACTGTAGTACTAATTTCAATTCAATCATAATGTAACTTAATATCTGAATAGTATCAACACTTTCCAAACTTCAATTGCATTAAAAATGATTTGACTACCTAATTATTAAAAGAAAAGAACATTTTTATAAGTTAATTTGGAAAATAATGAAACAAATGTTACGTCTGTTGCGAATGTAACAAACTTTTGTTCAGCAGCTGTATACATATTGCTTAACAGATCTGAATGAAGAATATTGAAATTTGAAATATAATTTGAGATTTGCATATGTCTTTCTAGGGATGGCTATTGACCCAAAGAGACTATTGCGATAACGATAGTCTATTGCAACTAAATATTGCGATAGCGATAGACTATTGTAACTCACTATTGCAATAACTATTGCGATAGGGTTTGTTGTACAAATACGCAATAATCAGCTAGATTTCTTATAGGTTTTAGTACAAATGTTTAATTGATGTAAGGACTATGGAACCAAAATCAGTAAAGAAATCACACATGAAAAGACTTTTTGTCATTTTGCTATTTCCTATCTCTAGTTCTTCCCTTTTGACATTTTAAAATGAAAAATCTTGAATTAAATGCAGTGAGGCTTGTGTTAATCATTCATAATTAAGGGAAATTTAATAGTTTCGATAGTATCGACAGTTAACCTTACTGTTGAGACAGCGATAGTGTTTTTGTATATACTATCGATATAGTACTATTGCCAAGCCAACTATTGCGATGCATCAATAGTTCGATGTATAGTTACACCCCTATGTCTTACCAGGGACATTATATAGAATGTCGCTGATTATAAGCACATCGGGCGTTTGTTTCATAAACGACGTTATCAATAAAAACGGAAATTTTCATAATTACATAGAATTAATTCAAATGTACCAATGCAAAACGAACTTTCTCGAATAGGCTGATATCATCAATGCAATGAAAGTGTATTTAGTCAAACTCAACATTAAAATAGAGAGAAAACTAGAAATGCCGTTATTCGAATATTTTATCGAAAACATTGCTAGTAAGAAAAAAAGGATATTTTACGATATATTACAGTATTCAGTAAAAACACCCGAGTTGGTACCAAAACAGAAAAAAGTGGGAAAGAGATCCCAAATGCCAAATAACGAAAGTGAATGGAACACTATAAACAAAATGCCTTGTGTGTGTAATCTGTCTTCGAAAACAAAATGGTTTCAATATTCCATGATACATAGAATTCTCCCGTAAAATGATCTTTTGCATAAGATGAAATATAAAGACGAAAATATATGCAGCTACTGTGAAGAAGAGATACAAACAATAAGTCATCTCTTTTTCGAATGTCCAATTGTTAAAGATATTTGGAGTAAAGTAAAAGAATGGATAGAGACACGTACACAAGCAAACTCAAATCTATCAAAAAAGAAACATCTGTCTTGAATATCCTGAATATAGGAACAGAATACTTAACACGATAATCACAACCATTAAGTACACCATTTTAAAAACAAAACAAAACGGCTTGAAACCAAATTTAACCTACATTAAAAAGGACATTAAGAAAACATACAATATCGACAAATGTAACGTTTATTCTACTTGCAACTACTCCAAATTTATAAAATGTTGGTCAACTTGTCATTTACTATTTGACTAATTCAAAACATCATTCTATCTTTACCTTTGTTCCTTCTTTAACTGAAAATCCTCACAAATTGTAACACAAAACGGAGGGTTTGATTGCTTCGAATTCATGCGTGTTATTGTAATATGTTGTACTCAGAATGTCACTTGTAAATTGTTATGTGCATGTACCACAGAAGGAAATGATAAAACAAAATTTAAAAAATTATCCAATAAGCAGAGAGCATATCACTTAAATTTCAAAGTCTGAATTTATTCAATAATAATTATTACTGGGAAGGAATTTGAAAACAAAGAACCAAACTAAGATCATCTTGAATGTGGAAAATGAATAACCAGGATCTAGTGCCAACACTGGGTTCGGGATTTGAATAAGGAACTCGGTGCCAGCACTGGGTTCGAGATTCGAATCACGAATAATGAATAATGAACCTGGTGCTGGCACTTAGAAGCTAATTTTAACTGTTTTAAAACAATATATATTATAGAAACTATTTCATTTCTAATGCACTTTTACATATAAAAAAACCCAAGTTATTATAATTGGGATAATCTCGTGGAGTGAGAAAGTGACATTTTCAGCGCCACTCGTGGAAATAACACTTTCTCACTCCACGAGATGAGATAGAAATGATATTCGGCAAAAACAATGAAATAGTCTCTATATATTTGGCGTATGTTATGTGAGGTATGACAATGCCCTTAACACAATGAAACGGTAATACACCACTACACATTACGCACTTATATAAGACACATGATACATTTACACTCTACTGTAAAATAGAATAATAATAACCCGCGATGATGGAGTACACTACAGCGATGTGATATACTTATGTACATATGTATATCCTGTTAGTTATACAAGGGTGCATCACTCGTACGTTGTACTTTTCTGTAACAAATAAGATTAAACGATAAGTAAAGATAATGATAAATGTACATGTATTTGTAGTAGCTACATTTATCAACACAGCATTCATTCCACATCAGTCATACTTATACATATCACAGTTTTAAAAAATAGCAACTTATATTAAACCACATTCTCTCACCCCAGTCATAAAAAGGACTGGAAACATAGCAATTAATCAGTAATATTTAATATATGAATACTTAACTAACATGTATGCAAAGTGCACTTACCTACTATACTTTCTGAATATCTATTTAGATAATGTTAAATAGAAACACTTTAATCATAAAGATCCCTCCCCTAATTCAAACTTCAGGCGTACAGCACTTATAGAGGGAGAAGAAGGCGTGCAGCAGTTATAGAGGGAGAAGAAGGCGTGCAGCAGTTATAGAGGGAGAAGAAGGCGTGCAGCAGTTATAGAGGGAGAAGAAGGCGTGCAGCAGTTATAGAGGGAGAAGAAGGCGTGCAGCAGTTATAGAGGGAGAAGAAGGCGTGCAGCAGTTATAGAGGGAGAAGAAGGCGTGCAGCAGTTATAGAGGGAGAAGAAGGCGTGCAGCAGTTATAGAGGGAGAAGAAGGCGTGCAGCAGTTATAGAGGGAGAAGAAGGCGTGCAGCAGTTATAGAGGGAGAAGAAGGCGTGCAGCAGTTATAGAGGGAGAAGAAGGCGTACATGCGTAAAGTTTAAGGTGAATACTGATGCCTGACGGTCGGATGCCGTACGACAGCTCATGCTAGCTATAAGCCCATCTGACCTTTCAGGCCTGTTGAGCTATTGAATAACGAACTCAGTGACAGCACTGGGTTTCGGGATTCGAATCACAAATAACGAATAACGAACTCGGTGCTAACTTCTGATTGCCGGCTAAACGAGCGCTGATGGAAATCATTGTGAAATTATTATTAGATTTAAAATTTTGCTCGCGGGGGGCAAGATTGTGAAATTATGTAGGTGTGTGTTATACAAATGTCAAAATATATAACGGTGCTATATATAAGGGACATATACAACCTTTTAGCATTGACTATTACTATAGTTTTGGTAATTGATTTAAAACCAGGTCATATGTTTTTGTGTTTGAAAATGGCATTATAGCATAGGCCGCTAAAAGAGTATGCACACAATATTACAACCTTCTATGTCTTTTCTTTCTGGAGAAGCAGATGAAAATAGGGTATTAGGTCATGGCCTGTGAGGCCTTTATTTGGGGCCACTGGATCACCAAATCTACAATTTAGAATCCCACTTGGCTAAAGAGTCTGTACCCAATATTACAGCCTTCTAAATTTGTTCTGTACAGGAAAGAAGATGAAATAGGATTTTAACTCATGGCCAGTAAGGACCTTATTTGGGACCACAAGGTCACCAAATCTACAATTTAGAAACCCCATTGGCTAAACTAGAGTATGCACACAACATTACAACATTCTATGTCTTTTCTTTCTGGAGAAGCAGATGAAAATAGGGTCTTAGGTCATGGCCTGTGAGGCCTTTATTTGGGGCCACTGGATCACCAAAGCTACAATTTAGAATCCCCATTGGCTAAAGAGTCTGTACACAATATTACAGCCTTCTAAATTTGTTCTGTACAGGAAAGAAGATGAAATAGGATTTTAACTCATGGCCAGTAAGGCCCTTATTTGGGGCCACAGAGTCACCAAATCTACAATTTAGAAACCCCATTGGCTAAACTAGAGCATGCACACAATATAACAACCTTCTATGTCTTTTCTTTCTGGAGAAGCAGATGAAAATAGGGTCTTAGGTCATGGCCTGTGAGGCCTTTATTTGGGGCCACAGGCTCACCAAATCTACAATTTAGAAACCCCATTGGCTAAAGAGTCTGTACACAATATTACAGCCTTCTAAATTTGTTCTGTACAGAGAAGAAGATAAAATAGGTTTTTAACTCATAGCCTGTGAGGCCCTTATTTGGGGCCACAAGGTCACCAAATCTACAATTTAGAATCCCTGTTTCCTAAAGGGTCTGTACACAATATTACAGCCTTCTAAATGTGTTCTGCACAGAGAAGAAGATGAAATAGGAGTTTAACTCATGGCCAGTAAGGCTCTTATTTGGGGCCACAAGGTCACCAAATCTACATTTTAGAAATCCCATTGGCTAATAGGGGCGGTCCCCCTACCGAAATGTATATCAATTGTGTAAGTTTTCCTAATGACTTGGATTATCACTGTGATTTTGATTTTTAGCGCATTATATAATATCATCGTATAAACGGTCATTTTGCCTGTTTTACTCACATTACGGAAGATGCAGAAAACTTTTGATCATTCTGCAAATGATGCAAGCCGGATTTGCCAATTGCCTACTTCACATTTGAAGAGTTTGTGTTGAAGAGCGACGTCATATGTACATGAAGAGGTTGTAGTAGCACTTGGAACGATGATACATTTATAATCCACGGACACTTTGTATGCAGCACATGTGTATCCATAACTATGACATATCCAGCACGTGTGTGCGTCCTGCTGGTGAGTTGGATGATCCAGACTGCTGGAGCTGATCACTTCCAGATTCACAACAACAGATATGATAACCTGGTCATCGCCATCTCACCGGACATCCAGGAGAACCACGCCATCATCGAGCAACTCGTGGTTCGTAGAAATACTCTAAGTACATTGTAGAATGTTAAAGGTGCATTATTTAAAAAAAATAAAAATATACATACAATTCTGATGATAGTCGAACAGATGAAAGTAAATGTGTTGATTTCTGATCGGAGACCGTGTAATGCACTGCGATTGGCGCACGACAATACGTCCAACGTAGTTTGGGTTGTTGAATATGTCTTTTATACCTATTGTGGATGTAAATGGAACGTGTTGTTTCGGTTTCTGCACATGTATAATGATGTTGCACGATCTTAATTGGAAACTAGTAATTATGTTTTATGTGGTGATTGGGGATGAATATGTAATTTGGATGAAATTATTTGTACTCAAATCAGCACTTTTGGATTGTTGGCATGTATTTATGTAAAAAAAAATGTTGTGAATCCCATTTGATGCATCTTTAATTGTATTAATAATGAAATACTATATAAATAGATTTTCTGTAAAAGGGTGATCTGTCACACAACTTTGTGTTGGTATTAGAATTGATGACATTTGGCTTGACGTAGGCTAATTACTCCGACCGATCAAAATGTGCCTCTCATAGAAACACATTCTCTTCCCAAAGAGGTTACTCCCTTCAGATTTCCTATCCTAACCTCTGTTCTAGAAGGCCTGAATTTCTCGGCTCCAGAAAAATTCCCTAGCGGGGAAAGGGAACCTTATTCTGTATCCCTGTTTCTTAACCAGTGAAAACTCATCTTTCAGTGGTTAGCCAACCGAGTGACTTCAAAGATCTAGGCATTTGACTCTATGTCTTTTGAATATGTCTGATGCAAATGACACAAATGAACTATTTGGGGTATTTGTCTCTGATTTCGTCTTCTTTATTTATCAGCATGTTTATTTATGATCAATTGCTTTCACAAATTCAAATTGCAGATTTCGAAGAAATAATTAAACGAGAAAACGTTTATTTTTTAACGTTTATTTCATCATTATTGCAAATGTCACTTTTACAACGGCGTTAACAACTACCAAATTTAATTGCAACCAATCAGGACACTCCATTTTTGCCGGCGAATTCAGCCCTTCGAGGACAGATCGGAAATCTGAAAGGAGTAACCTCTGTGGGAAGAGAATGATATAAATGTGGCTGGGTTTAATAAAACCAACTTCCCCTTCTAGTTAACATAAGGACGAGACCAGAGTAACTACTTTTCACTACATTTTTTTTATTTGTTTATGTTAATCCTTCTTAAATGAAATCGGGGCAGATATGGGTCAGCTTGTCTGTCCGCACGTCACACTTTTTGTTTCACTCATAACTCAGACATTAATTGTTCAAATATTTCGAAATTTGATAAATATAATCACTATGATGTTTACTTCTGCCTTTCGTATATTTGTTATACATGTACTTTGTTTTCATATTTGTTTGTGTATGTATGTATGTATGTATGTATGAATGAATGAGTGCATGCGTGCGTGCGTGCGTGCGTGCGTGTGTGTGTATGTATGTATGTATGTATGTATTTATGAATGTAGCAGCGATAACAACGCTAAAAAAAGTCGAGAGCGAAAACAAGCATGTCTGATTTGCTCAACAGCTGAGGGAGAGTGGAGGTTCATGGGAGTGACGTCATGAGATCACCGAGTGACTGCTCTTGAGTAGGGATTATTCTTCTTTCCAAGTTTCGTCTGTGTTAGGGTTGGAACATGCTCGTAACAAGTAACGCTTATCAACTTATGCCGACGTTATGCCCTTCGGCTTTATTGAACTATTGACAATATCAGTGAAAAAACGTGATCCTTTCGAGTGAATAATGTAAGCCATAACACAAGCAGGACTCTCACTTAGGTTGCCTAGGTGTCGAAAGCCTGGCAAGGCGTGATTGGCTAATTGAAACGTTTGTCGTCTGTGTAGTGAGGTATATTTTTAAAGCGAATGAACTAGTTTCGAGTTGATTTCAACAAAATAAAGTGGTAACTTTCTTTCATAACTGATTTTATAATCATTTCTGCAAACCGTACACCCACAAGGTCAATGGACCTTTAACCCTTGCAACCAGGAGGTTGTAAAAGCGTCCTTGATACAAATACACACCGATGGGCAGAATGATTATTCTAATGTCAAGAGTTAACCTGACGCGCCATGTGTTGTTGGGCTTGGCCAATTCATTTATTTAGTAACGTAGTGAAATTATTCACGGTGTGATTTTAATGAGACGATATTATCACCCTTGTGGCATTTCTGGTGTGAATATTTTCTTATTACAGATTAGAGCACAGTCAAATGCTTCGTCCAATCATATGATTGTATTGTGGTCACGTGGAGTACATTTATATCCCGATAGATGTACGGCTGTCTGGTTGCGTTCGGGTATCATGCTCATAAAACTGGTTCACAGACTTCCATAAAAAAACAACTAACAATGTCAACTGATTGTTTTATTTATGTGGATAATACACAATTAAATACTTATTACATTGACAAACGATCTGGTTTGTTCACTTTCCGAAAGGAAATAGTCGCTTTCGTCGATCAGGGTCTTTATGGTCAGGAGCTTGACTTTCCTAAAAGAAAAAGAAAAGCATATAAATAAAGCAAGTAATATGAGGTCAATTTGGATTTTTCAAGTGTATTTCATTTATATCAAGAGTAAGTAAAACAATGACAAGCATCAAACCATGTATATATTTTCAACCACGATATAAAAATAATATTCAGTAGTTATATAGAATGACATATAAAACTGAGAAGAAAGTGATATAAAATTACCTTCTTGGAGTGTTAGAGGGTGGAGCTGCAGGGTCGTCCCACTGAAAGCCCTGTAGCGTCACACAGCGTCCGAGCGATGTCCAGTACGACGTTACAACCTTTCCCATAGACAGTTTAAGTATTATTTCGTTGCTGCAGTAACCTGAAATAATTTATATGCAATAAAGACGGGATGCACAATAGCATGTACAATAATAGATGATACAACTCGCATATTAATAAATCCAGCTCACCAAACACCTGAACGTGATGGGAAAATATTTGAAATACAAAAAACAACAACTGTTATTAAATAAAACAATTTAATGAATATTATTTTGAATTTTAAAAATACACAAGTAAGGAGTAAAAAAGTAAAGTTACCTTTCCTGAATGAATAGAGTATTTTTCCTTGGACTGTCCATGATGAATCCATTGTGAGAATTGATTCATTCTAAAAAACACTCAGTCTTTATAGGCAATGAAATGTATTACTGCTCAATGTTCTGAATAAAAACGTGCTTAAATCATGCATGTTCGTGATTCCAGCACGACGCTTATGCTGTTGCACGACTCGTACGCTTTATATAAAATGTACGCCTCATGCACCTCGGAGAATTTAAGAAATTCAGTGCTCACAGTGCTGGCCCTAACATTTGCATATTAAAATGAGAAATGTCAATGTTTTGCATGTTGTGTTCGAGAGAATGTTTCCCAAATTTGTTGACAATTCATTTGAAATATATTCATTTTAAGACATTTTCTTGACGACTCAAGCATTTGACTGTGCTCTAAGGTAGATAGAGAACTCGTAGCAGTACATTATCGGGATATAAATGTACGGGTTTGAGAGTGTTAGGCTCGGCTGACGCCTCGCCCAACCCTCTCAAACCCGTACATTTATATCCTGATAATGTACTGCTATTCGTCCTCTATCTATGACTTAAATACGGATGTATGAATGAAGAAATTGTTACTATTAAACTTTTCCCAACCATTTAAGATGTGGGTATGAGTTCTTTGTGAACTATAATCATCGCTTTAATAATAGTTTAAACCAAGAGAATTTTAAGTCGCTAAACTTGCATCCATTTGGCTTGACTGTGCAGAATAAAAAATACTATATCCTTCCCGACTAAACAGCTAAAGAATAAGGATAGTCTATCACTGTTGGTGTTGAAAAAAAGTTTGTGGCAAAAATAATTGAAATTATAGTCACAAGCGACGATAAACGGATTCAGTGCATAATTGATTAAATCATTTGAAGCATATCTTTATAAATCTTTAAAAGAAAAATGTTAAAAATGGATTCGAACTGGACCCTTAATGGCAAGGCCGATTGAGCTAAAAAACTTTTCGCAAGTAGACAGAAAGGGCTATTGCCATGTAAAGCTTGGTTGCATTAGCTTCAGCCGTTCTGGCTTAAAGAGCAACTCCCGTAATGATTTTGTAACTGCCTATGGTTTACACGCACATTACAAAGACATGAAAATATGTGAATCGGTTTATAAACAACAAATTCTCGCATCCCATTACCATTGAAATTATGCGTGACTTTAGCAAATCGTAAAAAAAAGTCAGAAAACTGTTTGTTTATGTTGCTTTTTGACGTGCCGGCCATCTTGTTTAACGGAAAACACCGGGAAAATCTCGATTTTCCCCGAAGGAATGTATGACGTCAACTGTTGAAAAGAAGGCCTTGCAAATGGCGGCCGCCATATCAATAACACTATCAGACTAGTAAACTGCGCGGGCAATAGAAATCATAGAATCATTAGAAACCATTTAATGTCAAAATTTGCAAGATATTTGCATATGGCAACTTGAAGAGAAACAGAAAAGGAATATACTTAATATAAGCGATAAAGTTCTAAAAATGGTTCTTACTAAACCCGGAAGTAAATTCCCAAATAATTAACCAACAGCTGATATCATACGTGTTTCAGTGCTGACATATCTGGCAAACTTCCGTATTTTAGAAACATCATTAATAGTGTATGCATGTAGTTAAATACTTTGGAATTTGGTGACTATAATATATAGTTTATTTCATTTTTGGCGAAATAACTTTACCGTACCTGCATGGTCACCTGATGTCTTCTCGGGATGCAGTGAACTCCTAGGCATATCCACACATTTCGCTGAACTCGTACCCAATTTTGTTTTAGGATGAATAGTGTATTGCAATGGAAATAAATTAATTGTAGTGATATTGTTTCATAAATTTTGAAAGACATTGAAAGAAAGAATGAAAATATTGTATCTAACTGATCTGTATTTTAGTGGATGAAATAAGTAAGAATAAAGGAATTATTGGGGATTGATATGTTATTTCAATAACAAGATAATTATTATTCATCTAAAAGTTTACATAATATTTTCCTGACTATATTTTGTCAAGTATATATATATATATGATCAAATTGGAAATTCAGACATTTATTAATAAAATCTGCAATTTTAACCAATCTGTATTTTCAGTTACGGATATATATATAAAAAAAAAATACTTCATCACAATGGAATTATCCAAAGGGACAAAGAGATTAATTTCTATAAAATAAATGTGTAACAGTGTGTGTAAATACCTATGTTAGCATGACTGTGTTTTTTACATTTGCCTACACCTACCTGCATATCAAATACATTTACCTTGAAACAGACCTAAGAATTCTGAAAAAAATTATGTTCAAGTTTTCTATTTTTATTGTGAGATTAAAGTCACTTAAGATGCAATATTGCATTTCCACTTTTTAATCATGAATAAAACAAACAACAATTATAACAACCAAATTTATTCTACATGTATTGAACATTATTTTGTGTAAGTGTTTGAATTTTGGGGATTACATAGGAACAGTGCACATGAAATTAAGTTTTATCCTTAAATTTAAAATATTAATTTGATTTACTATTACACTGTTTTGATATTTTTATGTCAGCCAAGTGAAATAATTCTAAACATCTACAACCTCAGTCTAATTTCATCACAAACAAATAAATAGTTATCAAACAAAATATTGAAATCCTTTATGGAAAGCCATTTCTTTGAAAATTTAAATATGCATATACTTTCATGATCACTCATTCGATCATGGCTTCTAATTCGTATTTTTTAAAATACCAGTATTAATTTCTACTACATTGTTATATGGATTTGAATTTGGATATCTGTCTAAAATATTTCATTGAAAGCAAATGTCGTTATTTAAAAAACAATTTCCTGAAGTTGAAGACAAATCAATTATAAACGTTTTTTAAAAAGGCGAGTCATGCACACATTAACATTTTACCAAAGAAATAGTGCAAATTAATTATAAGTTCTCATAATTGACATGTTAATGAATCTCAGGGCTAAAATTACACCAGTCATTCAGCCCGAGGCTAGTAAAATTTACCATGGTTATCAAAATTTGGATACTGCCATCCATGTGGGCCAGACACATTTCTTAATCACTTTGGAAGATTGTGAGCGCGTATTGAAAAATGGATCTGCAAAACACACTCGACGAGAGCGACGTACGGTTTGAGAGACTGATAATGTTGTTTTCCTCGACTCAGATTGTCCATACACATCACAAACTATGCATCGTTAGAAGAAAGAAATCAAAGACCCACTTACCGAAATCATTCCGTGTCGACAGAGGACAACAACTCCTACACAGAATTTGACATGTCCTTTCGGATCATAAATTCTTCTCATAATTATGTACCAAAACAAAGATTTAGCTATTTACTCGTTGCAGATATTCGAATTTCACTCTCAGTTTAACTTAATTGTGACCCAAATCGTCAAAAAGCGATCACCGAAGTGAAGCGCTGTGTTGTTTACATTGTCACGTGGCTTTTACGTCACGTTTGTTTGCCCCAGTCGACGTCACATCCGGTTACATCACCGGAACAAAACGATCGCGGCAAGTAAATGACGCTATTTTTTATAATCGCAAATAATGAAAAAATCAATTGTTTTAAATTTGTTATGACCTAACGGAAAATCATATTGAGCATGAAACTATGCATACAGATGCACATAAGTGTACAATTAAGCTTGGTTTAGTCAAACGAATTTTGGTTAATTTTATCAGGGAGTTGCGCTTTAATCTTGATAACAAGAATCGGTGGAATAAAAAAAACACCCCAATAACAATTAGGATTCAGCCAAATGGCTAAATTAATAGATTTTAGATGATCTCCACACTGATTGATTTCTATAACATCTCTGAAACATGTCAATATCCGTATAAATTTAGTTGAACTAAACATTTTCAGAACATGATAAAGGAAGCGTCTGTGTTCCTGTACGAAGCGACGAGGAAGCGTGCCTATTTCGGGAACGTGAAGATCCTGGTGCCTGAGACGTGGAGTCCTGATCCGTCCTGGGGACACGCTACTGTGGAGACGTTTGAGGAGGCAAACATCAGAGTGGACAAACCTCACCCGAGTTATGGACCAGACCCCTACACCTTCCAACCAGAAGGATGTGGAGTTCCAGCTAAATACATGCATCTAACAGAGGAGTATGTTCTGGACAGGGATGGAAAGAGGGCTGCGACTTGGGGACCGCCGGGTGAGAAACAACAGATACGTGTGGAAGTCTATTGTTCTGTGTAGTTTAGCTAGAGATAAGTCTTTTTTAATCTAAGTAATGATATGATGAAACAAATAAGGGTTATCCATGAGTTTGTTGGTTCGTTGGAAAGTCTACGGTTCTCTATACTTCAGCTACAATGTAAAGATAGGGAGTTTTCAATCATAAGCAATCATAGGATGATGAACCACATTGAGGTACATTGGTTTGCTAATTACAAAACTATTAAAACCAAATTCAAAAATCATGAAACGATTGTTTTGAGTTTGAGTTTTAATTGACAGTCATATAAAAGTAAAACTTTAACGCAAGCTGCCATTCATTGTAATAATGAGCTATTAAGCATTTTAAGAAGGCAACTTTATCACTTCTTAGGCTCTTCGCTTCAACGTTTTAATTATTGATTACAGGTTAATGAAATCGATTAATAATTATGTCATTGCGTGAATAGAAAGGCCAAAGGTGTACACAAGGCATAACAACAGTGGTCTGTCAAAAATATTGTCAAAAGGTGTGTGTTATATTTTAATTTAATGTAAATGATGATTTTGAGGGTTTGCAATTTTAAGGGAGAACAATCGTCCACGAATTTGCCCATCTTCGTTACGGAGTGTTTGATGAATACGGTCTTGGAACAAAAGAGTATCCCAACTTCTATATTGACGACACCATCACCTCTGCAACTGCCTGTACTTACACTATCACGGGACGTGTGAAAGGGAACTGCACCTTAGATCCTGCTACCAATCTGCCCATAGATCCTAAGTGTTACTTCTCGGGGGACGTGAACCAGAACAGTGCCAAAGTGTCCATCATGTACGATCCTGCCATAGAAACGGTGAGCCTAGATAGAGATATACTCTTACCCCTGCCTTTGACCTAATACTACAGCTCGCCCATAACCCTTACTCTGAACCCAATCGTAACTTTATCCCTAAGCAACTATACATACAGTCAATATCCTAACGTTACGCCTAACCTTTACCCTACCCATTGCTTCAAAGGTTAAACCTATGATAAGTAGATTTGCTTTGAGTTGACACAAATTCTTAAGATATGCTAAACTACCTCAATTATTCATGTATTATTTCATTAAGATGACAACATTCTGTGAGAGTAATACAAACGACCCGGACATGACCCACAACAGTCTGGCCCCGAACCAGCAGAACAAGATGTGCAATCACGAGGGCACATGGGACGTCATCAAAGATCACGTGGACTTCAAGGAAGATAACCTGCCTGTCAACAAGTCCGTGTTTGAACTGGAACCAACCTTCACCATCATTCAGAGAACCAAGAAGACGACGTCCACGGGAGCGGAGATGTGTGGGAGACCCGTCGTGCTGGTGTTGGACGTGTCTGGGTCTATGGAAGGGGTGCGTGTAAGATATATTAGACTAGTTTGTAGAATGGAATGAAATCTGACCTCAACATTATTGATTGTATGTATTGATATAAACATTTAATTCACATAAACTCTTCTTATTATATTTTTGTAATCAAGCATAAATCAAGTTGATTGTATGACAAATGGTTAACATACTCATCTATCTAATTTTGTCTTTACTTCTAAGACACGGATATTTAAGCAAAGACAGACAGCTGTCAAACTGATCAAGGACGTCTTACCAGTTGGGACAAAGGTGGGCGTGGTGAGCTTCTCCACTTCCGCCAAGACTCTGGTCAACTTGACAGAACTATCAACAATGGCTGACAGGAAGATGGTTGCTAATAGAGTTCCTAAGATTGCAGATGGGTATACTGGAATTGGACTCGGTCTCCTGAAAGCCAAACAGGTATACTCGTCAGACATATTATGGTATTCTGGTAACTGGCCATGGTATTCGACATAACCTCGTTTCCTAAAGTTGGATATCCTTGCCCGAGTGTTGAATGTAACATACAAAGTGTTCTGACCAACTTGTTGGTACATTGCCTGAGTGTTGAATGTAACATACAAAGTGTTCTGACCATCTTGTTGGTACAGTGCCTGAGTGTTGAATGTAACATACAAAGTGTTCTGACCAACTTATTGGTACATTGCTTCAGTGTTGAATGTAACATACAAAGTGTTCTGACCAACTTGTTGGTACATTGCCTGAGTGTTGAATGTAACATACAAAGTGTTCTGACCAACTTGTTGGTACATTTCCTCAGTGTTGAATGTAACATTGAGAGTGTTCAGACCAACCTGTTGGTACATTGCCTGAGTGTTGAATGTGACAGACAAAGTGTTCTGACCAATTTGTTGGTACATTGCCTGAGTGTTGAATGTAACATACAAAGTGTTCTGACCAATTTGTTAGTACATTGCCTGAGTGTTGAATGTAACATACAAAGTCTTCTGACCAATTTGTATGCATGCAGGTTCGAACTGTTATAATAGTTTACTCATGTTCATAAAGGTTATCACCCCTAAGTATGGCATGTACATTGTTAAATATTGTGTTAATGAAGTAAAAGGTTTGTTGTTATGAAACTATTTTAATGACTAATATGGGTTGAAAAGTTTGTACTAAAAAAGGTCATTATTACCAGGTAGGTAATTTACCTCAAAAGGGAGTTTTATGTATTGACATTAAGCTAAAAAAACCTATTCATCTTAAAGGTCAGGAATTAACAGATGATCATCAGGCTATTGCATATTGTTGATGTTAAGTTAAGTGATCATTCATAATAATATCACAAGTTGTCACTATATGCCCGCTCAAGGGAAGTTATCCTCCTGTGCATTCTGTCAACCAGTCTGTTAACTTATACCCAACTTTCGGTCTCGTGGCTATTAATTGTATACCAGAAAAGTGTAAGTGTATTTCTGGATACACCTACATGTTTTAGAAAGTGTAGATTTATCCTTGATACACCTACAATTTTCTTGACAAATGTTTAGGTGTATTTCCACACAGTCATCTCCGAATCTTTCTCCTCCTCATCTGCGCACACGTAATCATCAATCAACTCAATGCGGCAAGAAACGAGCCTCCTCATTAAACATGTTGTGACACCATTGTTATGCTCCCTTGTTGCAGTGCTGTTTTTACTATTTGTCCCAGTGATTTACGCCTTGTCATAAGCAATTTAATGTTTGTGGGCATACCCTTTAAAATTAGATTGTTATGACCATGAGGTATATGACGACAATATTATTAGATTTATTATAATTAGAGTCGGGCCTCTAATAACAGCCGGGGGGTAAAGGTACCTGAAGTTGAATAAGAGCCAGGCCTCCAATAAGGGCTGGGTCTCTTGTAAGGTTCCGTGTTTTTACCGCATCAATGGTCACCCCCTTAGTTCCCAGGCACTAATAGGGTTAAACTATGCTAAATTAAGTTTACCTCAAATGGCGAGGAGTTTGTGTAATTCTAAGAAATTTTAGTCAGTTATCGGAGATTATCGAGTGTATTGGTCAACGCTAAAATGAAATAAGGGCCCGGCCTCCAATAAGCGCTGGCGGCTAAGAGCCCTTACATGTTAATAATGGCCCGGGCCACTATTAGAGGAAATACGGTATATCAATCCTCTATAACCCATTGCTTATTGGAACACAGATGCTGGCAACTGCGGGAGCTCTTGATGACGGTCGTATATTGCTGATCACTGATGGAGAGGAGACGGAGGAGCCTTACGTAAAAGACATGATGGGTCAGATCACTGGCACCGGGATCAGGGTCCACACTGTGGCCTACAGCAGAGCGGCCACAAAGGAAATAAATACACTTTCCGCATCGACGGGTAGGTTGTCCCCTCATCATGATAAAAGTCAACTTATGTGGGCAACACGGTATTGGGGAACACTGATGTGGGCAACACAGTATTTACAGACTTTAATTCCTGGCATATTTTTTACCTGAAATTTATCGTGATAATCAGTCTCCAGCTTTAGATATTGAACAATTCCAAAACTATTTGTCAACCTTGAATATGTACATGTACATGTGTGACATTAATAATAAACGGAAATAATCAAAATTGCTCTGATATAATCGAAATTTAGAAAATAAAACTGAGAATGAAACGTTTGCCCAAATCCAGAATGATCTCTACATAAAACATAAGATTGTATCCGTCCATGTACTTTTCGTTTTTTCGTCTTCTTCTCAAAACTGAATCTAGAAATTTATAATCGATAACAAATCTATTTTCATCTTTTTCTTCGGTATACGAAAAGCCCAAGAAGCCTTAATCTTGTATACATATTCCGTAGCCAGTGGGTATTTACATTTTAGATTTTTTGGCTTAATGGTTCAATGAAATACCACAGGGACTACGACCTAAAACCCATTTTCATTTGCTTCTCCTAATTAATAATTAAAACAATCATGAAACTGAACTGAAGTAAAGGAAACATTATCCATTATATACCAAATATTTGATGCTGTATGCACTTTACACCAGGTGGCCAGTATGCCTTCTACTCTGAATCAGCAGCATCAACTGTGCTGGACTCCGCCATGGAGAATCTGATGAAAGACATCTCAATCTGCAACAATGTTGCAAGGCTGGAGGTAGGATCTCAGTACCGTTATATTGGAAGGTGCCTGAATCGAATTGTATGAGCATGATCATCTATGTGCTTTACCTCGACTTGATTTGTTTATCTTTTTCTTCTAAAAACAGTGTTGTTCCTTCCTCTGCTTTTATTGCATTGAAACTTCGGGAAGTGGGCGATGACCTTACGTGGACAAGCTGCCAATTTCTTATATTTATAACTTTATGTCTTGTGAAGAATTTCTAATATACGACTTATTCATGAAGTCCTTGCATAATGTCCATGATCATTGTTTGACTGATAGAAAAATGATTTAGTCTTTGGAGGTAGACGTTCAAGGTACAAACATGTTCTTCATTGTCATGATATGTTTAAATATTTCTCAAAAGAGACAGGAAATGAATATCCACTGATTTTATTATATCCACTTATCTATATCTATTTAGATTGCAAGAGTATCTGACATCCTTAAACCCAACAGCAGTGTTGGCTTCGATGTTGTTATAGACGCAACCCTCACCATCGATACACTGTTCCTCTTCACACTACCACAGGACGTTCCTGTTACTGTGAGTATATCAAACGATTTTTTAAATCTGTTTTGAGCTGTTTATTATACTAGGAGTCTTATTTGCACAATAGTCCTAAAAGTTATATATGGGCCTATTTCTATGATGTTGCTTTAGAGTTTTATTTTCTTGATATTTAGAGCATATCTTCAATTGATAACGGGATAGGCTCTTTTACATCCTAATGTCGCCTTTTTATAAACACGTGGTTACTGGGGGAAGAGGTTATATAGCTACCGTTCTGCAGCTACCCTGTCATACGAGTCATAACCTTGATAAACATCTATCTTTCAATTATATAGTCATATGGAAAGTAGTCTTCAGTAGAATAAGATGTATAGCTAGTATGTCTATGTTCAAGATTACTCTGACGTCGCCTGATGGACAGACTTTCACTTCCTCCAGTAATGAGTATTCCTTCGATTCGAGTCTCAATATCGTCAGGTTCAACTTTAAACAAGCAACGGTAAACATTTTTCATTCTTCACCCGGTGGCTTGGGAGACACTGGTACAACAATGTACATCAGATCGTATAACCATGGAAAGAAGCATACAACATTATTTATATAAAACAAACGAGCAAGCAGCTGTATTTCTACTGAATCATTTTCTAGATCAAGGAACACACTCTATTCAACATCTTAAGATTTATAACAGACACTTCTTGAATCTTTCACGATAGTAGTTGCTATGTTTATGGATGCATTGTCTCTTCTTACGTTGCACCATCAAGACTGATGTCATGGATAACCTAAGCTAAAATCCATAAAGTGAATTGTAATGCATTATGCAGGTTGGCAAGTGGCACTACACACTGAGAAGTCCCTCCTCGGGGGTCGTGTCCGTTGTTGTGAGGGCTCTCCCGGGAGGTGGGGACCCTTATGAGACAACGTCCTGGCTTTCATCAACCTCTGCTGACCTCGGGAATTCAAACTCTGCAGCCGTCGTCTATGTGTACGTACATAAAGGATATTCTCCGGTTGTATACGCTGACGTAACAGTGATGGTGGAGAGACCAAAAGGAACTATCATTACTCTCAAACTGAAAGATGATGGAATACGTGAGTTCAACTAAATACAAACTTTCAGATCTTCAGACTATCAATTAATAAATGTATATATGTATATATTTATATTGTATACAACGTCTCCGAGATCTTTTGATTCTCATCCAAAATTATTGTAATGAATGAATCTAACATGAAACATAATTATATTGAAACAGCCCATGAATAAAATATGTTGACCTTATACCTTATAAACTTTAACAAGATATCACAGTTCCAGAGAAATTGGCGAATGATGGAGTGTACTCCATCTACTTCACCCAATACAACGGCAACCAGAGGTACTCACTAGACGTGGCTGTTAGGAACATCTGGGGAAAGACCTCGGTTATAACGCAGGGGAATTCTACATACGGCGCGGCCATGAGAAGAGACAGAGGTATGGTTCATAAGTTTTAAGTTTTATTTATCAAGATTAGTAGACTTTCGCTCCCCTTGATCGATATTTTGATTATATATAACTTGATACACTGATATAACTTGACACACTGTAATTTTTCTAATAGCTGCACTTATAAGTTGTTAAGTTGATAAGTTGTCTGATATGTTTCTAGTTGACGAATGGCTATCATTTGAATGAATATATTGGTCAAGCAATAAACCGCAACATTGTTTTTACTTCCAGAAAATGTACCACCTGTCATTACAAAACTGACGGGCAACTTCACGCGTAGGACATCCCCAGGTGCTATGGACGTGAAGGGGTTTGTACCCAACAAGGACAACTTCCCACCAAGCAGAGTCACAGACCTGACAGTTACAGCCTTCAGCACGGAGTCCTCTACTGTGACCTTTACCTGGACAGCTCCCGGAGACGACCTAGATCAGGGCACAGGTGAGTTATAAGTCTTTGGTAGTGACAAAGTGCATGTTGAAAAATGATGTACTATAGCGTCCAAAAGAAACAGCATCAAATTTCTAACACAGTCAAAAAAAATACTTCCAAGGGACATAGTTAAACGTGAATGTCTTGGATAATTGTATGTTTCGTACATATGATATCTAATTTATAATAATACAAATATTACAAATTTCACTCATCAAGGTAAATTACTTATATATTTTTTTAACAAAATGGTTTACATTTAAGTTTAAAATCACTATATAATTCGTTGATGCATCGTTACTGTAGGACGTCATAAAACAAGCAAAAAGCCACTGTCCTATCTCAGCTAGTTAAAGCGATTCCAAAACGATGATATTTTAAATGGCGAGCTTTTCAGAAACACAGTAAGATGTTTCAAAAATGGAACATTGAGGTAGGTTAACTTTTGGACACAAAATGAAACATGTTTCAGTCGTATTTATCTACTGTGTTTGAAAATCAGAGACACTTTGTACTGGATTGATAGGGAGTAAAGTTATAACTGAAACACAATGCATGGCATGTAAAGATACAACACTGAACAATAAATTTGATGTGAAGTTGATATTATATTTCAGCAACAAGTTATGAATTGAGGATGTCCAACACGTTGAATCAACTCAGCAACTCATTTGACAAATGTCTGATCGTAAGTCCTGCTATGCTGAAGGCAGGATCGCTAATCCCTGAACCTGCAGGAAACCATCAACGTATTTCCATTAAGACACCGAAGAACTGGACCACCATCTACTTTGGTCTACGAACTCAAGACGAGGCTGGTCATTCTTCTGATATGTCCAACTTCATCACAGCAACCTTCAAGAAGGTCACCTTCCAAGGGCAGACAACTCCTGCTCCTCTACCCATACCCGAAGATCCTTCACCAGACGGCCCTGAGATCGGAATCGTTGTTGCAGTTGTTTGTGGTCTACTGGGTGGGGCACTGATTATTGGAGTTGCTGTTCTTGTTATCTACAGAAGAAAGAAGAGTAACACTGAGGTATATTTGCCGGAGAATCCGCTTGGTGTTGATGGGACTGAACTCAACATTCCAGCAGCCATCACCATTGCAAAGTGACTTGCTGCTCCTAGATAACCTTGTTTTATTATCAGTCTACTCGTAATTTGAGTTGTCGTCGAAGGCATTTACTTAATGTTCATATCATTTTCTCATCTGACTGTTAGACGATGTATTTATTTGATATGCAGTCTTAAGTTGACATTGTTGCTCATGGTTAGTACAGCTTCTGAACAAAAGTTTGTTACATTGCTTTGTTTACATGACTTTGGAGACTTCAGACACAAATAACAAGTTTATAAATGCTTGTATTGAAGCACTATTTGATATCACAAGAAAGTACGTTCAATAAGGAACATTAATCCCTTTTGCGTTTCCCAGTTCCTTCATTTGTTTAGGCATGGGTTCCCGGGCAAAACAACAGGTATCTTTATTAAAAATACCAACATTTATTTACCAACTTTCAAACCTCCTTGCTTGAAGTAGGCATTCCCCGCGCAGCTGTTTTACCAATAATATCCCAGAGAGTCTAAATAGGGTCTATGTCCTAGGAATGTAGTGTATGAAAGGATATTTGTTTTAAGATGAAACAATATTGGTTCTATCATCTATAACCTCAGATAAACATGAAAAGTTGACTCGGGATGAACTTTCAAGTTAAGAGTTAACTCCCCTTACAAGCAGTTCATCACATGTGCAGTCAAAACTTGTGAGTAAAGTGACTCTAAGAAACTACACTAAAATCGTTTGCAAATTAAACCTCAACATCTATAACGTATACATGTACATTCAATGAAAACATGATGTTGATCTAAGTTTACGTATAATGGTGTTGGTGTTAGCGAGACACTTCAGCAATCGGATTCATGCGCTGTGCTTCCAATTTTGGTCGCACGATTCAATCTGAATGAAGCTATACTCCATGCACCCGAAACAGTGGAATGATGTTTGGAGTCTTAAATGAGCTCAAGCGAGATGGGGCATCGTTGCTGATTGGTTGAGCGGCTTAAGGTCAAAGTTCACCGGGACAGATCGATGCATTGGTCACTATTAGATCGAAAATATAACATTATAGAAATTTGTGAATCTAAATTTATTTAGATTGTAAAAATTTCCTATATCATGTTGATCATTTTATGCAAAGAAGAAATCAATTTCTCTTGTGATGTAAACTGATCGAGTTCAGCTAAGCTGAACCAAAACAACTCATATTATCAATATTCAACATGTCATATACGGATGTCATTACAGCACACGTTGGAACATGCACTGTCCTGTCGGAGTGCTGCTTGTTGCTGTATCACTATGAACGTTTGTAATTCTAGTCTTTGTCGTCATCAATTTTCACATTTCATCTCACCAAGTGTTTTTCACAGAAAACCGACATATTATATATTCTATATTGAAAGAAGTAAAATCTGGAATTTTAAACTTTTAAAACCATGTGTTTCTGAGATACATTAAGGAGAAAATGATTTTATATTCAAACGAATTCTATAAATTTGATAACTCTATTTTTATATTCCTTGTCAGAGGTTGTCCTATTTACTCAAGTTTAGTGTACACCTTTCTTATGTAGATCTATATGGAGCAAAGAGAACCGTTCACCATGACTTGAGATGTGGATTTGTCTTACTGAAATATTAAATGAATTATTCAACATCTTTTTTAGATTTTGAAGAAAAATAAACACTCATATGTCAATATAAAATGCCTGTGAAAATATGTGTAACATTTCCTCTTATGATGTAAACTGATCGAATTCAGTTTAGGTGAGGTAGGACAACTCTAATATTATCAATATCAACATGTCATATACCGATTACAATACATCACATCCTGGTTTACGCACTGCGCTGCTGGAATGATGGTTGTTAATGACATTCCGTCTCTGTAGTTGTATATTTTCACATTTCCCCTCACGAAGTGTTATTTCGATATCCAAACAATCAGCATATACTAAAATCTATTTTGTAAATAAAACTCTCACCGAAAAAGATCAACTTTGTAGACTTTTAAAATAAAATCCTCTAAATGTTTCCATGGCGCCGTAAAGTGGCAATGATTTTATATTCAAACATATTCATTAAATGTTATTACACTTTTCCTTTAAATGTATCATTGCTGAGAGATGGGTACATTTAGATACAATTAACGACAGGGTGTATTACATAGTTCGTACACTAAGTCGTACACTAGCACCAACACATGAACGTTACTTAAATCAGTGACCCCAACTAATCTATTGAAACTATTGTCATATGGTAATATTTTTATGTATTGATTTATTTGATTTGAGGTCATCAGACGTTTGACCTTACTTCCAACCAGGAAGTTAGTTTATCTTGTGTGTACTCGCCTCACAGTCCCTGGCTTACATCCAGATAACTCAGTTGCTGGGCACATGTCGAGATTTAGCTCAGTCTCGGTACAATGACATTGATTTAGTAGTGAACGATTCGATACAGAGTAGTTATACAATTAGCAGATAAACTGTAGAGAGAATGTGTTGTCTTTGATAGTATACATGGACATGTACATGACATATCTCTCTATTAACGAGTGAACAAGCTTTGAACAATCCGCAAACGTCACATGTTAAGGACAACAGTACTGGTTCAAAACAGAAATATTGTTTCAGCAAAATTCTGTTCATCTATTATCGTATTTTTAAAACATAAACTTGTCATAATTTTGATAAATTCAAGCGCAGATTATTGCTTACAAAGCGTGGGAGGAAATACAATGTTCGTGGTTTTACGGTTTTAATTAATTGATATTCTTTCATTGGATGTAATAACTCTCAGATTTAAATGTTTATTGTGTTTCCGTTCATTTATGTGTTAAACAACGGTAAAGTGCACAGGTATGTACATATATGTCTGATTACTACTGATGTAGATGTACTAACATGGTACTGAAATCTGCGTTAAGGTGCTGAATTGATATATGAACAAACATTCAAAACTACTAGTTGGATGCTTCATTGAGGCAATTCGTGCATATAGTTTGTATTATCTATAGGCCACATACCTGCATATATATGACTATACATTTCATATATATATAATGGTACGAAACTATGAGGAAAAACTGCTCTCAATACTTTAATGTAGTAACACATATTTGTCATCTAAGTTCATAGACATTGTATAAACATGAAGATGACAATGTATCGATGGTTAATATGTAAATCTTATAGCATAATTAAGCTTAGGGACAATAGACAGGCTGACACGCATCCTCCTGTATCAATGTATGGATCACAGTGTAAGACACTGACAAGGTCTGAGGTGCAGCCAGTGTAGCACATTCCAGATGTCTCCATTTAATTGAATTATATGACCAATAAGTGTAGTAATGGACATTCAGGGTATTTGTATATGGTAAGCAGTGCTTCACATGCGAATAACAGGACAGCTGACTTACAAGAAAAGAAATGGCATTCTTGTTCAGCTATAAACCGTCACACGCTTATACGAATATCACATTCGAAAGGAAACTTTGGTATCATTCTTACATTTCTATTTCGTAAGGTTATGGTTATACAGACATGTTACAGCTTACATCTCACGTCATCATGCAGATTCACTACCGTCGTTGTTCTATCAGGGCGCTCTAATGGTTCTTTAACCCTTTTCGACGTTATGAGGAGATTGTAATACGTGGTATGGCAGTGGCTCTCATATGAAACAAGATAACTATATTACTATTCTAAAGTTTAAAGGGGCAGTAGCACGTTTTTTCACCCAAAAAAGTTGATGAAATGTATTTGAAAAATAATTTCACCAACAGTAAACCATCATTCTCTCTTCGGAAAATAAAGTTTAAAATTGGTGTACATGTTTCGGTAAAGCCATGGAAATCGTTTTTGTAATACAAAATAATAAATTGTGTTCACAATAAAATGGCCGCCATGGATTTTTTGCTTTATACGCAACAAAGTTATTACCACTACAGATAATTGGTTTGTGTAATAAGATGTTTTACCTTCTAAAGTTAATTTAAATGACATTAACTATCATTATTAATGGGAAATTTGAAAAAATAAATTTTGCAAAAAACGTGCTACAGCGCCTTTAAATTCTGGTATATTTTTGGCTACTTGTTTATCTTAACCTTAAATAACATGCTTTTCAGCATTTCTGAATTCACTATATCACTTCTATTCACCAAGGGGCAACAAATCTATGCAAACTTTTCAACAGAATTAAACACAAAATAGTTCTGCCGGATAGTGGAGAATTTAAATATCTGTGATAAAGATACATGTCCTTTAGAGACCTGAGGTTCCATCTGTGCTTTGTTGACAAACCATGGCTGGAAACACATTTAAAGTTGGCAGAAAATCCATATGTTGGAGATATGTCGAAACTGCATATCCTTAAAGGTTATTTCTAAAAGAATATTTTGTTTGTGGTGTAAAAATGTGTCTGACAACACACAACATATAGATTACGCAAAGGGAAAGTATTCGGGATGGATGCGAACACAAATATATATGTTATAATGACATGTATATACAAAGTTTAAGGTACGGTATATTTTTAGTACTTGTTGAACTAATCACATGCTTGAACAAGCGATATCATACACATGCAATACACATGCAATGGATTCCAGATGCTGATACAGAATGGTTTTTGTTTGAATCTGGGTCAGATTTGTTTAATATTTATCTATATGTTTATATATAGAATACTAAACGATGTCCCGTTTGATAACATGTTTATTAAACGAGTGAATGGTTTGGTATTTTAACGAGCGAAAGCGAGTTAAAAACCGATGCCATTCACGATTTTCACAAAAAAATCGTTGTTAGTGACGCTCACTTGCAAATAGGTCACCCGCTATTGCAGTCGCGCGGCTTACATTGTTACGTCAACAAAAACCGCCTGTGACGCCACGCGCCGATTATGACGTTGCGGCAGCACGCGGTGGTATCACACATGTGTGTAACCAACTCATTGTTATCTAATGAGTGATCTCATCACGGTTGAGTAATAAATTTCGATATTCGGTAAGTGAATATGTGAAACGAAGACGAAAAAAACGGAACGGGGTTCCAGTAATCATGCTGCAAGTGATATATTTTGTAAAGTATGCAAACTGTAAATAATAGTTATTTGCGCTGCAGCACGTTTTTTTACTGAAATAAAGTGATCTGACGAAAAGTTAAATAAGTGTTACCAATGGCTTAAATACTCCCGTATCAATCAAAAGAGTTTCTAAAACAAAGGTACATGGTTTGGTCAAGTCAATCAATCAATCTTTATTTCAGTACTTAGAAGGCCTCAGGCCTATAGTACAAGATATACAGTGCACTGACATTTCATGAAATAATGTGATTTCTATGTACAAACGCATAAAAGATAAACATGGACAGGTTTTCAATTTCTTCTTTGTTTACACTGTTTAAAAGAAGAGACAATTTTTGCTTATTTGGATTTACATAGTATTTTTCTTTGATATATTTCTTTCGGATGATGCTGTACAAAGGACAAATCAGTAAAAAATGGTATTCATCTTCTATAATATTAGACTTACATATTTGACAAAATCTTTGTTCTCTACTTATATTGTTATATCTACCCGTTTCAATATAAAGTTCATGAGACGAGCATCGAAATCGTGCTAGACTAATTCTGTATTTCTTTACATTTAAACAAGATAAGTAATATTCGGTATGGATATTGCTTTTAAAGGTTAGGTACGTGTCACATTTACTTGAAAGTGATAATTTTTCCATCCAATTTTGAAAATATATATCTTTTAGTCTTTGTGTAAATTCACTCATGAATTCGGGATCTACACCTATTTCTTGATTTTGCCAAATATTCCCAAATCCCACTGAAAATAGTGTTGCTTTAACGTCGGTAACCCAATTCTTGTGACCATTCTTGTCGTATAAGAGCATCATTTCATAACATTTTTTAGGTAGGCGGTATGATGGCATGTTTAGAAGCTTTATCCAATACCGAATAGCTTTACAATATGAGTGGATATATAAAGGGAATCTGCCACATTCTCCATAAATCATTAAGTTTGGAGTATTTTGTTTAACACCTAAGAACTTTTTACATGCATAAAGATGAACCATTTCTAGTTTTGCGAACGAATTTAACCCCCAGATTTCTGCCCCGTATAAGAGAATGGGGTATATTTTGGCATCGAATATTTTGAAAAATGTGTTAATGCTTAGGTCACCTAGTATACTCATCTGTCTTATAATACCAACAAGTACTTTTTTCCCCTGTATTGCTGCATAGCTTGTATGAGTAGACCATGATAATTGATTAGTGAAAAATACTCCAAGATATTTGTAGGAATTTGTTTTATCTAATTCACAATCTTTATAATACCATTGTTCCTTCTTCGAAAGTTTTCCACCCTTTTTAAATACCATCACCTTTGTTTTATCCAAGTTAACTGATAATTTTGAATTGTCACAAAAACTTTCAAGTTCGTTAATTTGTTTTTGGAGACCTGAAATAGTACTTGAAATGAGCACAATATCGTCTGCAAAAAGTAAAAGGAATATCTGGAAAACATCAGGATGTAGTTGTACACCATGTGAACAGTTATTCTCGATCTGCATAGCCAATTCATTTATGAAAAATGAGAATAAAAACGGGCTCAGTACACAACCTTGCCTCACTCCAATCTGTATATCAAGGGTTTCTGATAATATATTATTATTTCTGACACAAGCTTTGACATTTTCATATATGCTACGATATGCTAAGTCATACGAGCCCATTTCCCTTCCAGCGGCCATTTTATTGTATTCACATTAAATGGCCGGGCTAAGGTAGTTCAATTGATCTAACTAATGAAGCGATACACTCAAAGTAGAGTTTTGAATATGGTACCATGACAGAATGGTCAACCACCTTTCTGTCTGAAGTTCTGAACTCTCAAATTTGCATGAGACCTACAAATCTACCTCTCACACTGAAGAGTTCAACACCACTTTCGCTTTATAGGCCTTCGTCGTACCATTTTCTTTCAATACGGATAACAGTTTTCTATAGACACAGCTTATCGGGTCGTTTAATAAGATGTTTTACCCTCTTACACAACATTATTGTATAAACTTAATAATGAATAATAAAAAAAATGAGAAAACCAAATATGTTTTTAAAAAAACGTGATACAGTGCCTTTAAGTGTGATATTCTGAAACTTATTTCAGGACCACATGAAAATGGTGAGATACAATTATTGATAATTTGTATTTAGTATGATTTTGTTCTTCAATCAAATGTTATACTAACCTTAAAGGTGCATCCATTGTGTTTCATAAAATTTTATTTGGCTTTAATACGTTCCAACACATCATATGTGCTGTTTACAATGCAAACAAATTCACACAGCTTGCATATTCATCCCCAATCGCCAAACATATCATAATTACTAGTTTCCAATTAAAATCGAGTAACATCATTATTCATGTGCAGAAACCGAAAGTGCACTACCTACTTACATGCACAGTAGTTATATGACCTATTGAACATTATCAACCCAAATTTGTTGTTTTGTCAGGTTTAAATAAGATTCCAAAATTACGTTTGACTCATTGGCGCGCGCCACACGCTGTGCATTGTCCAGTTTTCGATCAGAAATTGATACTTTTACCTTCATATCGTCAATATACTAAGTCGAGTATCATTAAAATGATAGTTTTCGGTAACAGTTGGTACTTCTCTATGAAATAAGACCATATATAACGTTTGCTATATTTGACCCCAAACAACACAATGGATGTACCTTTAAGGTAGTTGATTCAAATAACTCTGATGGAATTCTCTCCCCTTAGAGGTTGCTCAAATAAATTCTTTCAGAATAATCGCTGTTGAAAATGAAGCGCTTTCTAGGCCAGAAATAATACATCCTGATTGATTGCGTTCAAAAGTCAGCTGTACAATCAGCGAGACCGGTGTAAAGATGACATTTGTCAAGATGTCATATATTAACAACAAATCATAATGCTTATTTTGGAACCAGAAACGGAGGATTACGGTTTCTTGTTTAAAGTGTTTCTACGATGTTTGTTTTTTGAATTGACAACATAAACATGGACATAAACATGCTTATAAATAAAGAAGACCTAATCCTTGATATAAAACCGAACAAAATTCATTTGTATCAGACATATGCGGAATACATATGTTAATAAAAAAAGGACCTTTATATTATAAACACCCGTTATTGCCAACCAGTTATACCAACAACTGTAATAACGTTCGAGTATTTCTGGACAACCACTATTCACATGTCACCCAGCTTCATTATGCTCAAACTGATTGACACGATGTAGGCCAGTGTACGGCCAACTTCCTAGAAGCTAAACTTAAACACCAGAGGCAATTTAAACTTTGTGATAAGGCATAGAGACTTTGATATTGACCAAATGAATAACAACTTTCAGACACTGTAATTTGTGTTTTCACTATTGTCTAGTGTTAAACCCCTTAAATACGTAAAAGGCTTAAAGTGCAGTGTATCCAGAGTTACACAACCATTCAAATGTTCAATAGAAAGTATAAATCACATCGAATGGATCTTCAACAACTCAAGAATATCAGCTGAAACAATAAACAACTCTGATTTGTGGTTGGCAGGACAGAATGAAATAAGTTTAATTTGTTATAGAATCTAAATCAATCAGAATGTCAGGGCCAACTATATTCACTGCTATCTGCATTGATAAGCATGTTTACACAGGGGTTACTTAACCATCAATCAGTCACGTTGTTGGGTAACCAAAATCAGCAAACATATCTCTGCTACAAAGATTACACATTGTTACACCAGTCCTCAGTTGGTTCGGGGAGTACATACCAGGCGATTGGGGAGACGCGCAACGGTGAGAGTTTATCCTTATTGTCACTTTGTTCTATCAGCTAGGAATAGTATGTACTTCCTTGTTCACCTCGAACAAAGCGAATATTTTAGATTAAACAGTGGTATTATAACTTATAAACGCGTAAATGTTACTTGGAGGTCCTACCCCATACTATTTAATGGATTCTTGTTTTAGCTCAGGTCTGAAAGTATTAACATACCTGGGACAGTAAATCGTTATGCTACATTGTGTACATTGTAACTAGTGTGATTGATCGTTGAATACTGCAGAAATGAGAATAAATGTTAACAGAAAATATGTTAGTAGTCTTGGAACATACTGTTTAATCATACATTTCACAGAAGATAATGAGTATCATATGTGTATATCGATTGAGGAATGCTACAGGTATTTCATATGATGTGTGACATGCTTAATTACCTGAAATTGTAACAACTGGAACATATATACTGTATATTTATATAATACCTACCTTAAAATATTGTGACGTTAAATATTCACACTTTTAACATCAAACCCTTCTGTAATTCGTGCTGTTCGTTAGGGAAACTAGTTACACTAGCCATTCAAAATGAAGTGTACTCAATACAAATTATCGCTGCTCGAGGATATGACATATAAGTTTTTCGTCATTTGAGTAATGTCAATTAAAATCAATCATTGTAGTGTGTATGATTTCATTTATTAACCAGATACTGAGATAAATAACAAATGTAATTCAATGAATGAATGAATTCACGTTCGTTTTATGAACAAAATTAATAAAGTAAAAATAATTATAATATACGCCTAATATCCAATGCAAGTACTGTTCACTGGCGGTAGATTATTTCCTTGAAGAAATTGTACTTTCGGTGTCGGTACTTAGCGCTTCGCGCGACCATGTATATAGGTCCGTACTTCCCATGTCCATGTACCCTTTGCCCAGGGACACACAATGAGACCCAGCTCACAATTTGTGTGTCTCCACCGAGATTCGAACCCGGGCCTTTGGGGTGAGAGGCCAGCATGCTAACCACTACACCACTGTGCTCCATAATGTAGTCCAAGAAGTATCAAAGTTCATCGTTAGCCAATCAATTTAATTGAAGGTGATATGACACATGTTATGAAACCCCTTTACGAAGTACCACGAGGGTTATGATACTCAATATCTATTGACGCTTGAAATTTTAAGGTATGTGTGTCGAACTCAAGGAAGGAGTTAAATGTTTATTACAGGCCACAGACACTTTCTACGTTGCACATGCAATAGAGCCATGACGTCTCCAGCACGTGTGTGCGTCCTGCTGGTGAGTTGGATGATCCAGACTGCTGGAGCCGATCACTTCCAGATTCACAACAACAGATATGATAACCTGGTCATCGCCATCTCACCGGACATACAGGAGAACCACGCCATCATCGAGCAACTCGTAGTTCGTAGAAATACTCTAAGTACAAATAAAATGTTAAAGGGGCATTAATTTGGTATATTGATAGTCACATGATTTTGTACGTTAGTGTTAATAGATATAACCTTTCAGTGTAAGATTAATGCCTTTGAAATACTTTTATATCGCTCTATACCGTATTTTCCTATGAAAACTATGGTGGTGAACTCTATTAACTTCAATCGATCAAAACGAGTTCATACATTTCCTTTTAGATTAGGGTAGTATGTTAAAATGTATTGATATATGATTATATCTAAGAAAGACATGACTGTCACATAACTTGTTTTTGGTATTCAAACTGATGACATGAGTGTATAACTGTAAGTCCAATACTACTGACCTACTGTATCAGTCTCATTCAGATCATCATGTCAGTGCTGCTCATTGTACATCGTACACATGATGGTAACTAATAGTATTTATTTTGACATAATAACAGCGTGTGGCCAGAACATAGGGTATTTAAACAAATTTTAGATTCCCACCAGGCTGAATGATTACTGTCACATCCCTGGAACATACAATGCCGTTATAGTTTAATCTCATGTTTGCAGAACATAACGAAGGAAGCGTCTGTGTTCCTGTACGAAGCGACAAGGAAGCGTGCCTATTTCGGAAACGTACAGATCCTGGTGCCTGAGACATGGAGTCCTGATCCGTCCTGGGGACACGCTACTCTGGAGACGTTTGAGGAGGCAAACATCAGAGTGGACAAACCTCACCCAAGCTATGGACCAGACCCCTACACCTTCCAGCCAGAAGGATGTGGAGTTCCCGGTAAATACATGCATCTAACAGAGGAGTATGTTCTGGACATCAATGGGACTAGGGCTGCGACCTGGGGACCGCCAGGTGAGAAACAACAGATATGTGGAGGAGTCAACAGTTTTTATTTTTAACAGCTTATGACACTGATAGGATGATGAACGGCAATGTGATTGATTTGTTTACTACTTTCAAAATCATCAAAACCAAATTCTGAAATTATCAAACGAATTTTGACCTGCTGAGTTTTAGTGGACAGTACTAAAAGCAAAACATTTACAAGAGTTGACAAGAAATGCCAATATCACACAAACTAGTGTTTATGAATTTTATTTTATATTCACTGATATAGATGGATCACAAATTATTTCAATTTTAAGTAAATAATGACTTCAAGGTTTTGAAATTTTAAGGAAGAACAATCGTCCATGAATTTGCCCATCTTCGTTACGGAGTGTTTGACGAATACGGTCTTGGAACAAATGAATACCCCAACTTCTATATTGACGACACAATCGCCTATCCAACTGCCTGTACCTACTCCATCAGGGGACACACATTAGGGAACTGCACCACAGATCCTGCTACCAATCTGCCAATGTATCCTGACTGTTACTTCTTGGGGGACGTGAAGCAAAACGATGCAAAAGTGTCCATCATGTATGACCCTGCCATTGAAACGGTGAGCCATTATAACGGCATACATGTACATCAACGAATTGAGTTCACACTGTTACGGACTAGGTTTCCTACACGGTCAACCATAATCTTTCCTTCTTATGCTTACCTCCGCCCTTACCAGTACTTTAAACCTTTGTCTGACTTCTACTCCTAGACCTAATACCCAAAACCGTATCCCTAGACATATACACAATCAATACCCTAACCTTATCTCTCTCATATTAATTGTTTAAAACATTAAACAGATAATAACTAGACCAGCTATGTGCTGATATACATTCTGAAGATGCTTAAATACATAAAGCATGTCACTTATTTCTTCAAAAAGATGACAACATTCTGCGAGAGCAATACTAACGACGCGGACATGACTCACAACATTCTGGCCCCGAACCAGCAGAACAAGATGTGCAATAAAAAGGGCACATGGGACGTCATCAAAGATCACGTGGACTTCAAGGGAGATAACCTGCCGGTAAACAAGTCCGTGTCTGAACTGGAACCAACCTTCACCATTATTCAGAGAACCAAGAAGACGACGTCCACGGGAGCGGAAGTGTGTGGGAGACCCGTCGTGCTGGTGTTGGACGTGTCTGGGTCTATGGCAGGGGTGTGTGAGATATATTAAGCCTGATAAATAGAGTTTAAAATTTTTTTTAAATGATTATAAGTTTGATGAGTGTTTCTTTTAAAATAGTTCAGCAACCAATGGAATAAAACTTGATCTCCACGAAGACAATTGATATAAACATTTACATCATATTTATTTTTCTTGAAAAAATCATCTTTGTCATCAAATATACTTCCTGAATATTTATTCCATTTATATACCTAATCATTGATCTCATTATTATTATTATTATCTTCCAAGCAACGAATATTTAAACAAAGACAGACTGCAGTCAAACTGATCAAGGACATCTTACCAGTTGGGACAAAGGTGGGCGTGGTCAGCTTCTCCTCTTCTGCCCATATTTTGCAACCATTAACAGCATTATCAACAATGGCTGATAGGACAAGGGTTGCTGATAGAGTTCCCAGCTATGCGAATGGCGGAACTGGAATTGGACTTGGTCTCCAGACAGCAAGACAGGTATATTCGTCAGACATATATATAATCTTGGTCATAGAAACAATCTAAACTGGCCCTTAGTTTGATTTTGCCTTACAGCTCGATCTGTGAACACATCGAGTGTTGTATGTAACAAGTAAAGTGCTCTAGCCATTGACATGCAGATTCGACTTTGATACACTGGATGATGGTAAATAACTATTAAACACTAGCGTTGATAGGACAGTATAAGAACATTCTTTGTTTACCGAAGCCACTCTCGCTCAGTGCTTATTTGAACACAGATGCTGGCATATGAAGGAGCTCTTGATGATGGTCGTATAGTGCTGATCACTGATGGAGAGGAGAATGTGGACCCTAGAGTAAGTCACATGATGGGTGAGATCACAAGCACCGGTATCAGGGTCCACACTGTGGCCTACAGCAGAGCAGCAGCAGTGGCAATCCATAAACTTTCCACGTCGACCGGTAGGTTGTTTACATGTCAGATTTACCGTACCTCATGCTCACGCATCACACATTTGCAACTGGTTTCTGCAACAAAGCTCGCTCCACGGCTTGTGATGGGGAAGCTATATATCCTTGTTTTTTTATGTGACAAAAATCATATCCGTTAGTCAATCCATAAATCTGTAAACTTTTTGGAATTTTTTTTATTTGCCCTCAACAACTTCAGACCCTTGATATCTGGAACCTTGTGTGCATCCTTTTTGAGAAATTGGGATTATAAGTTGTAGTTTAAGTAACTCAATGGCTTCGAATTTGAGCTACAATGGCCAAGATTTAAAGACCTATTTTCAATTGCTCCAGAAAAGGCCTGGCAAATGTTAATCTTGTGTACATATTCATCAACTAATGGGGATCATTAAATGTAGATTTGATTACTCTATGGACCTCATGATGATCACAACCTGAACTCTAGTTTCATCTATTGCTAGAAATTCAAAGACAAACTGAAACGAAGATTTGTTTCTGTACACTGTACATCAGGTGGTCAGTATGCCTTCTACTCGGAATCGGCAGCATCAACTGTGCTGGACTCTGCGATGGAGAATCTGATGAAAGACATCTCAATCTGCAACCATGTTGCAAGGCTGGAGGTAGGATCTCAGTACCTAAATGTTAGAAGGTGCCTTAATCGAATTGTATGAGCATAACATCTGTATGCATTACCTGGACTTATTATTTTGTATTTATTTCTTCTATAACTGTGCTGTGATGTTGTCCCTACCTCTGTTTTTATTGCATTGGATAGAAGATTATGACCTCACATAGACATTGCAAGGTTTTACCTCTATGCAGGCGGCTTATTGGTTTGATGCGCAAACGGCTCCAACCTCTTAATGTGTTGGGATTTCTATTTATATTTCTTTTGAAATATTCATAATAATCAAACTTGACCTTTTTATATTTAGGATATAACATGTGACCAATGAACAGAGCTATCGCAAATTTAGAATGTCGGCAATTCGAAATAATTATCTCCTTATTTCTAAATATCTTAAATTGAAATTTACGTTGTGATATTTCAAAAGAAAGATATTAATGATATTTTTGCCTAGTGTAATAACTGATTCATGCCACTTGTTTTAGATAACAAGAGTATCCGACATTCTTAGGTCCAACACTGATGTTGGTCATGATGTTGTTATAGACCAGACCCTCGCCAACGATACAATGTTTGTCTTCACACTACCAAAGGCCGTTTCTGTGACTGTGCGTATATCAAACGATTTTCTTAAATTTGCTTTGTGCTGTTTATCGATTCTTAAAGTGCTATTGGCTCAATCCTAAAAGCTGGAAGAATACATTTTTCATTATTTGCCCCAATTTCTATAATGTTGCTGTAGAATAATAATTCCTTGAAATTTACAGTTAATGCTCATTTGATATATTGATGTTAAATACGAATTCAAAATGCAACTAGAACATCTAACGCAACATTACTCTATGATTAGCTGAAGCTGCATTGCCAAAATAGGCTATTTGACACCATAGCATTGTATTTTATTAAACAAGATTATTCTTGGGGAATAAGTTATAAAGCTACAGTTCTGTAGCTATCCTATGATGTGAGTCATAACTTAGATATACCTACTTTCAAGTATATAGCCATATGAAAGTGGTCTTTATTCTATATTCAAGATAACACTGTTGTCGCCTGATGGACACACTTTCACCTCCTCAAGTCAAGAGTATTCCTTCGATTCGAGTCTCAACATCGCCAGGTTCAACTTCAAACTAGCAACGGTAAACGGTTTCATAACCTCTTGTGTTCTATCAGATTAACCTGACTGCTTGGGAGACACTAGTACAAATATTGTACATCAGACATCATTATAGAGAATATCAATACCGCATGTCTGATGAACAACTTTCAAGATTGTACTACTTTACAGATGCAATTTTTTATTCTTACTTTTCTTCTAGTACCACACAGACTTGTGTCATAGCTAGGCTTTACATCCATCAAGTGATTTGTAATACATGATGCAGGTAGGCAAGTGGCACTACACACTGAGAAGTAGCTCCTCGGGGGTCGTGGCTGTTGTTGTGAAGGCTCTCCCGGGAGGTGGGGACCCTTATGAAACAACGTCCTGGCTTTCATCAACCTCTGCTGACCTCGGGAATTCGAACTCTGCAACTGTCGTCTACGTGCACGTACATAAAGGATACTCTCCGGTTGTATACGCTGACGTTACAGTGATGGTGGAGAGACCAAATGAAGGTTCTGTTACACTCAAACCAAAAGATGATGGGATACGTAAGTTCAAATAAATATCATAAGGTTGAAACATCTATTTACATATTTATCTTGCCTAAAATGTTATTTTCCTCCTCTTCTCTACTTCACTTCTTCTATAATACACAGCGTTTCTTTTTTTCTTTTTTTTTTCAAATGTTTTTATTCATTTGTTTTCAGCATGTGTACAATATACAAGTCTCGTTGTCCAATAAAGAGTTAGCGCAAGGTCGATGAGGCGCACATAACATATGGACAAAATGTATAATCATTATGTCTGGAAAATATTGAAAAAAGTTGTACATTTAGCATGGAAAGAAGGCAAGGCATTGTTTTTACATGCAATATTTTTTTTCACTTTAAATACATCCTTGACAGTATTTACAAAACCTTCTATGGATAATTTATTTTATATTTATATCTCCAAAACACTGTGATGAATTAATCTTACAATTAATCAATTGAACGGTATTTAAACAATCCATGGTTGAATATAGTTGATAATGAACTTTAACATTACAGTTCCAGACAACTTGGCGAATGATGGGGTGTACTCCATCTACTTCACCCAATACAACGGCAACAAGAGGTACTCACTAGACGTGGCTGTTAAGAGCATCCAGGGAAAGACCTCGGTCATAGTGCAGGGGAATTCTACATACGGGGCGGCCATGAGAAGAGACAGAGGTATGGTTCATAACGTAAAATGTGTACTATCGACGGTATTTATTAAACCACTTTGGAAAATTCAGTTTTTATTATATTTACCACGATGCCGAGCCTTACCGTAGTAGGTTTTATATTGGTGATGATATGTTGTCCGATGTTCGTTTTTGTTTGTATTTCAACAATTGATATTATATTAATTAAAGTATTGGTGAAGTCATAAATCCAACTATTGTGTTTTCCTCCAGAAAATATACCGCCTGTAAAGACACAACTGACGGGTAACTTCACACGTACAACATCCCCGGGTGCTATGGACGTGAAGGGGTTTGTGCCCAACAAGGACAACTTCCCACCAAGCAGAGTCACAGACCTGACAGTTACAGCCTTCAGCACGGAGTCCTCTACTGTGACCTTGACCTGGACAGCTCCCGGAGACGACCTAGATCAGGGCACAGGTTCGTTACAAGTATTTTGAAGTGACAAAATGAATGATGAAATCTAATGTACTGGTCAAATAAACCAAATAGCAGATAAAGCAGCAGCCAAAGCATATGTCAGCAAACTTTCAACAACAAAATACTGATCTGATCTGATCTGATAGGTGTTGTGGTAAATGCAAGATTAAACATTTCACATTGTGGTATTATTCATGTTCAAACACTGATGCGGAGTTTAAACAGCTATTTCAAACGGGTTGTTTTGATAAAATGGTATACATTTAAGTTTAAGATTTATAAAATATGGAAATTACCTAATGTACCTTCTTGGACTTTGATTCGTTACTGTATGACGTCAATTTCCTTTCAGAGATTCCAAAACGACGATTGTTTAATGTGCATGTTTTTTCAGACAAATAATAAGATAATATTTAAATAATTTAAAATTCAGTTCTGGTCACAACATGTAAATTGTTGTAGTCGTATTTATCGTTCGTGGAATAAACTTGCAAATCTTGCAAATTTGTTGGTGGCATTTCTTTCAAAACGCCTGTAAACATACCAGACCAGACAATAAATATGATGTTTAGATGGTGTTTTCTTTCAGCAACTAGTTACGAATTGAGGATGTCCAACACGTTGAATCAACTGAGGAACTCATTTGACAATTGTCTGATCGTAAGTCCTGCTATGCTGAAGGAAGGATCGCTAACCCCTGAACCTGCAGGAAACCATCAACGTATTTCCATTAAGACACCGAAGAACTGGACCACCATCTTCTTTGGTTTACGAACCCTGGACGAGGCTCGTCATTCTTCTGATATGTCCAACTTCATCACCGCGACCTTCAAGAAGGTGACTTTCCAAGGGCAGACAACTCCCGCTCCTCTACCCATACTCGAAGACCCTGTCCAAGATGACCCTGAGATCGGAATCATTGTTGCAGTTGTTTGTGGTCTACTGGGTGGGGCCTTGATAATTGGGGTTGCCGTTTGTGTTGTCTACAGAACAAAGAAGATTAAAACTAAGGTTCATTTGCCCAAGAATCCACTTGGTGCTGATATGACAGAGCCCAACATTCCAGCAGTAATCACCATTGCAAAGTGACGTGATTGTTATAGATAAAAGTGATAATTGTTTTTTTTCTGTTTTTAGTTAGTCTATCGAAGGCACTAACCAATCACCAATCATTTCTTATCAGACCGTTGTGATATACAATTCATTTACTTCACATGTAATCAAAGTTTCTCAAGGTTAGTTATCTTGCTCAAGAAGAGCAAAATGAAGCAATCAGAATTGTTTTACTGCATATGTTTTACTGAGACATATGTCACAATCGTTTTATATTATACCCTTTTTTCATTTTAAAGAAAAATAAAACCTTTTTTCATATAAAATGCTTTAAACTTGTTAATCATTTTAATCAAAGAAGAAATGATTTCCTCTTATGATGTTAACTGATCGAATTAAGCTTCGCTGAAATGAAACAACTCTCAAAAATAGAGCCATTGGCTCTGTAGCTCATCAAGTCTTTGCATGATTAATAATCTTAGGTAATTTGACACTGAATTTCAAGTTTAAAAAATACCATTTTTAATTAGTCAAACGGGGCGTGACAGATCTAAATGGTAATTGAAATGGTACCAACTGCCACGGGAGAGTTAAACTCAAGCACGGGCCAGGTACAGGGCATTTAGCTCCGTGCCTCTGTACATGCCTTAGCATGATATCTCATGAACATATTTCCAAATTTGGGACCAGAATACACAGACACCGTGGATTTGGGTGACCTTGACCTCATTTCAAGGTCACAACGCGGCTCTGACTAGTTCTTTCAAATGTTGTAGGCATAATATCTCATGAACTGCTGCACCTAGAATTTCCAAATTTCATACCAGTTTTTATTTGGGGAAAACACAGATACCAGTGGCCTCATTTTCAAGGTCACTAAAAGACTTTGACCAGCTTTTTAAATGTTCTTAGCCGTATATTATAACAATTGAATCAAACATGAGAAGCTCACTTCGATGTAGAAACTATGTTTCCAAGCTAATTACTTGACTACGACGGGGGACATGTTCATGTTTGTAACAAATATTTGTTTGAGTACACTAAAATGACTTCTTTTAAAGGAAGGCTCACGCATTGAAAATTAAAGGCCATGCACACCTTTGATTTCCAAACATAAACAAATAACATGGTTGAAATTAGCATTAAGTTTGTCGTTATAAAGTGCATCCTGGCTAGCTAGGTACATATGGTATATGCCTGGCTTTCTGTAGCCAGATTTGAAGGAGAAAATCCAACAGTCAGCTGTATTGCAGATCATCATGAAACAAAGAGTTCTGATTACATATAGTGTCAAGAACTCGGTATTATTTCTTATGTCTTTATATAATATTGTCTTAAAGGTACATCCATTGTGTTGTTGGGGGTCAAATATGACCAACGTTATAAATGGTCTTGTTTTATCGAGAAATACCAACTGTTACCGAAAACAAACATTTTAATGATACTCGACTTAGTATGTTGACGATATGAAGGTAAAAGTAGTGATTTTTGATCGAAAACCGGACAATGCACCGCGTGTGGCGCGCGTCAATGAGTCAAACGTAATTTTGGAATCTTATTTACGCCAGACAAAATAACAAATTTGGGTTGATAATGTTCAATAGGTCATATAACTACTGTGCATGCAATTAGGACGTGCACTTTCGGTTTCTGCACATGCATAATGATGTTACTCGATTTTAATTGGAAACTAGTAAATATGATATGTTTGGCGATTGGGGATGAATATGCAAGCTAAGTGAATTTGTTTGTATTGTAAACAGCACATATGGTGTGTTGGAACGTATTAAAGCCAAATAAAATTTTATGAAACACAATGGATGCACCTTTAAGTGTTTTTTGTCACTTATCAATGTTGGTACAGGCTTTGAATTTTGCTGGTATGAAAGTTGAAATGTTGAGGGTCAACAGTATTAAAGTGGACATTTTATCGTAGTCATTAAAGGGGTCCAACACCTTAATTGCACCCCTGCCTTATTTGTGAGAGTGGGGTATTTGAAATTTACAAATCTTAGTCTCCATCGATCAAAGATCATATTCCCAACTGTTTTTTTAGAGAAGTCGTTCGAAGATTTTAAGGTGAACCCTCTCAAATTTCAGCTTCGCATGTCAATTGGTTTGAAGGTTTTAGGCAAATTCAAACAATTGGGCCAACATTTTAGCTAAAATTTGAGCTCTTGTTGTTATAGTTCAGTTGAACATTTGAAAAGTTTACAGGCGACGGACGACAGACGACGGTACAGGGCCCATGGCCCATGCCATAAGCCCATCTGTCCTTTCGGGTCCAATAAGCTAAAACACAACTTTTCGAATATTGGTTACATTACACCACATTCTGTCCTTCACAATATCCTTCTTGTAAAATTTAGCAAATGTTTTTTTCCTGAAGACCATCAGGCCTTCTTCATAATACTATCCAGAGGAACATTCTTCTGATGGGCAGCAGAAACTGATGCTGCACGTGATGCTGCGGTGAATACTTGGTCACATCAATTCCCGCAGCAGATAAACAACTTCTTACTCATCTCGTAATAATGTCTCGTGACACAGGTTTATGGTGTTTGGTGCACGAGATGTTTATAGTGTTTCCTTACCCTGCAATGATTCAGTTCTCCTTACATACTCATTTAGAGCTGTAATTGTACATAACCTGCGATCAGGCACATAAGCTTTTAGTGTCACATTTGTATGCTGTGACTGTTTCACATGTTTTGTTAATAAAAAGGTTACTTTTGAGCACTTATTAGATAGGATCTTGATGTCGAAATAAAAAAAACCTATAGAACTTGCCCTCTCTGGGCTCTCGTTAACAGAAAAAGTAAGCACACCTTCACAGATCAGTGATAATTTCCTATGATAGCTGAGAACAACACTGACATCCAATGTGTCCTCATATTTAGCCTTCACTGGCTTTATCTGAAACACCCCTTTCATAAATCTTGTTACGAGAGGTACCTCACCTATAGGTGGTGTCTATGGAGCAAACATGGACACTGCACTTCTCGCAGTGTTGATAGCAATGTAGGTGAGTCCTTCAGCATATAACTCGTACAAGAAATCAGGTAATTGTTTCACAGAAGGCTGAATTGGATTAAACTGTTCTCTATCAGAAAACCGAACCCATCGGTTTCAATAGGACGAATACTGTCCTCTGGTAGAAGGCCTCCATTAAGCGAACTTCTGACGGAATGCCTTGTTTCTTCCATATCTCCCGCATACTGGAAACACTCCCAGCTTCAGCTTGCCGAGTTGTGGTCTGGTCTGGTAGAGCTTGTTCTTGGCCCTCAGTATCAGCCTCGGTCTGCCAACAAGAATATGCATCAAGTGTGAAAACCATGGCTGTGTAGGCCAGAGTGGTGCAACTAAAATGCCTGAGCTTTGTCATTTTGTATTTTCTGAATGCACTTGGCTAATAGAGAAAAATGTGGGAAACAGTAAAAAGGCTCCAGACTCCAAGAGTAAATGCATCTGTATGGCATGAATCTGGCTCAGCTCGCTATGATACATACCTGGGCAATTTGTGATTTAACCAAGAAGCGAATAGGTCAATTGTTGGGAGTCACGGAATGTATTCTTATTATTTTACTGAAAATTGAGGGATACAATTTCCATTCAGTGTGATCTGAAAGGCCTAGATGCTTTGTCAGCAATAGTGTTTTGAAGTCCAGGAATGTGAGAAATAATCAACTTGATGTTATGTTTGATGCAAAAATGCCAAATAGTCAAGTTTAGTCATTGCTTTGCTAAAATTGTTTTCCACCCATTTCTTTCAGGAAAGCTACTGCTGTTAAGTTGTCATTTTGAACATGAACTAGCTTACCCTGCAGCAAGGGCTTGATAGAATTTAAGGCTAGGAAAATTGCTTTCATTTCAATTACATTAATGTGTAAATTTCGTTCAGAGAGAGACCATCTACCATTTGTTGTCTGAGTGCCACAGCAACCGCCCTAGCCCAGCAGACTGGCACCTTTTGTAGCACAAGATCGGGTTTATCTGGTAACATGCTCTTTTTAGACCCCTTAACATTATCCACCCACCATTTTATTTGTTGTTTTGCTTTCTCTGATAATGAGATTTTTATTTCAAAATTCCAATCATTGGCTCTTAAAGCTTCAATCTTTTCAATTTCCATTGACCTGTAATACACTTTGCCATATTCTACACCTGGTAAAGTTGCTAGGACTTTGCCAACAAAAACTGCCAACAGTGATCTTATCTTTGCCTAGGATATGTTCACCTAAACCAGGGACCTTATATAGAGGGATTAGCAATTAGCAGCGGAGCTCACCTCGTCATGGTCCAACGCACATCTTGACTTGGCGCCTGCATTGCGCTAATAACTGGCGTAGCACACTAGTATATCCAGTTAATCATTATATAAACAATAGTTGATAGTTGACAGTTCAAGACAAGCGGATGTTCGTCTCTGTAGGGGCGGATTAGTGAGTGTGTCAGCGTGGACCATTGATCGGAAGAAACATTTTATACTTAATATTTTTGTTTTTACAAACAACGTTTCAGTATCTTGATTTGTATTTGATGAAATTGCCTGTAAAAATTCAGTTGATTGAGTTGATGCATCTTGTCTGTAAGGAGCGTCAATGATATGTGTAATGGTTCGAGGGGGGTTCAAAACGTTTACTTTTACCTAAGACAATAATTCTAAAATATGTATTTAGCGAAAGATGAATAGTTTTCTGATGTATCTGCGTCAAGCTGGTATTTTAGGGGAAAGAAGCCAGCATGTAATACGCTCGTACTTTGCAATAAATATAGCTAGTCAGATCTGACTAGTAGTCCGCCATCTTTTCTGTAAGGAGCGTCAATGATATGTGTAATGGTTCGAGGGGGGTTCAAAACTTTTACTTTTACCTAAGACAATAAATTCTAAAATATTAAGTTAGCGAAAGATTAATAGTTTTCTGATGTATCTACGTCAAGCTGGTATTTTAGGGGAAAGAAGCCAGCATGTAATACGCTCGTATTTTGCAGTAAAAATAGCTAGTCAGTCCGCCATCTTGTCTGTAAGGAGCGTCAATGATATGTGTAATGGTTCGAGGGGGGTTCAAAACTTTTACTTTTACCTAAGACAATAAATTCTAAAATATTTATTTAGCGAAAGATGAATAGTTTTCTGATGTATCTGCGTCAAGCTGGTATTTTAGGGGAAAGAAGCCAGCATGTAATACGCTCGTACTTTGCAGTAAAATAGCTGGTCAGTCCGCGGATGAACGAATGAGGTTTGATATTTAGAATGGTTCGAGGAAAAATGAAAACTTTTACTTTAACCCAAGGGGATAAATTCGAAAATATCAATTTTGCGAAAGATGAATTGTTTTCTGATGCGTTTGTGACAAACTGTTTTTTTAGGGGAAAGTAGTCAGCATGTTAGACGCTCGAACTTTGTAGTTAAAATAGCGAGTCAGTCCGCCATCTTGTCTGCACAGAACATGAAGGATGTTACTTTTGCCGATTGACACACGAGCGAGTCGACAAGACTCGGAAACACCAACTGGTTACAACAATACAGTGCGATAACAAAACAAGCGCCTGCGCAAGCACCAAGTCGCTTGTGCGTTAAAGCGCGACGAGGAGAGGTCTAATTGGATCGCTCAGTAGAAATGATCATGTAACGAGCAGAAGAGACGAGTCCCTGTCTAAAGGTCCCTGCCTAAACTAATGATTTATTTCATCCATATAAAGTTGCATTTCTCTGGAATTGAACCTGAAGCCAAGATATTTGATTTCCTGCACTGGTATCAGCTGGGATTTTTCAAAATTTACAGTAAACCTAAGCTCTGTGAACCATTTAACAGCTTCCTTGCCATATCTAGTACAAGTATTTTTATTTAATGAGTTTTAATATTGAATCATCAATATAACCTTGACAATTTATACTTTTGAATCTGATATGTGAATATACTACTTTAGTGACTTTAGTGAATATTTTTGGTGCCGATGAAAGACCATTAGGCAGGCAAGTGAACTGATACAATATGCCATTCCATCTTAAGTTTAAGTATTTTCTTTCTTTCTCATGATAATTAAATGCATAATGAGCATATTTAAGATCTATTGAAAGCATATAGCAATCCTCTGTTATTAAAGCAACAGCTGTGTCTAATGTGTATATTTTGAAATGACTTTAGTTTAGTTCTTTCAAATTCAAAATCACTCTAAATCCACCATTTTGCTTTTGTCTTAAACATATGTTTCATACAAATTGATCATTTGATTCAGAGGCTTTTTCCACAACGCTTTTATAAAGAAATACTTGAATTTGATCATCAATTATTTTTCTCTTTTCTAAAGAAAAAGGTATTTGCTTTGGTTCAACCATTTGCATTGGAAAAGTTTCAAATTCTTAACGAATTCCGTCCAGGATAAAATCATTAGATGTGAGTAATTCCCAGACATGGACGTGTCGTGTCAATTCAACTGCTTGGTCTGAGAAACTCCTTTCGTTTTATGTATTGTCACGAGATTTGTGTATCCAAGAATCTGAAGATTGTCACCTATCAGTTTTAGAAGTGCATCAAATACTTTCTCTGGAATGTCACTTTTGTTTTGGAATAATGTTTCCATGGTCCTTGCTGATGCTATGGTGCGTTTGGTAATTCCTGTTTCTATTTTCTGCATGTCTGTGTCGATATTGCAGGCATGACCCGATACAGTGTCCCAAACAACTTTGTTGAGTATAGGCACATCGAGTACGGCCGCGTTTTCCGTTTTCTTATGAAACTTGATACGTTCTACCAAAACAGAGTCCGATGTGTTAGCCACCGACTGGTATCCAAATAAATCATCGACAATTGGAACAATATGGTCAACTAATGGATCACCCTTTTCAGCATCAAGTCCAAAGTTTTCATCTTACCTCGCTATGGACTGAACTGAAATCTGCACTGATGTCCCAACACTGTTTATGTTTACATTTTCCACTTCCGCTGAAGGGTCATGTGACTGTGAAGTCTCATTTGCAGCATCGCCGGAGCGATATCTTGAGTAAGCCGATGGAATTTCCCCTTCTTCATCGAGATATACTTAATCACACTGACATTCGTCTTGAGACTGATAAGTTTCCATATAGTCGATAAAGACTTGCAAAGTTCTGAGACATGGTTTGTGGCATTGGCGAAATATCACCGTGCATTTTTCTCATTTCATTCATTTCTGCTTCTGCAGCGTTTTTGTTCCCCGAAGTGGGATATTGGATTCCTTAGTCACTATTTAATGTTTTGGTTTAGACTGTTTTGTTTTGGACTTGATGGTTTGTCTTTTGGAAACATGACCAAACAGTGACTCAATAAGGAAGTCATTTTGTGTTGATTTCCTAAACTATACATTCTAGCTACACCAAACTTAATACACATGTCAACCATGATGCCTAGCTGTGCCTTTTGGGGGTTAGGCCTGTTTCTGAATTTCATTTTTGGCGGTTTCCATTATCTCAGGAATTGTACATTCGTTATTCATTCAACTTTACACACAGGTTAGTCATTCCCATAGGTGTGCCTTTCCTATTTTCAGTTATGTCAAACTATATTTGGAAGCGGGGGTCTGTTAGCTGTGCTCGCTTCTACACTTGTTTGGCATGCCTTTGAAGCATATCATCGTATCAACGCTAAAACTAGACCAATCACTTTGCAAGTTTGCATTATAAGAAGACAGGTGGGTGTTCCATGGCACAATCTGATTCGATGCCTCATAGTAATCAGTAACAGGTTTGGCAGCTGTTTGAAGTGACCAGGGGTCTATCTTTTCAAAACTACAGTTTCTATTTTCTTCTTTTAAACGTTCAAAAAGTGATCAACTTGGTCAAAATACATTATATATTTCCTCTTATAATCAGTCGATGTATTTGTGCAGAAAGTGTTCTTATTGAGGCAATATGAATGATATTATGCCACATTTCATAAGCATACACCTCTGGATCACAGAATACGGTTAAGAATGCTTTCTTTACTCATGGATGTAATTATGATTGTATGTGCTGCAATTTATTGACGTTACAATGAACGTCAGTTTACATGTTATTTGCACAAAGATACACATGCGGGCGAACAAACTTTCGGTATGCAGCTGTACATCTGATGAAAACAATCCATACTTACTTCACTATCCATCATGCACATTGTTGGGTAACCAAAATCAGCATATCAGGCGTAACTAGGATGATTACATATGTAGTATATTGCAAGCCACAGACACTCTCTGCGCAGCATATGTTACAGAGCCATGACATCTCCAGCACGTGTGTGCGTCCTGCTGGTGAGCTGGTTGATCCAGACTGCTGGAGCTGATTACCTCCAGATTCACAACAACAGATATGATAACCTGGTCATCGCCATCTCACCGGACATCCAGGAGAACCACGCCATCATCGAGCAACTCATGGTTCGTAGAAATATTATGAAGTACTGCTAGGATGTTAAACTATCTCTCCTTATAGAGTAAGACTAATACCCTCTGAAATACCTTCAAATGTATTAAACGGTGTTCAACTGAACACATAAACATTGATTTCAACATAATTTCTTATTTTCCATTTTTCCATAGGTTAGCGTATTGGAAGATCTGGTAAATGTATTGGTAATGAAACAAGAACAAACAAAGTTTCTGTCAAAGTGTGAACTGTCACACACTGGTATTAGAACAGATGACATAAACGTACGAAATTATCATTGTGACATATTTAGGTGTGATTGTTTCTTTAATTCTGAATAAATTTAATTTATGAATGGAGAAATACAAAACGGTAACGGTTTCAACTGTTTTGATTTTTTGCTTCTCCAACTAAGTAGTCATGTGAAGCCTTTAGAAAGTCTATGTAACTAACTGATGACGTCACTAGTTTCCCATCCTTGCTCTGTATACGCAGGACGCCATTTTGCGATTCTAACGATGAGCGAAGAGAAAAGAGAGAATTATATCGCTGATGATATACGGAAGTCCATCGAGTGTCTAGTCAATCGGTTTGATAGTGTCGACGAACGCCTTGAGCGTATTGAGGAGTCCAACCGACATTGTGAAGAAGCTAACGGCCGCAGTTTGACGGCTGACCAGAGCCATTCTCACTATTCTCAAGCCAGTCCCGCCGGGGTAGCGATACCAACGTCGCCGCTGGTAGAGAAGTGGATATTCAGGGAGAATATCAGAGTGTTAAGGATTCCGTTTCTCATGTGAGATTACCGCCTGATCTGCGTCTCAACGACAGCCGTCAAGGTATTCGACGTAATGATCAAGGAACTTATAACGTGTTAGCTAAGTGTGGACGTTTTGCCAAGACGGCTTTGAAGTGTGTGTCACAGTTACCAAGTTGTGAGAGTTGTGAGGAGCGTCATACTAATCTACTAACAGTGCTACAGGCTCAGATCGGCTACCTTCAGGACGAATTTACAGCGTTGTCTGTCCAGAGTCAGTTCGACCCAACCGTGTCTAGGTTTTTTCGTTCGTTGCAGAGAATACGTCCGGATTCTCGCCTCAAACAATTGACAATCTACGAAGTGCAGCTGCGATATCTGCATCTTAGAGGCCACAACGTTCACGAGGCTTTGGAAACAGAGGACGTGGATCTTTCAGGGGATGTGAGGACGTTTTCTCCCAGTTTTCGGGGCGCGGATTTCATAGGAGACAGCGACAGGAGAACACCGGTGAGTCACGTGATCAAGAGTGAAAACAAATATGGCCGCCCCCATGATCGTCGATGTGTCGCCGTGTTTCTGAGGGGCTTGCAGCTTGGCAGAGGATCGGTGCATCGGACAGTATTCTACAGTGGATAAACAATGGTATAAGAGTGCCCATACTTAATGAACCTGTACCCTTTGAGTTTGAAAATCATCGACTTTCACGAAAACAACAACGATTTGTGCGTGTAGAGATTGATCGTTTGTTCGACGCAGGTTATATTGAACAGTGCGGATATAAACCCAATTACGTATGACCCTTCGGTTGTGTTCCAAAACGTTCTGGAAAGTTGAGACTTATCACTGATTTTCGTGTTATTAACAGTCATTGTAAAAGCTCTAGTTCAAAGAACGACGATATTCGCGTAGTAGCAGACATTATAAAACCAGGTGATCAGCTGGTTACTTTTGACATTAAAGATGGTTTTTATCATGTACCCATAAATGTTGAGTACAGAGATTATCTTGCATTCAAGTTTGATGATGTATACTATAGATGGTGTGTTTTACCATTTGGTTTGTCATGTAGTCCTATGTATTTTTGTAAATTCATCAGACCAATTGTTGCTTACCTGAGAGGTCTAGGTGTTAGAGTATCTGATATGTTGATGATTTCATTGTATGTGCTGAAGGCAGAGTCATATCAGATCACACTGAGCTCCTCATAAACTGTTTTGAAGACCTAGGGATCAATATAAATTATGCCAAATCCTGTTTAATACCTTCTACATCTGTTAGATATCTAGGTTACCAGGTGTCTTCTACTTCTGATTCAGGGTTTCCTGTCATAAAGGCTACACGTGATAGGGTTCATAAGATAAAAAGGTCTATTGGCCGCCTTCTAAAGAAAAAGGTTTGCAAGGTTCGTGTTCTTGCTAGGGTAGCAGGTTTGTGTATATCAGTCGCTTGGGTCGTCACTCCTGGTAAGTTGTTCTTGCGTGAAGTGTATCGCATTATAGCTTCCCGGGATTCCTGGGATAGTCTTGTCACACTTACTAGGCAAGCGTGTGAAGAGCTTGATTGGTGGCTAAATTCTATTGATGACTGGAATGGTAAGGTTGTTTTTGAGCGTCCTATAGAGGGACAGTTGTGTACAGATGCTTCACATATCGGATGGGGAGCAGTATTTGAGGGAAAGTACAAGCGTGAGTTGTATGCCATTTTGATGGGTATTAAAGCTTTCAAGCCTCTGTTGGGAAGCAAACATAACCAAATTTTGTCAGATAATATTACTGCACTTGCATACATTCAAAATAAGGGAGGTCCTAACCCATATCTAACACGCATTGCCGTTGCAGTATGGGCAGAGGTAGAAGAGTGCGGAATTTATCTGATATGCAAGCACTTGGCCGGGTGTCAGAATCAAAGTGCAGACAGACTCAGCAGACTAGTAGACAAATCAAATTGGATGCTACATCCAACACTTTTCCATTATCTCGACAGGGTGTGGGGTCCACATTCTGTGGATCGTTTTGCGAGTATAACAAACGCACAATTGCCCAATTTCAACTCGAGGTTTTTCGAACCTCTAAGTTCAGGGGTAGATGCCCTTGCTCAGGAAAATTGGGGTCAAAACAACAATTGGGTAAATCCTCCATTTTGTCTCCTTCCCAAAGTCCTAGACAAAATCATTCACGAGAAGGCATGGGCTACTATAATTGCCCCGCTGTTCCCCGCTCAGGTGTGGTTTCAGAGACTTTTAAGCATTGTAGTTTGTCGTCCACGTCTGATTCCCAACAACGTCAAAAGTTTTCGCAGAATGGGTGCGGTTCCAGAACCGAGACGCAACCTCGGTTGGAAAGTGTATGCTTGGAGGGTGTATGGCGGAATGGTTTAAAGCAACAGGGTTGGTCGGATAGAGCAGTTGATCAATTCCATCTCAGTTGGGCTAGTTCTACTTTGAGAGGGTACAACTCAATCTTAGGCAAATGTTATAATTTCTGTCTGGATAATGATGTGTCTTTCCCACCAAGGAGTGAAGCGGTACTTGCATCTTTCTTGTGTCATATTTCTGATAGTTCTACAAAACCCAGATCATTGTTAGGTACAGCAATTTCAGCTATCTCATCTTTATATGAAGGTATGTCCTTACCAGATCTGACCAGGTCCCCAGCTATAAAGAGACTCATTACTGCTTTAGTCAAGTCAGGGTCGTCACAACCTTTCTCTTCTTCGTCTGTTATGCCGGTGAAGAGGTTTTGTGAATTGTTCATTAAATGGAAAGAGAATAGTGATCTATCCATTAGGGATTTGAGGCTGAAGGTTATTTGCTTGTTGTCCATTTCCCTTATGCTCAGACCTTCAGATATAGCACCTAAGGCAAAGTTGTTTGATGTCAAGAGAGAGATGTGATTTTCTCGGTAGACAAGGTTCAGTTTTCTGATGAAGGGGAAGCAAAGATTACATTCTTTGGTATAAAGAATGATTTATCAAGGGCATGTTTTACAGTTGAGTTGAGAAAGCACCACACTCCCAAGTTGGATCCTGTTGATGCTTTAAAGTGCTATATTGATAGGACCCGTAAAGAGAGAGCACTGAGTGGAGACAATGCTGTTTTTCTGACATTGAGAACCCCTTTTAAGGCTATTACTGCTTCAACTGTGGGCCGTGTGTTAGAGGAGTGTATAGTTCTGGCCGGGCTAGGGGGCCAGGGTTTCTCAGCCAAATCTTTTCGCCCTACAGGGGCGACTGTTGCTATCGACACAGGGATAGATCCAGCCATCGTGCAGAAGATAGGTCGATGGAAAAACATGGAGGTGTTTCAGAGACACTATGTTCACTCTAGAGTTCCTGAGAGTGCGGTGTCAGATGTTCTATCTTGATGGTATTTTACCAACTTGATCTAGATTACAATGTTGTTTTTCAAGTTAATGTCTCCTTTACTCATTTTGAAAAGGGGGACATTTCTACTTTTGTGAGTAGTATTGAGTGTTCTTTGAATGGTTCTAATTAAATGATTTTTTCATAAGGTTTTCCTGTTTATTACCGTTATGCTGTTTATGACCCGTTCTTATAATTGAGATTTACTTAAAGTTTGTGGTTGGTTGTCAGTAGTTTGTGGGTTCTCTGCATATTCTGCATACTAATGGTGCACTCAGTAGATAAGGCAAACTAAAATAAATATTTTGTTATTTCTTGTGGCTTCACAATGATGGATATTTGACTAAATAGTAGTCATGTGAAGCCTTAAGAAAGTCTATGTAACTAACTGATGACGTCACTAGTTGTGACGTCATTTCCCATCCTTGCTCTGTATAGTTGGTAAATCGGATATCTATAATTCACATAATGTATACTGTTGGACCAGATGTTGACCACTATTACTACATTGTCACTTCATAATTGCCTGTTATGTATATAGATCTGGAAGGCAAACTAAAATAAAATGTTTAGAATCTTTTATTTTGTTATTTCTTGTGGCTTCAGAATGATGGATATTTGACTAAAGTTATAACATATGTTATGAGTTCTGTTAAAACTATAGTCATCGGTTTCAAAATATTTTAGAACATTTGTTTAACACATTTTTAAACATTTACAAATGTAACATTTAAACACGTGCATAACATAAACATTTTTGGCGATTTTGTTTTTGTTTAAAACATACACTACTAAGGCATTTGTTCTTCTTTTGAGCTACATGAATTTATAAATCGAGTTTCTTAAAGAAAATATAGCTCATTTATCATCATCATAACACTGTATACAAACTTTTTACATGTATTTACATGGAATAATAGTAATAATAACTATGCATTTATATAGCGCCTTTTCCAGTTGAGTACAACTGCTCAAAGGCGCTGCTGGAGTCTAAAAACACATGGATATATACACTGGAGATCTATGGATATGACTCTATGAACAAGTGTGTCTTTATTGCACTCTTGAAGTCATCCAGAAATGGAATTGATCTGACGTTTTCCGGCAGTGAGTTCCAGAGGGCTTGACCAGCTGCTGCAAATCTCCAGTTTCCATATGTTGCTGACCTTGAGGGTGGAGGGTCAAGCAGATTCCCTGTAGCTGATCTTAGTGCTCTGACTGGCTGATAATCATGGATAAGTTCCTGAAGATAAGGTGGGGCAAGTTTGTGCTTGGATGTGAACACAAGCATGAGTAACTTATATTTAATTTGTTGTTCCACCTTCAGCCAGTGTAGACTCTTCAATATAGGTGTTATAGACTCAGATTTCCTTGTCCTTGTTTCTACTCTGGCAGCAGAGTTTTGGACCTTCTGCAACTTGTTGATGAGAGTCTTTGGTAGACTGTACAACAGAGCGTTACATTAATCCAAATGCGATAATATACATGACTGGACCAGGGAAACTGCAGCTTTGGTGTTGATGAACTTCCTAATCTGACTGATGTTGCCGATATTGATATTGATAGGCTCTGCGGCATATTTTGCTTATGTGTGATTCAGCTGATAGAGTAGACTGAAACACAAATCCAAGATTCCTTGCCTCCTGTGCTGGTTGTTTGATGTGGCTTCCAATTTGGAATGAAGGAAGATCCAACCTCTGTCGTGTAGATTTAGAACAGAAAACCATTAGTTCTGTTTTGGCACTGTTCAGTTTGTGGAAATTGCACGACATCCACTGTTTGCTTTCATTTGCACAAAGCGACATCTGAGTGAAAACTGAGGCAATAGATATCTGGCAGGTGGGTCTGAAAGCTAGGTATAGTTGTATATCGTCTGCTTAAACCATAGCTTCATTGTGTCAAACCAAGGTATAACCAACTAAATAGTTCGTTATACTTCAAACGGACTACTTTCGTCAGTTCACTCAAATTTCGATATCTTGAATAAATAACGAACACGATCAGCTTTGAGAATTTATTTAAGGTCACAAATTACGACAGTTGACGCGAGTTTAACATTGACAGTAAACTGGAGTGATTAAGGGCCTGTGTGGGTAGCCTGAGCCGAGCCAGGACACTGGCGTTTAGCTCCTTGTACAACAGAGCTGACCATCACTTACGTACTTACTTACTGCCCGTTATGCCCTAGGCATGTAGGGCAGCAACAAAGGTACGCCACTGGGTTCTGTTTTGGGCTATTTTCTGAATGGTCCCCCAGGTGTGGTTTATGATTTTTAGTTCTCCTTTAACAGTCCGACGCCAGGTGTCCTTGGGTCTTCCTCGTTTCCTTTGTCCTTCTGGTGTCCAGTGAAGGGCTGTGCGGGTGATGTTGTTAGGCTCTCTTCTCATGACGCGTCCGATCCATTTCCATCGCCTTCGCATGATGATGGTGTCCATGCTCTCTTGATTGCATCGGGCGAGTAGCTGTTGGTTGGAGATGGTCTGAGGCCAGAATATGCGAAGGATCCTTCTGAGGTTCTTGGTGTGGAAGGTAGACAGTTTGTTGATGTCGCTTTCTGCCATTCTCCAACATTCTGAGCCGTACAGTAAGGTTGATAGAACACAGCTCTGGTACAGCCGTAGCTTGGTTTTTGTGCTGTATTGTGATGACTTCCACACATTTGTCATCATTCTGAAGGCATTCCTGGCTTTACTGAGGCGGTTTTTGATGTGGCTACCTGCCCCACCGTCATTCCTTACTGTACTTCCTAGATACGTGAACTCTTCAGTTGTTGGCAGCTCTTCTCCGTTCACTGTCACTGGTGCTGGGTTGGAGACATTCAGCATCATCACCTCTGTCTTCTTCTACATGCAACCCTGCCTTACACCGGTCTTGACGCTGAACTTTGTGTCACTGTTGCCCACTCTGCATTTGAAGTTGTTGTAGAAGCTCTTAATGACCAGTACAATCTCTTGAGGGATTCCGTAGGATCTGAGTATGCGCCAAAGACTTTTTCTGTGGATGCTGTCAAACGCTTTCTCGAAATCGACATAGTTGATGTAAAGCTTTCTTTGCCATTCTGTGCACTGTTCGATGATGTTTCGAAGCGTGAAGATTTGGTCTGTGTATCTTCTTCCTTTCCGGAATCCTGCCTGTTCTTGTCTGAGCTGCTGGTCTACTGCTTCAGAAATCCGCCTGATGATGATTTTGGCTAGGATCTTGCTGGGGATAGACAGTAGGGTGATTCCTCTCCAGTTGTTGCAATTGCTTAAGGCTCCTTTTTTGGGGATCTTTACAATGATGCCTTCTGTCCAGTCGTCAGGTAGCTCTTTCTCCTTCCAAATAGCTGTTAGTAGGGGCTGAAGAACTTGTGCTGCAAACTCTGGGTCCGCCTTAAAAAGTTCTGCATTAAGGCTGTCTTGTCCCGGGGCTTTTCTGATCTTCAGGGTTTTTATTGCCGCTACTATTTCTTTTCTTTCTGGTGGTGCTGTGCTGACATTTAGGTCTGCACCGAGCTCGCATATTTCCTTCTGCTGGTGGTGGTGGCCTGTTCAAAACTTCGCTAAAGTGTTCTGCCCATCTTGCCTCTTGTTCTCCTGCAGTGGTGAGTAACTTGCCTTGCTTGTCTACAATGGGGGTGTCGGTTGTTCCCTTGCACTTGCCGCTGATGAGTTTGGTGATTTTGTACACCAGCCCCTGTTCTCCTTTGTTGGCCGCTTCCTCTGCCTGACTTGCCAGGTCTACCATGTAGGCCCGCTTGTCTGTCCTGATTTTCCCCTTCACATTTTGGTTGGCTTCTCGATACTGTTCTTTGTATCTCTCCTTTACTCTCTCTGACTTGGTGTCCATGACCTTTTTCTTTAGGGCTCTCCTGCTCTCGACTTCTTTCCATGTGTCTGTTGTTATCCATTCTTTCTTTCTTTTTTGGCTGCGTCCCAGCCATGCCTCGCTGGTCTCTGCGTATGCTGTTTTTACCTGCTCCCACATGGTGTTGATGCTGCTGTTATCGATGGGTATGTGATTTTCTGCATCTGCTAGGGCTTGAAATTTGTTCTTCAGTTGAAGATTGAAGGCAGTTTTGGTTCTTGGATTTTGTAGTTCTCCCACATCGAAAAGATGTTGTTTATTGTCTCTTCCATTTGGGGAGCACCATGTGAGCTTGTGGATGTCACTGTGTGGGAAAAGTGTTCCTCCTATGACAAGGTTGTATGCAGTGCAGATTTCTAGCAGCCTCTCTCCGTCATTCATGATGCCACATCCTTCTTTTCCAATTGCCCTTTCGTGGTTGCTGTTGTTATTCCCCACTTTCGCATTTAGGTCACCCATCACAATCTTCATCTCATGTTTTGGTATGCATTCCAGCTCGGCTTGTAGTTGTTCGTAGAATGTGTCTTTGCTTTCTTCCTCGCTGTCATTCGTTGGTGCATAGCATTGGATGATTGTGATGTTGATATGCCTTCCCTTCATTCTGATCCTCATCATTCTGCTGTTGATAGGCTTCCATTCCATCAGGCACTTTTCCAACCCTTTCTTTAGGATGATGGCAACTCCTTCATGATGTTGGTTGTCGTCTCTGCCACTGTATAGCACTGTTTCTCCTGTTCTGGTTCTTAATCTGCCTGATCCTGTCCATCTGCTCTCGCTGATTCCTAGTATGTGAAGTTTGTAGCGTCTCAGTTCTGCCGTCACTTGTGCCAGCTTTCCTGTCTCGTACATCGTCCTCACATTCCAGAAACCGATCTTGGTTTTGGTTTTGGCACTCAGGATTGCCATCTTCCTGGTAGTGGTTTCCTCTCGGCTTTCATCACTGCCATTCATACGAGCATCTTGCAATGACTCTGGTAACCCATCACACCTCATAGTATTGTTTTCCTTTGTTGCTGTTTCAGTAACGATATCTTTTTTACGGAACAGGGTTGTTAGCCCTGTGTCCAACCCCCAACCTGGAGGACCAGTTGGTTTGACCTCACAGAGTTTTCCCTCTCCAAGACAGCTGCCTGTCAAGGCTATCGAGCTCTGTCTGCCCGGGTTTTAGAATAAGAGATTTCCTTCTCCTAGACGGATTGCCTGTCAAGGCTATCAAGCTCCATCTACCTGGGTTTTTGAATCAGAGTTTCCTTCTCCTGGGTTACGTTGGTCCGCGGCACCTTATTCCGTATTATTCAGGTGCAACCCCCCCAGAGGAGGGCTCCCCTATCCACCAACTTGGGGACGCACCTCTACGCCGTGTATCCACCAGCGCGAGGCCCTAGTCATCTGTGACTCGCTTGTACTGACGGATAGCATTGCTTCGGTGACCAGTTGTTCTTGCGATAAGTTGTTCATCAATGCCCTCGTGGAACAACCGAGTAGCGCAGGTGGCACGAAGTGAATGGTTTGTGAAGAAACCTGAAAAGAGTAATAGTTTGATGAATATACTATTAAAGGCATCAATGTGGTATATGTATATGCATTTTCGGTTTAAATTTGATAGATATAAATCTTACCACAATCAAGTTCAACTTAATAACGTCCACCGCTGTTATATGCTATATGGTCTCGTTAATTCAGTGGAAAGCTGACAAAAAACTCATCTGACTACAGATTTTAAATTTACAATATGTCATTACAGGTGATATCTTTTATGTACCCAGAGATCTTGAAAATAATGTTTAAGCTCAAATTTTATCTTTAAATCCAACTGCTTCGCAAACACGTTGAATGGTCTTGGCAAGGGTATCCTTACCGATTGGGGAGGAATAATACCATACGTCGCCCTTAGGTTTGTTCAGAGGTCGAAGATAAAATGGTTCCGGTGCATTGGCTGGTAGAACACTAATATATCTTCTGAACAAGTTCACAATCGACCTTTCAGGTCGAGGTACAGCATAGGCCATAACAACTTTGGGTGTGCTCTTCACATTGTTCAGTCCACCTTGATTGTTCTTGCTTATCTTTTCCCGGTAGCGAAGATATTCACCTTGTTCGTTGCTTCCTGTTTCCAGCTGATCTAAGGTCAAACTCCTGTGCTCCTCACCACTGCGCATTGCGAAATTTAGTCCAATCAGAAATACCATGGTATCCACCAAGGTCTGGGGAGTCTCCCCTCCAAGCAATCTTAAGGACCATAACTGTTCCTCTTGTTCCAAGCTGATTACACTAGCCTGTCGGGGGTGAATACCAAGACCCTTCACCGTGCCTTTCTTCATTGCGTTATCCAAGGTATTTTTCACTTCCTTAAACATGGATTCCGATAGAAAATTGATATTTCTTCCAAGTTCATTTAAGTGCATTTGGATCAAAAGGACTAACTGGCGTAGAGTCTTTGGTGGGTACTCATTTCCATCCTCTCTTCTTGCCTCACAAATAAAGCGACTAGGGCAAAAATTAAGTTCATTATCATGCAAGTTCTCAAGTTTTATGTCTATAAAGTCTCCATTCTTGATTTTCATATTTCGGATTACACGCCATTCTTCGAATACCCTGCAGGCCCACTTGATACTCTTCTGGGTGTTTTTGGGGACAAACTTCTTAGTCATTGATGACATTTCATCTTCTGTCATTGGATCAGCGAAACGAACTGAAAAAAGTAAAACAGGTTAATTATCCTTAACAACCCGATCGTCGTTATATCTGTCAAAATAAACAATACAGATCATTTTCAAGAAGAAACTTTTCGAAATTTAATCTTGATACATCCATTTGTTGTATTCTTAATAAAGTATGTATGTGGATCAGGCAAACCTTTTATAGCAAAATACGCAATAACTGTTGTAAAATACCGGAGAACATTTATTGGAAACATTACCTGGTTACCTTCAATTGACTTAATTAAAATGTTTCTTTTTCTATTGTGAATGTAATTGCAAATTTTAAAATCTGATTGTTTAAAACTTGGCATAAACATCTGCATGATACATTTAATTATGGCTAGATGATTAGATACTGTTAACCATCATATATTTGTAATAAGACACTCTGCCTCATGAGCATGAACTGAATCATAATACGAGACCAATACATTGGAAAACTACACATTTTTTAATTGTCTCGATTAAACAATAAAACTGTCCGCCCCAATAGGCTTTTTAAACAGTTTATTCCTTGCATCAAAACGCAAATGTCAATCATGTGTACGTTTTGCTGATTGTGAAATATTACATGCTTGATCCGATATGCTCCGAATGTCGTTCACTGCAGGCATGACAGTTGCAACGTCTCCTCCTGTACCTGTAAAATATACTAGTATTACTGAATGCTTACAAGAAAACACAAGAACTGACGAAATGTCTCCATGAACAAAATATGTATCAAAGCCATCTCTTCTTAGAATGTGGTTTTTAAACATTCGCCCCGAAAAATAACAGCACCTTTACACGGAGATGCATGTCTGATAGAAATAAATTCATTTATTCAAAACATAAGTTGAATAATCAGTTTTAGCAATACATATATACATGTAAATTATCAGTTTTCCTTGGAAACCATTGGCCCCGCTAAAAGAGACCCCCTCTATCCTATATGTTCATAGGGTCTCTGTTAGCGGGACCCATCTGCAAAACTGAAAAATTCCAGGAAGTTGAAAAACACCAAAGGCACAACTGATGTGATGATTATTCAACATAGTAAGGAAATATGGCCGAACGGTTTTTAACTCCTGAAACGGACAGACGGACGGACAGACTGAGACAATGACATGTAGAATATATGGATATCAAAACAAATTTTTTTTTTTTAAATTGAAAGTTTAACATTTAGAAAGTAACTATTATAGCTTCATGGAAGTGCTGTGACGTGATTGTTGAATTTTTATTGCGAGAGGAGAGAACGGAACATAAAAACTGAAATTAATATATGAACAACAATTACCTGCTTTGCCGTCCACGTGGCGATACTGTCGCTCAACAGTGTCACAAGATGCTATAATGTGTCCTTCCTCTTCCGAAGAAATATCGCTGAATTCTCCGTATTTTCTACTTTGTGTATCAGCTGGTACCTGAGAACACGGAATGAGATCATCGTCGACTAAGAACATATAAAAAGACATTCGAAAATGTGGCTCCACTCACGGTTGCGTCTGACAATGAAATGATACAGGTAGCTATCCTTTTCACCACGCCGCGAATGTGAAATACGTATACCCTATTAGGGCTTACAGAAAAAGCGAAGGACAACGGGAACATGCATAATTATCAAAACGAGACCCGAACTGCACGTGCAGCACGCCCCTTAAAAAGCACGGGAAGTACGTGAGCAAGTACTTGTTTTGGCGACCTTGTACAAATCGCCTTTAAAAAAGTGCGTCACAAAATGCAGAAATAAAGTAACAATTGATTAAAAAGTCTCAATTATGTTTTTGGGTTATGGTTTAAGTAAGTTATACCCCTCGGATCCCTGGGTGTAATTGTTGAAATAGTTAGTGAGACCCCTCAGCGCTTCGCGCTTCGGGGTCTAACTAACTATTTCAACGATTACACCCAGGATCCTCGGGGTATAACCATTACATAGAGATGAATTGATAAGCCATGGCGACAGGCTATATCTCGCTGACTGCATTACTTCAGCGTTGCCTGTGGCCATAGTATGACTGTTCAGTCTGGCTGCCACCACTCGCTCTAAAACTTTAGATACAAAGTTCAAATTGGAAACCGGTCTGTAGTTGCCGACAACTTCTGCATCTAGGTTTGGCTTTTTTATCAGTGGTGTTACTAGGGCATGCTTCATGCTATCAGGAACTGTAGAGTCCTCCAGGGATTGGCTCATAATGTGTGTGATTATGGGCACAGTTTCGTCAAGGCACTCCTTCAGCAACCATGTTGTCATAGGATCGAGGCTGCAAGACTTGGTCGGCGATTTTTTGATAATCTGTCTTATTTCCTGTTCAGTTGTAGAAGCAAACTCTGCCAGAGATTGACAGGGTATACGAGGAACACTCAGTGATATGTCTGATGGCCCTGTTGCTTCAAGATTTGAACGGAGTGTCTGTATCTTATCCTGGAAGAACAGAGAAAAGTCTTTTGCTAGTTCATCATTCGACTTGGCACTGGGAAGAACCTGCGACTTATTTTTAAACAAAAGTCTATTTGTGATCTGGTACACTTCCTTTTGGTCTTTAGCACTGTCAATAGTATTAACGAGATACTCTCGTTTTGATTCTTCGACCAGAGCTGTGACTGAATTTCTAGCTGAGGAATGCATCTGTTTATGCACTGCTAGACTACTAGTCACCATTTTCTGTTCAAGTTTTCGGCGATGGCGCTTTGCCTCCCGGATACTTTCGCTGTACCATGCTTCTCTTGTGTGCACTGTTACCGTAAGTAGAGGTGCGTAAAAAGTATAGATCTCATTGTACAAGCAGTGTGTACAGCTGCCTCTGATATGAAAAATCAAACTGGGAAGAAACGAACCCGAGCTCAAACTTGGCATGATGTAGAATGTGACAAATTGAAAAAAGAAAGAAGGAGATATATTAATAGGTTTCGCAAATGTAAAGACTCTCGTGCTTTAAATGATTACCATTGCATTAGAAATAAGTAGAATGCAGTTTGCAAACAAAAACGAAATGAATATATGAAATTGACACAACAACAGTTAGAAAATACCATCAACGATTCTAAACAGTTCTGGTCATCTCTGAAAATTTTTTACGGTAAAGCTAGCCAAACAAATGATATTGATATTAACGAAGGGTATTCTTATTTTAAAACATTGTTTTCTACATCTGAAAGCAGTGCTACAGTTAATCAGATCAGTGACCTGTCCGATAAAAAAGGTGACCATGTAAACTCACGTGCAAAAGAAACAAAATACAAGATATTTCAATCGACGGGCGATAAATGCGACTGAAACAGCGTTACATCATGTCTTCAGAACCCAACAATTCTAAATATGAATTTTCAAAACATTATCTATTCATAACTCTGAGAAACACAAGTTTTAAGAAATGGTCGTTTTGGAATCTCCTTAACTAGACGACATAGAAGCCTAAAAAAGCCAGTTTTGGCTTGTTTTGTGACGTCCTACAGTAATGACGCGTCAACAAATTAAAATCAAAGAAGGTTATTTATGTCGAGGATATCTTTAATTAATTAAATTTCTACTTTTTCAATGTTTTATACTTAAATACCAAATATTGTAGGCCAAAAACATCTTTAAAAAGCGATTTTAGCACCCCATGTGAATTTGAACAGATGTCAAAATAAAAGAAGCATACTCTGATGTATGAAATTGTGAATACTTCTATACAAAACATGTGGCTACCAAATACATTCAAAATCTACTATCTCCGACATCAATATTTCATTTTATACTGTTTTCAAAATGTGGGGACGTTTCTTTTGCACGTGAGTTTATGTGATAACTCAATGATCAGTGACATTCTAGACGCTCCTATAACACGGGATGAAATCCTTTATAGTATTGGACAATTAAAACTGAATAAATCATCCGGAATAGATAACACCCTTGCGAAAAATTTCATACATTCATCGGATATTATACTACCGCATCTTGAATTATTGTTTAATGTCATTCTTGAGAATGGGGCTTTTCCTCAGCCATGGTCTGTTGGTATTATTGTACCTATTCATAAGCATGGGGATAAAAATGAAACCGGAAATTATAGAGGCATAACTCTTCTTAGTGTATTTAGCAAAATATTCATAGCAATTATAAATAAACGTTTAGTGTTCTGGGCAGATTCCTGTGATAAGATAACTGAAGCTCAAGCTGGTTTTAGGAAAGGTTACACTACTACTGATAATATATTTGTTTTGTGTTCACTTATACAGAGATACCTAAATACAAAAGGTTCTAAATTTTTTGTTCTTTTTGTAGATTTTGCAAAAGCGTTCGACTCTGTTCACAGAGACACATTATGGAATCTTCTAGATAGCCATTCCGTAAGCAGTAAAATGAGTAAATTGCTAAGAAGTATTTATAAGAACGTAAAGATGTGTGTGAGAAACAACAATGAACTATCTGAAACATTTGAGAGCCAAATAGGAGTTAGACAAGGATGTATCCTGAGACCATTTTTATTTTCATTCTTTATAAACGAATTAGTAATACAAATCCACGAAAATTGTTCGAATGGTATCCAGCTACATCCAGATATAATACAGCTATTTCTCCTATTATATGCTGATGATATAATACTCTTCTCGAGCACCATACGAGGACTACAAGCAGAGATAAATGAATTTGAAACATATTGTAAGGAATGGAAACTAACCGTTAATATCAATAAAACTAAGATCACTGTGTTCAAGAATGGGGGGAAACTTGCTGCAAGCGAAAAATGGTATTATAAAGGTGAATTGATTGAAACAATTACATGTTATAAATTTTTTAGGTGCATATTTTACAAACCACCTGTCGTGGTCCTTACATGCTAGAAATGCAGCTATGCAGGCAAAGAAAATACTGATTGGGGTTATGAGATACATTTATATTTTAGGCGATATGTCACATAAATCCTTCTTTAGAATTGTTTATGCTAAGATCAGCCCAATTCTTCTTTACGGCTCTGAGATTTGGGAACTTCAAACATTTGATGTAAGAGAAAAGATACATTTGTATGCTATTAAAAGATTTCTCGGCGTGAAAGTTACTACTTCAAATATAATGGTTTATGGTGAATGTGGCAGATTTCCGTTATACATAGAATCAAAAGTAAAAGTAATAAGATATTGGTTGAAAATACTAAATATGCCATCCAATAGATTACCAAAAATGTGTTATAATATGATGATTTTATATGATAAAAATGGAAAATGTATTTGGTTACAGACGTTAACAATTTGTTTTTTTCAAGTGGTTTCGGTAATATATGGATGGAACAATGTTTAGACTCTCATTCAAAGTTTCTAATATCCTTTAAGCAAGGCTTCAAGATATATATTTGCAAGACTGGCTTAACCTCTTATCTGTATCAAATAAATGTTTTTATTACAGAATGTTTAAACAATCTATATATAATGAAAGTTATTTATCCTCGTTAAATGTTCGGAAATATAGACTCTCCCTTACAAAATTTCGTTGCTCATGTCATGATTTACGGATAGAAACAGGAAGATATACTGGATTAATAAGAGAAGATAGAATTTGTAAAATGTGCCATTTGAATTTAATTGAAGATGAATATCATTTCCTTTGTGTATGTCCAGCTTATCACTCTTTAAAAATAAGTATATTAAGAAATATTACTTTACACATCATAGTATTCATAAATTTGTATCATTATTATCCTGTTCTAGTAAAACACATTTAAAAAATCTTTCAATGTATGTATATCATGCCTTTATACATAGAAAGAATGTACTCTCAACTACCTAAGATATCGCTTGTATATACATGTATGTAATATAGGCCTGTGGCCTTTTAAGTGCAAATAAAGATTGATTGAACCTGGTGGTGTTACTTTATTTATCGCCAGATTATCGATATCTCCTTAACCATGTTTCAGTGATGATCAGAACGTCGGGATGATTATCCAAAATCAAGTCTTTCAAAGAGTCACTTTTATCCATGTTGGAAGAATGTGTCTTTACAGACCTTGCATGGATTGCCAACTTGACATCGATATGTTTTGAAAGTAACCTGCTGATCGGTACATTTCTGATTGGAAGCTCTGCCCTGAGTCCCCCTCCTTGTTTTCTTCACTTTAGAAAGATTAAGTGTTCTCAACAAGTTGACAGTGGCCGGTAATGACACGGTATAACGAGCTCGCTTCTCAAGAGATTTCAGTTCAGTTGGAGAATAGGTGATCATTGTGAATATTACACAACTAATCAAGAATGTGGCAACTGTCATGCTTGAGTAGTCCACTGGTTGGGTTGCCTCTAATTGGCAAACAATAGCCCATGGCTTACACAGTCAGGGTTGAAATAAATGCCATGGTTTCATAGTGACATTTAAAAAAAAAAATATTCACAAATATATGTCAGAATAAACTTCAAAAGTCACCGAAAATTACAGCACTGTGTTGGTATGTCCTTAATACATGCCCTTGCTGAAAATCATCACTGTAGATACTTTCCTTGTGTAATAAATCCATGTAAAACTCTACAATCAACTACTATACAAGTTTGTTTATTCCATACTCTTTAACTAAGTAAAACAAACACTCATTTTCGTCTTTCGAGTATATTTCGTCTTAGTGGTCATCATTGAACAACGTACAACATAACTAAAAGTGGTAAGGTGGTCGTTCATCAACAGTTTCCAGGGAATAAAAACCGTAGGAAGCCAATATAAATGGAGTTTAAATAAAGTTTGGCTGCCAAAAATCTCAAATGTCATTATTGTATTTATTGCTCTAAAACAACTGATTGCAGAACATAACGAAGGAAGCGTCTGTGTTTCTGTACGAAGCGACAAGGAAGCGTGCCTATTTCGGAAACGTGAAGATCCTGCTACCTGAGACGTGGAGTCCTGATCCGTCCTGGGGGCATGCTACTGTGGAGACGTTTGAGGAGGCAAACATCAGAGTGGACAAACCTCACCCGAGCTATGGATCAGACCCCTACACCTTCCAGCCAGAAGGATGCGGAGTTCCCGGTAAATACATACATCTTACAGAGGAGTATGTTCTGGACAAGGATGGGAAAAGGGCTACGACTTGGGGACCACCGGGTGAGCAACAACAAAGTCTACGGTTCTCTTATTGTAAGCTTATGACATGTACATTGATTTTAATCTGAGTAATGATAGGATGATGAACCACAGTGTGGTGGATGAGTTTGTTAATTACAAAAGGATTACAACCAACTCCTGACACCAACAACTAAAATCCCTTGTCATGGTGGACAGTGCAAAACAACAAAACATTATGAAGAGTTTCCAAGAAATGCTTGTATTATACAAAGTAGTCTTTATAAACTATTTCACTGGTATAATGAGATAATGTGTCAAGATCTAATATTCATGTTATATTTCAATATGTAAATGATGAAGTCGAGGATTTGCAATTTTTAGGGAGAACAATAGTCCACGAATTTGCCCATCTTCGTTACGGAGTGTTTGACGAGTACGGTCTTGGAACAAAAGAATATCCTAGAAGAACTTCTATATCGATGACAAGATCGTCTATCCAACTGCCTGTACATACTCCATCAGAGGGAAAGTGTATGGGAACTGCGCCACAGATCCTGCTACTAACCTGCCTGTAGATCCTGCATGTTTCTTCTTGGGGGACGTAAAGCAGAACACTGCAAAAGCATCCATCATGTATGACACTGTCATAGAAACGGTGAGTCTTGACCATATAGAAACCATATGAAGCCTTTGCCCTTCACTCTAACCACCATCCTTACCAATACGTTAATCCTTAGTCTAAACACTTTCCCCTATAATGCTACAGAAAACCCTTAACACTTAGTCTTAACCTGCGTGTAACATCATCCCTAAACCTAAACATAACCAATGCCCTAACTTTATATGTTAAACCTCACCTTCTTATACAAATTCTGAAGATGCTTAAAGACATAAAGCATGTCACTTATTTCTTCGTTAAGATGACAACATTTTGTGAGAGTAACACCAACGACCCGGACATGACCCACAACAGTCTGGCCCCGAACCAGCAGAACAAAATGTGTAATCACAAGGGCACTTGGGACGTCATCAAAGATCACGTGGACTTCAAGGGAGATAACCTGCCTGTCAACAAGACCGTGTCTGAACTGGAACCAACCTTCACCATCTTTCAGATAACCAAGAACACAACGTCCATGGGAGCGGAAGTGTGTGGGAGACCCGTCGTGCTGGTGTTGGACGTGTCAGGGTCTATGGCAGGGGTGCGTGTTTGATATATTAGATTGATAACTCTAACACTTATTCTATAAAGGATAATTTCAATGAGTAGTCTCTAACAAAACATCAACAAGCAATCGCAAAACAGCGAAAACTTGACTTCAATATAAACTGTTCAGCATTGGGTTTAACTATTCATAATTTATATAAACGCTTTATACATATCAATTCCTGTTGCAAAATAGTTTTAACATGAATTAGATGACACTGGTTGATATATTGAGTCTAGTATTTGTTTATTTTTTTCAAAGGCTCGAATATTTAAACAAAGACAGACAGCAGTCAAACTGATCAAGGACATCTTATCAGTTGGGACAAAGGTGGGCGTGGTCAGCTTCTCTACTTCCGCCAAGACTTTGGTCAACTTGACAGCCCTCTCAACAATGGCTGATAGGAACACGGTTGCAAATAGCGTTCCTCAATTTGCATTTGGTGGAAGAGGAATTGGACTCGGTCTTCTGAAAGCGAGACAGGTATTATAGTCATACATGTATGATTTATCTTGTTTGATAAACTGAAGTACAAACGAAAGTACACATCCCATAATTTTCAAGTTCTTAAAAGATATTTGACGAAGCAATATCATTCTTCAAGAAGTCACTTAGTCATCGTAAGTCACTAACGACAGTACCTACAGCTATAGTGACAGCTCATTTTATCAATCAATCAATATTTTAGTTCAGTAGAAAAGCCTACGGCCCACGTACAAAATCAACAAATCAAATATATAAACAGAGTTGCTTATAGTCAAATAAAAGAATTTCGAACAATCAAGGCATCTTTCACATTATTTGAAATAGCTATCAAATGTGTTACGTTATAATCTTGAAGTTTATGCATCATTATGTCTTCATTCATGTACATTGGTATATTTTCAAAATATTTATCACGTAAATCATTATAAACTGGACATTTGTAAAGAAAGTGAAATTCATCCTCCACGATAATGGATTAACATTTTTTACAGTAACGACATTCACGTGGAATACCATCTCGTCTACCTATATTTTTATATAGTTGTAGCTCATCAATTCTTAATCAAGTATTTCTACGTCTTGCTTCTTTAGATTTATTGGTTACCAGATACTTTTCTAAACCGAACGCATATTGTATTCTAGAATATAAATGCAATGTTGAATATTCACTTATTCAGCCATTAAAGTTTGAACATGGCAGTTCTGAATCCTAGTTTCGAAATTGAAAAGAAAAGCCTCCTTGAAACCTACCCCTTGATTTTCCCACACAAAACCGCAACCATAAGTAAATAAAATAATTCTGACATGCTGCACCCACGTTTTACGTCCAACTTTATCTGAATTACACAACATTAGATAAGTCTGTTTTGGATACCTATCATCTGACATTTCAAGCAATCTAATCCAGAATTTAATTACTCTCAGCAAAGAATCAATATAAATATAGTGTCTGCCACATTCAGCTAAAACAGCAACATTAGTACTCTTATAAATCACACCCAATACAAACTTGCAAAATCTTACTTGAAACTGTTCAACAACTGACCACTTTTGATAACCCTATATTTCCGACGCATATAATATAATCGGTTTTATCTGAACATCTAAGAGAACCAGGGGAGAGATGTTTACAAGCTTATAACTTAAAAGTTTAACTGAAAATAAAGCATTAGAGGCTTTGTTTACAAGATTCTGAACAAACTTTGACCAAGATAACCTACTTGAAAACAATAACCCTAAATAGTTGTAATAGGATGAACTTTTCAATATTCTATCCTCAAAATACCAAATTTCACTTTTCCTTAGTTTACCACCATTTCTAATAACTACCTCTGTTTTGTCAAAATTAACAGTTAATCCCCATCTATCAGAGAATTCTACCAATAAATGTATCTTCCTTTGCAATCCAATAACACTGTCTGAAAATAAACACAAGTCATCTGCATACAGCAAAAGATACAATTCCAAAAACTCTGGTCATAAAAAGATACCTCTATCTGATTTCTCCATCACACCATGAAGTTTATTTACAAATAACGAAAACAGTAACGGACTTAAAATGCACCCTTGCCTCACTCCGCTAAAAGAATCAAAATAATCCGAGAATGAAGAACGAGATAACTTAACGCAAGCTCTAGTTTTGGAATAGATATCCTTGATAATATTAAACATACGATCATGAATATTATTTGACAACAAAACAGAATATAACAAGTCTGTTAACCGAATCGAACGCTTTCCTGAAATAGAACTTTGATAAATATTTTTGAACAATGCTTTGTAAGGTAAATATATTGTCCACAGTTGAATAACCTTTACGCAAAACCCCCTTGACTTTCAGGATACAAATTCATAAGTTCAACAAAATCTTTCAAACAATTATTAAGCACAGCAGTAAACAATTTACCACATATATCCATCAATGATAAACCACGGTAATTATTAACATCATGTATAATACCCTTCTTATGTAAAGGAAAAAGCATACGTTTAGACCACTGTTCGGAAAATTCCCAGATTTGAAAACGTTATTGAAAACCACAAATAAATAAGAAGAAAGGATGTCATAATTGTGTTAAAAAACCTCGGGCGGTACACCATCCGGACCCGAACTCTTTCTCAGTTTGAGATCATCCACAGCTCTATCAATTTCCTCCCGACTGAAATCTCTGTTTAGCAGATTGTTAGTGTCATCATCATTACAAGCAGCACAATGAGAAGCTATATCATCATGGCAATATATATAATCTTTCACAAATGCCATGAAGTCATTATCAACAACAGCGTGCTGAATATTAAGAACTGATTTGAAATATAAAACCCATGAAGAACAATCAATAGCAGGAGAATTGTACATAAAATCCTTGTTGAAGACTTTAACATAAGACCAAAATGATTTTGCATTATTACTTTGACACTGCAATAATAAATCACTAGTAACAGTAGCGAAATAATGTTCTTTGCGGTGGCGACATTACTCTCTAAATTTGTTACGAGCGGCATGAAACCGAGTCAGATATCCAAAGTTACCTGTTATTCTGAATCTGTACAGGAGATCATATTTTTCACGTTTTAATATCTCACATTTTTAAGCTATATGAATATCTCACAAAGTGTTGGTAACAAAATTAGAATTTCTTTCTAAAAATCCAGCTTTCTGCCTCTGATTGTTGTCCTGTTCAAAAAGTGTGTTTTCGGTTTCATGTTTAAATGAAAATAGGTTTCTGACTTTTTCTGATTTTAAGGCATTTTCAGACTGCTATCTTCTTTTGAGATTTTTCTTTATTAAAACCTTAAAGATACTTACATGATTGACAGCTGTTTTAAGCTGATATATAGAAATGACTTTAGCTTTCATCCATACATCTACATGTACCTACATGTACCTAACATCTAAGTTTCCTTAATCAACCGAAATAGTGTTTATATCTGTATATGCGGCAATTCATGCTTAACATCATTTATCACTGTTTTATTATTATCAAGAGAAATCTACTTTTATAAAGTAGCGTTGATAAGGGAGAGAAAAAAGGCACTCTATATAGCTTTCACTCATTGCTTATTGGAACACAGATGCTGGCAGATGCGGGAGCTCTTAACGACGGTCGAATAGTGCTGATCACTGATGGAGAGGACACTGAGCATCCCACAATAAGTGACATGATGAGTCAGATCACCAGCACCGGGATCAGGGTCCACACTGTGGCCTACAGCAGAGCAGCCACAACGGCAATCCATACACTCTCCATACTGACGGGTAGGTTCACCAATTGTCTCACTCTATGTCTTTTCATCCCGTGTATCCCATGTGAATCTGTTACTAACTAGCGGGTGAAAGCTTTAGCAGAATCACCTACCTTAAAAAAAACGCAACAAAAATTTCACCATAGTTTTTGTCCAATGATTTCTTACAATATGACTAATATCAAACGAAGTACGCCAAATATCTAAGTCTGAAAAGGGTCTTTCTAATTTGTATAGGTACATTAAATATGCCCAATACAAAGGATACAAATATTTCAGTTTTGTTACGGGTTTTGTCTTGTCAATTTTCAGCATCCTTATAGTTACTTTTTCTTAATTGAAATAACACACATCAAAGATCACATATTGAAAGATCACATGTTTATTCAAAGTTTTTTTTTCGAGATGTAACATCATACCTTGCCATTGGCAAACGACCACCTTTATATCGGTGTCTTTGACTAGTTATTTAAATCATTTCAAGTTCATAATGTTCTTCTTCATTCCTCATTCTAATCAACATAAGTTAGTATCCTTTCAGTTCACAAAATCAGCTTCAACCTGAAGTTGGTCTTCATGTTCTGTCATAATAGAAAATAGCCCCAGGTGTTGAACAAAATACAATTAATTGTACAATTAAAAAATGAAATTCTAGGTAGCTCTCTCAACTAAACATGATTAGATATAAAGCATTCTTATAACCATATATACTTAAAAATCATCTCATACCAAAGATGTTTCTGTAAACTGTACACTAGGTGGTCAGTATGCCTACTACTCGGAATCGGCAACATCGACTGTGCTGGACTCTGCTATGGAGAATCTGATGAAAGACATCTCAATCTGCAACCATGTTGCAAGGCACGAGGTAGGATCTCAGTACCGCCATATTGGAGGTGACTGAATCGAATTGTATGAGCATGATCATATGCTTGGATCAGGCCCACTTGAACTTGATGTAATGTGCTGTGCACTGTTATTCCTTCCTATTTATAGATGACGATGACCCCACATAAACATTGCAAGGTTTTACCTCTATGCAAATTACTTATTTAAATTGTAATCTCAGTAGCTGACTGTAGGCCTTATATATTTGAACATGTTCGTTGCATATAACATCCACAACCATTGGTGAACGTGCATACATGATCTTCATTATCATAACCATTTTCAATATGTCTCAAAAGAAATTATATTAATGTCGCCTAGTGCATTTTTATTTTATTTTATCATATTTGTTTTAGATAACAAGGCTGTCCAACATTCTAAAGCCCAACACCATTGTTGGTCGTGATTTCATTATAGACCCGACCCTGACAAATGAAGTAATGTTTGTATTCACACTACCACAGGGCGTTTCCGTTACTGTAAGTATGAGAAACGACTCATTTGTGTTTCTTAAGTTTGCGATGAGCTGTTTATCATATTTATAATTTGATTGGCACCAGTTCCCTTAAAGCTGAACCAATATCAACATACCCCACACTCTACTTGACACACACACATGTTTTTAAATTTTGTTTTAAATTTATATTTTCAAGATAATTACAGTGTATGTTCAATTGGTATCAACTGATGTCACCTTTTCATAAACACTATGATACTGGAACAGTCTCGTTGGCACCCTAATGTTGTCATTTCATAAACAAATGATACTGGGGAAAGATGTTATATAGCTACCATTCTGCAGCTACATGTACCCAGTTATACGAGTCATAACTTTGACATACTGATATATATCTTTTAATCATATAGCCATATCGAAAGAGGTAGTCTTCAACAAAATAAAAGCTGGTATTTTAACATCAAAGGTAACACTGACGTCGCCTCATGGACAGATGTTCACCTCCTCCAGTCATGAGTATTCCTTTGATTCGAGTCACAACATCGCCAGGTTCAACTTCAAACAAGCAACGGTAAACAGTTTCCTCCTCCTCTGTTGTTTCTTCACTAAGACAAATAGTGTGCATCTGACCGTTTTACCATCGACAGAAGCATACAACTTATAATGTATTTATATAAATAGCTGACACTTTTTCTCGGTTATGTTCTGCTGATTTGTTCATACTGGATGTATTATACTCAATGCATTTCTGAACGAAGGACTATACTCAATGCAACATCCCATGCCCTGATTTACCACCTTTATTACAGACACTTCCACGCTGTATGGTTGATTGGAATCTTTCGAGACTGTAGCTGTTACTTTAATTGATGTCATCTTTTGTACGGCCAAATTCTGGTACCTCCAATATTGACATTTCATAACTAGTCTTTACACCCATGAGGTGATTTGTTATACATGATGCAGGTAGGCAAGTGGCACTACACACTGAGAAGTAGCTCACCGGGGGTCGTGTCCGTTGTTGTGAAGGCTCTCCCAGGAAATGAAGACCCTTATAAGACAACGTCCTGGCTTTCATCAACCTCTGCTGACCTTGCCAATTCGAGCTCCCCAGTCGTCGTCTACGTGCACGTACATAAAGGGTATTCTCCGGTTATAAACGCAGTCGTCACAGTGTAGGTAGAGAGACCAGTTGGAGGTTTTGTTATCCTCACACCAAAAGATGATGGAATACGTGAGTTAAACCAATTAAACCATGTCAGATCACTGACTTATTTTATTTTTGAACTGTACTATAGTGAAACTTGTTTCATGGATAAGCATCGCATGAAACAGTTCCGATACACACGTTTAATGCAATATTATTATAAGAAGGTTCTTCACCAAATTTGAATATCAATATATACATGAAAAATGTGTGCTAAATCCTTTTCTTTTATAAATATTTGGTTGTTTATTTTAGAGATAAGAGCACCCAATCTAGGTTGGAGTGTTGCAAAATAAGTACATTCATCCATAAAACATCATTATCATAAAAAAAAATATATATATATATATCAAGATTATTGCTTTGTTGGAATGAAAGTTCATGGTTACACATATATGCTAGAAGAAAATGTAATGTCATATTTATCTATGATAACTTTGATAATGGTGACTTTAATTCAAATGGAAATAACCCAAACGCTTGTCTGAGTACAACATAATTAACATCTTTCATGTTACATAGATTATAAAGCAAGATATATTTTATTTCGTAAATTTATAATACAGTGATTTAATTATCCTACAGGTTACAAACCAGTCATAGATGACACTATTACAAAATGGACACAAACGCTACAACGCTATGCACCATTTGAATCTTACGTGTGAGGATGTGTAGAAACAATTGTAAGGAACCTCATTAAACTTTAACAATATATTACAGTTCCAGACAACTTGGCGAATGACGGAGTGTACTCAACCTACTTCAATCTATACAACGGCAACGAGAGGTACTCACTAGATGTTCACGTCAAGAGCATCCCAGGCAAGACCTCAGCAATATTGCAAGGGGCGTCCACATACGGCGCAGCCATGAGAAGAGACAGAGGTATGGTTTATATGTATAAGTCCCTTTTTTTAAAATATACTTTTTAATAGTTTATCTATTAAAATTCCTAGACTGTCGCTTCACTTGATTCATAATTTGATTGATACCCCTGATATAAATTAACTGATTTCAGCTGTTCGATTGGCTACAATGCAGTCTGTTGTCTGATGTGTCTCTTTTTGACTAATAGGGAATTCTCAATATTTATGCATGCATACGACCTATGACCTTTAGAAACGAAAACGAGGCTAAGGCCGCTTCTGGTTCGCGCAATGGCTGCATGTCGGCAGTGCGTGCCGCTTGTGTTTCGGTTTCTTTCAACTGGAACTGAATGAAAAGGTTTGTTTATATCGTATTTCACCGATGCAAGATTTTTAAAAAAGCGTTTTTGACAATAAAATATGACAAATGGTAATGGTATTTGTTTCAGGTTTAGCGGCAAACAACGTTTGTTTTGGATAGTTTTACTCGTGGCAAGTTCAAGAGTTTTTCATTTTGTCATCGGCCCGTAAACGGGATGATTTGAATTTCTTTTTTGGCTAATAATGTCCGTTTTTCGTAATCATTCGGCAAAATAAACCTCCATTGAATTTATAATAATCCCTAAGTTGGGAACCTGTAATAAGTGGATCAATGACCGACGGCAGTAACTAAACCTCTTGAAGGTGCTGCCCCACTTCCATCCCAAAATGAACACAGTATTAATTGAAAGCAAAGTGCAACTGGACCTATATATTTAAATTCTTTTCGACCTAATGATCAGAATATTTTCAAGAAAAGTAGACATCCAAATAAATCATAAATATTCATTTAAATCAGGAACTAATATATATTATAAAACTAAAAATATATATTTATTAATCTATGATCATAATATTGTCAGTCATTTCCGTGCATTTCCATCAGTAGAGTCTACTAAAATTATTTACACATGTACTGCAGGACACATTAAATCATAACTATCATTTTTTTATGACAAGAAATATCTTAAACAATTTTAAGACTTGAGTTATAAGCTACAATTAAACATAAGTTGATCTTTATAATTTATAGGTACTATTTGATAATTTATTCATGCAGGACTTTGGGAGCAAAATTTACAGCAGGCCAAACATTAAATAAGAAAATTATTATTTTAACCACTTACATACATGTAGATATAGTTATTACCCAACAAAATAGAAATGAAAAATAAATTAATTGAGGTTAATGTTTGGAAGTAACAAGTATATGTCATACTGGAAAATGATTGAAATCTATTATGAAATGTACATGGATGTTTCAATACTCAAGCATACATGATAGATTGTGCTTGAGGAGGTGATGGTCAGGTTTGGGAAATATATTTGTATGTGAATGGTTAAACTACAAATGATACATGGACATGATTAGAAGTAGAAATGCCCATTATTTAATCTTTTGTGTCAGAGATGCAAAAGCCCACCAAGTTCTTAGTGGGAGTAAAATTAAAAGCAGGACAAAACTAATATAAGGAAATAAATTATTTGCTAATAACTAATATTAAACCATATACTTAGATATAGTCATCACCAAACAATAACCAACACAACGAAATTTAAATTAAATGTGTTTGAGGTTAATGTTTGAGAGTAACAAGTACATGTCATCCTGGATAATGATGAAATGTAATGTGAAATGCACATGTATATGCATGTTTCAATACACAATATATACATGATAGATTGTGCTCAAGGAGGTGGTGGTCATGTTTGAGAAATATATGTATATCTCTTTTTTAAATACAAATAAAATTAAAATTTATTCAAATGTATATTATTTTTATTTTATTTATTATTTTTTTAAAAACTTTTGAAAGATACACAATCCCACTGAATGCTTTCTTTTCTGATTTATTATTCTAGAATAATTCATAAAGTAAAAAAGGGACCCTGATTGCAAATAGGTTGGTGGGTACATACTACATAGGGTATTCAAATCTTCATGCCATGTATGACATGGGGTATAATATCACATTAGCACTGGGAGATTGTTTCTTTATTTTGAAATGAATAGAATCAGTAAATAAATTAAATTCATGTAATATAAAGTAAGCATGCAATATTTAAAAAAAATAATTTTCAACTTTGAAGTACAAGGAATATAAAATTACTCTCCTAACTTTTGAATTAGTCTCACTCCTTTTAGTTAATGTTTACTTGAATTACAAAATTACCATAATAAATTTATTATCACAGATCATAAGCTACAACTGTTTTCCAACTATTTATTTCCTGTCTTGTAAAGGGTTCCATCATTCATTTAATTTATTTTGTGTACTGTTGTCAGCTTCTTAAATAAAATAAATAGTATGTTTGTAGGTAGAAATCCTTTTCTTATGAAATATTTTTTTGAACATCTGTTTAATTTTCAAAGCTTATTCACATATCTACATGTGCTCACAAATTAGAATCCTCATCACATTGATAACATTGATTACCGACTGATCATTGATAACTCTCCTCAAACCATTAATTAAATAAAGCCATAATAAATTAATTGCTAAATATGTTTATGTATTTCTTACATATAAATAAGAACGCTATGTTCATTGTTTAAAATTATTTTGCTCATGTAGACATTCAAATGACTTACTAAAAAATATATTGATTAAAACTAGAACAGATTATGTATATTTGATTGAATTATAATATCTACTTTACTGCTTCAACTTCAAATAACCTGTACTGTACTAATTGGACCGTAATTGAACTATATCCAAATGAACAATTTGAATCAATTTACACTCCAAAATCCATTTTTTTTAAAAACAAGAATTTGGTTCGTTTACAGTGAGTTGCACTGAATGACCCCTTTGCAGTTCGTAGGCATGTCGAAAGAGCTGACCGTTTAGCCGAATGATGGCTAAGATTTGAACAGTTTCTTCCCACCCAGTGGTTATATACAATGATTTCTTTGCATGAATGGGTAGGGTGTAAATTTCCATTCGTATTTGTTCATATTAGAGCAGTGAAACGACAACGAGTTTGACAGATTTACAGTTCAAAATGACGGTAAACACAACGAGGAAATCCTACCGTAAATTATTCGAAAAACATCGCCTTGCATGTAAAATAGTATCCTGGGCGGTGGTAATTGAAGATAATCGACAGATGCATCGATCTTGAAAGTTTTCCCAGTGATTATATCATTATTTTTAATAAAAGTAAGTGTTATTTAGAAGAGCTACCGACTTGTCAATGCTATGTGAATGGTACTTCCGGGTTTGGAAGCGGCCTTAGCCTCGTTTTCGATTTAGCGCACGCGGTTCCATATGCCTCATAAATATTCATGAGGCAATATTAAGAATCCCCTATTGGTATCAGCTAATAAATGTATGGGTCAAGCCAAAAGATTTAGTTTTCCTCCAGAAAATATACTGCCTGTAAAGACACAATTGACGGGCAACTTTACGCGTACAACATCCCCGGGCGCCAGGGACGTGAAGGGGTTTGTACCCAACAAGGACAACTTCCCGCCAAGCAGAGTCACAGACCTGACAGTTACAGCCTTCAGCACGGAGTCCTCTACTGTGACCTTGACCTGGACCGCTCCCGGGGACGATCTGGATCAGGGAACAGGTGAGATTTGACAGATCATTATGTCAGAAATGGCAACAGATAACCCAGTTCCAATCCATATGTCAGTAACATCAACATATCTACAAGATTTACTTCTAATATTTATATTCTTAATATATTTATTTCAGGTAGCCATTCTTATTCTCTTCAATTGTTGTCTTTTTAAAACTACATCAGAATACATTTAAAACATGTCGAAACTTCAAATGAAATTGACATTGTTGTGATTTTATTTCACTTTTCAGCAACAAGTTACAAATTGAGGATGTCCAACACATTGAATCAACTGAGGAACTCATTTGACAAATGTCTGATCGTAAGTCCTGCTATGCTGAAGGAAGGATCGCTAACCCCTGAACCTGCAGGAAACCATCAACGTATTTCCATTAAGACACCGAAGAACTGGACCACCATCTACTTTGGTCTACTAACTCAAGACGAGGCTGGTCATGCTTCTGATATGTCCAACTTCATCACAGTGACCTTCAAGAAGGTGACTTTCCAAGGGCAGACAACTCCCGCTCATCTACCTATACTCGAAGACCCTGTCCCACACGGCCCTGAGATCAGAATCATTGTTGCAGTTGTTTGTGGTCTACTTGGTGGGGCACTGATAACCGGAGTTGCCGTTTGTGTTGTCTACAGAACAAAGAAGATAAAAACTAAGGTCCACTTGTCTAAGAATCCGCTCGGTGCTGATATGACAGAGCCCAACATTCCAGCAGTTATCACCATTGCAAAGTGACCTGTTTCTCCTAGATAACATTAATCTACTCCAGTAGTCTACTGGATGGGGCACTTTTTTGTTTCTCAAAGAACTGAAAGAGGCAACAGCAAAATTAATCTGTCGGAAGCATTAAACCTTGAAGACCAAATGGTAAAGATACTGCTTCAGTTGGAGACCTGTGTTAAATGTAACCACAGTAACTTTACCCTGCCTATAATGTTTCAATGAACCCCAATAGAATAGTCCTATTATTTTCCTTAGTGGTCTGTTGTGATAGTATTACTTGATATTAGGTCAAAGTATGCCAAGGTTTGTAAATATTGATGTGTTTGAGGAGTAGATAGAGCGAATAAAAATTATTCTAATAATAACGATTTTGAGTGCGCCTTTGGGGGTTAAGTAGTTCAATAAGAAAAAAAATTTGAAATGTAAATCAAATATAATATTAGATGATTCATTTGCATGTATGTCTTCTTTTATGGCCGATTTTAACTACAGATAATACTTTTTTTAAATGAAAAAAAAAGCTGAATATGTTTCAATATGTAACCCCTCTGTCTTGTTGATCATTTAAAACAAAGGAAAAACATTTCCTGGAAGTTAATAAGCTTGAATGAAAAGTCTCATATATTCAAACAACATGTCATGTTCCGATTACATTACACCACATCCTGTAATAGGCACTGTTGAAATTGTGACTGTTACTGTTGTTACTCAGTCATAATATGATGTTTACTCTATATGAACCAACAATAATATCGTTCTCTGGTTATTGAGTATTTCCTGTATGGACTTAATGTATGGATTTATTACTTGTTGGATACTAACAAGCCTGATATTAGGAAATCCATTTGCACTTGTTTTTATCGTATTTGAAATAACTTGGATACATTGTATCGAAAAGATGTGATGAAAATTTAAAAACATATATATGTATACATATAATATATTAAAATAAGCTTACATAGTAATCATTCGGAGTAGAAAAGTTATTCTTAGTAAGTTGTTAAAGGAGCTATAGCATGTTTATTGTAAAATTTATTTATTTCAAATTTCCTATTTATGATGTTAGTTTATGTCATTTAAATTTACTTTAGAGAGCAAAACATCTTATTACACAAACCAATTATCCATACTGGTAATAACGATTTCGCTTAGAAAGCCAAATTGTATGGTGGCCATTTTATTGTGAACACATTTTTTTACTTCGAATTACAAAAAAATGCATGGCTTTACCCAACCATATACGCTCATTTTTTACTTGATTTTCCGAAGAGAGAAGGGTGCTTCACTATTGTTGGCACGAAGTGGAAGGGTCAAAGTGGTTTGAGCTCCGTCCGTCCGTGAGTGCGTGCGTTCGTCCGTGCGTCCGTCCGAGATAAAAGGGACAGTTTTTATCAGAAACCGTTTAAGATAGGACTAACAAATTTGGTGTGTGACTTGAGGGTAATGATGGAGTTCAAATATGAGATGCTTGCATATATTGTTTTCTCGAGTAATTGCCCTTGTTCCGTATTTTTATACTTTATTAATGGTATCTCCAAAGGGGACAGCTTTGCTCAGAGACTATTTAAGATAGGAAAACCAAAGTTGATGTGATGCTTGAGGGCATAAATACCATGATTGAGTTAAAAACTGAGGAGCGTGCAATTATTATTTCCGGAGTTATTGCCCTTCTTCCGTATTTTTGGACTCTGTTCATGGTATCTTCAAAGGGGACAGCTTTTTAACTGCTTAAAAACTGTTTAAAATTAGGAAACGTGAAGGAGAGCAAGTTGAGCTTGCATGATAACAGCTCTAATGTCATAATCATGATAATATATAGACTTTAGGGAGCCACACTCAACATGGGCAGTCATTTGCAAAGAAACAAGACTTCTCCTCATTGTTAAATAATAAAGCATTATCATGTAGTAAATAAACTATTTTTCACGCATACAAAGTTTGTACGAGGGGATATCAAAAAGTTTCAATTATCACAAAGAATGTACTGGTGAATACGGACCAGCTGGTCACTGTAGCATAAGTGATCCTTGTCTAGTTCCTGGGTCAATAATAGTCTTTTTCGCAACAGCCAGTTTTACTTCTGTTGACCAAATAGCACAGTACCCCCTATTATGGAGAAAATTGGGGCGAGCAGTGTAATTAAGTATTTACATTTGGAGGCTATACTGCACGTCAAATTCATGGTGAGATGAAATCTGTTTATGACATTTATGACATGTCGCTCGCAGATGAGCCAAGAAGTGGACGCCCCTCACTTACTGATGATATGGATGTCATCAAGAAGTTTGAGACGCTGGTTCAAGAAGATCGCCGCGTAACTCTGCAAATGATAATGCATGAAACAGGTCTGAGTTATGGCAATGCATGGAACATACTCCATAACCAGTTGTATATGTCCAAAATGTCAGCACGCTGGGTTCCTCACTTACTGGCTCCATTGCAAAACAGAATCGAAGGGACATGTCACGGCAGGCATTGGAGCTTCTGTTAGCTGACAATGCCCCAGCTCACACTTGTCAAGCCGGTGCTGTGGAGGCACGGCGATGTGGCTTTGAAATCTTACCGCATCCCCCCTATTCACCCGATCTTGCACCAAGTGACTTCTTCTTGTTCCCTGAGATGAAAAATCCACTTCGTGGACGTCGTTTTGAGGACACCAATGACATCATTCGAGAGGTGGAGGCTTGGTTTTTCCATGAAATCAGGGGTCTTCTATTCAGACGCTCTGCGCAAAGTCAAGAAGCGATGGGGAAAATGTGTATCTCTGGATGGTCACTATGTAGAGAAGTCTTAAAAACATGAGAACAAAATAAAGTTTGTACCTTTGATATGTGTTTGTGATAATTGAAACTTTTTGATATCACCTCATAGTTGCATAATTATCTAAATAAATTGGTTCTTCAAAATGCCTTAAAAAGTTAATCAAATAAAGTGAGAGTCAATCAACATCATTTTTCAGTTTTAAATAGTTTCTTTCTAATCCGGACATTTAAATACCGAAGATACACTTGAATGAAAACATGATTCGTATTGGATATTTTAATATGCTTAAAGGAGATTCTATATATCTAACTGTCATGGCATCATTTCAAGGATAAAGGTGTTTTTTCTACAAAGGCAAAATTGGAATGTATGACAATAAACCTAGTTCAACATATGTTTTTAATTTTAAATATCATCAGATTGCTTTGTGAGTTTCTGGGTAGCATTGGTTACATTCAGTACGACCGTTGAGTGATGGTAATGTCATTGAACGTGACTACCACGGGAGCTCTTTTTAAAACTAATATTTCTGGATATTGAGGAATGTTGAAATCAAATAACGCTTGTCATTCTAATGTAGTCCAATTCTAAAAGCTCTTCAATTATTTATTAGCAATGGTTAAGTTGTAAATATGTTGCTATCTTGCTTTTTGTCTTTCTTCTTATGTTAATGAAGATATTTGCTACCGACTTTCATTTGCTGAATAGCAAATACCAGAACCAGCAGTGTTCCTACCAAACTCGTCCTCGAAAATTGTCACTACTGGACTCGTACTCGAATAATATATATTCCCAACTCGTACTCGAAGAATATCTCTTCCCAACTCGAACTTGAAAAATGTCATCATCGACACAGACTTTAATGATGTCACCATCGACACAGACTTTAATACTGCCATCATCGACACAGACTTTAAATAATGTCATCATCGACACAGACTTTATTAATTTCACTATCGACAGGTACTTGAATAATGTCACCATCGACAAGTACTCAAGAAACGTTATTAGCCTTCTCGTACTCGAATAATGTCACTACCTAACTCGCGTTCTAGAAATGTCGTACTCAAGCACCTGGGTACCCGTTACACCCAAAGACAGACAAGCCTCCAAACCTGATATCACAGCTCGTCTCGACTACTTTGATGCTCTCTTCACACGATGTATGCGACTCCCTATCACTCAGAAATCAGGTTATTTCTCGACAATGTTACATGATGTGTCTTCCAATAAAACTATCATTAACAACACTAAGCACTGTTGATTGACCATTTGATCGTTTCCTTGATGTTATGACAATTCATAGATACTTTCAGCATTCATAACATAAAAACACACAATTTTACCACCCTCCCACTAGAAAATGATAAGACTACAGTCATATAACACAAGACGATCTTCAGATAAAGTATACCAGAGTCTCAAATAGAGGAGATTGTTTGACCTAATGCAACACGTATCAGATTTACAAGAACTACGATATAAAAAAAACTTTATATTTTCAACCCAATCCTGCAAACTGAATACTTCAGAATCGAGGATTACAGTTTGTCAATGTTTACAATTACATAACAATTTTTTTTTCGTACATGTATAACTTAATAACAGACGATGTAACCCTGACATTTACACATTTAGACAACAATTGTTGTGCTGAGATTTTTCTTCTGAATGATAGTTACATAAGGGTACCATCATCAAATGGACACATTTACACCATCTTCAAATGGACACATTTACACCACTCACGGATACCCTCATCCTGACTGATACATAAGGGTACCATCATCAAATGGACACATTTACACCACTCACGGACACCCTCATTCTGAATGATACATAAGGGTACCATCATCAAATGGACACATTTACACCACTCACAGATACCCTCATTCTCTTCCCACAGAGGTTACTCTCTTCAGATTTCCGATCTTAACATCTGTTTTATCAGGCCTTATATCTCTGTTGCAGCAACAGGGGAACCTCATAATGTTCCCCTGCTTCATGTCTAATTAAAACATCTTTAACCGGCTACGTCGACCGAGTGATTTCAAAGATATTAGCATTTGCCTGCAAAGGGTCTTGCGAATTAGCATACTTATATCCTTCGAATATGTCTAATGTATGAAACACAAATAAAAAAATTTCGGTTTTTGTCTCTGACTTGGTCTTCTTTATTTATAAGCATTTTCATGATAAATTGTTTTCGCAAATTCAAATCTCATATTTCGAGGAAAATACATTAAAAGAGATAACGTTTATTATAAGTTTCTGTTTTAAAAAATAGCATTATGACGTGTTACTGGCAAATGTCACTTTTACAACAGCGTCGCTGATTGCACAACTAGGTTGAATTGCATCCAGTCAGGACACTCTATTTCTGGCCGAAACAAATCCTCATAGTAGAACAAAGATTAGGGTCGGAAAGCTGAAGGGAGTAACCTCTGTGGGAAGAGAATGGGTCAACCTGCGAACGTCTTAATTTGGCTACCAACAGTACCTTCAACATCAGCGACACCATCCCGAAGACGGAGTAATAAAACTTTAAATCGATTCTTAAGCCACACAATCTTTTTGTCTTCAAAATCTAAAACGGGGATGATGTTCCAATTTCCAGTGATAAGACCCTTTAGGAATCAGGTCAACCCAAGAGGGTGTAAATGTGTCTGATTCCTTATGATTATAAGTCTTAAGATAATAAGTCTATCTTTGAAACAAAGTATGTCCTCAACAACAAGGAACTACACCATAAATAAGGTACCTTCTGAAGGCTTGTCGACCAAACACAACTTATTGTTGAAGAAAGCTTCTGGGAGTGACCGACATACGGTAACAGCCCACAATGTAACCGGTTCTAAAATAGTCCTAGCCACATGTGGCCTTTATTTTACCTCTATTAAATGTTTAAGAATTCCATTGGACAGTACACACCACGTGATCGAAATATATATTTGTTCACTGACCCCCCTCTACCAGTGATGAGGTCAGTTTCGTGACAGAAATTTATTTCACTGACCTGAGATACTGACTCGTCATTGCAGATAGCATCATCTGATTTTGTAATGTGAAAGGACCAATATGGATGTGTGTGTGGTGCAACGGCTAAAAATTTAAATATAAAAGTCTGAAGAAAAAGGAACATCGGGATACTAAAACACTTGATTTCTCATGTCGAGGTCATTATGTGAAATACAAGGACTCTCGGACATGAATGCCTTTGCCGTGTCGGTCAGGTCAGACCGCCTCGTGAGTCAGATATGGAGTCCTTGTATTTCACATAATGACCCCACCATGAGTAACTAAGTGTATATCGTATTTCATTAAACAACTGTAATTGATTGTACCTACAAGTTCAATGAATTCATTATCTTATTGTACATACATAACATTTGTGTAATCTATGCTAGGCATTGAAGTTATATGTATTTCAGTTTGGTATTTTGCAATTTTGGAGTCAGCATATACCCGGAAACCTTCTGTGTTTTCACAATAAGAATATTGTATCCGGAATAATTTTCGTTTTTCCTTAGGAGTATGCCGATTTCAGTGACCTCTCGTTGTGATTTTGGATTCGAATATTGAAAAGCCATGAAATGAAACTGAAGATATTCGTCTGTCATTGTACATATAGACTTACTTAAATGTTTGCAAATTTTAAAGGACGGCAATAAGAATATATTCAGTTCAGAGTCAGTTTAATTTGAACTTATACATAATTTCCATTGCATGAGTCATGTCTTTAATATGACATTATAACCATTCACATATGATCACAGGGGCACTCACTAACATACAACCATGTTGTATTCGTTCGGTGCAAGTGTTGTAATCATAATATGATTATATGGTAGCGTCAAATAATGTTTTGATGTGAAGAAATTTGCGTTTATTATTCAAACTTAAAAATTGTATTATACGACACTCTTTCTTTTAGACAATTATTGGTTTGTTCATTGGTGACAATGATTTTTAAGCATCAATTTTTTAACTTGTTAAACTTGCTTTTGATAATTGGATAGAAATCGTCCTAATGCATGTGCATGACAATTAATTTACTTGAAAATGCTGAACAGTAACGATCTATCCATAATAATTTTAATTCACATCAAACCTAAACACTAACGAAACATTTGACGTACTTACTTTAAAGAAAGTGAAATAAATACAGATAAAGAAAGGACAGATTTATTTTTAAAAGGTTTAATCGTCAATTGGTATCAACATAGATTTACAAGGAAATCTTTCACTTAACGTCCCTGGGGTGTATTTCACAATGAAGGATTGACTGCCTTTAAGGTAAAGTTCAGTCATAAATAAATTGAGCTGTCCGCGTCTCCTTTCAACCCCCTGTTTGCAAGATAAAAAAAACATTTAACACACCAGATGTCGTCCTACGGGCAGACCTTAGATCCTAGTAACAGGACTCGTGACAAAGGGCGACGATACAAACATGTGAACTATTTTATTTGGGAATTTCGGATTTTACATAAATTCATATACTAGAAAACAAAACTCGTGACATAAATATATAAATATATATAAAAATGAAATTGAAATTATATGAAAATAAATGTATATACCTTTCACTTAAAACTATTGATGAAAACGGGATGAATCAAGATAAAGCAAATTGAATGTATATCGATCTCCCCACGAGTATATGTCCTGACACATTGAACCGCCCTCTTAGTAATACCTTTCCATATCAGCATTACACATTAGAAACGCCCTATTATTGCAAACCAGTTACACCAAACAATGCAATAATGTATAAGTATTTCTGTATACAGGCTATTCACATGTCACAGCTTAACTATGTTCAAAGTTGAAAAATACAGTTCATGGCCAACTTCCTACCCAGAGTTACACAATCATTCAAATGTTCAATATAAAATATAATTCACATCCAATTATTTTAAAATAATATAGAAATCATGAGTTACACAACTAGTCACGAATTCATTTCAACTGAAATAATAAACAACTCCGACAGTACGAAATAAGTTTAATATGTTCTAGAATACTCTAAATCAAGCACAGTGCCAGGACCGACAACATTCACTGTTATCTGTTTTGATAAGCACGTTTATATATGTTTTACTAAACCATCAATCTTTCACGTTGTTGGGTAACCTAAATCAGCCAACATTTCTCTGCTATATATATTCCACATTGTTACACCAGTCCTCAGTTGGTTCGGGGAATGAGTATCTAGTGAGCTGGGAACTTTACCTAGGTGAGACTTTATCCTTACTGCCCTTTTGATCTAGCAAATAGGAATAGCATGTACTTTCTTGTTCACCTCCATCATTGCAAAGATTAAATGATGATATGACAACTAAACTGACAAGCAAACGTAACGTCTCTTTATTTTCAAAAGAGTAAAAAACAAAGTACTGCAAACGGAGAGACAATTTTAAAGACGATAATAGGCACATGTTTTGTAAAGATGAACTCAGAATTCCTTACATCACAGTATTTTACTTTATTTTTGTTTTGCCTTTGATATGCTGAAATCGCTTTTTTAAATTGTTGTTTGGTCAGTTTAAAGTCAACTTTAAAAGTGTGAAATGTGGAATTCAAATTAAAAGCTGATGTTATCAACATAAATAATCATGTGCTTTAATTTGATAACGCATCATCATTGTAGAACGCCATGAAACAAGCTCTTCTTTACTTTTCAATCTCTTCTAGTAAGACTTTTCGAAAACGACGATTTCTTAAAAGAAACATGAACAGATAATGTTTTACAATTTAAACTTAGTTTAGTTAGTTTCTGAAGACAATAAGTAACTCTTCCTTAGTTCTAGTTACCACTTGTGTATTAAAATGTCCCGTGCTTTGGATGGTGACGTTTTCTTTACAAGAGATTTGAATAAATGCGTAAATGTTACGATGATATTGATAGAGCTTTTTTTATTGGTTATCAATGATTAGCGATAATGCCCAACCTCCTTTAAAAGTAAATAGTTTTGTTACAAAACATCCAGTTTACGTAAACAGAAATTCTTTTAGAGGTGTTGGACAAGAATGTTGAGTTGTACATTATACACATGGTCATGACAATGACGTGTGGATATTTGTTGACAAATACTACGAGAATTTATATTTAATATGTCTTGTTACCAAATAATACAATGTCTGGAATGTATAATCTGTGTTACTTATTACTTAATATTATTGAACGGTAACCTTCATAACACATTAATTGTCAGTGTGCGTTGTGAACACTTGACTGTTTTTTGTGTATAAAAATCAAGAAACTTGAAACGACGATACAACCCACGACCATTTCTGCGTTGCACATGTTACAGACTTACAGAGCCATGTCATCTCCAGCACGTGTGTGCGTCCTGCTGGTGAGTTGGTTGATCCAGACTGCTGGAGCCGATCACCTCCAGATTCACAACAACAGATATGATAACCTGGTCATCGCCATCTCACCGGACATCCAGGAGAACCGCACCATCATCGAGCAGCTCGTGGTTTGTAAAAGTACCCTGAACACATCTCTCGTAGGGTGCAAAACAAAAACCTTTTAAATACTTTTATATATATAAAATTGAGTGAATGAATAATATGGTGGTGAACAAAAACATTAATTGTCGTGATTAGTGGTAATACTGCTAAATGAATTAATAATGAAAAATATCTAAATACATTTTTTGTTAAAGCTATATTTTAAAATGACTGAACTGTCACGCAATAAGTTGTTGGTAATACAACTGCTTAAATAAACGAACCATCACTCTTATGGCATTTTTTATGTGATTTGTTCTCTTTTTCATGGGCAATCATTTTTGTAATTGTAATCGTCGATCTATTAACCTTTGGACAAATTGTTTAACAAAATTGAAACATTTACAAATGTAATGTTAAAACAAGCAGACAGAGTCTACTATCTACCCGCCTAAAGGGAAAATTAGTATACTGAACAATGATCATGAAGCATTCCTCATTTATAAATCCTAAATCACACATTAGTAATACATTCATGCTACACAATTATAAATACTATAAAATAGATGTTTTTACGAAGATGCATAACAAAATTTGCTATGGAAATAGTTAAAGATAAAAGACATCTACACATGATGATTGTTTCACATATCATGTTTCATTGTCTTACAATTGTTGAGTTCTGGTTCAGGAACAAAATGTTAAGCTATGTTTTCATAGAAACCCCTAAAAATAATATTTCAAAGAAATGGAAAAACCAAAGAGGCACATCTACATCAACCAAGTTTCATTTAGCAATGCCTTACAGTTTTTTAGTTCTTGTCTGGAACAGAAATTTTCATTCATTAATCCATGAAAACGGATAAAAATAAAATTCAATAGATTTTGAAAACCTCAAAAGGCACATCTATACATGATAATTGTTCCCAATATCGAGTTTCCGACGGATGGAGGTCATTTCTATATTCCCGACAACTTCATTGTGGCAGGGGATAGCAAGTGAATAACATAAACTTATTAAGAGATTTTATATTTTAGCCAAAGCAATTTATACAAAACAACAATTTGGAAAAACCATATTTGCATAAGATAAAAAACGAAAAACGTACATATAGCAAACAACCTTAAACAACTGATTGCAGAACATGACGAAAGAAGCATCTGTGTTCCTTTATGAAGCAACGAGGAAGCGTGCCTATTTCGGGAACGTGAAGATCCTGGTGCCTGAGACGTGGAGTCCTGATCCGTCCTGGGGACACGCTACTGTGGAGACGTTTGAGGAGGCAAACATCAGAGTGGACAAAGCTCACCCGAGTTACGGACCAAATCCCTACACCTTCCAGCCAGAAGGATGCGGAGTTCCAGCTAAATACATACATCTTACAGAGGAGTATGTTCTGGACACAAATGGAGACAGGACTGGGAGCTGGGGACAGCCAGGTGAGAAACAACAGATTTGTGGGAAAGTCTAGTATAATTTATCTTTGCTAGTAAGTACTAATGCGTTGATGAAGCATAGTGTGTTAGACAACATTATCAAAACCAGTTAACTGGAATTCGAATCCCATTGGAGTTGCAAAGAAATGCCAATAGTACATAATGTAGTCATTGTGAACGTTATTTGGACTTGTATAATCAGATCATGAGCCAAAGTTTAAATCCATGTTATACTTAAATTTCTATGTACATGATGACTTCAAAGGTTTGAACATTTAAAGGGAGAACAATCGTCCATGAATTTTCCCATCTTCGTTACGGAGTGTTTGACGAGTACGGTCTTGGAACAAACGAATACCCCAACTTCTATATTGACGACACAATCGCCTATCCAACTGCCTGTACCTACTCCATCAGGGGGAAAGTTTATGGGAACTGCACCATAGATCCTGCTACCAATCTGCCCATGTATCCTGAGTGTTTCTTCGTAGGGGATGTGAAGCAAAACGATGCAAAAGTATCCATCATGTATGATCCTGCCATAGAAACGGTGAGCTTGATCACAAATAGACCAATGAGTTAATGTGTTAACCTGGCTAAGGCCAATTTTCCAAAATGCTCAACCCCATCCTAATCCTTTGCTTACAATAACCTTACCCTTACCCTTAATTTACCCTTACAATAAACCTCACTTAAATGTAGGCCTTAGCCATATATTTACACTTAGCCTAACTCCTACCACAAGAGTTAATACTACAGCTTACCCCAAGTAAATAACGTTATACCTAAACTTCAAGTATAACCAAGATACCCGAACTTTACTCATAAATGTTTTAAAAGTTAATGGTATGATAAAGGTTGTAAATTATTTCTTTTTTAAGATGACAACATTCTGTGAGAGTAATACCAAGGACCCGGACATGACCCACAACAGTCTGGCCCCGAACCAGCAGAACAAGATGTGTAATCACAAGGGCACATGGGACGTCATCAAAGATCACGTGGACTTCAAGGGAGATAATCTACCAGTCAACAAGTCCGTGTCTGAACTGGAACCATCCTTCACCATCATTCAGATAACCAAGAGGACGACGTCCACGGGAGCGGAAGTGTGTGGGAGACCCGTGGTTCTGGTGTTGGACGTGTCAGGGTCTATGGACGGGGTGTGTGAGATATATTAGACTTATAAGTATAATTCAAACATATGAAAGATGAGTGGAAGCGTCATATATAATAGACTTTTATGTAGCACTCAAACACAATCAATCATGAAATAAAACTTGACCTCAACATAGCTGTTGTAGAATTGATGTTAAATAATCACGAGTGATATAACCACTTTATTTACATAAATTTTTCTTACAAAATTATCTTTGTTAACAATAATCCATTAATTTTATGACAAATGGTTAACATATTCATCTATCTAATTTTGTCTTTTCTTCCAAGCCGCGAATATTTAAGCAAAGGCAGACAGCGGTCAAACTGATCAAGGACATCCTACCAGTTGGGACAAAGGTGGGCGTGGTCAGCTTCTCCTCTTCCGCCCAGACTCTGCAACCATTAACTGCATTATCAACAATGGCTGATAGGACCATGGTTGCAAATAGTGTTCCTCAGACTGCAGGTGGTGGAACTGGAATCGGACCCGGTCTTCTGAGAGCCAAACAGGTATGATTAGTATTACTTAAAATATATGCTTGTGTCCAAAAGCTGTCCTGTAGCTTGATCTGAAATCTTTGCCTGATCGAGTGATGTATGGAACATACGTGTTCTGACCAATTCATTGACATGCATGTTCGATTTTCGACTTTATTACACTTATATATTTATTTTTTATTATATATATATACATAAATAATGGTGTTTTAACGGTATAGTCACATTATAATGGCAATGTCCTCTCACTCACACAGATGCTGGCAACTGCGGGAGCTCTTGATGACGGTCGTATAGTGTTGATCACTGATGGACAGGAGACTGGCAGACCTTACGTAAAGGAAATGATGAGTCAGATCACCAACACCGGGATCAGGGTCCACACTGTGGCCTACAGCAGAGCGGCAGCAGCGGCAATCCATACACTCTCCACGTCGACCGGTAGGTTGTCCCCTCATCATATTGATATTCGACTAATGTGGGCAACATAATGTTTTAGAGGACAATGGAGTTGGAGTGTTGTTATAGGGACGCCAATATTTACGTCAGATAAACTTTAAGTAATGAATTTAACTACAGTTTGCTAATGGTGTGAAACCAGGTGATATTTTGGGTGTTTGACAATGCCGTAATAGTCCTCAAAGCCGAAAAATACGTTCGCCTTCTCAAGAACCGCTTCATCCCACCATTTTAGGGGAGGTACCTTGCAAAATGAAAGTTTTCTCTCTATATTCGGCCTTAAATATCTGGATTTATCAGGCTGTTGAAAAGTGTGTGTGTGTGTGTGGGGGGGGGGGGGGGGGGGGGGGGGGGGGTTGGCAGCTGACACAGGGGCAACGACCTAAACTCATTTCCATTTCTCAAAATTAAAAAATGTTTACCAAGATTTGTTTTTGTATGTGGCAGGTGGTCAATATGCCTTATACACTGAATCAGCAGCTTCGACTATGTTGGACTCCGCGATGGAGAATCTGATGAATGACATCTCAATCTGCAACAATGTTGCCAGGCTGCAGGTAGAATCTCAGTACCGTTATATTGGAAGGTTTCTGAATCGAATTGTGTGAACACGATCATGTGAGTCCATTGCCTGAACTTGATGTGTTGTACTTAACTCTTCTAGGAGCTGTTCATTACTGCTGTTCCATCCCCTGTGTTAGTTGTACTGAAAATGTGGACAGAGAGAATTACACACATTGACATTGAAAGCTTTTACTTCTATACACAGAACTTATTAACAAAGTGTGTTTCCGTATCATTAATATCATGGAATAAAAATTGCATTATGCGAGCCCGCTCATAATAAATTATGTTTTATTCCAAATATATAATATGAATTATACAGAAACACACGAGGTTAAGAACTTCTTTATCATTTAATGTCATTATCAAAATAAGCGTTTTGTTGTGTTAAAAATGGAAAGAGAATTGACCCAGTATTAATGGAGTAATTTCATAGACGGTACATCAAAGTGATGGTCACTGTATCGGCAATATATGGCTGTGAAGTGCCTGGAAATAGTTCTTAATTAAAACAATTTACAAACATGTTTCTTTAAAAGATTTACAATTGGTCCCTGATTTCTTGGTCATGGAGATATGTTCAATAAGTTCATAAGTAGCTATATCAAAAAGCACTCATAAATCACTTGGTCACGTTACTAGAACAAGGGAATTAACTCCAGTTCCAACGTTTTGGAAACTGCTTTGCAGGGCTGATTTGGATTGCTGCATAGAATTATCTGAAACAGTAATTATTTGTTAGGTGAGGTTGTTTCCTTTGTTTATGACAATAGGTACCTATTTATGTACCTAATGCCGTATGCTCAGCCCTCAATAACTACCGACATGCTAGTGCGATCGACTAGGCGTGTCGGTAGGCCACACACTGCCACATCAAATTCATTTTGTACATAGGACATTGAAGCTACTGATGCTCTTGGTCAATAGCGCACTGACGTTTTGAATGTTTTATGGATACCAAGTTTAATAGATTGCTTCATTGCATCAATAACAATCTCCATTATATGATAAAACTGCTTATAACGATTATTTCATGTCTCTACAGGAGGGTGTAGGTCTTGGAATGTCTACTGCAGAAGAATTGCTCGTGTATTGCTAATTCATTTATTTCTTGCATAATATCCAATATCACTTCTTGTTTCGGACAGAAGACTTTTTATCCAACCGGTATGTAATACCGTGGGATATAGTGAACGCCCCGTCCGTCTGTCCGTCCGTCCGTCCGTACGTCCGTCCGTAATCATTTCGTTTCCGGAGCAGAACTTGAAAACCATTTATCATATCTTTCTGAAACTTCACATATGTATTACACATTTACTGCAGTGGTGCCTTTTGATATTTTCAGATTTTAAATTATTTTGTTTTCGTTCCCATAGAAACTTGTTGAATTTGGACTTTGTTCAGAGACAGGTTCGTTTGCAGAGCACAGCTGAAAAACCGTTCATCATATCTTCCTGAAACTTTGCATGTGTATAACCCACTAATTGAAGTGGTGCCTTTTGATATTTTCAGATTTTTTCTAAAAAATTAATGTTTTCCTGTTTCGATAGAAACATGAGAGGGATGTTGGTTGTTGTTGATTTTGACTGCTAACATACCTGAAACTCAGCATCTGTAATACCCACTAACTGAAGTGCGGTAGTAGATACACAAGTATCTGTCAAAGATGTGTTTTACAAATTTTGTGGAACCGGTGGGATATGTCATCTTCTGATGACTCTTGTTTTCTAAGGAAGGAGGCTTTGAACGTGCACTCATTAAATATATTATAAATCAGTTTTCATATGCCTAAAAAACGAATAGATGACACTGTTGATGTTATATATAATTTAGATAATCAGAGTGTCCGACATCCTGAAGCCCAACACTGATGTTACTCGTGAAGTTCTTATAGACAAAACCCTGTCCAACAATACATTGTTCGTCTTCACATTACCAAAGGGCGTTTCTGTGACGGTGAGTACATCAAACGATAATCTTACTTACATGTTCATAATGTTTATCTGAATTCTGACAGTATGTATAGTGACTTAGCAATAAGTAATAGTTGCTACCCTAGTTTTCAAATTATATCGGAAAATAGCAGGCTAGTTTGTCCGCGAGGCCCAGGTCCGAGGCTTTTAGGCCGAGGACCGGGTTCGAGAACAACTGTCCTGCTATTTCCCAATGCAACGAGGAAACTATGGTAGTAACTGACTTACATCTCACTTATTCCGAGTGAAATAACATGAATTTTAAATAATGTAAAATACCATTACCTTTGTGTGGCCCCTTCTATAGTATATGAATGAAATGCGTAGTTGTACGGATGTGCCGCCTGACCGATTCTAGCACGTGATTTTCGCGTGTAAAATTATGCGTACGAAATAAATCTTCAAAGATCGTGCAGGTTCGTGCAATTTACGAACATACGGGTAATTTGCGACGAAACTTCACAGTTTGTCAATTTTTCGATTGCTTTCGAAGAATGAGGTCGTCTTGTTTGCGTGGCTCTGCGATAGTGGAGACTAAAGGTGACTTTTAAATATCATTAAAATCGTTTGGATTTAGGTATTTTTAGGTAACTTGAACATACTTATTAATTGTTTATTTTGTATATTTCCTAATTATATATTATTTTATATTCTTCAAACTACTATATTTATCATTTTTAACATAACTTTCTATTGGTTGTTCTGAATTTGTGGTAGAAAATATATCAAAGTCATGGTTATGTTTTGGGTTTATTCTTTCTACTTCATTTCTTGGCAGAAGTCAATCAATTGATTCAATTATTTTACTCCCAACCGTAATGAGTATTACATCAAATAAATTCGTTTTTTTCGCCTTTATCTTAGTGATCCAACGTTTAGCTCAATCGTTATGTCATTAGCGTTGATAAACTGTTACTTATTTGTATAAAAGTGGTTTTAAAAGTGTCCTCATATCAGATATCAGGACACTTTTATGAACGGTTGCTACGGGCAATGAGGTATAAGTGGGATGTAACATATAATACATAACACATAACAGATAGTTAAAGTTTTTTCAATATGATATTAGGAGTAAATCAAATGGAAAATGGCCTTTAATAAAATATATGTTATATCCATATTCAAGGTAACACTGATGTCGCCTGATGGACACATGTTCACTCCTTCCAGTCATGAGTATTCCTTCGATTCGAGTCTCAACATCGTTCGATTCAGCTTCATACAAGCAACGGTAAACCATTTGCTGGAATTTAAACATATATCTTTCTAGTCTAATTCTATTTCTAGTACTAATGTTTGTCCTAACTTATGTTTTGTCTAAAAGTATTGCCCAGAAGCAAATTTGTTGGGATGTTGACTAAAAGAGTAATTACCGATTTGAACATTGTGGAAATATGCCGTGAACTGAACTGAACTAAACTTTATCCAAAACCTAGGCTGCAAACAGCAGCATATGAGGTACATAGAACATATATACATTTATACAGTATACAATATACAATATAATAGGTATGTATTGCTGGTGTTTACAGGAAAGGTAAACCAAGGCCAACCGTAATTTTTTTTTATAGATAACCTTATAGGCAGGTCTCACTCGATGGAAATAGTCAAATTTACAATGCTTACCCAATTAGAAAATATTCTTTTAAAACACACACACGTTCCTCTCAGATTCTAGAATTCGAGATTTACATATGTTTTCAAGTAGTATGTACCTATATATAAAAAAAGTTTCAAAGGTTATGTATGGTTAATAATTTCATCCACCTATATTACAACCCACTCCTATTTTGCAACTTTCATCATCATGTGATTTAACACCTTAAATCATAAATACTTTACATGATGTATTATCCATAGTCATATCGTAAAATGAGAGTTGAAAATGTAATACAATATTTAGGGATCTTTCTTCTTTTGTTTTTGTTTTATGTTCTGACACCAGGCATCCATCAAAGTAATTTGTAATGCATTATGCAGGTAGGCAGGTGGCACTACACATTGAGAAGTAGCTTCTCCGGGGCCGTGGCTGTTGTTGTGAAGGCTTTACCGGGAGGTGAAGACCCTTATGAGACAACGTCCTGGCTTTCATCAAGTGAAACAGACGCTAACTCTGCAGCCGTCGTCTACGTGCACGTACATAAAGGATATTCTCCGATTATAAAAGCTGTTGTGACAGTGTCGGTAGAGAGACCTAAAGGAGGTTCAGTTGTCCTCATTCCGAAAGATAACGGAATACGTAAGTTAAATCAAATCAACAGCGTCAGATCATTGAATTTTCGTTTTGAACTGTACTATAGTGAAGCGTTTCACATTTCGACTCTTCCTCCAGAACCGCTTTACCCTCGAGTGGGTGAGTGAGTAAGTTATTGGTTAATGTCACCCGGGCAAAATCACAGCCATTTGCTGCGAGAAGTTTGAGTTCATTGCCTTATTTAACAAATTATTGAAAAATCAAGGATGAAGTTTCACAGAGGCTTAAAAAACACCAGCAAAGTATCAGAAGATTTCTAAAAGCTTATTTAGAAAAGGTTTAAAATTAAAGTTTATCAAAAAGATGTATTTCTTTTAAGAAATCTAAAATACGATGTTCACCTTAGTGGGGGGGGGGGGGGGGGGGGGGGGGGGGGTGTTGTTCCCCCTTTACACGATGTGAATGAGCAAGATATATATGTATGTCCAATACGACAACTCCGGGAAATGAGTTTGTGATTTACATGCTGATTTATAATCAGCAACTGAATCAGCTTTGATCCATGCACGTCACGCGCAAACTGTAAGTACGTTGCCCGCACAAAACGCCTGGATCCAGATCCACTTATTGTCATTGTCGCCTCTACCGGGTGAAGCGGAAATAAACGTTGCAATGACGTTTTCGACTTTTTAAAGAGGAGAGTTCTACACTTGAACTACGATAAACGTAGTTTAATATTAAAATTACGTGAGGTTTTGTGAAACGGAAGTTGTAACTCGTAAACGTAAATTTTAGTTGCACGTAAATATTACACTTGGACGTAGATTTATGATTTTTTCTGAATCTGGGTCCTTGTCCTGATCTGCTGCGTGCATCGTACGTTTCGCACGTGGGAAGTGAGTTGTAAGTGCTTACAACATACCCACACCTTGCGTGTGGCGTGTGATTGCCACGTACTGTAAGTGCTTACAACATACCTACACCTTGCGTGTGACGTGTGATTGCCACGTTATGGTACGGAGGCCGTACTTACATGTGCTGCACACGCAAAATGTGCTTACTTACAGGCACGGTGTAAGTGTGTGAAAGTGGGATGAACATGAATTTTCAACCCGATTTCAGGCACCAAGGGGGTGGGGGTATACAGCTGCGTACCGAAAGTATGTTCACCTACTAGTGTATTTCAGTGCAAATATCATGTAATTTGACATGCCTTTGAAGCATCGTATCAACGAGAAAACTTGGCCGATCACGCTGCACCTTTACATTATAAGATGACAGTTGAATGGCCGATAACATAATCTGATTTGATATCTCATAGTAAACAGTTACAGTTTTGGCAGCTCTTTTGAAGTGACAAGGGGTCAATCTTTTCAAAACTTCAGTTTTTATTTTATTCTATAAAATAAACAGTAAGTTATCAACTGGATCAAATATACATCATATATATTTTTGTATACTCATTCAATGTATTTGTGATAAAAAATTTCTCATTAAGTCTATATGAAAACATTTATTCGAAAATTAATGAAATTAGAAATTAAAAAATTTGACCTCCATTTCATTATACCAAATAAAACATGCAAATAAACATGCACCAATTCCTTGACGATCACAAGATATGCGGGTTACACATGGATATATGATGATTCATTGTGATGTATGTATGTATGTTATATATATAATTTTATTGATGTTACAACGAACGTTAATTTACATGGTATTTGCACTCAGATACACATGTATGTGAACAAACTTTCGGTAGGTAGCTGTATATAGGACCTTCAGAGGTTCCCTCTGTGCTGCTGCCTCAAGATGACGCCCATCCCATCGCATAGACTCCGGATTCTGATGCTGCAAGATCAGCTTCAAATTGCAGCGCATGATAACTGCAGAAATCAGTACGCACAACATACATTGTAATTGCGGAGCACGTGTTTACTCGGCACTGGCAACGAAAGTGTTGTGTGCTCATTTGACAGTTGAACTGAGGAAGTGCCGAGTAAGCACGAACGACACACCAAGCACGCAAGTGCATCGTCCGTGGAATATGTAACCATGCATTGTGCGCACGGTGTCCGTAGAATGCACGCATGGAAGCTAAAGGGGGCTTACGTGTGAAAGGCACTAAAAGTGCTACGGGTGTGTCTGGCTGCTCCCAAATCCGTACGCTGTCGATAGGCCTACTAATAATTACAACGTACGGCTGCCACTATTTTACCAACGTTTTTGCAGGTAGACAGTATGTACTTGCAAGAAGGTGGGTTGTGATCGCCGCTTATCTGGCTGAGAGCATCGAGGATACCAGGGTGATATACTCCAATAACCAGACCGGGATTCCCTCAGATCATAGATGAGTGACAACTCAAATTAGCAAAAGAAGCCTAGGCAACGAATCAATGATCTGATTTCAATGAGATTGAACTTGTGTGTTGGTCAGTGGTAGCTTATGGCTACACCAATCCCACAACCACCATATATCATTCCTCCACTCGAACAGACTGTAACCCACGGCAAAGGGAATGACCGTGACCAATGTGGATTAGGATTATAAATTGCCATTTGGTGACTGGGAAATGCCCTATTAATTGATTTGTAAGTGGCTTCAGAGCCAACTATTATATTTTTTATTTATTTAACATCGAAGGAAACGACACTGATACAACCTAAATACATTTGTATTGTCAATATGGGGACGTTTAACTAAAATGGTATATCACAGTTCCAGACAACTTGGCGAATGATGGGGTGTACTCCATCTACTTCACCGAATACAACGGCAACCAGAGGTACTCACTAGACGTGGCCGTTAGGAACATCTGGGGAAAGACCTCGGTTATAACGCAGGGGAATTCTACATACGGCGCGGCCATGAGAAGAGACAGAGGTATGTTACATAATGCAAAATGTGTTCAAGTAAATTTGGGAAGCTACTTCTCATACAAGTTATTTATTGAAACAATTTACTTTTTTATTTGTTTTTACTCAAGTTTATCTTATCAAGTACCCAAAGTAAGGTGTTGATTTAGTTTATTGATATTAGTAAAGTTGCTTCACATCTATCCATTCTTTGGTGATACGTTGTCTGATGGATCACAGAATAGTTAAATTGGCAACAACATTATTTCATTTCGTTCAGACATACCTCTAGAAAAACACAATTGGTGGATAACGTCACCTCATCTTAGAATCTCTCATTTATTTTCTAAATGGCTATTATTAGATGTAAACGTGCATTTTAAATTGTCAATTAAATTCTAATCAATTATGTATGTTATGTTCTTCAGAAGAAAAAATGTTGTTGTTCATGTCAAAAATTATATAATTTTGTTTCCCTCCAGAAAATATACCGCCGGTTAAGACAGAGTTAACAGGTAACTTCACCCGCAGTAGCTCCCCGGGTGCTATGGACGTGAAGGGGTTTGTACCCAATAAGGACAACTTCCCACCAAGTAGAGTCACAGACCTGACAGTTACAGCCTTCAGCACGGAGTCCTCTACTGTGACCTTGACCTGGACAGCTCCCGGGGACGATCTTGATCAGGGCACAGGTGAGATTTGACAAACCATTTTGATTTACTTATAATAATGATATCATATTTATAGTCCTTTTTAATTTTCAGTATTTACAATTGCTATCCAAAACCACTCAAACAACATTCGAATTTATATTGTAACATATTTCGGTGTATCCTTGATTCTGATTGGTTGATTTGCCTATGTTGAATGACAATGAATACCCGCAAATTACTTGGGGTGAATCACCGCGAACATATACATCATGTTCACAAGATTCGGCCCGACTCTTATATATATCTTATATTATTACTCAACCGTGGTGATATCACTCATTAGATAACAATGAGTTGGTTACACACATGTGTGATACCACCGCATGCTGCAGTAACGTCACAATCGGCGTGTGACGTCATAGTCGTTTTTGGTTGACGTCACAATGATAGCAGCGCAACTGCAATAGCGGGTTACCTATTTTTGCCTATTTTTTATCAAACGGGACATCGTTTAGTATTCTATATATTGTCGTAATTGCTTTATCAGGAGAGGCATACCATTTGAAAACATTTGATAAGTTCTGATTAACCTTTCAGCAAATAGTTATGAATTGAGGATGTCCAACACGTTGAATCAACTCAGGAACTCATTTGACAAATGTCTGATCGTAAGTCCTACCATGCTGAAGGAAGGATCACTCACGCCTGAGTCTGCAGGAAGCCATCAACGTATTACCATTAAAACACCGAAGGACTGGACCACCATCTACTTTGGTCTACGAACTCATGACGAGGCTGCTCATTACTCTGATATGTCCAACTTCATCACAGCGACCTTCAAGAAGGTGACCTTCCAAGGGCAGACAACTCCCGCTCCTCGACACATCTCTAACCAAGATGACCCTGAGATCGGCATCATTGTTGCAGTTGTTTGTGGCCTACTTGGTGGAGCACTGATAATTGCTGGTGCTGTTCTTGTTGTCTACAGAACAAAGAAGACTAACACTAAGGTCCATTTGCCGGAGAATCCACTTGGTGCTGATATGACAGAGCCCAACATTCCAGCAGTTATTACCATTGCTAAGTGACGTGTTTCTCCTAGATAAACTGTTAATTTGATTTTTGTCGGTTTTGTAGTTGGTTTTGTAGTTAATCTGTCGAAGGCACTTGCCAAGTATTACTTACCTTTTCTTATCGGGCTGTTGTGATGTACAACGTATTTTCTTGATATATAGTTAAAGTGTGTCCTAGTTTGTCAAGGTTAGTATACATCTTGCTTATGTAGATCATTAAGAAGCAATCAGAAATGTTAAACATAATTTGTCTTATTGTCACATTTATTGATTATCGCTATATATACTTTTTTAATTCCAATAAAGTCAGTGGACCTGTAGCTCGTCGGTCATTTGCATGAGTTATAATCTAAATAATTTATCACATAAGCACAAGGTAAAGAATACCACATGTATTTAGTCAAACAGGGCTTGACAGAACTACAGTTACACCTCGTTTATACGCACGATTTGGTTACATTTAAAAACCGTCAGGATAGCAAGTCGTGCGGTTAAGTTAATTACCATTTGCATAGAGATCCATAGAAAAGATTTGAAGTACTACCGGCGGATGATCAGCTTTCCGGGTATACGGGGGTCCGGATAAACTAGGTCTGACTGTAATTGGTAATTCAGAGAGTACCAATTTTCGGACAAGGGGTACATGTATTTAAATATAGTTAAAAGGAGTTAAAGGAGGGCTCACACATGCACACCTTTGATTTCAAAACAACAACAATTAACACGTTTCAAACAAGGGCCGCCATCAGGAGAGATGGCTTATCACACCCACATAAGTTGAATGATCAGTTTTAGCAGTATATAATTATAATTAAAACTAGAGGGTGTTTTCTACTCGTAAAAACAGATGTCAATAATGTTAAAAGATGTTAAAAAGCTGAAACTCTTAAAAGACACATCAGCATGATATGGGGATTCTCCGAGGCTGTATACGAAAATTTGGTGTAGATTGGTCAAGTAGTTTTTTGAGTACTGCTGCGGAAACGATGTGATCACGAACAGACTGACAGGCAGACTGAGGGACACACAGACGGAGGTGAGGTGAAGTGAGTTGGGGTTTAACGCCACTTTAAAGAGTATTTCATTTATATCACGGCTGCTAGTATTATGGCAGGGAGAATGCCCGCAACACCATGTGGCTATGCTTTGCGGTGAAACCTGCGAGCATCGGCTGGAACTAGCGAACCATGGGAGGTACTACTCTGAAATTCAGTGTAGCATTGCACCCAAACCTTAATGCGTGTAGAACAGTTCCCTACTGCAGACAAAGTTACCGTGCCCCTGGCGGGATTCGAACCCCGGACCTCTTGAGCCGACACACAGACGAAGGCGGGGATAATAAGCAAGAAGTTTGTAGTTACAAAATGCACCCTGGCTCGCTAGGTATAAATAATGTGTCTGGCATAAGGTAACAAGGGTTGAATCAACGGTCTCTCTCACAGCCACCTACATTTTGGTTTCAAGAAGAATCTGCCATAAGTCCACCTGGCCTTCGTCACATTACATATAGCCATGAATGTTCTTGTTACTGCGATTCCCGTTTGTTGTGGGAGCGTTATCACTAGGTATCTTTATAGTAATACATTTTCACAATTCATCTTACCAAGTGTTTATTTAGATTCACAGAGAAAAACATATGACATATTCTATTTCGTAAAGAGTAAATTCTCAATGAGCAAGGTAAACATTTTAGACTTTTAAATATTACCTTTAAATGTTTTCCTGATACCGAATGATTTTATAATAAAACATTTCATTGAATTTGATTCCACTTTTATCTTTTAAAACTCGCTGCCTAAAATAAGGAATCAAGCATAATTAAAACACATAAATGATAAATATAAATTCATTGTTTCTGAGAGATGAGTACACGGCAGTGAGTATTACATGGTGTAAAATGTTTGGCACCTTAGCACCACGATGAGAAAATATTGATTGATTCCAATAAACCTATAGCCATCCATTACAATATATGGTGGTATCATTTTTTATTTGCTTATAAATATGAAGATTTTGCATATTTGATAGAGCCCCTTCAAACACCCTGTATCAGTCCGTCGTCAAGGGACCTGAACCTCGAACCAAAGGTAACGTACGAGACAAATAGATCAAAGACACGAGGCATTTAGAGTTGTCTCCCTTTGCACTCCTCACAGTGCTATAGTCCATTTTAAAAAGTCCGGTTAGAGTTCAGCCCCTTTGGGAATCTACAACCAGAAGAGGTAGAGATTTTACTTCGAGTGAGGAATTTCAAGCGCGCCATCATTTGGTTGTACTAGAATGGAAACTATAAAATGACACTACTGCTGCATATGAAGAAACTACCGCGGGAAACAAGTTGACAATGCTAAAATATCCCTTCATCGCTTTCCTGTGGCAAGTTATCGGCGACAGTCATGGATACGAAGACTGAAAATTGTCAGCGCTGGATATTCATTTAGTGAACACGACAGACTGTGTTCCTATCACTTCACGACAATTGGCTGAAAGTTTTCAGTTAAGCACAAATATACATTGAGAATTCCTTAAGATTAACTTTCATTTGTATATGAAGAGGGGTTTCAGTTATTCTTCGTATCAGGTGAAGATAATTCTGTAAAACAAGCAAATACTTATTTTCACAACATGTTAATGAATAGGTGAATACATGATAATCCATTCTGCCATACAACCATTTCAAGTGAATAGCTTTCTATTTCTCTTTACTCTTTCAGAAAACATTTCTGGCAAAAGATAATCCATGTAAAATGTATTCAGCTTAACAAGCATACTGTTCAACACGGCTTCATCGAATGCAATTCTTTCAACTGCAATGGGTCTCTTCCAAGTCCACACCACAAAATCACAATGTTTTTTCATAGAGATTGTAAGCTGCCCTTGAACTTGCATATAATATGGATGGCTTCGTTTCAGTTCTACTTCCCCTTCGCTGTCAAGTTCACAGAAGAAAGTTGGGTCCTCACAACACTCATATACATTCTTGTTTCTCCATTTGTCTGAGGCTGGACACTTGATTTCAATTAAGCCACTTGAGCAGCAGGAACAAGATGTAAGTCCATCAGGGCTTGATGCTAGAGTAGGGTATAAAGGATTTATGATTAATCCACACTGTTGAACTGAAGATATGCTGTGGAGTTTGCTTGCCCTCAGTTCATAGCTTCTTCTAGCAGCTGCCTCATGTTTCCTTCCCCACTTCATGTGAACATTGTCAAATGTAGAATATAGCATTGCCTTTAATAATGAATCAGGGGCAGTGTTCTCTTTCTTTTACTTATCTTGCCAAAATTTGAACTTGTCGGTCTCCTTTTACGATACTCATGCCACAATTTATTATTTGCCTGGCCTCTTGTAGAGAATTCTACCTCTGACATCTGTTCTTGTGTGTGAATATTACCGTTCAGTTGTAAATTTGCGGAATATTGATGAAAGAAATCAACACACTCTTGACTTTTCAAATGAACGGACTGGATCTGGATATTATATCAACAGTTTCTGTAGCAATGGGTCTACCTATCTGACAAATTTTCCTCTTGCTTCTTACCACTCACGAGTTCATTGTGACGACGAAGATATTCTTTCAAACTAGGAATTGTCATTTTTTCCAGTTCATCATCACCGAGAAGCCCTAAATCCATCACGTACTAGAATGCTTGTGTTGATTATCTATGTCATGCAAAATGGCGTCACAAATGACATTGCTCGCCGGAAGTAGTTATGAACAAAGGGGGATAACTCTAATATATTTACGCTTTAGTTTTTAAAGTGGACTATAGCATTCATTCTGTCCGTCTGTCCGTCCGTCACAAGACTTTGTGCAGAGCATATTTCTCAAACTATACATGCTAGATTCACCAAACATGCTACACATGTTAGCCATGATCTCTAGTTGTGTCTTTTGAGGGTTAGATCAATTTCTGAAATTTGTTTTCGGTTTCCTTGGAAACATGACCAAACACTGACTCTGTAAGGAAGTCATTTTGTGCGGAGTATATCTCCCAAACTAAGCATGCTAGCTTCACCAAACTTGCTACACTTGTTAGTCGTGATCTCTAGTTGTCCCTTTTGAGAGTTAGACCGATTTCTGAATTTTAATTTTTGCGATTTCCATGGAAACATGACCAAACAGTGACTCTGTAAGGAAGTCATTTTGTGCGGAGCATATTTCTCACACTATACATGCTAGCTTCACCAAACTTGCTACACATGTTAGCAATGATCTCTAGTTGTGCCTTTTGAGGGTTAGATCGATTTCTGAATGTTATTTTTGGCGGTTTCCATGGAAACATGACCAAACAGTGACCCAATAAGGAAGTCATTTTGTGTTGATTTCCTAAACTATACATTCTAGCTACACCAAACTTCCTACACATGTCAACCATGATGCCTAGATGTGCCTTTTGAGGGTTAGACCTGTTTCTGAATTTCATTTTTGGCGGTTTACATTATTTCAGGAATTGTACATTCGTTATTCATTCAACTTTACACACAGGTGAGTCATTCCCATAGTTGTGCCTTTCCTATTTTCAGTTATGTCAAACTATATTTGGAAGCGGGGGTATGTGAGCTGTGCTCGCTTCTACACTTGTTTGGCATGTCTTTGAAGCATCGTATCAACACAAAAGCTAGACCAATCACTTCGCAAGTTTGCATCATAAGAAGACAGGTGGGTGTCCCATGGCACAATCTGATTCGATGCCTCGATTGATTGCTTAGTAATCAGTAACAAGTTTGGCAGCTGTTTAAAGTGACCAGGGGTCTATCTTTTCAAAACTACAGTTTCTATTTTCTTCTTTGAAACGTTCAAAAAGTGATCAACTGTGGTCAAAAATACATTATATATTTTCTCTTATAATCATTCGAAAGTGTTCTTATTGAGGCAATATGAATGATATTATGCCAAATTTCATAAGCATGCACCACTGGCGTGACAATCACAGAATACGTTTAAGAATGCTTTCTTTACTCATGGATGTAATTATGATTTACTGTCATTGCATGTGATGCAATTTTATTGACGTTACAATGAACCTCAATTTACATCTTATTTGCACAAAGATACACATGCGGGCGAACAAACTTTGGTATGCAGCTGTACATCTGATGAAAAAATCAGAATATCAAGAGTTAGACAGTTTAGCTAATGTTCAAGAGAAAGAATAAATCCCAAACATGTGGATCTGGATTCATGAATCTTTAAAGAACACAGCACATCACGAGTGGCACAACTGCTCAACGGATATCATCAGATACAATAAACAATCAGATGCGTTTCTCGCAGTATCTAACATACGTTGGATACCAAAAATATCTCGAAGTGTTCTCACTCACATGTGGGGATAAAATAAACCACTCTGATCGTGGTTGCCAGGTGAGTAGGTTTCAGAACAGAACGAAATGAGTAGAAAATGGTCTAAATCAGTCAAGGTGTCAGGGCTAACAATATTTATTGATATCTGCATTGATAAGGATGTTTACATAGGGGTTACTTCACTATCAAGTATGCACGTTGTTGGGTAACCAAAATCAGTATATCAGGCGTAACTAGGATGATTACATATGTAGTATATTGCAAGCCACAGACACTCTCTGCGGAGCATATGTTACAGAGCCATGACGTCTCCAGCACGTGTGTGTGTCCTGCTGGTGAGTTGGATGATCCAGACTGCTGGAGCTGATCACCTCCAGATTCACAACAACAGATATGATAACCTGGTCATCGCCATCTCACCGGACATCCAGGAGAACCGCGCCATCATCGAGAAACTCGTGGTTCGTAGAACTATTATGAAGTAGTGCTAGGATTTTAAAAGATCTCTCCTTAGAGAGTAAGACGAATGCCCTCATTCCATCTTATTTTACATTTTTCAATAGGTTAGAGTAGTGGAAGATCTGGTTAATGTATTGTAATGAAACAAGAACCAAAAATGTTTCTGTCAAAGTGTGAACTGTCACACACTGGTATTAGAACAGATGACATAAACGTACGAAATTATCATTGTGACATATTTAGGTGGGATTGTTTCTTTAATTCTGACTACATTTCTGAGTAAATATTTTGCTTCTCCAACTGTTATAACATATGTTATGACTTCTGTTAAAACTATAGTCATTGGTTTCAGAACATTTTAGAACATTTGTTTAACACAATTTTAAACATTTACAAATGTAAAATTTAAACACGTGAGTAACATAAAAAAAAAATGGGATTTGTTTATTGTTGTTTAAAACATACACTTCTAAGGCATTTGTTCTTCTTTTTAGCTACATGAATTTATAAATCGTGTTTCTTACAGAAAATATATCTCATTTTCATCATCATAACACTGTAGAAAATGTATTTAAATCACAACCTAGACTATCAGGGTAAAACTCTTTATGGAGATAAACTTTTTACATGTATTTACATGGAATACAAGTTTTTTTATTCCATACTCATTTTCGTCTTTCGAGTATATTTCGTCTTAGTGGTCATCATTGTGCAACGTACAACATAACTAAAAGTGGTAAGGTGGTCGTTCATCAACAGTTTCCTGAGAATAAAAATCGTAGATAGCCAATAAAAAGGGAGTTTAAATAAAGTTTGGCTGCCAAAAATCTCAAATGTCATTATTGTATTTATTGCTCTAAAACAACTGATTGCAGAACATAACGAAGGAAGCGTCTGTGTTCCTTTATGAAGCAATGAGGAAGCGTGCCTATTTCGGAAACGTGAAGATCCTGGTGCCTGAGACGTGGAGTCTTGATCCGTCCTGGGGACACGCTACTGTGGAGACGTTTGAGGAGGCAAACATCAGAGTGGACAAACCTCACCCGAGCTATGGACCAAATCCCTACACCTTCCAGCCAGAAGGATGCGGAGTTCCCGCTGAATACATACATCTTACAGAGGAGTATGTTCTGGACACGGATGAAAAGAGGGCTACGACTTGGGGACCACCGGGTGAGAAACAACAAAAGTCTACGGTTCTCTTATTGTAAGCTTATGACATGTACAGTGATTTTAATCTGAGTAATTATAGAATGATGAACCACAGTGTGCTGGATCAGTTTGTTAATTACAAAAGGATTACAGCCAACTCCTGACACCAACAACTAAAATGTTATCCCTTGTCATGGTGGGCAGTCCAAAACAACAACACATAATGAAGAGTTTCCAAGAAATGCCTGTATTATACAAAGTAGTCTTTATAAACTTTTTCACTGGTATAATGAGATAATGTGACAAAATCTAATATTCGTGTTGTATTTCAATATGTAAATGATGAAGTCAAGGATTTGCAATTTTTAGGGAGAACAATAGTTCACGAATTTGCCCATCTTCGTTACGGAGTGTTTGACGAGTACGGTCTTGGAACAAAAGAATATCCCAACTTCTATATCGATGACAAGATCGTCTATCCAACTGCCTGTACATACTCCATCAGAGGGAAAGTGTATGGGAACTGCGCCACAGATCCTGCTACTAACCTGCCTGTAGATCCTGCATGTTTCTTCTTGGGGGACGTGAAGCAGAACACTGCAAAAGCATCCATCATGTATGACACTGTCATAGAAACGGTGAGTCTTGACCATATAGAAACCATATGATGCCTTTGCCCTTCACTCTAACCACCATCCTTACCAATACGTTAATCCTTAGTCTAAACACTTTCCCCTATAATGCTACAGGAAACCCTTAACACTTAGTCTTAACCTGAGTGTAACATCATCCCTAAACCTAAACATAACCAATGCCCTAACGTTATATGTTAAACCTAACCTTCTTATACAAATTCTGAAGATGCTTAAATACCTAAAGTATGTCACTTATGTCTTCAAAAAGATGACAACATTCTGTGAGAGTAATACCAAGGACCCGGACATGATCCACAACATTCTGGCCCCGAACCAGCAGAACAAGATGTGCAATCACAAGGGCACATGGGACGTCATCAAAGATCACGTGGACTTCAAGGGAGATAACCTGCCGATCAACAAGTCCGTGTCTGAACTGGAACCAACCTTCACCATCATTCAGAGAACCAAGAAAACGCCGTCCATGGGAGCGGAAGTGTGTGGGAGACCCGTGGTGCTGGTGTTGGATGTGTCAGGGTCTATGGCAGGGGTGCGTGTATGATATATTAGTTTGATAACTCTAACTTTAACACACTTATTCATTTCAATGAGGAGTCTCTAACAAAACATCAACAAGCAATCGCAAAACAGAGTAAAACTTTACTTCAACATTAACTGTTCAGCATTGGGTTTAACTATTCATAATTTATATAAACCCTTTATACATATCAATTCCTGTCGCAAAATGAATGAGATGACACTTGTTAATATATTGAGTCTAGTATTTGTTTATTTTCTTCCAAGACTCGAATATTTAAACAAAGACAGACAGCGGTCAAACTGATCAAGGACATCTTACCAGTTGGGACAAAGGTGGGCGTGGTCAGCTTCTCTACTTCCGCCAAGACGCTGGTCAATTTGACAGCCCTTTCAACAATGGCTGATAGGAACACGGTTGCAAATAGCGTTCCTCAATTTGCATTTGGTGGAAGAGGAATTGGACTCGGTCTTCTGAAAGCGAGACAGGTATGATAGTCATACATGTATGATTATCTTGTTTGATAAACTGAAGTACAAACGAAAGTACACATCCCATAATGTTCAAGTTTTTAAAGATATTTGTCGAAGCAATATCAATCTTCAAGAAGTCACTGAGTCATCGTAAGTCACTAATGACAGTACCTACATCTATAGTGACATCTCATTTTAAAGCTATATGAATATCTCACAAAGTGTTTGTAAACAATTTAGAATTTATTTTTAAAAATCCAGCTATCTGCCTTTGATTTTTGTCCTGTTCAAAAAGTGTTTTTGGTTTCTTGTTTAAATCAAAATATGTTTCGGACTGATTTTAAGGCATTTTCAGACGGCTGTCTTCTTTGAGATTTTTCTATTAAAACCTTAGATATACTTACATGATTGACAGCTGTTTTAAGCTGATATATAGAAAGGACGTAAGCTTTCATCCATACATCCATACATGTAACTAACATCTAAGTTTCCTTAATCAACCGAAATAGTGTTTATATCTGTATATGCGGCAATTCATGCTTAACATCTATTATCACTGTTTTATTATTATCAAGAGAAATCTACTTTTAGAAAGTAGCATTGATATGGGAGTAAAATGGCACTCTATATAGCTTTCACTCATTGCTTATTGGAACACAGATGCTTGCAGATGCGGGAGCTCTTAGCGACGGTCGAATAGTGCTGATCACTGATGGAGAGGACACTGAGCATCCCACAATAAGGGAGATGATGGGTCAGATCACCAGCACCGGGATCAGGGTCCACACTGTGGCCTACAGCAGAGCAGCGACAACGGCAATCCATACACTCTCCTCACTGACGGGTAGGTTCACCAATTGTCTCACTCTATGTCTTTTCATCCCATGTATCCTATGTGTATATGTTACTAGTGGGTCAAAGCTTTAGCCCCTACCTTCAAAAATTGCAACAACAAAAATTTCACCATAGTTTTTGTCCAATGATTTCTTACAATATGACTAATATCAAACGAAGTACGTCAAATATCTAAATGTGAAAATGGTCTTTCTAATTTGTATAGGTACATTAAATATGCCCAATACAAAGGATACAAATATTTCAATTTTTTTTACGGGTTTAGTCTTGTCAATTTTCAACATCCTTATAGTTACTTTTTCTGTATTGAAATAACAAACATCACATATTGAAAGATGACACGTTTATTCAAAGTTTCTTTTTCGAGATGTAACATCATACCTTGCCATTGGCAACGACCACCTTTATATCGGTGTCTTTGACTAGTTATTTAAATCATTTCAAGTTCATAACGTTCTTCTTCATTCCTCATTCTAATCAATATAAGTTAGTATCCTTTCAGTTCACCAAATCAGCTTCAACCTGAAATGTAAAAGTTGGTCTTCATGTTCTGTCATATTAAAAAATAGCCCCAGGTGTTGAACAAAATACAATTAAATGTACAATTAAAAAATGAAATTCTAGGACGCTCTCTCAACTAAACATGATTAGATATAAAGCATTGTTATAACCATTTATACTAAAAATCATCTCATACCAAAGATTTGTTTCTGTACACTGTACACTAGGTGGTCAGTACGCCTACTATTCGGAATCGGCAACATCGACTGTGCTGGACTCCGCCATGGAGAATCTGATGAAAGACATCTCAATCTGCAACCATGTTGCAAGGCACGAGGTAGGATCTCAGTACCGCCATATTGGAGTTGACTGAATCGAATTGTATGAGCATGATCATATGCTTGGATCAGGCCCACTTGAACTTGATGTGATGTGCTGTGCACTGTTATTCCGTTCTATTTATAGATGACGATGACCTCACATAAACATTGCAAGGTTTTACCTCTATGCAAATTACCTATTTACATTGTAATCTCAGTAGCTGACTGTAGGCCTTATAGTCTTATTTTTCTGAGGGAGATTTGAACATGTTCTTTGCATATAACATCCACAGCCATTGGTGAACGTGCATACATGATCTTCATTATCATAACCATTTGCAATATGTCTCCAAAAAAATTATATGAATGTCGCCTAGTGTATTTTTTTATTTTATCATATTTGTTTTAGATAACAAGGCTGTCCAACACTCTAAAGCCCAACACCATTGTTCGTCGTGATTTCATTATAGACCCGACCCTGGCTAATGAAATAATGTTTGTATTCACGCTACCCCAGGGCGTTACCGTAACTGTAAGTATGAGAAACGACTTATTTATGTTTCTTAAGTTTGCGTTGAGCTGTATATCATATTTATAATTTTATTGGCACCAGTTCCCTTAAAGCTGAACCAATATCAATATACTCTATTGACACATACATGCTTTTAAATTTGTTTTAGATTTATACTTTCAAGATAATTACAGTTTATGTTCAATTGGTATCAATTGATGTCACCTTTTCATAAACATTATGATACTGGAACAGGCTCGTTGGCACCCTAATGTTGTCATTTCATAAACACGATGATACTGGGGAAAGATGTTATATAACTATCGTTCTGCAGCTACATGTACCCTATGATACGAGTCATAACCTTGACATACTGATATATATAATACTAAATAATAATATCCACGAAAGCATCATGCTCAAAGCATATACACAAAGACCTTAATTAAGCGCCACCTAATATTTTCAATGATACAAATATACATAGTAACGAATATGGATTTTTAGATGGTAATTGGTATGGAACTGCATTTCCTCTCAACAGTGTTCGGGTTTTCTGTGAGGTCCCACCTCACCCCACAATGCATGTGAAGCACACCATCCACGAATTTCTGAAATTGCCGTTTTAAATCGTCCTTGAAATCATTATAAATCTTGGAAATGTTCAAATGATTGTGTCATTACCTCTGAACATGGCTCGAAGGAGACTCACTGACGCAAAAATATGGCAAATTATTGGAATGAGTTCCACCGGAATGTCTTGTAGAGCTATTGGACGACAGTTGGACATTCACCACACAGTCATAAGCCGTCTTGTCCAGAAATATCGTCAAACCCCAGCATATGCACCAAAGAACATCCAAGCATCAGTCTCATTCGTTGGTGGATCTGTAATGGTCTGGGGATGCATCTCTCACGGTTGTAAGCTCGATTTGGTGACTTCGAGAGGTAATCTCATGGCAATTGTTACATCCGGGAAATTTTGCAGCCTGTTCTTGTGCCAAATTTTGACAATCATCCATTGGCCACTTGTTCTGTATTCATGGATGATAACGCTCGGCCTCACCGTTCTCGAAGAACAATGCAGTATCCAAACTTCCATGGTCAGCCATGAGCCCGGATATCAATCCACTGGAAAACATTTGGGATATGATAAGACGCTGAGTGCAAGCCATGGACCCACCAGTACAGGATTTAGTCGGTTTAGAAGCAGCTATACATCATGAGTGGCAGCTGTTACCTTTGCAGGGAATCAAGAGACTCACCACAATGCCGAGGTGGATAGTTGAAGCAATCATCCGGGCACGTGGCGGATACACCCGTTATTGATAACGTGATGGTAATTTGTTTCCTTAAGAAAACAAAGAACATTGTCCAACTGCTTAACAAACATTTTCACTGTTTTTGAAGTTCACAGAGCAATAGTTGTACAGGAGTGAGTTTTCAAGTTAAACCACTGTTCATGTTCATCTGGCAATATAATGAGATACATGTTACACATTGTATTCAGTGTTGTCTTTTTGTTTAGCTAAGATGATGCACTTTCATAAAATAACAGCATTTCTTCGATTAATTCCACAAGATTTTCACAGTGGTTGGGCATCGTCACACAAATCTGAAAATATGAGGTGGTGCTTGATTAAGTTCTTTGTATATATATATATATATATATATATATATATATATATATATATATATATTTCTTTTAATCATAGCCATATCGAAAGAGGTAGTCTTCAACAAAATAAAATATACAGCTGGTATTTTAACATCAAAGGTAACACTGACGTCGCCTGATGGACAGATGTTCACCTCCTCCAGTCATGAGTATTCCTTTGATTCGAGTCACAACATCGCCAGGTTCAACTTCAAACAAGCAACGGTAAACAGTTTCCTCCTCCTCTTCTGTTTCTTCACGATGACAAATAGTGTGCATCTGACAGAAGCATACAACTTATAATGTATTTATATGAATAGCTGACACTTTTTCTCGGTTATGTTCTGCTGATTTGTTCATACTGGATGTATTATACTCAATGCATTTCTGAACGAAGGACTATACTCAATGCAACATCCCATGCCCTGATTTACCACCTTTATTACAGACACTTCCACGCTGTATTGTTGATTGGAATCTTTCGAGACTGTAGCTGTTACTTTAATTGATGTCATCTTTTGTACGGCCAAATTCTGGTACCTCCAATATTGACATTTCATAACTAGTCTTTACACCATGAGGTGATTTGTTATGCATGATGCAGGCGGGCAAGTGGTACTACACACTGAGAAGTAGCTCACCGGGGGTCGTGGCTGTTGTTGTGAAGGCTTTACCGGGAGGTGAAGACCCTTATGAGACAACGTCCTGGCTTTCATCAACTGCTGCTGACCTTGCGAAATCGAACTCCCCAGTCGTCGTCTACGTGCACGTACATAAGGGGTATTCTCCGGTTATAAACGCAGTCGTCACAGTGTCGGTAGAGAGACCAGTTGGAGGTTCTGTTATCCTCGCACCAAAAGATGATGGAATACGTGAGTTAAACCAATTAAACCGTGTCAGATCACTGACTTATTTTATTGTTGAACTGTACTATAGTGAAACTCGTTTCATGGTTAAGCATCGTATGAAACGGTTCCGATACACACGTTTAATGCAATATTATTATAAGGAGGTTCTTCACCAAATTTCAATTTCAATATATACATGAAAAATGTGTGCTAAATCCTTTTCTTTTATAACTTTTTAGAGATAAGAGCACCCAATCTAGGTTGGAGTGTTGCAAAATAAGTACATTCAACCGTGAAACATCATAATCATAATATATATATATATATATATATATATATATATATATATATATATATATATATATATATATATATATATATATATATATATATATATAAAGATTATGGCTTTGCTGGAATGAAAGTTCATGGTTACACATATATGCGAGAAGAAAATGTAATGTTATTTCTATTTTGCAGAATTGAAATTCAATGTTACCAAATTTGGTTGTTGTTTCTTTAAGATTCCTATTTATGCCAATTAATCTCAAGAGTTGCAGGGGGAAAAAATCACTATTTGATAGAAATATAATCCACCAACAAAATTAACCCAAACATATCGTATTTATCTATGATAACTTTGATAATGGTGAATTTAATTCAAATGGAAATAACCCAAACGCCTGTCTGAGTACAACATAATTAACATCTTTCATCTTACATAGATTATAAAACAAGATATATTTTATCATAAAGGAAAGTCTATTTCGTAAATTTATAAGACAGTGATTTAATTATAAACCTGTCATACATGAAACTATAACAAAATGGACAGCTCATTAAACTTTAACAATATATTCCAGTTCCAGACAACTTGGCGAATGACGGAGTGTACTCAACCTACTTCAGTCTATACTACGGCAACGAGAGGTACTCACTAGATGTTCACGTCAAGAGCATCCCAGGCAAGACCTCGGCAATAGTGCAGGGGGCTTCCACATACGGCGCAGCCATGAGAAGAGACAGAGGTATGGTTTATATGTACTAAATATAAGTCCATTTTTTTAAATATACTTTTTGATAGTTTATCTATTAAGATTCCTAGACTGGTGCTTCACTTGATTCATAATTTGATTGATACCCCTGATATAAATTAACTGATTTCAGCTGTTCGATTGGCTACGATGCAGTCTCTTGTCCGATGTGTCTCTTTTTGACTAATTGGTATCAGCTAATAAATGTATGGGTCAAGCCAAAAGATTTAGTTTTCCTCCAGAAAATATACCGCCTGTAAAGACACAACTGACGGGCAACTTCACGCGTACAACATCCCCGGGTGCTATGGACGTGAAGGGGTTTGTACCCAACAAGGACAACTTCCCACCAAGCAGAGTCACAGACCTGACAGTTACAGCCTTCAGCACGGAGTCCTCTACTGTGACCTTGACCTGGACAGCTCCCGGAGACGACCTAGATCAGGGCACAGGTGAGTTACAAGTATTTTGAAGTGACAAAATGAATGATGAAATCTAATGTTCTAGGCAAATATACGACATAGCAGAGAAAACAGCATCCAAAGGATACGCCAGCAAAATTTCAACAAGATATTGATCTGATCTAATAGGTGTTTTGGTAAATGCATATTTCGTAAATAAAGATTAAAATATTCACTTATTATGGTATGATACTGTTTTATTTATGTTCAAACACTGATACGGAGCTTTTACAGATATTTTAAATCATATACATTTAAGTTGGAGATTTATAATGTGGAAATTAAAATAAAAGATGAAATCGACAAAGTGTACCTTCTTGGATTGTAATTCGTCACTGTAGGACGTCACTTTCCTTTTCGGTAGTGACAAAATGCATAACAATTTTTAATTTATTGGCCAAAACGTGAAATTGCTAACATATCCATTTACACGCCCTTTGGTATTTACTTTCAGCAACAAGTTACGAATTGAGGATGTCCAACACGTTGAATCAACTCAGGAACTCATTTGACAAATGTCTGATTGTAAATCCTACCATGCTGAAGGAAGGATCGCTAATCCCTGAACCTGCAGGAAACCATCAACGTATTACCATTCAGACACCGAAGAACTGGACCACCATCTACTTTGGTCTACTAACTCAAGACGAGGCTGGTCATGCTTCTGATATGTCCAACTTCATCACAGTGACCTTCAAGAAGGTGACTTTCAAAGGGCAGACAACTCCCGCTCATCTACCTATACTCGAAGACCCTGTCCCACACGGCCCTGAGATCAGAATCATTGTTGCAGTTGCTTGTGGTCTACTGGGTGGGTCACTGATAACTGGAGTTGCCGTTTGTGTTGTCTACAGAACAAAGAAGATAAAAACTAAGGTCCACTTGTCGGAGAATCCGCGCGGTGCTGATATGACAGAGCCCAACATTCCAGCAGTTATCACCATTGCAAAGTGACGTGTTTCTCCTAGATAACATTAATCTACTTCAGTAGTCTACTGGATGGGGCACTTTTTTGGTTTCTCAAAGAACTGAAAGAGGCAACAGCAAAATTAATCTGTCGAAAGCACTAAACCTTGAAGACCAAATGTACTGCTTCAGTTGGAGACCTGTGTTAACTGTAACCACAGTAACTCTACCCTGCCGATACTGGTTCAATGAACACCAATAGAATAGTCCTATTATTTTCCTTAGTGGTCTTAGTATTACTTGATATTAGCTCAAAGTATGCCAAGGTTTGTAAATATTGATGTGTTTGAGGATTAGATAGAGCAAATACATTTTTTTCTAATAATAACGATTTTGAGTGCGCCTCAAAGAAACAAAAATTTGAAATGTAAATCAAATATAATATGAGATGATTCATTTGCATGTATGTCTTCTTTTATGGCTGACTTTAACTACATATAATACTTTTTAAATGAAAAATAAAAGCTTAATATGTTTCAATATGTAACCCCTATGTCTTGTTGATCATTTTAAACAAAGGAAAAAACATTTCCTGGAAGTTAGTGAGCTTGAATGAAAAGGCTCATATATTCAAATCAACATGTCATGTTCCGATTACATTACACGACACTACAACTCCACTGTTGAAATTATGACTGTTACTATTGTTACTCAGTCATAATATGATATTCACTCTATATGGACCAACGATATTATCGTTCTCTGGTTATTGATTATTTCTTGTATGGACTTTATGTATGGATTTATGACTTGTTGGATACTAACAAGCCTGATATTAGGAAATCAATTTGCACTTGTTGTTATCGGATTTGATATAACTTCGATACATTGTATCGAAAAGATGTGATGAAATTTGAAATACATATATATGTATACATATTGTCACAACCGCGAGGGTGCAACAAGGGAAAGTTATTTCAAGAACATTCAGATAAAATACGCAAGAAGATTTGGTTCCATGAAAGCAACAGTTTATTTTCAGAGTGACAATCTCAGAACGATATATAGCAAGTACTAATTATTACTTATATATCAATTAATATTATAATTTAAAAGGATGTAGCAAACTTATTGCTATTTAGGGTTTGATTCCGAAAAGAATAAAAGATTTTGAATGTCAGGCCAAAATGTCCAATTTCAAGTGTCTCAAGTGAGAGCCAAATGAAGAGTGAAGAGTGAATGAGAGCGCTCGCTTATATAGACGTTCTAAGTGACCACGTGACCTTAATCAACCAATCAAATAACAGCATAAAACATGGCGACTGACGTTCACGTCAAAGTTCACACAAGATTTATAAACATCATTAAAATATACAATGGTTATGAATTGTCCTTTAAATGTCCTCAATGACCGTTACAAACAAGCTTTCAATCAAGACCAAAAGGACAATATACAATGACGGAAATTTGACAGGTCATGGCGGCGTCATAGGCAACAGAGAAGAAAGTTGAATTACGGAAATATACAATGGTTATAGAATGACCTTTATGTGTCCTAAATTATCATTTAAAACAAGCTTTCGATTGAGATCAAAAGGACAATATATAATAAAGGAATAATGATAAGGACAGCAAAGTTTCGATTCAGGCGACCGGGAATGACGGAATTTGACAGGTCATGGCGGTGTCATAGGCAACATAGAAGAAAGTTAAATTACGGAAGAATGAAGAAAGATATATATGTGAAACAGTAGCAAATCACGTTTAAAGTAATTACGGGTCATTCTCTCATTGATAATAAATACTTTGAACAGTTATGAGAGGCAAACACAATGTTCTTACCGAGTGCTAAAAGTTTGACAGCGGCAAAATAACAACACTGTGGAAAAGAAATAGTTCCGATAAAATACGTTGTAGTTAATGATGATAGAGTATTTACATGTTGGAGAAATGATGGACAATTCAATAAATATCATTACATTGCTTCACAAATAAATAAAACTATGGTATTTATTAACAACACATGCGCAATGACACAGTGCGCTCTTCGGTCGTGAAAACATGAATGTTACGACAGTTCGAGACCGAAAAATACAAGCAGGGAATTGGATACCAAATATAGTGATACAAGCAACATAGATTGACAAGATCAAATCGGGAATAGAAACGGGAAATATGATAACATAGTGTCAAGAAAACGAGTGAGTAAGCTTTATGAATATACGTGCTGATTATGAAATGACAATATTTATGGTGCACGAAAATGGAGGTGCTGATGTCATGCCGTGTCGAATATGAGAAAATATGGATATATAAAGACTGTTAATTATTATCTCACTGCGCTAAAGAAATGCACATGAACATTATTATAAATTATAGACACCGTCAATTTTATTTTGTGGTTAATTAGTCAATGAATAATTTATTACACACAGTCTCACTCATTTAGAAATATGATCATTTAAAAAAGTCAAAGATGGAACATATATTACAATATGATATCTTAAAATAAGCTTACATGTGCCATAGCTAAATACTACCGATAGTAAACATTCGAAATAAATTTCCTATTTATAATGATAGTTTATGTCATTTAAATTTACTTTAGAGAGCAAAACATCTTATTACACAAGCCAATTATCCGTACTGGTAATAACGAGCTCCGTCCGTACGTGAATGCGTGCGGCCGTGCATGCGTCCGTCCGAGATAAAAGGGACAGTTTTTCTCAGAAACCGTTTAAGATAGGACTAACAAATCTGGTACCTTGATGGAGTTCAAATATGAGATACTGGCAAAAACATTTCCGGAGTTATTGCCCTTCTTCCGTATTTTAAGACTTTGTTAATGGTATCTCCAAAAGACAGCTTTGCTCAGAGACTATTTAAGATAGGAAAACCAAATTTGATGTGATGCTTGAGGGCATAAATACCATGATTGAGTTAAAAACTGAGAAGTGTGCAATTATTATTTCCGGAGTTATTGCCCTTCTTCCTTATTGTTGGACTCCGTTCATGGTATCTTCAAAGGGGACAGCTTTTTAACTGCTTAGAAACTGTTTAAAATCAAATCAATTGAGTGGCTTGAGGGCATCGAAAAGTAGAAGAGCAAAAGTGTTTCTTCTTGAATTATTGCCCTTGTTCAAATTTCTTGGGTCTGGCGGGGGATGTTGATGGCTACATGTACGTCTTCTTGTTTTTCAAATGCATTTCATCGACTTATTTGAGCGAAAAAACGGGCTTCTGCCCCTTTAAAGTGTGACATTTGTTGTCACAAAATTATCAAATTAGTAGGAAACGTGAAGGAGAGCAAGTTGAGCTTGTATGATAACAGTTCTAATGTCATAATCATGATAATATATAGACTTTATTCCTCTGAACGTTAAACGTCAAACTCTCTGCTTAAGGAGCCACACTCAACATGGGCAGTCATTTGCAAAGAAACAATACTTCTCCTCATTGTTAAATAATAAAGCATTATCATGTAGTAAATAAACTACTTTTCACGCATACAAAGTTTGTAGTTGCATAATTATCTATATAAATTGGTTCTTCACATATTCCTAAACAAGTTAATCAAACAAAGTGAGAGTCAATCAACATCATATTTCAGTTTTAAATAGTTTCTTTCTAATCCGGATATTTAAATACCGAAGATACACTGGAATGAAAACATGATTCGTATTGGATATTTCAATATGCTTAAAGGAGATTCTATATATCTAACTGTCATGGCATCATGCATGTCAAGGATAAAGGTGTTTTTTTCTACAAAGGCAAAATTGAAATGTATGACAATAAACCTAGTTGAACATATGTTTTAACTTTACATATCATCAGATTGCTTTGTGAGTTTCTGGGTAGCATTGGTTACATTCAGTACGACCGTTGAGTGATTGAATGTCATCGAACGTGACTACCACGTGAGCTCTTTTTAAAACTAATATTTCTGGATGTCTTCGCTTTTATTGAGGAATGTTGAAATCCAATAACCTTGTCATTCTAATGTAGTCTACTTCTAAAAGCTCTTTAACTAATTTATTAGCAATGGTTTAGTTGTAATTATGTTGTTATCTTCTTTTTTCTTTCTTCTTATGTTAATGAAGATATTTTTTACCCACTTTCAGTTGCTGAAAAGCAAAATACCAGTACCAGCAGTGTTCCTACCAAACTCGTCCTCGTGAATTGTCACTACTGGACTCGAACTCGGATCATATCTCTTCAAACTCATATTTGAATAATATCTTTTCCAAACTCGTACTTGAAAATTTCATCATCGACACAGACTTTAATAATGTCACCATCAACACAGACTTTAATACTGCCATCATCGACACTGACTTTAATAGCGTCATCATCGACACAGACCTTAATACTGTCATCATCGACACAGACTTTAATACTGTCATCATCGACACAAACTTAATTAATGTCACTATCGACACATAGTCCAATCATATCACCATCCATTCGTACTTGAAAAATGTCACCATCGACTCGTACTTGAAAAATGTCACCATCGACTCGTACTTGAAAAATGTCACCATCGAAACGTACTTGAATAATGTCACCATCGACACGTACTTGAATAATGTCACCATCGACACGTACTTGAATAATGTCACCATCGACACGTACTTGAATAATGTCACCATCGACACGTACTTGAATAATGTCACCATCGACACGTACTTGAATAATGTCACCATCGACACGTACTTGAATAATGTCACCATCGACACGTACTTGAATAATGTCACCATCGACACGTACTTGAATAATGTCACCATCGACACGTACTTGAATAATGTCACCATCGACACGTACTTGAATAATGTCACCATCGACACGTACTTGAATAATGTCACCATCGACACGTACTTGAATAACGTCACCATCGACACGTACTTGAATAACGTCACCATCGACACGTACTTGAATAACGTCACCATCGACACGTACTTGAATAACGTCACCATCGACACGTACTTGAATAACGTCACCATCGACACGTACATATATATATATACATATATATAACTGTTCAAAGCAAATGCCGAACCTGGAATGACTAACTGTCTCTCTCCTTCTGTGGCCACCTTGGAGATAAAACATTTTTTGTAAACTTCCTGCTTTTAATATTTTAAAAATAAAATTCGCGTTGAGCTCATTTCACGTTCATTAATAATTTTAAGTGGTCATATTGCAAAGATTTTATTTTTGCATTTCTTTCCAGTACTATTTGATCACACACGTGAACAAATATATTTGAATGAAAAATAATACAAACGAACACACAACTAGTGGTCATAAAACAATCAGTAAAACCGGTGTCGAAAATAAAGTACAAGGTAAATAGAATAAAACTATCATTAACAACACTAAGCACTGTTGATTGACCATTTGATCGTTTCCTTGATGTTATGACAATTCATAGATACTTTCAGCATTCATAAGATAAAAAAAACAACACAATGTTACCACCCTCCCAAAAGAAAATGATAGGACTGTAGTAATATCACACATGGAGATCTTCTGGGCCTATCTTCGTCGGAACGGCTAAGTGCGCCCTTAGTAAAGGGGGCTTTGTGCAAGTGGGGCCTGATGTATTTCATATCAGTTGTTTTCATAGACATACATGTTATTCTACCAGAGTATCAAATAGAGAAGTTTGTTTGTACCAATGCAACATGCATCAAATTTACATGAACTACAATATAACAAAACCTTTATATTTTCTACCCAAAACTGCAAACTGAATACGTCAGAATCGAGGATTACAGTTTTGTCAATGTTTACTATCACAAAACAATGTTTTTCTCGTATAACTTCATAATAGACGACGTTATCCTAATATTTAGACATTCACACAATAATTGCGTTGCTGAACTTTTTCTTCTGAATGATACATAAGGGTACCAACATCTAATGGACACATTTACACCACTCAAGGATACCCTATTTCTCTTCCCACAAAGGTTACTCTCTTCTAAATAGAGATTATTACCCGAGCAAGTGTGTAATATGACATTTACGAAACGAGTGTGATTTTTTTTATTTCCTGAGCGAGAGCGAGGGTTGTACATAAATTTGCACGAGTTTCGTAAAAGTCATATGGCACACTTTCGGAGTGTTATAATTTCTTTATTACCCATTTTATTCCATTTTGATTCACGTAAAAATAGTCAGAAAACGGTCCACTTCTCTTGCGACGGCAAGCTACAGTGACGCCACTTGCACGAACAATCGTCTTATGACGTCACAGACGACAAAATAGGGGAAGTCGCGGTAAAACAATGCTAGGCGAACGTGATATGTGCACATGCGCTCATATCAATAATATTAACTCGGTTATGTTCAACCATATGTGTAATAAATAGAGATTATTACCCGAGGAAGTGTGCCATATGACTTTTACTTTGTGAATTTTTGTATTGCCCGAGCGAGAGCGAGGGTTATACATAAATTGGCACGAGTTTCGTAAAAGTCATATTAAACACGTCCGAGTGTAATAATTTCTTTATTACCCATTCTAGTTCATTTCCATCGCCTAAAATTAGCCAGGAAACGACCCACTTCTCTTGCGGCGGCAAGCTACAGTGACGTCACGAACAATCGTTTTATGGCGTCACAGACGACGAAATACAGGAAGTCGCGGTGAAACAATGGTTTCTAGACAAACGTGATATGTGCACATGTGCTCATATCAAGAATATTAACTCGGTTATTTTCAACCATATGGGTAATAAAATATAATATTACAGGTTTCAACAATATAATGTTCAGGTGTTATGATATAGATACTTTAAAAAATAAAAAAAAACTTAGAGAGTCATAGTCTTAAATTTACAGTATTGTTTACAGTTACTTAAATGTAAAACGGTGTTATGCCAGTCCTGGTTCAGACAATCAAACACTCTTTTTTTAAAGTTAAATAAACATTTTAACTTTTCCGATGTCCAGACTTATCCATAACATACCAAAACCAAATTGAAACAAAACTCTCTGATGTGTGATGTCCATATGTGTGCTTCTCTCTGTCTAACGAAATGTCTCAAGCATGCATTTGGATTGATAGCGAAATATGTTACTATCCATCATAAACAATTTACACCAATATTGTAAAGGTTTTAACATGCGATTATTCTGAAGGAGAACCACGTTATATTTATTTACCTCTTTCGAAGAGTTGTTTGTATTTTGTCAATAATTAGTGAATAATGAACAGCTCGTATCTCTGCTCACAAGGTCACTATAGGTAAAGGGGTGAAATAAAAAAAAACTTAAATACATAAGAAAAAGAAACTAATCCATATTTATATTGATATCCATAAAATGACATTAACGCTTTATCTGTCTGAGATACTAACAACTATGTGCTCTAATACATGATACAGTAGGAGTTAACACATACCGCTGGTGGAAGCAGGCGAAAAAACCCAACTCAACAACAACAACCACTTAACAACCTCTGTAGTGTACCAAAGCATGTGACACTCTTGCTCAACAGGCCAGCAAACTATGCCTCGCAGTATATAGAATCCTACAGAAGAATTCTGAAATATCATTCTCAACTGCTTGTACCATATTCGATGCTAAAATTTTACCAATACCCCTCTGTGGGGCAGAACTATGGGGATGTACGTTTTCAGCCTCCATCGAAAAAGTACAGGCCAACTACTTCAAACATCTTCTAAAATATCTTTCAAATAAGGCAATACTTGGGGACACAGGCAGACATTTAAATTTTTTTATCGTCACAGATAAAGGCAATCAAGTATTGGATTTAAGCATACGCATGTCAACCGATCGTCACTCACACCAATGTTACCGGATGCTTAAATCACTTGATGACACGGGAAAAAGAAATTTGACATCTGGAATACGAGAAACATTGTTTAAGATAGGATTTTCACATGTATGGATTGCACAGAATGTCGGAGATGTATATATATAGTTATCATGTCTAAAACAACGCCTCAAAGATATAGCACTCCAGAATTGGCATCAAGAAATAAACAGTTCAAGCTACCTAACGCACTACGCTTCATTAAAGCTTTCACTGGAAAAGGAGTCGTATATAAATAATATCAGGAACAATCAGCTAATAAGAGTGTATTTCAAGTTCAGAGCATCTTTAACCAACTTCAAAATAAATAAAATCAGAGGCAATAAAGATCCATAATCCAATAACCCAATCTGTGATTTCTGCAATCTGAACCTAACTGAAGATGAAAACCACGTATTTTTTGTTTGTGAGATATATAATGAAGCCAGAACTTTATACCTACAGTGTCTCAAATCCATCCACAAAGGCCTACTAACAATCCAAACAATCTTCATGTCACAACGCAGCTATATACAAAATCTTACAGCAAATTTCCTAAAACAAATTTTTAAGTTACGATCTGTAAAAATTGCCATGAATTTAAATGATCACGTTTAATGTATAATGTATTTGTAAACTGTAAAATAGGTTTTATGGCCCATATTACTGTAATAAACAATTGAGACAGCTTCGAGTTCAATAGAAACGATCCAAATGCACAAGTGTGATGTTCTATATTTATTATATACCCCTTTTTATTAGCAAATTGGTAAACAAATAAAGTTGCATAACTTTACTGGGACGACGTGCTGCGTATTGATACACGGGCGGTTGCTTGACTAGCACGACTCACGATTTGATATCTTAATAATATCTTTATTTTCTCATTTGTCAGCCCAAAAGAGCTGTAAGTGAAATTTTCTTCAGTGTGGTAACATAATTAAACCATCAAATTTGCTTTATTATCATTTAATTACAAAGAACTGAAAATAAGAAACAACATTCAGGTTTCGTGCGTCGTGATTCTTTCGAATGACGTAACCATGGTTATGACGTCACAATAGTAAACGGTTGTGACGTCACAGTGACGCAGCATCGCTAGCGAATCTTTCGGCAATGCTTTCGATTCCCCTTCTACTTTACGCTCTTCTGCCTTGTTAATGATAATTTGAGCAACATTGTCCCTGCTTGTGCTGTTAATATTAGGCCAAATCCTTGCTGATACTTTAATCAACTGAACAAATTCTAGCAGTATTATTAAAACATAAATTCCGGAGATTTAATTGGGTAAACATTGAAAAGTACGGAAAATTCCGAGAAGTGCCGAAGTTTAGAGAAAGTAGAACCGTCAGTCGTGCAATACGGAATTCACCATGCAATACGGAAATCGACCACGGGAACCGTATTGCACCCCTGTATTACTATCTTAAGTTTACATGGGTATATAATAAAAATATGATCACAGGGACACTCACTATTTCAAACAACGATATGCAGGAGGTTTGTGCTGGATCGTTGTATCCTTTCAGTGCAAGTGTTGCAATCATATTATTATCTACAAAATATATGTATATGGTAGCGTCAAATAATGTTTTGATGTGAAGAAATTAACGTTTATTATTCAAACTTAAACTTATACGACACTCTTTCTTTCAGACAATTATTGGTTTGTTAATTGGTGACAGTGACAATTAGTTATATAGCATCAATTGTTAAACTTTTTTTATAATTGGATGGAAATCGTCCCAATGTATGTGCATGACAAATTATTATCTGGAAAGTTGCTGGACAGTAACGATCCATATTAATCCATAATAATTTAAATTATTTTTCTTTTAATCGTCGAATACAAATTCATATACGAGAAAACAAAACTTTATTGAGGAGTTTATGCATATGCACTTACTTAAATATTCTTGAAAGCGGTTAGGATTTTGAAATGGCGCACCTTTAGTTACTACAAAGACAACCTTGACCAGGTACCCATTTGTACTGCTTGAAGAACAGAGGCACATTGTGAAAAGGCGCTTATCCAGTGGGGTCACCAGTAGTCTTGTCTAAACCTGGGGGGGGGGGGGGGGGGGGGGGGGGGGGGGGGGGGGAATCACCCTTCAAATTCTTAATGCGTCCAACAAGGAAGCCGGTCATGCTGAACTTCACTGATAGCGTTCAACAGAGCTTTGTACAGGACCACGTGACACCCCCGTCCATACTCAACAACTGCGTAATGGGTTTTTTCACTGGACGTTTTTTTTCTCACAATAACAATAAAACACAACAAACGAATTTCCGAATGAAATTAATGATGTTTCTTCTTCTGACTATAAAACATATCAAAATGGAAGATAATGTGTTTCAAAATAAAATAAAAAGATGACAATAGATACTATCATTAGCTTGAAAACCATTCCACTATTTCACTTATCATGTTCAATGTGTTATTTTCTGACAGACAGAGAGTGACAAGAAATAAGAAGCAATCAAATATATACGTTTACTTTAAACTTCCTTGAGGAAAACGCGGGGTCAATTAAGATAAAGCATTAGTTGAGACTGCTATATCTCGGTGCAAATTGAATGTACATTGATCTGATAAAGAACAATAACTGTCTCCCCAGAGGCATATGTCCTGACACATTTCACCGCCCTCTTAGTAATACATTTCCTTATCGGCATTACACAAGGACTAGTAGCGCAACTGAACAACTAAAGTACACATGTAATGCATTTTTTAAAAGAACGACATGTTAAAATATCTATGTACATTTTATATCGGAATCAAATGCGCACAAACTCGAGAAAATATACATTTGTAATTGATTATTTCTCCCTTTGCTACGTAGCGCTACATTGAGCAATCGCTTATTGAGCGATTATTTTTAAACCACTCTTGAACATGGCCCTGGTGTTCTCTCATTGGGCTGTGAGTCGGCGTCTCATTATAAAATTAGTTTCTTAAATAATTCCACTGCAATTACATCATGCAAAATATCATGTTTGTATAATGATTATGCATTTTATTGTCAAATTGAAATCCCCTTTAAATGAATCCGGAAAGTTATCATGGAGCATTACCCCTACCTTTAACCTCGGAAGAAGTTTTTAAGAGTGACTGTTTTAAAAGGACTTATGGTATTAGATTTAAGCGTGTTTTCGTTGTGCAGTTCTTGAAACTTGATAGATATAAGCGTCAACTTTGAACCAATGCTTAAAGCTTCATCTAAAACAACATCTTTACAATAACGTCTTCTAGACTTGAATAAATATTCGATACGAACTACGGCATTTCAAGGAACCTTAGATTTCTCAAAGCAATTTTGAACTGTCACATGGTTGTTATCGAAGGTTTTCGAAGGTATTGCTTGAGTACATGGGACGATGATTAACTTGTGTCTGTGTTAAATTGTAACATCCCTTTATTGCCAACCTCTTAAACAAAAAAATGCAATTACATTTGAGTATTTCTGTATAAATGTTATTCATTTGCCACTCAGCTAAATTATATTAAAAACTGACAGACAGTAGGCAAGTTCATTGTCAACTTTCTGGAAAGCTTAACTTGAACATCAGAGGCAGTTAAAACTTTGTGATGAGGCACATATACTTTGATATTGACACAATCAATAACAACTTTCAAACATTGTGATTTGTGATTTCAATAGAATACTCTTATATATCGTGAAACCCCTTTAAATATGCAATGTGCTGCGTGTCAAGAGTTACACAATCATTCAAATGTTGATTAGAAAGTATAAATCACATCGAATGGTTCTCTAAAGAATATAGCACATCATGAGTTATACAACAATTCAAGAATATCAACTGAAACATTAAACAACTCTTATTTGTGAGTAAATGAAATGAAATAGGTTTAATTTGAATCAGTCAAAGTGTCAGGACCAACTTTAATCACTGCTATCTGCATTGATAAGCATGTTAACGTCGGGTTACTAAACCATCAGTCATTCACGTTGTTGGGTAGCCAGACTCAGCAAACATATCTCTACTATAACAGTTAGTTCCTCAGTTGGTTCGGAGAAGAAATATCTAGTGAGCGAGAAGTTGTATCACGGTGAGAGTTTATCCTTTTTGTCATTTTGTACTATCAAATTGAATAGATTAAACAGTGATGTTATAACTTAAAACCGCGTAAATGTTACTAGAAGTAATTCTTACAGCTGTTTTATTGACTGTCAATGATGAGCAATGGCACCAAACCTCACAGCATGCAATGGATTCTGTTTTAGCTCATGTCTGAAAGTATTAACATCGTTATGCTACAATGTATCTTGTGTGATTGGACGTTACATGGATGAGAAAAAATGTAAAAAGAAATTACGTTAGTAGATTTTGACAATAATGTTAAACTGCACATTTCACCTTTCACGTGTGGATACCTATTAACAAATACTTTGAGTATTATATTTGATGTATTATTTACAGAGGGTACTAATTTACTAAACGGGTCTTTATTTAATACCATTTTCATCTAACGAGTTTATAGTTAGTATCATGTTTATTTTGTACTCCAGTTAATCAAGCGAAATTGCCGACTGTGCTTAAACTAAGACTTTCGCAATTGTACCCTTGTGATGACGGTATGATCATTGTGACGCCATAACTGTACTCTATTTTGACGTCATACTTGCAGCGGTAAGGGCGAGTAATAAGCCTTGGTCCCTAATAATGTAATGCCTGAAACACATATGATTTAGTTACTTATTATATATCGCCATTGAACGGTAACCTTCATAACGGTTTAATTATTACTGTGGGCTGTACCTGGGTTTTGCGTAAACCTTGAACGTCTTTTAAAACTCTCAGACACTTTCTACGTTGCACATGTTATAGAGCCATGACATCTCCAGCACGTGTGTGCGTCCTGCTGGTGAGTTGGTTGATCCAGACTGCTGGAGCCGATCACCTCCAGATTCACAACAACAGATATGATAACCTGGTCATCGCCATCTCACCGGACATCCAGGAGAACCAGGCCATCATCGAGCAACTCGTGGTTCGTAGAAATACTCTCAAGTATTAATAGGAGGTTAAAACGTCCCTCATTAGGGTGTAAGATTATTGTCTTACTCTACTTTTCTCTATACTTCTGTATGAAATGGCGGTGATCATTTATTTTATCTCTTCCATCGATTTAAAGAGACAGTGTCTGTTAAGTTAGTTAATGGCAGTATTGCTAACTGCTTTGATAATAAAACACACTTAATATATCTTCTGTACATCAAGTGTTAGAAGGAGGAACTGTTACAATACTTTGGGTTCCTATAAGAACTGATGACATTATCTGACGAAACAATCATTATTTTGGAATTTTGGTGTGAATAATTTTCAGAATAAAGATTCTAATGTTAGGATTTAATTTTGTTTTAAACTGTTTTAATTTTGTTTGAAATTTTACTTTCCCAACCATTAAAAGATTTTAGACAAGTTGTTTTACAAATGTCAGATTTAAATGCAGCTGAAAGCCGAAGTTTGTTCACCTATATGAATAACTTTGTGCGAATTTCATGTAAATTAAAGTTTATTGTAACGTCAATAAAATGAAGACACAGACAATGACAACGATTACTAATGTGTAAAATAAACATTCTGAAATTATCCTGTGGTCCTCACGTCAGTGGTGCATGTTTATGAAATTTGGCATTATGACAACAGATGGGGTCAAATTTTGAAAATTCAAATTTCATTTATTTTCCAATAAAAGCTATCATATCGACTACATGAGAACTCTTTCATCCAAAGACATCCCGAAGAAAATATAAACTGTGCTTTCAAAAAGATTGGCCCCTGGTCACTTCAAAGAGCTGATGGAACTATAACTGTCTACCATAAGGCATGAAATCATAGCATGTTATGAAACAGTCAACTGTCTTCTACGATGCTTCAAAGACATGCCTAATTACATGACATTTGCACTGAAATACATAAGTAGGTAGGGTCCGAATATAGACTGAACCTTTTTATCTTTTTATATTATTGATCTCAATTACAATTGTACAGGTATGTCTTGCTTATCCGTATACAGTAAGTCGTTATACAAAACATTTTCAGAACATGACAAAGGAAGCGTCTGTGTTCCTGTACGAAGCGACAAGGAAGCGTGCCTATTTCGGAAACGTACAGATCCTGGTGCCTGAGACGTGGAGTCCTGATCCGTCCTGGGGACACGCTACTGTGGAGACGTTTGAGGAGGCAAACATCAGAGTGGACAAACCTCACCCGAGCTACCATTCAAGTCCTTACACTTTCCAACCAGAAGGATGTGGAGTTCCAGCTAAATACATGCATCTCACAGAGGAGTATGTTCTGGACAGGGATGGAAACAGGGCTGTGAGCTGGGGACCGCCGGGTGAGAAACAACAGATATTTTTTAGAAGTCTACGGTTCTGTATATTTTAGCTAACGATAATTTTAAGTAATGATATGATGATGAATAATAGTAAGGTACACACACATTAAAGACAAATTCTAAAAACATCAAACGAAAGTTGACCTGCTGAGTTTTAGTGGACATTATTTAAAAGCAAAACATTAACAATAGTTGTCAAGAAATGTAATATTTTCATACTATACAATTATAATCGGATCACACGGACAAGTTTTAATCCATGTTATATTTCAATCTTATGTACATATAAGTAATGTAAATAATGACTTCAAGGGTTTAAAACTTTAAGGAAGAACAATCGTCCATGAATTTGCCCATCTACGTTACGGAGTGTTTGATGAGTACGGTCTTGGAACAAAAGAATACCCCAACTTCTATATTGATGACACCATCGCCTATCCAACTGCCTGTACCTACTCCATCAGGGGGAAAGTTAATGGGAACTGCACCACAGATCCTGCTACCAATCTGCCCATAGATCCTAAGTGTTACTTCTCGGGGGACGTGAACCAGAACAGTGCCAAAGTGTCCATCATGTACGATCCTGCCATAGAAACGGTGAGCCAAGATAACGGCATACATGTACATCAACGAATTGAGTTCACACTGTTACGGACTAGGTTTCCTACACAGTCAACTTTATCCTATCCATCTTACACTTACCTTCGACCTTACCAGTACTTGTCCTTAGTCTTACTTCTACTCCCATATACTCCTAGTACTACACCCCTAGTTACCTTTACTGACCTCTTACCCTTACCATTATACTTACCATTACCCTTAATCACACATTTGCCTTGGTCGAAACTTTACACAAAGCCTAAATCCTACTACAAGATATAATACTACACCTAACCCTAACGCATTACTATAACCAAACAAAAACCTTGTCCTAAAACTTGAATATCACAAAGATACCCCCACTTTACACATTAATTTACACCTAACTTTAAAACCTAAATGTTGTAAAAATTAAACAAACATTATGCATGATTTCATTTATTTCGTTTAGATGACAACATTCTGTGAGAGTAATACCAACGACCCGGACATGACCCACAACATTCTGGCCCCGAACCAGCAGAACAAGATGTGCAACAAAAAGGGCACATGGGACGTCATCAAAGATCACGTTGACTTCAAGGGAGATAACCTGCCGGTCAACAAGTCCGTGTCTGAACTTGAACCAACCTTCACCATCATTCAGAGAACCAAGAAGACGACGTCCACGGGAGCGGAAGTGTGTGGGAGACCCGTCGTGCTGGTGTTGGACGTGTCAGGGTCTATGAATAACAATGTAAGACTAGTTAGAGTAGCATAGTCAGTCTATAGGGTGTGTGAGATATATTACACTAATAAGTATAACTTAAACACTATGATTATGAGAAAAATTAGTTAAATGAGTGCTGCAAATAATGCTGTAGATGCAAGGACAAACACTTCAAGACTTCATGTGGTAAACGTTTGATGTGATGAATTAGTTGCATTTTGATTATATACGTTGATGCGTTGTTCACATGACTGTCATGTGGTTATGATGCGTTCAGATGCACACAGATGCGTTCAAAGAAATGGGATGCGGTTCAAAAACTACAATGAAAATATACCTTCTGCATAATATGTGTTGCATGTTAATTTACATGAAACTGATATTCTTTAGCATTAATATAAATTTGAAGCATAAACGTAACGTTTATGTGAAAGTCTTCGAATTAGCAAGCAACGTATGCTAATACATTATGTTATTGTTTTACATTATAGCAGTACAAATTAAGCTTGCATATACATTATGAAAACGATATAGTTACAATAAAGCCTAGAAAAGGTATTAATAATTTCTTATTTGATGTAGCAATTAGCAGACAATGAGGTAAGTGTTGACTGCATGGCAGTGTGGTCAGGTAGGATGAGCTTTTCATACCATAAGATGTCAAGTGATATACAATACAAATAAGAATGAGTCTGATTTACATATTTTAGTTATTAGATAGCTATTAAACTTGACCTCAACATAACTGTTAGCATATTCATGACTGCTTTAACCATTTATTTACATTAATCCTTCTCACAAAATGATCTTTGTTATTAGATATACAGTGAAACACGGATATAACGAACCCAGAGGGACCAAAGAATTCAGTTCGTCATATCCGCTGTTCGCTATTCGCGTTTAGTATATTATATAGGGCTTTTGACTGGACTTATGAATTTGTTCACTATATCCGTTGATTTGATTTATCCGTGTTCTACTGTACAATTATCCATTACTGTTATGACAAATGGTTAACATAGTCATGTATCTAAATTTTTCTTTACTTCCAAGACACGGATATTTAAGCAAAGACAGACAGCGGTCAAACTGATCAAGGACATCTTACCAGTTGGGACAAAGGTGGGCGTGGTCAGTTTCTCCTCTTCTGCCCAGACTCTGGTCAACTTGACAGAACTATCAATAATGGCTGACAGAAACATGGTTGCAAATAACATTCCTAAGATTGCAAATGGTGGAACTGCAATTGGACTTGGTCTCCTGAAAGCCAGACAGGTATACTCGTCAGACATATCTTTGATTAGTATTACTTAAGATATAAGCTTGTTTCCTATAGCTCGATCTGTGAAATATTGCCTTATAGAGTGATGTATGTAACATACGTATTCTAACCAATTTATTGACATGCATGTTCGATTTTGTTAAACTTTATAATGGCGTTAAAACAGTATAATAACGTTACTTACTTACTTAGCCCTGACACCCCTAGTGGGGTATAGGCTGTCCACTACAGATCTCAAGATTCCCCTGTTCTGGGCTTTCCTCTCCAGTTGGTTCCAGGTGTTTCTGTTTCTGTTTGTCCCCTTCAAGGTTTTCGTCGTCAGATGATGATTCCACGTTAGAGCTTATCTGTGTTGTGGTTTTCCTGAGGGTGTGGCCGATCCAGTCCATCTCCGTTTTGCAATTTCTACCTCTGCTAGTGTAGCGGTGTTCTGCCACAGGTCGCTGTTGCTGATGGTGTTAGGCCAGCGGATCTGAAAGATTCCTTTGAGACAGTTGTTGATGAAGGTTTGTACTCTGCTTGTGGTCAGATTTGTATACATCCAGGTCTCTGCTACATGACTGATGTGACATTGGAGATTATTTTTAGATGGTCTTGGTTCTCAGTTGTATAAATGATGCTTTTGCCTTTCCTATTCTTGCCTTTACATCCACATATGTTCCTCCTTCCTTATCTCCAATACTGCCCCGGTAGGTGAAGGTATATGTTTACTGTAGTGGGATGCTATCTAGTGTGATTGGGTCAGAACTGTTTGCATGAACTGTTTGGATATTCAGACCTACCTGTTGCGAGTTGGTGTTAAGTTCATTGGTCTTGTCTTGCATTTGATTTCGAGTGTGGGCTAGTAAGACTACGTCGTCAACAAAGTCCAGATCATCCAGCTGTTTCCACATTGTCCATTGCCGTTTCATCTGTGATGTTGTCCGTCTCATAATCCAGTCTATCATAAAGAAGGAAGAGGAATGACTCCTGTTTTGACTTGGAAGCAAGGTGTTAATTGTCCTCCATGTATTACTTTACAAGATGTTTGTTCATATGAGCTCTTGTTGATGTTCACTAGTTTAGGCGGTAATCCTGTTGGGAGTAGTTTTCATAGCGTGTCTCTGTCCAAGCTGTCGAATGCTTTCTCCTAGTTGATGTAGAGGGATGTGTTCCATTCCAAGGACTGTTCCACGATGATCCTCAGTGTAACCTTCAAGTCTATACAGGATCTATTCTGATGGAAGCCAGCTTGGTTGTCTCTGATGTTTCTTTATTTCCAGGAGGACTTAGGAGGAATTATGGGTAGGATAAAACATGACCTTCGGGCATTATTGAAATATATGCCCGATTCCCAAGGGAAATACCCAAGGGCCGAAGGCCCATGGTCATTTCCCAAGGGAAGAGGACATACTTGTAAATAATGCCCACGGGTCATGTTTTATTCAAAATAATAAACCGACAGAAACAGCGGATTAACAAGAGTTTAATCAATTATAAACTAGGGGGGCAGCTACAGATTAAAATTTAGCTCTGTCTATCTTCATCCACGTGGTTCCCGGTTGTGAAACGCATCGTGCGAACGCAGCCGGGAATGTGCTGCACGTGCAGCTAAGCTAAATCAAATAGTTATTGCAAATTATTCAAATTAATTGATTACCCGATAAAGTAAAAGAGTCGTCAGTGAAATATTGTCGTTAGGTAAAGGCCGTAGATATAATAGGGGCTTACGAACACCCAACTTTCATCACAGCCGCCTTGGTGTAGTGGTATGGGCGCTGGGTTTGGTGTTCAGTACTATGACCGTTTCAGGTTCAAGACGGCTTATCGGCAAAACGTTTGCAGATTGGTATTTGATGGAATAGTTGTTTTTTAATAGTTAGTAAGACATCACACATATAAAGTTTGACATTTCAGTGTTTAAATATAGATATCTGAAGAGGGCAATATCAAGATAATTGCCCGGGGAAGCAATATTGTATCAGATCCAGACTTCAGGGAAGTTACGAGAAAAAGTGTCCCCGAAGAACAATAGAGTGAGGTCACTGAAGGTTTATAATTTCTAGGTACTGAGAGCAGTGAGATTCGTCGGTAGTTTGCTCATTTACTAAGATCTCCTTTCTTGGCAATATTGATAAAGTGACCTTCCCTCTGTTGGTACTGTTTCTTCATCCCATATCTTGACAAATAGAGGGTGACGTATATCCGTTGTACATTATCTGGGCTCGAGGTTTTGCAATTCTTTAGAAGATTGATAGCTTTCCTTAACTCCTATTTTGATGGAGCTCTTCAGTCAATATCAAGATCCGTCTCTGCTTGTCTGGTGGATTACTTGGAGCTGGCATGTTTGACAGTTCTATGATGCTTGCATTTGCCTTTTTAGTTCTCGTCCGGCTATTGATAAGTACTCCTGAGAGTTTCAGCTGATAACCAATAGTTATGCTTTTGTTTCTTGGGTCTGGCCACTTCCTGGCAGATTGTGTTGTTGATCTACTTTGCGCTTTGCCATAGATGTTTCAGAAATTAGTCTTGTAGTACTGGGAACTTGTTCTGGAGTGTGATCTTGAACGTTTCTCTTTGTTTCAGTTCTTTCAACAGATTGACATTGTATTTCCTTCTCTTTGTTGCCTTGATCCATGAGCTTCCCACCCTAGAAGGGCTATTTTCACTGTATCAGATAGCATTAGTGCCGAGCCTTCTGTGTGTGGGGAATTGTCTTCTAGGTGTCCAGGTAAGGTAGTGCCTCTCTTGATGGCAGTTTTGTCCATCTTGTCTCGCTGGTTAATGATATCATGAGGTTATAGTTTTTTATTTCAGCTGCAACTTTGGCAGATTTTCCAGTCTCAAACATGGTCCTCACATTCCATGTTACTTTTAGGTCAATAGAAGAGTTTTTGGCGATGACTTCCGTGTTTCCGGCTTTCCTCATTACATGTCATAATTCTTCTTCGTGAGGAACCTTCCCATTCCAGATAGTGGGTTTCCTTTGTTGTTTCTGAGCAATTGGTTGTTTTACAGGCTGGGAGTTCTAGCCCCAAGCCAAACCATCCTCCTCGAAATCCAGGCTTTGGACCGGCCTTTGCGAAGTTGTAAAATACCATCTTGATGACAATATGTTTCAATCCTCTTTCACTCATTGCAGATGTTGGCGGATGCAGGAGCTCTTGATAACGGTCGTATAGTGTTGATCACTGATGGAGAGGAGAATGTGGGCCGTACAGTAAGTGACATGATGGGTGAGATCACAAGCACCGGGATCAGAGTCCACACTGTGGCCTACAGCAGAGCAGCAGCAGCGGCAATCCATAAACTTTCCACGTCGACCGGTAGGTTGTTTACATGTCAGATTTACCGTACCTCATGCTCACGCAATCCGATCACTCTCCATATCGACGGGTAGGTTGTCCACTCATCACATTGAAAAGCAACTGGTCTCGGCAACAAAGTGTTAGGGAGGACAGTAGTCCAATGTAAAACAGAGTGATAAGAATTTTCGAACTTCAGGTATTAAACAATGTCCAAACTTTTTGAAAATACATAACAGTCAGATAACAGTCAGATAACAGTCAGATGGCGTTTAATACAGTTAATATGAACATATTATGGTCGTATAACAGATTTACTGGTTCAACATTCGATTCTCTATTTGAAAACGGAGTTAACGTTACATTATTTTTCACACTCAAACTTAGATTATCTCGTTTTTAAGCTTGTAGTAACACGCTATAGGATTTGTAACATTTCGGTCAATGTGGATGACGCTATTTTGTAAATGTTTGTGTCAGAGTAATTCCTTTATCGGTTATCCTCATTCAAAATAAAAAAGAATATTAAAATAGCTATTGATATGACAGTAAGATACATACTTTGTATGCTGCTCCCTTGGGTAATACGCTCTAACGTACCATATTGGTATGAGGGTAATTCCGAGCCTATTGGCTTGGGAGACACTATTACAATGGTGGTACAGGCCATAATACCCTCGAGATAATGTTGAACCTCCTGATATGATCAAAACATTTTTTTTTAAATTAAAATATTCCTTAGGCAATGAAAACTTAATTGCAGATTTGGTGACTCAAATAAGGGCCATGACTTCTAAACTTTCCTTTCCTTTTTTTTAAAAATAAACTCACGAGAGAGCTATTTGGCATTATAAATTATAGGTATTTTCCCTTTTTATCCCCTTAACCTATTTTCTTTATATGATGTGACTTTGTGGCTCCTATGAAATAGCGCAATGGCACCAACCTTAACTCATTTCCATTTGCTTTTCCTAATTAGTTCCAGAATGATGAAACTGAACCGATGTAAAGGAAACATCATCCATTATATACCAAATATTTGATTCTGTATGTTTTTTTTGTTTTTTGTTTTGTTTTTTTTGTTGTTTTTTTTTTTTTTTTAAATTTTTGTATTTCTTTTGTACAGTACAAAACATTGGAAATTGGTAGACATTTCATTCAGTCACAAAACATGTTTTCCCAACTATAAACAAATAAAAATTTAAGATAAAAAGAAACGTAAAGTAGAGAGAAAGAGAGAGAGTGAGAGAGAGAGAGAGAGGGAAGGGTAGGAAAAGGAAAGTATAAGGGATAGGGAGGAGGTGAGTATGTATATGGACAGTATTGCATAACATTGGTTTGGTTTGCATCAGTGCCATTGCAAGGGGGCCCATTTTTTGGCAAATTCACTTGGGTCTTTTGAATTAAATTATTCAATGTTATAGTCATGCCTTATTTGAGAAAATAGTTGGACAAATGAGGGAGTGGTGTTACTATATTGACAATTTTGTATGTAACGTTTTGTTATTATAAAAATGTGATTTTCCAGAATATTCAAGTTTGGATCACCAAGGAGGATTTTTTTCCTGTTAAAGCATAATTTTAGACAAGTTTTACTTTCATACCAGCTACTGAGTTCGTTCCTTAGACTTTCAACTTTTCGACAAGAAAAAAATAAATGTTCATGTGTTTCATTTTCAGATTGGCAAAGTGTACATAGGTTATTTTCAGACAAACCTATTTTGTAAAGAAAAGATTTTGTTGGTATGATGCGATGGGCAAGTTTATACTGGATATTTCGTGACTTACTGTCCGTCACAGAGTTTTGTATTGTTGTAAAACATTCAGAAAGATTAATGTCTGACATGTCTGAATCTAATTTGGAGTTCCATTTTGCTGTTAGATCTCGAAGGGTACAAATGCCACCTGATGTACGGAGAAGTTTATAGAGAAATTTACAATCTGATGAAGCAGTAATGTCACTTAGGAGCTTGCAATAGATAGATGTATTTGTTCTATTAACCTGGACGCCCTTTGAAAGTTTAATCCATGATTTGGGTATCAACCAATCAGTTTGAAATATGTAATAAAATTTGCATTCAAATCGAAGTCATGTTTCAAGGCATTAAGTTCTTTAAGGTGTCCAGAGTCCGTCATCAGATCACGAATGTATCTTATTCCACATTGGTGCCATTTATAATAGGTTTTAAAATCATCATAAGGGAGATAACTCATGAATGGTAGATTACTGAATTCATCAATATTCTAAATTTCAAAGGTTTGCAGATTATTATATATAGTTAGAACATCTTTCCAGAAATCATTCTTGATATGTTAAACTAACCTTTTTAATTGATCTTTTGGGAAGTTCAAGATGTTGATATTTTCTGGGTTTACCATTGAACATCTGGCTAAGTGTTGCCATAATCCATCTTTTTGAGTCATACGCTTAATCCATTTCAATTTCATGTATTTACAAAAAGCTTCAACGTCAAGCATGCCAAGTCCTCCTTCTGAATAATCATTCATCAGCATCCGTCTTTTTATTTTATCTCTTTTTCCATTCCATATTAACTTAAACAGAATTGTATTTAGTGATTTAAAGAACGTTTTGTCCGGCATTGGAAGGGCTGAAAATAAATGTGTAAATAATGGAATAATTTGGGACTTGATAATTGTAATTTTGCCATTTAATGTTAATGATTCTGTATGTACTGTACACCAGGTGGCCAGTATGCCTTCTACTCGGAATCAGCAACATCGACTGTGCTGGACTCCGCCATGGAGAATCTGATGAAAGACATCTCAATCTGCAAACATGTTGTAAGACTGGAGGTAGGATCTTAGTATCTCGACATTGGAAGGTTCTAGAAAAAAATATGTGACCTCTTGCCTGTTGTATCTAACTCTTCTAGAGCTGTGCAGTACCACCGTTCCATCCCCTGTGAGTTTTATCACAGGTTTTAATTCTACACATCTGCTTATTATGCTTATTTAATTTGTCTATAGGAGGCTGCAAGTCTTGGAATGTCTATTGCAGAAGATTAGCTTATGTACTTCTAATTCATGAATGTCTTGTATAATATCAATTATCACTTTTTGTCTCGGACATGCAGAACTCTTTTTTTCTATGGAGGCGTTGAATATATTTCAATATGTCTAAAATACGAATACATGAATCTGTTGATGTTATTTCTGATTTAGATAACAAGGGTGTCTGACATGCTGAAGCCCAACACCGATGTTGGTCGTGAAGTTCTTATAGATGCAACACTTTCTAACAATACACTGTTCGTCTTCACACTGCCGCATGCCGTTAATGTGACTGTGAGTATAAATAACTTTGTAATGCTTCTTTCTTAAATCTTACTTACATTTTGATAATGTTATAAATCTTAATTTTGACAGTGTGTATAATGATTTAGCAATAACAATAGATAATTAAAGTTAATTCAATACAATATTTTGATGAAATTAGGCATAAATTCAATGATAAAATCGTATTAATTTGGCCTTTGATAAAATATGTGTATGCTATATCTATATTCAAGGTAACACTGATGTCGCCTGATGAACACATGTTCACTTCCTCAAGTAAAGAGTATTCCTTCGAGTCGAATCTCAACATCGTTCGATTCAACTTCACACAAGCGACGGTAAAACATTTCCAAAGCTGGAATTTAAACAAGTATCCTTTCTAATCTTATTCTAATTGATGCCTGTCCTAACCTTCTGTTTTGTCCAGAAGTATTGCCGAGAAGCAATTTCCTTTAGAATATTGAGTAAAAGAGGATTACCAATGTGATTTGATTGTGGAAATGTGCCAACCGTAAAATACGTATAGTTTTCATTTTGAAACAGTTGATCTTACATGCAGGTCTCAGTCGTTGGAAATATTCAAAGTGACAATGATTACGTAAATATGAATATTAAAATCACGCAAAAGGTTCCCCTCATTAAATTGCTAGATTAAACAAAATTTAAAACAATAGTATGTAATTATTTGAAACAAAACAACCTTTCACAGATATGTATTGTTATTTATTCATCCACCTAAATTGCTATTGAAAGTAGGACTACAGTTTCGTCATCATGTGATTTAACACCTTATCAAATATATTTACATGATGTATGCTTTATAGTCGTGTTGCTAAATGAGAGCTGAAGATGTAATACAATTTTAAGTGATGTGTTATGCACGATGCAGGTAGGCAAGTGGTACTACACACTGAGAAGTCGCTCCTCGGGGGCCGTGGCTGTTGTTGTGAAGGCTTTACCGGGAGGTGAAGACCCTTATGAGACAACGTCCTGGCTTTCATCAAGTGAAACTGACCTCGGGAATTCAAACTCCCGAGCCGTCGTCTACGTGCACGTACATAAGGGGTACGCTCCTGTTATTAACGCAGTTGTCACAGTGTCGGTAGAGATACCAGTTGGAGGTTCCGTTATTCTCACTCCGCATGATGATGGAAGACGTGAGTTAAACCAGTCAGATCATTAATTTTTTATTTTGAACTGTACTATAGTGAAACGTTTCAAATTTCGATTTTTCTTTCAGAACCGCTTTCTAGGTTCTAGAGGTTTCTAGCACTTTGGGATCTAAGTTTGTACATTGGGTTTCAATTTTGGGAATATTATCTTTGTTGGTTGGAGACTTGTTTGTAGATTCTATAACCCTAGTCCCAAAAAGGGCTTGCAGAGATGCAATTTCTAGTGATTTACTATTCTAAGTGCTTTGATAACAATATATATATAAGTTTATCATAAACCCCTGTTTGTGGGCTTTCAAGCGAATCAAATTATATGTCTGTAGCACTTACAATAAAGAGACTCACACAATCAAACTATCCTTTGGGTATTGAAAAGCTGACCGTAGTGTGAACCTGGGTCAAGGAGGGGGTGTGAATTGGGGTCCTAGAAGTTCCTTGTTATGGAAATATCATATTTTGCACTCTTGTGATACTGGTCACTTGAGTGAAGTTGTTTGTACACTCCTCTAATAGAGACAAAACAATACAGGTCACACTTTTAAAATATGCTTGTAACTTTTTCTGTAGGTCTATAACAACTACATTTTTTGTGTTGACACACCTTGACCTATTCTCTTCCAACAGAAGTTACTCCTTTCGGATTTCCGATCCTAACCTCTGTTATATCAGGCCATATATCTCGGTTCCAGCAAAATTCCCTTGCGGGTAAAAGGGGTACCTCATACTGTATCCCTGCTTTGTATTCAATAAAAATACACCTTTCATCGGCTGCGTCGCATTTGTAAAGGGTCTTGCTAAAAGCATATGTCCTTCGAATATGTAAATAACACAGTTAACCTTTGTTCGGTGCTTGCCTCTGATTTGGTCTTCTTTATTTATCAGCATGTTTAAGATTAATTGGGTTCACAAAATCAAATGGCATATAAATAAACCAGAAAACTTTTATCTTACGTTTCTATTTTAAAAATAGCATAATGATGTGCCATTGGCAAATGTCACTGCGTCGCTGATTCCACATCTAGATTCAAAATTTTTAACCAACTAGGACACTCGATTTCTAGCCGAGAAAGTCATCACAGTAAAACAAGGGCTAGCATCGGAAATCTGAAGGCAGTAAACTCTATGGGAAGAGAATGATGTGGATTAGGATTATAAAGTGTAATTTGGGTACTGGGAAATGCCCGTTAAATTAAATTGTCAGTCATTATACTAGAAATAAGGAATGATATATTACCCTAACGGGCTTCAGAGTCAACTGTTGAATCTCTTTTGATGTAACATCGAATGAAACGACACTGATACAACCCCAATACATTTGTTTGTAAATTTAGGGACGTTTAACTAAAATGGTATATCACAGTTCCAGACAACTTGGCGAATGATGGGGTGTACTCCACCTACTTCACCCAATACAACGGCAACCAGAGGTACTCACTAGACGTGGCTGTTACGAACACCTGGGGAACGACCTCGTTCATAGTGCAGGGGGATTCCACATACGGGGCGGCCATGAGAAGAGACAGAGGTATGGTTCATATTGCAAAATGTGTACTAGTGAGCAGTTAAAAACTTGGGACGCTACTTATCAAACATGTTATTTATTGAAACAACTTACTTTTTGTTATTTTTAAGTTATTTTGTTAAGTTTATTTTATCAAGTACCCAAAGTATAAGGTGTTGATTTAGTTTATTGATATAAGTACAGTCGTTGCTTCACATCTATTTACTCTTTGGTGATATGTTGTCTGATGGATCATAGAATGGTTAAATCGGCAACCACACTATTTTATTTCGTGCAGACATACCTCCAGAAAAAATCTTAATAGCTCTCATTTATTTTCTAAATCGCTATTATTAGATGTAAACGTGTATTTTTAATTGTCAATTGAAATTTGTATCAATTATGTATGTTATGTTCTTCAGAAGAAAAAATGTTGCCGTTCATGTAAAAAAATTTATAATTTTGTTTACCTCCAGAAAATATACCGCCGGTTAAGACAGAGTTAACAGGAAACTTCACCCGCAGTAGCTCCCCAGGCGCCATGGACGTGAAGGGGTTTGTACCCAACAAGGACAACTTCCCACCAAGCAGAGTCACAGACCTGACAGTTACAGCCTTCAGCACGGAGTCCTCTACTGTGACCTTGACCTGGACAGCTCCCGGGGACGATCTTGATCAGGGCACAGGTGAGATTTGACAAACCATTTCGATTTACTTATAATAATGATATCATATTTATAGTCCTTTTTAATTCTAAGTATTCACAATTGCTATCCAGAACCACTCAAACAACATCCGAATTTATATTGTCGTAATTGCTTTATCAGGATAGGCATACCATTTGGAAACATTTGATAAGTTCTGATTAACCTTTCAGCAACTAGTTATGAATTGAGGATGTCCAACACGTTGAATCAACTGAGGAACTCATTTGACAAATGTCTGATCGTAAATCCTACAATGCTGAAGGAAGGATCGCTCACGCCTGAGTCTGCAGGAAGCCATCAACGTATTTCCATTCAGACACCGAAGGACTGGACCACCATCTACTTTGGTCTACGATCTCATGACGAGGCTGCTCATTACTCTGATATGTCAAACTTCATCACAGCGACCTTCAAGAAGGTGACCTTCCAAGGGCAAACAACTCCCGCTCCTCGACACATTCCCAACCAAGACGACCCTGATATCGGCATCATTGTTGCAGTTGTTTGTGGTCTACTTGGTGGGGCACTGATAATTGGAGGTGCTGTAATTGTTGTTTACAGAACAAAGAAGACTAACACTAAGGTCCATTTGCCGGAGAATCCACTTGGTGCTGATATGACAGAGCCCAACATTCCAGCAGTTATCACCATTGCTAAGTGACGTGTTTCTCCTAGATAAACTGTAAATTTGATTTTTGTCGGTTTTGTAGTTGGTTTTGTAGTTAATCTGTCGAAGGCACTTGCCAAATATTCCTTTCCTTTTCTTATCGGGCTGTTGTGATATGCAACGTATTTTCTTGATATATAGTTAAAGTCTGTCCTTGTTTCTCAAGGTTAGTATACATCTTGCTTATGTAGATCATTAAGAAGCAATCAGAAATTTTAAACATAATTTGTCTTATTGATACATTTATTGATTATCGCTATATATACTTTTTTAATTCCAATAAAGTCAGTGGACCTGTAGCTCGTCGGTCATTTGCATGAGTTATAATCTAATTAATTTATCACATAAGCACAAGGTAAAGAATACCACATGTATTTAGTCAAACAGGGCTTGACAGAACTACAGTGACACCTCGTTTATCCGCACGATTGGGTTACATTTAAAAAACGTCGGGATAGAAAGTCATGCAGTTAAGTTAATTACCATTTGCATAGAGATCCATAGAAAAGATTTGAAGTACTACCAGCGGATGATCAGCTTTCCGGGTATACGGGGTCCGGATAACTAGATCTGACTGTAATTGGAGAGAACCAATTTCCGGAGAAGGGGTACATGCATTTAAATAAACTTAAAAGGAGTTAAAGGGAGGCTCACACATGCACACCTTTGATTTCAAAACACCAACAATTAATGTTAAAAGATGTTAAAAAGCTGTAACCCTTCAAAGACATATCTGCATGATAGTGGGATGCTCCGAGGCTGTGTACCAAATTTGGTGTAGATTGGTCAAGTAGTTTTTTTAGTACTGCTGCGGAAACGCTGTGATAACGAACAGACCGACATGCAGACTGAGGGACACACAGACAGAGACGGGGATAATAAGCAAGAAGTTTGTAGTTAGAAAATGCACCCTGGCTGGCTAGGTATAAATAATGTGTCTGGCATAAGGTAACAAGGGTTGAATCAACGATCTCTCTAACAGCCACCTACATGTTGGTTTCAAGAAGAATCTGCCATAAGTCCACCTGGTCTTCGTCACATAACATATACCCATGAATGTGATTGTTACTGTGATTCCCGTTTGTTGTGGGAGCGTTTTCACTACGTGTCTTTATAGTAATACATTTTCACAATTCATCTCACCAAGTGTTTATTTAGGTTCACAGAGAAAAACATATGATATTTTCTATTTCGTAAAGAGTTAATTCTCAATGAGCAAGGTAATCATTTTAGACATTTAGAATAATACCTCTAAATGTTTTCCTGATACCGAATGATTTTATAATAAAACATTTCATTGAATTTGATTATATTGTTTTTCAGCTGTCAGTCTGTCTGTCCGTCCGTGTGTTTGTCCACAAAAACTTTAATAATAATAATGATGATTTTTACGTCAAGTATCCATCTCATCCGAGTTGCTCACCGACATTATTACCCTGACGGATTGTACTTTTTCAAAGCTGCTTGCCTGCGCTGAGAGTCCATTTCGGACAGTACACCCGCATAACCAGGTACCCATTGTACAGCCGGGTGGACTGAGTGCAATGTGGATGAAGTGCCTTGCCCAAGGACACAACACAGTTTTCGACCCAAGTCACAAATCTTTTGTGTCTCCACTGGGATTCGAACCCGGGTGGTTGGCGTGAGAGGTCGACACGGTAACCACTACACCACCGTGCATAACATAACCTTGGCCATAACTTTGGATTGCTCAGAGCAAGGGCTTTCATACTTGGCATGTGCATACCTAGTCTGTCATCCAGACCCCTTAATATTTTAAGCGCCTAGGCAAGTCTACAACAAGACTCTGAGCTCGAAATGAACACATCTCAGAGGCTCCTTTTTATTATAATTTTATTTTAATTTTTTTTAAATCTGTACAACAAAATTCATTTCAGAGGCTAAATGTTAGACTAGTGCATACCTTGTGATGAGACCTTTCAGATGAGGTCATCATATTTGATCTTGTGACCTTGAACTGCCGCAATGAACATTTTCAGAAAACTTTAACCTTGGCCATAACTTTTGATTGTTAAGAGTTACTGCTTTCATAATTGGCATGTGGATACATTGTGATGAGACCTTCAGATGAGGTCATCATATTTGACCTTGTGACCTTGACCTTGACCTTGCCGCAGTGGACATCTTCAGTAAACTTTAACCTTGGCCATAACTTTAGATTGTTCAGAGCTACGGCTTTCATACTTGGCATGTACATACCTTGTGATGAGACCTTTCAGATGTGTTCATCATATTTGACCTTGTGACGTTGACCTTGCCACAATGGACAATATTTAGAAAACGTTAACCTTGGCCATAACTTTAGATTGCTCAGAGATATGGCTTTCATAGTTGGCATGTGTATACCTTGTGATGCGACCTTTCAGATGAGGTCATCATATTTGACCTTGTGACCTTGACCTTGCCGAAGTGGACAATATTCAGAAAACTTTAACCTTGACCATAACTTTGGTATATCCGGGGGCATCCGTGTTTAACAAACACATCTTGTTTATCATATACTTGCTTATAAATACAAAGATTGTGCATGTTTGATAGAGCCTCTACCAAACTCCCTGTATCAGCCCGGCGGTCAGATAACCTGTATCAGTCCGTCTTCATGGGCAAAAACCTGTATCAGCCCGTCGTCAAGGGACTTTATCATCGAACCCAAGGTAACGTACGAGACAAATGGATCAAAGACACGAGGCATTTAGAGTTGTCTCCCTTCGCACAGCAAACTCCTCACAGTGCTATTACGTCTCTCATAGATAAAGGTTTGACGCGGGATAGACGTAATAGCACTGTGAGGAGTTTGCCCTGGGGACGAGGTTGACGTTTAACATGACGGACATCGCTAAATAAAACGCCGCAGTTATATGCAGACCGTGGAATTGTGAGCTTGAATCGGCAGTTGCCGTAGAAAATGAGGTACACTTTGAAACAAACGAAATGGGTACAGAGCAAATGGGAAACCCAAACACCTTAAGTAAAACACATGTGACATGAGAACGTTTTCCGAGTAAGTTACGGTGTGTTGTGATAATGGATTCAGGAATTATAGTTTATGGATGTTTAGCCTCTCAGCCCTTCCCAAAAAAAAGAATTTGATACTGATTTCCGCCCTTATCTCTTTTTCTTCTTCTAGGTTTAGACAATAGTAAGGGGCAGATAACTATAATTGTTTAGCCTCTGAAAACATTGGACATAGAAAATGTCACTCGTTTCTGTTAAGGATGTTCACTCTTAAAATGTATAGTATCAAACTTTTTTTCTAACTTATATTTTTTAAAAGATCAAAGTATATAATTGAAGAATCAGCATTAAAAAAATATGGGGTAGTTTTGTTTTTTTTCGAGATGTGACGCCTGTAAGATAGTGGGGGTGAAGTACAATTTTAACATGGGAGTCTATTGGAAAATTAGAAAAAAAGTGCTAAAAACTCTAAAATACTACATATCTAGAATTAAACTTTTTTTTCCTTTTTTGAAATGTTAGAAAGTTCATCATCAAATCGATGGAAAAAAAGTGTAGGGTTTTTTTAAGCTTTTACACAAAATGTACCTATGTATATATATGTATACATGTATATAAATAATTGTATCAATTTTGTTTGTTTATCTCTTCATTCCCAAAAGAAAATGTCGGAAATAAAAAATAAAAATCGTGTAATCGCATCATTTTTGCCAGCCTGTAAAGACCAGAAACATTTTTTTTTATTTGTTTAGGTCTTAACTTAATTGGAGTTGTTTCCGTGTATATGATAAACATAGTATGATATGGGTGTTTTTATATCACATCCTGTATCAGCCCTCGACCAATGTCAGCCCTGGAGCTAAAGCTGATATTGGGGTCTCGGGCTGATACAGAATGTGATATAAAAACACCCATACAATACTATCTGCATTGATTACACAAGACCTGACGAGGTCAGGAGGTCATCAGACGTTTGACCTCACTTCCAACCAGGAAGTTAGTTTATCTTGTGTTTACTCGCCTCACAGTCCCTGGCTTACATCCAGATAACTCAGTTGCTGGGCACATGTCGAGATTTAGCTCAGTCTCGGTACAATGACATTGATTTAGTAGTGAACGATTCGATACAGAGTAGTTATACAATTAGCAGATAAGCTATAGAGAGCATGTGTTGTCTTTGGTAATATGTATTGACATACATGACATGTCTGCAGCGACTTATCAAAAACAATCCGCAAACGTCACATGTTAAGGACAACAGTACTGGTTCAAATCATTATCATTATTTCAGCAAGAGACTGGTTATTGATTAGTAGCAGACAATAAGACACAGTCGACTGTACCGCCGCAAAGAGGGAAAAGTTTGGCAATGATTATGAATTTTTATTCTTTAATAAATCCTAAACACTCATTAGTAATAAATCCATGCTGGTGCAAGAATATAAACTTCCCAAGATGTATTGATTTGGAGGTCGGAAACCGAAATTAAGATTAAATTACCAACTAAATAAATCGAACGCTTACTCCCAGTGCAAATGTGATTCATTTGTCACATTCTGGTCATCTTGCCACAATCTATTGATGTAGAAGAACTTGCTTATCAAATGTATTGCATCATATATTGTGTTGAACTGTGAGATGAAAAGGAAAACTTGCTGTACCCTGAGAAAAAAGTGATAATATTTTTCAGGATTTTGAATTCTCTGTGCATATTCATATTGTGAGCTATTATTTAATATACATATGCATGACTGAAAATATATTGGTTGCAACTGATTATAATTTATTTATGACTGACCATCTGAGTAATGAAGACATAACCCATTTCTTATATATGAACCATATGCATATCTTCTTGTTACCATTGTATATTTTCATTACATCCACAGTTATCTTCATTATTATGTAATAGCACTCGATTTATGTCCATTGTTTGTAGACTTTTATTTTCAAGGAAACTGCGATTTGTACTTGCATTTTTGAAACATTATAAATTCATGTGCGTTTTAATCAATCAGTATTCTGAATCTCCTTATCTAGACGCCATAGGAAAGTCAAGAAGGTTTTTTAACTTTGTGTCATGACGGCTGACATATTTTACTAATGACATTTCTACATAATATAAGTTTTTGACTTAAATGCCAAAGTGTCTGTCCAAATACCATTATTATGATTCCAGCACCCCAAATGTATTTGAACTCATACAACAATAAAAGAGTACATCTTTAGACAACATGTGTATATCAAAGAAATGCAATACATTCTGCGCCAGAAGCCTCTAAAAGTCTCAATCTGACATATTTCAATGTTTTATGGAAACAGTGAATTTCCAACCGATATGTAGGTTCCTGGGTGTGCTAATAAATGAAAACGTCAGACACAGACCATTAAATATATATGTATTGATTAAATATTGATACTTAAGGTCAGTATAACTAAAGCCCTATACATAACATAAATAATCATTCAATTGCCTATATTAATCAGGAAAACATGTCAAAATATAAAGAATACAGCAACAAATTAGTGTTTAACTGCGGCGAACCTGACAGAGTGGTCTTCCAGCTCAAATCAGTCAACGATTATGTTGTCTGGTATGCTATAGGGACATTTTTTAACATACAAAACGAATGCTTATACAGGTGTTTAATTTCACCAAGCAAGACAATAAGGCAACTGTAAACGCCACGCAATAACATGGTCGTCTAGCACATGAGTGTATTTGTACTGCTTCGCTACTATGTCGAAGTAGGGTAAGGGATACAAACAGACTGATGGAGCGGGATGAGCGTAGTACACTGCTATTATATGCTCACGTGCAAAAGAAAAGTTCCCTTATTTTAAAAGGGTATATAAGGAAAAAATTACTGTCGGAGAAAGTTGATTTAGAATGTATTTTATAGACACATAATTTGTAGAAAAGTACGCACAATTTCTTACATCAGAGTAATAATTACAAAATGATTTTCTTACACTAATTTCCGCGGTTCTGATTGGACGAAAGCTCTCAAAAACCTGCTGTCATTTCTCGATGAATGCAGACAAAATGTGCAACCATACCTCGTGCATTCGTACCTCGTGACGTCACAATCCATTAGAACAAACGGTCGTGTCAGTCGGTTCTTACAACTGAGCGTAATGGTTTGATGCAAAATAAGAAATACATATGTCAATTCGTCTTCACACCTACACCGATAACTATGCTCTGCTACGCTACGCGATGTTTATACAAGTTGTTGCTGTTATACATCGACAGAGGCACAAAACATGTAAAACAATCCTTAATTATACCTTTATTTTTATGTCTTTTGTTTCATATTTAAGTTAAAAAAATTAATTTAAAAAGCAGACATTTGATTAATATAAGATGTCATTGATCTAAATAACCTACGTGGATTCAAATTTGTTGACGTATCATTACTGTACGACGTCACAAAACAAGCAAAAAATCGCTTTTTGACGTTCCTATCTCGTCTAGTTAAGGAGATTCCAAAACGACGATTTCTTAAAACGTTTTTTTCCATGAAATATGAATAGAAAATGTTTTGAAAATTCATATTTAATATAGTTGGGTTCTGAAGACATGATGTAACGCTGTTTCTGTCGTATTTATCGCCCGTGGATTGAAATATCTTGTATTTTATATTGGGACGTTTCTTTTGCACGTGAGTATAGATAGTACATCATGTATTCTACATGACACCAGTCCTATTGTTTTAAATACAATATAACACCAACGCAGTCCTATAGTTGTAAAATACCATAACACACCAACGCAGTCCTATAGTTGTAAAATACCATATAACACCAACGCAGTCCTATAGTTGTAAAATACCATAGCACACCAACGCAGTCCTATAGTTGTAAAATACCATAGCACACCAACGCAGTCCTATAGTTGTACGGTCATACTAAGTTAAAATTACATAACCTTTTATATAGCAAAATCAAACCAAATAATAGTATAGACGTACAATAGCACAGACGCGTGTATGCTCACAATCAGGCGATGCAGTTGTCTCGGAGAAGCACCTCTTTAAGTAATGGTGATAACTGCTGGAATGTTGGGCTCTGTCATATCAGCACCAAGTGGATTCTCCGGCAAATGGACCTTAGTGTTAGTCTTCTTTGTTCTGTAGACAACAAGAACAGCACCAGCAATTATCAGTGCTCCACCAAGTAGCCCACAAACAACTGCAACAATGATGCCGATCTCAGGGTCATCTTGGTTAGAGATGTGTCGAGGAGCGGGAGTTGTCTGCCCTTGGAAGGTCACCTTCTTGAAGGTCGCTGTGATGAAGTTGGACATGTCAGAAGAATGACCAGCCTCGTCTTGAGTTCGTAGACCAAAGTAGATGGTGGTCCAGTTCTTCGGTGTCTTAATGGAATTTCGTTGATGGTTTCCTGCAGGTTCAGGGGTGAGCGATCCTTCCTTCAGCATAGCAGGACTTACGATCAGACATTTGTCAAATGAGTTACTGAGTTGATTCAACTTGTTGGACATCCTCAATTCGTAACTAGTTGCTGAAAGAAAACACCATCTAAACATCAGATTTATTGTCTGGTGTGGTACAGGCGTTCCCATACACTTTCCCTCTGATGGAGTAGGTACAGGCAGTTGGATAGACGATCTTGTCATCGATATAGAAGTTGGGATATTCTTTTGTTCCAATACCGCACTCGTCAAACACTCCGTAACGAAGATGGGCAAATTCGTGAGCTATTGTTCTCCCTAAAAATTGTAAATCCTTGACTTCATCATTTACATATTGAAATTTAACATGAATATTAGATCTTGCCACATTATCTCATTATACCAGTGAAAAAGTTTATAAAGACTACTTTGTATAATGCAAGCATTTCTTGGAAACTGTTCATAATGCACAGCATGGTTTCCAGAGCACTGAAACTAACAGGATACCCAATGGAAACCAGTATTTCCAGTTTTTATCCAGACAGTTTTTAACAGTTTCCATGTGGTTTCCAGCAACACTGAAACTGAATTTTGCACCAGTATCTGGATGGTATCCAGTGCAAATAACTGCCCACTCCTCCAAGTGGTATCCATCTGGTTTCCATGAATAACGTTCTTGTAGGTTTCAACTCAGTTTCCATGTGATAGTTTCCACTTGGTTTCCATATTTCTTAGTTTACACTTGGTTTCAACTTGGTTTCAATATTTCTTAGTTTACACTTGGTTTCAACTTGATTTCCATGTTCAGGTTTACTGTAGGTTTCAGTCTGGTTTCCATGTTAAGGTTTACTGTAGGTTTCAACCTAGTTTCCATGTTGAGGTTTACTGTACATGTAGGTTTCAGTGTGGTTTTAGTATAATGGTTTACTGTATGTTTCAGTCTGGTTTCTGTGTAATGGTTTACTGTAGGTTTCAGTGTGGTTTCAATGTAATGGTTTACTGTAGGTTTCAGTGTGGTTTCAGTGTAATGATTTACTTTAGGTTTCAGTCTGGTTTCCATGTTAAGGTTTACTGTAGGTTTCAGTCTTGTTTCAGTGTAATGGTTTACTGTAGGTTTCAGTCTGGTTTCAGTGTAATGGTTTACTGTAGGTTTCAACCTGGTGTCCATGGTTGACATTTGCATGTTGTGCTAAACACGAATATCAAGCATGTTATGATTTACATGAATACAGTGTCAACACCTACAGCATCAACTGCTATCTTCATCAAGAGCAATAATGCTTCGGAGAAATGACAACAGTAATTGTACTTTGTTATAAAGTTTATTACATAAAGTGCCAATAGCAGAGTAAATCTTGGACTATAATTTTAACTAATTGCGAAAAGGAAAATACATCTGACAATCAAATCTATAAAATGTATTTAAACACACAAGACTATGTGGTGAAACTAATTATGATCATCATAGATACACATTGAAAAATTGCATAATTTATATAAATTACTTCATACATGATCCAGCAAAATAACATCAATTGAAGTTGATGTGATTAACAGGACATTGCTGGTGATCAAGAAAAGATGATCACTGATAAAGCCACAGTTACGGGTTTTATTCTGGGTTATTACTGTCCAGCCGGCCAGTCACTATTCAATGTATTTGAGGAACAGGTGATTCCGTTTACTTAGAGGAAACGGCCCGGTTTAATCACGAATCATCCTCCTGGGGTGATGTCAAACACTTCAGCTTCAAACTAGTACCCTGTGTGTCTCATTGGGTATGTTCGTCTTCTGTCGACCTCAAGGTGCAGAGAATCTTTGATCGTCCACACTATGCTTCCTTCCTGGTCTTCTCTACTGAAAAATTAATGAAAACATAATACAAAATATATTAATAACAAACATAAATCGAAAAAGATACAACCTTTTTTAAATTTATTTGTTCGTATTTGTTATATATACCTGTTGTAGGTTGAGATAAAAGGATTATCTATCGCCTTTGTAAGTTTTTCCATAACTGCAGGGGTGCTGATGTAGTAAGTATTAAATTGAGTAATAAATGAAATAGGAATATTCAAAGGACATTTTATATATTCTAATTTAAGGTCATAGTATGCATGACATACAAACAAATAATTCGTACAACAACTGTATCTGTCGATTTTGAGAATGAAATTTTCATGTAATCATTTATAAATTTTAGTGAATCAAGAAAATGCAGACTGATTGTATTAATGCTATATATATTGAAATAATTATTTATTTGATATGTTATATAAATCGGAGTACATAAACTATTAAATTATCTTACCAAACTTTTTTCTGATATATCATGTGGCAGGGTAAATATAAAGAAATGTTTTACATAATGTGATTTGTTTAATATAGTCAAATGGTGCATATTCTCATATACATAATACAATTGATTTCTGGGTGTCTGATAATTCTGAACGTAGCATTATGTTAGCTGTTTAAATATATTCGGTCTTGTATATTTGCTAACATTTTGGAAGATCTGTAATATCACAGATTATCATGACAACTGAAGTCGGCCAATGGACAAATATGGCGGCAATTGGGTGAATGGTGAAACAGAGGCCTTTGTTCAGTCAGAAGGGTCGGGCCGTGGCAAGCTTTAATTACCTCCATATGCGACTCCCTCATTAGAGCAGTCATGATCGGCGATACTAATGAAGAGCATGCATTTGACTTCCATCTATTTGAGTAAAATTAAGGTTGCTCACTGAAATGTAGGCTTTGGCATAGATATTGTTATCGCTTATTTGTTAAAAAGTAGTCCAATATATAACACAAAACAATACATATCTATTAAATTCGGAAGGCAGTAGGCATGCGCACAACACATTGACACCTTTCATTAAATAGTCATAGACCTTATAATTTATATTTTGTGATTCTGTCACCCGTGTATAGTTCATAAATCATCCAGCTTGTCCATCCATTGTACTAGATAGTTTGGTTTCCATTAATGGAATCTATGAATGCCAATTTCAGGAATGGAAACTAACATAAAACTTCAAATTGTAGTTTCATGTTGGTTTCCATCTCATGGAAACATTGATTGCAATTTCCAGATATGGAAACCAACAGGAAATACATAATCAGAGTTTCCTGTTCGTTTCCATTATGGAAATACTAAATATTATAGAATCCAAAATGGATTCTAGTTGGAAACTAGTTTGCCTAGTTTCAGCGGATGGATACCAAGTTGATACCCCTATTACCCAGTTTCCAGATTTCAGGATTCTCAGTCATTTTTGCTGTGATGTTTTGTTGTTTTGCACTGTCCACCATGACAAGGGATACCATTTTAGTTGTTGGTGTCAGGAGTTGGCAGTAATCCTTTTGTAATTAACAAACTGATCCAGCACACTGTGGTTCATCATCCTATAATTACTCAGATTAAAATCACTGTACATGTCATAAGCTTACAATAAGAGAACCGTAGACTTTGTTGTTGCTCACCCGGTGGTCCCCAGGTCGCAGCCCTCTTTTCATCCGTGTCCAGGACATACTCATCTGTAAGATGTATGTATTTAGCTGGAACTCCACATCCTTCTGGTTGGAAAGTGTAAGGACTTGAATGGTAGCTCGGGTGAGGTATGTCCACTCTGATGTTTGCCTCCTCAAACGTCTCCAGAGTAGCACGCCCCCAAGGACGGATCAGGACTCCACGTCTCAGGCACCAGGATCTTCACGTTTCCGAAATAGGCACGCTTCCTCGTTGCTTCATAAAGGAACACAGACGCTTCCTTCGTTATGTTCTGCAATCAGTTGTTTTAGAGCAATAAATACAATAATGACATTTGAGATTTTTGGCAGCCAAACATTATTCAAACTCCATTTATATTGGCGACCTACGGTTTTTATTCCCTGGAAACTGTTGATGAACGACCACCTTACCACTTTTAGTTATGTTGTACGTTGTTCAATGATGACCACTAAGACGAAATATACTCGAAAGACGAAAATGAGTGTTTGGTTTACTTAGTTAAGAGTATGGAATAAACAAACTTGTATTCCATGTAAATACATGTAAAAAAATGTATCTCCATGAAGAGTTTTATCCTGATAGTCTTGGTTGTGATTTAAAGACATTTATACAGTGTTATGATGATGATAAATGAGATATATTTTCTGTAAGAAACACGATTTATAAATTCATGTAGCTAAAAAGAAGAACAAATGCCTTAGAAGTGTATGTTTTAAACAACAACAAAAAAATCCCCAAAAATGTTTATATTATTCACGTGTTTAAATGTTACATTTGTAAATGTTTAAAATTGTGTTAAACAAATGTTCTTAAATGTTTTGAAACCAATGGCAGAAGTTTTAACAGAACTCATAACATATGTTATAACAGTTGGAGAAGGAAAATATCCAACACAGTTATAACCGTTACCATTTTGTATTTCTCCATTCTTAAATTAATTTTATTTAGAATTAAAGAAACAATCACACCTAAATATGTCACAATTATAATTTCGTAGGTTTATGTCATCTGTTCTAATACCAGTGTGTGACAGTTCACACTTTGACAGAAACTGTTCTTGTTTCATTATCAATACATTTACCAGTTCTTCCAATACTCTATCCTATTGAAAAATGTAAAATAGGATGGATTGAAATTATGTTGAAATCAATGTTTCTGTGTTCAGTTGGAACACCGTTTCATACATTTGAAGGTATTTCAGAAGGTTTTGGTCTTACACTTTAGTGAGAGATCTATTAACATCCTAGTTGTACTTAAGAATATTTCTACGAACCACGAGTTGCTCGATGATGGCGTGGTTCTCCTGGATGTCCGGTGAGATGGCGATGACCAGGTTATTATATCTGTTGTTGTGAATCTGGAGGTGATCAGCTCCAGCAGTCTGGATCACCCAGCTCACAAGCAGGACGCACACACGTGCTGGAGACGTCATGGTTCTGTAATATGTGCTGCGCAGAGAGTGTCTGTGGCTTGTAATATACTACATATGTAATCATCCTAGTTACGCCTAATATGCTGATTTTGGTTACCCAATAACTTGCATGTAGATAGTGAAGTAACCCCTATGTAAACATCGGTATCAATGCAGATATCAATAAATATATTTGGCCCTGATAAATTGACTGATTTAGACTATTTTCTGTGATATGTAAAACTCATTTCGTTCTGTGCTGAAACCTACTCACCTGGCAACCACAAATCACAGCGGTTTATTGTATCTGCTGATATTCGTTGAGCAGTTGTGCCACTCGTGATGTGCTGTGTTCTTTAAAGATTCATGAATCCAGATCCACATAAAACATGTTTGTGATTTATTCTTTCTCTTGAACATTAGCTAAACTGTCTAACTATTGATATTCTGACTTTTTTTCATCAGATGTACAGCTGCATACCAAAGGTTTGTTCGCCCGCATGTGTATCTTTGTGCAAATAACGTTCATTGTAACGTCAATAAAATTGCATTACATACAATGACAGTAACTCATAATTACATCCATGAGTAAAGAAAGGATTCTTAAACGTATTCTGTGATCGTCACGCCAGTGGTGCATGCTTATGAAATTTGGCATAATATTATTCATATTGCCTCAATAAGAAAAATTTCGGCACAAATACATCGAATGATTATAAGAGGAAATATATAATGTATTTTTTACCCAGTTGATCACTTTTTGAACGTTTCAAAGAAGAAACTAGAAACTGTAGTTTTGAAAAGATAGACCCCTGGTCACTTCAAACAGCTGCCAAACCTGTTACTGATTACTATGAGGCATCGAATCAGATTGTGCCATGGAAAACCCACCTGACTTCTTATAATGCAAACTTTCAAAGTGATTTGTCTAGTTTTTGCGTTGATACGATGCTTCAAAAAGACATGCCAAACAACATGATAGTATCACTAAAATACATAAGTAGGTGAACAAACGTTTGGTATGCGGCTCTATACAGAGTGTATGAATATCAATGTAACAACAATGATATGTAGCTTTTGTTGTGTTACTGGTTGGCAATAGATTGGCATTGAGAAGTCTTAACAGATGATCACTTAATAATATTGTTGCGTTACATATACTTAATGTTGACTTCTGAAGGCTAAATAATGGCCTTCGTCATGAAATGAGATAACTGAGTTACCAATTGTCAAATTATAATATCATTTTTAATTATTTTTTTTTATGAAATAAGTGGTTCAGATTGTGTAAAAATAATCCCAGGTGTGAAAGAGAATAAAAACAAAGAAAAATGTAATCCAAAATGACTGAATATTTTTAATATATTGACAGTTATAGTCTCTGTAAATTAAATAAGAATGTATCATACTATAAACATATATGTTGTTGTTTTAAAAAAATAAATCTTATTGTCTGATATATTTGGTAATTCCCATTCTATCCCCACATTTGTAACTACAGTCAGCAATTGTCCCACCTTCAGCAACTTATGCTTCAAAACTGCATGATGGCAGCAACTTCTTCAGCGCAGAAGCTTAAGACCTCCGGAAGGTCATACATCACATTAAAAATTCACCCCCATAATGCTATCAACAAGTTACGTGCCTTGGTCACATGAGAATGCGAGTGCGTCAGTGCCAGGTCATAGCGAGCGTAAAACTCAAACCGGTCAGTCCTCCGAGACACGTGTTTGCAAAGTTATCCTTATTATAAACTTTGTTAATCTGCCAAATTCTGGTTAAATTCCGTGACCTGACCATTAGCAGTCTTGACATCTAAACAACGTCACGGTCGTAACGAAAAGATTTCCAAATCTTCTCTCTCCGCTCTTGACTTCAACCCTCGCTTTTTCGGTGCTAAGATTTTAGCGTACTGCAGGCTAATCGGATAGGCCAATCAGAAGACAGTTTGCACAATTTACTTCCGATGTCAACAACAAAGGCGTTTGCAGTGATACATTGCCGCATTTTAAATAAAAATAGTTTCAAGCAGTTAGTTTACAGTCTCAAATCTTCTGCTACAATCCCCATCATAATGAAATTGTCCGAGTAGACAACAAATCCAATGCTTTACGCTTCAATGTTATAACCTTACCTTAACCTTAAATCTCTTCACACCAGTAGGCGCATAAGGCCTCAACGTTGCGCTTCCATCTTGGTCTGCTTTTCGCCCTATTTCCCAACTTGACCATCCAGCTTGGTTTCTTTCCTTTTCCACAGTTCTACGCCATGTTGTTTTCGGCCATCCTCTTGCTCATTTCCCTTGTGGAGCCCATCTCATAGCTGTAAGGCAGTCATTCTCTCCTTCCCTTCTGAGGATATGTCCAATCCATGTCCACCTCCTTCTCCTTACTTCACAGCTGATGTTGCCCATGTCTGTTCTGGTGGCAATTTCCTTGTTTGAGACTTTATTCGGGATTCTTCTTAGGCACTTGTTCCTGAAGGTGTTGAGATGGTCTTCTTCTGCCCTTGTTATTTTCAAAGTCTTGCAGCCATATAGGAGCACCGGTCTCACCAGGGTCATGTATAACTTGAGCTTTGTTTTTCGCCCTATTGCCCGAGAATACCATATTCGAGACAAACGATGGAAAGCTCCTCTCTCCTTTTGAAGAAGGTTCTTGATGTCAGCACTTCCCCCTCCTTTTGTATCAACAACAGCTTCGAGGTAAACAAATTCAGAGACATCTTCAACCCTGACGGTGTCCACTTGCAGCAATTCTTGGCTCTTTGTGTGCTCGCTCCAGAGTTTTTTGCATTTCTTTCCATTCAGCTTCATGCCGACCTTTGCTGCATTGGAAGATAGCCGTTCTGTTTTCTCCTTTAGATGGTTCATGTTGGCTGCTACATTGTACTTAGAGTATTTTTACTAACCACGAGTTGCTCGATGATGGCGCGGTTCTCCTGGATGTCCGGTGAGATGGCGATGACCAGGTTATCATATCTGTTGTTGTGAATCTGGAGGTGATCAGCTCCAGCAGTCTGGATCAACCAGCTCACCAGCAGGACGCACACACGTGCTGGAGACGTCATGGCTCTGTAACATGTGTTGTGCAGAGAGTGTATGTGGGTTTTAAAAGACATTCAAGGTTTACGCAAAACCCAGGTACAGACCAAAGTAATAATTAAACAGTTATGAAGGTTACCGTTCAATGGCGATATATAATGAGTAACTAAATCATATGTGTTTCAGGCATTACATTATTAGGTAACAAGGCTTATTACTCGCCCTTACCGCTGCAAGTATGACGTCAAAATAGAGTACAGTTATGGCGTCACAATGATCATACCGTCATCACAATAGTACAATTGCGAAAGTCTTAGTTTAAGCACAGTCGGCAATTTCGCTTGATTAACTGGAGTACAAAATAAACATGATACTAACTATTATCTCGTAAGATGAAAATGGTATTAAATAAAAAGCCGTTTAGTAAATTAGTACCCTCTGTAAATCATACATCAAATATAATACTCAAAATATTTGTTAATAGGTATCCACACGTGAAACGTGAAATGTGCAGTTTAGCATTATTGTCAAATTCTACTAACGTAATTCTTTTTACATTTTTTCTCATTCATGTAACGTCAAATCACACAAGATAAAATGTAGCATAACGATGTTAATACTTTCAGACATGAGCTAAAACAGAATCCATTGCATGCTATGAGGTTTGGTGCCATTGCTCATCATTGACAGTCAATAAAACAGCTGTACGAATTACTTCTAGTAACATTTACGCGTTTATAAGTTATAACATCACTGTTTAATCTATTCAATTTGATAGTACAAAATGACAAAAAGGATAAACTCTCACCGTGATACAACTTCTCGCTCACTAGATACTCCTTCTCCGAACCAACTGAGGAACCAACTGTTATAGTAGAGATATGTTTGCTGAGTTTGGCTACCCAGCAACGTGAATGACTGATGGTTTAGTAACCCGACGTTAACATGCTTATCAATGCAGATAGCAGTGATTAAAGTTGGTCCTGACACTTTGACTGATTTAAATTAAACCTATTTCATTCAGTCCTGGCAACCACAAATAAGAGATGTTTAATGTTTCAGTTGATATTCTTGAAATGTTGTATAACTCATGATGTGCTATATTCTTTAAAGAACCATTTGATTTGATTTATACTTTCTATTCAACATTTGAATGATTGTGTAACTCTTGACACGCAGCACATTAAGCCTATTGTACGGTGGCCCATAGGGGACATAAAGTATTTTTTATAGTTTATTGTATTTCTCTCATCGAAACCACAGAAAACTGTACTGAAAATACGGAAAACCTAGAAGAAAACACGATAAACTCAAATTGAAACACGAAAAACTCCAAATGAAACACAAAATACTCAAAATGAAACTAGAAAAACTCAAAATGAAACACGAAATACTAAAAATGAAAAGTAAAAAACTGGTTCATGAAATTCTAAGAAACTACCCTTCTCTACGGTGGCCCATAGGGGACATAAAGTATTTTTTATAGTTTATTGTATTTCTCTCATCGAAACCACAGAAAACTGTACTGAAAATACGGAAAACCTAGAAGAAAACACGATAAACTCAAATTGAAACACGAAAAACTCCAAATGAAACACAAAATACTCAAAATGAAACTAGAAAAACTCAAAATGAAACACGAAATACTAAAAATGAAAAGTAAAAAACTGGTTCATGAAATTCTAAGAAACTACCCTTCTCTGCCCAAAGGGACATCATAATAAATTTTAAAAGACTCCTTTACAAATGGAATTTTCTCGAGATTGCAAATGACAAAAAACTAGCTGAGGTGAAAACCCTTTCCACCGCGGTGAAAACCCTTTCCACCGCGGAGGAAACCCTTTCCACCGCGGTGCAAACCCTTTCCACCGCGGTGAAAACCCTTTCCACCGCGGTGCAAACCCTTCTCACCACGGTGCAATTCCTTTCCACCGCGGTGTAAACCATTCTCACCGCGGTGAAAACCCTTCAACCGCGGTGCAAACCCTTTCCACCGCGGTGCAAACCCTTTCCACCGCAGTGAAAACCCTTTCCACCGCGGTGCAAACCCTTCTCACCGCGGTGCAAACCCTTTCCACCGCGGTGTAAACCATTCTCACCGCGGTGAAAACCCTTTCCACCGCGGTGCAAACCCTTCTCACCGCGGTGCAAACCCTTTCCACCGCGGTGCAAACCCTTTCCACCGCGGTGCAAACCCTTTCCACCGCGGTGCAAACCCTTTCCACCGCGGTGCAAACCCTTTCCACCGCGGTGCAAACCCTTTCCACCGCGGTGCAAACCCTTTCCACCGCGGTGCAAACCCTTTCCACCGCGGTGTAAACTATTCTCACCGCGGTGAAAACCCTTCTCACCGCGGTGTAAACCCTTCTCACCGCGGTGCAAACCCTTTCCACCGCGGTGCAAACCCTTTCCACCGCGGTGTAAACCCTTTCCACCGCGGTGCAAACCCTTTCCGCCGCGGTGTAAACTATTCTCACCGCGGTGAAAACCCTTCTCACCGCGGTGCAAACCCTTTCCACCGCGGTGTAAACTATTCTCACCGCGGTGAAAACCCTTTCCACCGCGGTGAAACCCTTCTCACCGCGGTGTAAACCCTTCTCACCGCGGTGCAAACCCTTTCCACCGCGGTGTAAACTATTCTCACCGCGGTGAAAACCCTTTCCACCGCGGTGTAAACCCTTCTCACCGCGGTGTAAACCCTTTCCACCGCGGTGCAAACCCTTTCCACCCCGGTGTAAACCCTTTCCACCGCGGTGCAAACCCTTTCCGCCGCGGTGTAAACTATTCTCACCGCGGTGAAAACCCTTCTCACCGCGGTGCAAACCCTTTCCACCGCGGTGTAAACTATTCTCACCGCGGTGAAAACCCTTTCCACCGCGGTGAAACCCTTCTCACCGCGGTGTAAACCCTTCTCACCGCGGTGCAAACCCTTTCCACCGCGGTGTAAACTATTCTCACCGCGGTGAAAACCCTTTCCACCGCGGTGTAAACCCTTCTCACCGCGGTGTAAACCCTTTCCACCGCGGTGTAAACCATTCTCACCGCGGTGAAAACCATTCTCACCGCGGTGAAAACCCTTTCCACCGCGGTGCAAACCCTTTCCACCGCGGTGAGAACCCTTTCCACCGCGCGGTGGAAACCCTTTTCACCGCGCGGTGGAAACTCTTTTATCCTGCATAGCAATCAAAAATAGAATAATAAGGAAACAAAGATTTGAATCTTGTAAAAAGAAATCCATATTGATATCAAAACAAAGATAGTTTGATAAATAATCGTTGTTTCATCATTGTCATTAATCATTGTTTCAACAAAAATATGCCAGTTGTTTGATCAACTAAGTCGGCAAGTTATAACGGTACCACACCTTGGCCGTGTTAAAGAGAGGTTTCAAAGTTATCGCTCAATTAGCGATTACTTTTTAACCTCTCTTGAACACGATTGATCAATGTAGCGCTACGTAGCAAGGCGAGCAAACATCGAGGAATTTGCACTGTGTCGTTCAAGAGAGAATGGGCGCTACTTGAGCGCTACTTGAGCGCTACTTGAGCGCTACTTGAGCACTACATTGAGCGATCAATAAGCGATTATAAGCGCTCGCTGTTATGGAACGGAACCCTTATTTCGTACTTCATATCTTCTGAACCATGGGCCGCTTTTCACATGTTTTATTTCGTTGTAAAGAGACATGCTTATACTTTTCAAAGTAGATAAGTGGGAATAGGTATCAATGCTGGGCTCTAGATGTCAATAATCTTCTTTATGAATAAAGTTAGGGTATGTGTGGCAAAATCAGAATGTTGGCTTATTAGTTTTTATATAGCGACCTTAAAGGGGCAGTAGCACGTTTTTTTGCAAAATTTATTTTTTCAAATTTCCCTTTTGTAATGATAGTTTGTGTCATTTATACTTACTTTAGAGAGTAAAACATTCCACTACACAAACCAGATATCCGTAGTGGTAATAATGGTGTTACATATAAAGCCAAAATTGCTTGGCGGCCATTTTATTGTGAACACATTTTATTATTTGGAATGACAAAAACGATTCCCATGGCTTTACGAAACCATGTACACTCTATTTCAACTTGATTTCCTGATGAGAGAAGGATGTTTTTTCTATTGGTGACATTATTTTTCATCGACTTTTTTCATCGAAAAAACGTGCTACTGCCCCTTTAAAGGAGAGACAGGGAAGATTTACGACTATCCATGTTCGGAGAACACTTTCTTTCACAACAAGCCCATAAACAACGTTACTATAATAACATTTTACTGTTCATATCATTAATAAAGCAGATGGAGAGTAAATTGTCTCACAAACCAAAATCTTGAAGGTGATGAAATACTCACACATGTTTTTCATTTTGTATTTAACACTTCAATTTTAACTTGGATGAGGGAAATACACCCGAATCAATATAATTATCTGAACCCTGAATGTATATGTACATGTATTGATAATCAAAAGTAGTTGCAAACTATTTCAAAAGATTCTAAACTTCAATTTTACAGAAATGTAAACGTTGTTTTGGCTATGAACAATACCTGTCCGAGAACGAGTTCTATGGATATACAACTTCTTTATTGCAGGCGTGCGACGTTCTGTGTATATTCTGACACCGTTATCAAGCAAATGAGGAATCTACACTGAAACGCCACACGCCTGCAATAAAGAAGATATTAAATCCATTGAACTCGCTATCCATCATCTTAACAACTTCTAAATGCCACTGAAAGAAGAATACATCGCAATATACAGAATTGCTTTAACAAAATTTAGATGTTCAAACCACAACGTAATGATAGAAGAAGGTAGAACCATTGGACTCTAAAGATATGAAAGACGTTGCACACTTTGTATTATCCCATGCATTGAGTCAGAAATCGAGTATATCTGTCTTTTCTTGACAAATACCATGTTTATCTCATCGAGTGAGGTAGAAAAGTTAATATGTTTCACTCGTGGCTACATCACTTGTGAAATATCTACCTCTACCTCCTTCGATGAGATAGACATGGCCGATCTTTGCATCTACACTGCTGTCCAAAAGAAAGTTGACAACGTCTTCAAAATCACCCTGAAGAAAAACTAAGATATACAGGATAAAAAGAACAGTTTATTTCGCACGAAAAATCATTTCCCCTCAAACATAGTTTATTTCATTACAATACAGCGAAACACATATGATACCATAATGCGGCAAAGTCACATGGGGTCAAAAATCGTAGTGTTTTCAAAAGTTGGTACAACAGAACAATCGCAATTTATCTTTCACAGACATGATGGTGGTTCCTCCGCTTAGATTTAATATCTGGTATGTCCTCCTTGGGCGTCAATGCATGCCTGGGCACGACGACGCATCGACGTTGTCAAGCGTCGAATGACGTTAGGGGGGATGTTTTGCCATTCTTGAAGGAGACACTGTTGTAGTTCCTGAAGGTTAACTGGTGCTACCTGGCGTTGTCTGATTTGTCTCCCCAGCTGGTCCCATAAATGTTCGATTGGATTCATATCCGGTGAACAGGCTGGAGTCTGAATGTTGTTGTTGATCAGGAAATTTCGTGTGACTGCTGCAATGTGTGGTCTTGCATTATCATGCTGGAAAATGGTACCACGTTGCTGCTGCTGTAGGAATGGTACCGCAACAGGTCTTAACACTGTGTAGATGTACCTCTGTGCATTCAGATTTCCTTGAATAACCACCAGCCTCTTTTTCGTGTCACCACAAATGCCTCCCCATACCATCAGACTGCCACCGCCAAACTGCTGATATCCTTGGATGCAATTTGGTCTTAATCGCTCCCCTTCACGCCTGTACACACGTGCTCTGCCATCAGGATGCATCAAGGAAAACCTGCTTTCATCCGAAAACATGACCCGTTGCCAGTTCCATACCTGCCACCGTCGAACACGTCGTGCCCACGTCAGTCTGTTACGTCGATGATGCGGCCTCAACACAATTCCACGGTAGGGTCTATAGGCTCGGATCCCGTGGGCCCGTAGACGTCTGTACACTGTCTGTCTGCTGATGCGGTGTCCCAGTGCCGTTGCTGCCGTAGATGGCGCTGTGACGAAGCGGTTCCGAAGATGGATAATGCGGATACGCCTGTCTTCGATGGGCGTGGTCACTCGGGGTCTTCCGCTGCGAGGTCTGTCAACAGTCGTACCTGTTTGCCTGAAACGTTACATTAGTTTGTAGACAGTAAATCGGCTGCAATTAAAGGTCGCAGCAATAGCAGCGATACTTGCTCCTTGTTGCGCCATTCCAATTGCTCGTTCTCTCTGCACGGTAGATAATCTCGGCATTCTTTTGTGTGTTTTGTACTACTGTATTCTGAGCGTGTCTCATCAGTTACTTTGTATGCTTTAGTGCACGTGCATTTCGTGGTTCTCGGCTTAAAAGCGTGTTTTTCATTTTTACCGTTTTTGCCCAATTTGTATTGATCAAAGTGCGTTTTGTCGATTGTTTTAGTATCTTGGATGATATTAATATGTAATTGTGTTCATGTTTCATGTATAAAATACCCTGTTTTCAATAAAACATATTTTTCTGATTGTCAACTTTCTTTTGGACATCAGTATATTATATTAGCATGTGCTATCTGTATTTTCGACTATATCCATGTTCGGAAAACACACAAGTGATTTCAACGGTAAACCTACAGCCTTAGCAAGTTGACACTATGACGTCAAAACATTGTCCCGGTGACGATAAATTTGGCGATAAAGTTTATCGTCACTCAGTAGAGTGGTGATAAAGGTTATCGCCACTGTATCTTGATAGAGGGTTTATTTCACTGATAGGACGGAGTATCTCACTCCAAGTCATATACAAAATCCTTTATCATGATTTGTCAATTGTGCAATGTTTCACGAACTACTTACCTAAATATTGGACTGAAATTCAATTTTATGGAAATTTTTTCACTTAATCCTGATGCAGTTTACTCTTCAGCGAAATTTTTTTCCTTGCCATGAAGAAAACAACTGCAATGTCCTCAAAATTCATGAAAATGTATTCTAGTATACTATGCTGGTGGCCTCGTTAGTGAATGAAACTCTATCTTTATGTGAGCAGAAAGGAGCAATTCAAGAGTGTATCTATGATGGCCGAGAGGAGACATCGCTCTTTCGCGATATAGCATTACGACAAAGCGATATGCCATATCGCTTTGTCGCTCAGCTACATGTATATCGCTTCATCGGTCTATCTGTCTATCGGTTTATCGCTTTATCGCTTTGTCTCGCCACTGTACATCTTTCGTATAAGAGAAAGTTTAGATTTTTTGAGAGCGGAGAACATTTTTTCAAATGTAATGATTTTATTTATTGTTCTTACAGTTAAACTTTTTAATGGCATGCACATAACTATTCTAAACAAATGATAATACTTGACCTTTAAGGCTACTTTAAAAGATGTGCATTTAGCTCAGTAAGATATATTTAATTGGTTCAAAACTTGAATTGAGCAGGAAAACCACAGAGAATACCAACGTTTTGTAATACTATACCAAGATTTGTAGAGGTATTTAAAAACAGTTCCAGTCGAGCAGAATTGTTTTGTATATGATCTATGTTCTAAAAAATGCACAATTATCGTCAATTACTAACTTCAAAGCTTTAAACTCCTTCTTGGTATAAACTATGCTTTGTACTTTTACATCCTTAGAGAATATAAATCGAAATGCCCACTTTTCATATACATTTGGACATTTATCACCAGTATTCACACTATCATAAACGTATTAAAGTAAACCTTGTTAGACAAAACAAATGTGTTGATGAAAACCTTGCTATTTGTACAAATTGTAATCTAGGAACAATTGAAGATGAATATCATGTGTTGTTTGTATGTGAACGATATGCAAACCTCAGAAATAAGTATTTGGGTAATGTAAATCATAGAAATATCTGTGCCCTTGTTACCTCATCACAAATTGAATTGATAAAATCCGTTGCAATCTATATGAAACATGTATTTGCATTTAAAACATGATAATGAACATTTCTGTCACGTGACGTGTTTATGTGGTCACATTCAATTGTACTCTGGCCACATGGCCGAAATACTGAATAAACTGATTTGATTTGAACTGTCATAACATATATTGTTGAATTCATTACAAATACATAACCAAACTAGTACACCTGTATGGATTAATTAATTTGCGCCCTCATTTTTACAAGTAAAACTTGTTTGATAATAGATTAGTTCATCGTTCTAAAAACAACTTAAATTCTGATTAAAATGACTGTCTAACATTTAAAAAATGAAATTAGGCGATTTGCTGTCCAAATACAAGAACAAATGTAATTTATTGATTGGTATTCTTGATGCTCAGGTGATGAAGACACATTTTTATGGACCTTTTTGTTCTCTGTAGGCAACACTGCGACTTAACTATTGTCGTTGTGAAGCAAGGAGTATGGGTAAACGTGAGAAGAAACTTGGAGGAACTATATATACATGAGTTGTTTTTTCTTCGTCTTCTTCGTGGTAATATCAACAAGATGGGTCCCTCTCTGAACATTCCTCTTTCTTTCTTTCATTCCTCATGCTTATCACCATTTGCTGACGTAATCGTACAACTAGTTTCTCGCTATATTCAATACTTACATTTCATATTATTGTATACTTTATTTATACTATGTAATTATTTCTGTTTAACTCATTTCATGTACATGAAGTTTATTTATTGAATAAACATACACTTGCCTTCCAATCACTCTCAACCTCGTATTCCTTATGTATATTACATAATATGTTATCCTTCCCCGAAACGAAAATCCTGTATCCGCCCCTGGCTAGTGCTGCAGTTATTGTTCATCTAATGATTAAAGATGCATCCATTGTGTTTCATTAAATTTTATTTTATTGTAATACGTGCCAACATACGATATGTGTTGATTTCAGTTCAAATAATTTCACTCAACTTGCATATCCATCCCCATTAGCCAAATATATAATAATTATTAGTTTCCAATTAAAAGGGCCGTAGCACGTTTTTTGCAAATTTTATTTTTTCAAAGATCCCATTCATAATGATGATTTATGTCATTTATATTTACTTTAGAGGGTAAAACTTCGTATTACACAAACCAATTATCCGTAGTGGTAATAACGGTCTTTTATTGTGAACACATTTAATTATTTTGAATGACAAAAACGATTCCCATGGCCTTTACGGAACCATGTACACTCATTTTTAACTTGATTTTCCGAAGAGAGAGGATGTTTTACTATTGTTGACATTATTTTTCAAATACATTTCATCGACTTATTTGAGCGAAAAAACGTGCTACTGCCCCTTTAAAATCGAGCAGCATCATTATACATGTGTAAAACCGAAACTATATATTCACGTCCCACGTACACGTTACGAACACGGTAGTTATAAGACCTATTAAACAATATTAACCCAAAGTTGTCTATTTGTCTGTTGTAAATAAATTTCCAGAATTACGTTTGACCAATTGACGTGGCATATTGTCCGGTTTTCGATCAGAAATCGCGACTTTTACCTTTATTTTATCGATATACCGAGTCGACTGTCATCAAAATGGCAACAGTCAGTACTTCTCGATAAAATGACACAATCTATAACATTTTGCAAATGTGACCCATAACAACACAGTGGATGTACCTCTACGTGGACATTTTATATGAACAAGTATTAGACGATTGTGTTACTTTCAATACATATCCGAATGTAAGCTACATGTAAGCTCCATGCACGGAATACGTACATATTATTATCATCACATTAATGAGTCATGACAATACACAGAGTTCGCAGTTTTTAATCAATGATATGTGTTAATAGAAGTAACCCCAATATTGTAGCAAGGGTTGGATATTGTTAATTTAGAACTTATCAATATGTAAATATAATTCAGCAGTGGATAACAGTATTATACTAGTAGAATAATAACATTTTACTTATACTTATAGTTTTCAATTAAGATTAGCAGAAAAAAGGTTTTCAATGTTGGGCTCTAAATTTCAGTAATATTATCTCTATGAATATGTTTTTTGGTTTATGTGGCAAAACCAAGATAATGTCTGCATTTGCTTTTAAAGCAACCTTTGAACATCCGAATATATAGAATAGTTTTAAATAATTAAACTCCTCAAACTCGCCAATATTTGCGGGTCGGGTATCATCGTCGGCCTAACGGCCTCCGACGACCCCCGACCAGCAAATATCGGCGAGTTTTCGGAGTTTATTCCTTACTGAAATTTATCAGAAAACTGTAAAACATTACCCTTGTCGAGCAATTTGCATCCTGAAGTACATGTAGTGTTGTTGCTGAAAATTAAAATTTAAAAGTTTATCGATTCATTAGCGTAACAATGTAATTATGTAACGGTAAAAGTAGTGACAATGCACTGAGATTGACGTCCGTCATTCAGTCACATGTCATTTTGGAACTTGTTTACAACAGACGATAGGACAAATTTTGGTTGAGAATGATTACTGGGTCGTCTGTGCATGTAAATGAGACGTGAAAATTCGGTTTCGGGTGTTGCCGACTTTCATTTGAAACTAGTAATCATATATACTGGGCGATAGGGGCTGAATTGCAAGATAAGTGAATTATTTGAACTGAAATCAGCATATATCGCATTAAGCACGTATTTACACCAAATAAAGTATCTTGAAACACAATGGGTGCCTCGTCATACATATAGTGTACATATTATTTGAACGAGTAAACTTACAGTTTCATTAATGTTAGCAGAATGGAGTCATTTAAGTGGTTTAGAAAATATTTCTTAACCTCAAATTACTTAACCGATTGTAGCCTACGTACACTGAAGGCGCACATCTTATTATCATCACACTAATGGTACTCATGCTATTTTGAGGGCGTTAGAAGAACTTTTTCTAAGCGAAATAATTATTTACTAGAGACAAAGAACTATGCCGCCATTGGAAATGAATCATTAATATGTTTTTGTTGAAACAATGGTAAAAACAAAGGTCTGATATATCTAAAGTATGTCTATGAAGGATCTATGTGTACGGGGATAAATACACCGTGTTAACGTTGTCGATTATCGATAATATTTGCAGATCTCTCTTGTAAGTGACATGGATTTTTAGCTCATCAGGGCTGGAAGGCCAGATGGGCTTCTGGCATGGCCCGTTGTACGGCCGCGTCCGTCCCTCAGTCGTCTGACAGTAAACTTTTCATACTTTCGACTCTTACTCCTGTACCGCAACATCCCCAAAGCTGAAGTTTTGTGGGGAGGTACCTTGCACATAGGGGATCAAAGTTTGTTCATTTGAACTTAACCACCCATCAAATATGGGCGTGGCAGGCATTATTAAGAGAACCTTTAAACAACTTTCTTCTCCGGAACCAGTTGACATAGGAAGATGACATTTTCGAATTAAAAGTTTTATTACATATACAATTTTATTTGTTCTTTTGTTCCTGACCCCATGTCGAATATGGATGTGACAGAGGTCCACCCTAAACTCTTTAAAAGACTTCTTCTTCAAAACGATTTGATACAGAGAAATTTTCACATTTTAACAAGCTGGGTCTAATCATGCTGCTCTCGTATCTAAACATGTATATTTTAGCAAATTTGCTATGCGTTGTCGTGATTGTTTAGCAGAGTGTGTAACAATCAAAATGCAAAAAGGTAATTGCTAATTCTTTTGTTGTGTTATTCCCTCAATCAGTTCCTATCATTCACCATGATGACATATAATGATGATTGAACAATTGTTGACAGTAAGTGAATCCTATCGAATGCAAATGGGGAACGCATAATCTCAAATCATGAGACAATCAGAGAAATGTATTTATAACTAAACTGTAAACAAAGTAAACATTCCTTCCTCTTTCGCCCTCAAAGCCAGACAAAATTGAAATGTAGGTGATACCGCCATTAAAAGGCACATCTACATGATATGGAATGACAGTATACCAAATTTGCTCAGTCGCCAACGCCAACGCCAACGCCAACGCCAACGCCAACGCCAACGCCAACGCCAACGCCAACGCCAACGCCAACGCCAACAATAACGGACACTCAAACAAAACCATTAATACTTTTAAGGCATAACATGTTTCAATGAAGCATCTGTTTATTAATATACAATGCATCCTGTCCACTATACCACTCACCCAAACATTTAGGCCTGAAGAGCTAAAATCGGAATATGTTTATCAATTATCATCAGTGTTAAATTGTTGCTAAACTACGCTTACACAGTGATATTATTAATAAACTGATTAGGTGTACACATATATAATAATCTACAAACATTATTTTTCAAATTTGATAAATATTAGCAAAATCATTCAAGCCTTAAAGGAAAGATTGCTCCATTAACTTATTCGAATGTAAGCTAAGCTTCATACACTGAGGGCGCCCATCCTATTACCATCATACTACTGATTCATGACGATGCACAGATTTCACACTATATTAGTAAATTTCCCCAAAACCTGTTTTTTCCCTTTAGAACTATTTCCGTGGCACTTTTTATAACACAATATAATACTGTGATATAGCTATATAGTATACTCTTCGCACACTGCTTCAATTTTATGTGTACAGTGTAACCCAGTAAAACAAGTATTTTGATTATGATTTTATTATTTCCTTTAATTTGTTATTGAATGGCTAAATAATATATTCCATTGATTTGTTAGTGAATGGCTGAATAATATATCAGTGTTGTTACAATAGATTTGCAAACTTGTGTCTTACATTATGTTGATGAATATATACCAGAAATAATCAGAGTGAGCCGATTTAAATTTATAAAAACTTTGTTTTGCTCAATCAAATCTGTTATACTCAGTCACACAAAGTATATCTAAGGAAGTATTTTATTGTTCAGGTTTAGACACAAGAAGATGTGGGACCGTTATAATCTGCTGACTTGATGTATACAAAGCTCGGGGCCGAACAAACCTCTGGCATATTTTGCAATGACGTGAACAATTATATTGATATAGTATAGCTAAAATCACACAGCTGAATTAAAACACAATGTGAAAAATTATATTGTTTATTTCATATGTCTGTACATACCATACATTTGAAGATTTAAAATAAACCAAAATAACCTTTGAGTTATATCGGAACCATAAAAATAAAATCAAAGTAACTTTACTTTTATATCATTTTCAATTTCATAATTCTATATTTGATGACTTATGCAGGATGAAAGAGTTTGCACCGCGCGGTGGAAAGGGTTTGCACCGCGGTGAGAAGGGTTTACACCGCGGTGGAAAGGGTTTTCACCGCGGTGGAAAGGGTTTTCACCGCGGTGAGAATAGTTTACACCGCGGTGGAAAGGGTTTACACCGCGGTGAGAAGGGTTTACACCGCGGTGGAAAGGGTTTACACCGCGGTGGAAAGGGTTTACACCGCGGTGGAAAGGGTTTTCACCGCGGTGGAAAGGGTTTTCACCGCGGTGAGAATAGTTTACACCGCGGTGGAAAGGGTTTGCACCGCGGTGAGAAGGGTTTTCACCGCGGTGGAAAGGGTTTGCACCGCGGTGGAAAGGGTTTTCACCGCGGTGAGAATAGTTTACACCGCGGTGGAAAGGGTTTGCACCGCGGTGAGAAGGGTTTACACCGCGGTGGAAAGGGTTACATTTGAAGATTTAAAATAAACCAAAATAACCTTTGAGTTATATCGGAACCATAAAAATAAAATCAAAGTAACTTTACTTTTATATCATTTTCAATTTCATAATTCTATATTTGATGACTTATGCAGGATGAAAGAGTTTCCACCGCGCGGTGGAAAGGGTTTGCACCGCGGTGAGAAGGGTTTACACCGCGGTGGAAAGGGTTTGCACCGCGGTGGAAAGGGTTTGCACCGCGGTGAGAATAGTTTACACCGCGGTGAGAAGGGTTTGCACCGCGGTGGAAAGGGTTTGCACCGCGGTGGAAAGGGTTTACACCGCGGTGGAAAGGGTTTGCACCGCGGTGGAAAGGGTTTTCACCGCGGTGAGAATAGTTTACACCGCGGTGAGAAGGGTTTACACCGCGGTGAGAAGGGTTTGCACCGCGGTGGAAAGGGTTTTCACCGCGGTGAGAATAGTTTACACCGCGGTGGAAAGGGTTTGCACCGCGGTGGAAAGGGTTTGCACCGCGGTGAGAATAGTTTACACCGCGGTGGAAAGGGTTTGCACCGCGGTGGAAAGGGTTTACACCGCGGTGGAAAGGGTTCTCACCGCGGTGGAAAGGGTTCTCACCGCGGTGGAAAGGGTTTGCACCGCGGTGGAAAGGGTTTGCACCGCGGTGGAAAGGGTTTTCACCGCGGTGAGAAGGGTTTGCACCGCGGTGAGAAGGGTTTTCACCTCAGCTTGTTTTTTGTCATTTGCAATTTCGAGAAAATTCCATTTGTAAAGATGTCTTTTAAAATTTATTATGATGTCCCTTTGGGCAGAGAAGGGTAGTTTCTTAGAATTTCATGAACCAGTTTTTTACTTTTCATTTTTAGTATTTCGTGTTTCATTCTGAGTTTTTCTAGTTTCATTTTGAGTATTTTGTGTTTCATTTGGAGTTGTTCGTGTTTCAATTTGAGTCTATCGTGTTTTCTTCTAGGTTTTCCGTATTTTCAGTACAGTTTTCCGCGGTTTCGATGAGAGAAATACAATAAACTATAAAAAATACTTTATGTCCCCTATGGGCCACCGTACTATTGCATATTTAAAGGGGTTTCACGATATATAAGAGTATTCTATTGAAATCACAAATCACAATGTTTGAAAGTTGTTATTGATTGTGTCAATATCAAAGTATATGTGCCTCATCACAAAGTTGTAACTGCCTCTGATGTTCAAGTTAAGCTTTCCAGAAAGTTGGCAATGAACTAGCCTACATGGTGTATGTCAGTTTTTAATATAATTTAGCTGAGTGGCAAATGAATAACATTTATACAGAAATACTTAAACGTAATTGTATTTTTTTGTTTAAGAAGGTTGGCAATAAAGGGATGTTACAATTCAACACAGACACAAGTTAATCATCGTCCCATGTACTCAAGCAATACCTTCGAAAACCTTCGATAACAACCATGTGACAGTTCAAAATTGCTTTGAGAAATCTAAGGTTCCTTGAACTGCCGTAGTTCGTAGTTCTCTGTGTTGGCCTGTTCCTTGGTCAAGAACGTGATCATTTAAAAAATGTTCGGGTGAGACTTGCCAATGGTTCTCTTCAGTCTGGAATGCCACCCCTCAAGGTGGTTATTCGTTCTTGGGCCATCATCTTCAAAGTGGTTCCATTGCGATCTGTGAAGATCACCCTCAACCCAGAAGCCCGCTATGGAGTCTGCTAGGCTGTGGCAACGTTGGTCTTCTGGCATATTTCCTATGGTGTCCAGCCAAAGATCATCAACCTTAAAAAACAATATATATATGGTAACATAGTATACATGGCGATGATGCTATTTTTATTGCTTATCATTATTTCATATAATTAATTGTATTTTAACAGAATAATTATAATATGCTCATAACTGAAACATTACAGCGAATCAAAATCACCAACGTGCATACCTCCTGAAGTGGCACCAAAGGCTCTCTACTTGAATCCACCAACGCATAAGTAACGACCACCACGAGATGTTGGAATGAACTTATGTTCAAGTTGAGCATTATCCATTTCGAAATCGAATGAATACTGTCATGTTTCTTCGCAATATATATCCTTATTTAGTTAAATGTGTTCACATTGTTGTTATAAATGATTCGATTAATTTATTATTGAGTATATAGTATGAAATATGTTCACTTCATAAATTATGTTAATCTCAGTGAATATGAACTCAGTGTGCGATGAGTTCAATCAACCACCAACGTTGTAACAACACCGCTTAGGAGATTACCCGCGTATTATAACAACACCAAAACTTCAAAGCTTACCGCGGATCGACCTCCTGAGATTTTAGTAAATTCAAATGGTCGACTTCCTGAGGCGACCCCGGCGCTTGGATATCGAATGAATGAATGAATGGTTTATTCTCAAGAAGATCACAAAATGTGACATAAAGAAAATACAACTGTACAGTTTGAGTTACGGGAGCATACGTAGACAGGTTTTTACATAGTTACATACTTTCAGTTGTAATGCTTTATGCTTACAATACATTGGAGATACAAATTTGTATAGATAGCATAGATGATATTTCAATATGTTTTAGCACCTTTTAACTGTCAATTTAACACACTAACCGTAATCAAAACAACTCAAATCGTCCATATACCGAATGCTGAGAATATAAAATATTGCAAATCCGCAGATGTAAAATGCATAATCATTATACAAACATGATATTTTGCACATTTCCATATATACTCTGATGTAATTGCAGTGGAATTATTTAAGAAACTAATTATATAATGAGGCGCCGATTCACAGCCCATGCGAGAACACAGGGGTGGTTTAAACATATTTATTCATGAAAAGACATACAATTCATGAATGGATTGGCCAACAAGCACTTAGGTGCTTATATAAAGGCCGCTCCAAAAGAATTACAATTACAATGTATAATTACTAGTGACGCATACAAATCATATTCATGAGCATTTGAAAGCATATAACCTAAAATTACATAACAGACAATATTCTAGCAAGGGATGTATGTTGTATGAAATTTAGCAGAAATCAGAGAATCTTCGAGAGTAAATTATGAAGTAATGGACAGATTTTAGTAGTTCACTATGTTCTTTATTACTCGAGCTAGCATTTCCGTAAAGAATTGATGGTAGATTGTAACCTTGAGTAAAGAAATAGGAGTTTATTCTTAACTCGTGGTAAATGGGGCAGACAAGAAAGATATGGAGTGCATCTTCGGAATGATGTCCACAGTTACAAGTAGAGATATCGGATACATGTCTCGCGTACTTATCAGCGTTTAGATCGCTGCAACCAAGCCGAAGGCGGGAGTGGATTATTTGACAAAATCTTGAGCCATTATATAAATCAAAATAAATTGGGTTTGTGTTGGTTTCCTTTAATTTCCTTTTAAATTCTCCAAAAGTGCTCGAATTGACAATGTCAGAGGGGAGGGAATTCCAGATAGTAACAGTGTCCGGTAGAAAAGATTTAGCATAATTACTTGAGTTACATTTAATGCCTTGTAGGTCGGAATTGTTTCTCAGGTTGTATCGACTAGCGTCAGACACGTTGTCAGGTACTAAATTTGATAAATAATCAGGTACTAATTTATTAACCATCTTGTAAAATACATATCATTTTTGACGATGTCTCCTTTTTTGTAGAGAGCTAATGTTTGTGACATAGGGGTCATGTTCAAGAGATTGCTCAATGTAAGATACGTAGCAAACGTAGCAAAGGGAGCACGCCTCGAGGTATCACTCGTTCAGGAGGGAATGGGCGCTCATTTGAGCGAATTAATCGCTCACTGTCATGGAACCGTGCCATGAGATTTTGTCTTGGTTTACGTAAATATGCACCAAATAATGCTGTTAGTGGTGATATGGGTTGGTGTCCACCCTTTGTTAACCAGTGGCGAGAAGTTGCTAGATCTTTTAGACGTTTTTGTAACTTAAATCCGTTCCGTATTCCAAGTAAAGTTTTTGTTTGGAGTGATAAATATGCTGTTTTAAAGCAACGGAATTGGAATTTCAGAGTTCATGTCAAATTTTCTGATATTGGGCTTCAACATTTTAATAACATAACGGTTAATTATCACATACCCTTTGTTGTTTCTGAAGTAACCCGTAATTTATTTGATCGTTTTATCTTTATTTGGAAAAAATATATTTCTAATGTAAATGCCCAAGCTTGTAAAGGAGGTAATAAGTTAAGAACTTATGCTACTTTTAAAGATGAATATCGCCCTGAATTTTATGTACTATGTCAAATGCCTCGCGCTTATAGGCGTGCTTAAGCACTTTTTAGATGTGGTGTTGCTCCTCTAAGAGTTGAAACTGGAAGATATAATTGTACTCCTTTACAGGAAAGAACATGTTTTCATTGTGAGGCTTTTATTGAAGATGAACGCCATGTTTTATTGCACTGTCCTCTTTATTCTATTGAAAGAGATGTCCTTTATAGACAATGTCAAGAATTTAATGCTACGTTTATGTCTTTTAACGAATTTGATAAGCTAATATTTTTACTGTCCAATCCACAAGTGTCTTTTAATACAGCCAAAACCTGCTATCTTATTTTAAAGCGGCGACAGACCCTTTTATATGGTCAACTTAGATTGTAAATAGTTGTATTATATATCCTGTATTCCTTTTGTTTCTTATCTTATACGTTTATTAGTCTCTCATAAATCTGTATAGATTGGCTCAACATTTTAATGTGTTTTATGCATATATTATATTGTACTTTACCTGTATTTATTATGTTGAGGTGAGACTCAAATAAATTATCTGTCTGTCTGTCTGTCTGTCTGGAACAGACGGCGGCTAATCACTCACGCTTCACTGCGCTTGTAGCCTGGCGGGCTTATTTATCGGAAGGCAAAAACCGAGTTATAAAAGTTATAATGTCCTAATAAATCAATTACAAATGTATGTTTTCTCGAATTTGTGCGCATTTGATTCCGATATAAAATGTACATAGATATTTTAACATGTCGTTCTTTTAAAAAATGCATTACAGGTGTACGTTAAGTTCAGTTGCGCTACTAGTCCTTGTGTAATGCTGATATGGAGAGGTATTACTAAGAGGGCGGTGCAATGTGTCAGGATATATACCCCTGGGGAGACACTTATTGTTCTTTATCAGATCAATGTACATTCAATTTGCACCGAGATATAGCAGTCTCAACTAATGTTTATCTTAATTCAACACGTTTATTCGTCAAGGAAGTTTCAAAGGAAACCTTCGTTTATATTTGATTGGTTCTTATCTCATGTGTTTAAGTAGTTGTCACTGATTTGTCGGGGCTACATAACACTGCATTGCACATGGTTATTGAAATAGTGGAATGATTGGATCTTCAGCATAATGATTTCCATTCGTAAATTATTTTGTTGTGTTTTATTGTCAAAAGAAACGAAACGTTACGTCTGATGAGATTATGAAGTTATGAAGTATGAAAGGTGTTGGCACGTGGTCCTGTGCTGACCACTTTCAGTGAAGTTAAGCAACAGTGAGCGCGGCATCGGTGACCCGCTTCATTGCTGGATAAACTGAGAATTTGTATTGAATTATATTGAACCGCATGTTGTCTCAATATTGATATGTTTTCACAACCAATCCCCTGTACATCAACCAAACGACCTTATTGCCTGAATATTAAATTAGGTTTACAGCGTACATCACCTTGTCAATTGCATATATACTCAGCTATAGCAGCTATGCATATCCTCCTTCTCTCAGTTCTGTGTATTACTTGCTTGATAACGGTGTTTAATAGTATCTACACCGAAACGTCGCAATGAAGACGTTGACTATCCATATTTCTTGGTTTTCTGCAGGTTTTCTGTAGGTTAGTGTTATTGAATCTTGCCATAATCAAATCCATCTCATTTCATTTAAAATATTGAATAAATCGAAACCAACTGCGGTATGTATTTCTTTTGCCCGGTAGTTTAAATATCCATATTATTATGAAACTAATCCTTTGATGAAATCACGTTGTTGCAATGTGTATTAATCCACATTCGGAAGGTACATCCATTGTGTTGTTGGGGGTCACATATACCAAACGTTAAAATGGTGTTACTTTATCCAGAAGTACCGACTGTTACCGAAAACTACCATTTTGATGATAGTCGACTTAGTATATTGATGATATGAAGGTAAAAGTAGTGATTTCTGATCGAAAACCAGACAATACACCGAGTGGGGCGAGCGCCAATTAGTCAAACGTAATTTTGGAATCTTATTTATAACAGACAAAATGACAAATTTAGGCTGATAATGTTTAATAGGTAATATACCTACTGTGCATGTAAATGTAAACTCCTCAATAAAATCGTTCACGTAGTGGAGCCAGCAATAAGTAACGATGTTTTCTTATATTATACACATTTAAAAATTTGTATATAACCCTAACTTCCCTAACAAACTCGTTCTTAATTCTTCTCTCCGCCCCACGTCGCGAGTTTTGTTTCTAGGATTTATGTGCTATTCATAGGACGTCATTAGCTCGTATGGTTTGTTTTTTATCTTACAAACACGGAGTGACAATGAGACGCGGACAGCTCAGTCTATTTATCACTAAACTTTGAACTCCAAGGCAATCAATAAATAACATAGTTCTCCCATATGAAATACACTCCAGGAACGTTAAGTGACGGATTTCCTTTTAAATCTATATGGATAACAATCGACGATTAAACCTTTTAAACGAAAATCTATCCTTTCGTTATCTGTATTTATTTTACTATTATTTCTTTAAAGTAGTTACGTCAAATTTCTCCTTCGTATTTAGGTTTGATATAAATTTAAGATTATTATGTACTTATCGATATCATTCAGCTACTTTCAAGTAAATAGTATGTCATACATATGTATTAGGATGATATCAATCCAATTATCACATCAAGTCAAACAAGTTGAACATTATATGCTTATATTATTCATTTAACTATCATTAATTAACAAACCAATACTTAGTCCATACGGTCCATGTTATCTATGATACGCGTTTTAAGTTTTGAATAATGATAAGCAAATGTTAACTCTTCACATCAAAGCATTATTTTGCGCTCCAACAGTTGATACCTTGATCAGGGTTTATTGTGTGTTGTTGACTTCGTATGTCGGTCGCTTCCTGAAGTTTTCTTCAACAAAAGTTGTTGGTGGTGGTGGACACAACATTGGAGCTACCCATTTAATGGTGTAGTCCTTGCTGTGGAGGACATGATTCGATACAAGAGCGGACTTACAGTCGAGCTTCGTTTAAGATACTGGTGTCTCCATCAAACGGAAATTGGACAGTGGACTTCGAAAATGTAATGAAGATTTTTCATGCAAAATACCGAAAATACTGACATAACCGTGGATCACAGCAATTGGCTAATCCTCAAATACTGTAACTGCCTACAATTCAAAGAACTAACACTAAATATTGACAATGCAGTGCTCTTCGGTCCTGTTGTTTGCCACCATATTAACTAAATGTATGGATGGTCACATGGATGATTGAAACATATTCTGTATTTATATGTCTTTTTGTATAAATATATATTTCAAAAGTTGTGCGAGCATATTATGTTGTTTATAAATAATCGTGAATTCTCTGTGTAATGAGAGAACACTTTTAAAACAATTAACAAACGTAAAATGTAATAAATTTCATTTTAAAAATACCTAAAGCAGGAAGTTTACACAAAATGTTCTATCTCTAAGAAGAATAAAAGAAAAGAAATAATTTATGTTAAGCCGTAAATTACCCCTAAGAACTGATAAGATTGAAAAAATAAGTTTTATAAATACAACTGACAGGAGCGTGAATAAACCCACATTTAAGTCCGGATTCCAAGCCTTACCCTCTTATCTGTAGCCAGTCAAGTGATCTGTATATATTTGAAGATATCGAGTAGTTCCTTCTGTCTGGTGATCTATAATCAATAACCGATAGCGAGAAATAAGTTGATAAATCACACCAGAGCGTTCAGAGCGTTGCAAGACATACAGACAGGTGATCACAGAAGGAGAGACAGTTAGTTATACCAGGTTCGAGAATTTGCTTCAACAGTTTCATCATGTACAAGGTACCTTTGAGTTTGACTGATTTCTGAGTGATAGAGAGCCACATACATCATGTGAAGAAACAAACATAGTAGGAAAGACGAGCTGTGATATCAGGTTTGAAGGCTTGTCTGCCTTGTGTGTAACGGACACCCAGGTGCTCGAGTACGACTCGGGTAATGACGTTATTCGACTTTCAGTATGATAGTGACATTTCTCGCGTAATTGTGACATTATTTGAGTACGAGTTCGATAGTGATATTTCTCGAGTACGAGTCTGTTAATGAACATTTTCGGGTATGAGTTTGTTAGTGACATTAGTGATTAGGATATAGACGATACTCGAGTTATGGTCATGATTTTCAGCAAATGAAAGTCAGTCACACATAATTTATAAATGCAATTTGTTTTTATAATTTTTTAACAGTTTTGCTGTATCTAAAAGATCAATTATGTTTTGCATTTTGTTTACATTAGTCGTGTCAATTGTATTAGAAGATGTAAATTCTGCTTTACGTTTAATACGAATATCTTAAGGTAAACCATTTAGAGATTGTTTAGATGTTAATCTGGGGATAGTTACATCATGCCTAATGAAGACGACACTTGCGTAGATATCATTTTAGTGATGACCGGATGACTGGATGCGTCGAAGAGAGAGAGAGAGAGAGAGATTCATTATTTTATTTCCCCCAGTTTACATCGAATAGCAACAATTATTCATATACATTAATAGTTGAAATATATACGATATACAATGGAGTATATACACATATTTACAAAACTGTTAGCCAAGAATAGTCGCTAGTGGACACTCAACATGTAATACATATTCTAGCTATATAAAACAATTATTATGAGGAATAGTTAACAATAGTCTTATAGTAGTAGTATGTAGTAGGGGTAAAAGGTATGCCTCCAAGAAGGAAAGCAAGCACGTATGTTTATCTTCTAATTCAAATGCAACATACATTTCAACTTCAAGAAAATATATCATAAATGTAAAGAAAGTATTTCTGTCACAGTAAGCATGTTCACAATGTAGCAATATATGAGTATCATAGTCGTAGGTATGTTAATGGCAAAGTTTGCACTCGTTTTTATTTTATGCACACTCGAAGTAGTCAGGATGTAGACATGCTAATTGCCCGAGAATGTAGTCTGTTGTGAATACGTTGGTATAGATACATATATAAATTATATATAAAAATATATATAAAATATAAAAAAGATAGTTTTGAAAAGATTGTGGTCTGGTCTACTAAAACTGCCAAAACCGTAACTGTTTACTAAAAGGCACAAACTCAGATGTTATCGAAAACTCAACTGTCTACAGATAAAGTGAAAATGCAAAGTGATCGGTTAAGTTTTCGCATTGATATGATTCTTCAAAGACATGCCAAATTACATGATATTTGCGCTTACATAAACAAGTAGGTGAACAAACCTTCGGTATGCAGCTGTATCTAAAAATGAAAACAAAATTATGTTGTTTGTTTATTAATTGAAGCTTGAGGTCTTACTTCCCCGAAGCTTTCTTAACGAGGGTTTTCAATCCCAAGCATAACCGAGGGAGAGTGTTTTATCTAACTTAGATACCGTAAAACATAAATGTAAGCGCTTGTCGGGTTGTGTTTTTTTTTTTTTAGATTTATAACTGCAAATGTCAAAATTTACATTTTCTAATGTTTGATTCCCAAATTCTGCGTTAAATAGAGTATGTCTCCCGGACTAGCGTTATATTGAGGCAGAGACAGTGTGACTGTGAATAGAGGAAATCCACACAGTTCTTTCGGTTCCTCGGTAGCGTGGAGGTAGAGCGTCCGGTTTAAAGAGCAACGGGTATCGAGTTCGATTCCCGCCATCTACTCTCTAAAAAAAATTATCTTTGTATACTTTTCGATAATAATTGTTATGGATTGAGTTGTGAAAAAAATCTTAGTCTCATTTAAGTTCTTACTATCAAAAGTAAAAACTTACTTTCACAATAAAAACCTCATACGTGGTTATTACCAGAAGAAATACCGACTGAAATAATAATGAGGGGTTATTACGAGAAAACAAGATACCTACGAATCATTAGACAAAATCCCTGATATGTTTCTAACAGTGAGGAGACCTTCCCGCCATAGAGTATGTTCTTTTACAAATGGCTGTCCCTGGCGGCCTTGTTGAGTGTTGCTCCCTGGGTAGAGAGCCTGACGTTCAACAACAACAGGTACGAGTCTCTGCTGGTGGCCATCAGTCCCAGAGTGAAACCAGACCCAAACATCATCAGGGAGCTCATTGTAAGTAGGCAACACGAGATAACTCGCACCTGTTTCCATCACTGGTTACTTTAAGCCTTGCTGCATTTCCGTAACTTTTTCTGGGACAGTCGGTTATCATCAAGTCCATACGATTATTTTCAATATAATGACGCCATTCGTTAAGAAAACAACTTTATTCCTGTATGTCCCAGAGAACAATATTACCGTTGGTTCAAATGCAGTAAACGTTATATTATGACTTGAAAATATAAGTATGTACATGAAAGTACTTAAATAATAATAATAGTTATATACATACACACGATTCTGGTTTTAGAGTATGTTCAGACAAGGCTCCCAGTATCTGCACCGAGCCACTAGACAGAGGGCTTACATAGGAAGTGTGGACATCCTGGTACCAGAAACCTGGCAGCCCGACCCCTCCTGGTCTGCAGCTTCCACTGAGACGTTCGAAGAGGCAGACATCAGAGTCGACCATGAACACCCTCTTCATGCGAGCGACCCCTACACGTTCCAGCCAGGTCGCTGTGGAGAGCCCGGCCATTACATTCACTTGACCCCCAGCTATCTGACTGACCAAAACAGGGACGTCAACTACGGAAATATGGGTAGGAGCCCTTGGAACAAAGAAATGTATCTCATGATGTTTTCTCTCTGTATATGAGAGTTTAACATGCCTGAACAAGGCAATTGGCGGTAATGAATACTCAGCGTCTGTCGTTCCAGTACGACAGAATAGAGTTTGATGTCGTACGCACAGGTCTTTCCTGTCTTACTGTATAGTTGTTTTGAAAGCATGGCCTGTATTGTCCAAGTCCCCTTGCAACGACCTAAAAGCGAAACGTCTAACACCTGAAATGCGTGTTTAAGTAAAGACAGCCCACTAGAAAACAGACGAGAACTAGCGGTAGTAAATCGCGAATTTGACCTTACCTTACCTTCCGCAGGTCGGACCCTGGTGCACGAGTTCGCCCATCTCCGGTATGGGGTATTCGACGAGTACGGGCTAAGTACTCCTGAGTACCCGGATGTGTATCTTGAGGACAGCACGCTCTACCCTACTGGGTGTACGGGCACCATCACCCAGGGGGATTACCACGGGAACTGCAGCATCAGCCCCGACACCAACCTTCCCGGGGACTCCTGCTTCTTCATCCCCAGCCGAGACGGGAACACTGCTCGCGCTTCCATCATGTACGATACAGTCGTCAACAAGGTCAGTTACAAGTTTGTATTTAACACGTACTATGAGGTGTCACTTTATGTGCCTCTTGTTGTGTGTTTGAACTGTTTATTAAACCGATCATCGCATTATCCGAAATGTGTCTCCCCTTCTCGGGCTCCGGATTTCATTGAATACCTCAGACTCTTGGTCATACTTTCTCTTTTTATTAACGTATTCATCTAGAGCAACACCTCTCATACTACCGGTTACATTCAACCTGCACATAGCTCAATTGGCCTACAGGAATAGTAACCAATGTTACAACTATAGGCTGTAAGCTTTCTTAGCACAAAGGTAGTTTGAGATAGCAAATGGACAATGAACGTGTTATATTGAAGATAATTAAAAATTATACCATTGCAGGTAACACATTTCTGTGAAAGTAATTCAGATGACCCGGACCTCCTTCATAACCCACTGGCCCCAAACCTGCATAACAAAATGTGCAATCAAAGGGGAACATGGGACGTCATCATGGAACATCCGGATTTCAGGGGAGATAATCGCCCTGTTAACAAGACTGCAAAGGAACTGCGACCCTCTATAAATATTATGTACCAGCCAAAGGTATCTCCAGGGCAGCAAGCCTGTGGGCGCCCCGTGGTGCTGGTGCTGGACGTGTCCGGATCTATGACATCGGTAGGTACATCCGCAATTGTCAATCAGTCGATGCATCCATAATTGATTGACTTCAGTGAGTGCATCCGTAATTGATGACATCGGTAGGTACATCCGTAATTGTACAGCGTCAGTCGATTCATATGTAATTGATTGACTTCGGCAGGCACAATCAGACCCTGTTACTCGGATCCCCTATATCCGGAAACCCCGACATTTGCAATAATTTCAAGTGGAACGAATATATAATCATTTTTGTTAACCGCAGCACGATAATTACAAACAGTTTTCTCGCTAAATAAAACCAACATTATTCTACATAAATGTTTTTGTTCATCAACATTGCACGTCTGTTTACGATGGCAATTCCGTTTTTGTTGACACGATAGTTTCTCAACACTCAAAGTACTGCTTGAGTAGTAGGTGTTGTTTTTGTACTTTGGCCTATTTAAATTGAAATTGCATAGAATTTGTCCGTACAGAACAACCGGTACTTCAAGCAGACGCAGACTGCTGACAAGCTGATCAGGGATGTTCTCCCTGCCGGAACCAAGGTGGGCGTGGTCACATTCTCCTCCTTCGCGCAGGTGGCTGTCAACATGACGCCAATCAACACTTCCGGTGACAGAGACAAAGTAGCCAAAAAGCTACCCGGCGTGGACGCCTACAATGGATTGACTGCTATTGGACAGGGACTGCTAACCGCTAAAGAGGTAAACCAGCATTGTAACGGCATTTGCAAGTGTCATTTCTACTTCAGGTATGTGCATGGTTACTGTAAATCTGAAGGCACATAACTACATAAGGTCCATGAAACCTTAGGGTCAGATTATGTTCAAACCATAATAAGGAGTTGAAAACCAAGCACAACATACATACCTCATTGAGAACCCCGTTTCCGGGTGGTTGATTTACGCCAATCAGACTCATCCCTGGAACCACTGTTCCCCTGAAACTTCAGTGGTCGGGTGTCTGATGAGACTCTCCGTAGTATGTCATAATATCGTAGTTGGCAAATCGTAGGTAAATCTGTAGTCTGGCAGCAGGAGCTACAAATGTAATGACTTTCTGGTTCGCCCATCCGTCGGGAGTACAGCGTCAGAGACACTTAATGAACGCAATTTACTGACCTTGAGTTTGAAGTTCATGGCTAACAGACACGTTATAAGTACTGGTTGCTTTAAATGAACAAAGGAGATTCCGTATCTAGCATTGTGCTAGTGCCTCCAAAAGTGGGAATCCAATCAACGTCAATGGGTAACAATCTGCAATCGACATTTATGGCAATATTTCGGCAATCAGTATTTGATGCTGTGAGCTTTGTTAGCATGTGAGCTACTATCGTGAATGTATTGCCGCGAAAAAGTGATTCAATCGAAGTCAATCGGACAAGGTCGGATGAAATTGTATCGACAATGAATGTTCAATCTCAGTGTTATTGTTATTTTATTACGAATGCATACTGTAGATGTTGCGTAGAAAAGGATAGTTTAGACAAGTAACGTTTACAGCATCCTGCTCCATCAGTGTGATGTAATCCGCTACTCTACTACAAACCTGATTCCCTATGCCTTATAGTCCACGTGTTGCTCTAGGCTGGTTACTCATCGCATAGCATGTATTTTTGTCAGCCAATTAAATGTCGTGATTTTGGACGTCGACGATCACTCGTCCTCTCATTCTCTACTTCTGAATGCAAGTTATTTCATTTTCTGATAACTTATATCAAAACCGACAGTTATTGGGCTCATGGATTCAGGGTATGGTAATAGTTTAGTAGATACAGATACACCTTAGCATTATCGTAGATGACGACTCGGTATGGCAATAGTTTAGTTGATACAAATACACATTAGATGACGACTCTGCGCCAGGGTGCGTAGATCAGTAGAATGGCATTATAAGGTAGTGTATATACCTAGTACATGACTATTGCAATATTCATATAAATAACTATCCATGTATTTGCTAGATGCTGGACACAGAAGGAGAAAGTCAAAATGGGAGGATAGTCCTCATAACAGACGGGATGGAGAATGTCCTGCCATCTGTAGAACAAGTGAAAGGGGAGATAACTGCTTCGGGAATTAGAGTGCACAGTCTGGCATACAGCGTTGATGCAGCACTGGGGATCAGTGCTCTGTCCAATGAAACAGGTCTGGTAGTTCGTTAGGATGCTAGCAAGGTGTTGGTTAAGGTATCCTAGGTTTGACTACAAAACAGCCGTTTGTCCTTCATCTTCTAAAGTTCAACCTTAAGCAAGTTAATGTTAACTCCTATAAATCCCATAAATACTACTTCATATCCAGCAAAGTACTCAGTATGTATATCAATCAACCAATGAAAACATCGCTGCCTTCGTCTGTGGTGGATTGAACTTGAGAACATACAAGCTGGTCACCATCCTGAAAAGTCGACACGAGAAAACACAATAGGCTTTTGACTGGATGTGAAGTCTGACCAACATGACTTAACATTACAAACTAGTAATCAGATTACACGTCAGTTTCCTTCATAGCTGCGACTGTTTCCTCATCTATTTCCACGTGTTCAACATTTATTTGACCAACTTTAATACTGTTTGAATTTTCGTGATTGAGTCATCAAGAGCATTTGACATTCTTCAAATATATGATTCTAATAACAAAACTAACTCTTCCATTTGTTAACATCGCATTAACAGCTGCATTATCCATCAATGTAAAGCGGAGCTAAGATCAGTGTCTGTATGCTTTATACTGCAGGGGGGATGTACGCCTTCTACAGCGAGAGTCCCACCTCCTCCATACTGGACAGTGTTGTGGAGCGTCTGCTGACCGACATCTCCGTCTGTGTACAACTGGGCAGGATCGAGGTACGTCTTGGTTGGGATCTTCTCTCATGTCAAAACTCTGATAATGTTAGTTCAAGCGCCATATCCTGTTTAGTATTTCCTATTATGTATTGGATTGGTTTATGTTTTAAAGTTTACTCAAGTCGAGTTTTCGGTGACTTGTGTGAACGTCATCATTCATTAATGTATAACCCATATTTAACGTTCTTATTCATTGGACGGTAAATTGAATCACTCATACAATTGGCCATGCTTCAGTGTATGGGAACGTTAGATTGTGTTATCGAGAGTAGCTTAACCCCTTCACACAAGAGGTGGCCTGTAAATGATGTCGAAATGTTCATAAGGACTTTCGTAAAATTCGCATTGCATTCAAACATATTTTAATCTAATTACTCTGGTCCATGTTCTTGTCATGACCGGATGTTTTGAACATGTCCAGTACTCAAGAAGTACATTGAAAATTAAAGCATATCAAATGTTTTTCGAAGTGCATTCATAAATAATCTATATTAATAATAAATTATTTAAAGGGCGTTTTAAACATTCTGACGCCATTCGAACATAATCAGCAGGAATATGAATCCGAGTTCATAGTACTTTTCGAATGAAGCAATTAACGAATACGTCATTCACTGGAGACGGTGGAACTCTGATGTTGTTGGTGCATTGCAGGTCCTAAGACGGGCCCTGTTCGTGTCTCCAGGCCGAGGTGAGGTGTTGCAGGATGTCGCCATAGACTCTACTGTCGGCAACGACACCATCTTTGTCTTCACTCTGCCGCACGGCGTCGCTGTGGACGTGAGTCATATCTCTTTCTTCTGTTGTATTTTGAAATGGTCTTTTTATAAATTTGGATCTCGTCCCTTACATTGTACTGACTAACCGTAATTATATTTGGTAAGAACATATTACTAAATAATATCTGTTTGAAACTTATGTTCAGTGATGGATACAATATGCGTCAGATTGAACAGATTGGGTATATTGCTAATCTGATTCACCTATTTAAACTTCCTTAAAAGGGTCAACAAAGAATGTCATGATGCGAACAATTCCACAATCCTCTATTATCAAATCTGTTGTTCGACAACCATACACGACGGACATTGCCGGTCATTTCACCAAGGGTAATTAATTCGATTCCAAATGAATATGACAATATTTCCCCTGACTTGTGTGGTTCAGACGCCCGACTCTCTTAGTGTGGAGGCTAATCCTGCAATACACCTGTTTCGCCAACATATAAATCCATATTATCGAAGACAGGGTAATCACTATTCACTAACATACGCGGTTCTATATTCCTGCCACCAGGTCACGGTGACCTCCCCGAGTGGTACCCGCTACACCGGTACATCTACCCAGAGTTCCTTTGATGCTGCACTCAATATCAGGCGCTTTCGGTTTGAGGTGGCTCAGGTAGAAAACGTTTTTGCTTAATGTTCATGATTTCGGTAATATAGTTTGTAGATTGATGAAATATCTTCTTAAACCTTACAGTTTGACATAAATATGTACATGCATTCCTTCAAATTATTTCAAAAGTTTGAGAATTGTTGGAAGGGTACTACCTGGCTGCAATATACTTATATACACGAATTAAATACTGAATGATATTGATAACGCCCTTAACAGAACAACTCGCATTCAGCTCATTTTAATAGAGAAGTTGGTGAAAATTCAACTATTCACAATAGCTGTTACAATGAATCAAAGTACACAGGTTATCACGTCGTGATGACTGCCGAGTTGACGGATGAATCTTGCACGAGCATTATTTGCAGAATGGAACGTGGGTCTGTTCGCTAAGGTCAACCGGAAGTGGTTCGGTGACCTTAGTGGTAAAATCCCTCCCCACAGAGGACCCGTATGAGGTCCAGTCCTGGATGTCCTCCATGTTCAGTAATGCGTCAGACGCATCCAAACCAGCCGTTGTCTACGTGCACGTCCACAAAGGATACAATCCAGTCGTCAAAGCTGACGTCAGAGTGACGGTGGAGAGACCATTGGCGTCCTCGGTAATATTGACACCACTTGACGACGGTAACTGTAAGTACCGAAGGTCATAAGCGCTTTTATTACCCATATGGTTGAAAATAACCGAGTTAATATTATTGATATGAGCACATGTGCACATATCATGTTTACACCCCGGCTTCCCGTATTTTGTCCTCTGTGACGTCATAAAACGATTGTTCGTGACGTCACTGTTGCTTGACGTCGCAAGAGAAGTGGGCCGCTTTCTGGCTATTTTTACGCGAATCACATGGAATAGAACGGGTAATAAAGACATTATTACGCTCGAAAGTGTGTCATATGACTTTTACGAAACTCGTGCGAATTTGTGTATAACCCTCGCTCTCGCTCGGGCAATACAAAAATTCACACTCGTTTCGTAAAAGTCATATGACACACTTCCTCGGGTAATAATCTCTATGTATGGTTGCCCCTTTCGTCTCTCCACAGTCATGTCAGTTATTGTGTACAGACACTAATGTGAGGTAAAATTCTTCAGAGTATTATGGATATTATGGATTATGTATATTGGATAATGTAAAAGTCATCCAATAATAGGATTGATATAAGAACGACTCTTTCGTTTAAAATAGTATATATGATCAAATCAGTATTATTTACAACCATGATACTTGAATAATTGATCATTTGGTTTCAACCATTGAACATCAACAGGTTTACAGGTTATGTGTGTATGACAAAGTATACTTTTGTACAGACGCTGACACGATGGCTAACGACGGGGTGTATTCCTCCTACTTCACCCAGTATACAGGCAACCAGCGGTACTCACTCGACGTGGACGTGAGCTCTACCGGTGAGACAGGGTACCTTGTTAGTGGTACGCAGTATGGGGGAGCCAGATCCAGATTTCATAGTAAGTGTTGCTATCGCATCTCCTCTAATACAGACCACTATACAATTTGGTATGAAGATCTTGAAAACTTTCCCCCTAAATTAAATTTGTAAATCTCTTTTTTTTATTAATCCAGTCCTGCAGTGTCCTCGTGTTAACATTAAACGTCAAATATACTGACTCTTTTCTGCGTATTGATGCATGGTACTTGTTATCATCTTGATATGCCCAGGTTTATATATATATATATATATATATATATATATATATATATATATATATATATATATATATATATATATATATATATATATATATATATATATATATATATATATATATATTATATTATATTATATATAAGCAAATTACAAAACCCAAACTGGTTTTGTGTATTTTGGCCTTGTCAGAATGCCAGAATGCTCAACATTTGAAAAAAATGGAGCTAAATATAATGTAGAAAATAAAGTCAGATTTTTCTACAAAATATATAATATATATATAACCCCAGTTATATGATTAATAGTAGAATATTAATAGTAATAGTAAATATTTCGGGATTCAATGTTATTCAACACAAGCAAATTTAGTATAAAACCGACGGTAGCGTTAGTCCAATGACATAACTACAAGAGAGACTGTTCCAAACACTCACCTTGTCCACCCCCAGACACCACAAAACCGCCAGTATTTGTCCTAGCCGAGAACTTCACACGATCATCTTCGCCTGGTGCCATGGACGTCAAAGGCTTCGTCCCCGGAAAAGACACCTTCCCTCCCAGTACAATTACTGACCTCAGAGTTGTCAACACTGACCGGAAGTTACACCAGGTGACCTTGACCTGGACGGCCCCTGGCGATGACCTCAATCATGGCAATGGTTGGTGTTAATTGTTTCTACTTCCGTGAATATCATGGTCTAAAGAATATAATATACGGTATCGTTTGAACTACCATACAATAAAAATTCGCATTGGCTGGTTCTCAGTTACTGAGGACTACAGTTTTTGTTCGAAGGTCATATTGTTTACATTGTGTCACCCAAAACGAGCTCCCAAATATATATCGTGTATATTCAATTGTCATAATGCAAATCATCTATACAGGACTTCACAAGTATATATGGAATCACCAAGAACAAGGCTGTTACGTTATGACGCATCCTGTCTCACGGTATAGCGTACGCTAATGCAACTTTCATACCCTGGGTACCTCGCGAAGGTATAAGCTGCCTTTGCACCCAGGGTATGAAAGATGCATTAGCGTACGTTACACCGTGAGACAGGTTGCGTTATACGATGATGCTTGACTACCTTTCACAAACATATCCTTAATTCAGGTACAATGACCCAAATGTTTACAATACTTTCAGCCTCCCGTTACGATATGAGGATGTCGAGAACATCTAGTGACATCATGCATAACTTCAACAACACACGGAAGGTAGATCCAGCCCTGGTCATATCTGGCAGTTTACGTCCACAAGCTGTAGGTTCCAGCGAGACTATGACTATCCAGGTACCAGCCAACTGGACCACAGTAGTGTTCGCCATACAGACTATTGACGATGCATACCTAGCATCTGATACCTCCAAACTTGCAACTTCCACATTCGAGGTGGTCACATTGAAAGGTTATACAACAACAACCACCACAACAACAACAACAACAACAACAACACCCGCGACTACGACAACAACAACAACAACACCCGCGACTACGACGACAACAACAACAACAACAACAACAACAACACCCGCGACTACGACCCCAGCTGGTGTCACATTACGGTATATTGAAGACGACATCTGGGACCGTGATGTTATTATTGTAATTGTTGCTAGCTGTGTTCTTGCCGCTGCTGCTCTTGCAGTAATAGCAAAATCCATACATATTTACTACAAACGGCAGATGTTACGAAAAACAAATCCCTTCACAGCAGACATGACAGAGCCTTCTATTCCTAACGTGAGGTTTACCTATAAAATTGGGAAAAAATCAGTTGAAGATGTTTGAATCATTAAAACGTTGCAACTATCTACGACACTCCAGCCTTCTCCTCCTGCCTAAATTGGCGTTTAATTTTTAAGTGTTGTCTTCAAAAGACGCGAAACCAAATACAGTTAAACTTCAAATGGTTTGAGAAATGCTGAGGGTGTGAATCTCTTTAAGCTCAGTTCGAAATAACTGTAGATTTATATACTTAAAATACTTCAAATACACTTACTACAATGTACGTATACTAGATCTAATAACGTGATGGCCATGGACAATACGTCAATCCTACCCAACCAGTGTACCGTATTCGCCGTAATAGAAGCCCTGGGCGTTTAAAAAATTGGGAAAAGGGGGCGTTTATTAAAATGACTTTTAAAAATCGTAAATTATTAAAAAAATGTCTGTTGATGTTCAAAAGAAAAAGAAACATTGTTCTTATTTCAGAGTTTTAATCAAAATTAGTGTATCAAATGAATGTAAAGAAGAGTTAAATGTCGCAGTTTATTATTTTTATCAAATTCCAAACAGTACTTATACACATTTTGCAATGGAAAACTCACGAAGATACATCGAGTGATTGAATCCGCCATCTTGTCGCGTCATTACTCTTATCCAATGAAACGTTAGTTCGCTAGGAATCTAAATATAACCACCAATAAACGGCAGCATAAACACAATCAGCTGATAAGCACATGGTGCAGAACGATTATGTAAACACTATTTCCGGGTCATGATATATTTAAATCACAATAAAGAAGATAGTGTCGTCATTAGAAGCAAAGACGTATATCACATTTAATTCCTTGTTAGAAGCAAGAGACATAAGAGGTTGATAGCAAGATTGAAAACTCTTCTTCAGTGAAACATCAGTAAGGTAAGTCGATACAAAAGGGGGGCGTTTATTAGGGGTCATTTTCCGCGAGTTAGAAATGGCTTAGGGGGGCGTTTATTAGGAGAGGGCGTTTTATGGGATGAATACGGTATTTGTATCCGTTACGCTACTACACTACCCTGAGTCCCTGAGCCCTGAAATCGTCGTATTGACTTAATATAACCAGCCAGTGCAAGAACTTCCATTCGAGCAAGAGACGAAGTATCTGGATGAGAAGACCAACGAACGTTCAAATCACAGCATGTCATTGGCAGAAAGATTACATGCTAACTAGCCTACAGCAAAACGACAGTGTTTGGCCTCAGTGTATTGTAGAAGCATGACGGATACAAATACAGTGAAAGAGCGAGATACGTATCTCTATCCATACTGGCGGCAATCAGATGTAATATCTGCCACAAACCTGCTGGGATGTGTCCCACCAACAGTCAATGTTAGAAGTGTCCCCTGCTGTGATCGGTATGGAAGTTATTTTGATTTGTACTAAAATCAAACTCTGGTGTTACTACATTTGTATGTAAGTACCCGGATGACAATATTGAACTATTCCACCTATTTTGATTGGGATTATTACATATTTTGTTTATTTCATGTTATGAATCTCAATATGTCATATATACACATCAACATATATATAACTTGATTTCGAATATGATAAGCGTGAACAATTTCCGTTTGTATGTTTGATTCACACGTCGTAATTATGAATTATGTCAATCTTTGCTTCAATATCTAAAATGTTAAAACTTTTTTTCAATGTACGTTGTTTGCCTCGCAATTTTATATATGCTTTATTACTGACAACTGTAATGTTATTACATATACGTAATTACTGTTTCGAGATGTATGAATGCCTTGTGTAAAATAAAATCTTTTCCCTTCACAACATTTTCCTTCCGCATAAGAATCCGCTTGATTGATACACAGAACCGGTGTGTACAGTGCAGAAGAATTAAGGTGTTCTGGTGCAATATATAGACGGTATCAATTAAACCTATATGAACACTGACCTGCATGCTGCAAAAAAACGATGTAAACAAATGGGTAAGTTGGATATATAGAATAATAATTCATCAACTGATTACGAAGTGCTTCAAGTTGTAATGTCTCTAGTTGCAATATATGATATCTTCTCACAGAGGTTCCCCAAATTGCATACGACTATGAAACTGATATCTATTCATTGTAAAAAGGGGCAGTAAAGGCAGAAAGTATATAACGTATCTGTGATCTATGGCATGGAGCTCAGAGTCTCTGGCAGTTGAGTTGAAGTTTATAACGTATGTGTGATCTATGGCATGGAGCTCAGAGTCTCTGGCAGTTGAGGTGAAGGTTATAACGTATCTGTGATATATGGCATGGAGCTCAGAGATTCTGGCTGTTGGGGTGAAGTATATAACGTATCTGTGATCTGTGGCATGGAGCTCAGAGACTCTGGCAGTTGAGGTGAAGTTTATAACGTATCTGTGATCTATGGCATGGAGCTCAGAGTCTCTGGCAGTTGAGGTGAAGGTTATAACGTATCTGTGATCTGTGGCATGGAGCTCAGAGACTCTGGCAGTTGAGGTGAAGTATATAAGGTATCTGTGATCTATGGCATGGAGCTCAGAGACTCTGGCAGTTGAGGTGAAGGTTATAACGTATCTGTGATCTATGGCATGGAGCTCAGAGTCTCTGGCAGTTGAGGTGAAGGTTATAACGTATCTGTGATCTGTGGCATGGAGCTCAGAGTCTCTGGCAGTTGAGGTGAAGGTTATAACGTATATGTGATCTGTGGCATGGAGCTTAGAGACTCTGGCAGTTGAGGTGAAGGTTATAACGTATATGTGATCTGTGGCATGGAGCTCAGAGTCTCTGGCAGTTGAGGTGAAGGTTATAACGTATGTGTGATCTGTGGCATGGAGCTTAGAGACTCTGGCAGTTGAGGTGAAGAATATAAGATATCTGTGATCTGTGGAATGGAGCTCAGAGACTCTGGCAGTTGAGGTGAAGTATATAAGGTATCTGTGATCTGTGGCATGGAGCTCAGAGACTCTGGCAGTTGAGGTGAAGTATATAACGTATTTGTGGTCTATGGCATGGAGCTCAGAGACTCTGGCAGTTGAGGTGAAGTATATAACGTATCTGTGATCTGTGGAATGGAGCTCAGAGACTCTGGCAGTTGAGGTGAAGTATATAACGTATGTGTGATCTATGGCATGGAGCTCAGAGTCTCTGGCAGTTGAGGTGAAGTATATAAGGTATCTGTGATCTGTGGCATGGAGCTCAGAGACTCTGGCAGTTGAGGTGAAGTATATAACGTATCTGTGATCTATGGCATGGAGCTCAGAGACTCTGGCAGTTGAGGTGAAGTATATAACGTATCTGAGATCTATGGCATGGAGCTCAGAGATTCTGGCAGTTGAGGTGAAGTATATAACGTATCAGTGATATATGGCATGGAGCTCAGAGACTCTGGCAGTTGAGGTGAAGTATATAACGTATCAGTGATATATGGCATGGAGCTCAGAGTCTTTGGCAGTTGAGGTGAAGTATATAACGTATCTGTGATATATGGCATGGAGCTCAGAGACTCTGGCATATGAGGTGAAGTATATAACGTATGTGTGATCTATGGCATGGAGCTCAGAGACTCTGGCATATGAGGTGAAGTATATAACGTATGTGTGATCTATGGCATGGAGCTCAGAGTCTCTGGCAGTTGAGGTGAAGTATATAAGGTATCTGTGATCTGTGGCATGGAGCTCAGAGACTCTGGCAGTTGAGGTGAAGTATATAACGTATCTGTGATCTGTGGCATGGAGCTCAGAGACTCTGGCAGTTGAGGTGAAGTATATAACGTATCTGTGATCTATGGCATGGAGCTCAGAGACTCTGGCAGTTGAGGTGAAGTATATAACGTATCAGTGATATATGGCATGGAGCTCAGAGTCTCTGGCAGTTGAGGTGAAGTATATAACGTATCTGTGATCTATGGCATGGAGCTCAGAGACTCTGGCAGTTGAGGTGAAGTATATAACGTATGTGTGATCTATGGCATGGAGTTCAGAGACTCTGGCAGTTGAGGTGAAGTATATAACGTATCTGTGATATATGGCATGGAGCTCAGAGACTCTGGCAGTTGAGGTGAAGTATATAACGTATCTGTGATATATGGCATGGAGCTCAGAGATTCTGGCAGTTGAGGTGAAGTATATAACGTATGTGTGATCTATGGCATGGAGTTCAGAGTCTCTGGCAGTTGAGGTGAAGTATATAACGTATCTGAGATCTGTGGAATGGAGCTCAGAGACTCTGGCAGTTGAGGTGAAGTATACAACGTATCTGTGATCTATTGCATGGAGCTCAGAGATTCTGGCAGTTGAGGTGAAGTATATAAGGTATCTGTGATCTGTGGCATGGAGCTCAGAGTCTCTGGCAGTTGAGGTGAAGTATATAACGTATCTGTGATATATGGCATGGAGCTCAGAGACTCTGGCATATGAGGTGAAGTATATAACGTATGTGTGATCTATGGCATGGAGTTCAGAGTCTCTGGCAGTTTAGGTGAAGTATATAGCGTATCTGAGATCTGTGGAATGGAGCTCAGAGACTCTGGCAGTTGAGGTGAAGTATACAACGTATCTGTGATCTATTGCATGGAGCTCAGAGATTCTGGCAGTTGAGGTGAAGTATTTAAGGTATCTGTGATCTGTGGCATGGAGCTCAGAGATTCTGGCTGTTGAGGTGAAGGGTATAACGTATCTGTGATATATGGCATGGAGCTCAGAGACTCTGGCAGTTGAGGTGAAGGTTATAACGTATGTGTGATCTATGGCATGGAGCTCAGAGACTCTGGCAGTTGAGGTGAAGTATAAAAGGTATCTGTGATATATGGCATGGAGCTCAGAGACTCTGGCAGTTGAGGTGAAGTATATAACGTATCTGTGATATATGGCATGGAGCTCAGAGACTCTGGCAGTTGAGGTGAAGTATAAAAGGTATCTGTGATCTGTTGCATGGAGCTCAGAGACTCTGGCAGTTGAGGTGAAGTTTATAACGTATCTGTGATCTATGGCATGGAGCTCAGAGTCTCTGGCAGTTGAGGTGAAGGTTATAACGTATCTGTGATCTGTGGCATGGAGCTCAGAGACTCTGGCAGTTGAGGTGAAGTATATAAGGTATCTGTGATCTATGGCATGGAGCTCAGAGACTCTGGCAGTTGAGGTGAAGGTTATAACGTATCTGTGATCTATGGCATGGAGCTCAGAGTCTCTGGCAGTTGAGGTGAAGGTTATAACGTATCTGTGATCTGTGGCATGGAGCTCAGAGTCTCTGGCAGTTGAGGTGAAGGTTATAACGTATATGTGATCTGTGGCATGGAGCTTAGAGACTCTGGCAGTTGAGGTGAAGGTTATAACGTATATGTGATCTGTGGCATGGAGCTCAGAGTCTCTGGCAGTTGAGGTGAAGGTTATAACGTATGTGTGATCTGTGGCATGGAGCTTAGAGACTCTGGCAGTTGAGGTGAAGAATATAAGATATCTGTGATCTGTGGAATGGAGCTCAGAGACTCTGGCAGTTGAGGTGAAGTATATAAGGTATCTGTGATCTGTGGCATGGAGCTCAGAGACTCTGGCAGTTGAGGTGAAGTATATAACGTATTTGTGGTCTATGGCATGGAGCTCAGAGACTCTGGCAGTTGAGGTGAAGTATATAACGTATCTGTGATCTGTGGAATGGAGCTCAGAGACTCTGGCAGTTGAGGTGAAGTATATAACGTATGTGTGATCTATGGCATGGAGCTCAGAGTCTCTGGCAGTTGAGGTGAAGTATATAACGTATCTGTGATCTGTGGAATGGAGCTCAGAGACTCTGGCAGTTGAGGTGAAGTATATAACGTATCAGTGATATATGGCATGGAGCTCAGAGTCTCTGGCAGTTGAGGTGAAGTATATAACGTATCTGTGATATATGGCATGGAGCTCAGAGACTCTGGCATATGAGGTGAAGTATATAACGCATGTGTGATCTATGGCATGGAGCTCAGAGACTCTGGCATATGAGGTGAAGTATATAACGTATGTGTGATCTATGGCATGGAGTTCAGAGTCTCTGGCAGTTGAGGTGAAGTATATAAGGTATCTGTGATCTGTGGCATGGAGCTCAGAGACTCTGGCAGTTGAGGTGAAGTATATAACGTATCTGTGATCTATGGCATGGAGCTCAGAGACTCTGGCAGTTGAGGTGAAGTATATAACGTATCTGAGATCTATGGCATGGAGCTCAGAGATTCTGGCAGTTGAGGTGAAGTATATAACGTATCAGTGATATATGGCATGGAGCTCAGAGACTCTGGCAGTTGAGGTGAAGTATATAACGTATCAGTGATATATGGCATGGAGCTCAGAGTCTTTGGCAGTTGAGGTGAAGTATATAACGTATCTGTGATATATGGCATGGAGCTCAGAGACTCTGGCATATGAGGTGAAGTATATAACGTATGTGTGATCTATGGCATGGAGCTCAGAGACTCTGGCATATGAGGTGAAGTATATAACGTATGTGTGATCTATGGCATGGAGCTCAGAGTCTCTGGCAGTTGAGGTGAAGTATATAAGGTATCTGTGATCTGTGGCATGGAGCTCAGAGACTCTGGCAGTTGAGGTGAAGTATATAACGTATTTGTGATCTGTGGCATGGAGCTCAGAGACTCTGGCAGTTGAGGTGAAGTATATAACGTATCTGTGATCTATGGCATGGAGCTCAGAGACTCTGGCAGTTGAGGTGAAGTATATAACGTATCAGTGATATATGGCATGGAGCTCAGAGTCTCTGGCAGTTGAGGTGAAGTATATAACGTATCTGTGATCTATGGCATGGAGCTCAGAGACTCTGGCAGTTGAGGTGAAGTATATAACGTATGTGTGATCTATGGCATGGAGTTCAGAGACTCTGGCAGTTGAGGTGAAGTATATAACGTATCTGTGATACATGGCATGGAGCTCAGAGACTCTGGCAGTTGAGGTGAAGTATATAACGTATCTGTGATATATGGCATGGAGCTCAGAGATTCTGGCAGTTGAGGTGAAGTATATAACGTATGTGTGATCTATGGCATGGAGTTCAGAGTCTCTGGCAGTTGAGGTGAAGTATATAACGTATCTGAGATCTGTGGAATGGAGCTCAGAGACTCTGGCAGTTGAGGTGAAGTATACAACGTATCTGTGATCTATTGCATGGAGCTCAGAGATTCTGGCAGTTGAGGTGAAGTATATAAGGTATCTGTGATCTGTGGCATGGAGCTCAGAGTCTCTGGCAGTTGAGGTGAAGTATATAACGTATCTGTGATATATGGCATGGAGCTCAGAGACTCTGGCATATGAGGTGAAGTATATAACGTATGTGTGATCTATGGCATGGAGTTCAGAGTCTCTGGCAGTTTAGGTGAAGTATATAGCGTATCTGAGATCTGTGGAATGGAGCTCAGAGACTCTGGCAGTTGAGGTGAAGTATACAACGTATCTGTGATCTATTGCATGGAGCTCAGAGATTCTGGCAGTTGAGGTGAAGTATTTAAGGTATCTGTGATCTGTGGCATGGAGCTCAGAGATTCTGGCTGTTGAGGTGAAGGGTATAACGTATCTGTGATATATGGCATGGAGCTCAGAGACTCTGGCAGTTGAGGTGAAGGTTATAACGTATGTGTGATCTATGGCATGGAGCTCAGATACTCTGGCAGTTGAGGTGAAGTATAAAAGGTATCTGTGATATATGGCATGGAGCTCAGAGACTCTGGCAGTTGAGGTGAAGTATATAACGTATCTGTGATATATGGCATGGAGCTCAGAGACTCTGGCAGTTGAGGTGAAGTATAAAAGGTATCTGTGATCTGTTGCATGGAGCTCAGAGACTCTGGCAGTTGAGGTGAAGTTTATAACGTATCTGTGATCTATGGCATGGAGCTCAGAGTCTCTGGCAGTTGAGGTGAAGGTTATAACGTATCTGTGATCTGTGGCATGGAGCTCAGAGACTCTGGCAGTTGAGGTGAAGTATATAAGGTATCTGTGATCTATGGCATGGAGCTCAGAGACTCTGGCAGTTGAGGTGAAGGTTATAACGTATCTGTGATCTATGGCATGGAGCTCAGAGTCTCTGGCAGTTGAGGTGAAGGTTATAACGTATCTGTGATCTGTGGCATGGAGCTCAGAGTCTCTGGCAGTTGAGGTGAAGGTTATAACGTATATGTGATCTGTGGCATGGAGCTTAGAGACTCTGGCAGTTGAGGTGAAGGTTATAACGTATATGTGATCTGTGGCATGGAGCTCAGAGTCTCTGGCAGTTGAGGTGAAGGTTATAACGTATGTGTGATCTGTGGCATGGAGCTTAGAGACTCTGGCAGTTGAGGTGAAGAATATAAGATATCTGTGATCTGTGGAATGGAGCTCAGAGACTCTGGCAGTTGAGGTGAAGTATATAAGGTATCTGTGATCTGTGGCATGGAGCTCAGAGACTCTGGCAGTTGAGGTGAAGTATATAACGTATTTGTGGTCTATGGCATGGAGCTCAGAGACTCTGGCAGTTGAGGTGAAGTATATAACGTATCTGTGATCTGTGGAATGGAGCTCAGAGACTCTGGCAGTTGAGGTGAAGTATATAACGTATGTGTGATCTATGGCATGGAGCTCAGAGTCTCTGGCAGTTGAGGTGAAGTATATAACGTATCTGTGATCTGTGGAATGGAGCTCAGAGACTCTGGCAGTTGAGGTGAAGTATATAACGTATCAGTGATATATGGCATGGAGCTCAGAGTCTCTGGCAGTTGAGGTGAAGTATATAACGTATCAGTGATATATGGCATGGAGCTCAGAGTCTTTGGCAGTTGAGGTGAAGTATATAACGTATCTGTGATATATGGCATGGAGCTCAGAGACTCTGGCATATGAGGTGAAGTATATAACGTATGTGTGATCTATGGCATGGAGCTCAGAGACTCTGGCATATGAGGTGAAGTATATAACGTATGTGTGATCTATGGCATGGAGCTCAGAGTCTCTGGCAGTTGAGGTGAAGTATATAAGGTATCTGTGATCTGTGGCATGGAGCTCAGAGACTCTGGCAGTTGAGGTGAAGTATATAACGTATTTGTGATCTGTGGCATGGAGCTCAGAGACTCTGGCAGTTGAGGTGAAGTATATAACGTATGTGTGATCTATGGCATGGAGCTCAGAGTCTCTGGCAGTTGAGGTGAAGTATATAACGTATCTGTGATCTGTGGAATGGAGCTCAGAGACTCTGGCAGTTGAGGTGAAGTATATAACGTATCAGTGATATATGGCATGGAGCTCAGAGTCTCTGGCAGTTGAGGTGAAGTATATAACGTATCTGTGATATATGGCATGGAGCTCAGAGACTCTGGCATATAGGGTGAAGTATATAACGCATGTGTGATCTATGGCATGGAGCTCAGAGACTCTGGCATATGAGGTGAAGTATATAACGTATGTGTGATCTATGGCATGGAGTTCAGAGTCTCTGGCAGTTGAGGTGAAGTATATAAGGTATCTGTGATCTGTGGCATGGAGCTCAGAGACTCTGGCAGTTGAGGTGAAGTATATAACGTATCTGTGATCTATGGCATGGAGCTCAGAGACTCTGGCAGTTGAGGTGAAGTATATAACGTATCTGAGATCTATGGCATGGAGCTCAGAGATTCTGGCAGTTGAGGTGAAGTATATAACGTATCAGTGATATATGGCATGGAGCTCAGAGACTCTGGCAGTTGAGGTGAAGTATATAACGTATCAGTGATATATGGCATGGAGCTCAGAGTCTTTGGCAGTTGAGGTGAAGTATATAACGTATCTGTGATATATGGCATGGAGCTCAGAGACTCTGGCATATGAGGTGAAGTATATAACGTATGTGTGATCTATGGCATGGAGCTCAGAGACTCTGGCATATGAGGTGAAGTATATAACGTATGTGTGATCTATGGCATGGAGCTCAGAGTCTCTGGCAGTTGAGGTGAAGTATATAAGGTATCTGTGATCTGTGGCATGGAGCTCAGAGACTCTGGCAGTTGAGGTGAAGTATATAACGTATTTGTGATCTGTGGCATGGAGCTCAGAGACTCTGGCAGTTGAGGTGAAGTATATAACGTATCTGTGATCTATGGCATGGAGCTCAGAGACTCTGGCAGTTGAGGTGAAGTATATAACGTATCAGTGATATATGGCATGGAGCTCAGAGTCTCTGGCAGTTGAGGTGAAGTATATAACGTATCTGTGATATATGGCATGGAGCTCAGAGACTCTGGCATATGAGGTGAAGTATATAACGTATCTGTGATCTGTGGCATGGAGCTCAGAGACTCTGGCAGTTGAGGTGAAGTATATAACGTATGTGTGATCTATGGCATGGAGTTCAGAGACTCTGGCAGTTGAGGTGAAGTATATAACGTATCTGTGATATATGGCATGGAGCTCAGAGATTCTGGCAGTTGAGGTGAAGTATATAACGTATGTGTGATCTATGGCATGGAGTTCAGAGTCTCTGGCAGTTGAGGTGAAGTATATAACGTATCTGAGATCTGTGGAATGGAGCTCAGAGACTCTGGCAGTTGAGGTGAAGTATACAACGTATCTGTGATCTATTGCATGGAGCTCAGAGATTCTGGCAGTTGAGGTGAAGTATATAAGGTATCTGTGATCTGTGGCATGGAGCTCAGAGTCTCTGGCAGTTGAGGTGAAGTATATAACGTATCTGTGATATATGGCATGGAGCTCAGAGACTCTGGCATATGAGGTGAAGTATATAACGTATGTGTGATCTATGGCATGGAGTTCAGAGTCTCTGGCAGTTTAGGTGAAGTATATAGCGTATCTGAGATCTGTGGAATGGAGCTCAGAGACTCTGGCAGTTGAGGTGAAGTATACAACGTATCTGTGATCTATTGCATGGAGCTCAGAGATTCTGGCAGTTGAGGTGAAGTATTTAAGGTATCTGTGATCTGTGGCATGGAGCTCAGAGATTCTGGCTGTTGAGGTGAAGGGTATAACGTATCTGTGATATATGGCATGGAGCTCAGAGACTCTGGCAGTTGAGGTGAAGGTTATAACGTATGTGTGATCTATGGCATGGAGCTCAGAGACTCTGGCAGTTGAGGTGAAGTATAAAAGGTATCTTTGATATATGGCATGGAGCTCAGAGACTCTGGCAGTTGAGGTGAAGTATATAACGTATCTGTGATATATGGCATGGAGCTCAGAGACTCTGGCAGTTGAGGTGAAGTATAAAAGGTATCTGTGATCTGTTGCATGGAGCTCAGAGATTCTTGTGTCTGCAACTCGTGCAGGAAAACCGTCCTCTTGGAGGCGATTCCGGATAGAGGCCAAGCCACCCATTGAACCTCTGGTTTTGGGTGTGGCTTGCCCTCCTGAGCAAGCAGTCCTGGTTGACACGGTAACAGCACAGGTGGTAAAACCAGAAACCTGAGTACCAGTGGAAACAAGGACTGCGCTTTCCACAGCGGCGCGAGCAGCACAAGCAGACTGCGACAGGATCCTGGAGATCAGAGAAACTGGTGGGAAGGCTCACAGAACTCTGCCGGTCCAGTCTAGCGCGAATGCATCTGCAGCCACCGCCCTTGGGTCTGGCAGCCGGGGGCAATACACTGGGACCTGCTTGTTCGTCTCTGACGCAAACAGATCCACCTGGAATAACCCGAACAACCGGGAGATATTTGCGAATATCTCCGGGTCGAGCTTCCATTCGTGTGGGACTAGGATTATGCGCGATAGCGCGTCCGCCCTCACATTGGCCACCCCCGGGAGGTAAACTGTGATGTCAAACTTGTCGCACCACAGGAAAAACTCCCATGACTCCTGAAGAAGTGCTGGGGACACAGTCTCCCCTTGCTTCAGGATGAACGACATGGCTGTCTGGTTGTCCATCTCTAGACAAAGCCTCTGTTGAAAGCGTTCGAACACCAGCCTGACTGCCCTCAATTCTAGCACGTTGATGTGCAGGCTGGCCTCGGCCTGGGCCCAAAGACCCGACGCCAAGTTGTGCCCTAAGACCCCTCCCCAGCCCGAGAGCGAAGCGTCTGTCTGGACTGTGCACGAGGGCACTGGCGTCACCAGAGAGATACCCCTCGAGAGGTTCTCTGTGCCGGTCCACCACAAAAGATGCGGCGAGAGCCACCCCGGTCTCGAGCTGCTTCTCGTAACTCTCGGAATGAGACCACAGACCGGCTAGGGCCTGCTGAACTTGTCTCATCCGAAGTCGAGCTCTGAACACCACGTCAACTGTTGCCACCATGAACCCCAGTTACTGGAGCCATCTGTGAGCAGTGTGAATGTGGGACTCTAGGAACAAAAGCATGGCTCTCTGAACCTTCAGAACCCGGTCTGGAGCGAGAGAAACTCTCGCCAGATCCGACTGGAACCTGGCCCCGAGGAAGATCTGATCCTGAGTGGGCTTCAGGTCCGATTTCTTCAGGTTGATTATCCAGCCCAGGGATACCAGTAAACTGATAATCTCCATGGTGGCCGCCTGGTTCAGAGCCTGAGACAGCGCCCTGACCAACCAGTCGTCCAGGTACGGGTGGCAAAACTGACCTCGTGCATACACCCCCGAACCCAGTCCCGTGGACCCAGGCTTGGTGCCCGGCGCCGTGGCTCGGGTCTTAGGGCGTCGAGAGGCTCCAGAGGTGCTCGGCGTTGCCGACGGCACCTTGGAGCTTCGCGCCAAAGGTTGGCCCCGAGGGCTCCGAGATCGGAAGCCTGGAGCCCAGAGGTGGACAGCATAGCAAGGTCGGAGCCACTAGGGACTCGGGGTTGCACTGTAGCATCCAGGTCCGTCGACCTCGGGGCCTGGAACTCCTTACGGAGCCCCGAGACCGCCTCGGCCAACATTCCCTTCATCTGCTCTTGCAAAAAAGAGTGTTAATGTCAAACGTGGGTGCAGGGGGGGACCTGTCTCTCGAGAACAGGGGGCTGTAACTCAGCCTCCTACTCTGATTCGAGATCGGGAGGAGGAGTAGAGTGAGCCTTGTCATTACTACGACCTTTACCTACACCCTTTCCCTTTGCTACTTTACATTTTATCTTTGATGGGGGGTCCACAGAGGCGACGTCCTAGCCCGCCTTGATCAATTTGTAATAATACAGGAAGTCTGCATGCCTGGACTTCCTCGCCTTGGGGGTAAACTGGAGACAGACTTCGCAAAGGCTGTCATCATGCCCATCCTCAGCCAGACACTTGAGGCATTTCTCATGGGGGTCGGCTGGTGGCATTTAACAAAACACCCCGAACACTGGGTAAAGGACTGAAAAATCCAATAGTCAGTGTGTGAGGCAAACAAGGGGCGGGGTAGGAATGTGCATATGTAAACATAAACAAATGCAAAAGACCCCCGGCAGAAGTAGTTATATTAGTCCTGTATAGTGATAATAATAAATGCAAGCCAATCGATACATACCTGATGCCTGAATGAAAGCATGTAAACAACATGGCTTGCATGAAAAACGACTAAGTCCCAATCCCAATCGGAAAGCAAACTGACCAGAAAAGGATTGAAAACCGTCGTGCATCCTACATAAACCTATCGTAAGCCAGTATGAAGAACCCCAGAACATTTTCGAACTCTGAAGAAAGAGACACGAAAAATAAAAAAAGGGCCGCCATGATGGGCGTTTTTTCCCGCCATGTGGCCAAACTGGTCACGTAGACAGAATAAAAACGAAAATTACGAGGTAAGGAATGCGATGATGAATGAAAACTCTGCCGAGATTAAATAAGAAAAGGTTACCACTCCTACAGAATTGTGATCTTTGTCCATTTTCTTTAAGAAACCTGCAACAGTGACTGAAAAACTCTACACGTCTTGACTTCTCAATGACAGATTTATAAGTGGTGAGTTAGAGTTACCTGCCCTTGGCGTGCCTAGCAACCGCCAGGGTCGGGGCCCACTTAGGGTGGTCCAAATGTTTATTTTTTAGTAATTTATTATATTTACAGTTATTTTATTAAAAATATTAAATTCTAACTGTCATAACTCAAAAAATAGGATTTGTATGCTGTATGTACCCAAAGGAGGATCCCTTCTGAAAAAGAATCTTAATTTATTCTTTTAAATGACAATAAAAATATGTCACACATACAATTATCAGTAATGAGGCCATGACCAAGAAACATTTCCTTTTTTCTATTTAGCCTTATGGCTCTGATACACTCCCTTAGGAAGAAATTTAGAAATGGTATTCCAGAACTTGGTGGTGTTAATCAAATCATTTGCGGAATCTAAGGCCTTCTGCACAACTGAAGAGTGTGGAAGGGATCTGGGAGCCGTCGAGAGGGGGGAGAGATCCTTGGGGTAGGCGTAGGGACAGGCACATCAACTTTAGTAAGTGCCTTATGTTGATGGAATAAGAACAGCTTCTGTGTGAAGATATCTGTGCTTGGAAATTTTGGTCCACTATGCATTTAAGGTGCAGCGACCCACTATCTTGGCAAGGGAAATACTGACTGTAATGGAGACTGGCAAGATTTATGCTTTGCGTTTGGAAGTTGCGTTCATGGTATCCCACTCCTTATCATTTAAGTCCTGACATAACAGACATTGTGTGTTGAAAGTACACGGTAATTTAATGTCACACCAAATGCACTCTGAATTGGGTAGTATGCGAGACATAAATTTCTGACAGGTCACATATTTAGTTTGAATTTAGGCATTATGAAAATCCAACAATGAGCTTATGAATGCGATGAATCAAATTGAAAACTATCTCACCAAAAGATCATTTAGGAATCACAAGTAGAAAAGAGGCAATAGGAGGTAACCTTTGCGGGGAAACAACAATGCAGACCAATTAATATTTTATTTTTGCTCTATCTTCTGACACCGAGGATTAAGGCAACCCAATTCAGATGGAAAGTTTACGCAATAATGACACAATCGAGAATGTCTTCACTGATGGGCGCCAGCTTCTTTAGACTAGAGTGATCTGCCCTTGATATGCATAGCAGTCCTTAGGGTTGGCTCTATACAGAGTGGTCACACATTTGAAACACATGTTTTTTAGTTTAATTTTTGTTAGCCCATCATGCTAGTCTGATTAAAATCGACCTTGTTCCGAGGAATAACATTTGCAAAATAATATATCTACCGGGATACGAACAGGTTCTGTAGATTCCTTGTCACAAGGTCTGAGAACATCCTGTATAGGCGTGTGTTCTGAACCAGTTTAGCGCAGCCAAAGCCCAGTCAAATAGCTGACCAATCACATCATAGTATTTAAACGGTCGCTGTTTTGAAAGCATTCGGAACAGACAAAAGGATAGCTGTTTGGAGTTATCTGCCCCTAGCTTCTCGCACCGAAAGCATTTGTTGGGCATCTTTTGATTGGCTACCTGAATTGCGCTCGAACACACGAGTCTATGGGCTGTAATCAGACGGTTTGGCGTGGAACCTACGACTGATATGAGTTCGTATCCCGGTAGTTGCACTATTTTACAATTTTTATATCACGGAAAACCGTTGATTTTAATCAGACTGCCCATCATGCAAGCCTGAAATTTTTTCGCATTTTATCCCCCCCTCAAAAACCAAAAGGTATAGCTCAATGGAACTTAGTGTGTGGAACAATCATCAAGTGTCAGTGTGCCTTTTTGTAATTTCAACTTCTTCACATTTTTTATTTTCTCCATTTCCATGGACATACAGCTTGGACTTTTTGTTCCATGATTTTTGTATTTGTCTGTTTCCATGGAATTACAACTTAAACTTTCACCACTTGGCTGAGATATAGCCGACTCTCTCTACTTGTCTATTTTCAAAAAAATAATATCAGAATATTGTCTTGCCTCTAGGTTTTTCATATACACAGAAGACTTCAGACCCATTATTTCTCTTTCACACACACACACATATATAGAAATATATATATATATATATATATATACAACAAAAGCACTGATTTGAACACATAAGTGACTTTATTCCTGAGAATGTGAGTATGTTATTGGTAATATGAATTAAGGAATTAAGTACTCTGATAAATGATGTCCAATACAGACTTGAGTTATGTGCACCAGTATATATATATATTTATAACAACTAAACTGAGTAGAGTTAAAAAATCACATGTTAATTTGTTATAACCCCAAACCTTATCACAGAGAGACTGATGGAAACAGTGTAAAATATTAGTGATATCACTGGCTACACAATAAACAATTCATAACAACACTAACATTATCTGTTATAAAACGTCATGTTAAAAGAGCATTATACTATTCATGCATAACAGAAAACCTGTTTCAATAAACAAAGATCTTCACAAGCATGAATGCAAATTGTAATTGAGAGAGGATTTATTTCTCATAATTATTTACTAATCTCACAAATAATTGTCTTGATTTAAGATATAGAGATTTGAAAAATTATGATTACAAAAACTTAATTTGAAAGTTTGCATAAATTAAAAACAAACAAAAGCCATTAACAGGATGTACTTCTGAAATAGTTTCATATTAATCAAGCTAATGTTTCAGATAACCTAAAGAGTGACTGGCTTAACAACATTTCAAATCCTTTCACTAACAAAGCATTTCAGAAATTAATTTTTTTCAAAAACTCACATCCATAGATTGTGGAGAGCAGATAAACTACATCTTATTCTACCTGACAAAGGACACTTTATTTGTTAAAAGAAATCTCTGGCAAGACATTTGTGAACGACAAATACATGAACAGATTGTCAACTGCTGCAGTGCATGGCGATACTGCGTTGTTTGATCTGGGTGGGTGTGGACAACACTTACAACACCTAGCTAGCTTGTGTGGCCAGAAGGAAGCCCCTGTCAACTTGAACACCATCACAACATGGACACTTCACAGTTAAACTTTACACACAGGGACATTTAAATACTAGAATAAACTCAATCTCTAGCTAAACATCATCAGATAAAAATTTCAGTAATATAAAAGAAATATGACAATGATTCTAGTATTTCAGTTGAAGACCAAAATGACACATATTTTTGATTTGATCAGCACCATTGTTAACAATAAAATAAACAAAGTGTCCACAGCAGATAAAAAGTCCAACCCAAGTAACCCAGTCCATGTGAAGGATAGAAGTACCTCATCTTCAGATCAGATTTTTATGATATTTTGTGTACAATATTATACTTGTCACACAACCTATAGTTCACTCCAATAAATCTTATTGGGCATGACAGATTTATGACGTTCAAAGACACAAATTCTTTCCCCATCTTGGCAGTATGGTCACTGTTAGAAACAAAATTTGATTTACAATGAACACATTTACTGACTATTAAAATGAAATAGGACTCTATTGCACCAAACAACTGAAATTATTACTCGCCCGTGTACGATACTGCAGTGTAATATTTATACGGCAATATTAAACTAGTGTAATACCGCCGCACATATGACGTCACAATAGTTTGCTGTTATGACGTCACAATGGGAGTAACGTCGTCACAATGGCATCGGGCTTGCGGGAATCATAGTTTTGAGAGCCATGTCGGCTATTTTGCTGGATTATTGGTGGGCGAGTAATAAACAGAATACTAAACTTCCTTCTAATTAATACCATTTTTATTAAATTTGTGAATGATTGGTATCAAACTCGCTTTCGCTCGTTTTATACAAAATCATTAACTCGTTTAATAAAAATGGTATTAATTAAAAGGTCGTTTAGTATCCTCTATTTAGCCACTAGTTCTATAACAAGGCAAGCGTTTGACTTATTCCTCAGTTTCTTAGTGCTCATGGACGCAAGTGACATTACATCATTAAACTGGATACAATTATCATTATAGTATGTGTATATCAATCAAAGTTTGATTGGCCATCAGAATGAAAGTGATTTGCTAAATAACTCGACTCAGACTGAGGAAGGTAACCACAGAAAGCTCTGACATCGACTGAACTATATGAAGATAATCATTATTGATATACGTTACACGGTATATAAATCAAGGGAGATAATCAGTATTAATAGATGATACATAGTAGCGGCTATATACATCAATACAGACTTCCAAATCTTTGAGACTTATGCAAAATGCATAAAATATGGCAGTCAAAAAAGTTCAAATGCTATCACCAAAATACACAGCAAACATCTGGGAACATGGAATGAGCTAAAACCACAGATAGAGACAAAATAAGATAACTTAACACACCAGGACAAATAGCTGTGTATATAACACAATAAATATATCACAGAAACTAGTAGCTCAACAGGTGACTTCAAAGGACTAATTACATAGTGAATACTTATACCATCAAATACAAAGTATTTTCATGCTACAAAGATGAGCTAGTAAACTGAGATTACGCATGAGTATATTTGTGGAACAATGTGACTTAGCACTACAGGACGGAATGAGCATAGACTAATCAGTTCATAAAACTTGAGACCGTTCATGATGAAACATGCCCTAAAACTGAACTGGAATGACTTCTGTTGTAACTAGCGTTCTAATTGTAAAACCTTTGGTAATTCTTGTTGGAATTTTGTAACATTGTATAGACAAAACACACCTTCAACTAACATTACAAATTCATTTCATGACACGAGTAACAGGACACTGATTCGACTTCCACACCAACAACATGCATTTGGTGACAGCAATGTTTTGGCAATCATTTTACGAGGAAAAAGCAATATGCACCATCATTTATGTAAAAGATCTGTAACAATCAAGATAAAAGCATCATACTGGCAAATTAAAGAAATGGAATGAAAAGGAGTTAAATTATGTCACACAAGGAAGAAAATCCCACAGCAAATATAGTAGTTCCATGATAAACCGATCATGGACAAAAAGAGAACCATGGCATCGTCTTCAAACCTCTACAGTTATTGAACTTGCAATATTGTGGAATGGCGTAAGGGTAAAACTAGTGATGAGGAGACTTCATAAAATAAGCTGAAATTTCATCAAACTTTTCTTTAAACATGACATAGAGCTAAACTTTTTGATAATATTTTGATTCATTCTCATGAAGATGTTATGAAATTATTCACCTAGGAAGTAATAAAAACAACAGCATTCAACTCCCTGCTTCTGATCAGTACAATTTAAAGTTATTTTTAACGAAAAATATTTTGAGAGACAAGTTGATAATCCTAAAACTTGGAAACAAAAGAACCAATTAAATCGCTGAATGTTTTTAAGAAACAATGCTATTGTGAGATTCTACTACTACTTTCTGGGAGTGACGTTTCCACTGCCGCCGCCAGTGAAGTTCCCCGATGAGTTGAGGAAGGCTAGGTACATGGGACTGGTGGAACCAAGGGAGATATCGCTCATCTGGGAGGCCGTGTCGGGGGACTGGCTGCGGTCCAGCATGCCCAGACTCGCATTGAGTGAGTTTGTGTTGTAGTCTCGTGTTGGGTTCAGGTTGCGGAACGTCCCGTCCAGGTATGAACCAGAGGACAGCACGGCGTTGGCTCGAGACTGAGAGCGAGCGATTAGTTCGTTGATCTCCTCGCTTCTGTTCTTCTGTCTCCTGAAAACATGGAGGAGAGTTTTGTTGGGGACTGTTCTGCATTATTAGGATGTATAAAATATGCCACTTCATGTCATACAAATAATCTCTTAAACTTCATTTGGCATTGAAACATTAAACAAGAGCAAAAGCAGAAAGAGATACAGACATACATATAGATGGACAGACAGACAGACGGACACATACTTGTCTGGAGACTGACTCTTCCGCCTCATGAGAAGCAGCTGTTGTCGGAGTCCGGCGTTGTCCTCTTCCAGAGCCTTCACGGACGTCTTCGTGATCTGATGCAGTGCCCTCTCTGTGCTGAGGTCCGCATCCAGCTTGTTGATCTGCTTCTTGTAGCTGTTGGCGATCTTGATCTCCCGGTCCCTGGCCTCCTTGTTGGTGAGCTGCTGGCCTTCCATATGCTCGTGCATCTCCCGACTCAAGCCCTGCAGCACCCGGTTCATCTCGTGCCTGGGGGTTTAACCACAGCATGTACACTCTGGGGAGGGGTGTTATTTATTTAACACAATTGGTGCTCAGATAAAGAGGTAATACATGACTGTCCATGTCATATTAGGTTAATATCAGTGTCTAAATCTGATAAAATTGTGAGCTCATTTTCTCATAATACTTGCCTTTTTGAGGACTTTTCTCCAAACAGTTTTTTTTACAGTTTTGTGGGGATGATTAACTTTATTACAAGAAAACAAATGATTACTACCAGTCTCACTGAGTCTATTAATTGCATTGCACAGAAGAAGAAGTTCTGGTGAGTTCTCTCAACAGACTCCTAGAGGAATCGTCCCTAGATGTTAAGAATAAGGTAGACAGTTTTATCAAGACAATTAACGTAACAAGAAGATAAGTGCAAGTCTCACCACATATTCTTAGAGTCGCTGTCACCCGACTCCTCAGCCCGCTTGGCGAGGAAGACGCGGAGCCGCTTGAGTTCCTCCTCCTGGGCGGAGAAGCGAGTGTTGAGGTCGGCCTGCAGCTTCTCCTCCATCTTGAGCGACTCCTGAGCCTGCTTCAGCTGGGACGAGTTGTCTCGTACAGAGTCTTCTAGGTGCAGCACGTCCTCCTGGAGCTGGCACACACAGCAGGGATTGAGAGAGAGAGAAAGAGAAATTGTGCAGCATCGTTTGGATAATATTTCAGAAATTGGCAGTTTGGGGGATCTTGAGAGCATAATTGTCAAATGATTGATTCCTCTTGAGGATGAACGGATAAAAAACTTCATCAGAACTATATTGAAGTATGAACATGTATTTGACTTCCTCTTTTGCTTGGTACAGATTACAGCTCAGGTAAGACTATCTTTGAATAATGACACCATCTCATCTTGTTGCTGGTCATCACAGCACAATATGAACAATCAACAAGGACTGATCCCTACGTAAACAAAATGACAAACAGATGACGTTGAAGATGAACTGGTTCTGGAACTGAGAGGTTCAGAAGAAACACAGAGATGTACATACCTTGAGGTTCTCCTTGTTCTTGATGGCCACCTGTTCCCGGGCCTGCTCCAGACTGACAGACAGCTGTTGGGCTTCCTGGGACAGTCGCGCCTTCTCCGCCTCACAGCTCTCCCTGCACACCAAGCATGCAAAACATCACAGTCATGTAGTAAGTCATTCATATTTCACAGTCTTCCAACAACATTTGAATTATTTCCATTAAGCTACATAGATGGTTTTCATTTCAATGTCCTGTTTAACCCTTAACTTGCAGGTCCCGTAATTATCCGGGAGGCTCATAGAGAAAAATGTTAGACCCCTTGGCGAGATGCGTACGTTGGACTTAGTGCATTTACCGGGTCAGTAATAATTATATTTGCCCCCCAGGCGAAATGCAAACGAAGTGTGTCCGTATATCGCCACATTAAAACTTGTTTACATACATCTCGCAGTTAGCCACGATAACGAGTCTTTGTGAATGTCGGGTCGAAATATCAAGTAAAATTCACACCAAATTGCGTGTGCAATGTTGACCCGTAACGCATCGATAATTAGCTTTACAAAAGGCCAATTTTGTCGTGCTCCGCTCCGAAGCCTTATTTCGCTTGGGGCTATTTTCACCCACGTGTTTGCATTGCCTCGGGTTTGTCTCACCCGTACCTGCTATCTGCCTCGCATCTAGCGAGACGGGGAAAAAATTGGCAAATCGCCTTACTCCCGCACTTCATATCATGTGAGCGAATTGTTTGTTTTCAAAAAACAATACGGCAAAATAAAGGGGAAACAATGGACTACATTCCCATATAAAATTAGAAAATCTCAAAAAAATAATAAAGACACAGCAAGCGCCATGAAAAAGGTCATGTTTACACTTCATAAATTTTGAAACAATCGGCGATTTTCACAACTTCTTACACATTTATCACGGCTAAATTACTGAATGCATTTTCATAATTTTTATATCACAATAAACCGAAAAGAATAATCTTTTATTCTATATAAAATGCGCAGATTTATTCACAGAAATAAAGATACAATTTTACCTTTCTGAGAGGCATGTGAAACCAAACGGCACACAAACTAATCAACATATTTTCATTAGTTATGGTTCGAGGTTAGCGTTTATTTGAAAAGTCAAACAACATAACCATATTTGGGTTGACATGTGCTTATTTGTCAACTGGTTCGAGATTATGATTTCTTGGAAAAGTGCGATGAACGACCGTTTGCAATGCCGCATACATGTTGTAAGTATTGACGATTTTATAGGTGGAAATAAAGACAAACTTTACATAGCTATAGAATTATAACCAAAGGTCGCATTCTCATAATTTTTATATCATTGTGAAGCTAGACATCTTGTCTTCAATTCCGTATATAAATGGCTTTTTTTTCGTTTGGTATTTATGATGTTATGAGGCCCGAATTAAAGACAATCTTTACAAAGTAATAGAATAAAAACGAAAAATCATAGAAAATTCATTCAAAGTTTCGGGTGTGAATTAGCCATTTGTGTACGGGTGTCGCTACTTGAATTTGTATTGAACGCCCGTATATAGTCCTTATTCGACATGTAGATGCGGTATATTTCGTAAAAACGGTACCGGAATCGCCGCCTGGAAATTCCGCCAGCAGAGCTCGTTAGTGCCTAAGCTCAAACTACTGCTGCGAGCTGCGAGCCTGTAAATTCCGCCACAGGGGCTAAAATTGGTAAAATAGAAATAAGGGTTATGTTATATACTCACAGTTGTTGCTTGAGTTCGAGGTTTGCCTTCCTGAACTTGCCCCCCAGCTGTTGCTTCTGACTCTCCAGCAGCTGCTGCAGCTTTCCCACTTCGCTCTGCAACACGATCCATTACTTCACAGTAAGTACCACATTTGATTCAATTCACTCTACTGCCTACCAATGAAACAATTTCATAGAGGAGATAACACAACATAGAACAAATTTATTTTTTTCAGCTGCTTGCTACCTGTAGTATCTCCACTTGTTCCTGTTTGGCACGAGCTGTGGTCTGGTTGCCGTGGGTGACAGCCTCCAGATCCTGAACCTGACTAGTCAAGGTCATCAATCTCTCCCGCTCCAACCTGAGCTCCGAGTCACGTGTCACGACCAATGCTTGTAGCTCCGCTTGTCTCTCCTCAAGGGTTTCCTGCCAACAGCATCAGTCTCACACATAGATGAAGAGCCCAAACAAGAAGAGCTCAAGACAGTCTACTTATGGTTTACTTATCTGAAGCTATAAAAATTCTTTTGCTAGCAAAAAATATTTTCTTAAGGACTGAACCCTATTAGATGTGAATAATTGGCATCCTTGTTCAATATTAAGAATCATATGATGAAATCTTTTTTAACAAGACTTACAAGTCTTTTGCAAATGTTGTCAAGGTGGACAACTTATCAAATAGCACAATACATGCCATAGAAACAAATATTAAAATACATTTTGTAATATTATCTGAGGAAAGATTTTATTTGTATAACACCGACCTTCTTCCTGCGTATGTTGTCAAGATGATTCTGGTCCGACTGAGTGCGCTGTTCAAGCAGTTTGCGAGTAATGACTTCCTCAGACAACTGGGCACGCATCTCTTCCACAGACTTCTCCAGACTCTTTGTTTCCTTCACCGCCTGGTCTCGTGCCTCACTCACTGTCTGCAGGTTCAGTTCAACGGACCGCAGTTTCGCCTCCGCCTGCAGAATTCAGGTACAGGTTAACTGCTGCCGCAGCAATATTCTGGTAGCTATGATTAGTGCCCCGAGGTCAATATGATGACTTCAATATATATTCATATATATATATGCAACCAAGAAATACTTTGACAATTAGTATATCAGAAGTCTGAATTGTGAGTTAGTAATGAATCATCTAAAATAAATCAGGGTTCTGTTTTAATTCTTGTCAGTATAAAAGAATCAAGCTGAGATGTTTGAATGCATTCCTGGCTATGTCAGCATCCCACCTGGTTGAGAGACTCGCGAAGGTGCACCCTCTCCCCGTCCTGCTGGTTGCGCAGATCGTCCAGCTGCAGCTTGAGGTGCATCACCTGCCCGCTGCTCGAGTCGGTTTGGGTCCGCAGCTGCTCCTGGGCGCTCAGGTAGTTCATCTGCACTTTAGACAGGTTTTCCTGCATCAAGTTTGAACAAAGAGTGAGTGAGTTGTTGTTTAACGTCGATTCGGCAGTATCGCAGCCATTAGCGGCGAGTGTGAGCAAAGACAGTAATGATAAATAGAATACATTTGTTGGTGCCTAACATCCAGCAGACCTGCTACTAGGTGATGTATTACTTGTCTACTATCATTGAATGTTAACACTCTGTAACCTGGTAACTTTTGGTGTTAATTATTTAATAAAATTCGCAAGAGCAAAACACTGCACATTGTCACAAGAAAATGAAAGGTTGATAACTGGTTAGATTAGAATTATCTGTCCTTGGCTTGCATAACAAAGGATAGGGAACAGAGCCATCCAGTCTGATCGTATAAGGATGTTTTGAATATCAAAATATAACAAAAACCTTTCAAGAAAGAAATCCAAATTGTGGATCTTTATGCTAACAAGTACCCCAAGGAGGATCTCAATGAAAAAGAATGACAAAGTAATACTCTTGGGAGAGCTACCTCATACTTATTTGAACTACTAGTACATGAGATCAGATGACTCACCTGTGAGTAGGCACACATCAAATACTTTGATCATTTACATGAGGACAGATACACAGAAATATATAGTACACAATCAATGTGTGTGCATTGGGTGACATCTTGAGAGCTGGTGTTAAATCATCATGCCCTGACCTGATGCAGCAATGGTCTGTGTACTCAATAGAAAGTGTAGGTGTGAGGCTGACCTGTAAAGTGGAGTTGGTAGACTTGAGGGTGAGTATCTCTGAGCGAGACGAATCCAGCAGCAGTTTGCTCTCTGTGAGGGTCGATTCCGTCTTCTCCAACTTCATCTCCAGGCTCTTCTTCTCTCTACAAAACAGCACAGCATCAACCGTAACACACAATACAGCAAAACTTACAGCATAACACTTGCTGTCTCCTTCCTACACACAATACAAGCTGACTTGTGTAGGACTTCATCTTAAGTCTAGCTACATGACCATCGATCCAAAAGCCACTTGCCAGGGAAGTGAGTCTATGATCTGTATCTACAACACGGTGCATCACCTAGTATGAACACCAGCTCTGTGTGTATACTATAAGATTGCTACCTGACAGTCTCCTCCAGCTCCGATAGTGTACGTCCGAACGCCTTCAGCTGCAGGTCCTTCTGACGGATCACCTCATTCAGCTCATTCATCTCCTCCCTACAGCAGCAAACAGGAAGGTAGTGACTCATCCTCCACAGTATTCAACTGACATGTTCATAACAGTAGAAGTAGTATTCCTAGGTTATGCCTTGGGACTGGTGAAAATGCTGGAAATAACTAACAAGCCAAGAGCATGGCCTTTATTTTACAAAAGCAATGGAACAGATCAAATGGAGACATGATTGACATTAATGCTTTTTTCTGTCCTCTTTTCTAAAGAACAACAAAAGGTAAAGCCACACCGCAACAAGACTCACTTGGCGACCCCGAGCTCCCGGTCCATGGCCTGCTTCTCCTGGTCCAGTCCAGATCTCTGGAGGACGGCGTCACGCCTCACCGAGTCCACCTGTCTCTCGTGTCTCTCCGACAGGTCGGACACCAGCTTCTCCTTCTCCCCCAATTGACGGCACACGTCCTGGTAGTCTGTCAACACCAACTCATCCTCTTGTAGTCTCAACTGATACATCTTATATCATAGTTGTTTCAAACACAAATTCTTGCTTAATTCATTCTCTGCAAGTCTGGTAAACACAAGACACATACAGTCAGCACTATAATTTTCATATGCATGAAATGTTCTTTCCTCTCTTTTCTAATGATCTAAGATTGAAACGTTAAGATGATGCATATTTTCAACAGTGATGGACACGGCCATGTGATACATACAACACACACATGTTGACCCTATAATACGGTTTATCATCCAAAACTGCCTTCAAAAGTAGATATCTCTTGGGTGAGATAAAGCGGTAGATATCGCTACAATCAAATCGTCACAATCCTCATACATCATCAGTTAATAACATCACAAGGTTTTAAAATCACTGTTGACAATACTATGATATCACAAAGTTGATGACGTAACAATGCTATGACCTCACTGAGATTTCTGCTGAAGAAGCATGGCAGTTTTGTATTTCAGATATGTTCCTTCTTCTGCTAATAATTGCCAAAGAATGATTTTAAATGATAAAAAAAACCTCACCCTCTTGTCTTCTGATAGTTTTGTATTTCTAATATGTTCCTTCTGCTAATAATTGCCGAAGAATGATTTTAAATGATGAATAAAACCTCACCCTCTTGTCTTCTGATATGAAATATATCAAGCCTAGGATATTTGTAACTTCAATCAACTCGTGTTGATATATTTGATATCAGAAGACACATGGTGAGATTCTCTCTGTACATACCATGGAAGATGGATGTCTTCTCCTTGTTTGCCTGTTCGAGGTTGGCCCTGAGAGCGAGACACTGTCCGCGGTGACTGTCCAGACTGACCTGCAGGGAGTTGAGCTGCTCCCTCAGACTCGTCTCTGTGCCCTCGGCACTGGACAGCTCCCCCTGGTGGCAGAAACAGAGGCCAGTGTAGATAACGGAGGGAATACATTGGAAGAGTTTGTAAAGTCTCTGGCAGGGCAGGGAGAGATGAAAGTTTGTCTTCCTACCAGCTGAATGCAGATATTGGACTATCCTTTAGATCAGTTGGTAGAACACTGAATTTTCAGCCAAAAATATATGGTTTAAATAGAGCTGGAAGTTGTTTCATCATTAACCTAGGTCAGTCATTCTTAAAATTGTGATGGTACCTTGTTTTTCCTAGTCACATTATTTGTCAAATGGGGCAGCTAAAGTTATTGTGGGAATCAGAAGCTGCAATATTTATATCTCTTAAAGCTTCAAGGTGAAACAAGTACAAACCCTGAGCTGTTTGAGGTTGTTGCGCTCGGTGTCGAGGTTGTTGAGGAGGAGGGACTGTTCTCGCTGGAGAGAGTCGAGTTTGTGTTGTGTGCTGCTCAGCTCCTCCCTCTTCTCGCTGTGGCTCTTCTTCTCACTCACCAGCTGCAAGGTGGACAACAATACACAACATTGCATGCTGTTACTGTGTCAATGTTCTTCACTGTCACAGATATTATTCATGCTTTGCAATACAAAAATAAAGTCATTGGCTCTGTAGCTCATCAGGATTTATATTATTTTCAGTAAACCATTAAATTTTTACCCTTACAACTTGTACATGTACAATGTATAGATTGTTGTGACATGTGTGTATAGTCAGTGACCGATAAGTTGCGAGCACCCACCGATGAACGCTCCATATCGAGCCTGCTGTCTAGTGTAGAGTTGATGCTGGTAAGACGGAGGACCTCCTCACGTGCCTGCTCCAGTTTCTGTCTGAGCTGCTGGTTTTCTGTCTCCGCGTACATCCGCTCCTTCTGTGCCTGCCTCAAGTCCGTCTCCAGACTGGCGATGTCTCCCTCACGCTGATGCAGCTCCAGTGCCGTGCTCCGCTTGCTCGTCTCAGACTTCTCTATCTGCAGAACAAGGTGACATACACTATTTCAATTGTCACGGTTAGATTCATTCTCCAGATGTGATAGAGAAGTTTATATGAATCAAGGGCCTACTCTGCAGGTGTCACAGCAAATATATAACACAGAGATTATAGTATACCTTTTAGTACGGATCAAAATAATGACTTTACTCTTTACATAAGGCCGTTTTCTGGAATCTCAATCTCAATCTCAAAATAAATGTTTTTTGATATGCAAGGCAAGGTATTTTTGAGAGTAGGACAATAACATTTACAAATCTTGGTCTCAATCTAACAAATATGATTTTCTCGAAATTTGAGCTTTATAGCACTACTGGTTTCAGGAGAGAAGTCAGGAGAGAGTTGGTTTGAGGGGGGACAACCTACAAAACCCAAATGCGTAGGTTGGTCAAGACAAAAATGTACAAACTTCTGTCTCCATGCAAAATAAGATCTTATTCTGAAAATTTCAGCTAGTTTCTGGAGGAGATGTAAATATGTGCCCAATGCCTGACAGATGGACACTGGAAGACAACTCATGCCGTTAGCCCATCTGGCCTGATGAGGTAAAACATGGTCAAAGAGCAAGAAACAATCTCAAAGCCCCCTGACCTTCTTAATGACCTCGGAGACCTCCGCCTTCCTGCGCTGGGTGTAGTCCTTCTCACGCTCCAGGTTGCGTCCAAGTTGCAGGTTCTCCTGCTGGAGTGATGTCTTCTCCTGCACCAGATGCACGTTCAACTCCGCCGTCGCTGCTTTCTCCTTCATCTGGCAACAATCAACATAGTGGCAATCATATGTATTTAGTAAGTATTTAGCTGCTCCTTTGCTTATTTGTCTACTGGAGAGCAGAATGTGTTAGATTTGAGATAATTTGTTATTATTCAGGAATTGTTTGTGACAAATATATTATTACCCACCAGGTACTTCGTAAAGGTGTTTCATAACAATCTATGGGTAAATGGATTTCATAACAACACATGTGTCAAATAGGATACATAATTCGTTCCCCTTTCATATCAAGGTTATGTCCCTCATGAAATAATTTTGTTTTGTCTCTCGCCAAGCCTCGAGGCTGAAAAATTATTATTTTACTTGAGACATAAACTTGACATGAAAGTGGAGTATGTCAAGACTTTGTATTTGTAATTTTATTTTTTCTATATAACTATGTAACTCAAGCTTTTCATTCATTTCATGTGATTTCTATGTAACTATGTAACTCAAGCTTTTCATTCCAGATAAGATGTGAGAGTGTTTCTGCAAGTCATGGTTACCTTGACGATGAGTTGTTGACTGAGGCGGTGTATGTCCTCCTTGTTGTACTGGTTCTCCTGTCTCAGCAACTCTGCTCTCCGCTGCAGGAACCCAGTCTCCATCTGCTGGCGGCTGCAGGGACAATCAGAGGAGACAATTACACACCTCTGTACAAACTACTTGTTCATACCTGGGAAAAGCCTTCTTGAAATCATTCCATTGGACTGCATTAGCTTATCCAGAAACATCATAAGATCACATTTTAATTTAAACAACCTAGCCACAGTATTCAAGAAACTACTGGAGGAACCTACCTGAGTCTACTATTGAGTGCGTCAGCTTCCTTCTCCTTCCCGTCCAGCAGCAGACGCAGGGACCTCAACTCAGACAGCATCTGCGCATTGTTTCATCAAGCAACTCTTTCAACATGGTATAACTCTTTCAATAGTTATAATGAAAGTTTTAAGGACAAAGGATTTAGTAATATTATATCTGTAAGAAGGTTATGTGTAAATCTTAAACATGTTCATCAAGTTCTGTACTATGCGCTGTGAGTCTACCCACCTGTTTGCCCTCTGAGGAATCTGGCTCAGTGTAGGGAGTGTTGAAGCCGTCATGATTGTGAGCTGCATCAGTCTGGAACTTGTGGACAACCTCCTGCAGCTTGCTCTCCAGCTTCACCAGGTCCTCATCTGCCTGGTCCCTCTCCTCCTGCAGACACCCCCGGTCTTCGCACACCGCCTACAGACAGATACACACACACCGATATAGTACCCCCGGTCTTCGCACACCGTCTAAAGACAGATACACACACACCGATATAGTACCCCCGGTCTTCGCACACTGCCTACAGACAGATACACACACACCGATATAGTACCCTCGCTCCGCCTACAGACAGATACACACACCGATATAGTACCGCCGGTCCTCGCACACTGCCTACAGACAGATACACACACCGATAAAGTACCCCCGGTCCTCGCACACCGCCTGCAGACAGATACATACACCGATAAAGTACCCCTGGTCCTCGCACACTGCCTACAGACATATTCACACACCGATATAGTACCCTCGGTCCTCGCACACCGCCTGCAGACAGATACACACACAGCGATATAGAACCCTCGCACACCGCCTACAGACAGATACACACACTGATATAGTACCCCCGGTCCTCTCACACCGCCTGCAGACAGATACACACACAGCGATATAGAACCCTCGCACACCGCCTACAGACAGATACACACACTGATATAGTACCCCCGGTCCTCGCACACCGCCTGCAGACAGATACATACACCGATTTAGTATCCCCGGTCTTTGCACACCACCTGCAGACAGATACATACACCGATATAGTATCCCCGGTCCTCGCACACCGCCTGCAGACAGATACACACACCGATATAGTACCCCCGGTCCTCGCACACCGCCTGAAGACAGATACACACACCGATATAGTACTCCCGGTCCTCGCAAACCGCCTCCAGACAGATACACACACCGATATAGTACCCCCGGTCCTTGCGCACCACCTGCAGACAGATACACACACCGATATAGTACCCCCGGTCCTCGCACACCGCCTGCAGAAAGATACACACACCAATATAGTACCCCCGGTCCTCACACAGCCTGCAGGGAGATACACACACCGATATAGTACCGCCGGTCCTCGCATACGGCCTACAGACAGATACACACACCGATATAGAACCCTCGCACACCGCCTACAGACAGATTCACACACCGATATAGTACCCCCGGTCCTTGCACCCCGCCTGCAGACAGATACACACACCGATATAGAACCCTCGCACATCGCCTACAGACAGATACACACACCGATATAGTACCCCCGGTCCTCGCACACTGCCTGCAGACAGATACACACACCGATAAAGTACCCCCTGTCCTCGCACACCGCCTGCAGACAGATACACACACACCGATATAGTACCCTCGCACACCGCCTACAGACAGATACACACACCGATATAGTACCGCCGGTCTTCGCACACCGCCTACAGACAGATGCACACACCGATATAGTACCCCCGGTCCTCGCACACCGCCTACAGACAGATACACACACACCAATATAGAACCCTCGCACACCGCCTACAGACAGATACACACACTGATAAAGTTCCCCCGGTCCTCGCACACTGCCTACAGACAGATACACATACCGATAAAGTACCCCCGAACCTCGCACACCGCCTACAGACGGATACACACACCGATATAGTACCGCCGGTCCTCGCACACCGCCTACAGACAGATACACACACCGATACAGTACCCCCGGTCCTCGCACACCGCCTACAGACAGATACACACACCGATACAGTACCCCCGGTCCTCGCACACCGACTACAGACAAATACAGACACCGATATAGTACCTTCGCACACCGCCTACATACAGATACACACACCGATATAGTACCCCCAGTCCTCGCCCACCGCCTACAAACAGATACACACACAACGATATAGTACCCTCGCACACCCCCTACAGACAGACACACACATCGATATAGTACCGCCGTTCCTCATACACCGCCTACAGACATATACACACACCGATAGAGTACCCCCGGTCCTTGCACACCGCCTACAGACAGATACACACACCGATACAGTACCCCCGGTCCTCGCACACCGCCTACAGACAAATACACACACCGATATAGTACCCTTGCACACCGCCTACAGACAGATACACACACCGATATAGTACCCCCGGTCCTCGCACACCGCCTACAGACAGATACACACACACCGATATAGTACCCTCGCACAACACCTACAGACAGATACACACACCGATATAGTCCCCCCGGTTCTCGCACACCGCCTACAGACAAATACATACACCGATATAGTACCCTCGCACACCACCTACAGACAGATACACACACACCGATATAGTACCCTCGCACACCCCCTAAAGACAGACACACACACCGATATAGTACCGCCCGTCCTCGTACACCGCCTACAGACAGATACACACACCGATAGAGTACCCCCGGTCCTCGCACACCGCCTACAGACAGATACACACACCGATACAGTACCCCCGGTCCTCGCACACCGCCTACAGACAAATACACACACCGATATAGTACCCTCGCACACCGCCTACAAACAGATACACACACCGATACAGTACCCCCGGTCCTCGCACACCGCCTACAGACAAATACACACACCGATATAGTACCCTCGCACACCGCCTACAGACAGATACACACACCGATACAGTACCCCCGGTCCTCGCACACCGCCTACAGACAAATACACACACCGATATAGTACCCTCGCACACCGCCTACAGACATGTACACACACCGATATAGTGCCCCCGGTCCTCGCACACCGCCTACAGACAAATACATACACCGATATAGTACCCTCGCACACCGCCTACAGACAGATACAAACACCGATATAGTGCCCCCAGTCCTCGCACACCGCCTACAGACCGATACACACACCGATATAGTACCCCCAGTCCTCGCACACCGCCTACAGACAAATATACACACCGATATAGCAGGGATGCATCCAGCTTTTCACAAAAGTGGGGCAATTGGCCCACTGATTTCAAAAAGTGGGCCAATATGTATTTCAACGTGGGCCAATTTATGTAAAGCATAGACAACTAGAATAAAGAAGTGTACCGTCTTAAAATTATGGTTAATAACCATAACATGATGTATGAACATGGCTACTTACTGTTCGTAAGATGAAAGTGACAAGTCACAAGTATTCCTTTAGCCACTTTTGCTGAAAAACTGACTATATTTTTGGGCAGGTTCGCTTTTGACCGAGTCCCCAGAAGTTTGACTAACGCCAGTGACGGCAATCTCGACAACTTCATTATGCAAAGTAACAGAAGCATTAGAATTATTTTCTGTTTCTTTCAGTAAACTTGTTTCACGGTCATCTGCTTTGAAAAAATCTGTTATTCTTCTTTTCATGTTGAAATAAAAACGTCAGCAGCTGATCAGTCGACAACGTGTGTTCTAAACGTGCGATGCTTTCAAAATGGTGTGTTTGGTCGATTGTTCCAAGGTGTACGTTTTTTAAAACAAATAAGTTTCATTGACAAATTTAAACTATTTTAACGTATCATATCTATCAATTATTAAAGTTAAACCAATGATCGAAATATATTGGTATCTGTCACAAAAGTTGAGCTTGAGTTAATAATAATTCACAAAAGTTTATTAGTTAGTATTTCATGAAACACTGCACACGAACGCAGCTTTCCAGGAATTGAGGTCACGTGACGTCTCTTTTGCATTCTAAGAAAGCATTCGGAAAAAACATTTGGAACTCACCTCTTTGATTATTAATATCGACTCGCTAAACTACGGTTTTCAAAACGAAATATTACTTTTTAATGAATCATCATATAACAATAATTGACATAGTTTCTTTGTAATATCCAGTGGATGTTAGTAGTGATAAAGCTTATTCGTAGATATTTAATAAACTGTGACCGTGTGTAAGTGAGAGATCTGCCACAGAAACTGACCAATCAGATCAGTTTATTAACAAGTTGTCTTGGCAAACTGCTTACGGGTATCTTCCTCGCTACTTTTGTGTAAATATTACACGTTTTTAGCTTCAGAATTTTATTGTTGACTCGAACATTGTTCATCATGTATCTTTTAAAACATGTTTAATGGAAAATTATTTCGCAGAAGTTTCTCAAAGAGCGCCAACTCAACTTTATTTGCGTGAAATTTGGCGTGCATAATTTTTAATTTGCGTGAGTCAGTACAAAAGTGCGGATATCCCGCAATCCTGCAGCCTGGATGCATCCCTGATATAGTACCATCGCACACCGCCTACAGACAGATACACACACCGATATAGTACCCCCGGTCCTCGCACACCGCCTGCAGACAGATACACACACTGATAGAGTACCCCCGGTCCTCGCACACCGCCTGCAGACAGATACACACACCGATATAGTACCCCCGGTCCTGGCACACCGCCTACAGACAAATACACACACCGATATAGTACCCTCGCACACCGCCTACAGACAGATACACACACCAATATAGTACCCTTGCACACCGCCTACAGACAGATACACACACCAATATAGTACCCTCGCACACCGCCTACAGACAGATACACACACCGATATAGAACCCTCGCACACCGCCTACAGACAGATACACACACCAATATAGTACCCTTGCACACCGCCTACAGACAGATACACACACCGATATAGAACCCTCGCACACCGCCTACAGACAGATACACACCGATATAGAACCCTCGCACACCGCCTACAGACAGATACACACACAGATATAGAACCCTCGCACACCGCCTACAGACAGATACACACACCAATATAGTACCCTTGCACACCGCCTACAGACAGATACACACACTGATATAGTACCCTTGCACACCGCCTACAGACAGAAACACACACCGATATAGAACCCTCGCACACCGCCTACAGACAGATACACACACCAATATAGTACCCTTGCACACCGCCTACAGACAGTAACACACCGATATAGAACCCTCGCACACCGCTTACAAACAGATACACACACCGATATAGTACCCTTGCACATTGCCTACAGACAGATACACACACCGATATAGAACCCTCGCACACCGCCTACAGACAGATACACACCGATATAGAACCCTCGCACACCGCCTACAGACAGATACACACACAGATATAGAACCCTCGCACACCGCCTACAGACAGATACACACACCAATATAGTACCCTTGCACACCGCCTACAGACAGATACACACACTGATATAGTACCCTTGCACACCGCCTACAGACAGATACACACACCGATATAGAACCCTCGCACACCGCCTACAGACAGATACACACACCAATATAGTACCCTTGCACACCGCCTACAGACAGTAACACACCGATATAGAACCCTCGCACACCGCTTACAAACAGATACACACACCGATATAGTACCCTTGCACATTGCCTACAGACAGATACACACACCGATATAGAACCCTCGCACACCGCCTACAGACAGATACACACACCGATATAGTACCCTTGCACATTGCCTACAGACAGATACACACACCGATATAGTACCCTCGCACACCGCTTACAAACAGATACACACACCAATATAGTACCCTTGCACACCGCCTACAAACAGATACACACACCAATATAGTACCCTTGCACACCGCCTACAGACAGATACACACACCGATATAGAACCCTCGCACACCGCCTACAGACAGATACACACACCGATATAGAACCCTCCCACACCGCCTACAGACAGATGCACACACCAATATAGTACCCTTGCACACCGCTTACAAACAGATACACACACCAATATAGTACCCTCGCACACCGCCTACAAACAGATACACACACCAATATAGTACCCTTGCACACCGCCTACAAACAGATACACACACCAATATAGTACCCTTGCACACCGCCTACAGACAGATACACACACCGATATAGAACCCTCGCACACCGCCTACAGACAGATACACACACCGATATAGAACCCTCCCACACCGCCTACAGACAGATGCACACACCAATATAGTACCCTTGCACACCGCCTACAGACAGATACACACACCGATATAGAACCCTCGCACACCGCCTACAGACAGATACACACACCGATATAGAACCCTCCCACACCGCCTACAGACAGATGCACACACCAATATAGTACCCTTGCACACCGCCTACAGACAGATACACACACCAATATAGAACCCTCGCACACCGCCTACAAACAGATACACACACCGATATAGAACCCTCGCACACCGCCTACAGACAGATGCACACACCAATATAGTACCCTTGCACACCGCTTACAAACAGATACACACACCAATATAGTACCCTTGCACACCGCCTACAGACAGATACACACACCGATATAGAACCCTCGCACACCGCCTACAGACAGATACACACACCGATATAGTACCCTTGCACACCGCCTACAGACAGATACAAACACCGATATAGAACCCTCCCACACCGCCTACAGACAGATGCACACACCGATATAGAACCCTCCCACACCGCCTACAGACAGATACACACACCGATATAGAACCCTCGCACACCGCCTACAGACAGATACACACACCAATATAGAACCCTCCCACACCGCCTACAGACAGATACACACACCGATATAGAACCCTCGCACACCGCCTACAGACAGATACACACACCGATATAGAACCCTCGCACACCGCTTACAAACAGATACACACACCGATATAGTACCCTTGCACACCGCCTACAGACAGATACACACACCAATATAGTACCCTTGCACACCGCCTACAGACAGATACACACACCGATATAGAACCCTCGCACACCGCCTACAGACAGATACACACACCGATATAGAACCCTCGCACACCGCTTACAAACAGATACACACACCAATATAGTACCCTTACACACCGCCTACAGACAGATACACACACCGATATAGAACCCTCGCACACCGCCTACAGACAGATACACACACCGATATAGAACCCTCCAACACCGCCTACAGACAGATGCACACACCAATATAGTACCCTTGCACACCGCTTACAAACAGATACACACACCAATATAGTACCCTTGCACACCGCCTACAGACAGATACACACACCGATATAGAACCCTCGCACACCGCCTACAGACAGATACACACACCGATATAGAACCCTCCCACACCGCCTACAGACAGATGCACACACCAATATAGTACCCTTGCACACCGCCTACAGACAGATACACACACCAATATAGTACCCTTGCACACCGCCTACAAACAGATACACACACCAATATAGTACCCTTGCACACCGCCTACAGACAGATACACACACCAATATAGTACCCTTGCACACCGCCTACAGACAGATGCACACACCAATATAGTACCCTTGCACACCGCCTACAAACAGATACACACACCAATATAGTACCCTTGCACACCGCCTACAGACAGATACACACACCAATATAGTACCCTTGCACACCGCCTACAGACAGATACACACACCAATATAGTACCCTTGCACACCGCCTACAGACAGATACACACACCAATATAGTACCCTTGCACACCGCCTACAGACAGATACACACACCAATATAGTACCCTTGCACACCGCCTACAAACAGATACACACACCAATATAGTACCCTTGCACACCGCCTACAGACAGATACACACACCAATATAGTACCCTTGCACACCGCCTACAGACAGATACACACACCAATATAGTACCCTTGCACACCGCCTACAGACAGATACACACACCAATATAGTACCCTTGCACACCGCCTACAGACAGATACACACACCAATATAGTACCCTTGCACACCGCCTACAGACAGATGCACACACCAATATAGTACCCTTGCACACCGCCTACAAACAGATACACACACCAATATAGTACCCTTGCACACCGCCTACAGACAGATACACACACCGATATAGTACCCTTGCACACCGCTTACAAACAGATACACACACCGATATAGAACCCTTGCACACCGCCTACAGACAGATACACACACCAATATAGTACCCTTGCACACCGCCTACAAACAGATACACACCAATATAGTACCCTTGCACACCGCCTACAAACAGATACACACACCGATATAGAACCCTCGCACACCGCCTACAGACAGATACACACCAATATAGTACCCTTGCACACCGCCTACAAACAGATACACACACCGATATAGAACCCTCGCACACCGCCTACAGACAGATACACACACCAATATAGTACCCTTGCACACCGCTTACAGACAGATACACACACCGATATAGAACCCTCGCACACCGCTTACAAACAGATACACACACCGATATAGAACCCTCCCACACCGCCTACAGACAGATGCACACACCAATATAGTACCCTTGCACACCGCTTACAAACAGATACACACACCAATATAGAACCCTTGCACATTGCCTACAGACAGATACACACACCAATATAGTACCCTTGCACACCGCCTACAGACAGATACACACACCGATATAGAACCCTCGCACACCGCCTACAGACAGATACACACACCGATATAGAACCCTCCCACACCGCCTACAGACAGATGCACACACCAATATAGTACCCTTGCACACCGCCTACAGACAGATACACACACCAATATAGTACCCTTGCACACCGCCTACAGATACACACACCGATATAGAACCCTCGCACACCGCCTACAGACAGATACACACACCGATATAGAACCCTCGCACACCGCCTACAGACAGATACACACACCGATATAGAACCCTCGCACACCGCCTACAGACAGATACACACACCAATATAGTACCCTCGCACACCGCCTACAAACAGATACACACACCAATATAGTACCCTTGCACACCGCCTACAGACAGATACACACACCAATATAGTACCCTCGCACACCGCCTACAAACAGATACACACACCAATATAGAACCCTTGCACACCGCCTACAAACAGATACACACACCGATATAGAACCCTCGCACACCGCCTACAGACAGATGCACACACCAATATAGAACCCTCGCACACCGCCTACAGACAGATACACACACCAATATAGAACCCTTGCACACCGCCTACAGACAGATACACACACCAATATAGAACCCTTGCACACCGCCTACAGACAGATACACACACTGATATAGAACCCTCGCACACCGCCTACAAACAGATACACACACCGATATAGAACCCTCGCACACCGCCTACAGACAGATACACACACCAATATAGTACCCTTGCACACCGCTTACAAACAGATACACACACCAATATAGAACCCTCGCACACCGCCTACAGACAGATACACACACCAATATAGTACCCTTGCACACCGCTTACAAACAGATACACACACCATTATAGAACCCTCGCACACCGCCTACAGACAGATACACACCAATATAGTACCCTTGCACACCGCTTACAAACAGATACACACACCGATATAGAACCCTTGCACACCGCTTACAGACAGATACACACACCGATATAGTACCCTTGCACACCGCCCACAGACAGATACACACACCAATAAAGAACCCTCGAACACCGCCTACAGACAGATACACACACCAATATAGTACCCTCGCACACCGCCTACAGACAGATACACACACCAATATAGTACCCTCGCACACCGCCTACAGACAGATACACACACCAATATAGTACCCTTGCACACCGCTTACAAACAGATACACACACCAATATAGTACCCTCGCACACCGCCTACAGACAGATACACACACCGATATAGAACCCTCGCACACCGCCTACAGACAGATACACACACCGATATAGAACCCTCGCACACCGCCTACAGACAGATACACACACCAATATAGAACCCTCGCACACCGCCTACAGACAGATACACACACCAATATAGTACCCTCGCACACCGCCTACAGACAGATACACACACCAATATAGTACCCTTGCACACCGCTTACAAACAGATACACACACCAATATAGTACCCTTGCACATTGCCTACAGACAGATACACACACCAATATAGTACCCTTGCACATTGCCTACAGACAGATACACACACCAATATAGTACCCTTGCACACCGCCTACAGACAGATACACACACCGATATAGAACCCTCGCACACCGCCTACAAACAGATACACACACCAATATAGTACCCTTGCACACCGCCTACAAACAGATACACACACCAATATAGTACCCTTGCACACCGCCTACAAACAGATACACACACCAATATAGAACCCTCGCACACCGCCTACAAACAGATACACACACCAATATAGTACCCTTGCACACCGCTTACAAACAGATACACACACCAATATAGTACCCTTGCACACCGCCTACAGACAGATACACACACCAGTATAGAACCCTCGCACACCGCCTACAGACAGATACACACACCAATATAGTACCCTTGCACACCGCCTACAGACAGATACACACACCAATATAGTACCCTTGCACACCGCCTACAAACAGATACACACACCAATATAGTACCCTTGCACACCGCTTACAAACAGATACACACACCAATATAGTACCCTTGCACATTGCCTACAGACAGATACACACACCAATATAGTACCCTCGCACACCGCCTACAGACAGATACACACACCGATATAGAACCCTCGCACACCGCCTACAGACAGATACACACACCGATATAGAACCCTCGCACACCGCCTACAGACAGATACACACACCAATATAGTACCCTTGCACACCGCCTACAGACAGATACACACACCAATATAGTACCCTTGCACACCGCCTACAGACAGATACACACACCAATATAGTACCCTTGCACACCGCTTACAAACAGATACACACACCGATATAGAACCCTCGCACACCGCCTACAGACAGATACACACACCAATATAGTACCCTTGCACACCGCTTACAAACAGATACACTCACATCGATATAGAACCCTCGCACACCGCCTACAAACAGATACACACACCGATATAGAACCCTCGCACACCGCCTACAGACAGATACACACACCAATATAGTACCCTCGCACACCGCCTACAGACAGATACACACACCAATATAGTACCCTTGCACACCGCCTACAGACATATACACACACCGATATAGAACCCTTGCACACCGCCTACAGACAGATACACACACCAATATAGTACCCTCGCACACCGCCTACAGACAGATACACACACCGATATAGAACCCTCGCACACCGCCTACAGACAGATACACACACCGATATAGAACCCTCGCACACCGCCTACAGACAGATACACACACCAATATAGTACCCTTGCACACCGCTTACAAACAGATACACACACCGATATAGAACCCTCGCACACCGCCTACAGACAGATGCACACACCAATATAGTACCCTTGCACACCGCTTACAAACAGATACACACACCAATATAGAACCCTCGCACACCGCCTACAGACAGATACACACACCGATATAGTACCCTTGCACATTGCCTACAAACAGATACACACACCGATATAGTACCCTCGCACACCGCCTACAAACAGATACACACACCGATATAGAACCCTTGCACATTGCCTACAGACAGATACACACACCGATATAGTACCCTCGCACACCGCCTACAGACAGATACACACACCGATATAGTACCCTTGCACATTGCCTACAAACAGATACACACACCGATATAGTACCCTCGCACACCGCCTACAGACAGATACACACACCGATATAGTACCCTTGCACATTGCCTACAAACAGATACACACACCGATATAGAACCCTCGCACACCGCCTACAAACAGATACACACACCGATATAGAACCCTCGCACACCGCCTACATACAGATACACACACCAATATAGTACCCTTGCACACCGCCTACAGACAGATACACACACCGATATAGTACCCTTGCACACCGCCTACAGACAGATACACACACCAATATAGAACCCTTGCACACCGCCTACAAACAGATACACACACCGATATAGAACCCTCCCACACCGCCTACAGACAGATACACACACCGATATAGAACCCTTGCACACCGCCTACAGACAGATACACACACCAATATAGAACCCTTGCACACCGCCTACAAACAGATACACACACCGATATAGAACCCTCGCACACCGCCTACAAACAGATACACACACCGATATAGTACCCTTGCACACCGCCTACAGACAGATACACACACCAATATAGAACCCTCGCACACCGCCTACAGACAGATACACACACCAATATAGAACCCTTGCACACCGCCTACAGACAGATACACACACCGATATAGAACCCTCGCACACCGCCTACAGACAGATACACACACCAATATAGTACCCTCGCACACCGCCTACAAACAGATACACACCAATATAGTACCCTTGCACACCGCTTACAAACAGATACACACACCAATATAGAACCCTTGCACACCGCCTACAAACAGATACACACACCGATATAGTACCCTTGCACATTGCCTACAAACAGATACACACACCGATATAGAACCCTCGCACACCGCCTACAAACAGATACACACACCGATATAGAACCCTCGCACACCGCCTACAGACAGATGCACACACCAATATAGTACCCTCGCACACCGCCTACAAACAGATACACACACCAATATAGTACCCTTGCACACCGCCTACAGACAGATACACACACCGATATAGTACCCTTGCACACCGCCTACAGACAGATACACACACCGATATAGTACCCTTGCACATTGCCTACAAACAGATACACACACCGATATAGAACCCTTGCACACCGCCTACAAACAGATACACACACCAATATAGTACCCTTGCACACCGCCTACAGACAGATACACACACCGATATAGTACCCTCGCACACCGCCTACAAACAGATACACACACCGATATAGAACCCTCGCACACCGCCTACAAACAGATACACACACCAATATAGTACCCTTGCACACCGCCTACAGACAGATACACACACCAATATAGAACCCTCGCACACCGCCTACAGACAGATACACACACCAATATAGTACCCTCGCACACCGCCTACAAACAGATACACACACCAATATAGTACCCTTGCACACCGCCTACAAACAGATACACACACCGATATAGAACCCTTGCACACCGCCTACAAACAGATACACACACCGATATAGAACCCTCGCACACCGCCTACAAACAGATACACACACCAATATAGTACCCTTGCACATTGCCTACAAACAGATACACACACCAATATAGTACCCTCGCACACCGCCTACAGACAGATACACACACCGATATAGAACCCTCGCACACCGCCTACAGACAGATACACACACCAATATAGTACCCTCGCACACCGCCTACAAACAGATACACACACCAATATAGTACCCTTGCACACCGCCTACAAACAGATACACACACCGATATAGAACCCTTGCACACCGCCTACAAACAGATACACACACCGATATAGAACCCTCGCACACCGCCTACAGACAGATACACACACCAATATAGAACCCTCGCACACCGCCTACAGACAGATACACACACCGATATAGTACCCTCGCACACCGCCTACAAACAGATACACACACCGATATAGAACCCTCGCACACCGCCTACAGACAGATACACACACCAATATAGTACCCTCGCACACCGCCTACAGACAGATACACACACCGATATAGAACCCTCGCACACCGCCTACAGACAGATACACACACCAATATAGTACCCTCGCACACCGCCTACAGACAGATACACACACCGATATAGAACCCTTGCACACCGCCTACAAACAGATACACACACCGATATAGAACCCTCGCACACCGCCTACAGACAGATACACACACCGATATAGAACCCTCGCACACCGCCTACAAACAGATACACACACCGATATAGAACCCTCGCACACCGCCTACAGACAGATACACACACCAATATAGTACCCTTGCACACCGCTTACAAACAGATACACTCACATCGATATAGTACCCTTCACACAACATCTACTGACGGATACACACACCAATATAGTACCCTTGCACACCGCCTACAGATACACACACCGATATAGAACCCTCGCACACCGCCTACAGACAGATACACACACCAATATAGAACCCTCGCACACCGCCTACAGATACACACACCGATATAGAACCCTCGCACACCGCCTACAAACAGATACACACACCGATATAGAACCCTCGCACACCGCCTACAGACAGATACACACACCAATATAGTACCCTTGCACACCGCTTACAAACAGATACACTCACATCGATATAGTACCCTTCACACAACATCTACTGACGGATACACACACCAATATAGTACCCTTGCACACCGCCTACAGATACACACACCGATATAGAACCCTCGCACACCGCCTACAGACAGATACACACACCAATATAGAACCCTCGCACACCGCCTACAGACAGATACACACACCGATATAGAACCCTCGCACACCGCCTACAGACAGATACACACACCAATATAGTACCCTTGCACACCGCCTACAGACAGATACACACACCAATATAGTACCCTTGCACACCGCCTACAAACAGATACACACACCGATATAGAACCCTCGCACACCGCCTACAGACAGATACACACACCAATATAGTACCCTTGCACACCGCTTACAAACAGATACACTCACATCGATATAGTACCCTTCACACAACATCTACTGACGGATACACACACCAATATAGTACCCTTGCACACCGCCTACAGATACACACACCGATATAGAACCCTCGCACACCGCCTAAAGACAGATACACACACCGATATAGAACCCTCGCACACCGCCTACAGACAGATACACACACCGATATAGAACCCTCGCACACCGCCTACAGACAGATACACACACCAATATAGTACCCTTGCACACCGCCTACAGACAGATACACACACCAATATAGTACCCTTGCACACCGCCTACAAACAGATACACACACCGATATAGAACCCTCGCACACCGCCTACAGACAGATACACACACCAATATAGTACCCTTGCACACCGCCTACAGACAGATACACACACCAATATAGTACCCTTGCACACCGCCTACAAACAGATACACACACCGATATAGAACCCTCGCACACCGCCTACAGACAGATACACACACCAATATAGTACCCTTGCACACCGCTTACAAACAGATACACTCACATCGATATAGTACCCTTCACACAACATCTACTGACGGATACACACACACATATATAGTACACAATGAGACTGAGTGCCTTTTGGCACTGCACATTAATTACACCAAGTAACATACATATCATGCATAACATATCATACATCCTTATCAAGACTGAGAATTCAATTGCTATTTCAGTGAGATGAGATGAGATGAGGTGAGGTAGCCATGTTGCTGACCTGTAGCTGTTGTTGCAGGTCCAGTTTCTCGGCAGCAAGCTGACATGTGAGACTCTTCTCTCTGTCGAGCTCGTCCCGAGTGTGAGCCAGCTCCGTACGCACCCTCGACATCTCCTCCTCCCTGCTCTGTAGCAACCCCGCACTCTCCTGCAACAAGTTTACATGGCAGCTTTGTACAGAGGGCAATAACATATTCACATAAGCGACAGGTAAAGCATTGCCAATTTACAGAAGACGTTATTCAAATTATATAATCAGTTTCAGTTTAAACTTGAAAATAAGTTTAGAGCTTTAGCTAGTGGTGGAATATAAGAAAAGAAGTATTACCACCAGTTGGCCCCTGATTCTGTCTGTCTGGGACTCCAGCTCCTTAAGCCTCATTTCAAGTGCGGAACCCTCGCCAGCCACTGTGTCTGCGTCTGGGTCCAGGCAACTCATCTCTCCCTTCACCTGTCTCTCCAGAGCCTCACAACGACTCCTCTCCCGGGCCAGCTCTGCCTCCTGAACCTTGATCTAACGGAGAACATTTCAGGTCATCATAAGTTCACTAGTACACCAACTCATATAAATGCTGTACTGTTACAAATTTGCTAGACAGAATGGCAGATGGCTAGAGAGTTTTGGGTAGACATAAATGACTGACTGACTCAATTGGACAAAGGGTAAACTACTCAAAGTTCCAAAAACATTTTACTCAATGTATTACACAGAGCCTCGACTGACCTGAGCGGTACGCTGGTTGAGAGAGTTTGTGGCCGAGTCCAGGGAATCCTTGATGAGCTGTAACTGCTGCAGCTGCTCCCGTTCCTTCGAGCTCACTGTTTCAAGCAGCTGGCCTCGCTGCTCCAACTGCTGCTCATGGCTCTCCAGCTGCAACACAAACAGCAGCTGCATTGTAGAGCCAATCATTGACTCACAAATACATTTCGCCACTTCTTAATGTCTACTTCATTCAGTGTAATTCGTCCCAGAAGTGTGAACCAATGCAGTGTCCTCATTATTCATCCACTGGCTAGATTATCTGTCAAGTTTGAATTGATGTCTGATAATTATTTTTATTCATAGCTGTATAAAAGCAAATAAATTCAGACAGCAAAACATCATTATTTATTGAGAAGTGGTTGACTGTACCTGGACCTGGACGTCTGCGATGTGCTGCTGATGGAAGAAGAGATCCTGGCGAGTGTGCTGCAGCTGTGTCTCCAGCTCCTTGTACTGGGAGTTGAGTCGTACCACCTCCCCGTCCTTCTGGGCCAGCTCCGACTCCAGCAGGCTCACCTGGGGACCACACCAGCATCATCTTGTATACACACATCAATACATATGTACATGCATGCATACAGTAGACTAGAGTATTACAGAGAGAAGCTATCATCAAGTAGATTTACTCATCTCCTGCCAAGTCAATAGAGGAATCTTGTGTTCACGTGTGTACATGATTCTCTTCATCAAATAAGGGCTCTCTGTTTATACTGAATAGACTGTATTTAAAGGTGCTCATCAAAGAGATTAAAATATTTACAACTGAAAGAAAATAAAGATCAAATAAGATGCCTAACTTAACTGCAGTATCTCTATCCTAAGCAATCCAATGATGGCTATCTATACTACTTCTAGCAACAATAAAATATATGTTTTCATCATTTACCACACCTCCCCAAAGAGAACTAACAGTATGAAAGCTTTCAGTCACTGCAGACGTACCTTGGCATTGTTAGTTGCTCCTGCCTTGTTGCCCTTGGCCCAGGTCTTGTTGAGTGCAAGTTGATGGGTCGAGTCTTCCAGCTGGCGTTCCAGGCGCGACTTCTCCGACCTCAGTTTGCCCTGGTTCTCACTCAAGGACCTCACTTCTTCCTGCAGACTCGACACCTGCACAACACCAACATAGGATGGATATATGAGAGTCTTTGCATACAACTGCATGAGCTAAACTAGGATACAGAATAAACCCAAGCTGACTTCTAGACATGAATATTTTGTTTTGACATCGACAAAAAATCATAGGAATGAATAGATATAAAATATTTTTTTTGTTTTCAGCGTGTCTGTCAAGGACAAGGCTGATATTTGTCGGAGGAGCAAGTATAGAAAGATCTGGGCCTCCTTTAACAAAGCACTAAGGTGATCGTAAGCTACTACGGTAACCGCAGTGCAATGTTGAAGAATTGGAATTAAGGTTAACCTTAGTAAAGGTTGCTAAATGAAAGGAGCCCCAGGTGATGGTTAATAGTTTGTAATCTTCCCACAAGCCTGGTATACCTGTGCAGTGAGTTGTGCCACCTGTTGGGTCTTCCTGTCGTCCCCTTCCTCCGTCTCCCCACGAGGACGAGACCGGGCAACCTCCAGCTCCGACTGAGTCTCCACCAACTGCGACTCACGCGCCTGCAGCTGTGCCTTGAGTGTCTCCAGCTCACCTTCCAGTCTCCGCGAGTCTCTCTGCAGCTTTGCCATCTCACTCTCCAGCCCCCTCATCTCACTCGTCAGGGACTCAATGTGAGCTGTAATGTAGAGGATATTAGCTTGAAATGTAGCCAGGAAAAGCATGCAATTTTAGACGTGGATGAAAATGAGTATATATACATATAGATATAGCTATAGACAAGCAGTGTGACCAAGCAGATAAAACACTGATAAACTTAACATTCATTGTGAGTATCAAGACACGTACCAAAATATGCTAATGAATGGGAGTCGCTGCTTCCACACTTAACAATCAGCACTTTGAGGCCTTAAATACTATGATTATCATCTTTTCATAACCGCATGTTCCACATTGAAAGACAGAATCAAGCCATATAATCTAGCTACCCTCATGTTCGGCGGTCAGCTTCTCCATGTTTGCCCTTGGGTCAGCTGAGGTCAGACCAAGCCGAAGGGTGTCGTTCTCCGAGCGCAGTGCGTCCATCATGTCCTCGAGTGTCTGGAGCCGAGCCATCGCGTCATGCTTCTCCTTCACCAAGCTCGACAGTTGTCTGATATACAAAGACAAATAGAGTTACCTCCCCTACTTCCACTTTCACAGTATGGTCATACCAGAACAAGCTTGGTTTGCTTGTGTCGTAAAAGGGACAGTACATCTGGCTTTTTTAGTTTTTAGAGGCTGTTCCTATTCATATGTTTGTGCTACTGTTATAATATCTGAACATATTCTATTTTTTTTTAAATTGAAAAAATTTAAAGTAATAAAGTGTGTAAAACTAAATTCCTCTGTATGTACATAACTAGCTTGTATCTTGTTAACTCCTGAAGCATACAAATATTTAAATGTAATACAAATATACAATTAGGAGGAAAAAGAAAGCCTTACTCCTTATAAGTGTTTTCAAAGCCAATCTTCTCAGAGCGGATGTCATCAATCTTATCTTCCACCTCCTTCATCTTCACGTCATATTCTATTTTCATCTCCCTTAGATTCTAATCACACGCAAAAATAACATTTTGTTAATACTTCTTAGAATATTGAACTAATGTACCAATATGTAACTAAACAAGTAGTTTATTTTCATATTTTTCATGAAACTTGTTCTTTATTGTTTTTAAAAAGATACAAACTATTATGATATGTAATATGTAACAATAATTTTCATAGTAATTACAGTTAGTTTGGAGGAAATCCAAAGACCAATATCATGTATTGACAAAATATATTATTAACACAAACAAGCATTGAGACAATCAACAGCTGAATTACAATAATAATTCAAACATATCATGGAATTGCAAACAAAGGAAAACATGGAACAGATGTATGAGCATAAAAGTGTAAAAAATGGCTCAAATTGACAATATCAAATACGGAAAGCATAAAGGTTATTGCACCATATACTAATTAACAGTAAATTGGACAGTTAGTAAGTCTAGTACAGGAGGAGATGTTAGAATAGGAGTGAGGCTCGTTTGAAGCCCTTTGTAAAACATATGTGACACCAGTAACCAAAAGGTTTCACAGAATAGATTTAGATAGAGACTATCAATGGATGAAGCACTGTTCAACATGACAAAGTGACACAGTGGTAACCCCCGAAAACATTCAAGAGCTAGAGGTTGGTGAGAGCAGAGAATGTACTGGTTGATTGCTCCATACCACAGCTACAGTAAAGAGCTGCAGCTAAACCAGCAAGATTACAGAGTAGAGATGGAAGATCTTTAAGAAGGTGGGGTTGTTGGTACAGACCGATATGCTGTGGTTGTAGATTAGCTAACAGCAAGTCATAGATGGGTTGTGGAATCATGTAAGAAAGATGCCAAGTAATTGCACAGATTGAAGAGTTGCAGAAAATTACTGAAGGCACTACTGAAAGATGGGTTCAGCTATAACAGAAAGGAGACAGCTTCAAGTGCTATTAGTTGATAGAGGAAAGATAGCATCTATAGGACAGTTGCCAGACGAGAGGAGAGATATCCTCCACAGGAGTTTACAGAAGAGGAGAGAACAATACAATAGTTGTACACAAGCTTGGATATGAGACAGACAGAGAGACAGAGAGACAGAGGACGGCATGTTAAGTGATGCTGAACCTGCAGGCCCTGGTCGAGGTCTTGCTCCTGCAGTAGCTCGAGGTCCTGCAGACTCATCTCCCAGGTGCGGAGTCTGTGCTGCAGGGCGGTGGACGTGTTCCACAGGTGGACGATGATTTCCTGCTCCTGGTCCGTGCCCAGACCCGTGTGCCGCTCTAACTCACTCAGGATGTACTTGATATCACTCACCTGGTGGCAGTAGTGCGTGGAACGTACATTCATACATAAACAGTGGGCATAGTGATAATCATAATAATGGTAATGTGAACAGATTAAAGTAAGAATAAGATATGTGTTTCACAGAAAAACTTAGAGATCTTGTGAAACTGAGGTACAAATAAACATACAACTTGTGTATGCTCAAAGAGTTCATTAAACATGAAAGTGATTTGATGTTATTCAAACAGATGCAAAACATAATATTGTGATAAAACAAATAAGAAATTTAAGTGATATTAATAAAGATCTAAAATTAGGATTCAGTGTGGTATTAAATAGGAAAAATTTTAGATGATAAAGAGAATAAATCAAAAACCATTTAGTGTAAGTATCGATGTGTGGTGCATCCATTGTTCTTACCTGTTTAGATTCATGTCTGCTTGTAGATTTGTTGTCATAGTTATTGTCTTTAATGAGAGTGGACTCGTCAAGCGGGAGAGACAAGCGCAGGTTCTCGTTGTCGACCTTGAGTTGACGACACCGCTGGTCAAGGTTGATCACCTTGTCCTTCTCCCGCTGCAACTTCCTCGACAACTCCTTCTCCGCACCCTGCAGTGAGGTGAGGTTATTGTTCAACGCCACTTGAGCAACATTGTAGCCATTAGCGGCCGCACCCTGCAGCAGCAGTGGGTGTAGGTAGTTACTAGAACAGGGCATAGGCCTACTCTCACCACAGAGGATTATACACTTAACCCTTAACCTACACTATTAGTTCCTAATCATTCCTGTGTAGCTGATACACAACGGGAATAATCCACTATAACTTAACATTTAACATGCTTCACTGCTGGTTGATCAATTACTAATAATTCATGAAAAGATAAAAACAATTTAAGGCATATTCTAGAATCTACATATTAAGCCTGAGCCTCAACCAATTGAGACATAAGTAAAGGTAAATGAGACTGAAAACAGACTGACCTGGAGACGAGCGTTCTCGGCGAGTAGTTTCTCCTCCACAGTGGAAAGGTTGTTGGCACGGTCTGCCCTCTCCTGGTGGAGTCGCTCCTCCGTCACTCGCAGTCTCTGCTCCATCGCCAACACCTAATGTAACAGTACAGCCTGTGTAGATCATGTTCTACCCTGTGTACTATACCAGACTGGTAGCACTGAACCACATACATCACAACACTGGTGTGGGGTCAGGTCAAGAGACAGTCATGATGTGTCACAGCATTCTTTAGTGTCCTTGGCAGTGATTGAAATAAGCTTGTTTCAATCCAAACTGAACATATTGACACTTTCTGGCCAACCATTCAAGCTTAAAATCATAAACTGCTGTTGGTGCAATGAATTCCACTAAAGCGAAAAGAGAGAAACATGTGTAGAGAGAAATCTGAAGGAAGATGAAGGAAGTCAATGAGTGTACACCCCGTTCTTGTCGTTCATTGTCAGTGTCACGGTTGTGCAAAGCACATGAAAAAGAGAAGATTGAGAGCACTAGAGAAGAGAGACAGGAAGACAGTGGAGTCACAATGAACATTCCTGCAACACTGACTACTAACATTGATTCTGTCATCTGGATCAACATTTTCCAGTGTTTAGGCTGCATACAGGATTGTCTCGCAGGATCTTCCGTGCAACATATTCTCAATACTTAAAGACAGAGAGAAGAGTCAAGCTCTTACTCCATAAGAAACAAAGAGAAGACAGAGATAGACTTGCAAGTGATGAAAGACAGTAAAAGGCATCAGTTTGAAACATTGCAAAATCAAGATGACAGAAGAAGCACTGACGCAGTCTTTAAAGTTCTTGATGACTCAAGAAAAAGCAATGGGGAATTCTTTTATTAATTCTTTAATGTTAAATGACAATTTAAAAGTAAATAACAACAAGGAACATGAACAAGGGGAAATAATCTCAACATTAACATTTTGAGAAAATTTAACTTTTAAGAAATAACTTTGGAAAATATAATAACATCGAGAACTTAATTTGAGTAAAACAATAATGTGAACCTGTTTCTCCGAGACGGAAGCACCGGCCCCTCCGGCCTCCGACTGTTGTTGGAGAAGGTTGCGCACTTCGGAGAGCTGGAGCACCTGCCGCTGACTCTCCCGGGCGCGCTCAGTCTCCACCCCGACCTGGACCTCACTCTCACGCAGCAGTGTCTTCACTCGGTCCAGCTCCGTCTGCAGGGAGGAGCGGAGGGTAAGCAGGTTAGCTATTGATAACATCCAGGAATACCCGACTTTTACCTAACATTCTTACCCAAGCGGGCACAGTTATGCCGGGTATTAAAGTTTTCATAATGGTCATGGGAATTACAGTTTTTCTTAATATAACTTGCGTTTTGATTGGTTGACGGAACTACTTTGCGCTCATTCATGAATTACTTAGCTATCCTGTTTAAGCTAAATCACATAATTGAACAATTTCTAGCATACCTAATTGAAGCGACACGTCAGTAAAACATATTAAATATAAAATCATGTTCAACATAAGTTTCCGAGACCGTAATTACAGTACTAAACTTGCAAGGCGAAGCAGCATGCAAGAATCGCCGGCTGCACTGCCGTGACGTCATTGCTTTGTGACGTCATAACCATGACGTCATTTGGTGACGTAATTACACTTCATAATTGCATTTCAACAATGCGATTGTTAGTTCACGTTTTCACTAATTTTCTCTCATTCTGCGACATAGTTTACAATATAAACGAGTTGTTTACTATGTCAGTAATCCGTTTTGGTAATAAAATTCAACAGTTACTTTAGAATAGTTCTGAAAAAATAGAGCAAGTTGCAAACTATTTAGATATGCGCATCTTGAAGGTGTGAAAGAGCTTATGAATGGCGTATGAGTACAATTTGTATTTTTCAGTCTAATCAAAGATCGTGAATTGGAGTCTTGTTTTTTTTATTTTCACACATTAAAATGATCTTGGGTAAGAAAAAGAATAACCAACTCGGTGCACGGAATTACGAATTATCTGTCCCTCGTGAATTATTATGTCAAACTCCTCGCTAAAGCTCAGAGTTTATCACAATAATTAACTCGGGACAGATAATCCGTAATTCCTCGCAACTCATTGATTATTCTTATATTATAAAATCTTGTGTCATACTGTCTTGAAATATCAAAATGATGCATGATGCTCTTTCATTTTATTTACATTTATAACTCAAAATTTTATTGATAAGACATACAATTTTTTTTTAAATAATAATGAGGAAACATCATTGCTAATTTGATTTCTTCTTAAATGTTTTTGAATCTTGAATGACAACTTCACTAAACAAAACACCAAAAATTTGCATGGTTTTCATAAATTTCTCCTATGTACTTATATTCCTTTTGTATCATAATACATATCTGGGACTACATGACTACTAACCTTAAGTGAGTGAATCTCGGACTTAAAGACGTCCACTGATTTGGAGCGCTCAACACTGAGCCTGACCATCTCCATCTGATGTTCAGACAACTCCAGCTGCTTGCCCATGTGCTCTATCTGAAGGGTCACATACATACATAGTGAGGTGATGTGGGATATAACAATGCTTTCAATAGTTTTCCATTTACATAGGTTGTAAATTTACAGAGAACACAGTAACACCATTGTGGCTAACTGCTGTGATATCTGAGAGCATCAAACTCAACTTTAACGTCTAACGTCAGGAACTTTGAATGAACCTGAACCTAGACTCTAGACTGGAGAGTCAATGTTGAACCTTATATTGTGTTTACCCTGTTATACAATCTCTTACCTCTGACTGCAAACTTTCATTCTGGTGAGTAAGGGAGAGAACTCTCGCCTTCAACTGCTCCATGTCGGTCCTGGTCTCCGCCCGTGCCTTGTCACACAGAGTGGATATCTCCGCGGACATGGTCGCATGTAGAGCCTCCATCTCATCTTGCGCCCCACTCAGCCTTTCTTCCAGTTCGCTCACCCGCGCTGCATTTGTCAAAGATGCAGGTGACACAATGAAAACAATGTTCAACATTCAACTGATTTAATAGACATAACATGTGACCTGGAAAAAAACATGAAGTGCATTGAAGAATTTAAGAAATAGAAACCATTTCCAATCAAACATTGTATCAGAGAAGGGATCGTTGCATTTTGGAATCTATTACAAAACAAGAAGAATTGGATGTCAAATTTTGATACTTGACATAGACTAAATATAATATTCATATATAATATAGAAAATGACCAAATAGTCACACCAAAATGATGACAACATTCTTGTGGCAGATGACGGCGTCAACTGAAGCTGAACTGAACAAGATTCTCTATGAAAAGATCCACCAACCTGTGGCCCTGTTGAACTTGTCCTTGTACATCTTGTTCTCTGCAAGCAGATTGTTGTTCTCCACCGTCAGTCGGCGCATCTGACTCTCCAGCTTCTCCTGGGGGAGGGAGGGTAAGATTCATAAAGTAGACATGTTTCTCCTGGGGAAGGAGGGTAAGATTCGTAAAGTAGACATGTTTCTCCTGGGGAGGGAGGGTAAGATTCGTAAAGTAAACATGTTTCTCCTGGGGAAGGAGGGTAAGATTCGTAAAGTAGACATGTTTCTCCTGGGGAAGGAGGGTAAGATTCGTAAAGTAGACATGTTTCTCCTGGGGGAGGGAGGGTAAGATTCGTAAAGTAGACATGTTTCTCCTGGGGGAGGGAGGGTAAGATTCGTAAAGTAGACATGTTTCTCCTGGGGGAGGGAGGGTAAGATTCGTAAAGTAGACATGTTTCTCCTGGGGAGGGAGGGTAAGATTCGTAAAGTAGACATGTTTCTCCTGGGGAGGGAGGGTAAGATTCGTAAAGTAGACATGTTTCTCCTGGGGGAGGGAGGGTAAGATTCGTAAAGTAGACATGTTTCTCCTGGGGGAGGGAGGGTAAGATTCGTAAAGTAGACATGTTTCTCCTGGGGGAGGGAGGGTAAGATTCGTATAGTAGACATGTTTCTCCTGGGGAGGGAGGGTAAGATTCGTAAAGTAGACATGTTTCTCCTGGGGAGGGAGGGTAAGATTCGTAAAGTAGACATGTTTCTCCTGGGGAGGGAGGGTAAGATTCGTAAAGTAGACATGTTTCTCCTGGGGGAGGGAGGGTAAGATTCGTAAAGTAGACATGTTTCTCCTGGGGGAGGGAGGGTAAGATTCGTAAAGTAGACATGTTTCTCCTGGGGAGGGAGGGTAAGATTCGTAAAGTAGACATGTTTCTCCTGGGGGAGAGTGGGTAAGATTCGTAAAGTAGACATGTTTCTCCTGGGGAGGGAGGGTAAGATTCGTAAAGTAGACATGTTTCTCCTGGGGAGAGAGGGTAATATTCGTAAAGTAGACATGTTTCTCCTGGGGAGGGAGGGTAAGATTCGTTAAGTAGACATGTTTCTCCTGGGGAGGGAGGGTAAGATTCGTAAAGTAGACATGTTTCTCCTTGGGAGGGAGGGTAAGATTCGTAAAGTCAGGGCTCAAAGTTGCGAGTGAATCACTCGCATTTGCGAGTACAATTTTTGAAATCTAACAAAATATTTAACAAGCAGACAGAGTCGGCCATATCCCCCGCCTTTGGGAACATTTATTGAAGAATAGTTGTTGAATAACAGTGACTATGAACCTTCTCCTTATAGCCTGATGTAGCAGGATGGATGATGATTTGTTGGCTCAGCAGGGCAGGGATGCCACTCCCTGTAAGGTTTGTAACATATCAAAACAATCTTAGCCTACCCAATATAAGGTTCATGGCAACTGATGGTTATCGTTTGCTGATGATCAGGATGAAAATAGTTAGAAGATAGTTTTTTTAGGTTGTGTCAAAGCCAAGGAGTATGCACACATAATTTAATCTCCTTAGACCAAGTGGTTCTGGAGAAGAAGACAAAATGCAAAAAGTTTACAGACGGACAGACGGATGAATGGACGGACGGACGCCGGACACCGTGCCATGCCATTAGCCAGATGAGCTAAAAATACATCCAAGGCAGTTTTTGAGTTAATTATTTAGTTATGTATCCATGGAAATGGTAAAAATTAAACAAATAAAAATTTTTGAAGAAGATGAAAACCCCAAAAGGCACATCTACACATGATGATTGTTCCACACACAAAATGTCGTTGAGCTTTGTCTTATAGTTTTCGAATTCTGCTCCTGAAACGAAATTCTTAGTTACATTTCCATGGAAACGGTCCAAAAAAATAACTTGAAGAAATTGAAAATCCCAAAAGGCACATCTACACATGATGATTGTTCCACACACCAAGTTTCGTTGAGATATGTCTTATAGTTTTCGATTTCTGCTCCGGAAACGAAATTCTAAGTTACATTTCCATAGAAACGACAAAAAAAATAACTCGAAGAAGTTGAAAACCCCAAAAGGCACGTGTACACTTGATGATTGTTCCACACACCAAGTTTCGTTTAGATATGTCTTATCGTTTTCGAGTTCTGCTCCGGAAACAAAATTCTAAGTTACCTTTTCATGGAAACGGTCCAAAAAAATAACTCGAAGAAGTTGAAAACCCCACAAGGCACATCTACACATGATGATTGTTCCACACACCAAGTTTCGTTGATATATGTCTTATAGTTTTCGAGTTCTGCTCCGGAAACGAAATTCTAAGTTACATTTCCATGGAAACGGTCAACAAAAAACAACTCGAAGAAGTTGAAAACCCCAAAAGGCACATCTACACATGATGATTGTTCCACACATAAAGTTTCGTTGAGATATGTCTTATAGTTTTCGATTTCTGCTCCGGAAACGAAATTCTAATTTACATTTCCATGGAAACGGTCAAAAAAAATAACTCGAAGAAGTTGAAAACCCCAAAAGGCACATCTACACATGATGATTGTTCCACACACAAAGTTTTGTTGAGATATGTCTAATAGTTTTCGAGTTCTGCTCCGGAAACGAAATTCGAAGTTACGTTTCCATGGAAACGGTAAAAAAAAATAACTCGAAGAAGTTGAAAACCCCAAAAGGCACATCTACACATGATGATTGTTCCACACACCGAGTTTCGTTGAGATATGTCTTATAGTTTTTAAGTTTGAGGCCGGAATGGAAAAGCCCGGACGCACAGACGGACAGACGGACAGACGGACGGACGGAGCTCATTTCTATATCCCCCGCCAACTTCGTTGTGGCGGGGGATAAAAATACTTATCTCTTGGCGAGTAAATAAATCTTCAAGGAAAATAAATTAACCCTTAACATGCGGGCGACGGAATTATCCGGGAGGCTCATAGAGAAAAATGTTAGAACCCTTGGCGAGACCCGTACGTTGGACTTAGTGCATTTACCGGGTCAGTAATAATTATATTTGCCCCCCAGGCGAAATGCGAGACGAAGTGTGTCCGTATATCGCCACATGAAAACTTGTTTACATACATCTCGCAGATAGCCACGATAACGAGTCTGTGTGAATGTCCGGTCGAAATATCAAGTAAAATTCACACCAAATTGCGTGTGCATTGTTGACCCGTAACGCATTGATAATTAGCTTTACAAAAGGCCAATTTTGTCGGGCTTAGCCCCCGAAGCATTAATTCGCTTGAGGCTATTTTCACCCACGTGTTTGTATTGCCTCGGGTTTGCCTCGCCCGAGACTGCTATCTGCCTCGCATCTCGCGAGACGGGGGAAAAAATCGCTAACTCGCCTTACTCCCGCACTTCATATCATGTGAGCGAATAGTTTGTTTTCAAAAAAAAATACGGCAAAATAAAGGGGAAACAATGGACTACATTCCCATATAAAATTAGAAAATCTCAAAAAAATAATAAAGACACAGCAAGCGCCGTGAAAAAGGTCATGTTTACACTTCATAAATTTTGAAACAATCGGCGATTTTCACAACTTCTAAAACATTTATCACGGCTAAAATACTGAATGCATTTTCATAATTTTTATATCACAATAAACCGAAAAGAATAATCTTTTATTCTATATAAAATGCGCAGATTTATTCACAGAAATAAAGATACAATTTTACCTTTCTGAGAGGCATGTGAAACCAAACGGCACACAAACTAATCAACATATTTTCATCAGTTATGGTTCGAGGTTAGCGTTTATTTGAAAAGTCAAACAACATAACCATATTTGGGTTGACATGTGCTTATTTGTCAACTGGTTCGAGATTATGATTTCTTGGAAAAGTGCGATGAACGACCGTTTGCAATGCCGCATACATGTTGTAAGTATTGACGATTTTATAGGTGGAAATAAAGACAAACTTTATATAGCTATAGAATTATAACCAAAGGTCGCATTCTAATAATTTTTATATCATTGTGAAGCTAGACATCTTGTCTTCAATTCCGTATATAAATGGATTTTTTTTCGTTTCGTATTTATGATGTTACGAGGCCCGAATTAAAGACAATCTTTCGAAAGTAATAGAATAAAAACGAAAAAACATAGAAAATTCATTCAAAGTTTCGGGTGTGAATTAGCCATTTGTGTACGGGTGTCGCTACTTGAATTTGTATTGAACGCCCGTATATAGTCCTTATTCGCCATGTAGATGCGGTATATTTCGTAAAAACGGTACCGGAATCGCCGCCTGGAAATTCCGCCAGCAGAGCTCGTTAGTGAATAAGCTCAAACTACTGCTGCGAGCTGCGAGCCTGTAAATTCCGCCACAGGGGCTAAAAATGGTAAAATATATATACGCAACGTAAGGGTTAATCAACCTTAGTTATTATCGGATCATTTATTCTTTAATTATCAATTAAATATGCTACTCATAAAAGTTTTCATGCAGTAGATATCGAATCGAACGATCGTGGTACTAAGGGGGGTAACTCTTGTTACATGCGACTGGGTTCTGGCTACATGCGATTACTGTTAGCGCTTTGTTTGCCCGTAACCAGTTAGTGATTTGTACACAAAACGAACCTGCCAACCGAGTGAAGCACATGATTATAAAAATAAAAGATAAGTTATTCAATTAATTCTACGGATTGTCGAAGCTTATCAACAGTACTGTGTTTTCTTATTTAACTGGTAAATAACTAAGAATATTTATTAATTTTCAAAAAAAGCCGATTTGGAAGAGAGACTATTCAGATGAAAATATTTACTTCGGCAAATATTTGTTCCAACAGTTATTCATAGTTTGATTGCATTAATGTACATGGATAAACAATAATTGCTGCCGTGATAATATTTAACAATACACAAGATTGAATAGAAATAATTATTAATTTCAAAATAATTTAAATTTGTTGGGATGGGGAAATCAGTTGGGTTTTTTGTGTACGAATTATTATTTAATTCAATTTGATTTGTGTACATTTTGATCAGATCTTTTATGCTGCAGATGGTAGTTGTTACTTGTGAAGTTTGATATTTTCAAAATGTTGTGTTCATTCTTCAATAACTCAATTAATTACTGTAAGAAATAAAGGTCAAGTGGAAGAATTGATGTTACATAAATAGACAAGTATAGACAAAAATAATTGTTTCAATGTTTGAAATTCTTATTTACTGAAATTGAATATGAATATATCATGTGCTGACAGTTACTTATTTTCAAAGAAATATTTGAAAATTAATACATGTTAATGAAGTTTGATTTTCAAATTTGTTCATTCTGTATTCAGTTAATTCTAGAGTCCAGCAGTAATATTGATATTGACACTCACACTAAACAAAATATTGTTGGAGCTATTAAAGTCAAAATATCTTACATAATACTTGCTATTCAAGTTTGTATTTCAATCATGAAACATACAGTTTCATCTGTCACCATGAAGACCAGGTGTTTGTTCTTTGTTGTTCAGGTACTTACAGATAATTGAGAATTAAGGAACTGAAATGTAACATCATGATTGAACAGTGACAGAGTTATGAAAATAAATAGTTCTGCCAAGGCCTGTTTTATAACTTATAAAGAAATAAATATCTGAGTGCAATTCATGTTTTTCATGTTTATTCATGAAAGAAGTGAAAAAGTAAGAAAGAACAAAAGTCAATAATATGTGACAATGTTTTAATCTCCATCGAACTGCAAACAAAATATCATTACTTCAAATTGACCACAAACCTTTGCAGTTTGGCTAGTAAGTTAAAAAATTTACTTATCCAAGGACAAGTTTGCATAAAAATGAACTTTGAGCCCTGAAAGTAGACATGCTTCTCCTGGGGGAGGGAGGGTAAGATTCGTAAAGTAGACATGTTTCTCCTTGGGGAGGGAGGGTAAGATTCGTAAAGTAGACATGTTTCTCCTGGGGGAGGGAGGGTAAGATTCGTAAAGTAGACATGTTTCTCCTGGGGAGGGAGGGTAAGATTCGTAAAGTAGACATGTTTCTCCTGGGGGAGGGAGGGTAAGATTCGTAAAGTAGACATGTTTCTCCTGGGGAGGGAGGGTAAGATTCGTAAAGTAGACATGTTTCTCCTGGGGGAGGGAGGGTAAGATTCGTAAAGTAGACATGTTTCTCCTGGGGAGGGAGGGTAAGATTCGTAAAGTAGACGTGTGCATCACCCAGGTTATCTTGTGCTTTTAGCATAATGATATCTCATTGAATGGTGGATTAAGTCCCATGTTGTCATGCTTGACACGCCACAAGTGAAATAAACCGTTTTTATAAGATAAGACGTAGGTGACATCTGAAGGCAGACATTACATTCATACATGACAAATAAGGTGACTTAAGGTGACTGAATACCATTGGCTTATGATTTGATTGTTGAAGTTGTAAATACTGTCAGTCTTTTACTGTGTGTCTGTGAGGATGTAGAAAAAACAGAACACTGTCAACTTACCTTCTCAACCACAAAGTTCCTGATGTCTGGAGACGCAGCTCGCGATCCAGTTGCCATGGAAGAGGATGTACGTAGTTGGCCTTCAGAACGGACCTGGATTATATAAAAACGTGTTAACATTAGTATCATTTGTAAAATATTATATTAATGTGAATCTTGCCCATAATTATTTAGAATGCATAAAAAGCTTAGATTTAAAATGAAAGTAGGTATAATGCCTATCAAGAAAGAATGGTTTGATTTTTCTTGAATAAACCCCTGAAAGACAGTGGACAGGACTTCCATGAAATCAGCAAATCTCAAATCCATGTAGGAAACTCAGATTCTAAGCCTTCATTGATTTTAAAAATGCTGTCTCAAAAAATCAAAATAGACGCCCATTTCAATATACGTCTAACAACAGGCATTAACAACAGAACATGTGCACAAAATAAACACATCAACAGTGTAAGGTGAATAAAATGCAACAAAGCCACAAGGAGTTACAACAAAACAAGGAAAGTAGCTAAGCCTTCTGTCTGACAACACACAAACAGCTATTGGAAGCTCAGATAAGGTTGGGTGGAAGGGTTGAATATACAACAGAAAATTGTGCAATATGTTCACAACATAATAAAACAACAAATATATACTGATCAAATGAACAAATATATAATGATGGAAGATACAATGAGGCAAACAGGAAGTCAGGTGAAGTCATGCAGGAAGGAGAACCCACTTACCCAGTCATCATCGGCATCAACACATTCATCCTGCAATTGAGTGCAAGTGCATGCTAGACTACTGACAAACATCTGTGTTTGCAAACTAACATCAACACATAGTGACAATAGTTACCAATAACATGAAATATAGAAATTGAAACTTAGCCAACAATCTACTTTCAACAGCCAAATTCTATTTTAGAATTATTTAGGCAAGATTAGAAATAAAGTAAATAAGCATGAGATGATTACAGAGATTTCAAGTGAAAACAGTATAGAACTAACATGTTTGTTTATGTCTGAGCCAACCCGTGTACCAGCCTCATATCCACAAGCAAACATGAAGTGAGTTGTACAAGTTTGGGCATCAACTCACAAAGATTATAGTTAAGTAACTGAGAAGGTATCTGTTACCTGAGAGATAGATGAGTGCTGGTGAGAAGACTGGATGTGAGGAGCTGGAGGATGAGGAGCTGGAGGATGAGGATGAGGAGCAGGAGCAGGAGCAGGAGCAGGAGCAGGAGCAGGAAGAGGAGAGTCAGGAGGAAGAGAGCCTGGCATATAGGGGATAGAAGCAGCAGAGTCTAGGGATGAGCAAGACCCATGGTGCAGTCTGTTCAGTGCCTTCATAGCATTAGCAAACTCTGGTCCGAGGACTTGAAAAGCAAGGGCTGGGTGTGAGTTGTAAAGATTCCAGAACATTTCATTGGTTGACAATGCGGACTGAGGACCTTGTGAAGTGGATGGCTCATTGATGTCAGTTTCAATATCTCCATCATTGGACAGTACATCAAAACTTGGATTTGGTGTCAACAGAAGTCTTGAACCATTGACTGTCATGGTGGACTCAGGATATCCCAGTGAGGAGAAGGACTCCCCACAAGTGTCATACCCCGTGTCTCTGGAGGCGTTTCTGGCCATGGCATTTGTTGAATGCTTCCTGAAAGATGGACAGTTCCAGATATGGCTACTACTTGAGGATAGACAGTTGCACATTGACAGGGGATCACTTGGTATTGGATTTCTCTGAGAGGGCACAGAGGAAACATCAGACTGGTCACCTCCTTCATGGAGTTCTGGATCACTCCAGAACTGTGACCTTCCTGAATCACTCATCAACATCTCAGACGGTCTCCTGAAGTAATAAGTTGTGACATCACTAATGGCTGGATTGACAACATGCTTCTCCCCTTGCTTGTTTGGGACCTCGTCAAGTAGCTCCCGGTCTCGCAGTCCAACTGATTTCCCTCCTCTACTTGCACTTAGTTCTACAGCAGACCTGCTTGACGCAGTTCCCTGTATAAGCTGCGATGGTGTGGTGTATTCAAAACCTCCATATCCTGGATTCCTTTTCTGCCCTTTCTCACGCTCTTCCTGTTTCCTCAACAACTTGGAAGGAGTGCTGTAATCTAGGACTTCATTGCCAGTGATCTGTTCATGCTTTTCCAACAGCTTGGATGGTGTGGCATAGCTTAACATTCCATAACCTTGATTGCTAGCATGTCCCTTTTCCCGATCTTGACACTTTTCTAACAGTTTAGACGGTGTTGTATAGCTCAATGTTCCATAACCTTTATTACTGGCTTCAGAATTTTCTCGATTTTGACATTTTGCTAACATCTTGGATGGTGTGGTATAACTCAGTGTTCCATATCCTTGATTGTTTGCCTTTCCCTTGTCCCGATCTTGACACTTTTCCAACATCTCAGATGGAGTGGTATAGACCACTGTTCCATATCCTTGATTTGTTGCTTCACTCTTTTCACGATCTTGGCACTTTCCTATTAAGTTAGAGGGTGTGGTATAGCTCATTGTTCCATATCCTTGAGTTTTGGCTTTGCTTTTTTCCCGATCTTGACTCTTTTCCAACATCTGAGATGGAGTTGTATAGCTCAATGTTCCATATCCTTGATTTGCAGCCTTGATATTTTCCCGCTCTTGACACTTTTCTAACAATTTGGATGGTGTGGTATAGTCAAATGTTCCATTTCCCTGATTATTGGCCTTGCTTTTTTCCCGATTTTCATACTTTTCTAACAATTTGGATGGTGTAGTATAGTCCAATGTTCCATGACCTTGAGCATTGGTCAGTCCCATCTCCCGCTCTTGACACTTTTCTAACAATTTGGATGGTGTTGTATAGTCCAATGTTCCATGACCTTGAGTGTTGGCCAGTCCCTTCTCCCGATCGAGACACTTCTGCATCAAACCAGAGGGAGTCGTATACTGCAGGTCCCTGGACCCCGGACTCTTTGTTTCACCTACTGGTGGCTCCTGGTGCTTCTGCAGCAGCTCCGAGGGGGTTGGGTAGTCCAGACTCTCACATGATTCACCTCCTTTTGAGTTTTGATTCCCTTCACTTTTATCTATGGCAGAATTTGTAATGTTGTCTCTGAGATCATTTTGATTTTCTTTTGTTGTATTGTCTCTACAATTGGAACTTCTGTAACTTTCTTCAGAACCTTTCCTTTGTTTCTTCATGTTGTCTGAGACATTCTTTAGTCTGTTGACATGTTTTTGAAGATGAACTAAGGGTGTGGTAAAGTTTTCCCCACTAAAATGAGAAAAAACATTTGACTCTAAGGACCCAAATGCTGTTTTCTCTTTTTTCGCTGATGACCTGTTACTTTTAGAATGACTGCCATCAAAATTATTCTCATCTCTTGTCCCGCCATTTGCTGTCAACTTCAGCTCAATTTGTCTTCTCTGCTTTTCATGCAGGAGGCTAGCAGCGGTTTTGAACTCTGATATACTAGAACCTAGGGCCAGTGGATTAGTAAGTTTCTGGATACCCTTTACCATTGGGATCTTGTCTGGATTGGTATTACTGTCTGATTGTTGGTACGGCCCAGAGATCTGTAGGTCATCAGATACTTGTTCTACACTATCAACATGTGAAATGTCCAGTTCACTCCCAATACAACTATAAAAGCTTTCAACGCTTTCGGCAGCAGCAAGCTTTTCCTCAGCATTGCAGTTATCAAATATTGTCCTGATCTGGAACTCGCTATCAAGTCTCTGCAACTGGACCACACAGTCATCAGATCCAGGGATATTCTGCTGACCTTCAGCTTCTGCTTCAACAGCAATGTCTGGCACATCAGAATGAATTCTCTTCATCCCAAACTCTGATATGGTCTGTTCAGGGAACTTGAGGGAGCGAGTGGAAGTGGTTGATGCAGCCCCGTGGGCATACACAACATCCGAGAGAGCGCCGGGCGCACTGTACTTCTCAATGACTTGGGTGCTAGACACCGGATGCAGTCCTCTGGGAGGCAGATCAAGGTGGGACACTGAGTCCTGCTTCTCCACTGGGATGGTCCCGTCTGTCCTGACACTGCGGAGATTCTCCTTGCTGGGCGAGGTTCTGGGTGGGAGCGTCCTGTCCCACTGAGACAGGGAATCCTGCACTGATAGTGTGGAATCGGAGTCAGAGTCAGGGAAGGTGGAGAACTCTTTCCGACTCATCAACATCTTGGTGAGGGACACATTCCTCCCATCCATCGCGACCACTGGAGTGGAGGCAGCCAATGGTTTGATGCCCTTCTCACCCCCCAGGTGCTGGGACAGCTCTTCACTGATTGAGTCCTTCAGACTCGGATCGATCATCACGTCCTCTACATCCTCACTAGTGTTGTGAGATAGAGATGTATCTGTTGTGTGGTTTCCACTGGAGGCTTCATGCTGAGAGGGATAGAGGAGGATAGGAGAGAAAGGTTATGAAAAGTGTAAGCAAAACATGGGTATGAAGAAATATACTGGAGATAGAAAACACAGAGAGGCAAAGGTTGTTAGGTATTGAAAACAATAAACATAATCAAAGAAATAGAATGATGGCTCTCAGATCATAGATTACAGTTATTACATACACATTGCTATCATTGATGTATCTGAAAATAATCTCTAGATTCTATAGCAAAAACATATGGCAATGAACCTTACAACATTCAAGTCTACAACATAACATGCTGACCAAACAACATTCAACAATATGATACAGTCTACACCAATAACAGAGTCTTGACATGCTGCATACTGATTGTATGTGTGAGTGTATGTGTGTGAGTGTATGTGTATATGATAATGAACTCACGGTCGGGAGGACGGTGCGCGGACTGGAGGACTGGAAGGATGTCCTCCCCTCTGGGTAACTGCTGCTGCCTCCTCCACCACCAGACTCCCCTGCAACCAACACACTTACTTCCTCAGTCAGGTCAACCAACACACACTTACTTCCTCAGTCAGGTCAACCAACACACACTTACTTCCTCAGTCAGGTCAACCAACACACACTTAATTCCTCAGTCAGGTCAACCAACACACACTTAATTCCTCAGTCAGGTCAACCAACACACACTTAATTCCTCTGTCAGGTCAACCAACACACACTTAATTCCTCAGTCAGGTCAACCAACACACACTTAATTCCTCAGTCAGGTCAACCAACACACTCTTAATTCCTCAGTCAGGTCAACCAACACACACTTAATTCCTCAGTCAGGTCAACCAACACACACTTAATTCCTCAGTCAGGTCAACCAACACACACTTAATTCCTCAGTCAGGTCAACCAACACACACTTAATTCCTCAGTCAGGTAAACCAACACACACTTAATTCCTCAGTCAGGTCAACCAACACACACTTAATTCCTCAGTCAGGTCAACCAACACACACTTAATTCCTCTGTCAGGTCAACCAACACACACTTAATTCCTCAGTCAGGTCAACCAACACACACTTAATTCCTCAGTCAGGTCAACCAACACACACTTAATTCCTCAGTCAGGTCAACCAACACACACTTAATTCCTCAGTCAGGTCAACCAACACACACTTACTTCCTCAGTCAGGTCAACCAACACACACTTAATTCCTCAGTCAGGTCAACCAACACACACTTAATTCCTCAGTCAGGTCAACCAACACACACTTACTTCATCAGTCAGGTCAACCAACACACACTTAATTCCTCAGTCAGGTCAACCAACACACACTTAATTCCTCAGTCAGGTCAACCAACACACTTACTTCCTCAGTCAGGTCAACCAACACACACTTAATTCCTCAGTCAGGTCAACCAACACACACTTAATTCCTCAGTCAGGTCAACCAACACACACTTAATTCCTCAGTCAGGTCAACCAACACACACTTAATTCCTCAGTCAGATCAACCAACACACACTTAATTCCTCAGTCAGGTCAACCAACACACACTTAATTCCTCAGTCAGATCAACCAACACACACTTAATTCCTCAGTCAGGTCAACCAACACACACTTACTTCCTCAGTCAGATCAACCAACACACACTTAATTCCTCAGTCAGGTCAACCAACACACACTTAATTCCTCAGTCAGGTCAACCAACACACACTTAATTCCTCAGTCAGGTCAACCAACACACACTTAATTCCTCAGTCAGATCAACCAACACACACTTAATTCCTCAGTCAGGTCAACCAACACACACTTACTTCCTCAGTCAGATCAACCAACACACACTTAATTCCTCAGTCAGGTCAACCAACACACACTTAATTCCTCAGTCAGGTCAACCAACACACACTTAATTCCTCAGTCAGGTCAACCAACACACACTTACTTCCTCAGTCAGGTCAACCAACACACACTTAATTCCTCAGTCAGGTCAACCAACACACACTTAATTCCTCAGTCAGGTCAACCAACACACACTTACTTCATCAGTCAGGTCAACCAACACACACTTAATTCCTCAGTCAGGTCAACCAACACACACTTAATTCCTCAGTCAGGTCAACCAACACACACTTAATTCCTCAGTCAGGTCAACCAACACACACTTAATTCCTCAGTCAGATCAACCAACACACACTTAATTCCTCAGTCAGGTCAACCAACACACACGTACTTCCTCAGTCAGGTCAACCAACACACACTTAATTCCTCAGTCAGGTCAACCAACACACACTTAATTCCTCAGTCAGGTCAACCAACACACACTTAATTCCTCAGTCAGATCAACCAACACACACTTAATTCCTCAGTCAGGTCAACCAACACACACTTAATTCCTCAGTCAGATCAACAAACACACACTTAATTCCTCAGTCAGGTCAACCAACACACACTTACTTCCTCAGTCAGATCAACCAACACACACTTAATTCCTCAGTCAGGTCAACCAACACACACTTAATTCCTCAGTCAGGTCAACCAACACACACTTAATTCCTCAGTCAGGTCAACCAACACACACTTAATTCCTCAGTCAGGTCAACCAACACACACTTAATTCCTCAGTCAGGTCAACCAACACACACGTACTTCCTCAGTCAGGTCAACCAACACACACTTAATTCCTCAGTCAGGTCAACCAACACACACTTAATTCCTCAGTCAGGTCAACCAACACACACGTACTTCCTCAGTCAGGTCAACCAACACACACTTAATTCCTCAGTCAGGTCAACCAACACACACTTACTTCCTCAGTCAGGTCAACCAACACACACTTAATTCCTCAGTCAGGTCAACCAACACACACTTAATTCCTCAGTCAGGTCAACCAACACACACTTACTTCATCAGTCACGTCAACCAACACACACTTAATTCCTCAGTCAGGTCAACCAACACACACTTAATTCCTCAGTCAGGTCAACCAACACACACTTACTTCCTCAGTCACGTCAACCGACACAAACTTACTTCCTCAGTCACGTCAACCAACACACACTTAATTCCTCAGTCAGGTCAACCAACACACACGTACTTCCTCAGTCAGGTCAACCAACACACACGTACTTCCTCAGTCAGGTCAACCAACACACACTTACTTCCTCAGTCAGGTCAACCAACACACACTTAATTCCTCAGTCAGGTCAACCAACACACACTTACTTCATCAGTCAGGTCAACCAACACACACTTACTTCATCAGTCAGGTCAACCAACACACACTTAATTCCTCAGTCAGGTCAACCAACACACACTTAATTCCTCAGTCAGGTCAACCAACACACACTTACTTCCTCAGACGGGTCAAATCTAGCCAGTTCCATACTTCACCAGTTTTTGTTTTTATTCATGTAGAAACTCTTGTGATCAGTCAACACTTGATCTGTTTTATGTTATCCTCAAACCTTGGATTATCGGAGGCTGACCAGTTCATTTCAGAGAAAAAAGAGATCATTTGTTGTAAAGTCCCACATTAAGCTGACAAGTTTATTAACGTTAACCTTACAACAATAGTTGAAAGCTGCCTTCGAGCAGAACTTAAGTCATATCTCTATCATATGAACTTCAACATTTTACATGATTATATAAGGAAAACATTTTCTACCCAAAGGTGAGGATCAAAATAGTGCCTTGTGCTGTCACATAATAACTGGAGAGGAAGGAGGATGTTTTTGTCCCAATTTCTATTGAATTCTGGTATTTGTTTTTGCTGCCGAATCTTATGGTATAGGTTGAAAATACATTTTAAGCACAAAATAATTTATAGTTAATAAATAAAACAGAAGAAGGGCTGATATACCTGCGGTACAAGATGCCTGATGGACTTACCCTGCAGCTGGGGGCTCTTGTTTGAACTCATAGCTGTTGTCTCCCTTTCATCGGGGGCATCTGTCAATCACAATACAGATCATATATCCACAAAATCTCTTTTTTTTCTGTTGCATATTCAGCGTCAGCTGTATTTCACAATGTTTCAGCATTGAAAAGAGATTGTAATATACAAGAAACTACCATGTATAATAGTATTAGATCAAATATAGAACCTTTTGTTCAAAACTTCCAACTAAAGTTGCATTTCTTGCAAACAAAGTTCTGTGAAAAGAGTAACAGTCTTGACTTGCTGACAGTGAAGAGATTTTCTACTACAAAGATTAAGTACCTTGTTTGGCATGTGACTGCCCGGTGCTCTGTGATGCAGGGTACCCGTGGGGATCTAGATGCTGCTGCTGCTGCTCGTGGGTGGATCCATGTCGGCGGGAGAAGATGTCAGCTACTCTACCTACGGGGTGGAACTGGTGCTGGAACTGACTGGCGGCAACACTGTGGAGATGAGAATCAATGGTGAACCACTGGGAAATGAGAATCAATAGTGAATCACTGGGAAATGAGAATCAATGGTGAACCACTGGGAAATGAGAACCACTGGTGAACCACTGTGAAATGAGCACTCTGGTACTTGTTTTTCTACAAACTTACCATTCTCTTACCACAGAGGTTACTCCCTCCAGATTTCAGATCCTAACCTATGTTATATTAGGACATATCTCTCAGTTCCAGGAAAAGGAGTATAATGTTTCCCTGCTTCTTATCCAATGAAAACACAGCTTACACCGGTTAGGTTGACCGAGTGATCTAAAAAATCTAAACATTTGACTGTAAAGGGTAACTAGCATATGTCCTACAAATATTTATGCTCTAAAATACACAAATAAATTTCGGTGATTGTGTCTGATTTGGTCTTCTTCATTTATCAGCATGCTAACGATTAATTGTATTCACAAAATCAAATAGCATATTTCCAAAAATGTTATTATGACATGTCATTGGCAAATGTCACTTTTGAAATGGCATCGCTGGTTGGACAATTAGCAACCGCAACCAATCAGGATACTCCCTTTCAGCCAAGCAAGTTCTCATTGAAGAACAGAGGGTAGGATTGGAAATCTGAAGGTAGCCGCCTCTGTGGGAAGAGAATGCATATTTCAAATCAAACAAACTTCCAATAACAAAATTAAAGTTTTTTTCACGGCTCTTCTGGGCAATAAGTAGTTTCCTTCCCTATTTCTACAGAGCTTATCAGGCAAAATTAGTAGTGAATAACAGTTTATTTTCTGCTGTGAGATTTCTCAAATTAAGTTCTCATATTTCGTTGTCTGTGACAACCATAAAATGATCGTTGGTGATGTCACTGCAGCAGGTAGCCGCAAGAGAGGCTGATAGCTTTCTGACTATTTTAACAATATTTCAAATCTAACAGATAGGCTAAATTAAAAAGATTTCCACTAGAAAGTGTGAAATATGATATGTAAGAAATTTGGCAAATTTGTTCCATAAAAATCATATGACACACTAGGGTAATAATCTCTATATAACAATGGTGTCACATCATCAATAATCGCACTTTTTTCCTAAAACACAACAAATTTAACTACAATAGCATATAATTAATAAGTTTTCAGGTAATTTATCTCTTATCAGAAGACAAGGTTATACTTTCAATATTGACTTTCTTGTCACAGTGTTGTGAGATGAGCATTATTAAACTTTAAAAAAAAACCAGTTTGATTTATGACAAAAATGAAAAAATGCTTCATAATTATATCTAACATTGTAAATCCCATCGCATTCATGTTAATTTGTTTCATGTCAGAATTTATAGATTGTTAAATAAATAAATTTTGACATAAAGTGATACAGTAGTCATAATCAATTTTAAGACAGAAGAAATATGTTACTCTATTTCAAGTTAATTGAAAATTCAAATGTTTATTTCATTACAGGTACTTGTTTCATTACTTCTCTTTTTATTTTAGCAATAGACATCACAGAGATCTTCACAGCACAACAGTTACACTTCAAAACAATTCTATGCATAGACATCAACTCACATAAGTTAGATAGTAAGATAAGATAGCAAAGATGCAACAGATTCAATACCTGGATTGAGAATTTTTCGATGGATCCATAACAAAACAAAATGTACGTCCATAAGAATGCCCCAAGTCCTGACATAAATGAATCCTCACAGTCAATCACAGGTACAGAGTGAGTTATGAGTCCTGTGTAACAGATGTGCCTTCAATCCCCAATCCTGGCAACCAGCTCCCCCCCCTTCGTTTACTTCTGCCATATGGCCAGGTAGCACGTCCCTCCCTCGGTATGACACATGGAGCACTCCCTAGGGACCAGTCTTACTCATACATTCCTCCCTGATCAATACCTGCTAGTCTTCAATTAATTACCAATCTAACGAGCAACCTTCTGTTGATCACTGCTCCTTCAACATCTTGCGCTTCAAAGATGGAAAATCCCAGTATTTGTTCCTGAATAATTCATTTGTGTCTGTAGATGACCATGAAACTGCCAGTCTGGTTAAAAGTGTGAGGTTGAAGCAGGTAGTGGAAATTAAACACAGGGGAAACCCCTAAACTGGCATTTGTTGGGACTGAAGAAAATGCCAATATAATACGAACGTGCTGGTTTAGAGAGATTAATGTTTAGAGAACATAAATAACGACTAGACAACTGGTTGATTGTCTGTCATTGTATTCTTTATTCATTAACAAAGATAACACCAGAAAACTATCGACTACATGTAAATTACATCACAGCATTCTTTCTGCTTCTTTAATTAATTTAGAAAAAAAAGGTCAGAAATGGACATCTTTTTGCAGCGGGCGACCAAAAATCAATTGTGAGTCTGTGTGTTGATTTTAACAAACTTACTGTTCTCATTCACTCGTTTTGTTTTTTAATTGATGTTTTGTTCAAATTTCGTTTCATACACTACACTTTTTCTAAATGTCCGAAAGTGTTTGTCTGCTAATTTGGTACTGAAGTGCAAGAACCTTTGGAGTAGGTAGAGGAATTGCATCAAAATCTTTGATAAGCTTAATTTTCTGTTCAAGAGTTAATTTCTAATCAAACCCTGTGAACGACTGACAATTTGCAGTATGATAAGACGATAACTTATTTATAGACCAATTAAAGTCACACGTTTCACTCACCTTTACATCACTTATGTCTATCCTTAACCCTTAACTTGCCTCTCTTAAAGAGCCATCAAGGATGTTAGTGTTTCAAATTAAAAATAATTTTTGGAAAATATACTTATAACATCAATAGCCAGAGAAATCTTTTATCTACAACATGGCATACGTTAAATAATTTTCATATCACAACAATGTAATGCAATTTGGTTTCAAAGAGAAGTACAACTTCGAGTAGCGCGCGCTAATGGTATCTGACATCATATAAACAGAATCCCCTTTATTGCATACATAATTAAATGAAATGGTAAATAATAACCGCCAAAAATTTATATACATGTATTTCAATTTCTTTCATTGCTTATAATTATTTTATTCTTTCGTGTCCTTGTTTACTGTGTGTGAAAATAACAGACTGGATCTAATTTAGACTGGAAAACACCTTTACTAATTAATGCAATTTCTCGGCTTATTTTAGGTTGAACATTTTTGGAAAAATTAAGTGTATTTTTTCACGGAGATAGATTTTTGGAAAATTTTCGATATGTTCATCAACATCCTCTTTAACCTGTGGGTGCTGTGTTAGTCCGGGATAGAAATAGTTTATTACTCCTGTGACTCATGTGATACCCTATCAAATTTTTGTAAAAAATGTGCTCAAAACAAACTACTGTTGAAATTATCACCATGCCAGACAATAAAGTGAATGTTTTCTGTCATGAATTAATAATAAAATTTGCAATAGATCTCAGTTACTTTTCAATTTTGAACGTTCCACAAATAAGTTGACATGAAAAAAATACCAGTTAAAAGGCCAGTTCAGAAGTAAGATTAACAGTATGTAGAAAAGTTGTGAATTCCCCAATTGCTGATGAAGCTCCTGATTTGGCAGACTGTATCCACAATTCAAACATGCATAGAGATTATTACCTGAGGAAGCGTGTCATATGATTTTTACGAAACGAGTGTGAATATTTGTAATGCCCGAGTGAGAGCGAAGGTTATACATAAATATGCACTAGTTTCGTAAAAGTCATATGGCATACTTTCGAGTGTTATAATTTATTACCCATCCTGTTCCATTTGATTCGCATAGAAATGGTAAGGAATTGGCCCACTTTTCTTGCGACGCCACGGCAAGCTACAGCTTTGAAATGAGTGTCTGTCAGTTTTGATTTAAAGTTCAAATGTAATGCATTTTTCACAAGAATGACAGATTGAACATAAAATCGAGACAATATACACTAATTCATTTAATAAGCTTACTAAATCAGCTGAATTAGTAAGCTTACTAAATCATTTAGTAACCTTATTAAATCATTTAGTAAACTTACTAAATCATTTAGTAACCTTATTAATTCATTTATTAAGCTTACTAAATCAAAACGAATAAATTAAATTAAAGGATGGATGAAATGACATATGGTCCAAATCGGATTCATTAAAATGGGATGTCAATTTGTAAATTGCTCGATTTTAAATTTCTGAAATCGGTCCATAAATTACTTATATACGGCTTTTTAAAAAACCGCCTGATTTAGCCCCGGCGACCAGAATGAAAGTCTGCGGGGGTGTGACCCGTGAAGGGATGACTTCTACGACGTATGTGGAGGAATTTGATTTTCAGCGATAGTCACAATTCAATGTAATTTCGCAACATTTTGATTGTTAATTTCACAAAGATATCTTCAATAAACCAACTTAAATTTCCCATATATCGAATGTTTAGATATCCAACTAGGTAATTCCGCAGATGACAATTACACAATTATTACATAAACATGTCTTTTTGGCGATGTAATACACCTCATAAATTCATTTAGCGGCAGTGATAATTATCATTAATTAATTAACGAGACATCGGCGGAGAAGCTATCTAGCCGCCCCGTCTATCGCTTATCACAGTCACGCCTCAGTGAGCATTTTCAAAAGGTTTCGCCGAACAAATTGCGATAGTGTTAAAATGGGTGAATTAAAATCGTCTTAATTATCAATTGCAAGTGTATATTGCAGGGATCACTTTAGGCAGGGATTTGGGGATATTTACTCATTGATGTACCAAGATATCCCATAATTAATACTGATGAGGGCAGAAAATCCCATTGCAAAAATGTGAAATGATTGTTATTATTTAGAAATATCCCATTACTTTATCTGAAAATCCCATTGTGTAAGGCAAAGAGGAGATTCTTCTCCCTTTGAAACTCTGCTCAAGGGTGATCCCTGATATTGTCTCGATTTTATGCTCAATTGATTCCGATATACAATATACGTAGAGGTAATCATCTGTCATTCTTGAGAAAAATGCATTTCATCTATCCTTTAATTAAACGAATAATTTGATTTAGTTAGCTTACAAATTCAATTTAGTAAGCTTACTAATTCGATTTAGTAAGCTTACTTATTCGATTTAGTAAGCTTACTAATTCAATTTAGTAAGCTTACTAATTCGATTTAGTAAGCTTACTAATTCGATTTAGTAAGCTTACTAAATACATGCCTGAATTAGTAAGCTTACTAATTTGAATTACCGTATTTCCTCTAATACAACCCGGGCCTCTAATAGAACCCGGGCCTCCAATACACAACCCGGGGGGTAAGGGATGCTGAGGTAAATACAACCCGGGTCTCTATTAGAACCCGTGTTTCACGTAACAACTGAATAATCTGTGTTGCAATATAAAATAGTTATACACTCGTTTTGAGGAGAATTATTGGTGTGACCGTGTGAGATTCAGCAAAGCAGGTCCATGATAACAAATAAACGTCTTGTTCAATTAATTCTCTTTTTACAGTAGGTCACCCCAAGAAGATTATAAACGTCAATTCATGTCTGAAGAAATATAACCCGGCCTCCAATACAACCCGGGTCTCTAATAGAACCCGGGGGGTAAGGGGTGCTGAATGAAATAGAACCCTGCGGTTGTATTAGAGGAAATACGGTAGTAAGCTTACTAAATAGGGATTAAAGTCCCGTTTGGCACCCCATAGATCTCTTTGTATGATCAGTTTCTCTCACTTAAAAGGAGGGTTCTATCGGGGTATTTTTTGTGGAAACGAAATTCAAGAGGATATTCCCGTTTACACATAAATGCTATTAATACATGATTAAAACACAGTAAAATTGAAAGAGATTAATGAAGTTAATACTTTGATGACTTTACATTTCACAACTTGATAACGATAAGCTCACATTTGTTGAAAAATAAAAACAAAGAGAATTGAAGCCATTAATCGGCGCTGCGAGCTGGGAAAACTACGCTACGGCATAATAGCATAGTGTTTGTTAGTTTTGTTTATATGTTATGTGTTGCTATGTGAATATTCTATCAGTGTATATGTTTTATTATTATAAAAAAAATAAAATTGGGTTGAATATAGCGTGTTTTCATTTCACGAAATGCCAAGAAACCAAGATGGCGGATACTGTCGATAAATCGGTGATAGAACTGTCCCTTTCAGTACTGTAGCATTCAAACATCATTATGGAGCCCCCGTCACTTGGACCCTTCCATTACTCTTAGGCCGATATTCTTAAAAAGTGTGCAGAAAAAGCGTGCAGAAAAAGCGTGCAGATTATCTAACCAAAGCTATCATGGAATTTTTTTGCTTCTCTTTCACTTCACTATGAACAACATTTTAACATCATACTAAGTTATTACAGATATTATATTACAGATCTGAATAATTTAAGCATAACCCATATTAAAATGGAGTATTCCACAAGGTCTTGTGAATGCCATATTCAATCGAAGTCAGTTGTGAATGTGGTAAGCGATCATACTAATGGGAATGAGGTACAGTTTTTCCTTCATGACAGTAAACTGTGCAGACCAACATCTCGTCAAACCAAAGTAATTGGTCCGAAGCAGTGCCGGTTTATAGAGAGTCCACTGCATATTTTTCTAACAGTGAACACGTTTAGTGATTTGAAGTCTGCAGTTGTCCTGTTACACACATTTTTTTTAAAATTACTATTTGGTTTACGGTTAGGTTTCCATGACAATAATATAGCACTGATTAATTTAAAATATCATATTGATATCACATTTCGGCACATATTCATGTCAGGGCATTCTAAAATTATTACCGAGCTTGACAGAAGGGCGAAATCTCCTATTTTCTTGATACTCTAACTTTCGGAGTGACAAGCCTCCATTTGTAAACAACCTCAACGTCCCTGCCGTAAGTAGGCATTGTTCGATTACGACTTTGAATGTTTACAGTATATTAATAAGGACTATTGCTGTACTGTAAACCATCAGAATCGATTTCTAAAGTAGAAGAGTACACTTTTAACTTGTATGTCAAATACAGTTCATAGAAATTAAAATATAACTATGCTCCATTTACGACATTAGCGTCTGCTCGAGTCACGTGATTTGCATTCCTTGTAGGATTTGCTTGAACCGGCGCGTTCTGACAGGTTTAAAAGCGATAGATCTATCTAGAAATAAGGATCTATTGGTAGGGTAGAGTGGGGCAAGATGCCCAGTTGGGGTAAAACGCCTACGCCACGTGACATGCACAAGCACGTGGTTAGATCGGTTATTTCTCTTTGCTGTGGTAGCTTTCAGGTTAGATGTCATCTGTCAATGGAGGGTTGCTCGGCCCGCGAAAAAGAAAATGTTTCAAATGATTTTATGTATTTAGGTGGTATATTTTCTAAAATTTAGTAAACAATTAAATAAATGCTGACATTTTTTGGAACCAGATATCATCCTTCACTCGTTGTTGTACCAATTCTTGTAAACTCTTAAATATCACATCGCTAGTTACAGGAAGACATTGTCACATGGTTCAGCCTCAGGAATCGTGAAAATTCAAAGTACCCTTTGGGGTAAAACGCCCATGGTCATGTGGGGCAAGTCGCCCAGTATAGGCGTTTTACCCCATACCATGGGCGTTTTACCCCACAATTCTCATAAAAAGTGTTTTGAATCTAGTAGTAAAGGTATTAGGTAAAACGAAAGGTATAAGGGTTGGAAAACAACAAAGCGTTAGTAAGTCAATATATTTGGGGGTTCATTTTTTAAGATTTGATAAGAAAAACATGCGTACAAACTGTTACATGCCGAATGCAAAATTTGGCTTGGAGGGTTTTACCATATATTTCTTTTGTAGTGGAGGCCATAGGTCCACGCTACATCTTTGATTTACAGGGTGATGCGTATATCTATAAACGACAAATAATGTAAGTTTATTAAATGTAAACTTAATTTAGGGCCTACATATTACATAGGCAAAACATAATATATTATTGACGTAGGAGGGAATAATTTAGATCCATTGCATTGTTTATATAAATGGTTTTGTACAGTATATTGCTTGTCAAATGCCTAGAAGATGTAAAATTTATGAACACTTGGATTTATAAAACTGAATTTGTAGATCCTGACATATTCAGAGTTCACACCTGTTATGGTAATAGGCACGAGTTGACAGAACTGAGAGAGCTGAGCAATGTACGTTGCAGAAAATTTAATTATTGAAGTCTCCTTTCCCTGATTAGAGATACCAATTGATGGAGGTACTGAATTAAGAATCTACGACGCCAGTCTCGAAAAGGAACCTTCGAGTGTGAAACAATCAGATCTATGTACCCCTAGAACTGGACTACACCTGCCTATCCTTTCTTTCTGGCGATAAAACCAGTCACTGTCAGTAATCGTGGCATGTGGTGATGACCGCTGTTTGTTTAGGATTTTGGTAACATGGACCCATATCTCCAAGCATCAACAAGGAATGAACATGGAATGAGCATAGATCCAATACTGGCGATCACAGAAAAGAAAAAAGCTGATGAGTTGAGAAGTCAGGTGATCCTGCATTATCTAATCTTCAGGGGAAGATCTGATTGACAGCGAGATGGAAGCTGAACAATTTCGGACAATTTTCTTTTCAAATCTCTGCTGCTACTCTCTGGAATGAGCTGCCTTTTGACATGAGAACTTGCCAATCTTTGAAATATTTCAAAGCAAATCTGAAGACACGTCTCTTCCAAAAAGTATTGTCCAGAGTGACATTAAATTTGGTATCATTGGTTATCATTGACTTCTACAGTGCTCTGAGCAAATGACCTGTGTATAAGACGCTATATAAAGGTCATTTATGTATTTATTTTTCATTTATGTAAGAGCCATCTCCAATGCCGGGAGAGCTTGAGGTCATCTCAACTGCCAAGGTTCTTCACAGGTCCATCATCATTGTCCTCAACACGAAGGAGCAGGTGATCAGTGGATATGGAACGAACTTCGAATTCATAATCAACAGTCAAGAATTTATTAAGTAAAAAAAACCCAAATCAAAAGAACTCATGATTCTACCTGTGCACATGCATGGCGAGGTTCTGATCAAGAAAAGAATTACACAATTTAGTAATGTTATTATTGCCCAAGAGGGACGATATAAGTTATCAGAATCAAACAAAAATCAACTTTGTTTCCTTCTTTTAAGATATAATAAATACACTTCGCATCCCTAAACACATTATTTTCACATTTAAACATTCTTATAAACTGAAACATACTTATCCTTTGCAGTTAAACATTAGTCTAATATCATTTACGTATATTATGTTTATACCCTGGACAAATCAAGAGGACATGGTTTTCATCTTCTTTTCTTCTATTATATTACAAAAGGGACATAATATCAACAAAAGGGATAAGGCACACTCCATGTTCCGTCTACAACCATAAAAGTATGTGAACCGAGACGGAAGCGTGTATAAAGTGCAATTTTGTATTTTTTTAAACATCAATATTAGTTAATTATTTCTCTATGCAAAGAGTTTCCTGAATATGAAGATACAATATAGTTTTGCTCAATGTTAACAATTCATGTTTCCACATTTGGGAATAAATATCCTTAACCCGTTGTGTAAAGTCTCTCATAAACGCTCCACTATTAGTTACATAATTAGCGACCCAAATATATCCAAAACCAAACTTAAAGAGCATAGAGCCTATTTCTTATTAACGTTATCCAATTTTCAATCCCAGGGTTCTCATCTGAAGCATTCAATAATGCACTGTATATCAAAACTATATATCTATATATCCAGTTACTTTTCAAAATTTAAGCTCATATAGCTCTGCCCTTCGGCACAAGACTGCACGCTAGGAAACTTTCAATTCATTAGCCAAAATTACGATTATAATGATTCAGAATGAGTTTCATAAGATAAAATTTCATAAGATGTTATGGTGTTTTAAGTTAAGAACTTTTTAAATTCAAGATTGTTTGATCAGATAATCGGCTTTATCTTCTTATTGTATAATATATTTAAAGACAAAACCATTGTCTAATCGCAAATTTGTTATATTATTCTTATATTATTATAAAATGATATATGGGGTAAAACGCCTACCCTGGGCAACTTGCCCCACACACAAGGGCGTTTTGCCCCAGGCATGGGCAAGAAGGCCGCAAAAAATAAAAGTTTAAGTCTGAAATTTCTCATAAGTCATGCGCTAAAAAACAATGTCAATCATATAATATTGATTGTTTACACAAAAGAGATTATTTAACACCGAAAGTGTGAAAATTACCCCAATGTATTAAATGTGGTAAGACTTTATGCTTAGCATGGGCGTCTTGCCCCACTCTCCCCTATGTGTTGAGATCATAGATAAATAAAGTAGAAAATAGGGTGTTTTACCTTGATTAGAAACAAAAACGACAAGCAGTTAGACTCTAATTTTAATAATTAAATCTAGGACTGTAGATTTATGCAATTGAATATACGTCCTTGATTTATGTAACTTTATAGGGTCTCTTAAGATAAGATAAGATAAGATAACACTTTATTACCCAAAATTAAATTCTTTGTACATCAAACAGAGCATGACATGATATAATTTATATAATACATTATTACATTACATATATTTACAATACAACACTAACAGTTTCGACAGTTTAAATGTAGATATCTACATATTTTATTAACATTCCGCAAAGTTTTTGTTCAGAATTGAAATACTACAAGGTAAAAAAGATTTCCTGGTTCGGTTTGACTAATGATATGGCATATTAAAACGTTTTCCAGATGGCAGAAGTGAATATTCTGAGTATAAAATGTGTGATTTAGAAATGATTTTCCCAGCATGTAATACAATTTTCTCATTATTTATTGACATTGGATGGTCTAAAATGGTACCGACAATTTTTTAACTAATGTTCACAATTTTGATTAGTTTGTTTCTATTTTGAAGACTTAGAGAGCTATACCAACATTGTATGCCAGAGGACCAGACGCTCTGAACAAAGCATGTGTAAAAAACATTTCAATAATTTCATGAAAATCAACATCAAAAGATCTTAATTTCCTCATAAAATATAGCCTCTGTTGACATTTTTTGTACAGAGCTTCAGTATTACTATTCCAGTCACTTTATTGTCAATGATGGTACCTAGATAGGCCTACTTATATTCCGAGACGATTTCAACAGGAGTATCATTCATACTAACATATTTAGTGGCTTATCTCTGGTTCTAAAATCAATCATTTCCTTTGTTTTTTTTACATTTATGTGAAGATAATTTAATATCTGGCACCAAACTGTAAGATTAGAAATTTCTGATCGATATCCATCTTCATTAGAATTATTATTCAATAGAGCAATGAGTGCCGCGTCATAAAATAAAATAAGTAAAAATTTGTGTTGTTTTCTCACGTCTCGTTTTCCTACGAATAGGCCTACTTGCATTTTCATCATCTTCAAATATATAAAATGATATTGAGAACAAACCGTGCACATGTCTTAAAACTACTTTTTGTGGATGATTAGGCTATAGAAGTGTTAGGACCTTGTGTCTAAAAAGTGCTAGTAGCACTAAATAAAACATGCAGTTCGGAGACGCGAATTTTTGTAGTGGATTGGAAGACGGGGACAATTCAATCTTGTAAACTATTTGTCTGTAGCCTACATTAATGTTCACTAAAAGTTTTAAAACTAAATTGCTAATAAGAACTAGTAGCAGTGGCGGATCCAGGAATTTTGAAAGGGGGGGTCCAATTCCTAAATTCATAGTCTAACATTGATTCCTCTGAAATGAAGTAAATTTGAAAATTAAAAAAAATATTTAATAAATAAAACGAAGCCTTTGAGATCTGTTGTCTTGGTGCAGACTTGCCAAGGTAATAAAAACATTAAGGGGTTTGGATGACTACGTCTAAATTTGTTAACGTATTTATAAGCATGAATTATATCAAATGAATTATCCATATGGGAATATTTTCGAGGTAACCTCGCAAACAACATTCCAAATGCAACGTCAGGAGGGATAACTCTAATCACCACAACGTCGTCTGCTATTTTTTTCATTTCGTCATGTTTCATTTCGGAGATAAAAATCAAAACAACAATACTGGTGTACCCAATGAGGGAACGTTTTCAGTCGGGTTCTTTCCAGAGTCCGAAGAAGCTAACTCTGTCGACCAAGCAGCAAGTAGGAAGCGGAAAATAGACAAAGAAGGGTTTGTTCAACCAGCAACTCCGGATATCCCAAAATCATCATTCAAATATGGCCTTCCATCTAAGCAGTTTGGATTTGATGAATTGCATAATCAATTTGGGTTTTGTCAGAAAGGAGATAATGACTGCGATTCCTTTCAACAATCAACTGAACCAGGTGAAGAAAATGTGGGTGAATTCCGTGATGAGTCAGAATCTGTGATATCGTCAGACGACGTCAATATTGCCAGTGATCAAGAAGCAATTTCTGAAAATTACAGTCAAAATTCGGAAACGGTAGATTCCGAATCGGAAACCTCTAAAGCAACCCATGACAAGGTGACTGAATTACTGAAGGAATTGTCAATGGAGACGAAAATGGTGACATTGCAGTTCTCGAATACCTTTGACGACAGCGAAAAGTATGAGTCTTTTTGCGTCTCCCAACTTGATAAACTTCTCTCGGAAGCCTTGGCACTTGAAGAGACACTGAAGAACCAGAAGGACCTTCTCCGTGACCGACTTGGAGCTATTTCCAGAACTCTCCTCGATCTTTCTTAAGCTAAAGAAATGTTTCTTTTTACAGTCGATCCTCTTTGTTACTTACCGTATGTTATTTTCAAGTGTTCTTGGCCGATATTCTATTCGTTGTTAGACAACAAGTTATGTTATAATAGTCTACTAGCATTGCTGTTAGCAATTGTCCGTTAATATGAACATTTTTATTGGTTTTATCCAAATACGTTATTGATTAAAATTCTTGTTTGTTTTCTTGGAGGGCTTCTGTTAATATATCTTTCTAATTCTGAGAAAAAGGCCATTGGCTAGGCCTATGTATTTCATCAGTTTTGGCATGATTTATTAGGTTTATAATATGCAATGCATCATTACCAGATATACAGTAATTTGTTTGCTGGTTGGGATATATCTTCACATGATTTCATAATTCTAGTGCAATAAGAAAATAGGTTATAATGGGAGTAATTTCTATGCCTTACAAATTGATCAAAAGCGGCTGCCAATGTTTTTTTTAAGAGGAATTCATTGAAGATCCTTCAAATGTTTAAGAGATAATGCCTGCAAAGTACATATTTGAAGGTGTAAGGGATCAACATATGATTCCCAAGGTACAGTCAGAGGACATAAGTATTCGTCACTTGACGTTATTTCCATAGACTTGCATGTTATTTTAGTGTAGCCTAAATAATTGTCAGGGATTTGATTTTCGATCGTATACTATTGAAATTGTCACACTTTTGAAGAATCATATTGGCTACAATCTCATAATCTAAACTTAATTTTCCATTGGTTATCGAAGGAATGACAGTAATTTGATTACCATATACATAAAAGTGATAACGTTTAACATGGCCGTCTATGGGAAACGTTTTAATTGTACATTACACATATGTACATTATTAGCTATATCTAATGCCATTTATTAAATATTAGTCCGGAAATTTAACTGAAATTATGTACTTCAAGCTGAGATGATTTCAATTCAACCTGAAAAGTTTTACAACGATCCATTCAGAACTCATCTCAAGAAAATTATTTAAGCTACACTAAATTAACATGCAAGTCTATGAAAAAAAACGTCAAATGACGAATATTTATGTACAGTGACTGTACAATGCTATTTGGTAAATTTAATATCGTAATATTAAGATAACCAGTAGCTGGATTTGTAAATATTGTCTCAAAGACGGGTAAATTTTGGTAACTTTCAAGGTTACGGTGATCTGGAGAACCTTTAAGTTTTCCTTTAATTTGATTGATAGGCAACAGTTGTCAGTTTCCGTGACCTGAAGGTTATTTTTAAGGTTATAGTGAGGGGTAGTGTAGTATCGGGCGAATAATGGATATCGATAGTGTTTCTTTCAAGTCTTCAACCTCAAACCATACACAATTTATACAACTGGTGTTCATGGCTATATATATATTTCTGATGATTTTAGTTATTTTTTTCATCATCTGTTGAAGAAATCGATTTCTTGTTGCATACTAAATCAAAATTTTTGAAACAAGAAAGTTAATTATAACCCGACCAACGGATTCCTTCCCTCTGTGCGAGGATTTGTTAGATCCGATTCTTCTCAAACTTTGGAAGAGGTTCAGTGCCGAAGTGATTTTGTGACTTTAATTTTTTTTGCAAGGCCTAAATCAGCCAGTAATGGAGACTGGCAAGAGTTATGCCTTGCATTGGGAAGTTGCTAGGAGAAGTGCAATACAGAATTACAAGCTGAATTATTTTCTCTCAATTCATTTCATACTCTTACGTCCTATTTTTCTGAAATCCTCCCTTTTTTCTATGCGACAGAGATAAAATCTCATTCTGTTTTCGATTAGACACCGATATATCATACAAATGTAGCTATAGCTTTGTGAAATCATGTCAAACTTACTGACATCTGCTCACATGTAGAATTAGAGATGATGCACATGACGGGTCCCGGGTATTAGTGAGGCACACTCATGTTTCTCCTTGTTTTATATGTTTTGAAATATAAAGTTAAGGCAGGTGTTTTTTTATGTATCAAAAGTTTGAAAATTAATATTGATTTATGCTAAGTCAGTGTTGCATCCAGTTATTTGAAATTAAGGGGGAGATGTCCTTTAACATTTACGAAATAGAGCCATTGCCACTGTAGATCATCAGGATTTGCATGATTTAACGAGAGATGATAAAATGCATTTTAAATTATTAATGGTGCTACAGACATGGCATTGGGCTCCTTTGAAAGCTGTTTACAAGGCCAATATAATAGCATTAACCATTTGATCATTAAATGGGTGCATCCCAGCAATGTCCACATTTTGAGAGAAGGTCAATAAAATTAACAAAACTAAGTCTCTATCAAAAAAAGATAATAATTAGTTTCCTGTCAAAGTACTAGTTCCTGGAGAGACACCTTGCTATGCTCATATTTTACCAGGGATCAAAGAAACTTTAGTCTCCATGTGACAAAAGATGTTATTCTGCAAATTTCAGCTTCCAATGTCAACTGGTAGTGGTTACAGAGAAAGTCATTTAAAAGGTCTTAGGGGAATAATGCCTGCCATGCTCATAAGAGTATTTTTAGGTCAGGACCAAGTTGTTATACTAACTGTACAAACATCGACCCCCTAGATTCACAAGGTGCCTCACCATAAATTTAAAACCGAATCCAAACTTACAGGAGGGGTGATCATATATTGACAGATAGGCATTGACTATAATGTTGATAAATGGTCAGAAAACTTCTATCCACCATCAAGAAAGAGGATAATAAATTAATAATATTGTGCAACCTGTCATTAATCGCTTATCATTCTTTGCATATTTCTAAGTAGGAGGGAATCTCGCAATTGTAGGGCAGAACACATAACATAAATGTACACAAATTTAGAGAATGACTCTTCCCTAGATATTGATTGTTCTAGAAATTGTCCAAGTATGATGAAGCCCCTTAGCGTTCAAAAAGTTTCAAACCCTAATAGACCCGTTCACATAGTCACTGGGATTCAAAGCATGGATCTTTTGATGTACATCAGTCAGTGAGTGAGTTATTGTTTAAAGCCACTAGCCGCGATGATGTACATCAAATCACGACATTATCCTGTACGAAGATTCTAGAGAAAAGATTGCCATTCACACCACATAATAAAACACAAAGATATATATGGGAAAGGATTGCATTTATTCAATATACACAGTCATCTATGTACAATCACATTTTAATGTGACGTAAATTCACATAGGCTCTTCAACACAAAATTATTTTAGTCATACATTGGAGAGGAAAAAACGTAACTCACTTATTAAATGACTTGCTATAGTGCCTTTCAAAAGTTAGTTCTGACTTAAGTTTAAATAATAAAGGACAGTTGTCAGAGATCTAAAATCAGAAAGACCATGATTATTGTAGAACATTGACAATTTTCTTAAACATTTACCGGTACCCTATTACTACATTGACTGATAACCGCAAAGCACATATTAACAGCATATTATCACTATCAGTAATATGTCAAAATAATGCATTATGTATTTCCTCCAAGTAGTCTCTTTTCTTGATGTAAGAAGGTTCCTTTTTCAAAGAGACCTTAAGAGACAAATGGTGAGAAAATATTTCACAAAAGGAATGTCCTCAAGCTCTCTCCTGTCTCTTGATAGCACAAACACAACAACAGTAAAAAAGTAAATCATCGTTATCAAACCAAAAGATGTGCAGCACTTGTCTCTGATAAGAGAACACGTTACACTTTACAGCTCAAAGAAAAAGCTACGTAACACAAGTTCAAATAGATATCTATCTAGTCTAAGAAATACTTACTTTTATCAATCTTATTATTTTTGTCCTAATTTTTCATGTTAAAAATAATGAAGAATTTAAGTATCAATAAAAATATAAATCATTACTGCATTAAAGCAGAGAAAGTTAGTTTTCTCTTTACCACAATCATCCATTATTTACAATACATACAGAACAATTGTGACAATTGTTATGGATTTAGTATTTCTTTATTTCTTTATAATAAAGGGACATTTCAACTCAGATTCTATCAAAAAATATTATCATTCATAACTTGAACTTCAAGAATGCCCACCAAACCAGAATACCTATAAAATTGAATCAAAGAGTTAGAACCATGAATGAAGACATGGGAATGTCCCCATCATGAAATTTGAGACAGAAGATATTTTGTGTTTTCAGTGTTCCGTCATTATTTAAACAAGCAAGCTTTTTTCGTTTACTTTTTATCAACGGATATAGCAATTACTCTTAAATATGTTGTTGATTGTCACATAATTTGTTTTCAAAGCAAAGGATCAACTGACATCTATCTCGTTCACTTCTCATTGTTTCAACATTAAACATACAAGAAAAACCTTTATGTTTTACTTTTTCTCAACAATTAAGGTTACTGACTGGTACAACATGTTCTTGCTGATGCCTTTTGAACTAACTTACTCACAAATAATCTTGTTGACAGATGTAAAATACCCACGTGATAATAATATTTCTTTCATTCTAAAGATCACACCTATTTAAATTACTTGCCAATATTCTAGTTACAGTAGTTGATATCCACATAATTGCCTTTTTTCATTCTAAAGATCACAGCTATCATTGTCCAACCAAGATCATTTAACACTGAATCTTGTAAATAATCTGGATAAGAACCCATATTTGCTGGATTCATTCCAACCATGTTGAGGGCCAGACACTGCACCAGGGTTGTTTGGAGACCAGTCAGTGAGAAACTTCAGCCTTCACACCTTCTGAGACTCTCAGCTTTTCCCTTTCCCTCTTCCCTTTCCTTTTGCCGACCCTTTCCCTTTAATGGCTGCAGCCTTACTGTCACCCTTCTTGCCCCCTTTGCTCGATGATCCCTTCTGAAATGGTTTTAAAGTGCATTAGTAACTTAGCTAAAGATATTGAACGTTTTGGAATAGATGTATGATACAAACCTGAAAAAATAGAGCCATGGCCTCTGTAGCTCATCAGGAGATAATAAGTGGGGTATGTTATGGAGTGGACTTTATAGCAATGGTCAGATAATGGAATGAAGTAATAAGAATCTAGGTAGTGAAACGATTAAAGCAGTTTAAAAATATTTTGTTACCATAACTTTGCCAATCTGCTATATATATGTGTTGAAAGAGCAACACAAAGCTTTGAAATAAATTGCTGGTATCAAACATATAATAATGTGGTGGAGAGATCATACTATTTTTTAAGATCGTACACACATTATATAATAATGAATATACCGGGTACAATTCTTTGCATACAATTCACCACTGTAAGCTATTGCAATAATGGCCTGGGGCTGTAGAAGAAAATGAAAAAAACCTTTTTAGGTCATGACCCCTGCTAATTATTATCAAAATTGGTTACACATAAATCAACATTCGTTATGAATATCATACACCTTTGCATTATATTGTTTTAATTCTTAATTGCATTATGGCAATACCAACATTTATTACATAATGAATAGGAGCCTCAGTTTTTGAAAATCCCATTTCTCATAGGCTCCATTTCAATACTTAATAAATTGGTGAATTTTTTTTTAGTAAATTCTTTTTCACCATTTCTTATAGGCTCCCTTTCAATATTTGATAAAATGGTGATATTCTATGAATAAATTCTTTTTTAGAGTCAGTGGAAGACTAAAGCAGTCTCACGCACAGTCTATGATAACACAGTGCTGCACAGTAGTTTGAAGTAACCTGAAACCTCTGTGTAACTATCAGTTTTCATCCTTCTGCCAGGAAGAGGTCAACACAATGCAATTACATAACATGCAGACACTGGACTCACAGCCAGTAAAATTTATATGTTAGATGCAGTTTTTCCTACAATTAATTATTTTTCTGTACTGGAGAAGATGATGAAAATAGGTGTGATGTCACAATCTCATATAGCTACTTCTTTTATAGTCCTATGTTATCACCAGTCATCACTAGTCATATTCAGTTCACATATCTCATGTAAAATGAAAAAAATTAATTCCTCTTCAAGTTATTCCTTCAAAGGGTATTCATTATTCAATAGTTCTCATTTCAAATAGATTCACATTAAACATGTCCATGATGTAGACATCTATCTCATTTCTTGTTCCTATTGAATAAAATTAACTGCAAAGTTAATAGAAAACTAAATCAGTTATAAAGTATAAAATATGATATAAATAAGGTATACCAAATTGACTCGTACTGGAAATTCTCATTAATTAATTAATTAATTCTCCAAATAATTACACTATATCATGAGATATTAAAAAACTCCATTATTTACTCTTTAATTGCAAAGAACATAATATTAGATTTAATAAAAGATTCTGTATTAAGTCTTTAGAATACTTTTAGACTTGTGTACCTTTATCAGCAAATTCACTTGCAAAATACAAATAATTACTCATATGTGAAATGTGAGACAAAGATAAAATATGACTTATAATTTTTGTTAGACCTCCAATTCTAAGTTTTTAATTCTAAATATCTCTTTTTCATCAGACATATTATATTCTCAAAGCACATGTTAGAACTCTCACATCAGAAAGATGAAATGCCTTTAACTCAGCTGTTTTCTTTAAAATTACCTCCCTTACCTACTTACTGATTGAAGTGCACATATAATCTCAGAAAGATGCTGTAAACTGAAATAGGCTTTTAGGTTATGATCCCTGTGACCCATATTTGGGGTCACAGACTCACCAAATTTACAATTTAGAATCCCTTACAGCCAAGGAGTCTGTACATAAAATTTCAGCTCGCTAGAGCCATTGGGACTGGAGATGAAGATGAAAATAGCATTTTAGGTCATTGCCTCTGTGACCCAATATTTGGGGTCTCACTGTCACCAAATTTACAATTTAGAATCCCCTTCAGTCAAGGAGTATGTACATAAAATTTCAGCTCTCTACGTTCATTGGGACTGGAGAAGAAGATGAAAATAGTTTTTTTTAGGTAATGACCCCTATGAGCCACACTTGGGGTCACAGGGTAACCAAATCTACAATTGAGAATCCCTTTCAGCCAAGGAGTCTGTACATAAAATTTCAGCTCTCTGGAGTCATTGGTTCTGGAGAAGAAGATGAAAATAGCTTTTAAGGTTATGACCCCTGTGACCCACATTTGGGGTCACAGGGTCACCAAATTTACAATTTAGTATCCCCTTCAGCCAAGGAGTCTGTACATTAAATTTCAGCTCTCTGGAGTCATTGGTTCTGGAGAAGAAGTCGAAAAAGCGAAAAGTTTACGGACGGACGGACGGATGGACGGACGCCATCCCATGCCATAAGCCCATCAGGCCTTTCAGGCCAGATGAGCTAAAAAATGACAGATTTAGAGTGTTATTCTTTCAATCTAAAAGTAAACAATATTCTCCAAAATTGTCAGTCAGGAGCATAATTTGCGTACTGTCATAAAGGCCTTATTATCTAATTAAGGGATTAAATTGAAACATGAGTGAACTCATCTTTGATATTAGTGCTTTTGACATTGTTTCTTAAAGAATGACAGGAGGGTATTTTTTGTAGAAACAAAATTTGAAGGGTGCGGGATATTCCTGTTTATTCATCTATGTCACTGAGGGATGATTATAACACAATCTAGTTGAAACATATTACTCAGGGTAATATTTTGGTGACCTAGATCTCACCCGCTGACCATGAACTTTGTTAATGAGTAACTGAACCTGTCACTCAGTCTATCTGGTCTTGATTGGTTCCAATTAATTGAGCAGATAAAGGGATAAATTCAATTTATAATTCATATTTTAAAATTACCAACTAACCTTGATCATGGGGTCTGCGTCAATATCGTTTTCATCGTCTGAACTATCAGCAGCCATAGCAGCCCTGTCTTCTCCAGCGATCAAGTCGTTGTCCTCGTCTATTGGAGCGCGGCCACGCCTCTTCTTTGACATGACACCTGTTGCGTACGGAGTCATGTGGGACTCCTTGTTGTACGTGCGTGTGAATGCTGCTTTCGTCTACATGGAATAACAGAAGGATACATTGAAAACATTTGATCTAATGTTGCTGGATCACTTACTGATGCTAGAGTTTAACACCCACGTACTACAAGGACAGTCAGTAGGTGTTTGCATTCATATTCTTAATGTCTAGTTTTAACAAGCAATGTGAAGGGTTAAAAAGAAATGCAATTAAATCATATTGATGGGAAAACCCCCGTGAAGATTTCACATTATCAAGAAATAAATATATGATGTATCAATTTATTTTTACTTTAAAAGTGGAATGGAAAATACAAATTCTCAAATCAGATCTAGAACTTTTGAATTCTCTATTTATGCAAACAAGCGGAGCTTGATGCTGGAATGTGCCTTCAACACAAAACGTTACATCATCAACTTTCTATTGATTCTGTCAATGGTTTGTCTATCAAACAAACGGAAATGATAATTATCAATTCTAAATGTTAACTGCTCATTTAGCAAACATTTACACTCAGAATTTACCTCAAACAATAAGAAGGATTAATAAAACAAAATCCTTCTCACATTCTTTGAAAATGGCCCCATGAATCTCTACGTACCTTTGTGTCCAGTTTACTAAGTGGATCAGAGCTGTTTGGCCATTTTGTGATGTCAAGGATGTTGTCAAAGTCTTCTTTGATGATGTCATAGTTGTCCATGAAGTCGATGACATCGCGAACACCTTCCCCGCCATGTTGTACCAGCGGTTCCGTCATGGTGGTTCTCATCATGGGCAGGTAGTCTAGGTTGAGACTTCGCAGGTCACCGGACACCCTGCAGTCATGTACATAGCATACATAGGATATCACATAAGCTTTGAAAGAAGTATTATGTCTCTGTCAATTTAATTTGTACAATTGCATAAAAGCCTAAAAGTTAAGTCTAAAAAGGTTTCCAACTTTACTCACAAATCACAAAACAACAACATTTTAGATAAGTTTCATACACTACCATATTCATATTCATTCTTTACCTGCTGTTGCAACAATATTTCTTTACCAACCTCTTAATGATGTTATTGCTCAACGATTTAGGATCCCTACAATTCAATCATCTAAAATTAAATTTCAAATGTGAAAGAGGAAATTTTCCAATTTTTTGTATGGATTTACATAAAGAACATAATGTTACTTTTACAGAAGGGTATTTATTCATATTACACATATTCTTAAACTATGTAACCGAATAAAATCTTAGAATAAACTGACCCTAATCTAGCGATCAACCCCACCCCGTACTCATTGATCCTCAAGCTGTTTCTTCATTGAATGTCTCCACTCATTGTCTGTACTATAGCAGTCAACTTACTGCAGCCTCATGTGAGTTCTCAGCTCCTGGAGAATACGGTCCGTCTTGCCGCGACTCGAGTTCTTTCCCAGCCAGGTTGTGAACTGGATCATCCCGGACATGCTTCCTCGCATCATCTCTCCCGGCACAACACTTGCGTAGATCGCCTGTAGATCATCGAGATGACATTATCAGCGAATGTATATATTAAAATTAACATTTAACTACTAACCACATGGGATCCTCATCAATTACCAGTTAATGAATAAGAGGACAAGATTTTATGTGTCCTTTCCTTTTTTTTCAATTGTTGACCAATAAAGTGTTTAGAATATTGGGAGGCTATGAAGAGTTTCGAAAGTGTCTATACATAATATTGGAAAAGGGGGAAAGGACACATCATTTATAATTTCACTGGATTCTGAATGGATAATTTAGTCATGTTAAGTAAATGTAGGACAATGATAAACTCCTCAATAAACCTAATATATTAAAAAAGTGTTGTAAAATGTTGTGGTCAACTTCATTCTACAGCAATAAAACACATTGTTCTCAGCCTAAAAGTGAGCAGCTTTCAACAGTTGAGGTCAAATGTATGTAAGAGTATTATTATGGGACAGCAGATATGTAGATATGTTGCCAATCTCAGACTTTTCCCATTGATGAGTTGTTTCCTGTAAGATTGCCTCTCAGAATCGTTTAACAGGTTAAACATGAACAAAGAACTAGGAATAGAATTTATCGCGTCTCTGTTAACCATCTGTCACCTGTATTGGGAGGAGAGTCCAGTTCTGTTTGGTGCGGATTGATCTGTCCACCAGATCCCCGTCACAGATACTGTCCGCAGCTCGGGACAAGGCAGACAGGTGCTTGCCGGTGTGACCCCTGTTGATATCACAGTTTATTGGTTAACGCTATGCTTCCAGGCTTATTTTCAGCTTTTGTGTAAAAACATAAGAATTGTTCAATTGTTACAGTTATGTCAAACGGGTAGTTAATTCAAAACTTTACTCTTACTTACTGATATTGTAGGATTTGTTTCACTTCTGTACACCAAAATTATCTACAAATTGTTGCGTAGATAACAGATCATCGTTGACAATCTATTTGAATTATAGTATTTAATATATGTTGATGTCACACCATTATTATTCACTTTCGATATACGGGTCATTGATGCAGCAAACTAATTTATAAACATTTTTGGCAATAATGTAGTGAGAAACAAATGGTCATTCTCAATGAGCTTGGAGATAGAACTTTTAGAATTTATCTACTTTTGGTGAACAGCAACTCAGGTTTAACACAGGTTCAGTTTTGATACTGGTATTCTACAATATCTCTCAGATTTAATTGCCCAAAATATAATTGGACAATAGTTTTCCAAAAATTAAATTAGTTAACATTTGATTTTTATAGTGTTATAGTAAGAGCAAATGTCATCCGATATATCTATATATGAACACAGTAATTGTTCAAGTCTGGTACAAACTGAATCCACAGACCTGCTAGCGTAAGGGTTGACGTTGATGTAGTTCTCCTGCACGAAGAGAGGCATGAACGAGTAGTCCTGGAAGAACAGGTCGGATTTGTCGATCAGGGTCATCCGAGCTGTTTCCTCCCCTCCAGCAAACACTTTCCGACATGCGTCAAACGGAGTCTGAAATATAACAAGCATTGCATGATTAACACTTTATATGGATGAGGTTGTTTGCTGTCAGATTATCTCCAATCTTTTCAGTAACTTTGTATAATCTGGATGCAAATGAGACTCAATGCTACCTAAATATACCGTTGAAAATAATTAACACAATCTGATTAAAGTGGTTTTTAATCAGTGAAACTTTCCAAATGTATAAATTCCAAATAGAGTCCAAATTTAGTTCAAATTTTTTGACCGAGTGGTTTATGTTTTTATTATTCAACCTAAGCAATTATTTAAAGTAGATTCAAATGAACACGCAACAGTTCTTGTCACGGTCACTGGATGATAAACTACCATTTTTGTGTCCTTTTCTGCTTTTTTAGCATCGATCTTGGCCTGTTCGAAGGTCAGCCCCTTGTCTGTCGAGCTCCACATACACAGGTTATGGATCACCTGCAAACAGTTTAGAGTCAGTTTGTGAAATGTAAACAAAAACACAAACACAGAAGAAACTTGATGATCCAGTTGATTGTTATTAGGACTGGCATAATACACTGCTAATAAATAAAAATATGCATGAAAATCATTGCAGATGAATAATACTGTACATTGTAGTAAAAATGTTCTGTCCCTGTCCCTACCACTACCAGTAACCAATCAGATTTTAATATGTACCTGTCGGATGTCCTGGTTGGCTGCCTGGATGATCTCATTGAGCGCGGGAGGTGAGATCTTCAGTCCCTCCTTGTAGATCATTGACATCATTGCACCCTGAAATAATCATCATCATCATCATCATCATCATCATCATCATCATCACCATCATCACCATCATCACCATCATCACCATCATGTCACACTCTTCCAAACATCAACCCCTTTATCTGTGCATTATTGAATTAACTGGAGGGATAACCCATCTGCAGGTAACGGTCAGTCAAGGATTATTTCAAGTGTATGAAAAAAGAAGGCCCGTCCGCCCGTAATCAGGTAACTTTGGATTTGGGCTGGTAACATTTTCGAGGTTCTTCTTTAATTTGACAAAATACCCCTTTTGGACTGGTTACTTTTCAAGCTTAATTCATACAGTGTTACTACCTGTTGTGTGTGTAACAAGATGTGAATCCTGTAAATTGATCATTAGGAATGGTTTGGCAGCAACTCAGCAGGATAAGGCCTTACCTTTAATTAGGATAACGACCGTTACCAGTGTATGAAATATGCTTGAAAAGAAGCCAGCCCAATAGTGGTTTTTTTATCAATTCAAATGACAAAAGTAAAGAAAAACCTTAAATTACAAGCATGTTACCAAATATTAACAGGTTTATGTTGGCAGATGGGCCTTATTTAATAAACTGCTATTACACTATATGACAAGGTAGAAGTCGACAATTCAATGCCACAAATTAAGGGAAACAATTATTTTTAAATTTTTCAGGACACAACAATTCATTAATCCAACGGTATCAACTCAGAAATCAACTGACGCTTGTTGCCCCAATAAGGTGGAAGGGGCATTTGAGTTATACTTGAGACATTGACGGGTTTTACCTCGGGTTGAGAAAGGAGATTCTACTCATACATGGTCAATTACTGCAGCCACTCAAACTTTGTTACCAATATTTAATCTTCATTTGGTAGTTTCATGAAAAAGACTTATTGGTTGAAAAACATTGAAATCTATTGTCAATTAGACTTACCTTTATTTGTTCAACCCGAGGTTTATAAAAGCGAAGGTCGAAGCAGTAGTTTGACAATGTTCTCATCTTCTGATGGTTGCGGTCGTTACAGATACAGATGACTGGAATCTTTGTATTTTTAATCAGCAGCACAAGTTCCTGAAATATGAATGTAGGACCTCAGAAGTTATGTTTATATTGTGATATTATTAGAACAGTATTACTGATTGTAATCCAAAATCAAACTAGTAGCATTAGACGTTTAAGGTATAAGCTTTAGCCTTAAATTACTTCAATTATTACCCTTGTCTAAAAATGTATGCGCAATGTTGTTGTGTTTTCAAATTCACTGTGGGAAGCAAGATCATTTTTAGTGCCAAAATCTCATATTAGTGTGGTTTATTTGGGTGTGATGGATTTTATATAAGAAAGAAATTGGAACTTTAAGGCTCTGTTGTGAGGAGTGGAACAATTAGGACGTGCTTGTCTATAATGCCACTGGAATTATACAGAATGAATAACCAACTTGCAGTTAGTGTAATTTGGGAAATAAATGCGACAGGAAAGAATATTTCCTAAACGTAACCAACATTTGGTGACAAGGGTGACTCACCTGTATGCCGCCACGGTCCTCGTTGCCAGCCATTCCATCCACCTCGTCCATGATCAGACAATGTTTGTGTCCGCCTGTGTCCGACTTGGAGACATCTGCAACATGCAAATCGGAGGTCAATAGAGCCTACGCTTTCACATGCTAGGGAGATAACCAGGCTGTCAGTTGCATACCACTGACAAAATAACTTATACTCGTGTATCGACTCTGAGGAAGGTTGAACACTGACCAGAGGGAATATTAAGGTCACTTATTTAATTAGTTTCAACCAATCTGAGTGGCCAATTTTGTAACATTGTAGCATAGTTACATTGTAGCAGTGTAACATTTGCTGCCTGAACGTACCCATGTAGTCCACAAGCGTTGTGTTGTTCAGTGACTCAGCCACGACATTTTTTAAACTTTTCTTGGATCGCGTATCCGAAGCGTTCAGTTCCACATAGGAAAATCCAGCTTCCTGCAACACAAAATACTTATCGACATAAAAAACATGGAAAGTCATATTTATATTGTTTTACACTGTGTTCTGCAAGATATCATATACATGGGCAGATACACACATTATAAATTTGCAGTTTCAGTCGTTTTTACAGCAACAGAAATCATGGATACAAATTGTAAATTGAAAAAAACATTTAAATACCATTTACATGCAATCTCATTTTAACATGTATTTCACTCAGAATCTTATCTGGACGAAAAGAGTGGAACTCTGACCTTGCACACGAGAGTGGCGGTCGTCGTCTTCCCTATCCCAGGTGGTCCAGACAACAAGGCGGCCCTTGAACCTGATCCATCATCCTTTCCAAAGAATTTTCCTTAACAGACAATCAGATAAGAGTTTTATTCAATACTGTAGGTCATATGACCAGGAGTAACTTCTCATTGCTTTTAACCTGAGAACTATCGAGGTTTGACCAGGAGTAACTTCTCATTGCTTTTAACCTGAGAACTATCAAGGTTTGACCTAGAGTAACTTCTCATTGCTTTTAACCTGAGAACTATCAAGGTTTGACCAGGAGTAACTTCTTATTGCTTTTAACCTGAGAACTATCAAGGTTTGACCAGGAGTAACTTCTCATTGCTTTTCACCTGAGAACTATCAAGGTTTGACCAGGAGTAACTTCTCATTGCTTTTAACCTGAGAACTATCAAGGTTTGACCTAGAGTAACTTCTCATTGCTTTTAACCTGAGAACTATCAAGGTTTGACCTAGAGTAACTTCTCATTGCTTTTAACCTGAGAACTATCAAGGTTTGACCTAGAGTAACTTCTCATTGCTTTTAACCTGAGAACTATCGAGGTTTGACCAGGAGTAACTTCTCATTGCTTTTAACCTGAGAACTATCAAGGTTTGACCTAGAGTAACTTCTCATTGCTTTTAACCTGAGAACTATCAAGGTTTGACCAGGAGTAACTTCTTATTGCTTTTAACCTGAGAACTATCAAGGTTTGACCTAGAGTAACTTCTCATTGCTTTTAACCTGAGAACTATCGAGGTTTGACCAGGAGTAACTTCTCATTGCTTTTAACCCGAGAACTATCAAGGTTTGACCAGGAGTAACTTCTCATTGCTTTTAACCTGAGAACTATCGAGGTTTGACCAGGAGTAACTTCTCATTGCTTTTAACCTGAGAACTATCAAGGTTTGACCTAGAGTAACTTCTCATTGCTTTTAACCTGAGAACTATCAAGGTTTGACCAGGAGTAACTTCTCATTGCTTTTCACCTGAGAACTATCAAGGTTTGACCAGGAGTAACTTCTCATTGCTTTTAACCTGAGAACTATCAAGGTTTGACCTAGAGAAACTTCTCATTGCTTTTAACCTGAGAACTATCAAGGTTTGACCAGGAGTAACTTCTCATTGCTTTTAACCTGAGAACTATCGAGGTTTGACCAGGAGTAACTTCTTATTGCTTTTAACCTGAGAACTATCAAGGTTTGACCAGGAGTAACTTCTCATTGCTTTTAACCTGAGAACTATCGAGGTTTGACCAGGAGTAACTTCTCATTGCTTTTCACCTGAGAACTATCAAGGTTTGACCTAGAGTAACTTCTCATTGCTTTTAACCTGAGAACTATCAAGGTTTGACCAGGAGTAACTTCTTATTGCTTTTAACCTGAGAACTATCAAGGTTTGACCTAGAGTAACTTCTCATTGCTTTTAACCTGAGAACTATCGAGGTTTGACCAGGAGTAACTTCTCATTGCTTTTAACCTGAGAACTATCAAGGTTTGACCTAGAGTAACTTCTCATTGCTTTTAACCTGAGAACTATCAAGGTTTGACCAGGAGTAACTTCTCATTGCTTTTAACCTGAGAACTATCGAGGTTTGACCAGGAGTAACTTCTCATTGCTTTTAACCTGAGAACTATCAAGGTTTGACCAGGAGTAACTTCTCATTGCTTTTAACCTGAGAACTATCAAGGTTTGACCAGGAGTAACTTCTTATTGCTTTTAACCTGAGAACTATCAAGGTTTGACCTAGAGTAACTTCTCATTGCTTTTAACCTGAGAACTATCGAGGTTTGACCAGGAGTAACTTCTTATTGCTTTTAACCTGAGAACTATCAAGGTTTGACCAGGAGTAACTTCTCATTGCTTTTCACCTGAGAACTATCAAGGTTTGACCAGGAGTAACTTCTCATTGCTTTTAACCTGAGAACTATCAAGGTTTGACCTAGAGTAACTTCTCATTGCTTTTAACCTGAGAACTATCAAGGTTTGACCAGGAGTAACTTCTCATTGCTTTTAACCTGAGAACTATCACGGTTTGACCAGGAGTAACTTCTCATTGCTTTTCACCTGAGAACTATCAAGGTTTGACCAGGAGTAACTTCTCATTGCTTTTAACCTGAGAACTATCAAGGTTTGACCTAGAGTAACTTCTCATTGCTTTTAACCTGAGAACTATCAAGGTTTGACCAGGAGTAACTTCTCATTGCTTTTAACCTGAGAACTATCAAGGTTTGACCAGGAGTAACTTCTCATTGCTTTTAACCTGAGAACTATCAAGGTTTGACCAGGAGTAACTTCTTATTGCTTTTAACCTGAGAACTATCAAGGTTTGACCTAGAGTAACTTCTCATTGCTTTTAACCTGAGAACTATCAAGGTTTGACCAGGAGTAACTTCTTATTGCTTTTAACCTGAGAACTATCAAGGTTTGACCAGGAGTAACTTCTCATTGCTTTTAACCTGAGAACTATCAAGGTTTGACCAGGAGTAACTTCTCATTGCTTTTAACCTGAGAACTATCGAGGTTTGACCAGGAGTAACTTCTCATTGCTTTTAACCTGAGAACTATCAAGGTTTGACCAGGAGTAACTTCTTATTGCTTTTAACCTGAGAACTATCAAGGTTTGACCAGGAGTAACTTCTCATTGCTTTTCACCTGAGAACTATCAAGGTTTGACCAGGAGTAACTTCTCATTGCTTTTAACCTGAGAACTATCAAGGTTTGACCTAGAGTAACTTCTCATTGCTTTTAACCTGAGAACTATCAAGGTTTGACCTAGAGTAACTTCTCATTGCTTTTAACCTGAGAACTATCAAGGTTTGACCTAGAGTAACTTCTCATTGCTTTTAACCTGAGAACTATCGAGGTTTGACCAGGAGTAACTTCTCATTGCTTTTAACCTGAGAACTATCAAGGTTTGACCTAGAGTAACTTCTCATTGCTTTTAACCTGAGAACTATCAAGGTTTGACCAGGAGTAACTTCTTATTGCTTTTAACCTGAGAACTATCAAGGTTTGACCTAGAGTAACTTCTCATTGCTTTTAACCTGAGAACTATCGAGGTTTGACCAGGAGTAACTTCTCATTGCTTTTAACCCGAGAACTATCAAGGTTTGACCAGGAGTAACTTCTCATTGCTTTTAACCTGAGAACTATCGAGGTTTGACCAGGAGTAACTTCTCATTGCTTTTAACCTGAGAACTATCAAGGTTTGACCTAGAGTAACTTCTCATTGCTTTTAACCTGAGAACTATCAAGGTTTGACCAGGAGTAACTTCTCATTGCTTTTCACCTGAGAACTATCAAGGTTTGACCAGGAGTAACTTCTCATTGCTTTTAACCTGAGAACTATCAAGGTTTGACCTAGAGAAACTTCTCATTGCTTTTAACCTGAGAACTATCAAGGTTTGACCAGGAGTAACTTCTCATTGCTTTTAACCTGAGAACTATCGAGGTTTGACCAGGAGTAACTTCTTATTGCTTTTAACCTGAGAACTATCAAGGTTTGACCAGGAGTAACTTCTCATTGCTTTTAACCTGAGAACTATCGAGGTTTGACCAGGAGTAACTTCTCATTGCTTTTCACCTGAGAACTATCAAGGTTTGACCTAGAGTAACTTCTCATTGCTTTTAACCTGAGAACTATCAAGGTTTGACCAGGAGTAACTTCTTATTGCTTTTAACCTGAGAACTATCAAGGTTTGACCTAGAGTAACTTCTCATTGCTTTTAACCTGAGAACTATCGAGGTTTGACCAGGAGTAACTTCTCATTGCTTTTAACCTGAGAACTATCAAGGTTTGACCTAGAGTAACTTCTCATTGCTTTTAACCTGAGAACTATCAAGGTTTGACCAGGAGTAACTTCTCATTGCTTTTAACCTGAGAACTATCGAGGTTTGACCAGGAGTAACTTCTCATTGCTTTTAACCTGAGAACTATCAAGGTTTGACCAGGAGTAACTTCTCATTGCTTTTAACCTGAGAACTATCAAGGTTTGACCAGGAGTAACTTCTCATTGCTTTTAACCCGAGAACTATCAAGGTTTGACCAGGAGTAACTTCTCATTGCTTTTAACCTGAGAACTATCAAGGTTTGACCAGGAGTAACTTCTCATTGCTTTTAACCCGAGAACTATCAAGGTTTGACCAGGAGTAACTTCTCATTGCTTTTAACCTGAGAACTATCAAGGTTTGACCAGGAGTAACTTCTCATTGCTTTTAACCTGAGAACTATCAAGGTTTGACCAGGAGTAACTTCTCATTGCTTTTAACCTGAGAACTATCAAGGTTTGACCTAGAGTAACTTCTCATTGCTTTTAACCTGAGAACTATCAAGGTTTGACCAGGAGTAACTTCTCATTGCTTATAACCTGAGAACTATCAAGGGTTGACCAGGAGTAACTTCTCATTGCTTTTAACCTGAGAACTATCAAGGTTTGACCAGGAGTAACTTCTCATTGCTTTTAACCTGAGAACTATCAAGGTTTGACCTAGAGTAACTTCTCATTGCTTTTAACCAGAGAACTATCAAGGTTTGACCAGGAGTAACTTCTCATTGCTTTTAACCTGAGAACTATCAAGGTTTGACCTAGAGTAACTTCTCATTGCTTTTAACCTGAGAACTATCAAGGTTTGACCTAGAGTAACTTCTCATTGCTTTTAACCTGAGAACTATCAAGGTTTGACCAGGAGTAACTTCTCATTGCTTTTAACCTGAGAACTATCGAGGTTTGACCAGGAGTAACTTCTCATTGCTTTTAACCTGAGAACTATCAAGGTTTGACCTAGAGTAACTTCTCATTGCTTTTAACCTGAGAACTATCAAGATTTGACCAGGAGTAACTTCTCATTGCTTTTAACCTGAGAACTATCAAGGTTTGACCAGGAGTAACTTCTCATTGCTTTTAACCTGAGAACTATCAAGGTTTGACCAGGAGTAACTTCTTATTGCTTTTAACCTGAGAACTATCAAGGTTTGACCTAGAGTAACTTCTCATTGCTTTTAACCTGAGAACTATCAAGGTTTGACCAGGAGTAACTTCTCATTGCTTTTAACCTGAGAACTATCAAGGTTTGACCAGGAGTAACTTCTTATTGCTTTTAACCTGAGAACTATCAAGGTTTGACCTAGAGTAACTTCTCATTGCTTTAACCTGAGAACTATCGAGGTTTGACCAGGAGTAACTTCTCATTGCTTTTAACCTGAGAACTATCAAGGTTTGACCAGGAGTAACTTCTCATTGCTTTTAACCTGAGAACTATCGAGGTTTGACCAGGAGTAACTTCTCATTGCTTTTAACCTGAGAACTATCAAGGTTTGACCTAGAGTAACTTCTCATTGCTTTTAACCTGAGAACTATCAAGGTTTGACCAGGAGTAACTTCTTATTGCTTTTAACCTGAGAACTATCAAGGTTTGACCTAGAGTAACTTCTCATTGCTTTTAACCTGAGAACTATCAAGGTTTGACCAGGAGTAACTTCTCATTGCTTTTAACCTGAGAACTATCGAGGTTTTACCAGGAGTAACTTCTCATTGCTTTTAACCTGAGAACTATCAAGGTTTGACCTAGAGTAACTTCTCATTGCTTTTAACCTGAGAACTATCGAGGTTTGACCAGGAGTAACTTCTCATTGCTTTTAACCTGAGAACTATCAAGGTTTGACCTAGAGTAACTTCTCATTGCTTTTAACCTGAGAACTATCAAGGTTTGACCAGGAGTAACTTCTCATTGCTTTTAACCTGAGAACTATCAAGGTTTGACCAGGAGTAACTTCTCATTGCTTTTCACCTGAGAACTATCAAGGTTTGACCAGGAGTAACTTCTCATTGCTTTTAACCTGAGAACTATCGAGGTTTGACCAGGAGTAACTTCTCATTGCTTTTAACCTGAGAACTATCAAGGTTTGACCAGGAGTAACTTCTCATTGCTTTTAACCTGAGAACTATCAAGGTTTGACCAGGAGTAACTTCTCATTGCTTTTAACCTGAGAACTATCAAGGTTTGACCAGGAGTAACTTCTTATTGCTTTTAACCTGAGAACTATCAAGGTTTGACCAGGAGTAACTTCTCATTGCTTTTAACCTGAGAACTATCAAGGTTTGACCTAGAGTAACTTCTCATTGCTTTTAACCTGAGAACTATCAAGGTTTGACCAGGAGTAACTTCTCATTGCTTTTAACCTGAGAACTATCAAGGTTTGACCTAGAGTAACTTCTCATTGCTTTTAACCTGAGAACTATCAAGGTTTGACCAGGAGTAACTTCTTATTGCTTTTAACCTGAGAACTATCAAGGTTTGACCAGGAGTAACTTCTCATTGCTTTTAACCTGAGAACTATCAAGGTTTGACCTAGAGTAACTTCTCATTGCTTTTAACCTGAGAACTATCAAGGTTTGACCAGGAGTAACTTCTTATTGCTTTTAACCTGAGAACTATCAAGGTTTGACCAGGAGTAACTTCTTATTGCTTTTAACCTGAGAACTATCAAGGTTTGACCTAGAGTAACTTCTCATTGCTTTTAACCTGAGAACTATCAAGGTTTGACCAGGAGTAACTTCTTATTGCTTTTAACCTGAGAACTATCAAGGTTTGACCAGGAGTAACTTCTCATTGCTTTTAACCTGAGAACTATCAAGGTTTGACCAGGAGTAACTTCTTATTGCTTTTAACCTGAGAACTATCAAGGTTTGACCTAGAGTAACTTCTCATTGCTTTTAACCTGAGAACTATCGAGGTTTGACCAGGAGTAACTTCTCATTGCTTTTAACCTGAGAACTATCAAGGTTTGACCAGGAGTAACTTCTTATTGCTTTTAACCTGAGAACTATCAAGGTTTGACCAGGAGTAACTTCTCATTGCTTTTAACCTGAGAACTATCAAGGTTTGACCTAGAGTAACTTCTCATTGCTTTTAACCTGAGAACTATCAAGGTTTGACCTAGAGTAACTTCTCATTGCTTTTAACCTGAGAACTATCAAGGTTTGACCAGGAGTAACTTCTTATTGCTTTTAACCTGAGAACTATCAAGGTTTGACCTAGAGTAACTTCTCATTGCTTTTAACCTGAGAACTATCGAGGTTTGACCAGGAGTAACTTCTCATTGCTTTTAACCCGAGAACTATCAAGGTTTGACCAGGAGTAACTTCTCATTGCTTTTAACCCGAGAACTATCAAGGTTTGACCAGGAGTAACTTCTCATTACTTTTAACCTGAGAACTATCAAGGTTTGACCTAGAGTAACTTCTCATTGCTTTTAACCTGAGAACTATCAAGGTTTGACCAGGAGTAACTTCTTATTGCTTTTAACCTGAGAACTATCAAGGTTTGACCTAGAGTAACTTCTCATTGCTTTTAACCTGAGAACTATCGAGGTTTGACCAGGAGTAACTTCTCATTGCTTTTAACCTGAGAACTATCAAGGTTTGACCAGGAGTAACTTCTCATTGCTTTTAACCTGAGAACTATCAAGGTTTGACCAGGAGTAACTTCTCATTGCTTTTAACCTGAGAACTATCAAGGTTTGACCTAGAGTAACTTCTCATTGCTTTTAACCTGAGAACTATCAAGGTTTGACCTAGAGTAACTTCTCATTGCTTTTAACCTGAGAACTATCAAGGTTTGACCAGGAGTAACTTCTTATTGCTTTTAACCTGAGAACTATCAAGGTTTGACCAGGAGTAACTTCTCATTGCTTTTAACCTGAGAACTATCAAGGTTTGACCAGGAGTAACTTCTCATTGCTTTTAACCTGAGAACTATCAAGGTTTGACCAGGAGTAACTTCTCATTGCTTTTAACCTGAGAACTATCAAGGTTTGACCTAGAGTAACTTCTCATTGCTTTTAACCTGAGAACTATCAAGGTTTGACCTAGAGTAACTTCTCATTGCTTTTAACCTGAGAACTATCAAGGTTTGACCTAGAGTAACTTCTCATTGCTTTTAACCTGAGAACTATCAAGGTTTGACCTAGAGTAACTTCTTATTGCTTTTAACCTGAGAACTATCAAGGTTTGACCAGGAGTAACTTCTTATTGCTTTTAACCTGAGAACTATCAAGGTTTGACCTAGAGTAACTTCTCATTGCTTTTAACCTGAGAACTATCAAGGTTTGACCAGGAGTAACTTCTCATTGCTTTTAACCTGAGAACTATCAAGGTTTGACCAGGAGTAACTTCTCATTGCTTTTAACCTGAGAACTATCAAGGTTTGACCAGGAGTAACTTCTCATTGCTTTTAACCTGAGAACTATCAAGGTTTGACCTAGAGTAACTTCTCATTGCTTTTAACCTGAGAACTATCAAGGTTTGACCTAGAGTAACTTCTCATTGCTTTTAACCTGAGAACTATCGAGGTTTGACCAGGAGTAACTTCTCATTGCTTTTAACCTGAGAACTATCAAGGTTTGACCTAGAGTAACTTCTCATTGCTTTTAACCTGAGAACTATCGAGGTTTGACCAGGAGTAACTTCTCATTGCTTTTAACCTGAGAACTATCAAGGTTTGACCAGGAGTAACTTCTTATTGCTTTTAACCTGAGAACTATCAAGGTTTGACCTAGAGTAACTTCTCATTGCTTTTAACCTGAGAACTATCGAGGTTTGACCAGGAGTAACTTCTCATTGCTTTTAACCTGAGAACTATCAAGGTTTGACCAGGAGTAACTTCTCATTGCTTTTAACCTGAGAACTATCAAGGTTTGACCTAGAGTAACTTCTCATTGCTTTTAACCTGAGAACTATCAAGGTTTGACCAGGAGTAACTTCTCATTGCTTTTAACCTGAGAACTATCAAGGTTTGACCTAGAGTAACTTCGCATTGCTTTTAACCTGAGAACTATCAAGGTTTGACCTAGAGTAACTTCTCATTGCTTTTAACCAGAGAACTATCAAGGTTTGACCAGGAGTAACTTCTCATTGCTTTTAACCTGAGAACTATCAAGGTTTGACCTAGAGTAACTTCTCATTGCTTTTAACCTGAGAACTATCAAGGTTTGACCTAGAGTAACTTCTCATTGCTTTTAACCTGAGAACTATCAAGGTTTGACCAGGAGTAACTTCTCATTGCTTTTAACCTGAGAACTATCAAGGTTTGACCTAGAGTAACTTCTCATTGCTTTTAACCTGAGAACTATCAAGGTTTGACCTAGAGTAACTTCTCATTGCTTTTAACCTGAGAACTATCAAGGTTTGACCAGGAGTAACTTCTCATTGCTTTTAACCTGAGAACTATCAAGGTTTGACCAGGAGTAACTTCTCATTGCTTTTAACCTGAGAACTATCAAGGTTTGACCTAGAGTAACTTCTCATTGCTTTTAACCTGAGAACTATCAAGGTTTGACCTAGAGTAACTTCTCATTGCTTTTAACCTGAGAACTATCAAGGTTTGACCTAGAGTAACTTCTCATTGCTTTTAACCTGAGAACTATCAAGGTTTGACCTAGAGTAACTTCTCATTGCTTTTAACCTGAGAACTATCAAGGTTTGACCTAGAGTAACTTCTCATTGCTTTTAACCTGAGAACTATCAAGGTTTGACCTTGAGTAACTTCTCATTGCTTTTAACCTGAGAACTATCAAGGTTTGACCAGGAGTAACTTCTCATTGCTTTTAACCTGAGAACTATCAAGGTTTGACCAGGAGTAACTTCTCATTGCTTTTAACCTGAGAACTATCAAGGTTTGACCAGGAGTAACTTCTCATTGCTTTTAACCTGAGAACTATCAAGGTTTGACCTAGAGTAACTTCTCATTGCTTTTAACCTGAGAACTATCAAGGTTTGACCTAGAGTAACTTCTCATTGCTTTTAACCTGAGAACTATCGAGGTTTGACCAGGAGTAACTTCTCATTGCTTTTAACCTGAGAACTATCAAGGTTTGACATAGAGTAACTTCTCATTGCTTTTAACCTGAGAACTATCGAGGTTTGACCAGGAGTAACTTCTCATTGCTTTTAACCTGAGAACTATCAAGGTTTGACCAGGAGTAACTTCTTATTGCTTTTAACCTGAGAACTATCAAGGTTTGACCTAGAGTAACTTGTCATTGCTTTTAACCTGAGAACTATCGAGGTTTGACCAGGAGTAACTTCTCATTGCTTTTAACCTGAGAACTATCAAGGTTTGACCAGGAGTAACTTCTCATTGCTTTTAACCTGAGAACTATCAAGGTTTGACCTAGAGTAACTTCTCATTGCTTTTAACCTGAGAACTATCAAGGTTTGACCAGGAGTAACTTCTCATTGCTTTTAACCTGAGAACTATCAAGGTTTGACCTAGAGTAACTTCGCATTGCTTTTAACCTGAGAACTATCAAGGTTTGACCTAGAGTAACTTCTCATTGCTTTTAACCTGAGAACTATCAAGGTTTGACCTAGAGTAACTTCTCATTGCTTTTAACCTGAGAACTATCAAGGTTTGACCTAGAGTAACTTCTCATTGCTTTTAACCTGAGAACTATCAAGGTTTGACCTAGAGTAACTTCTCATTGCTTTTAACCTGAGAACTATCAAGGTTTGACCAGGAGTAACTTCTCATTGCTTTTAACCTGAGAACTATCAAGGTTTGACCAGGAGTAACTTCTTATTGCTTTTAACCTGAGAACTATCAAGGTTTGACCTAGAGTAACTTCTCATTGCTTTTAACCTGAGAACTATCGAGGTTTGACCAGGAGTAACTTCTCATTGCTTTTAACCTGAGAACTATCAAGGTTTGACCAGGAGTAACTTCTTATTGCTTTTAACCTGAGAACTATCAAGGTTTGACCTAGAGTAACTTCTCATTGCTTTTAACCTGAGAACTATCGAGGTTTGACCAGGAGTAACTTCTCATTGCTTTTAACCTGAGAACTATCACGGTTTGACCAGGAGTAACTTCTCATTGCTTTTCACCTGAGAACTATCAAGGTTTGACCAGGAGTAACTTCTCATTGCTTTTAACCTGAGAACTATCAAGGTTTGACCTAGAGTAACTTCTCATTGCTTTTAACCTGAGAACTATCAAGGTTTGACCTAGAGTAACTTCTCATTGCTTTTAACCTGAGAACTATCAAGGTTTGACCAGGAGTAACTTCTCATTGCTTTTAACCTGAGAACTATCAAGGTTTGACCAGGAGTAACTTCTCATTGCTTTTAACCTGAGAACTATCAAGGTTTGACCTAGAGTAACTTCTCATTGCTTTTAACCTGAGAACTATCAAGGTTTGACCTAGAGTAACTTCTCATTGCTTTTAACCTGAGAACTATCAAGGTTTGACCTAGAGTAACTTCTCATTGCTTTTAACCTGAGAACTATCAAGGTTTGACCTAGAGTAACTTCTCATTGCTTTTAACCTGAGAACTATCAAGGTTTGACCTAGAGTAACTTCTCATTGCTTTTAACCTGAGAACTATCAAGGTTTGACCAGGAGTAACTTCTTATTGCTTTTAACCTGAGAACTATCAAGGTTTGACCTAGAGTAACTTCTCATTGCTTTTAACCTGAGAACTATCAAGGTTTGACCAGGAGTAACTTCTCATTGCTTTTAACCTGAGAACTATCAAGGTTTGACCAGGAGTAACTTCTCATTGCTTTTAACCTGAGAACTATCAAGGTTTGACCAGGAGTAACTTCTCATTGCTTTTAACCTGAGAACTATCAAGGTTTGACCTAGAGTAACTTCTCATTGCTTTTAACCTGAGAACTATCAAGGTTTGACCTAGAGTAACTTCTCATTGCTTTTAACCTGAGAACTATCGAGGTTTGACCAGGAGTAACTTCTCATTGCTTTTAACCTGAGAACTATCAAGGTTTGACCTAGAGTAACTTCTCATTGCTTTTAACCTGAGAACTATCGAGGTTTGACCAGGAGTAACTTCTCATTGCTTTTAACCTGAGAACTATCAAGGTTTGACCAGGAGTAACTTCTTATTGCTTTTAACCTGAGAACTATCAAGGTTTGACCTAGAGTAACTTGTCATTGCTTTTAACCTGAGAACTATCGAGGTTTGACCAGGAGTAACTTCTCATTGCTTTTAACCTGAGAACTATCAAGGTTTGACCAGGAGTAACTTCTCATTGCTTTTAACCTGAGAACTATCAAGGTTTGACCTAGAGTAACTTCTCATTGCTTTTAACCTGAGAACTATCAAGGTTTGACCAGGAGTAACTTCTCATTGCTTTTAACCTGAGAACTATCAAGGTTTGACCTAGAGTAACTTCGCATTGCTTTTAACCTGAGAACTATCAAGGTTTGACCTAGAGTAACTTCTCATTGCTTTTAACCTGAGAACTATCAAGGTTTGACCTAGAGTAACTTCTCATTGCTTTTAACCTGAGAACTATCAAGGTTTGACCTAGAGTAACTTCTCATTGCTTTTAACCTGAGAACTATCAAGGTTTGACCTAGAGTAACTTCTCATTGCTTTTAACCTGAGAACTATCAAGGTTTGACCTAGAGTAACTTCTCATTGCTTTTAACCTGAGAACTATCAAGGTTTGACCAGGAGTAACTTCTCATTGCTTTTAACCTGAGAACTATCAAGGTTTGACCAGGAGTAACTTCTCATTGCTTTTAACCTGAGAACTATCAAGGTTTGACCTAGAGTAACTTCTCATTGCTTTTAACCTGAGAACTATCAAGGTTTGACCTAGAGTAACTTCTCATTGCTTTTAACCTGAGAACTATCAAGGTTTGACCTAGAGTAACTTCTCATTGCTTTTAACCTGAGAACTATCAAGGTTTGACCTAGAGTAACTTCTCATTGCTTTTAACCTGAGAACTATCAAGGTTTGACCAGGAGTAACTTCTTATTGCTTTTAACCTGAGAACTATCAAGGTTTGACCAGGAGTAACTTCTCATTGCTTTTAACCTGAGAACTATCACGGTTTGACCAGGAGTAACTTCTCATTGCTTTTCACCTGAGAACTATCAAGGTTTGACCAGGAGTAACTTCTCATTGCTTTTAACCTGAGAACTATCAAGGTTTGACCTAGAGTAACTTCTCATTGCTTTTAACCTGAGAACTATCAAGGTTTGACCTAGAGTAACTTCTCATTGCTTTTAACCTGAGAACTATCGAGGTTTGACCAGGAGTAACTTCTCATTGCTTTTAACCTGAGAACTATCAAGGTTTGACCTAGAGTAACTTCTCATTGCTTTTAACCTGAGAACTATCGAGGTTTGACCAGGAGTAACTTCTCATTGCTTTTAACCTGAGAACTATCAAGGTTTGACCAGGAGTAACTTCTTATTGCTTTTAACCTGAGAACTATCAAGGTTTGACCTAGAGTAACTTGTCATTGCTTTTAACCTGAGAACTATCGAGGTTTGACCAGGAGTAAATTCTCATTGCTTTTAACCTGAGAACTATCAAGGTTTGACCAGGAGTAACTTCTCATTGCTTTTAACCTGAGAACTATCAAGGTTTGACCTAGAGTAACTTCTCATTGCTTTTAACCTGAGAACTATCAAGGTTTGACCAGGAGTAACTTCTCATTGCTTTTAACCTGAGAACTATCAAGGTTTGACCTAGAGTAACTTCGCATTGCTTTTAACCTGAGAACTATCAAGGTTTGACCTAGAGTAACTTCTCATTGCTTTTAACCTGAGAACTATCAAGGTTTGACCTAGAGTAACTTCTCATTGCTTTTAACCTGAGAACTATCAAGGTTTGACCTAGAGTAACTTCTCATTGCTTTTAACCTGAGAACTATCAAGGTTTGACCTAGAGTAACTTCTCATTGCTTTTAACCTGAGAACTATCAAGGTTTGACCAGGAGTAACTTCTCATTGCTTTTAACCTGAGAACTATCAAGGTTTGACCAGGAGTAACTTCTTATTGCTTTTAACCTGAGAACTATCAAGGTTTGACCTAGAGTAACTTCTCATTGCTTTTAACCTGAGAACTATCGAGGTTTGACCAGGAGTAACTTCTCATTGCTTTTAACCTGAGAACTATCAAGGTTTGACCAGGAGTAACTTCTTATTGCTTTTAACCTGAGAACTATCAAGGTTTGACCTAGAGTAACTTCTCATTGCTTTTAACCTGAGAACTATCGAGGTTTGACCAGGATTAACTTCTCATTGCTTTTAACCTGAGAACTATCAAGGTTTGACCAGGAGTAACTTCTCATTGCTTTTAACCTGAGAACTATCAAGGTTTGACCAGGAGTAACTTCTTATTGCTTTTAACCTGAGAACTATCAAGGTTTGACCTAGAGTAACTTCTCATTGCTTTTAACCTGAGAACTATCAAGGTTTGACCAGGAGTAACTTCTCATTGCTTTTAACCTGAGAACTATCAAGGTTTGACCTAGAGTAACTTCTCATTGCTTTTAACCTGAGAACTATCAAGGTTTGACCAGGAGTAACTTCTCATTGCTTTTAACCTGAGAACTATCAAGGTTTGACCAGGAGTAACTTCTTATTGCTTTTAACCTGAGAACTATCAAGGTTTGACCTAGAGTAACTTCTCATTGCTTTAACCTGAGAACTATCGAGGTTTGACCAGGAGTAACTTCTCATTGCTTTTAACCTGAGAACTATCAAGGTTTGACCAGGAGTAACTTCTCATTGCTTTTAACCTGAGAACTATCGAGGTTTGACCAGGAGTAACTTCTCATTGCTTTTAACCTGAGAACTATCAAGGTTTGACCTAGAGTAACTTCTCATTGCTTTTAACCTGAGAACTATCAAGGTTTGACCAGGAGTAACTTCTTATTGCTTTTAACCTGAGAACTATCAAGGTTTGACCTAGAGTAACTTCTCATTGCTTTTAACCTGAGAACTATCAAGGTTTGACCAGGAGTAACTTCTCATTGCTTTTAACCTGAGAACTATCGAGGTTTGACCAGGAGTAACTTCTCATTGCTTTTAACCTGAGAACTATCAAGGTTTGACCTAGAGTAACTTCTCATTGCTTTTAACCTGAGAACTATCGAGGTTTGACCAGGAGTAACTTCTCATTGCTTTTAACCTGAGAACTATCAAGGTTTGACCTAGAGTAACTTCTCATTGCTTTTAACCTGAGAACTATCGAGGTTTGACCAGGAGTAACTTCTCATTGCTTTTAACCTGAGAACTATCAAGGTTTGACCAGGAGTAACTTCTCATTGCTTTTAACCTGAGAACTATCAAGGTTTGACCAGGAGTAACTTCTTATTGCTTTTAACCTGAGAACTATCGAGGTTTGACCAGGAGTAACTTCTCATTGCTTTTAACCTGAGAACTATCAAGGTTTGACCAGGAGTAACTTCTTATTGCTTTTAACCTGAGAACTATCAAGGTTTGACCAGGAGTAACTTCTCATTGCTTTTAACCTGAGAACTATCAAGGTTTGACCTAGAGTAACTTCTCATTGCTTTTAACCTGAGAACTATCAAGGTTTGACCAGGAGTAACTTCTCATTGCTTTTAACCTGAGAACTATCAAGGTTTGACCTAGAGTAACTTCTCATTGCTTTTAACCTGAGAACTATCAAGGTTTGACCAGGAGTAACTTCTTATTGCTTTTAACCTGAGAACTATCAAGGTTTGACCAGGAGTAACTTCTCATTGCTTTTAACCTGAGAACTATCAAGGTTTGACCAGGAGTAACTTCTCATTGCTTTTAACCTGAGAACTATCAAGGTTTGACCAGGAGTAACTTCTCATTGCTTTTAACCTGAGAACTATCAAGGTTTGACCAGGAGTAACTTCTTATTGCTTTTAACCTGAGAACTATCAAGGTTTGACCAGGAGTAACTTCTTATTGCTTTTAACCTGAGAACTATCAAGGTTTGACCAGGAGTAACTTCTCATTGCTTTTAACCTGAGAACTATCAAGGTTTGACCAGGAGTAACTTCTCATTGCTTTTAACCTGAGAACTATCAAGGTTTGACCAGGAGTAACTTCTCATTGCTTTTAACCTGAGAACTATCAAGGTTTGACCAGGAGTAACTTCTCATTGCTTTTAACCTGAGAACTATCAAGGTTTGACCAGGAGTAACTTCTCATTGCTTTTAACCTGAGAACTATCAAGGTTTGACCTAGAGTAACTTCTCATTGCTTTTAACCTGAGAACTATCAAGGTTTGACCTAGAGTAACTTCTCATTGCTTTTAACCTGAGAACTATCAAGGTTTGACCAGGAGTAACTTCTCATTGCTTTTAACCTGAGAACTATCAAGGTTTGACCTAGAGTAACTTCTCATTGCTTTTAACCTGAGAACTATCAAGGTTTGACCAGGAGTAACTTCTCATTGCTTTTAACCTGAGAACTATCAAGGTTTGACCAGGAGTAACTTCTCATTGCTTTTAACCTGAGAACTATCAAGGTTTGATCAGGAGTAACTTCTCATTGCTTTTAACCTGAGAACTATCAAGGTTTGACCTAGAGTAACTTCTCATTGCTTTTAACCTGAGAACTATCAAGGTTTGACCAGGAGTAACTTCTTATTGCTTTTAACCTGAGAACTATCAAGGTTTGACCAGGAGTAACTTCTTATTGCTTTTAACCTGAGAACTATCAAGGTTTGACCTAGAGTAACTTCTCATTGCTTTTAACCTGAGAACTATCAAGGTTTGACCAGGAGTAACTTCTTATTGCTTTTAACCTGAGAACTATCAAGGTTTGACCAGGAGTAACTTCTCATTGCTTTTAACCTGAGAACTATCAAGGTTTGACCAGGAGTAACTTCTTATTGCTTTTAACCTGAGAACTATCAAGGTTTGACCTAGAGTAACTTCTCATTGCTTTTAACCTGAGAACTATCGAGGTTTGACCAGGAGTAACTTCTCATTGCTTTTAACCTGAGAACTATCAAGGTTTGACCAGGAGTAACTTCTTATTGCTTTTAACCTGAGAACTATCAAGGTTTGACCAGGAGTAACTTCTCATTGCTTTTAACCTGAGAACTATCAAGGTTTGACCTAGAGTAACTTCTCATTGCTTTTAACCTGAGAACTATCAAGGTTTGACCTAGAGTAACTTCTCATTGCTTTTAACCTGAGAACTATCAAGGTTTGACCAGGAGTAACTTCTTATTGCTTTTAACCTGAGAACTATCAAGGTTTGACCTAGAGTAACTTCTCATTGCTTTTAACCTGAGAACTATCGAGGTTTGACCAGGAGTAACTTCTCATTGCTTTTAACCCGAGAACTATCAAGGTTTGACCAGGAGTAACTTCTCATTGCTTTTAACCCGAGAACTATCAAGGTTTGACCAGGAGTAACTTCTCATTGCTTTTAACCTGAGAACTATCAAGGTTTGACCTAGAGTAACTTCTCATTGCTTTTAACCTGAGAACTATCAAGGTTTGACCAGGAGTAACTTCTTATTGCTTTTAACCTGAGAACTATCAAGGTTTGACCTAGAGTAACTTCTCATTGCTTTTAACCTGAGAACTATCGAGGTTTGACCAGGAGTAACTTCTCATTGCTTTTAACCTGAGAACTATCAAGGTTTGACCAGGAGTAACTTCTCATTGCTTTTAACCTGAGAACTATCAAGGTTTGACCAGGAGTAACTTCTCATTGCTTTTAACCTGAGAACTATCAAGGTTTGACCTAGAGTAACTTCTCATTGCTTTTAACCTGAGAACTATCGAGGTTTGACCTAGAGTAACTTCTCATTGCTTTTAACCTGAGAACTATCAAGGTTTGACCAGGAGTAACTTCTCATTGCTTTTAACCTGAGAACTATCAAGGTTTGACCTAGAGTAACTTCTCATTGCTTTTAACCTGAGAACTATCAAGGTTTGACCAGGAGTAACTTCTTATTGCTTTTAACCTGAGAACTATCAAGGTTTGACCAGGAGTAACTTCTCATTGCTTTTAACCTGAGAACTATCAAGGTTTGACCAGGAGTAACTTCTTATTGCTTTTAACCTGAGAACTATCAAGGTTTGACCAGGAGTAACTTCTCATTGCTTTTAACCTGAGAACTATCAAGGTTTGACCAGGAGTAACTTCTCATTGCTTTTAACCTGAGAACTATCAAGGTTTGACCAGGAGTAACTTCTCATTGCTTTTAACCTGAGAACTATCAAGGTTTGACCTAGAGTAACTTCTCATTGCTTTTAACCTGAGAACTATCGAGGTTTGACCAGGAGTAACTTCTCATTGCTTTTAACCTGAGAACTATCAAGGTTTGACCAGGAGTAACTTCTTATTGCTTTTAACCTGAGAACTATCAAGGTTTGACCAGGAGTAACTTCTCATTGCTTTTAACCTGAGAACTATCAAGGTTTGACCTAGAGTAACTTCTCATTGCTTTTAACCTGAGAACTATCAAGGTTTGACCAGGAGTAACTTCTCATTGCTTTTAACCTGAGAACTATCAAGGTTTGACCAGGAGTAACTTCTCATTGCTTTTAACCTGAGAACTATCAAGGTTTGACCTAGAGTAACTTCTCATTGCTTTTAACCTGAGAACTATCAAGGTTTGACCTAGAGTAACTTCTCATTGCTTTTAACCTGAGAACTATCGAGGTTTGACCAGGAGTAACTTCTCATTGCTTTTAACCTGAGAACTATCAAGGTTTGACCTAGAGTAACTTCTCATTGCTTTTAACCTGAGAACTATCGAGGTTTGACCAGGAGTAACTTCTCATTGCTTTTAACCTGAGAACTATCAAGGTTTGACCAGGAGTAACTTCTTATTGCTTTTAACCTGAGAACTATCAAGGTTTGACCTAGAGTAACTTCTCATTGCTTTTAACCTGAGAACTATCGAGGTTTGACCAGGAGTAACTTCTCATTGCTTTTAACCTGAGAACTATCAAGGTTTGACCAGGAGTAACTTCTCATTGCTTTTAACCTGAGAACTATCAAGGTTTGACCTAGAGTAACTTCTCATTGCTTTTAACCTGAGAACTATCAAGGTTTGACCAGGAGTAACTTCTCATTGCTTTTAACCTGAGAACTATCAAGGTTTGACCAGGAGTAACTTCTCATTGCTTTTAACCTGAGAACTATCAAGGTTTGACCAGGAGTAACTTCTCATTGCTTTTAACCTGAGAACTATCAAGGTTTGACCTAGAGTAACTTCTCATTGCTTTTAACCTGAGAACTATCAAGGTTTGACCAGGAGTAACTTCTCATTGCTTTTAACCTGAGAACTATCGAGGTTTGACCAGGAGTAACTTCTCATTGCTTTTAACCTGAGAACTATCAAGGTTTGACCTAGAGTAACTTCTCATTGCTTTTAACCTGAGAACTATCAAGGTTTGACCAGGAGTAACTTCTTATTGCTTTTAACCTGAGAACTATCAAGGTTTGACCTAGAGTAACTTCTCATTGCTTTTAACCTGAGAACTATCAAGGTTTGACCAGGAGTAACTTCTCATTGCTTTTAACCTGAGAACTATCAAGGTTTGACCAGGAGTAACTTCTTATTGCTTTTAACCTGAGAACTATCAAGGTTTGACCAGGAGTAACTTCTCATTGCTTTTAACCTGAGAACTATCAAGGTTTGACCTAGAGTAACTTCTTATTGCTTTTAACCTGAGAACTATCAAGGTTTGACCAGGAGTAACTTCTCATTGCT